>CM053650.1:16712287-18072287 GCA_028654395.1 Scutellaria barbata
TTGCAGTGGCGCTGCTTGCCGTTCTTACTTACTTGCTGTATTGCTGTATTTGCTTCTTGCAGCATCTTCATTCTTTCATTTTCTCGATGCAGCACGATCTTATAGAGTTCTTTTATTTTTCAACACCTATAACTAGACTCAATCCTAGTCTATGTTTTCACTTAAACATTGTGAAAAATGGGGTACTCAAACTTCCTATCACATATGTGGTTTGTCTCATCAAAATCTATACACTGAAATCCCAACAAAAGGTTATGAAGTATGTACATAAAGGTTATACTATTACAACATAAAAATTATATCATTACAATATAAAAATTATATCATTACAACAAAAATGAAATCTTAACAAAGAACAAAGGTAGGTTAATTGAATTAAGGAACTTGGAGGCTTGGCAAACGGTGATTTTCCATTTAATTATTCTTATTTTTATCAGTTGATGATATGCTCATTGCAAGCAAACATTGATTAGGATACGAAACTTAAAAGAGAAAATAAGATCTCAGTTTGAGATTAAGGACCTAGGAAGCAAGAAGAATTTTGGGTATGAACATCCAAAGGGATAGGATTAAGAAGCAATTTTCTTACATCAAACTGATTATATACACAAAGTACTCAAGAGATTCTTCATGCACACTGCAAAGTTAGTTTCTACACCATTGGGAGCTCAATTCAAATAGAAACCTAAGACATATGAAGAGAGAAAGTATATGCTTGGAGTGTCATATGCTAGTGTTGTTGGAGCATGATGTATGTTATGGTTTGCAGCAGGCCTGATATAGTATATGCCATGAGCATAGTGAGTAGATATATGGTTTAACCAGGGAAGCTACACTAGGATGCTGTCAAGTGGATGCTTAGATATTTAAGTGGTTCATCACATCTAGGATTATTGTTTCAAAAAGCATACTAATCTTACTAATACTCTTGAAGGTTTTGTTGATCCAGATTTTGCAGGTTACATGTGTTAGGATGTATACTATAAGTCTAGCTTTTGTATGAACATCTATTTATGATATGAGAATCGTTTATGGTCAAATGTTTGCATTTTATATTTGTTATATATGTTATTGCAATTGTCCAATTAATTTATATTATAGATAATATGGTGTGTGGTGCCACACAGAAGATCATGTTATCAGTTCCTTATAGATTATAAATGTAGCTCACAACCAAGATGATTTTGGACAAATTATCAGTGTGGTTGTAGTGTAATTTGGTATTAGTCTATCTTGATTATAAAATTACACTAGTACATTTTATATGTATTGAGCAGGACCAATTGAGGTTGTTCGATTTATACTGACTATATAATAGAATAAGATCTCTGTTTTTATGGATGTGCGTCCTCTTAATCATTATATAATACGGGCACATATACTCGATATATATTTTTTTAATTTACCAATGGGTGAGATTTATTCATTAAATCAATAAGCTTGGTAAATTGAGATACAATGTTGTTTATATGGTGTGTTGTTGATTATAGAATGAAACTGTGTCCTAATTATTTAGGATGATAATGTCTCTTTGAGAAGCTCATAGAGATTATCATGTAAACCCTGCAGGTGGATTTATTTTGGCATGATAATAAAGTTGAGTGGTACTACTCTTGGAATTAGATGTTAATTAATTAAATTGTCAGTAATTCATTTAATTAACGGACATTTGATATCTTAAACACGGGAAGACAAACGCACACATAATAAATAAGAGCTCATATTTAATATGGATTTGGGACGATAGTTCAATAATATCTCTTTAGTTGATCGAGTTATTATTGATGGGATTAAGAAGTGTGTTCAGGCCGAACCAGGACTCCTAATCCTATCAGGAGACCGAATCCTAATCCTTCTCAAGGTCCCTGTTGTAGCTTATAAAATAAGCTTTAAGTCAGCCGCTTTTAAACACACGAAAATCTCATAAAATGATTTTAATAGAAGGCGGCTGGTATTCTCGAAGGATCATTGCCCACACAACGTTCCAAAAAAGGCAAGGAATACAGCAGAAGATCGAGAGGTCCAGGCTCTATCGATTGTTCAGCAATTTTGACCTTAGAACTGGTTCGTCTTCACCTATTATGGTGAAAGGTATGATTCATTTTTGTCACGTCCCATTTTCGATACAAAATAAAATATGGATTTTAACATTTTGGGCGTCCAGCAATTTAATAACAAACTAAAACTGAAGTTTAAAATATCCATCCAAAGTACATAATTTACTTAAAATATTTAAGTTATCAGAGACAGCAGCAAAAATTCAATATACAGCCCATCAGACTAAATTTTACAATCCTTCAAAAATGCTTGTTTAATTATATCAAAAATATATGCATCTTCCTTCACATCCTGCTCTCCACATCCAAATTTATAAAAGAAAACATATAAAGTGGGGTGAGCGTATAACATACACTCAGTGGGATCATACGATATAAGGGATTTATTTCATAAATTCACCAAATAAATCATATTCCATCACACGACTTATAATCAATTGAGAATATATGCATTCTTCACAAAGCAAACATCATTCATCTTCAATATAGCTTTTCACATAATTTACGGTGCTTAGCCGCTATAAAACATTTTACGGTTCTTAGCCGCTATAATAACATATGCAGGTCTTAACCGCTATTTTCGACGTACTTAACCGTCTCTGTATGCGGGTCTTAACCGCTATTTTTGACGTACTTAACCGTCTCTTTATGCGGGTCTTAACCGCTATTTTTGACGTACTTAACCGTCTTTTTCGGTGATCAGCCGATATTCATACGCATGCGCATGCACACATCAACATATACATATCAAACATAAACTTTCATTATCACATTTACGGTCTTTAGCCGTCTTGCAAACATATAATCCATTATTCACATTTAAACATCACTGTTCACATATATATAAGATTCATCTTCATCACATCATAGCATTTTATGTATTCAGCACGTATACCCAACTCATTTCATATCGTATAATATTGCGAAATTTAAATGCTTTGGAAGAATTATAAATACCGACTTAGCAATTTTTCCCCACCTGTAGAGCAGCTGACCAAAAGCTTATGGATTCTCAAACTATCTACGGCGCAAACTCCGGAGTGTCGCCTACA
Source organism: Scutellaria barbata (assembly GCA_028654395.1). Lineage (NCBI taxonomy): Eukaryota > Viridiplantae > Streptophyta > Magnoliopsida > Lamiales > Lamiaceae > Scutellaria > Scutellaria barbata. The sequence goes on from CM053650.1 coordinate 16,715,397, forward strand.
AGCATAAGGGTTTGACTTAGACCCTATTCAAATTATGATTGATTTCAATAGATTAATACTTTTAAGTTAAACCCTAATTTTATAATTAAATATAACCTATTTTGTAATTAAATATATCATTTATAATCTATAAAGTTGATTCGAAATTAATAATTAAATCGTAAATTAATTTAATTGGCATAATATTTATAAGTTTACAATTTTTAGTCTCAAAAGCAATCTTGCGAAACATAGGTTTAACTTATAATTCCAATTAAATCTTTGGTTAAAGTTTATAATAAGTAATGCAATAATACTCAATTCCAAAATCAAGCTTAAACTATATTTTCTTAATTAATTGGATAAAATCTATAACTTTATAACCTAATTAATCATATAAATAGCTCCAAGTAACTTAATTTAATTTATATAATCTTTCTTTATCATTTAATTAAAACTCAACTCCTTTATCAAATTCTATTTACTTGTAAAATAATATCTATAAATCCCATATATATATATATATATATATATATATTCTAAAATCAAAACGTCATTTTTCATAAATTCATTAATTAAAAAAAATAAATCCCTAATATCCTTAAATCTTAGGGAAAATCCATATCTTTTTATTTAACTCAAAGTCCAATAATTTCTACTTAATTATGACACTTAAAGCCTAATTTATAAATTTAAGGTTATAATTTATCTTTGCCATTTAAGTTAAGTCCAAATTCCATATAATCAATTTCTATTCATTATAAATTAACATACTTAATTCCCATATATTCTAGTATTAAATAAACTATATGATATTTATATTAAATCTCAAAATTCTATAGAAAATTACATAAAATCAAACATTATGAAAAGCTAGGTAAGTTCAATAAAAGCAAAGTGTTTGTTTATCATTATCATAGTTCAATAATTTCTTAGGAAAATAATGCATATTATCATCAATTATTAAAGAAATTATGCAATTTCAATAATTTCCATGTTTCATTGGTTATTATACATAAATTAGGCCTTTAAGCATGCTTTAATTTTCTAAGATTAAGTTACAAAATTCAGAGAAAAGAAAAGAAAGAAAAAAAATTTGTCACTGCCTTAGTGTTCAATTTCAGCATAAGTTGTAATTACCACATAGCCCTCTTATTTGATTAAATTCTCATAACATAGCCCCTTCCCTTAACCCACCCTTCCCAGCCCCTGCTGCCCGCCGCCGGCTCTAGCCCTCCCCTGACGCTGCCACCAGTTCGCTGCCAAAAAAGAAGTTTTAAATCTATTGTATTTAATTAAGATATAAGATTTGATCCACGCTTTTCCAAACCCAGAAAACGGACGGAAATTAGCAATATTACAAGGGGAAGGGAAGAAAGTCTGCCCTGGATCGACTTCCAGATCATAATTGCGCTAGTAAAGAACTAAAGAAAATAGAGGCGCGGTATAATCAAAGGTTCTATGCGCGCTTCCGATCGTATTTCTCCCGAGATGAAAGAAAAGATAGGAAGTACCAGTTTAACCTGGGGGGTGGTGATTTAGTAGCAGTGGGCGGCAAAGTGGCTTTGTTACCTATTCCGTTAGGAACCGCGGTCCGCGTTCCCGAAGGCACCCCTCTTTTTCAAGAGGATTCGCTGCATGTCAAGCCCTGGTAAGGTTATATAGGGATTAACTCCTATCCGCCCCCCCTAGGGGAATAATGGAGCAAAGATCCAATTTCAGTGATTGCCTTTTACTGATCTCATCTTTTATGGAATCGATCCCCTTTCTTCACCCTAACACACACCTCACCCTGCACAAACACACGCACACACAGCACACTCCAGCAACACCCAACGCACACACGCATTAGCAGATGCCGTCGCTTACAGCAGCAGCTCCTGGCTTGACCCACCGGCGCTGACAGTGTCGGCTTCCCCAACCCCAACACTACGGCGAACGGCAGCAAGACAGAGACGGTCGGAATCAGATTGGAGAGAGACAGAGACCGAGAGAGAAGAGACAGGGAGATAAAGAGAAAAACAAGCTCAATAGTTCAAGTTCCGAACCCGTCCTTGCGACGAGCTCGGCGTTTACAACCCTTCGGTCCTATTACCTCTTCGAAAGGCTTGATGATCGGCAGTGGAAAGAGGCAGTGAATTCGGCTGCAATGTTGATGGAAAAGAGAAAAGAAAGAATGGCTTGGTTGCTTGCTTTGGTTGAGGGTTTCGTACAATGAAAAGTGATGGAGCATGGCCTCACATATCAATCAATTAAGTCTTCTAGAAGCTTATTAACCTAACAACAACCTACATGCCTATGCTACAAAATAAGTCTCATGCCATATAACTTGAGCTATGCAACATATATCATGTATATAAGTACTTCACGTAGCCTAGGTTATGAACATCATCTAATATAATTACTTAGGGTATAATCATATGTATATAACTTATGAATTGTATATCTTAATATCTATAACTTATTTTTATAATTATATCATGTAGCTTATTTTATGAATTATATATATATATATTAATATTTATATAACATAATACTATATAACATATATTGTAAAATTATTTCGTATAACTATGTATACATTTATGCAACAAATATATATATATACCTATATATATATACTATATGGTTATGTAAAAAAAAAATTTCTAGGTGCTACAATTTTTCACTACGTGATAATCATATTTTGTATGGATTCCGAATCAGATAATTGCATAGGGTTAGCGATCTGGTGGATCCAACAACTTGGACACTATGAAGTCCATAATCAGCTACATCTATAAGCTTTTTGGTACTGCAATCAACTGGAAAGCCATTCAGCAATCTATTGTGGCACTATCAATAATTGAAGCATAATTCATTGCTATGGTTGAAGCAGTGAAAGAATCAATATGGTTCAAAGGAATACTAAAGGAATTGAGGATTAAATAAGGAAGAGTAACTATATTCTGTGACAATCAAAGTGCCTTACACCTTTCCAAACATCAAATGTTCCATGAGAGGTGCAAGCACATTGACATCAAGCTACACTTTGTAAGAGATATGATTTAAAAAAGGGAGATAGAGGCAAAAAAGGGTGGAATCGAGGATAACCCAATTGATATGTTGGCTAAGATGCTTCCTGGAATGATGTTTAACTACTGTAGGAGCTTAATCAATATGAAGAGCTGGGAAGATTATGGATGATATACATGAAAACTTAAGAGAATTGGAGTTGGTACATTTTAGAGTTGAGGTGGAGATTTGTAGATTTAACTCGAAAGAAAGTGAACCGGACATCGCTAGTTTCATGTCCGAACCAGATCTTAACGGTTATTTCGGTTGTAACCAATTCTGCAGGATTAGAGTTTTGTGTAGAAATTGATTTTCAAACTGAAATTCATTTCATCCCTTTAACCGATTCTTGAAATTACCATAAGCCTTTTGTTATATATATAGTGATGCATACTCAGTTGTAATATCATGCTTCAATATTGAGAAATCAGAAAGATATGAATGATTAGAGTGCTAGATGTAGCTAGTGAAAACCCTAATTTGCACCCCTTTCTTTGTAGCTTGATTTCTCCCTTAATTCTTAGTGAAATACATTAGTTCTTGTTCTCAATGGATATAGGCTTCATATAGAAGCTGAACCACTTAAAATCTTACATGTTGATTTACGTTTTATGCTTCGTTTTTTAAAGCTATTCATCATAGAAACATAGTCCTATTTCTTGGTGTGTTTTACTGGATTTCGGAGTTAAAATCTTATCAGACCCAAATTTCGATCATTTGTTGATGGCTCATACACCTCTGCCCAATTATCATGATCTAGTCCATCAAGCTTGGAATGATGAGATCTATGATCAGGCTATTGAGTCTTCTACGTCTGTCATTGCTCTAGCGATATTCTATGTAGGTTGTGGTTCTATAGTTCGAGTCATAGACATCAGCATTTTTCAAAGCCTTCTCACGGTGGTTCGTGGCTTCTCATATTCTAATTCTGGATATATCTCTAATATTAAAAAGAAACCATTTACACCAAAATGTTAAATTTGCAGGCTTCCAGGTCATTTTGCCAACCATTGTTTGGAGAGATTTTCTTAGGATTTCATACCATACTCTGTAAATTACTCACACGTTTGCCCGATTGATTCATCCCAAGCCGCAGCACTTGCACAGTCCTTTCAAGCTTAGTGTAACGTCAACTCAGCTCCTCAATCTGATTGGTACGTTGACATTGGGGCTTCGGCTCATATGACGTCCTCTCCATCTATTTTGGATTCGTTTGAGCCTTACAGTGACAATGAGCATGTTTTATGGGTAATGGTGCTTCTTTTTCTATCTCTCATTTAGGCTCTCATTTTGTTAATAATAAATTACCGTTATTGGATGTTTTGGTGGTGCCGCATCACACCAAATATTTGCTAGCTATTAGTAAAATGACATCTGATTTACTTGTTGATATTTTATTCTCTTATCGATCATTTGAAATTCAGACTCAGTTGACAAAGAAGATCCTTGCAAGGGGCAAATATAGAGTTGAATTATATGTTTTAGAGCATGCAGCTCCTGCCTTGGTTGCCACTTTGAAGAATAAAATTTTGAAAACCTGTTTTGAGTTATGACACTTTTGTTTGAGACATGTTCCTATTAGTATTATTAAATTGCTCAATAAATTGGGTTGTTTGGATGTTACTTTTGTTTTGCCAAAACCCACAATTTGCTCCTCTTGTCAGTTGGCTAAGAGCAAATGTTTAGTTTTGAGTTGAATGAGAAACATGCTTTCCGTGCTTTGAATGTGGTATATTATGATTTATGGTATCCTACCTTTGTTCAGTCTTGTGATGGATTTACATATTATGCGGTGTTTGTGGATGATGTTTCGAGGTTCACTTGGTTATTTCTCATGCATGCGAAATCTAATTTTTTTGATGTTCTTCAATGTTTCATTACTCTTGTTTTTAATCAATTTGACAAGAACATCAAAGTTTTTTAGAGTGATGGTGGAGCCGAGTGTGATTTTTTTGCTTATCGTGGGATTATGCATTATTTTTTTTGTCCTTACACTCCACAACAAAATGGACGGGCGGAGTGAAAGCATAGACATATCAATGACAGTGAATTATCTTTGTTATTTCATGCTCATGCATCTCTAACAATAGAATTTATACTACGATCTCGTACAAGAATTTACCTAAAAGTCAAATTGGGATTCTCTGTCTAATACCACAAGAAGAAGTCACATTTCCTAAAGGTTGATCGTTAATGCCTAAGGAGAATGGTCAAGAGGTGATACACGCTACAAGAATTTGTGGATGCGACAACGGTTTTTCCCCGTTGTCGTAGCTGTTTTTTGTGCGTTGTCGTATCCAGTGTTGTTAAAAGTTCTCGCCATTCGACAACGCACCAAAAAGTGTTGTCTTGCGTTGCAAGAAAAGGGTTGTTTTTTCTTATTTTCTGAAACTATTTTACAACGCTTTTTGCAACGCCTAAAAAGTGTTGTCGTATCAGACACGTCATCGAAAAAGTGACACATCATCGCCACGTCATCAGCATAGTTTTAACACGTCATTGCCATATCATCTTCCACATCATCAAATTCGGACATGTCATTGCCACGTCATCAGAAATAATTGTGCGTTGTTTGAGATTCAAACTCGTAACTTTTGTTGGAAGGTGAACCATTAGGCTACTGATGCTTTATGTGTTTATATTCTATATGTATTTCTTTTATTAACTAATTATATATATATATATATATAATTAATATATAATTGGAAGATTAATGACTAATTAATATATTTAATAATATTTAATCTAATTTCATTTTAAAACAATTATAAAATATACTAGTGCATATTTTTAATATATGTTATAAACATACTAATTTTTTAAAATTATGAGTTTGTTCATATATATAAGATAATATTAATGCAAAACTTTTCAACTTTAATTTAATTAAAATAATATATAATTTTTGTATTATTATATAAAAAACTTTGTATTGACCAAATAATATATGTATGTTTTTTTATTTTGAAAAATATTTTATGGTTCAATTAATATATTTAAGTTTTTTTTTCATATTATTCTTTTAATTAATCATTTTTATATCTTTTTTTTATTTTATAAAATAATTTTTGCAAATAATTTATGTTTTTGGTATTTATTTTAAAACCAAACTTATTTATATTTATTTTCTAAATTAATAATATTTAATTTTTATATTATTATGTAATACAAATTTTTATAATTTTCTAATTAATATATGTATTGTTTTTTTTTTGTAAAATAATTTGTGGTTCAAATTAAAACCAAACTCATTTTATCTTTATTTCCTAAAATAATAATATATAATTTTTATATTATTATGTAATACAATTTTTTGTATTTTGCAAATAAATAAATGTATATTTTTTTTATTGTTGTATAATTAATTTTTTTTATATATTCTTAATTAATTGATATGATATATATATATATATATATCTTTTTTTTATGTTTTTTGTATTAATTTTAAAACACAATAATTTTATCTTTCTCTTTTTTTAAGAAAAAACATTCGTAATTTATGAATTATGAATTATAAAACAAAATTTTCGAATTATGTTTTAAAATAATATACCAATTTTGTATTATTATTTCAAAGGGTGAGATTAATACTTAATTAGGTGTAGTTAATTTCTTAATTAATTCAAAATAGTATTTTATAAAAATACTATTTTCTAAAATTATGAGTTTGTTCATATAAGTTAATATTAATGCAAATAATGTAATACAAGATAACATTATAAATTAATTAAATTTAAGTTAATTAAAAAACAATTATTTTATAATTAATGGGTTGTAAAATTGTAAAAAAAAGTACTAAGAAACGACAACGCCAAAAAGCGTTGTAAAATTGTAAAAAAAAGTACTAAGAAACGACAACGCCAAAAAGCGTTTGTCACGCCCCATTTTTGAAATAAACTAAAATATACATTTTTAACATTTTGGGCGTTCAGCAATTTAAAACAACTCAAAACCGAAGGTTAAAAAAAAATATACATCCAAAACACATAATTTACATAAAATAATTTTTAAATGATCAGAGACAGCAGCAAAATATATTTACAGGCCATCATTCTTCCATTTTACATTTTCCAAAATAACATGTTTAATTACAACAAAATACTTGCACCTTTCTTCATAAACAGCTCCGAACATCCGAATCTATAAAAGAAAACATATAAAGGGGTGAGCGTATAAAATACACTCAGTGGGATCACATAAAAAAAAAAGGTTCACAATCAATCACACTCACATTCACCTTCAATCACATGATTCATAGTCATTTTTGAATGTATGCATTCATCATAGATCAAACATAATTCACATTCAACCATAACTTTTCACATATTTACGGTGCTTATCCGTCATGTAAGCATTTTATGGTTCTTAGCCGCCATGAAAACATTTTACGGGCCTTAGCCGTCCTGGAAACATATGCGGGTCTTAGCCGCCCTGGAAACATATGCGGGTCTTAGCCGCCCTGGTACGGTGATCAGCCGTCATATACGGGTCTTAGCCGTCTTGCATACGCATGCACATGCACATATAATTTCTTCACACATTCACATATCAAATATCCACATAAAAGCACATCTTAATTGCACATACGAAAATATCAAATTCACCTCATCATATCATAACATTTCATGCATTCAGCACATAAACCCAACTCATTTCATATCGAATAAAAATTCGTAATTTAAATATTTTGAAAGTAATATAAATACCGACTCAGCACTTTTTCCCCACCTGAAGAGCAGCTGATCAAAAGCTTTTTAGATTTCCAAACTATCTACGGCGCAAACTCCGGTGTATCGCCTACAACATAAGGGTTCGACTTAAACTCTAATCGAATTACTATCGAATAAAATAAAATAATATTTTTAAGGTAAACCCTAACTTGTAATTAATTATAACCTATTTTGTAATTAAATTTATCTCTTATAATCTATAAAGTTTGATTCGAAATTAATAATTCGGATTAAAAGAGATATGAATTTAAGGTTATTTATCTTTAATTTAGAAATAATAATTAAATCGTAAAATTAATTTAATTAGCATAATATTTATAAGTTTATAATTTTTAGTCTCAAAAGCAATCTCGTGAAACATAGGTTTAACTGATAATTCCAAATAAATCTTTGGTTAAAAATTATAATAAATAATGCAATAATACCTAATTCCAAAATCGAGCTTAAACTATATTTTCTTAATCAATTAGATAAAATCTAGGGCTTTATTCTCTAATTAATTATATAAATGGATCCAATTTAACGTACATTAATTTATATAATCTTTCTTTATCATTTAATTAAAACTCGGCTTATTTATCAAATTTTATTTACCTATGAAATAATAGTTATAATTCCAATTAATATATTCGAAAATCAAAAACGTCATTTTCATGAATTCAATAATTATAATAAGAAATTTATAATATCATCAAATTCTAAGGAAAAATCTATATCAATTTATTCAACTTAAAGTCTGATATTTATCTACCTAATTATGATACTTAAAGCGTATTTTAATTAACGCACATTATCTTTATCCATAATTAAAGCTCGATTTTTCATAGGTAAAATTTCTATTAATTATATAATAACATCTATAATTCATATATATATAAGTTCATATTTAAATAAACATATAATTATCATAACCTCTAAAAAAATCTAGGAAGAAAAATGCATAATATCATCAATCAATAGGAAAAGCTATGTAATTTCGATAAATTTAAGGGTTCGTTTATCATTATTCATATTTTGGTGGTCTTCATGCATGCTTTTAAATACTTATAGGTTAATATGCAATTTCATAAAATTCTTAGGTCTTAATTCAAAATTTCAGCTAAGTCTATTTATGTTTTTGCCCCTTGAATTCATTGAATTTTCAAAAGAAAACCCTAGCCTAACTTCCCCCCTTCCCCAGCCCCTGTAACCCGTCACCACCCCCAGCCACTCCTCCCACCACCAGTTCGCCGCAGCGGGCGACTTCCAGTCACCGACGATCTCTCCTAACCCAAACCCCGACTCCACCGATGCACCACATCCCATGACACAACAACTACAGCAGACAAACACAAGCAAACAATACTTCAGCGGCGCCGCTGTTCACGGCGGCGCCTCCCCCTCATCGCCAGCGCAACACCGGCGCCGGTCACCCTCGCCACAGCACACACAACACGACACACGCACGCACGACAGGACACAACAGCGCCGCGCCGCTCAGTCCCGCACAGCAGCCGCTCCCAGCAGCGGTTCTCACCCTGACGCGCTGCGCAACCCCGGCGCCAGCTCCGACCCAAACCAGCGGCGAACGGTAGCTTCAGATGTGGCGGAGGCAGCTTCAAGCACAGTAGGGAGAAGGAAGAAAAAATACACAGCAGCTCATTGGTTTAAGTTCCTAACCCGTCCTTGCGACGAGCTTGGCAAGAGCTATCTTTGTGACCGATTACCTTGCCGGAAGAGCTGAGGTTCGGCGATGAAAATCGGTGGTCACCGTGGCTGTTGGAAGAAGAAAAAGATGGAAGAAGAAAATGTGGCTTGCTTTGCTTTAGTGTAGTACGTATGGAGAAGATGATGATGGAGGACCTTACTCATCAAATCAATTAACACTTCTAGAAGTATATCTTGCCTCCTACCTACATGCCTAGGCTACCCTACCATCTCATGCCATATAACTTTTGTTATATTGTTATATCATAATAACTTATATAATACTTATGTTACCATGCACTTCATGTACTATGACTTATGCTATATAATTATATCATGTAGCTTATTTTATGAATTATATATATATTAATACTATTAACATAATACTATATAATATATATTGTAAATTATTTCATATAACTATGTATACATTAATGCAACAAATATATATACATACCTATATATATATACTATATGGTTATGTAAAAAAAAAATTTCTAGGTGTTACAGCGTTGCATAAAGGGTTGTCGTTTTGAGAAAAAAATTCGCTATACGACAACGCATCAAAAAGCGTTGCAAAAAGCGATGTCTTTTTAAAAAAAAAGCCATTTAACAACCCTACTAAAAAAACGTTGTCGTTTTCATTTTTTGCGTTGTCGTATGGCGAATTTTTTTAAAAAAGACAACGCTTTTCGGAAAAATCGTTGTAAATTCCAAAAGACAACACAAATTCATGAAAAGCGTTGTTAAATGGGCGTTGTTGTATGCAAAATTTCTTGTAGTGACAATTCTAGATCTAGCTAACAAAAATAGAAAGGAAAATCCCATCTGGAGTAATGAGCATAGTAGATCAATCAAACTTAACTATAGAAGGTTTTAATATTATAGGTTTAAATAAACTAATTTTTTTCCTCTAAAAAATCAGCAGTATGTTAATCATTTTCTTTTTTAAACTAAAAGTATACATGTTAATTTTGTTATCTCATGCATATATGTACATAATTTTGGTGATAATCAGGAGATAAGATATTTCAGTAGACATATCTAAGAGATTATAATCAACTTCAAGCCACAGAAAAATCGCTCTCATTTGTTTGATCCACGACTTTATGTTTATTTTATTCATACAATAACAGGTCTAATTAATGTTTATGTAGTGTCTAATTAAATTTATTCTATTCCCTAATAGCACATTATAGAATGACAATTGCTAAAACAAAACTACTTTTGAATTTCCTCCATTTCATATAATACTTAAATTTCATATTTAATTTCATCAATACAACTAATCCATAAAATAAATGAATACACTTACAAAACTAAACATGAGGCTGAAATGTACATTAATAAATATAATATATCTTGTATACTCCAGATGGTACCGTACGTTCAACATTTGTACCATCAGTTCTACAATTAATTAATTTAATGGAACTGTGATTAATAATTTAATAAAATGAATCTTTTACGTCTTAGCAAATTCAAACAGGATTAACATAATAGACAAGGAAATCGAAAATTCTGATTCACAGACATATCGAAATCCAAGAAAGATTTAATCATTGATCTGATTAAATGAACTTGGTTAGTCATTAATCACATAATCCATTCTCTCTCAATAAACCAGCCCACAATCACTCAATTTATTCACTCACATTCATTCATTTAATTGCGAATTCCCAAGCTTGTCTAGAGTATAAATCAAAACAAAGATTCTATATCAATGACATAATCATCAACTTAGCCTTAATCAAATTCAATTCAATTTATAATATGCCACATATTAAAATTAAACACACTCGAAAAATTCAATTCCATGAGATAACACAATGATAAAATATTAGTATTTTTTTTTAAATGTTGGTTTAAAACTCAACAATACTCTCTTCATTTCAAAATATATTGTTTTTTTTTTCAAAAAGATTAATAAATATTTTATAATATAATCAGGTAAAAATCGATTATATATGTATTGCCCAAAATCATTCAATAGTCATTATTAATACATAACACTATATATTAAAAAATCTAATATAAAAATAAGATAGTAGGAAAGTTGAAAAATATAATAACTTTTCTTGATAATAAAAAACGAAATACAAATTAAAATTAAAATTTATTTTCTAACCCGATTAATTTTTGTATTAAAAGAAGCATAATACAACGACTACAATTCATCTCTCAAGATAAATCGAATTATCCAACAATTTGTGGATGCAAATGAGAGAAGGGGCCATGTCATCACGTGGAATTCACGTGACAGGATGTCGTCCTTGTACCGCGCAGCTTTGTCTTGTTTATAAATATTATTATTACACATTCATAATTTAAGAATGAGCCAACTTTAACACTTGGACCAAAAAATTGGTCCACTGTTTGAAACTCCAGGCATTTTTGAGTGTATTTTAAGCTTCCATTGTCCCCTCTCTGATCAAGTTATTATCTTTATTATTATAATAATAATAATTAATTTTTTTATTATTATCATTAAGGTCTTTTTGTTTGTTATTATTATTATCTCTACCTGCAAGTCTTCATTATTGTTTGATATCCTTAGACCCCACATCTAACAGATGAACTAATATAGAATACTAGACACTTTTTCTTTTCATCTTTCGTCCTAGACTCGGATATTTTGGGCAGTAGAATTAAGCTCTCGTGTACAATCAGTATTTCAGTATTTTCATTTAGTTTCATCTATTTTCTTCGACAAATATGAATGGAAATTTCTTTTTGGTGCCAATTCTAATGTTGTATATAAGGACTTTTCACTATTTTTTTCATGTTAGACATCACTTATTCACAACTGTTTGGATGTTAGAATTGATTCTAATACATTTTTTTGGCTTGAGTCTAAATACAAGTACATATTTTACCATTGTATCATGCTGTGAGGCGAATTTGATTTTTCGATTGTAAAAATGGTGCAGCTAGTATAAGTAAAGGAGAAGCTCAAAACAAAGTATTGAATTGCAGAAAATTCTATATTAAGAGATAAGGGCATGGCCAGCTACTATGGCTGCATGGTCTAAATCAATGGTGAAGCACTAAGCAAAACATGTTTACCACTGCCCCTAATTCCAAGAACAAGTGTTAATAAATAATTTAACCATGCTTGGAATTAAAGATGCCAATTCTTCTAACATCAACCATGAAATCTTCTTAAACTAATATTTTAGTTTAGGTTTTCACAAATGTCTCTACACTGTTCCTTTTTTAGGAATCCTATACTGAAATGTGCATTGAAATACAAATGCAGCAGTATAAAGTCTCACTTCTGCGGCTATTTTTGACTTGCTACTGAACAATTGCATAATTAATTTATTGCAAGAAAATCCCAATTACACAAGAAAATAAAATTCATAATTTGGTTTTCCAACAGAGTATTATTAGAAACTTAATCTTGAACTATAAGTATTGTAATAATATAGATATGCTTCATTAAATTAAACCCAGAAATTTTTTTTTTTAGTTTTTATATGAAATTAATTTAGATAAAATCTGAAATTGTGATTTTTTACACTCGACAGTTGCATGTAAAAATTGTACTATAGTATTAATATTCAAATCCTTTTTATCATAGATTGACATATTAGGGTAAATTATTACAATTGATGTTCCATTTTCTACCCAACACCACTGACTCTAGAAATAAATTGATGATATGACTACAAATTAGCACAGTCATTCTGGAGAAGGTCATGTTTGGGTAGTTGATAGGAAAACTAAAAGTTGAAAATTATAAGTATGAACAACAAAAGAGTAAAAAAAAAAACCAAGAAAAGAGAACTCAAACTTTCCTGGTTATGTGAAACCTTTTAATCTATTGGGGCCGACCAACTATCTTGGAGGATGATACCTGCATTAATGTTGTTGTAACGATGACGTGGCACACACAACACAACTCCTTGGCCCCTTATAAGAACCCCTTTTGCCTCTCTCTCATCTCAGACTCAACAAACTATTCTGCATTTTCTCTCTTCAAAAGATCAGCAAAATCTCCCACTCAATTTCAACAATCTTCGAAACCCTACAATGGAAGGATCAAAGAAGAGATTATCAAGCAGGAAATTGGGAAGGTTCCTCAAGCAACAGAGGGGAAGGCTCTACATAGTGAGAAGATGTGTAGTCATGCTTCTCTGCTGGCATGAATGATCATGAAATCCATAGTCCACACGAAATCCTCGATTTCATCGCATAGTGTGTTTCGTCTCCAATCTGCATGCTCCAGACGTGTGTAAGATGACATTATCAATATACACGTGACAAATTGGAGACCGGATTGCAATGGTTGAGTCTTATTGCACAGAGAGAGGCAGGAATTAAGAGATTATTAAGTTTCCCCTTGGAAGGGTTTTTTGCTCTTAGTATGTTTCTTGGGATATTAAATTCCTTTGACTATGTCACCCTCTGTAAACACATGAGGGAAAGGTTATAGTTAATCTAATCTTCTCTTTTATGCAACAAATTAGTGAGCTTTACTGTTTAGATTTTTTTTTTTGTGACAGTGAGAAGCTCTTCTGGCATTATAATCTTCTTGATTATCTTTCATTTTTGTTACAAGAGTTTGAACTTTTTATTTTACTTTTTTCCCACTTGGATTTCTTTATGTATGAATAGCAAGTTGTGGTCTGGATCCTTAATTGTAGAATAGATTTTCATGAACTATAATAAGAATATAAACGTCGCTAAAAAAACTTGTTGAAGGACAAAGAGTTACCCTTTCCAAATTAGTTTGATATTGAAAGTTGTAAGATCACCAAAAGCATTGACAATTTAAGTTCTCTCTCCTGCAACAATAAGTCAATAACAGAGTATCCAACTCTGAAACACGACACCCTCTATTTTATCATGTGTTTATACATTCTAAAACAATCATCATCTATCTATAATCTATATGAAAATGTGATCACATCATCATGTCAAATTGAGTTGATAAACATGCGATAATGTGGACAGAAATCCTCGAAAGCTCTAACAAATCCACCTGACCGAAATGCCTATGTTTGGGTGGAAGAATTATTCGTCTCTCCCTGATTATTTAAAAATAGGATCATAGAAAGTCCAAAACTTTTCAGCCTAAGTTTTTCTATAAATGGAAACTATAAAAAAAAGAAGGAAAGTATGGAAACTAAAGGTAGATGGGGATTGGGAAGATGTGTAGTCAGCCTGGGTGGGGGCGTGTAATTATTATTTTTTACCAAAGTTTTGAAGATTAATAAGTATTTCATTTTATATCATTTGTTAATATATAATATATCAAATTAACGATCTTTTAATGTAGATTTTTGATATTTATATTTTATACATAAAAAAATAAAATATGAAAATGTATTTTTTTGTGGCTTTGAATGATTTTTATTTAATTTATAAATTTTATGTGATATCTAACAAGTGCGTAATTGTTTTAGATGTGATACCTTAAACATTTTCCATTTGCATAAGAAAACATAACAAATAACTTTTACAATATATAACTATACATGTGATACCTTAAAGACCTAAAAATGAAAGCTAACCTAACACAACATAAAAAGACAAAAAACCATTATTACTCTTTGTACAGCTACAAAAAATTATAGAGATTTTTCATTGAACTACGTAACTAAATAAGAACAAAATAAAACAAAAGCCAAAAAGTTTAAAACTTATCAACAATAATTTCTCTGCATCAACAATGATTAGTTTTTCACTTAAAAAATATATATATATTATAGAAGTCCAAAATAGCAACATAGTATAAAAAATATGAATTAACACATTTTTTATATATCTATGAAAATACCTAAACAATATAGAAGTTCACTACAATAAGTAAAAAATACATATACAAAAATACTCATTCATTTTCATAGTAGCCTTTTCCTTTACTTTCTTAGCCTCAAAAACTTTTATCTTACCCACCTTCTTCTAACTAAAAAGTAAAATAGAATATACATAAGAAAATTAAAAAAACAAATCATAACAATAATTTTCAAAACATATAAGTAATATTCTTATTCATACATATGATACATTCAAAGTTTCATCTGATAATATGTGATATCTTGAACACCTAAAAATAAAAGCTAACCTAAAACAATTAAAAAGGTGAAAACCCTTTCTTGTACGACTACAAAAAAATTATAGAGATATACTTCATTGAACTATATAACTAAATAAGAACAAAATAGAAAAAAAAACTCAAAATATTTGAAACTTATCAACTTAAATACCTATAGACAGCCACCGAACCTTCTAACTTGATTTCTCCGCAACAACAGTAATTCGCCTTTTACTTCATAAAAAATAACAAAAATATCAAAAGTCCAACATAATAATATAGTACAAAACTACTTAATTAATTTTTTTATATATGTATCAAAATACCTAAACAATACTGAATGTCACTACAGTAAATAAAAAATACATATACAAAAATACCTATTTATTTGCACAGTAGTCTTTTCCTTTACTTTCTCAGCCTCCAGAACTTCTTTATTACTCACCTTCTTTTGACTAGCTAAAAAATAAAATAGAATATATATAAAGAAATTTAAAAAAACAAAACTATAACAATAATTCCAAAAAATATAAGTAATATTCTTATTACATACATATATGTATGTTACATTCAAAGTATTAATCTGATAACTTAAAGCATGTAATACCTCTATGTCAAATATATGATATCTTAATTAAATACATGTGATACCTTAAGTCAATATATGTAATACCTCAAACATATTCATGTAATACCTTAAAACTATTAGTGTGACACCTAAGAACAAATATCTATCAACTGCAACATCGTCTTACCCTTTTTCAAATTCTTCTCCACAACCAATTCTTTTTACAAATTTACAAGAATTTCACACTTAGCACAGTCTTATCATGATCCAATAGTACAATTTTCCTCTTCCTTCCAACAACATTCCTTTGTATCTATTATCCTAACACAAACAAAATGAAATTACATAACATGTTTATTAATTCACTAAAAGAAAAACATAAACAGTAAAACTCCAACAATGCAAAAGAGTGAAATATAAGTCAAATGCATCAAACAATCATTGTATCAATGTACCAAAGAAAAATACGTAGTTTTTGTTAAGTTTCTCATATGAACTTTGTTAAGTTTCTCATATGAACTCATCAAAGTGGTTATAACAACATACTGAGTACCAATATCACATAAATAAAAAATCGCATTCATACATTTATGAATCTGTAATTATATTGTTAGTTACTAATGTTGAAAGTGTCAAAACACAGAAACATATTTCAAAATGTGAAATATATGTTGATGTTCATCAACATTGACTTCTCTTAAATTCAACAAAATCAACCATGCAAACTAACAAAAAAGTTCATAAACTCATAATAAACAACTAATCATGTAAAAATACTGAAAAATTGTAGAAATTCAAAAAAACAATCAAAATTTGAACACACACATACAAAAAAAAAAAAAATGAAATACACAAGGAACAAAATGAAAGCAAAAACAACTAGATTATAACAACTAAAACACTATCAATGAAAAAAAATGAAAAATAAATTATACAATTACTAACAGTTGAAGCGAAAATCTCCATAAAATCTTCGAAAATACCTATAATCTTCCACAATATAGCAAACAAACCACAATAAAACAAAGAAATAAACGAGAAATGGAGAAAAAAAGTATAGAAAGAGATGACGAATGCAGAGAGAAAACTGCGAAAAAAACCGCGCTAAAGAGAGAGAAATGAGAGAATCGTTTAAAAAAATTAAAAATTCTAATCAGGTCGGGGGGGTAAGATCTGTGCCCCGATATGTTCTTGTGTTTTATGAATGTCGAATTTATGGATTTTCATTTTGAGTTCATTATTTGGGTTGAGTTTTAGGATTGTTTAATTTTATTAATGATTGCCAATGCCCTGAATCATATGACTTTTCTGAAAAACCATGTTATATTAGATTCGACAAGTAATGTAGTTGACGGTGTTAATAATTATCACTTCCTTGAATCATAGGAAAGGAAGTGAATATCTGAGTTCAGATAATTCATGTAAGTTTGATGTAAATGTTGATATATCGATTTATGTTAAGGCTTATTAATTTAATATAACTAATATACCATTATGATTGATGTTAAAGCATTATTAATTTAAATTATTAGATGTTATAAAATAAATCGTTCAACTCAGAGGTCCACTCTAATCATTAATTACAGGAAAATAATAATTTAGACCACTTTCTCATGATAACCCTGCATTTCTAGTCATTGACATTAGAAACGACCTTTGCAATTGTTTTCTTTTAAAAGATTAAAATACATCTACAAAGTGGCTAAGAAATTTTTTTATATTATTTAAAATTAAATTGAAAATCATGTATTTTTGTCCAAAAATTAGAAAGAGAATAAAAAGACAGTTTCCCATACTAATAGGTGAAAAACATTCTAGGTTTTTCCAAAGTGGATATAAAACAAAGTCAACTCCATTAATTAATAAATAATATGCATTAATGTAGTTAATAAAAGGGTTCGATATCCCATTTTACTACAAAACTTATAACCAATAACCTCTTCTACCATCAATCACATAATATAATCTTTTTCTACCACAACACATATAACATAACCCTTTTCTACCACTTTTCCAAAGAAAAATATTATTTTACTTTTGTTGACTTTTATTAATTTTCAAATTCCCAATTTATTTTTTAATCATTTTAATTCTTACGCTCTACATATTTATTAGATCCGAATTAACAATTATCAGATTAATATCAAACCCAACATGCTTCCATAAATAAATAAAATTCTAAATAAATTTTACCTCGTCTTTGTCTCTTCTTCCTTCTGGATATATTGGCTGATTTTTACAGATCAACGATCCAACCACACACCTGCAGTCGATGGTTCCAGTTCCGAATTCATTGTGGGGACCCGATTACAATCCTTCTTCAACCTTCTTCAACGGCTACTTTGCCTTTCAAGGGGATCAGGGAGACTCACTGCTGGTTTTTTCTATACTTAGAAAATTAAAGACTTCCGAATAGTATATTAGAAAGTAAAAGCCCTATCTTTTTATTGAAGAAATAACTAAATTATATTATAATACTATTTTTCTCCATCATTGGAGAAGAAAACTTGTTTAGCCAATCATGACTTAAACCTGTGAAGGGAAAAACCCTATGAACTAGTAAGTTGAAAGTTTAAACTATAAAACTTGTAGAGAGAAGATTTTCGAAATGTATTGTAGAAAAAACTATTGTGTTTTTTTCGATGTCCTCTGAGGCAAAATGCCTTATTTTATAGGCGAGACTGAGGATTTTCAATTGCCTTTGCGAGCCTGCCCTACACTTTGTGGGGCCTTTTTTCGTGGGTAAGATTCCCACTAACTTCTATTCAACTTGTTGGTTGAGCCATCATTTTCTCCACCACCGTTAAGTAGGTGAGTCATCCACCAAGAGTTATCGAATTTGGTGGCCTATTTACTTATCCGTTTACGTCGGTTGTGGATTCTTCGATTGGTTGTGGGGACCTCCACCTTGCTCTGTCATTCACTTACGACGTTGGTTGATGGCATTGGCTATCCCACTACCCTGTGTCTGGTGGTAGTGTCATGTGCTTGTAGGACCAAGAAAGATCCCTCAGAACCTGTATGTGGTTCATATCTGATCCTTTTGAACCCATTACATGATATTTCTACACTATTACAATTTTGTAGAATATATGTATACTTGTAA
This sequence comes from Scutellaria barbata, assembly GCA_028654395.1. Taxonomy (NCBI): domain Eukaryota; kingdom Viridiplantae; phylum Streptophyta; class Magnoliopsida; order Lamiales; family Lamiaceae; genus Scutellaria; species Scutellaria barbata. Next base: position 16,734,563 of record CM053650.1, read on the forward strand.
ACTATCAAATCTAATTAGACTCGCTTTCTTTTATTACATCTTAGGTTTTTATTATCTAAAAATCCTTTCTTGAGCCCTTTTTTCTTCGAATGATCGGACTTATCCTACTTGACTTTGAAACCTTATCCAAACAAAGGTTTCTCATATGTTTGATAGTAAGAACATAAATGTTCTTCCCATCTACAAATATGTACCATGTTACATATTTTTTTTCTTGTTTGTTCCGTTGTCGGAACCTTATTTTCTCAAATTAACTTTTTCTTATTTTCAAAGAGGATTTCTACAAACATGGTTGTATTTCCTGTCATTGAGTTCAACAGGAATGGTACATTTGCTGAGTTTTGAAAAATCTTGAATGGATACTTCACTTTATCAATCTCTGTAACCCAAAGTCCCCATGTTCGCATGGTTGAGATTTCTTTTTCAGTAAGGACGACCACTAGGGGGCGTTCAATGATAGTGCTTTGACTTTGTTGAATGCCACCATATTTGGTCTCTAACGCTTTATAAATTGAAAAGTTTGGTGAGACCCCTTACCCGTGATTTCCATAGCAGCTAATATGATTTTGAGCTCCAGCATACCTCTACGACGCAACTATGGGTTATTCTGCCATGAATCATACATGGTAGTAGCAATTCAATCCGGTAGCTTTGAGATCTCAAGAAAACTTGGTGCAGTGATGAAGACTGAAGCAATAGCTTCGAAACCGAATCACTCACGTACCTTTTGTGAACTTGCACCAGGGAGCATCCAAAGTCTTGTATACTTTCCAGACCAATCGGCAGTTATTTTACCTGGATTGATCTCATTCCTTGTAATCAACTTCTCCCATAATCTTTGATATACTTGAAAAGGAAAAACAACTTGGTTAGTGTTAACCTTTTTCGGACCAGTTTGTAGCTGTAGGTTAACCTCTCCCTCTTTAACCCTACAGGTGTTGGGTTGACTCAGACTTGTTTAGAATTGCTTTTTGACTTTCCAAATTAAGGTTTTTATCAGAGTCTGATAAATTTCTCGTATTAGCGTTATCAACCATTTCATCAAAATATGATGAGAAACATGTGTCTATAGGATGACCTACTTTGAGTTTAAAACACCCGGTTTGTTCATCGATGATGAACTTGTCTCGTAAAGTTTTTTTGGGTCATCAATGGTGAACCTACTTTGAGAAGAGACTTCTCTAACGCATCTTATATATGGGTCTGTGGTATTTTTACAACTCGTATATGGTCTTTTGGACATCGTCCAAGTTAACCTTTTGAATATAGGATGCTGCTTCGTCATGAATCCTTAGCAAGCCGAACACCTTGTCCAGCTCTCAAGGTTTTTCCTGAGATATCTTGTTCGTACCGTGATGGAATTTACTTAAAAGATATCCATCTCTTGTTAGGAAATCTGTAAGAACATTCTTATTAGATTTCAAAATTATAATATCAAATAAATAATACTGACATTCTACTTGCCGTTTGATAATATGGGGTTTTTTCAATTTTTGATTTAAGTTTATTTTTCAAAACAGCCTTAACATTTGTATTATCAACTTTTAAAATAAACTCTTTTGCAAGTAAAAATAAATACCATTTCTCGTCCAGATTGTAAAGAATTCCTTCTCGTTGATGTGCCAAACTTTAGTCTATTGTTCCGTGAATAACCCTCCTGCGTATCTACACAATTCTTCATCGATAGGTGTTCTCCTTATGAGCATTGCTGCCCATCAAAAATCACTAGCATCCATGTAGAAGACTAACTGATCCTCATCTTGAGAAATCATGAGTTTTGACAGGTTATTGCAAACCTATTTCAGCTCACGAACACGTTGGGAATTGATGTCTTCCCATTTTCATTTAGTCTTTTCATCTTTTTGTAATAATGGATGAAAATCCTTATGATATTTTGCTAGATCCTTAATAAATGAACCTACAAAATTTATAACACCTAAGAAGCTTTGGAGATGCTTCTTATCTTTTAAAACATCTGGGAAATTACGAATTTTCTCCACAATGTGTTCTTGGAATTTCATACCTACATGGTCAATAATAACACCGAGAAACTTGATCCTATTAACCACGAATAATAACACCGAGAAACTTGATTCTATTAACCGCGATTATTATCTTCTTTTTAGAGAGTACTAATCATTATCTATGACATGCTTCAGAAAATATTTCAAAATGCTAAATGCTCTTTTATATTTTTAGATGCAATTAAAATATCGTATATGTAAACAAACATAAACTTAAAATAATATTTGAAAAGATTATTCATTTTTCTTTAGTATTTTTGGGGTGCATTATCAAGTCTCATATGAAGTACATTCTAAATATATTGACCTTGAGGTGTGGAAAAGGTTGTATATTTTTTCGAATCATTTTCCATTTTAATCTATTAAAATCCAAACTTAGAATCAAATTTTAAAAGTACCTTTGATCCTTTAATGCAATCAATTAAGTGTTCTACTTAGGATTTAATAACCATCAAAATCAAGTATCTTATTAATACATTGATAGTTAATTACTAACTTTGTCTTACCTTTCTTAATTTCACCGTGGTTCCTTACTAGAAAACTTGGGCTACTATAAGAAGAGACACCTGTCTCGATCAGATTGAGATCGATATGCTCTTTGATAACTTTTGCATATCTTTTCTATTGATCATGTTCATTTGAATTAGCTTGTATCGAACAAACTCGTACTGGTATTGTTCCCATACTTTTAATGTTGCTTTGATCTGATTCTTATCCCACCAGGCTAAAAGATTCTCATTGAAATTCCTTTCCATAAGCCTTTTAACATTTTCAAGGAAAAGTAAACTTTCCTCATCAATGTCAATAGGAGGTGGTCCTTTTTGTATCACACTTTTTAAAAACTTCATATCTTCTTTTGGTGCATCCTCAATACCCTGTTACCTGAAAGACAGAAGAACTTTGTCAAATTTTCTCTAATCCTACATTTTAGGATGAGTTAACTTGGAATCATCACCATGTTTGCTGAGAAAAATAATAGGCATTATCCTATTAAAGACATTCTCATGCCACAAAACTTGTATCAAACTACCACAGCTAATAGTAAAAGTTAACAGGTTTTTGTGATTATCTTACTCATATTTGCAAATGTCTGGATAAAATTGTTATCCAACAAAATATCAGCACCTGTATCATGAATATAGATTGGTGGCATTTTTTACTTTGTACCAAGGGTTACCAAATAGGCCTCCGATCATTATTCTTGATTCACGAATACCCTTATTGAGTATTAGGATTTTTTAAAAAAATTCCTTCTTGCAATAAGAGGTAAAGTTCCCACAAATTCACTAGAGAAAACTCTTGGCTTTGTCGTACAAATGCCTAAACCTGAATCAATATAAGCTGCATAGTATTTAGACTTATACTGATCGTATAATATCTCAACAGATATATATATATATATATATATATATATATATGGAAAATGGGCTCGTCATTCTACCCTTATCAGGTGTTCATCGAGACTGAACTCCATCTATTTTCCTTTCCTTCCCAAGGTTTGTGAGCATTAAGGAAACTTAAACCTAGGGTCATAACCCCTTTGATCTTTCCTGCAATACCTTTGACAGATAATTCATAGTTTGTTATTTATAACATGTCTTCATATCTACCAATACTGGATTGCTGTAAATGATATATCTCATCACAATGAAAAATATTAATGGTTTTAGATATATCAAATATAATACTGATTTCTTTCCAACCTTTAGGCTTATGTAATTTAACATTTTTCTACCTTAATTTTTTGTGGATTGAAATTCTTAATTGGTTCTTTTCCTTTTAGGCTTAACATCCTATCTTCGGAAAAAGACATCCCGTTACTAATCTTAGATTCTAATCTCATTGATTTATTTAAAATCGGATGATTTGTAATTAGTAAATTAACATCACCTATCCTAGGTATCTAGATTGGGTCAGGTGTCATGACTTTAGCAAATTCCTTGAAAATTTAAGAAATTTCGATATACTCTTTCCTAAGGAATAAATTAGAATGATGTGTATTGGAAAGCGCATATGCAATTCTATACGTGATAAAATATGGTCTATTCTCTTCTTTTATTAATCAATTCTTTTAAAATCTTGATGAAGAATTAAGACTCTACTAAAATCTTGGTCAGCTAGATTGTATGCAATCCTAAGATGAATGTCAAACATAAGTTTGCCCGCATACAGATTACCTACCATTGTACCAAGATAACCATCTTGTAGATTATTGATTCTTTTATCCTTGACAGATAGATGTATTTCAGAATCAATAATTCTTTGAAGATAATTTTGATTACCACTTCAATGGTTTTGATAGCTATCCATTTCAGAGTTGAATTTTGTCTCATGATTCTTTCCATTGTCTTGTTTGAGATTATCATTCGTGAAAAGAATCCCAATAAACTTTCTGATGTTTGGATTCTATCTTTCTGCTCGTCGTAGCTACTCATCTGATTCTGTAGATGATCCATAGGATTCATCCAAATCTATCTTCAAATTCTTCTTCATAGATTCTCTCATCTGAAGAAATATTCTCGAACTGGTAAACTAGCACCAAATCGCCGTAGAAATCCATATCAAGGATGTCAGCTGTAGGTCAGAACTAGCATCATTCTTTCTTCTTCTGTGGGCAGTCTGGTGAAATATAATCTTTCACACCGCATGTCCAACAGTTACAATCTTTAAAACTGTTATTTGTACGAGTATGAGCTCGTTTGAAAGTTCTCTTAGTTGGTGATCTTTCTGTTGACTTCCTTATGAATCTAGATTCTTGTGAAGAAAACCTGGAAGGACCGGACTTGTAAGTTTTGCCCTTTGATTTGGACCACCATGATCTTCCTTGATTGGAAGGTCTTCTCTGTGATCCTCCAGAATTGGCATGCAACTCACTTTTGAAGTGTTTCTTTTTCTTGTCATATCTGTCGTAGGTTGATTCTCCAATGATTCTTAAAAAATCATTATTTTCACAATAAAGAGGGGTTTTTTGATCTGACCTCTTAGTCGTTCTTGTTTTTCTATAGTGTCGTTTGTTGACACCACTATCTCAGACTATCTTTGAAGAAAGACATTTTCTTGCAACTGTATCTGTTTGTTCTGGAGGTACTGTTTAGGTTTGTATCAGCACCTCTCTCCAAAAACTGCAGATCTTTACAAAGAACATTTTCGTCACAACATTCAATGGACCTCGATCTGAAAGTAGTATTTTTAGAACCGGTAGATATACTCATCTGTCGCACATATACTTTTTAGTTCAAGAGCATATAAAGCTTGTGTATATTCTTGACTTTTTTCTTTTCTACTTTGGTTAAAATATCTATCTCCAATGAAATAGATCACCGCGCTGTCGTGACGCGATAAAATTAATTAATTTCCTTCCTAACCTCACTAACTAGTAGCTAGGGTAAGTCGGAGTCGATCCCACGAGGAATGGAGAATAAACTATATCATCTATGTTCAATTCATAAACGGAAAAGGTTTGGGGTGGGGTTTATCGAGAATCACTATTAACTATGAAGCCAGAAAACGAATTAAATAAGAAATCAATATATAAAAAACATCCCGGTTAACAGTTCGGTTATCCCCCAATCTCAATTATGCCTTAATCAATGTAACACCCCTCTCTCAAATTCTCATAAAATTATCACCCCTAGTCTAACAACAAGCTCTGTTAAACCGAATCGTCTCTTATGATTAGTTAAATTAGGATAAGATCACTAATTAACCCTATTTAATTGAATAACCCAGAACAAGCTCTCCAGATTTAATTTATTAAATGCATTAATTACCAAGACGATAGGGTGAACTAGACTCCGAATACACAAGCTCGATTCAATAATCTAGGATTATGTTACCCTAGAGATGCACGACCTCTAGTTTACCACTAATGAAAATTAAATCACAACAATTAGGATTCATGATTTAAGATTCTAGCAATCAATTATCAACACTTAACCTAGGTGATCAGTCTAAATCAAGCATCAACACTTGAAAACAATATGCACAGATAACATAATCAATTCCAATCAAACATCAAGAAGGGAAAACGAGATTAATTAAAACATAAAAGAAATATGGGTTCAAACATCCCTGCTAACCGGAGTTACGAATTAACCGAGCATCCTTGAAATCGAATCCACAAAAATAATCCAAAAATCCATCATAAAAACTAATCTAAGAACTTTCTCTCTCTCTCTAATCTAACTCCACTCTCCCCACTATCTATCTATCTATCTATCTATCTATCTCTACTGCTTATGGCTGCCCACCTGCTGCGTGAATGATATTGATGTCAGCTATGCCCTTTTCTTCCAAAATTAGATTTCTTTCTTTTCTTCCAAAAAAAGTCACACTTTGCGGCTGATCCATCTTGATATGAAACCCTTTTGGACTTTGGCCCATTTCTTTTTCCTCTTCATAATTGGACTTTATTTCTTCTTCTTCTCTTAATTCTTTTGAGCCTTGGAAATTACATCGGCCCAATTGACTTCTCCTTGTTCCACGATCATTTTCCTCGACTCCAAAATACTTCAAAACATCCTAAAATAATCAAGAAAATAATTTGTGAAGTATTCGGAGACATAAAACACATATATGTATAGAAATGGTGCATTTAATCATCTAAAATATTATAAAATCACAAATATGCCCTCGATAAAATGCACCAAATTCCTACTTGTCAAATCTCCCGACACTTAAACCATTGCTTGTCCTCAAGCAACAGAAGAATCGAAGCATATCGGGGATACAAATTAAGAAAAAGTATTATTTGCTCAGATCCTTACCATCACTCATAGGAATTCAATTCATGTCAACACAAGGTATATGCAAGCAAAAGCAGTTGGACTAAACGTAATTATCTCAAGAAATCACAAGTGTCAATAGGACATCAGAAATCAAATTTTTCATAGACAAATCATTAATCCATTTTACTACCCATATCGATCAATATACTCTAAATCCCTCTTAATATCCTTCATCTAGATCAAAATTTTATCAAGACGTCTCACAAAATAAATCACCCCATTTTCTCCATTTTTTTTTCTTCTTCTCTTTTTTTTCGCGAGAAATTTTTTTTTTCTCTTTTTTTTTTGGATGGAGTTGGCAGCTCCACACCACTCTTAGGTTAGTCCTACCGTGCATTTCACGATTTTTTTTTTCTTCGTTCACACGGGACCCCTAAGAGCAGGCAGCTGATTCCACACCCCATCATCTTTTCACTTCTCAATTTTTTTTCAACTCAACACCCTTTTTTTTTTCCTCCAACCACATCAACATTTTTTTTTCCAACCAAGAGGGTTCAATATAAGTGATTAATCCTTCAAAATTTTCAATTAAGACTACTTCCATCAAGGACTCAAAAGTACACTTCAAGATATAAGTGAGCAAAACAAATCAACTCAACGTCACAGATCAATTCTCAAACCAATGTTATCCTATGTGACATCTAACAGCAATTTCCCAAAACATCATTCAGCAATTTTAACCAACAGAAAGCAATGCTCAGCAACACCTCATTCAACACAAACGAATTTCCAAATACATAATTAAACAACACTCGGATCATCATTGCAAACTTATTTACCCAACATCTTTTTTGTTTTTTGTTTTTTATATATATGCAAATGCAAACATAAAATAAACATGCTAAAGCAAGTAAACGTGCAATCTAGCTAAGATAAAACAAAAACAAACTATATGCAACTACATGAGCCTAAATGCAACTATATGCAAGATATGTGATCTACTCCACACTTCATCAATTATGCAACATTTTTCCATCTCCCCACACTTAAATCTTACTTGTCCCTAAGCAACTCAAATCATAACATAAGATGTAGACAAAACACGATTCATATATGCAAAGAAAATAGAGCAAAAATTAAAAGTGTGGAATAGAAATCACCAAATCACCAAGGAGGTTTTGGAATTTGTCTCAAAGAAGGCACATCAGAAACTGCCATGTCCTTTGCTCCATTAAGCTTTATCTTTTTTATTGCTTTAAGCTTTGAGAATTTGTTGAGAAGTTCTTCAGAAGATGTATGGACTTCATCCAATATGAATACTTCTTCAACATACTTTCTTTTGTCCTCCAATTTATTCACCCTACAAGAAAGATGAAGAGAATCAATATTAAACTTAACAGAAATTGATTGTTTTACCAGATTCTCGCAGTCTGACGATTTGACATTGGATGTCGGTTTCACACTGGGTAATCCAGTGTCAGACTGTTCGGCAGAATTCTCTTCCTCCTCATTTTTCGAAATTTTCTGAGGCTTTTTGGTTTCTTCCAGCTGCTCCTCACTCCTTAGAGTTATTGCATTGACATTCCTTGAATTTATCTCTGGTTGAGACTGTAATTTTCCTTCATTCTGAGCCTCAAGACGATTCACAACCGTTGCTAGTTGGCTCACTTGTGTCTCGAGATTTCTGATACTCGATTGGGTATCCTTTTGAAACTGAATAATGTTGGAAGTCAGCATTTTCAACATATCCTCCAAAGATTTTGACGATTGCCCTTGATGGTTCTGTTCTCTCGATTGATGTGGTGGACTATCATTCTCCTCAAATTGTGCTCTTCCTTGACTTTCCCTACTTGGATATGGATTTGTCTGTGGAACACCTACAACAAGTTTTCGAACAAAAGAGGTTAATTCAGTTAATCTATCCTCGATGGTAGAGCTATTTACCTCATTTGCGGATCGTAGTGAAAAATCACGGGTGTCAAATTGTTGCGAGGCAGCAGCCATGCTCGTGATAAGGAGTCTTGCTGCTGATGGTGTTTTGTCCAACAATGACCCTCCACTAGCCGCATCAATATGGTATCGGTCCATCGAGGACAGTCCTTCATAGAAATATAGAATCATAGGTTGATCAGTGAGTTGGGACTGTGGACAACTTGCTTCCAACTTCGTGAAACGCTCCCAATACTCATGCAATGTCTCCCCAAACTTTTGTCGAATCCCAAGTAACTCCCTTCGAATATTGGCCACTCGAGATGCAGGGAAGTACCTGGCCAAGAAGAGACTTTCCATTTCAGTCCATGTATTTATAGAGCCCGAAGGAAGGTAGTATAACCAATCTTTAGCAGAGTCCTTCAAAGAAAAAGGAAATGCTCTCAATTTGATTTGCTCTTCCGTTACAGCTTTCGGTTTCATGCTTGAGCAGACAATGTGGAATTGTTTCAAAAATTTATATGGATCCTCATCTGCAAAACCATGAAACAAAGGTAATAAGAGTATGAATTCATATTCAAGCTCAAAAGTTGTATTAGCATCAACAACAGAATAATCAATGCAAAATGATTGATGAATAGATGGGGTATAAGCACACTCATTTTGATTTGCATCCATTTCTCCCTTTTATTCCAACCCTCAGTCTGTACAAATTGACACTGGATGACTCGAGTCACACTGAGTCAGCCAGTGTGAAAAATAGAGCAAGGCAGAACAATGAAACAGAACAGAACAGAGCACAACAGAACAGATCAGCAGGCGAAAACAGGACAGATTCAGAGCAAAAACAGCGAAATTCAACCAAATTTTTTTTTTCAATTTTCAAATTTTTAAATTTTTTTTTGTTTTTTTTAATAAACAAGAAAAGAACAAGATGACACAATAAATTCAACCCACTCCCCAGCAACGGCGCCAAAATTTGACCGCGCTGTCGTGACGCGATAAAATTAATTAATTTCCTTCCTAACCTCACTAACTAGTAGCTAGGGTAAGTCGGAGTCGATCCCACGAGGAATGGAGAATAAACTATATCATCTATGTTCAATTCATAAACGGAAAAGGTTTGGGATGGGGTTTATCGAGAATCACTATTAACTATGAAGCCAGAAAACGAATTAAATAAGAAATCAATATATAAAAAACATCCCGGTTAACAGTTCGGTTATCCCCCAATCTCAATTATGCCTTAATCAATGTAACACCCCTCTCTCAAATTCTCATAAAATTATCACCCCTAGTCTAACAACAAGCTCTGTTAAACCGAATCGTCTCTTATGATTAGTTAAATTAGGATAAGATCACTAATTAACCCTATTTAATTGAATAACCCAGAACAAGCTCTCCAGATTTAATTTATTAAATGCATTAATTACCAAAACGATAGGGTGAACTAGACTCCGAATACACAAGCTCGATTCAATAATCTAGGATTATGTTACCCTAGAGATGCACGACCTCTAGTTTACCACTAATGAAAATTAAATCACAACAATTAGGATTCATGATTTAAGATTCTAGCAATCAATTATCAATACTTAACCTAGGTGATCAATCTAAATCAAGCATCAACAATTGAAAACAATATGCACAGATAACATAATCAATTCTAATCAAACATCAAGAAGGGAAAACGAGATTAATTAAAACATAAAAGAAATATGGGTTCAAACATCTCTGCTTACCGGAGTTACGAATTAACCGAGCATCCTTGAAATCGAATCCACAAAAATAATCCAAAAATCCATCATAAAAACTAATCTAAGAACTTTCTCTCTCTCTAATCTAACTCCACTCTCCCCACTATCTATCTATCTATCTATCTATCTCTACTGCTTATGGCTGCCCACCTGCTGCGTGAATGATATTGATGTCAGCTATGCCCTTTTCTTCCAAAATTAGATTTCTTTCCTTTCTTCCAAAACAAGTCACACTTTGCGGCTGATCCATCTTGATATGAAACCCTTTTAGACTTTGGCCCATTTCTTTTTCCTCTTCATAATTGGACTTTATTTCTTCTTCTTCTCTTAATTCTTTTAAGCCTTGGAAATTACATCGGCTCAATTGACTTCTCCTTGTTCCACGATCATTTTCCTCGACTCCAAAATACTTCAAAACATCCTAAAATAATCAAGAAAATAATTTGTGAAGTATTCGGAGACATAAAACACATATATGTATAGAAACGGTGCATTTAATCATCTAAAATATTATAAAATCACAAATATGCCCTCGATAAAATGCACCAAATTCCTACTTGTCAATAGACCTTGGAAGTCCAAACCTTTTGATAATATCTAAATATTATCTTCTATCATGATCTCTTTTTGGACTTGGGGATTAGTTGCCTCCTATTATTATCTTCTGCCATGATCTCTTCTTAGACTTGGGGATTAGTTGTCTCCCATGCCCTTTTTGCTGAACCTTCCAAACTGTTTTCAATCAATTTGATGAAGTTTCTTTTTCGATGTCCAGCGTTAATGAGGCTACCTTCAAGGAAGCCATCCATTCATCGATCAACTTTTTCATATTTCTGAAGTCGATGATATTTGTCTAAAGGATCATTTCGTAAGGGTGTGTTGGCTCAAGCATAGTTCTTGTTCAAGGGCTATTGGATGGTGTCTGACCCCTTTCTAGATGTCTTCTTTTACAAGTTATAGCTGTAATATCATCTTGGAATTCTAGATAATCCCTCATTGATTGCTCAGAAATAGGAGTATTTGAACTCGTACTTTTCTAGATTAGGAATTTGAGAGTTCATGTTAATATTAACCAAATCCACTATCCTAAGATTGGAAAGTGATTCGATTAATTTCGAGATATCAACTCTTATTGCCTTTATCAGACATTTCGGATAAGGTCGATCAAGAGCTCATCGTAACTTTTTTGACTGTGCAATTTTCGTAGTCTTTCTCTTGGGAATGATAGGTCTATCCCCGAATGTATCTTTAAATCGTTTGTCCATGTATTTTCTTGTTCCCTTTAGTATTCTTCCTTTCAGATATATAATATATATTTTTTCAAATCTGAAACTGGTTTTGGTATTCTTCCTTTCAAATCTATAATACCTTTTTTCAAATCTAAAACTTGTTGTTGGATCTCGGATAGATATCAGAATATCATCTTGATCTGTCCACTATAGTATATGATGTGGATTTCTTTAACATCATGTTAGATCTTACATACATCCAGAAGAATAATGTTCCAATCTTTGTTGCACGTCATGTAATGATAGTCTTGTACTTGTTATCTCGAAAAATATTTTGAATACATTTTTTCTTGATTTTCTCCTCCCGTTAAGCATAGGAAAAAACAATATTCTATATATATAATTTAAATTAGTATTTCAAGGCTCTAATACCATTTCTACGCATCGAATCTGAATAAATACAAGATCGGGAAAAACTTCATTTTTACAAATCTTTAACCGGTAGTTGTTATACCATATAGTCCCCTATATAAGTGATCGGTAGTTGTTATACAACATAGTCCCTTATATAAGTGAAAACAACAGCATAGTTGAATGAGCTCATGCATCCAATCTGAATAAATACAAGATAAAAAAAAACTTCATTTTTACAAATCTTTAATCGGTACGTGACGTTGTTATATACATGTGTTGGGATTTCTATGTATAGATTTTGGTGAGACAAACTATATTTGTAATAGGAAGTTTGAGTATCCCATTTTTCACAATGTTTAAGTGAAACCATAGATTAGGAATTGAGTTTATAGTTATAGGTTCAAAAAGATGGAGGAGCTCAACAAGACCATGCTGCATCAAGAAAATGAAAGTATAAAGACACTGCAAGAAGTGGATGCAATAATGCAGCAAGTAAGAAAGAACGACAAGCAGCGCCATTGCAAGTAGAAGATACAGGTAGCAGGAAGAACTCACTGCAACACAACTGTAAGAAGAAAAGATACTACGCTGCAAGAAGTGGTTATAGGAACGCTGCAAGAAAAAGATACAGTAGTGCTATATGGAAGAAGTGCAGCAAACTGGTCAAGGATACAGAGCAGAAGTAATATCTTGCTGGACACTCAACAAACTTTGTCTATGTCAAATAGAATCAACATCATATATTCCGAGGAAGGATAAATGTAGTACGAGGAACGAAGAATGAAGCAAGTATAATTAGAGCCGTTCGAGAGAAGATCAAAGTTGTAAACACTAAGTCAATGCAAAAACGACATATGGCCTGACAGGCGGCAGAAAGCTACGAGCCGCAACCACCGCATTAAATGCTCTGAGAAGAAAAGTCAAGACGCATTAAATGCAAGTCATACCTTTGATCAGTACACATAATTCAAATGAGAGATATCTCCTTCAACAGATATCTTTTTACAAGTATAAATAAAGATCGAGCTACACTGAAGGAGATAACTGATGAACTGAAAATCTGAACGACAAAGCATTCGAAGCTATATTCTCAAACCATTCTACAGTCTCAGTCACTCAATCTAAGTGAAGTGAATGAGTTCAAGCTGATAGATCCAAAAAAGGATTCAGAAGCTTACTTCACTGCACCAGTTGAAGAACTGTTGGGATTTCAGTGTTTAGATTTTGATGAGACAAACTATATATGTAATAGGAAGTTGAGACTGGCTAAGGGGGAAATTCTGTTGAAGTTGAAAGAATTTCTCACCGTAGAGCAGGCTGTCCTGGAGTGGGCCAACTCAGAAGACATTTTGGCACTCCTGCAATCTGAGTATGCAGCAGTGGTGCAAGAAAGATCTAGAACACTGTTGCTCAGGGAGCACTGGACAAAGGAAAGGGTAAATCTGTTGCAGAATCTTACTCTACAGAACTGCAAATGAAAGTAGCAATGGAGGATGTCCAAGCCTTCCTAACCCCGGCTGGAGAGACTGTAAGAAGGGGCGATGATGTTATATTTGCCCAAGAGCAAATCAACACCCTGGGAGTGGAATAGGCTGAGGAAGCCATGCTGCAACAAGCGCTGCAAGCAAGCGTCAAGGAGACGAGGATGCAACACACTCCTAGGAGAATGTGAGGAGAAGGATGCTCAAGTCACAACTCAAGCTCCCTTGCATATGAGGCCCCAGCTGCAGAGGCTGTAAGTAGAGGCGATGATGTTGCATATGCCCAAGAGCAAATCAACACCCTGGGAGTGGAACAGGCTGAGGAAGCCATGCTACAACAAGCACTGCAAGCAAGCGTCAAGGAGACGAGGATGCAGCACACTCCTAGAAGAATGCGGGGAGAAGGATGCTCAAGTCACAACTCAAGCTCCTTTGCATATGAGCAAATGGTTGAAGGCCTCTTGACATTTATCACTCTTGATCTTTTGAAGGAGTAAGAGCTTCAACTAGTTGACTACGATGATTCCCAGTTTGCATTGTTGCAGATACTACTGCAGACAATCAGGGGGAACCAACCGTCATTATCAGAGATGTACTCTCTAATATTGCTGAGATTGCCGATGACGCGACCATAGAGGAAGTTGCAGAGGCTGGACTCCCTGTACTGGTAGAGACAACAGTACAACAAGTAGTCACCCTTACAGAAGCTGCGGAGGAAACACGCAGGGTGGATGCTGAAATTCTTGCAGTAGTAGAGCTTTCAGTGCTGCATACAGTGGAAGTTGCAAGAACTCATTCTTGTAGCAGACACTGTCGAAGTTACAGGACTAGCCGAGAAGACAGGGTTCGTGTTGAAGACCTCAGGCGAGGTTGTTATTCAGACAACACTTCCTAAAGGTGAGAAGATCTCTGAAGGGGCGGTTGTTGAGATAACACCCTTAGAGGATGCTGGAGTAGAGACCGAGGTAATCCCTGAGCAGCTAGAGACACCTCAAGAGGAGGTTGATGCTGCTGCAAGCTTACCAGGATCCACCATGGATACAGCAGTGGAGATTACTGAGGAGGCCAGTGAGGAAGAAGTAAATGAAGATCCCACCTTGGGTTTCTCAAGCCCCTTGTCGAGCCTGAACGAGGATGCAGATGCTGAAGAAGAATTTATGGCGTAAAAGTAGAATGCAGCACAGTAACCTCAAGCCCTGATTCCATATGCTGCAGGCTGCTGCCCACAGACAACAAAGGACAACAGGTCTGACCCCTGATGAATCAATCGATAGGGTAGTTACTGTTCTTAGGCACCTGCTGCATGCTCTTCAAGATCATGAGTCTAACATGCAGAACAGCATGAGGGTCAGCGCCCAGTTCCAGACCGGCTTCAAGAAATACATTGAAGCACTACCTGATATGATCAAACATTCTCTCAATAAAAATGCAAATAGGCTGTATCGGGACAAGGTCAATAAAGGGAGAGCTCAAGAGAGAAGCTGCACTCAACTGTGCTAAGATCAAGATCTATAAAAACTCGGTTGATTTTGCTGGAAAAAGGCTTCAATCTCACTCCATGCTGCTAGAGATACTTGTGGACCATGTGATGGAACAAACCAGAAGAACCAGAAGTGTCGATGATTGTTTGGAGAACCTGGAGATGATCGTAGGAGAACTAAGGGACAGATGATCAATACATTCCCTCAGCATGCTCAAGGATCCAGATAAGCCCCTGCACCTGCCAGAAGACCACGATCTGCTGTGGTCCAAGATGCCCCTACTCCACCCTCGATTTTTGGTAATGCTAAAAAGAGGGGAGGATTCAAAGATAGATACCGGAGCTTAGGGAAGAAGAAAGAAGAAGATGATGAAGAAGAAAATGATCAGCCTCTCAACAGAAGGAAGAAGAGATCATTATCTGCTGCTGCTAAAGCTCCTTCTACAAAAAGATGGAGAAAAGATGATGAAGAAGGAGCTGGTGGTACAGCTGCTGCAAGCAGACCAGCTGCAGACGCTGCTTATAGCGGTGCTGCAAGGAAGGATACAACACCTCCCTCTTCTCATCATTCAAAGAGAGAGAGAGAGAGAGCCAACAGTAGGGCTCAAGAAAGAGGTTAACAGAGCCGAAGCTGAAAGTCATTACAATGAGAAGATGGCTGCTCAGAGGGCGGAGATAGCCAGAGCAGAGCAAGAAGAAAATGCTTGGATGCAGAGGCTTGGTGTTATTGGAGAGAGAAGACCGAAAGCTATGGAAGATGTTGACAGGGCTCTCTACCAATACCCCCCTCAGGACATACCACGTCTCAACACAGACAACATATCTGCTGAAGTATCAGTACTGATGGATCAGGGGCCTGAAGGAGAGAACATGGCCTGGAGCTTAAACATCTTTAAGGCAATTGTTTTGCTTACTGGTAGGAATCCATTATTTGAGGCGATCACCTTGTTCAAAAGATCAGAATATCTCAAATACTTCAGATGCCGCTGCAGGAATGGCTACTTCAAGAGATTTTAGACTTGTCAATCTGCATTGAGGAGATGAGCAGGTTGCTAAGGATGGAGAGCTAAAGATTCAGAACAAGTATATAACCCTGGTGAAGCAAGATAGGATTGTGCCTTACTGTGAGGACTTTTGGCTGAGATAGATTCAGATTCTGAAGATCAAGGAGAAGTTGGAAGAATCCTATTAGGAGTCCATTCGAGATTGGTGGAAAGGATCCAGAGAGAGGATGAAGCAAAAAAGAAGGACTGCTGAAAGAAGACCAGAAGAATCGTCTACAAGAAGGTCCCTGTTTCAGCAGTAATCAATGTATGATGTTGTACATTTTTTTGTTATATATCTCTCTATATGCTGTGTAAAATTTCTTTCTTTTAATGAAGAAATTTTATTTTCTGCATTTGATCAAGTTCATAACCTATGAACCTTTACATGCTTTTTGGCTATCCTGATGATATGTGATAAAGGATTAGTCAAGATACATCTCTGATGAATTCAGGATTAGAATTTCTTTCTCAAGTATATCAAGTATGTAATCCTGATGAAATATGATATAGCGGAAAGTAAAAACTTCCTTCATGAACGAAATAATGTAAAGGTTTTGTCATCATCAAAAAGGGGAAAATTGTTGGGATTTCAATGTTTAGATTTTGATGAGACAAACCATATATGTAATAGGAAGTTTGAGTACCCCATTTTTCACAATGTTTAAGTGAAAACATAGACTAGGATTTAGTCTAGTTATAGGTGCTGAAAGATGGAGGTATTCAACTCGATAAGAATGAAGCTGCTGCAAGAAGGTAGATACAGCAATACAGCAAGTAAGTAAGAACGGCATGCAGCAACGCTGCAAGAAGAGTTTACATGAGTGCTGTAAGAAAAGATACATCGGTACTGTACGAAGCTACTGCAAGAAGGTCAAGTTACAGCAGCACTGAAAAGAACGAATAGTTGCAAGCAGACCTAGGATACAGCGCGAAGCTTAGTGAATAATCAGCCAACAACATTTATGACAAACAGAATAAGTATCCTGCAATTGGAGGAAGGATAAATGCAGTACGTGGAACGAAGAATCAAGCAAGAATAAATAGAGTCGTTCCAGAGAAGATCAAAGTTACAGACATGAAGCCAATGCCAAAATGATACGTGGACTGATGCGCTGCAGAAAACTACGAGTCGTAACCACCGTATTAAATGCTCCGAAAGGAAAAGTCAAGTCACATTAAATGTAAGTCATACCTTTGATCAAGTACACTCAAATTCAAATGAGAGATATCTCCTTCAACGGATATCTTTCTACAAGTATAAATAGAGAACGAGCAACCCTAAAGCTGACTACTGAAACATTCACGCGAAAAAGGCCAAGCATTTAAAACTATATTCTCTCAAGTATATTCTACAGTTTCAGTCACTTGACCTCAGTGAAGTGAACCAAGTTCAAGCTGAAATATCCTTTGAAGGATTCAGAAGCTCACTTCACTGCACCAGTTGAAGAACAATTTTATATACTTTTTAACCTTGTTGCTGTGTGCTTTGGTTGTTTTAGGTGTCAAGCAGTTGATAGGATTTATCCTTGCTGTTTGTATAAGTTGTCTAGTTGATAGGTAATTCCCTGTGTGAGAGTGTGAAACCCTGTGTAGGTTGCCTTTAGAACTTAGAGTTACTGTGTGTACGCTGGGTTCTAGTAGGTGTTTAGCTTTATAAGTTGATAGATTGTTAAGAGTGTCCTGTAATTCAATCTTGCTTAACAAAGTTCCTGCTCGAGGTAGCAGTAGAGTGGATGTAGAAGGATTACACCACATTCGAACCACTATAAACCATAAGTGTTTTATTGTTTTTTATATCTGTGTTTTATCTTATATATCTATCTGTCATAAGCATAAAACATCTTCAAAAGGATCATATTTGAGAAAACCAGCCTTGTGTCAAAATCATATTTTTCGTTGCGTATAAAAACTATAAGTTACAACGTGCAGCACTGCATCCTAGTGCTGTAAGCAGTAACTGACTGGCGCTGCAAGTTCAAGTAACTTGTAGAACAGTAAGTTTATAAAAGATTTACAAAATCGACCAAGGTTCATTCACCCGCTCCCTCTAAACCTCAAACACCACTTGAGACCAACAAAAATCTTTTATATACTTTAACTTTGTTGTTGTGTACTTAGGTTATTTTAGGTGTCGAATAGTTGATATGATTTATCCTTACTGTTTGTATAATTATCTAGATGATAGGTAATTTCTCTATGTGGGGGTGTGAAATCCCGTGTGGGTTTGTCTTTAGAACTTGCAGTTGTTGTGTGTACGCTGGGTTCTAGTAGGTGTTAACTCGTTAGGTCGATAGATTGTTAGGAGAGTCCTGTAAATCAATCTTGCTTAACGAAGTTCTTGCTCGAGGTAGCAGTAGAGTGGACGTAGAAGGATTATACCACCTTCGAACCACTATAAGCCATAAGTGTTTCTATTATTTATGCTGCATTCTATATATCTATCTTGTCATAAGCATAAAAACATCTTAAAAGAAAAAAACATATTTGAGAAAACCAATCTTGTGTAAAAAGATATTTTCCATTACGTAAAACTCTAAGTTACAACGTGCAGCACTACATACTAGTGTTGTAAGCAGTAATTACTGGTGCTGTAAGTTCAATTAACTTGCAGAACACTAAGTTTAAAAGAAATTTCAAAAAACGACCAAGGTTCATTCACCCCCCTCTCTGAACCTCGGACACCACTTGGGACCAACAAGTGGTATCAGAGCAAGTTGGGTTAAAAGCCAACTTATCTAGTCACCCACCCAGATCCACCCAAGACCCCCCATTTTTCTCTGCATCTTTGAAAAATTTCATTCTTTCAACATATCATGGATTTTTCCAATCACAAGTTGCCTATGTTTTCCATAGAAGCATATGATGACTGGAAAATTTGAATGCAGACACATCTTTCAGCGATGAACGATGAGATGTGGACGGTCATCATGGAAGGATCGATTATTCCTACAAAGGTGAATCCCTATGCTGGAAAGAGAGATGGAGGCAGGAGCACCTCCGCCACCTAACTTCCTAATCAAGCCAAGATAGGAGTGGAACAATGAAGATAGAAAGAGAGCCAACCTGGATGATGTGGCCAAAAATGCTCTATTCATCACCTTAGATAAATGCACATTTAGCAAGGTTAAAACATGCAGAACATTCAAGGAGATATGAGAGAAGTTGGAACAAATATGTGAGGGCACAGAACTCACCAAGGATAATAAGATCTCCAACGCCACCCAACTATTCGAGCTCTTCGAGATGAAAAATGAAGAGACTCTTGAGCAGCTAGACATGAGATTCACTTCGATAGTGAATGAACTGGAGGCTTTGGGCAAGCACTATACACAAAAGGAGAAAAATATGAAAGTGCTAAGAGCCCTGCCAGCAGAGTGGGACAGCAAGACCACCTCTATGAGAGTGTCTATGAGTACATTCGACCTCTTCTCCCCTCAAAGCCTTCAAATATGACATCAACAGAGGGAAGAATGAGGTAGAAGAATCGAGTTCAAAGGTCACTGCACTGACTGCAAGAAGCACAAAGGATACAGCAACCGCAAGTTGCAGCAGCAGTCAGAAACTACAACTGAGGATGCAGAAGAAGATATGACTCTTCTTCTAAAGAAATTTAGAAGATTTATAAAGAGCAATAACAGCAGCAACAACAACATCAACAAAAGGAATGACTTCAGAAGAAGTCATCCACCACCTCAGGTATCTTCCTCTTCTCAATCAAATTCAAATAATCTTAACTTGTGTTATAACTGTAGGAAGCCTGGATACTATGTAAGAAGTTGTCCACACCCAACTGTACACAAGTACCCAGAAGGAAAAAGAGAGCAAAAGAGAGAGAAGAGAAGAGATGACAGACACAAGCTTAGAGCTCTCATTGGAGAGATGGAAAAAACTAAGGATACAGCAGTCTCAAAGGAGATGCTGAAAGCTGCTGAATCTTCTGACAGCGATAGTGAAACCTCATCCTCAGACGAAGAAACACTGATCTGCCTAATGGCAAAAGACTGTGAGGACAACAAAGAAGATGAGGGTAAACTACCAACCGCTGTCTATACCGAACAAAGAGGAGCTGAACATGATCGATTCTCTTAAGAGGATCAAGAGTGACTTTAAGCAGATTAACTCAACTCATGAGGAGCTAAAGGTTGAGAATGAGAACCTTAATATTGAAAATGAGATCCTTAGAAGCAAAAACATTGACATTGCAAAAATGCTAGCAACATGTGAGTTAGATAGCTCAAAATGCAGCAAGCTTCAAAAGGAGGTCTCAAGGCTCAATCTGCTGGTCACTAAGCTAGAAATTGAGAAGGAGAACTTGCAGTTCACAATAAGTATTTTCAGCAAATCTGCTAAGGACGCAAGAGAGTGTTTGAATCAAGCTAGGAGTCCATTTGAGAAAACTGGCTTAGGATACAGCTCTCACATCTCTCAGGTTACAACAAGTTCATCTAAGGTTGTGGTGTTTGTTCAAGCTGAAACTTCAATAGAGAATGAGTTACCCTGTAACTTTGAAAAGATCTTGAACAAGCCAACGCTGATGGATAAGGGAAAGAAGCCCTTATACTCAACTACAGGGAATAAGCTTGTATTTAAGAGCTGGCTACAGCAGAAGTCATCTGCTATCTGCAGCAAAAAGATACAGCAAACTACAAAGTTGCAGCATACAAAGAATTACTCCACCAATACTAAGATTTTTATATCTAAACCTCAAAGAAGACATACTCTAAAGAAGTATGGTGGAAGACCACACTACAAAAGTACTGGTTACACATATGTAGTTTCTGCGCACACTCTTAATAAGCAGTTTTCAAATAGAACTGCCTACAGAAAAAGAATCAACAAAACTTACAGCAAAATCTTGACTGTTAAGAAAGTTTGGTTCCAAAAGAAACTAACCCTAAAGAACCCTTTCAGAAATGGGTACCTAAATCTGTTTGAAATTGTTGCAGGTTTCAGTGTCAGGTTGCAGCAGCGAAGTATGGTATATAGATAGTGGCTGCTCAAGGTACATAACTGGCAACAAGGAAGCCTTAAAAGATATCCAAGCATGTAAAGGGCCGAAGGTCATCTTTGTAGATGATTTTAAAGGAAGCACAAAAGGCAGTGGAAATCTGGTCAAGCGAAACATAAAGATCAAAGATGTATCATACATTAAAGGACTCAGATATAACTTGCTGAGCATCAATCAATTCTATGATAAAGGATACACTGTGGAGTTCAACCTCAACAAGTTCCTAATCAAGAACAGCACATCAAATGAAGTCAAGCTTACAAGAACAAAAAGAGGAAACATATATCTTGCAAATTGGAGCTCTTCTATTCAACCAACATGCTGTATTGTAAAGAGTCCACCAGAGCTGAGCTGGCTATGGCATAAGAGGCTTAGTCATTTGAACTTCAAGATCATAAACAAACTAGCAAGAAAAAAACTTGTAAGAGGATTTCCAGATGTGGCATATAAGAAGGAAAATGTCTGTCGAGCTTGACAGAAAGAAAAACAAGTTAAAAGTTCATTTAAAGACAAGATGCAGAAGTCATCTCATAGGATTCTAGACCTTCTACATATGGACCTTTTTGGACAAGTAGAACCAGTGAGCATAAGTGGGAAGAAGTACTTGTGGTAGTAGATGACTACTCCAGATACACCTGGACCATATTTCTTACTAAGAAATCAGAAACTCAGAAGAAGCTGTCTGACCTCATGAAGAAGATTCAAAATGAGAAAAACTTAAGCATTGTAAAGATTAAATCTGATAGAGGAATTGAGTTCATCAATAAGTTCATAGAGAAATTTTGTTCTGACAATGGTATTCGTCATGAATACTCTACTGCAAGAACACCTCAATAAAATAGTGTTGCTGAAAAAAGGAATAGAACCCTCAAGGAAGCAACAAGGACAATGATAGTAGAAGCAGAGATACCCAAGAGGTTTTGGGCTGAAGCCACCAACACTGCATGCTATACTCAAAACAGATGTCTGATTAACACAGATCTAGACAAAACTCCTTATGAAGTTTGGAATGGATATACACCAAATGTTTCCTATCTGTATATCTTTGGATGCAGGTGTTATATTCTCAACAGTGGAAATGAGTATCTAAAGACGTTTGATGCAAAATCAGGTAAAGGAGTATTTTTTGGATACTCTGCTATAAGCAAAGCATTCAGAGTCTTCAACAAAAGAACTTTGGTGGTTGAAGAGTCAATACATGTGGTGTTTGATGAACCACATTGTGACACCAAAAAGCTAGAAGAACCTGTTGAAGGACCAACCCCCAGGAAATATAATGATGTTCCCTATATTGAAGGAGTTCTACCTCCAGCAGAAGAT
Source organism: Scutellaria barbata (assembly GCA_028654395.1). NCBI lineage: Eukaryota > Viridiplantae > Streptophyta > Magnoliopsida > Lamiales > Lamiaceae > Scutellaria > Scutellaria barbata. Next base: position 16,756,978 of record CM053650.1, read on the forward strand.
AAATAAGAAGAGACTACACCTTTGGATACATCAGATATTCTTACAGCAGCAGAACCCCCTATCTTACAGCATGTCGAGGAGCAACCTAGACCTGTACATACATTTGAGCCTGACAGAACATGGCTAAAAAATCATCCTAGAGATCTTATAATTGGAGATCCATCTATAGGAATAAGAACAAGAATGTCTATTCCTCATGAAGCAATGTTTGCATTCTTTATATCTCAAACAGAGCTAAAGAACATTGTAAAAGCTCTTCAAGACAGCAACTGGGTTCAAGCTATGTAAGAAGAACTGAATGAATTTGAAAAAAATCAAGTTTGACATACAATTACAAGACCAACTCATCAAGGAGTTATTGGAACGAAGTGGGTGTTCAAGAACAAGTTGGATGAATCAGGTTTTGTTGTAAGGAACAAAGCAAGATTAGTTGCTAAAGGATATTGCTAGGAAGAAGGAATTGATTTTGATGAGACTTTTACTCCTGTAGCAAAGTTGGAAGCCATAAGGATTTTTTTGGCATATGCAGCTTACATGAATTTCAATGTATATCAGATGAATGTGAAGAGTTCATTTCTCAATGACCTTCTTAATTACAGAGGAAGTATATGTGGAACAACCTCCAAGCTTTGAAGACTAAGCAGAAGAGAAGGTGTTTAGACTGCACAAAACCCTGTATGGTCTCAAACAAGCACCAAGAGCTTGGTATGACACCTTGTCTCTTGGTATGACACCTTGTCTCTCTTTCTGTTGGAAAATGGGTTCAACAAAGGAACAGTCGACAAGACTCTGTTCAGGATACAGGATGGAGACAACATTCTCTTTGTACAAATCTATGTGGATGACATCATCTTTAAATCCACCAACAAAGATCTATGTGAAAAGTTCTCCAACCTAATGCAATCAAAGTTCGAGATGAGTATGATGAGAGAATTAAGTTTCTTCTTTGGGCTGCAAGTAAAGCAGATGCCTGTAGAAACCTTCACCAGTCAAGTCAAGTATACAAAGAAACTTATCAAAAAGTTCGACATGAAAAATGGATTAGCCACGTCAGTCCCCATGGCCACATCCATAAGTATTGACAAAGATAAAGATGGAAAAGATGTGGATATCACGAAGTACAGACGCCTCATAGGATCTTTGTTGTATCTTACAGCAAGCCGGTCAGACATCATAATTGTAGTAAGAGTCTGTGCAAGATTTCAAGCAGCACCAAAGGAGTCCACCTTTCAGTAGTAAAAAGAATCATCAAATATCTGAAGGGAACTCAAGAAGTAGGCCTATGGTATCCTAAGGAAGGATAATTCAAGCTTAAAGGCTACTCTGACTCAGATTATGCTGGTTGCAAGATTGACAGGAAAAGTACAAGTGGAACTTATCAGTTTTTGGGAAACAAACTTGTTTCATAGTTCTGTAGAAAGCAAACCTCGATAGCTACATCTACAGCAGAAGCAGAATATGTTGCAGCAGGAAGTTGTTGTGCTCAAATTCTCTGGATACAACAGCAATTAAGAGATTATGGAATTGAAGAAAAAGAGACTTCAATTCTCTGTGACAATACAAGTGCGATTGCAATTACTCATAATCCAATATTTCACTCAAGAACGAAGCATATCGACATCAGACATTACTTCATAAGAGATCATGTGGAAAAAAAATGTGCTAGAGAAAGTTCATACGGATCTCCAGCTAGCTGATATATTCACTAAACCCTTATGTGAATCAAGGTTTTTAATGCTGAGAAATGAGTTGGGAATTCTGAAGTTGTGAGTGGAAAAATAAGTTGCAGAAGCTCAGGGGAATCTCTGCAATCTTGCGAAAAGCTGTAAGAATAGTATTGCAAGTTGCGACTTCATACAGTAGTGATATATCTCCAATATTTTCATTTTTTCACATAATCGATAAAAAAATGAAAAATTTTATCAAAATATTGATAAAATATCGATAAATATAGGTATCAATTTTGATATCGGTGGCTATATGATATAAATTGTAGGAAAATAGGAGAAATATCGAGAAAATATCGATATCAATTTCAATATCGGTGGTTTTATGATACAAATTATAGGAAAATCGATGAAATATCAAGAAATATAGATAAATATTGATGGAATATCGAGAAAAAATGGATAAATATCAACAAGTTTGATGTACCGATATTTCCACAATATTTCATGAAATTAAAATATCAAAATTTCCATTGAAACCTAAATTTTCATCCTTAATATACATTAACACTGGTAATATTTTTTTAAATTTGCTATTACACTCTTTATGTATGAAGGGTCAGATTTAGTTTCAAAATGAATCAATGATCCAAATTTTATATTTATTCCTCTTATTAAAATATCTCTTTAATCATTTTAAATATAGATATAATAAAAACTTAAAATCACTAAATTTTTTGAAACACAAGGAAACTCAAACATATTTTTCCCGCCTTGGATGCAAGAATGAAAAATTCACGATATTTCGACGATATATCGTTGATAAACATGGATTCAATATTATAACGAAATGCAGGATTTTTTTGGCAAAATATCGATGAAATAAAATATCGATTTCGATGAAAATGCCCTATTCTCGTTGGATTTTGCCGATATATCAACGAAATATCAGTAATATATCGATTTCGGTAAATATAGGTAGACATTTGATTTTTTTATTTTTATTTTTATTTTTTTGCCTATTTTTTTATATTTTATTAAAAATGTAGGCTCCATCTCCTAATAATATTCTCCATTATTATCACCTATCACAAAATCTATCGTTATAAGGTCATTCATAGATTTTTTTTATATTAAATTTTATCTTCTAAGATAGTTGTAATAAATTTTATCTTCTAACTTAGTTATAAATGTGATAGTTTTCACAACATAACATTTCTTCTTCTATATCATACTCTACAAGTTCTTCTAAATTAGAATCTACAAATTATCCTTCAAAAATTAAGAAGATTCATCAATTAAAGGTTAGTTAATTTAAATATTTTACTAAGTATTTTATTTCTTCAAGTGATGTTATAATCTATATTTCCATATAGTTCAAATAGTATAATAAACACTAATTTCTCTTTGGACAAAACTTTTGTTTTTCAATTATAATTAAAGATTCAATTGACAGATAAAAACACATATGAATTGCATATTCGTGATTACCATCTAAATTGATCTAATGTCATAAGATGATCTAAATTGGTCTAATGTCATAAGTTGATATTAATATTATGTGAATTAAGATGACATGACATCTTATTCATTTGAACCTTGAATCTCATAGGAATTCAAGTTACTATTAATCCATGCGTTAACTTTGTACAAAATTTGTCATATATCATAAGTCATAACAAACAACATTTATATAGCATTTTATCTATATATTTGTTGTAAATATATCATTTTATTTGAAATTTTAAGTTCAATATATGTATTATTATTAGTCATAATAATTTATAAACTAATAGATATATTTTTTAATTTTTTACAAAGTTTATATTTTTTTTTAAATGTTTGATATTTCCACCAAAATCGATATATTCACCCAAATCGATATATCCATCAATATTTTCGTAAAATCAAGATATCGATATTTTCACCGAAACTGATATTTGCATCCTTCCATTCACCAAACAGTTTTCTCAAAAGTTTTACTCTAAGTCTTGATTCTCTTGACCTTTTGATTCAATTTGATATTTTATTTACTAGACCATGTCCACAGAAATATATTTTCCAACATTATTTTCAGTCTTAACCTGAATTGGGACGTTCAATTAATTTGGAGAAAAAAAAAAATTATCGAAGTGAAACTTTCGTGCCAAACTGCCAACCAATCAAGTCTGCAAGTGTTTTATTGAATTCTCCCACGGTCAGAGCTTCTGCCACATTTTCCTTTGTGAGAGGTCAAATGTGTAGTGTATATCTATATCTATCTATATATATAATTAAATTAAATTTATTATTGCCTAATTGTAAAGAAATAATTGAAAAGATTCGATTTAAAAAAAATCCTCACCTTCCTATAAAAGTTGGGGTTATAACACCAAAAATACTAAACACATCCAGAAAATATACATTTATATCTTGCATTTTTCAAAAAATGGGTGTGTAGTATTTTTTTGGAATTTATATGGCTATACCTTTTTAAAATTATTATTTAATCCAATTTTTATGAAGTTGCAAAAACAAAATCTAAACTTTAACCCATTACTATATTTTGAATCCCAATTATATTTTTCATTAACCTGAGTTCACATGTTGAACTAAATAGCTAAGTCAGACGACATATTATAAATTAGGTAATTCGGAAAATAGAATAGAATTTTATATCCATCAAAGTGAAGCTATTTTAGATGGATTTAACTTATGAGGAGAGGATTTTTATTTAAGTTCACCAAATTAATCCATGTAACTTTTTATGGACAAAAAAATTTTACTTTTAATTTTAAAATTACATGATTTATGATGTGGCGTTTGATATAATTATTTAATCGGACATACATGTACCCTAAGACCAGCAAAAAATGTAATTGTGGTTCAAATTACAATATTAAATTACATATTAATGTAATGTTTTTTTTATAAATTCAAAAAATAAAATTGTAATTTATAAAATGATAATTAGGCCTATATAAAACAACCACAATCTTTTTCCCTTTTCTTTCTCCAATCTTCCCATTAAGAGAGGTGGACTGATTCCTGGGTTTTTATTTTTATTTTTATTAATGAAGAGTTTGTTTGTTTCTGCAGAGATAGTTCGTCCCCCCCTTAATTAGTGAAAGATTATTCTCCCTGTAATAATTGGGTGTTTCGTCTTATTCAATTATTTGGTGTATGATGAGAAGACATAATTTGAAGCCATTAATATGTCATTTACTGATTTCATCATCGATCGACAATCTTGATGGAACTTATTGTTCGTTCTCAAGTGGAAAAAAACATTATATATATACATCATAATTTCTATTAATATAATTAATATAAAGTGGGGATTTTTTTTATAAATATTAATTTATTGAATATATTCTATCAAATATTATTATTCAATATTATAATAGTAATTTAAAATTTTTATATTTAAATAATTTTATATTAAAATTTTAATTTAAAATCCTTATAACTCTAATATAAAAATGTTTTCTATATAAAATATTTGTATTATATTTATCTTTAATTTGAATTGATCTCTACGTGCGTTGTACGTGATTTAAAATTAGTGTGTATATATATGTGTGTGGAGTAGTATATAAACCAATTTAATAAGTAAATAACTTAATTTGAACCTTTTTTTTTTTCCAGCATTTCCAACCGAGTTACAATTTTGTTCTCGATTCAACCGTTTAAACTATTTGGTTTTATTCTCATTCTAATATTAGTGTTGTACATTATAAAATGTTCGAATTATAATATCTATTAACTTTTGAAATCTATGCATAGATATGTGTATCTATTTATGTATTATATTTTACACCAAATATATTTGACTTCGAATAATATATATCTATGATACATGATATCTAAGAGGATATTGTGCTGGCAAAACACACTTGAATTCTCGTATGTACGAAATGAAATTATTTATTCTTCTATCATTATTAAATATTTATTTTAGAGTGGTGTTTATGTGTACCAGTTGCATCATGCAATTAGGCACATGTGTGTTGGAATCGATCTGGAGCCACGTTCAAATTAATTATTATTTTTCAATTTATGTGGTAACTTTTATATTATATTAATAAAACATTTATTCACAAATATCATAATCTTTAAGTGATGGTACTTAGATTTTTTTTAATATAAAAATTGATATAGTATAATTGTACCTTTATATTATAATATTTAATCTTTATGTTATATTAATATATTTTTTATGTACAAATATAATAACATTTATATTTTAAAGTACTACATAAAGATTATATTATTATAATATAAATGTTAATTTATTATAATATAAAAGTTTAAAAATTATTATATGTCTATAATATAATATAAATGTTAAAACTAACATAACATAAAACTTACACAAACATAACATAAATATTACACCAACATAATGGAAAAATTAAGCTTGTGGGATCAAAGTACGAGAGTGGATATAGGAGCGAGAGCATGTATTTGGAAAGTGAAAATCACTTTTCAGGTCATATGACCCAAATTGTATGGGTCATAATCCATACACGTGATACACAAAAATATTTGTGAAAACATAAACAATGTGGGTTCTACCTTTCTCTTTTTTATCCACCTCTCCTTTCTCTCTCTATCTCTAAATTTAAAAATGAAGATGACCCATTCAGGACAAAGCATGGATGTATCATGTATTAGATGACAGTGAGGGCAAGAATCGACAAAGATCATAAATTTGATGAAAGTTAAAGGGTAGCAAATAAATAAAAAGATATTTAAGTATAGAATTAAATGTCAACCATGATCTATGTCCATATATATAGTAATTAATTTCATATATGCCTAACCTCAACCGAATAGGTAATTAAATAACTCAAATACATATGTTAAAGCTCAATAATCACTTGACATAAAACACGCACGTTAAAGTTCAAGATGAATTCAGATGACCAAAAAAAAAGAAAAAGAAAAAAGGGAAGATAATTCGAATGAACCTAAACAATAATATGTTTACTTGACTCCATTTATTTACAACTTAAAACATGTAATTTTAGGATTTGAGAGGATATTTTTCCATGTTGATCTTTCAAGTATTCCATTGGTAAGAAAGTCTCCAGAGTTTTCTTATGTCCATCTAATACATTTAGGGAAAACATAAATATTTATGTACATTAGATGCACAAGTCATGATCTATTTAATTTGGATTATATAACGTGAAAAGTAATTTTCATGCTCCAAACACGCGCTAACGTGCCTACACGTGTTCCCACATGCCCCCATATTCGCGCTCACACTCCTATCTCACGTGCTTAATCTTTTATTATGTTGGTATAACTTTTATATTATGTTCACATAACCTTTATGTTATACAATTTGACATTTACATTATATTACAAACATATAATACTTTTTTAGAAACCTTTATATTATAATATTATAACTTTTATTTTATAATAATATAATTTTTATGTAGTACTTTCAAATATAAAAGTTATTATATTAGTACATAAACATTATACTAATATAATATAAAAGTTAAATTATTAATATAAAAGTAAGACGATACCATATGAATTTTTATATTGAAAAAAGTTTAAGTACTATCACTTAAAAGTTATGACATTATGCATAAATGTTATACTATTATAACATAAAGATTACAACATGACTTAAAAAATAAATTAATTTGAGTATGGACTCGGGTTTAATCCGAGCCACACGCACTCAATTGCATGGTGCAACTTGTGCACAGAAACATGTTTTATATATCTATCATTTCAAATTTACGAAAAAATAATTAGATGTAAATGAAAAGATTCGGATTCTACTTTGTCAACCATTTTCTCATCATTACAAATCAGATTTGTAAAAACATTTCGGTCCAAGTCAAGTAAATATGTGCAAAAATAAAACACACAATTCAAATAAATTTTGTGCATTCTTTATTATTTTGTATTTTGTCATAGTGGCTATGTAATAGGAGACGAGAAAATGACTCTTTATACTCATTTTTATAAAGTTTTGATTTCAATTTATCTATAAATATAATAACACATTCCTAAATGATTATAATTATAAATTTTGATTCCAAAATATCCATTTTTTCCCTCAAGTCAAATGACCCAACTGATTTGTCACATCACTTTTGTCACTTGCTCATTATAAAATATTTTTGCCCATTAATTTACTTTATAAAATATTTTAGCTCATTAGTTTAATCTTTGAAAACCAGTAATGTTCGAAAATGTTATACATAAGAATTTTAGTAATAATTGTATAAAATTCTTTTGTCACTAATCCCAATTATTATTATTTTCAAAAATATTTTCACCCATTAATTTAATCTTTGAAAACCATTTTCATGTAATGTTCGAAAATGTTGTATATAAGAATTTTAGTAATAATTTATTGTTTTCGAAAACATTATTATTAATTTTTGAGAACATTATTATTAATGTTTCAAAATTGCATAGTAATGTTCGAAGATTATTATTTTCGAAAAGAATAATGTTCAAAAATATTAATAATAATATTAATAATTTTCGAAAACATTATTAGTAATTTTTTAAAATTGCATAGTAATGTTCGAAGATTATTATTTTCGAAAATTATAATGTTCGAAAACATTAATAATAATATTAATAATTTTCCAAAATATTGTTATTAATTTTCGAAAATTGCATAATAATGTTTGAAGATTATTGTTTTCGAAAATTATAATGTTTGAAAACATTAATAATAATATTAATAATTTTCAAAAATATTGTTATTAATTTTCGAAAATTGCATAGTAATGTTCGAAGATTATTATTTTTGAAAATTATAATGTTCGAAAATATTAATAATTTTTGAAAATATTATTATTAATTTTCGATAATTGCATAGCAATGTTCGAAGATTATTTTTTTGAAAATTATAATGTTCGAAAATAATAATAATATAAATAATTTTCATAAATATTATTATTAATTTTTGAAAATTGCATAGTAATGTTCGAAGATTATTATTTTCGAAAATTATAATATTCGAAAACATTAATAATAATATTATTTTTGAGAATAAATTATTTGTCTAAGTTTCGCCAATTTTTAATTACATATAATAATGTCAAATTGTGTATATTTAAAAAAAAATTGGCAATTAATTATCCAAAACTCCACCTAAAATATTAATAATTTTTAATGGGCGAAAACGTAGTAATGGGCGAAAATGAAGTAATTTGTCAGTAGCTACTATTTTATATTTTATAACTAGTGTTTTCCCATTTAATAATATTTTTTAAGTAATTCTCGAAAATTGCTACTATTTGTATAATAAAGTTCGAAAATGTATATCAATATTCGAAAATTAAAGTTAATGGGCGAAAATGAAGTATTCATAAAATTTTCGAAAATGTATAAAATTCATGAACTATTTGTATAATAAAGTTCGAAAATGTATATTAATTCTCGAAAATTATTAATATTAATATTAATGTTTTCGAACATTATAATTTTCGAAAATAATAATCTTCAAACATTATTATGCAATTTTCGAAAATTAATAATAATGTTTTGAAAAATTATTTATATTATTATTAATGTTTTTGAACAGTATAATTTTCGAAAAAATAATCTTCGAACATTACTATGCAATTTTCGAAAATTAATAACAATATTTTCGAAAATTATTATTATTATTATTAATGTTTTCGAACATTATAATTTTTGAAAATAATAATCTTCGAACATTACTATGCAATTTTCAAAAATTAATAATAATGTTTTTGAAAATTGATAATATTATTATTAAGGTTTTCGAACATTATAATTTTCGAAAATAATAATCTTCGAACATTACTATGCAATTTTCGAAAATTACTAATAATATTTTCAAAAATTATTAATATTATTATTAATGTTTTCGAACATTACTATGCAATTTTCGAACATTAATAATAATATTCTCGAAAATTAATAATAATATTTTCGAAAACAATAAATTATTACTAAAATTCTTATGTACAATATTTTCGAACATTACAAGAAAATGGTTTTCAAGATTAAACTAATGGGCAAAAATATTTTTGAAAATAATAATAATTGGGATTAGTGACAAAAGAATTTTATACAATTATTACTAAAATTCTTATGTACAATTATTAGTTTTCAAAGATTAAACTAATGGGCAACAATATTTTATAAAGTAAATTAATGGGTGAAAATATTTTATAATGAGCAAGTGACAAAAGTGATGTGAGTTAGTCTGACAAATCAGTTGGGTCAGTTGACTTGAGGGAAAAAATGAGTATTTTGGGATCAAAAATTATATTTAGGATCATTTAGGGATGTGTTATTATATTTATGGGTAAATTGAGATCAAACTTTATAAAAATGGGTATAAAGGATCATTTTCTCGATACATACTATGATCGCATGGGATAATAAATAAAATAAGGCTTAATTGCAAAAACAAAAAAAAAAAAATCAAAGTCTGCAGTTTTTTTTAAGTCAAATATTTTGAAATTATCAATTTTAATCATAATTGATCAATTGATTTCAATTTTAGATCAATTGATTTCAATTTTAGATAATTCATGATTTTGATAAAATTAGATTATGTATGGTGATATGGATGTCACATAAATAATATATAAATTATTCACCACTTTAAATTAATAAAATCTAATTAATCATGAGTTAACCTAAACCTAAACAAATTTTAAAAAAATAATCTAATTATAGGTTAAGAAAACAATATCACACAGAGAAGAAAAATTAAGAAAACAACATCACATACGATAAAAGCGCGGACTTCATCACTTCAAAATATTGTTAACGATGTCTTGCTTTTTGCATCAACATTCATGTAATAATTAGGGTATGAGTTTTGTAAAAAGTTATTATTTAGTTCTTTCTATTCATTTTTTTTTCTTTTTGCATCTCATGTGGTGTTTAATCTAATAACAATGAAATTCATATTATTTTTTTATGTTAAATTTTTGGATTTTGTTTGTATGAGTGAACATAACTTTAGTTAATATTGCTTTGAATTTTTGTTTTGTTGTTTTCATAATATATTATTTCTTGATTTTTTTTTCATTTGTTTAGATTAATGTGGGTTAATTCATGATTAATTAAGTTTGATTAATTTTAAATGATATATCATTTTTATATCATTTACATGGCATCCACATCACCACACATATAAATAAATTTTGACCAAAATTTTGAATTGGCTAAATTTGAAATCAATTTGTCAACTCATGATTAAAATTGATAAATTTAAAACAATTGACTAAAATAGAAATATTCTCCACAGTCTTGGATTTTTCTTTCTTTTTTTTTTTTTTTTTTTTGCGATTTAGCCATAAAATAAAATCTGAAACATAGAAAGTAATATTTGATAATGAAACATTAATATCTAGGAATGGTATGTTTGGATTGTTGGTTGAGGAAGAAAATTTGAACTAGACTCAGTGTAATAAGTTAGAGAAAAAATGTGGGATTAAGGAAATTTTGGTGAGGGTTGAAGCAAACCCACCAAGATTGGTGGTTTTATCAAACATTCTCTATCATTACAGCATTACAAATGAATATTTCAATATATTCTTAAGATTTGCCTTAAAATTAAAAATAAAATTTAAGTGTGGATTACGATAATTTACCAATTCAAAACAAATAAACATACAAATCAAATAAAAATTTGAAAAATAGACCCACCTCAAATTGTTATGAATTTTGAATCTAAACATAAAATTATAATTATAAAAAAATTTACACCAAACGACTATTAATAACCAAACATATCGGACCTCGTAAAACTAATCCACCCCCCAATAACCTAATTATTTTATATTTTGTCATAGTAGTGATGTACTAGGAGGAACACTATGACTATGAGTGTACGGGGAATGGGAATATGTACACATAGAAAGTGATATTTGATAATGAATCATTAACAGCTAGGAAGAGTTTATCATATAGGGGAATTAGGTTTCTGAAAAGCGGGTTGAAATATATAGGAAGTGGCATGTGGGTTTGTTGGCCATGAAAGGACACTAAAATGTCGTTATTATGTCAACTTTGTCTTTCTTTTTTGCCCTTAGACTTTGTATTGCCTTTTATATTACTTTCAAAGTTTTATATTGGGGAAAATCGTTTTTTATACCCATATTTATATAATTTGATCTTACTTTATATATTAATATAATAATATATTTCTACATATCTTTAAATATAATATTTAATTCAAAAATACTCATTTTTTAGTTCAAATTAACTTGCAATAGTGTAATGAGCCCCCAACTATGCAATCAATCTCATTCTTTTACAGTTTGATTTGAGAAGCATACACGAGTTTCATTTTCATGAAATTATTATTTGCAAACTTTGACCAAGAGAGTATCAGTACATAACGAGAAATACTGTAAGTACAGTATTTTTTTCGTTTCTATATAAGCAGTTTAAATCTAACAATCTTCAACTCATATCATTCTAAATAAAGACACAAAATCAAAATCCCTCAACTTGTGTATTAATATTTCCGGTTGTAGATTATAACTTGAAGAATTATCGTCCATCATAATTTAAATGTATGTTATTACTATGTGAATATTATCATGTAACATTGTATTAAATCGTACATAATTATTAATTTTTGTGTTTGTTAAATTGTATAATTTTGATATTTATTTAATATTTTGTGTTATATCTATCACCTAATGTTAGATAATTTTTATTTTCGTACACGAAAATGAGATTTATCATACATGAAAATACTTAAAATTTAGCATACACGAAAATACTAAAAATTTATCATCCATGAAAATACTTAAAATTTATCTTACACGAAAATACTTAAAAAAGTTTTCATACACGAAAATACTTAAAATTTAGCATACACGAAAATACTTAAAATTTATCGTATACGAAAATACTTAAAAATTTTCATACACGAAAATACTTAAAATTTAGCATATACGAAAATACTTAAAATTGATCATATACGAAAATACAAAAAATCGATCATAGTGTTAATATAAATTACACTTAATTTTAGGTTTTAGGATCATAGTAATTAAACCGTAAACAAAATTATTTTTTATACTAATGATGATGTATTTTCATGCTTACACTATAATTTCATCATTTTGAGTTACATGAAGTATTACAATTTTTATCGTACACGAAATTTCATTGAATTCAAACTTGCACAAATTTCATGATCTTTATACTGTTTGATTAATGTTAGTTAATATTATATTTTATATTATAAAAAATACAAGTAATTACTGTTCGAATTAATGTTAATTATTATTTCTATTTTGTCAATTTTTGTATAAATTTTTCATAGTAAATATTTTGATAGTAAAGTTATCTTATATTTTATTATATCCAAAACTACATATTTAAGTAATTATATCCGATGTGTTATCACATTTTATTCGTGTAGTTTCTCAATTAATATTATAATTAATATTTCTTGATGTACTTTTTGTTACGATTTTTGTGAGATGAAAAATATTAAAATATATAGCTTAATATTGTAACACATTATATATGTAGTATCTTTTATTTTATTAATATTTAAAAATTATTAAAATATAGAGCTAAATAGTTTCTGCTATGTTTTCTTTTTGTTTTTTTAATAAATTTATACGAAGATGAGTTTCATATCTGTAGTGGTTTAGTTAGGGGGTTATTGGAAAGATTTAGAGTATAAAAACGGTTCCCAAGAGCTTCTTTCCCTTCAAAGAATTACATTTGCTGATCTATTAGAATCAATTCATGGACTTGTGTATGCTGACATGAATTGTTGGAGATATGTTATCCATTCATTGGCAGAGATAAATGGAATAGTGAAAAGAAAAAAAAATTAAGAATGATTCGGATTTGGAACAATTATTGTCCATGACTGATGAGTGTCTTATCATTTTTGTTTTACTTAAAATGATAGATTTTGAAGTATCTGAACGTGTGTTGTCAACTGAAACTCAGAGCACATGCTCATATCCTTTATTTGACATTCCCGAACAAAATTGTGATTTTTCAAATGTTCCTCTTGAACTACAAAACAACCAAACGTTTTATTCGAAATAGGGTATACCAAATGAAGATGAACCTAGGCAAGCTGGGACATTATCAATGGACCAGTGGGCACCTTGACCTTCATCTAGTGGTCGTGTAAACTTTGCGTCAAATTGGGGTGTCGATTATATCGATTTGAATAGGTCTCCAACTGCTTATGGACATCACGAGTCTATAGAAGGTGAAAAAAAATCCCACAACCGGCTGAACCAGAAGAGGGACCAGAACAATTATATGATGATGATAGTGGTAATTTTGTAAATGATTTTAATTACTTCATAACATGTTGCAGTTTAAATATATATTATATCTATTATGTTTTAGGTTCGACCCTTGATCAAGATGAATCAGATGACTTTGAGTTAGATGAAGAGGTTGAGAATACTTTGGATGAGGAGAAACGACTGGTGTATGAAGAATTCTTGACATATATTATGAGACCAAAATGGTTTATTCAAATAGTACCATCTCATGAGCAGCCCGCCTCAATGAACGACCCGACCGCGTATGTTTCCTTGCAAAAAGGAGCCACTTTTGGTAGTAAAATTGAGTTGAAAAATGCAATTGGATTTTACCATTTGAAGAATCTAGTTGAATACTATGTGGATCATTCTAACAAAAATAGATGGTACGTGAAATGTAGTAAAAAAAATTATCCATTCATACTGAACGCACACGAGAAATTTGGCATTTGGAAAATTTCAAAGATTGTTTTACAACATACATGTTCAAATGATTTGAACAATAGTGCACCTCGTCGACTTCCAGTAGTTTTTATCGGTGAGTACTATACTAAAACACTTCGAAAAGAAAATTACAAACTGGGTCCTAGGGGCATCATTGAAGAAATGAATGAGCGACATGGTGTACATGTTAGTTATAAGGTTGCATTGAGAGCAAAACGTCATGTAATGAGGGTTGCATACGGTGATCCGAAAAAGTTATTTGCTCTGCTCCCAATGTACATGGAGGTCTTGAAATTTTCTAATCCCGGGACATATACAGCTTTGGATACACATGAAAATGGAAAATTCGAATATGTGTTCTATACACTAGCAACATCTATTCACTGATTTAAACGATATTTACAGTTGGTTACAGTAGTGGATGAGCGTTACTTGAAAGATCAATATAAAAGTGTTGAATTAGTTGCTGTTAAAAAAGATGGCAACGATCAAATTTTTCCTTTAGCAACTGGCATAGGAAATGTGGAGAATGATGAGTCTTGGACATGGTTTTTGAAACATGTTTGTAAAGTATTTGGATGCCCACATCAATTGCTTATAGTGTCCGATCAACACGCCAGCATCAGCAATGGCATCAAGGAAGTGCACCCTGATCTAACTCATGGTTTATATTGTTACAACAAAATTTAGCCAAACATGAAACACATTTGATGAGACTTTTCAACAAAAATGCTTGTTGTTATCAGTCCACAACATTCAATTGGTACGTTTTCATTCTATGACTGTGAAGAAGTGTAGAATTATCTTTTATTAAAAAGTCAGGATATTTTAAACATATTGTATTAACCAAAAGGTAATTTTTCTTATAGGTACATATCCAATATACAAGCTTCTGGAATACAAGGTGCACTAGCTACCTTGTCCAAGTCTAGAGAACAACGATGGGCTCAAGTGAGATATCATGTTAGAAAATTTAACTTCATGACATCAAACGCTGCTGAGACATGGAATAGTCGTCTTGTTTGGGCAAGAAAAATACCTTATGTTCTTTTTTAGAGTGTGCTCGACCAATTTCAAAAAAATGGTTTTACGAGAGGACTACTGCTGAAGATAGAGAAAATACTCTAACAAAGGCAGCGTATGAAATATTAGTCAAAGCTGTGAAGATTGGTCAATGTATGCAAGTTGATATGTTGGGATGAAACAAATACAAGGTGACTGATGGGAGTAAGATTTTTATGATTGAGTTAACCCAATACGAGTGCACATGTTTCATTTTTTCAAAGTGATTTGATACTGTGTTCTCATACATGTGTGGTAATAAGATACATACATAGCTTATATGTCCTTGTACAAAGTCCATATTATGAGTCATTAAGCTGCTTCTTGTTACATATATAGCTTAACTTTTCTATTATTATTTGTAACAGTTTTGTAAAAGAATCGTTTACCTCATATGTCACCCTATATTACACCATCAAATGATTGAGAGGGATGTAGAACGGTAAGCTTATTCCTGTACCCGACCTAGAAGCTTGGGTGACGTCAGATAAAAGTTAGAATCAATTATGTAGAGCACCCGATAAACCTAAACAAGCGGGATGACCCAAAGGAAAATAGATTCGTTCTGGCCGCTTCGAAGATGTAGTCGATACGGCCGTACCACCATAATAGAGCAAGATACCGAACGCATGCCTATGCAGTATGACTATTGAGGTGATGCATTCAAGAATGAATGCATTCGTCCCTACAACTATGAAGGCATCCGAATGATGAAAAAAAAATATTCTGTTTGTTAGCCAGAAAATCATACTAGAAAAAAGTGTCCAATTTATTTGATGTCAACAACTGTGGGTAAATAACGAATTGTTATAGTTGTATGTGTACTGGAAACTACATATGTATGAAATCTAACAGAAAGACCTAACTTATCAACTGGTCGAATTGATTTGCCATTTGATGTGGACGTATTATTATTATGATAATATATTTTTATAATGAGTATCATATCAATGATATATATCAAAAATTATCGTAAATTTCTTAAAGATATAAAGTGAAAACGTGGATTCATAAGCAAAAATCCATGCAAATACATGTAATAGACAACCTACTCAAACGGCTCAACGGTATCAATATCCGCCGACCACTTATACAATGTAAATGCAAGATCACACCTAATCTGAAATATTCCCTTGACAATATCTGGTCTAGGAAACTTGTAGCTAATACAACTCTCGATCGCCTTCAAAGCCTATATGCCACAGCTCATCGGATCATCCTATTTATAATAAAATCTGGACTTGGCACTCTCGAGGTTAATCATTGTTGGACAATAGGACATGAAGGGTAACTTTTCGTAATATCCGGAGTGGTGTAATAGCCTCGATAAAATCCAACGAATAGAAAGAGTTTGTCTCAGTCAGAGCTTTTCAAAATCCTTCGTCCAATTATGCCGAAGATTGTCAAACAAAACTAATGTGAAGTTTCGTAGACTGAATTGCAACGCCACCTAATGCCCGTCCAAATTAAGCACCAGAAATAGCTGGACATGAAACAAAATTTAATATATGTACAAATACCTATAATGACGTAAATTATAAGTTATAAAAAAATCACAATTTACCTTGTTTGTCTTTTGCCACCATGGCTTGATATGTTTTCCACCTCGATCTCTTACCACAAACATAAGACACCAGGCGATCTAGATCTTCGGGTGAGAATTTCTCTTGTACTCCTTAAGTGTAATGCATTCTGGGGGTCATCATTTACGTGCTTAGCGTTTTGAATTTTCTTGCACGTTTCCTACAATCCCGAAAAAATGTAAGTGTATATAAGTTATAAAATTTGATTTTAATATTAAACAAAATATGTACTTACATTGAAGCTGCAATCTAATATCTGTACAAACCCCTTAATGGATTGATCGACTGCGCAATCAAGGTCTTTGGGATGGCTCTCAAGTATACCAAGAATGCATCAATGACCTGAAAGAGTTATACACAAGGTTAGAAAAGAAATCAAAAAAAGCATAATGTATGCTATAAAAAGTTAATTTAAAACAAGCTACACCGATATGTAACCTCTTTATCCAATTGGCCGTTCGGATCCATAATATCTGTGAAGAATTATGTTCTAACAGGATAACCGATGCCAATGTTTGCTTGAAAAATAAAGACCGTTCAGATGGTTAGATCTTTCAAATATAATAATGATTTAAAAATAAAGACATGATCCATAAACATACAGGTATAGTTCTTACTTATCAGCTACTTCCCCAAGCTCGGTCTATAATAGAAAGTCCTCCATAAAATGGTCAACCCGTATAGTGAATATAGCTGTGAAATGACGTCGTAAGTAATGAGACCTTCTACTAAGACGAACTTCACGTAAGCTCGCACTTATGACCGGAATGTCTGGTAAAACTATCTCTACACCAGAGTCATGCACGCGATCTGATGGCTCAGGAATGGGTGGCGAAGAGTGTGAAGCTGCTTGTCCAAAATAGGATGTCTGATAAAGAATAATAGTAGAAAATGGGTCGACAACAGGTGTACAAGTCTCAGTGCCTGACTGTGGTACATCTGATGGCCAACTCTCCCAAGGTACATCTAATGGAGCATCATACTGATATCCGGATGGGTTGACATACGGGTGCGTATATGGACCTTCAGACTGATATGCATCTGGATAATAATATGAAGATGTATGTGGACAATCGTATTTTGGAGAAATGTAATGAAAAGTAGATGGACGATCGTAACAATATCTATCAGAGGGATCTATCTGATGTCCAAAAAAAGTCTACAGCAGTTCATGCACAAGCCCTGAGATTTGACACTCTAAATGCTCATCTCATCCCTGATAACGATCTACAGACGTGAAAATTGCTCGTCAAAATAAAAGTATATTTGTGTAAAATAATCGTCAAGCACACGGGTGAATCTGAAGAACAACTCGTTATATCTAGATGTGGCCCTAGGATCCGTAGCAGGCAGAGGAGTTATATCATGTGATGAAGAATACACCACACGAGCCCATCGTCGAGGTGTCTGTTGTCTGATCGGATTAACAGCGATATGTGAGTCATGCTGATGTGTAGGGGGTGTATTGGTGAAGAGCTTTAGAAATTACCATGCATCTCCGACATGTGGTACTATCTCGTACTATTTTCAAATGACGAGTCAGCCCTACCCATATAATCCACGTCAGGGCGATGAGGAGAAGCTGCGAATGTTGTTACCTCAGTGGCTGGAAACGTGGTCGCTCGAGTACTTTGCCGACCTCTCACACAATTAGATGAAGCATCTTCCTCTGATAGGCATGTTGGACTTGTGTGTGCTCGTCTAAAAGGACTAACATCTATTGTAGGATCACCACGTTGGGCGGGATACAACTCACCAGGAGGTCTACGACCACATCTATGCTTTGGAGGCTACACAGCGGATGATAGATCCATATCAATGAATTGTCAATTTAACTGATACTCCTCCTCATAAGTAGGAACAAGGGTCTCGAATAAATCAAAGTGTAAAATAACATAAAAATTAAGATTAAGTGTGGGTTATTTAAATGCAATTTTCATTAGCAATTTGAGTCATATAAATTTACAATCTCATAAATACCTCTTCATCTAATATCCTGTTTGTAACATCATAGTGGACTTCATCAAACACCACTTCAACCATCGAGGTATATGATGTAGTATGTCAAGTCTTCATGCAGCAAATGTACCAGTTAGAGGAATGACCTCGTAAGCCCAAATCTAGACAAGATACTCAAGTATTTTAGTATATCGAACTCGAAAAGAGAATTAATATCATGTACATATTATTTATTTAGAAAACAACTCATCAATAGAGCGATAGAGAATCCATAAAAGTGGTATGTGAAAGTCTGATTCATCTGCTACTGTGGAATAAAAATGAGGAGCTTGTCCATGTTTTGCAACAGTATCAGATAAGAGAACTTCCCCCATGAAAAGCTCTCTCATTGCTTCTTCTGATCCACTAAATCCCAAACCCACATATCCATATGGGTCTTTCCGAAGTCGACTCCAAAAATTATACAATACACTATGAGAATTTTAGCAATCTTCATAGCATCCTCCTAACACTAGCTAAACTCTTCATTAATGAATCGATTACGGAGATCTGAAAGCTTTACCTTAAGCAAACCATCAACAACTCGATAGTACATTCCATTTTTATATGTAATATGTACACTAGAGGGGTTGAAATCTGAATCACCAAATCGTAGACCTGTCATAAGAACGAATTCCCTCCTCGAGAATCGACAACACTGTGATCCGATGCAGAACCATCTCTCATACTCATTCGGATGGATCCTATGTCGCACCTCACGAGACACAAAGACATGTAGCAACATTTTACATGATTCTACTTCAGTCGTCCAATACAAGAAGTGACTGAATGAAGTCGATAGAAAATGACGCAAATAGTCCCTACCCATGGATGAGAGCTTCGTCTTGATATCTTCTAATATACTCAACCGCATAAGTCTAACGACCCGAACAACCCTCATAGATTCAAGCCCAATAAACATTATTTTTGGTAAAATTAATTCTTATTTTATTTCCTAACGAAAGTCAATTACTGATACATAGATTTAGCTAACTTTTAATTTAATGATAAAATTTCACAATAAATATATTTTATAAAAAAATAATTAGATTTATATGTATTTCATTGAATTTTTTTAATTCAATAACAAATTTCACTTCAAATATATAAAATAAAAGTGTGAGACCTGAGTCTCTCGTTACTTATTGACAATATAGTTCATGCATCCATGCATTTTATGAATTATTGCATGTTGTTTATGTGATAATTAAGTTTATATGGATACAATACAATATGCTATTTTTATTTATTTTAACTTGCTAAATCTTAGATTTACTTGTTTATTTTAAGTAATTGAAAGACCCTAAATTATGTGCATATATATATATGAAGTAAAATCCAAACAATTATAATTGATTATGTATACACTTACTAGCACAAAAATAAAATAAAAATATGGCTATATCTTGTACATTGCATGAAAATTGATATAAAGAAGAGTAGATTAGTGGCTTGACACTCATATGCCACGTGGTGCACAATTTCATCATAGTAGAAATAAATTAGCCCTCAAAGTAGAAAAATGATATCCTATATATAAGACAAGAGCCATAAAAAAAGAAGAGAGAGAAATAAAGTGACGAAAGTGGAAAAGTATAGGCAATTATTTTTCATTAAAGTTGATCTTTATGATTTCCTTCCTATTTTCTGAATAAGAGTAAAATTCTTGAATGAATATAGTTTTTAAGCTCTTAATCGAATATAGATGTTTTATAAACAATGAATTATGACTTAATTAATTAATAGAGATTTCATAAACTAGTTCAAACTGTTAGAATATCAATGTTTAGATTTTGAAGAGACAAACCATCCTTGTAATAGGAATTTAGAGTATTCCATTTTTTTACTCCATTTAAGTGAAATATAGGCTAGCATTAACTCTGCAAGTTGTAATGATGAAGAATGGAGGACTTCAAGAAAGGACTGGTTGCATCAAACAAAGCAAATCTGAAGAAACTGCAAGAAAAGTCTAAGGCAATACAACTGCAAGAAAAGAGATAGCTGCAACCTAGAAGAGATTACAGAATTGCAGTAAGCTTAAGTTACAATGATGCAGTAAGCTCAAGTTATAGAAAAACAGTAAGTTCAAGATACAACAAACAGTCTCAGGATGTAGCACAAAGTCAAGACTTACTATATACTCCAACGAGACATTAGTTACAGCTGTAGAATCAACCTAATTTAGAATAGAAGGAAGAATAAATGGAGTACGTGGAACGTTAACTAAAGCAAATCAGAATAGAGTAAGTTGAAACAAATCAAAGTTGCAATTGCAGAACCAATGGAAGGAAGACATGTGGCCTAACAGGTTGCAGAAAGCTGCGAGCCGTAACCACCGCATTAAATGAGATGAGAAGATAAGTCAAGATGCATTAAATGCAAGTCATGCCTTTGATTAAAACCTAGTTTCAAATGAGAGATATCTTCTTCAACGGATATCTTTTTACAAGTATAAATAGAGATCGAGCAGCACTGAGACTGGTTACTGAAACATTTGCATTCAAAAGATCAAAACAATCTTGAAGCTATACTCTCAAGCATTCAAACAAGTTTTAGTCACTCGACATGGTTAAGTAATCAAACTCAACTTCAAGATTCAAAGAGGATAAAGAAGATTACTTCACCGCACCAGTTGAAGAAAGAACACATATATATACTTTTACCTATTTGTTGTGTGCTAGGTTGTTTTAAGGTGTCATCATTTAAAAGGATTCATCCTTGCTGATTGTTTTTAGTTGTCTAGGAGAAAGACAATTACCCTTTGTGGCAATTTAGAAACCTTTTGTGAGTTTGGCTTTAAAACTTATAGCAACTGTGTGTAAGCTGAGTTCTAGTAGGTGATAACTTGTTAGGTTGGTAGATTGTTAGGTTGTGTCCTATAAATCAATCTTGCTTAACGAAGTTCCTGTTTGGGGAAGCAGTAGAGTGGACGTAAAAAGATTACACCACCTTCGAACCACTATAAGTCTATAAGTGCCTTTAATCGTTTTAATCTATTATGCGCCGCATCTTTGTTTATTTTAACGATAAGCATAAAAGGCTCTTCATAAGAAAACATTTTTGAGAAAACAAGCCTTCTGTCAAAGTATAATTTTCGCTGTAAGAACTCTAGAATACAACAGACAGTACTACTTTATAGTGATGTAAGTTGTTCCAACATTTACTGTAAGTTCAAGTAACTTACAATGTAACAAGTTCGAAATGATTTTTTAAAATCGATGAAGGTTCATTCACCCCCCCTAAACTTTCGAGATCACTTGGAACTAACAAGTGGTATTAGAGCAAGTTGGGTTAAAAATAAACTTATCTGGTCACCTACCCAAATCCTTATTTTCTCTGCATCTTTCTAAAAATCTCATTCTTCTAACATATCATGGATTCTTTAAATCATAAATTATCAATGTTTTCCATAGAAAAGTATGACGACTAGAAGATAAGGATGCAGACACATCTTTCAACCATGAACGATGAAATGTGGATTGTTATCACTAAGGGTCCAATCATTCTTACGAAAGTAAATCCAATACTAGGAAGAGACTTGGAGGAAGGAGCACCTCCACCACCTAATTTCCTGACCAAGCCAATATAAGAATGGAACAATGAAGATAAGAAGAGAGCCAATTTGGATAATGTGGCTAAGAATGCCCTATTCATCACTTTGGATAAAGGAACTTTCAACAAGGTCAAAACTTGCAAAACATCCAAAGAAATTTGAGAAAAATTGGAGCAAATATGTGAGGGTACAGAACTAACAAAAGACAACAAAATCTCCAATGCTACCCAACTATTCGAACTCTTTGAGATGAAGACTAAAGAGACACTGGAACAGCTGGACTTAAGATTCACTTCAATAGTGAATGAACTTGAAGCCTTGGGCAAGCACTACACTAAAAAGAAAAGAATATGAAAGTGCTTAGAGCCCTACCAGTGGAGTAAGACAGCAAGACGACAGCAAGACCACTACTATGAGAGTCTCCATGGATCTGAAATCCATGAGCACCTTCGATCTCTTCTCTGACCCAAGGCCTTCGAGTATGATATCAACCGAAGGAAAAATGAGGCTGAAGAATCAAGCTCTAAGGTCATTGCACTGACAGCAAGAAGCACAAAAGATACAACAACTGTAAGTTGTAGTAAACAGTCAGAGCTGTCTGTTGAGGATGCTGAAGAAGACATGACCCTACTCCTAAAGAAGGTCAGAAGATTCATGAAGAACAACAAAAGATGTGATTTCAGAAGAAATCAACCTTCACCTCAGGTATCACCCTCTCCTCAGTCAAATACAAATACTTTTGATCTATGTTATAATTACAGGAAACCTGGACACTATGCAAGAAATTGCCCACACCCAAAGGTCAACAGGTATCCTGAAGGAGAACGAGATCAAAGAAGGGAAATGAGGAGGAATGATAGGCAAAAGCTTAGAGCACTCCTTGGGGAAATGGAAAAAGCTAAAGATACAACAGCAACCAAGGAAGTACTGAAAACTCAAGAGTCTTCTGAGAGTAAAAGTGAAACCTCATCTTCAAATGAAGAGGCACTGATATGGCTGATGGCAAAAGACTGCGAAGATAGTGGAGATGATGAGGTCATTTACCAACCTCATTTCTTACTTGAAAAGGAAGAGCTGAACATAATCCATTCTCTCAAGAGGATCATGAGTGACTTTGAGCAGATAAACTCAACTCATGAGGAGCTCAAGTATGAAAATGAGACTCTAAGTAGTAAAAACAAAGATTTGGCAGAAAATGCTATCAGCATTTGAGTCAGAAAACTCAAAAAACAGTAAACTTCAAAAGAAAGTCTTAAGGCTCAATATGCTAGTCACTAAGTTAGAACATGAGAAGAACAACTTGCAAGCAACTATAAGGGTCTTTAGCAAATCAGCTAAAGATGTAAGAGAGTGTCTGTTGATGGTCAGGAGTCCGTTTGAAAAATTTAGCTTAGGATACACCACTTAAACTTTTCATGATACAGCAAGTTCATCTAAAGTTGTACTGTTTGTTCAAGCTGAGACTTCAATGGACAACGAGTTACTGAGTGACTCTGAAAAGAACTTGAACAAATCTACAATAGTAGACAAGGGTAAGAAACCCCTATGCTCAACTATAAGAAGTAAGCATGTATACAAAAGTTGGTTGCAACAAAAACAATTTTCTGTAAATAGCAAGAAAATACAGCAAGTTTATGATATAATGAAATGAACGATATATATCATTAAGAAATATAAAAAAAACACAAGAATAACTCACATGATTAGCCGACCAATCTCTATTTGATAGATTGAAGAAATAAATGTCTTCAGATCTTAAATCTTATAGTGGAATTTGCAAACTCACATAAATTACAATGAATCATTGAGATAATATTTTCTTACATGAGTTGCACACAAGAGAAACATTGGCATTACCTTATAAGCCCTAACATAGAGCATAAGGGAATCTATAACTTCAATAGATTAATGTTAAATGGATCAATTTGATCCGAATCAATTACATTAATGATAGTTTTATCAAATTAAAATTACTATTATACCCTTTAAATATTTTTAATTTTAAAATGGTTAAAATATTAATTTCAGTCAATTTTCTAACTCATGTTTCAAAAAAAGAATTGAATTCACCGACTCAATTATTAAATGATCATTCGTACTTAAAAAATAAGTGGGATTCACTCATCAAAATTAATCTTATTATAATTAATTCTAATACTTTGACTATATATCTATCTAGCATAAACATATAATCATCTAACCATGTCACCTATCTAAATCACATTTGTAACTAATCTAATTACATGATTATAAATCAATTCAATTGACCATTTCACCTACCCACATCAAGTTTTCAAACAATTTGGATAGAAAATATTCATGATAATAGTTGCTATTAAAATAAATGTTCATAATTTTCTAAGAACCCAAATTAAATATATATACCTTCATTTTATAAATCTCATTTTCTTAAAAAGCTGTAGAAGATAGAAATTATATATGTATATATATAACTCACATGATCAGTCGACCAATCTATTTCCTCCAAATCGAAGAAAATATGTCTTCAGGTTCTCAAATCTTACAACGTAATTGCTAACCAACATAAAATACGAGGAATCATTTAACACATTTTTATTACGTGAGTTGTACACAATTGAACAACATTGGACATTTCCTCATAAGCCCACACTTGTAGAGCGTTAGAGGATCACTATATATATATATATATCAGTATATTTTTTGGTATGTTTGAGATTCTTATCTAATCTAGCCAAGTATGAATTGTCTCTATCATTCTTCAAATCGTAAAGTCCTTAAATAGAAAAATGAATGTCACACGATCCAAAGAAAACATATTGAAGTCATCTAAGTTGTCAGTTAAATGTACATACTACATATCAATTTTTTTATGATCTTATCCCTAACAAACAACAAACCTTAGGAATCAACAACGCTGTTAATTTCAAACTAAGTTCTCATTTGCCTTTGTCATTAACAATTACGAATGCATTTGTACATCATTCATAAATATATCTTCTTTTTTAATACTTTGTTGTGCAGTTTCGAAGTTGTTGGAGTTGGTGATTTTGACGGAAAGTGCAATCCTATAATTGAAGAGAACTCTTATTCCAACCACTGTCTTTTTTTCACATCAAAAGTAATCTTTATGATATATTTCTATTTATCTTATCATGCACAGACTATTGTTTTTGCATTTTCCTAAAAGAAAATTACTATGAAAAGTTATACATGTATTATTATATGAAAATCAAATTAAAATATTATATTTTATACTTTAGCGGTTGAATCGTAGGTTGAACCTGTCCGATTAGCCGGATCTTGAACCAATGGTATGACCAGTTTGACCATAGGTCCGATTCCATAAACATTATTTTTATGATTGAGAAATGATTTATTAAGTTTCTTAATAAAGACTTTATCCTATCCAAATTCTATTAATAAATTACCATTAATCATATTTACATTAAATTGTTACAACAAAAAGAAGAACTTCTTTTGAACCTAAAAGGAATACAGATGAACAATCTTCCACGATATCAATTCATGACAACCCTTTAACACTTGAGATTTGGACTTTCTAGCGGTTTATTGGGCCTCAAATTTTGTTTATTATGGATCATTGATACTGATTATAAATTCTCTATTGTGAAAAGTCTTCAATTAGAAAAGAATTTCTAAATAAAGTCGAGAGGAGAGAAAATAACTATTGTCCTAATTAAAGTAATTAATTAGATTTTCGAGTAGGTATTGATTTCATAAACTTCATTTCGTGAGATGGGTTCATTTGGCCCGGTTGATGTGGTTGTCCGATCGGTTAAATCTTGATCAGCAATCAATGATCAGTCATCGTTGACTCAAAAATATTACATGATATACATAAAATATTACTTGACAAATTAAAATTTCTCAAATTAATCATTTAAAGTAATAGAACTAAAAACATTACTCATTACGCATAAAAGTATTAAATAATATTATTTATCAAATTATAATTTTTCAAAAGTATTACATGATGAGAAAGCAAGTATTAGCTATGAAATTACAATTTTTCAAATTAATCATGGATTTTGAATCTTGGAAGTCAAGAAATTACTTAAGACACACAAAAGTATGGTACATATGAAAATATTATTTGAGATATGCAAAAATATTACACAGTTTTACTTATCAAAATTATAAAAATATTACTTAGTATTACATGATATGCCTTAAAATTATTATATGATCAAAATAAAAATATTATTGGTTAGATTACAAATTCTCAAATTAACCATAAACCTATAATGCATTATTTGCTATATATAAAAATATTATATTATATAAATAAAAGTATATTATGTCACGATTGCAATTTCTTAAATTAATCATATATTTGAAGTGCTTAATATATATATATATATATATATATATATAAGTATTGCATAATACACGTAAAAGAATTATCATATACATAAAAGTATTGCACATTACAAATTGATCTGACCCAATCCATCAATCGACGAAATGAGATATGTAAGACAATCTCACTTAAGAATTAGCCTGAGATTTTTAGGTTCTTTTTCTTTCTTAAACCTAGACTTTTGTTCTAGTAAACAATGAATACTCTATTTAATCATTCAAAAATAGACGCATAAATATAACAAATGTTCAGTGTTCATTGGAACACGTATAAGAGAACATAAAACTCATATAAAGTAACTAGTACATGGATTTTAAATTCATGTAATTGATCCAACTCGATCCACGCGCCGCTCCATATGTCCTCACATGCTCGTACGCACCCCTGTGCGCTTGGGTGGGTGTGCTCAAACCCACCTAAATTCACATCAGGTACTATACATTTATGTTATGTTAAGCATACATTTATATTATGTTAAGCATACCTTTATGTTATGTTATTCATACCTTTAGGGACTTTATGTTATATTAAGCGTACATTTCTGTTATATTAAACATAAATTTATGTTATGTTAAGCATATCTTTGGGATTTTATGTTATATTAAGCATATTTTTAGGATTTTTATGTTATGTTAACGTACATTTATGTTATGTTAGTCATACTTTTTAATTATGTTAGTTGTACCTTTATATATTATATAAAGGTATGACTAATATTATTTAAAGGTATTCGTAATATCTGATGGGTGTCGAATCCAATAAATAATAAATCTTACTCTAAAGATATAAATTTGAGATAGCGGTGAGTAAGGTCGAAACCACAGAGATTGGTAAAACGATTGTTCTTTTACAAACTTGTTAAAAATAAATGATTGGGGGGTTTTGAGGTTTTTACAATTAATAAAATTAAATTAAAACAATAAAAAAACTAAGATAAATTCAACGAAATAAAAATATCTAGCCAAGAGACTAATTCAAAAATGATTCCCACGATGATCATAGATGCAATGATTCCATCTTTCCTTCAATATTAAATTGGTTATAATCGTTGGTACCACCTAACAATCTAATCTTTCCTTAAGGTTCGGTAATCAAGATACGATCTCTAATTACTACCCTAATTAGTAAATAATTCTAGATTCCATTTTAGAATTTAATTTACGAATTACATTAAGATTTAGAAAGACCCAATTCTAGCCAACAAACACACATGTAGGTTTATTTAAACTAGATCATATATCTTCAAAGCAGAAAATTGAAAATCTTTTTATAATCAATTATGCTAATTGCCACAAGAATCAGAACAATTAAACAATTACGGATTTAACATTCTAATTGGCAATATATTATTCTGACAAATTGACAAATGATCTTATTTGAACAATCCACCAAAATAATAATAATAAGCAACATACATAGAAGATATATGAATAACAAGAAAAAAAGAATGATAAATTAAATTAGATCTCACAATAGTAAAAGAACCAAGTCTTGATTATCTCTTGGATAGAAATAGAATCTAACCTTCCATGGAAAATTCAGATCCCAAAAATAAAAGTTGCAGAGTTAAAAATCCATCCGACCCCTTGAATTCCCCTTATATCTCTCTCTAAATAAGTACCCTTAAGATAAATCTAATTGGAAGTTTGAAAAATAACTTCCGTAAATTTTATCCACATCTTCTTCTTTTTACGATTTTCAGATGGTAAGTGCGTCTATGCCTATTGTTGAGACTTTTATAGTTTTTGAGAATTGATCTTTGAGAGTCAGACTCGAATGCTTAGGCGTGCCTACACTTAAAGTTAAAACTGTCGCAGAATTTGCAAGCTTTGAGGACTCCACTAAATTTCTTCCAAATCAACCCAAAAAGCCTTCAATATCAATTAAATCTTTATCTTGTCCTATAATAGGATGATATTGTAATATGTTTTGATGAGACAAAACATATAATAGATAGGTCTTAGCAATCTGGTTAGGTTTCCATATGTAAAAGTTTAGCTAAGGCAAGGATGCTGGAAGAGGAAGAAGATATTGGAAGGAGCCTGCACCAAGTCACTGCCACCTGCATGAAGCCAGGATACTGCATCTTTAGTAATAGACTTTGACTAAGTATGGAAAAACACTGGGAGCTAGTTCAGTCTTTTCAAGTCAGAGGATGCTACCTCATCAGAAGGAAGAACAGCAAGTCAACTCCCAGATACATCAATTTCAGTGCATTCTAAAGAGCCGTTAGAGACACTCAAGTTCAAGCCAATTAGGAAGTGCCATCTGAAAAAGATAAGGACCAAGTACTGGACAGTGCAGAGTAAGGAGGGTGCCGCAGTGCAGAGGTGAAGGGATGCAGCAGGAACAATGTCAGGAGATCTTTGTACGACCCAATGGCTGCATGACACCTCACTACAAAGAAACTGTCTCTTCAACAGGTAGATTTTTACTGAAGGCTATAAATAGAAGATTGAGTGCAACTGGAACAATAACTGAAACATTCATCTCTCGAAGCTATCTCTCTAAGGATCAACATTTTTCAAAAGCTCTCTCGTTTCAGTCACTCAACCTACAAAAGCAGCAAGCCAGCTACCTTTCAAGATTCTGAAGTTCAAAAGAGCTTGCTGTATTCGAACGTTAAAAGAAACCTTATTTTTCTTAAAGTAGATTGTTTAGGAGTTGCTTGAGCAGAGAATAATCCTACCAAGTATTTGTACTCTCTAAAGAACAGAAAGGATCCTGTGTGGATCAAGAAACTTGTGTGGAGATCCTGTGTGGGCCGAACAGTTGATCACTGTGCAGTTACCTGTGTGGATAGAGCTGACAGTTTTGTGTAGAGTAAAGTTTGTATTAGTAGAGTCTTTGTAAATCAAACTTGTTTTAACAAAATTCCTCCTTGAGAAAGAGTAGAGAGGACGTAGAGGGATTACTCCACCCTTGAACCTTTATAAGCTTGCTTGTCTGTGTGTTTATAGCTTTGATTTAATATATGTCTATTTTGTTCATCATAACATCCTACAGAAAAGCATTCTTCGAAAAACACATAATTTCCACTATGCATTTTTAACTCTGATTAAGTTCGGAAGTAACTGCTGAAGCAGCAATCTATTAGTGCAGTAAGCTCTCTAGCTACCTGCTTCTTGAAGGACATAACATTTTTGAAGAAAAGTTTGAAAACTTGATAAGGTTAATTCGCCCCTCTCTTAACCTTATACCATTTGAGACCAACATCCTACAAATCACAAAACATCATTAAAATCAAGAATAAAAGACTAATTGACAGTTAAATTGAAGGGAATATATCATAATCAAAATACACAAAATAGAACTCATCAATATTACATAAATGTATATATGTACAAATTAGGGTTTTATGTGCTGAAATTTAGGTTTTTTCGCTGAAAAAGGGTTTTTTTTTTTCCCCAAAATTGGGATTTATTTTTTAAGTTAAAGTTTTACATAAATATATGTTTAAATGACATAAAAAGTATAATTAACATAATATAAAGGTATGATTAAAACAACATAAAAGTCGGGAAAAAAAAAAGCACGAATCCAGGTCGGATTCGACCGGACTCGACCCACATTATATGAATTTAAGATTTATATAACAGTTGCACACAAGTGCAACTCTATCAAATTATATCTGGGAATAATTATGTGAAATGGAATCCATCCATTACCCACTATTTAAACGATTTCAAAAATTAATTTCCGTTTTAATATTGATTCTCTAAAATTATATTCGTGACACCATATTATATTCAACAAAATAAGAAATCTAGTTGATTAATTAGATTTTTTTGGGCATTTAAACTTTCAATGACTTGGCGAAGAAAGGACTTTAATCATTTAAGCTTCGTCTGTTGATGAGTCGGAAAAAATAATCTTTTTTGTTGATTTTACGAATGGGAGTAACATAGTGAGTAGGATTAGTAATAAAATAAAGGATTTTTAAAATAAAGGAATTTAAATATTAAGATTAGTAATGAAAACGAATGGGAGGAGGATAAGAATACATTAAAAAAAAAGGAGAAGCAAATGTATTTTCTTCTTTGAAGAAGGAAAATGAAAAGGCCAAATGAGGAAGATAAAAGTGGATTCATATTATCTTAGTAGGAAATTGGAAATCAAACATCTGACCAATCGAACCTAATATCATCAAATTCGAATTCAGTTTGTTCAGTTTTTTATAGCTCTACAGCTTGAGTTCGAATCGACCAAAAAATCTTGAGTTTGACATTAACTAGAGTTCATCTTATACAAGGTTTATTAACAAATTAAATGAGTTTAGCTCGCGTTCGGCTGAACTAAAAACTATAAAATTTATTCAACCTCATTAATTAACTAATAAGTTTGAAAAGTTTCAACAAACTTTGCCCATCTTTATTTTAGTTGTTTCTTTTATATTTATAATTTTTTTATTAATTGTTTGTTCATATTTATAGAATATTTGCAGGCTGATAATGTGAGTAGACCAGTACCCAACACTACACAATATTAGGTAAGAAGATCATTCTCTACTTATTTGATTACAAATAATTTTAGTTAATTATTGGTTGTCCATTATGGTTATATATTGATATATTGTTTTACAGTTGCCTACTCAGTCTGCAAATAAAGCTGGAAGCCCCAAACGAATGTAGAAAACAGCAGAGTCTCACACAAAGAAGTCGTTTTCTTGTTTTTAAGTGAACACTTTGCAAGATTGGGTGGGAAGATATTTTGTAAGGTTGCAATCATGATTTTTTGTGTACTGTGGACGTTGGAAAAAACAATCATAGCCATAGATAGTGTGTATATATATATATATATATATATATATATATATATATATTTGTTATTAAACATGTGATGCTTAGACAATATGTTTATGGTGGTTGTTAAGCATAGGTAGACATTTGCTTTTGTATAATTGGAATAATTGGAATACATATAAAATTATTAGCAAGCTATTTCTTTTACAACACATATTCGAAAATTTTAATTAATTAATTAATAAGTTTGAACAAGTAATCCATATTAATTAGGCCATGTATTAGTTCTAGTTTTTCAAAATGTGTAAATAATTTCTATTATTGAAATCTAGCATATGTTAATTATACAAATCTAGTTAACATTTATATATTATTTAGTGAATTTGGACTCATTAATTAGCCATATTAATAGCAATTGTATTTTCAAAATTTTATTTATTATTAGAATTTATTTGTAAAAGATAAATTGAATACAATAATTTTTTATGCTGACAAATGTTCCTAATTGTCATTAATTCCTCTTTACCACACACGCATATATATATATATATGTACTTCTATAATTCTTTTTTAAATTAAAAAAATTTCAAATGTGTATATAATTTCTGTTGAAGTCTACCATATTTTATCATAATAAATATAGTTAGCATTCATGTCTTATGAGGACTATTACTTATCAACACTATATATTTGAGGTCTTAATAATGTTAATAGCTAGCTAGTGTATTTTTTAAATTTTATTGAGTATAAATTTTATTTGTAAAACAGAAATTTAATATAAGAAAACTGCAGACTTGAGAAGTGTCCGTAACAGTTAGTCTTTTAAATATTTTAGTTTCATATTTATAAATACATGTTGTTAGAATTTAATTGTATAGATTTTGATGAGATAAAACATGTAATGAATAAATCTTAACAACCTTGTATATAGGTCTTGATTTGTAAAAGTTTAGATAGGATAAGGTCGCTGTGAAGAAGATGAAGGCTATTGCAAGTTGGAAGACAAATTCATAAAAGTCACTGTATCACGCTACAAAAGTCACTACAGAGCAGTAGTGAGAAAAATCGACCAAGTATAGAAGAATATAGCAAGTTAGCCATAGCATATAGAATAATAGGAAGCTAGCCATACCAGACAACAAAACAGCAACTTGAACCCGATTAACAGTTACCTTAAAGTTAGTGCACTTTGAGTTACCGGTAGAAACACTCTAATGTAAACGAATCAGAGATCGCCAACTAGAAGAATCAAAACAACAAAGGACAAGTGTTGTAGAGGAACAGAGACGCAATGGCAACGGTGTACCAAAGTTGTCAGAAAATCATGTACGAGCCAATCACTGGAACATACCTCACTATCGAGGAAGCTGTCTCTTTTAACGGGCATATTTTCCATATGTATAAATAGAAGTCGAGTGCACCTGAAATACAATTGGAACATACTGATCACGAGCTAATACTTTAGTCTTCAATTATTCAATACTCTCAAACTACCTGTTTCAGTCACTCAATCTATTGAGCAGTAAGCAGTTACCTATAGAATCTCAAGTTCAAAAGCTTGCTACCACTCACAGTTGAAGAAACCCTTCTATATTTTTAATAGATTGTTTAGGAGTCACTTAGTGTGTAGTTCGCTCATTTTAGAAAGAGCAAGAACCATGTGTGGGTTATTATTTTAGTCACTGTGCAGCTACCTATGTGGGTTAGAGCTGACAGTTATTGTTAGGATTCAGTTTATATTAGCAGAATCTTTGTAAATCAAACCTTCTTAACAAAGTTTCTCCTTGCGAAGGAGTAGAGAGAACGTAGAGCAATTACTCCACCCTTGAACCTTTGTATATCGTGCTTTCTATTTATTAGCTTTCTGCATTCTAACATACAACATTCATGTCAGAAAATAGATTTGTTAAAGTATTTTCGCTGTGCATTAACTCTCTTTTCAAAGTCCCAAGGTCACTGTTAAAAATCATGATAGGATGATGATGTAATAGATTTTGATGAGATAAAAGATGTAATAGATAGATCTTAGCAATCTGGTTAGATTTCCATATGAAAAAGTTAAGCTAAGGAAAGGATGCTGGAAGAGGAAGAAGATACTGGAAGGAGCCTACACCAAGTCACTGCTACCTGCATAGAATTAGAATGCTGCATCCTCGAAGTAAGGGATTTTATCTAAGTATGGAAGGACGCTGGGAGCAAACTTGAAGCATCTCAAGTCAGAGGAAGATGACCTCATCAGAAGGAAGAACAATAAGTCAACTCCCAAATACATCAAAGTGAGTGCATTCTAAAGAACCGGTAGAGACACTCAAGTTCAAACCAATTAAGAAATGTCATCTGGAAAATACAAAGGACTGAGTACTGAACAGTGCAGAGCAAGGTGGGCGCCGCAGTGCAGAGGTGAAGGAATGCAGCAGAAACAATGTCAGGAGATCTTGTACGACCCAATGGCTGCATGACACCTCATCACAAAAAAACTGCCTCTTCAACGGGCAGATTTTCACTGAAGACTATAAATAGAAGATTAAGTGCACCTAAGATAAGAACTGAAACATTCATCTCGCAAAACTATCTCTCTAAGGATCAACATCTTTCAAAAGCTCTCTCGTTTCAGTCATTCAATCTATAAAAGTAGCAAGGCAGCTACCTTTCAAGATTCTAAAGTTCAAAAGAGCTTGCTGCACTCGAACGTTGAAGAAAATCTTATTTTTTCTTAAAGTAGATTGTTTAGGAGTTGCTTAAGCAGAGGATAAGCCTGCTAAATATTTGTTCTCTTTGAAGAAGAGAAATGATCCTGTGTGGGTCAAGAAACCTGTGTGGAGATCCTGTGTGGGTCGAACAGTTGGTCACTGTGCAGCTACCTGTATGGATAGAGCTGACAGTTTTGTATATGGTAAAGTTTATATTAGCAGTCTATGTAAATCAAACTTACTTTAACAAAGTTCCTCCTTGAGAATGAGTAGAGAGAACGTAGAGGGATTACTCTACCCTCGAACCTCTATAAGCTTGCTTGTCTGTGTGTTTATCGCTTTAAAATTTATATCTGTCTGTCTTATTCATCATAGCATCCTGCAGAAAAGCATTCTTTGAAAAACACATATATAATTTTCGTTGTGCAATTAAAACTCTGATTAAGTGTTGAGGTAACTGCTCAAGCAACAACCTATTTAGTGCAGTAAGCTCTCTAGCTACCTGCTCCTTGAAGGATTTATATTTTTGAAGGAAAAGTTTGAAAATTTGATAAGGTTAATTCAACCCCCCCCCCAAATTTTAACCTTATACCACTTGGGACCAACAAGTGGTATTAGAGCAGGTTGGATTAAAAACTCAATCTATCTGGTCAATCCCTAATCTCCATTTTTTTAAAAATCACATTTATCAAATTTTATTACATCATAGATACGCATAAGCTACTTATATTTTCTGTCAAAGAATATGATGATTGAAAGATTAGAATGTCGGCACATCTATCAGCCATGTACGACGAAATATGGATGGTTAGTACAGACGGACCCTCGAGGATTACTAAAGCTAATCCTATCTGTGCAAGAGCTGCAGATGCCGGTGATGCAACAATCATTCCTCATCAAGCAGTTATTGATAAACTAAGAGAGGAATGGACAGCTGACGACAGAAGACCAGCAAACCTGGATAACGAGGCTAAAAATGCCCAGTTTGTCACCCTAGACAAAGGTACCTTTAGTAAGGTCTGCAAAATGGCAATGGACATATGGAACAAGCTCGAACAGATATGTAAAGGAATGGAGTTTACAAAGGAGAATAAAGTATCAACTGCAACTCAAAAATTTGAGCTATTTGAGATGCTGCCTGAGAAACCTTGGAGCAGATGGACTTAAGATTCACAAACATTCTCAATGAGCTAGAGTCCCTGGATAAATTCTACACTCAAAAAGAAAAGAACATGAAGTGTTAAGGGTCTTACCTACAGAATGGGACAGCAATATAACGGCCATGCGAGTTTCCATGAACCTGAAATCAATGAGTACGTTTGATCTCTTCTCAGATTTGAAAGCCTTCGAATACGACATTAATAGAAGAAAGAATGAGGCAGAAGAATCAAGTACAAAGGTAACTGCCCTAACTGCAAGAGGCGTGAGAGATATTGGAGCTACCTGCAGTAAGCAAGTAGAGCTACCTGCAGAAAGCACTGACGAGGAAATAGCCCTCCTCCAGAGGAACTTCAAGAAATTTATCAGATATAATAGGAAGAGTGACTTCAAGAAGAATCAGCCAACCCCTCAACCTTCCAGTTTCCAGCAACCTAGTCCCGATATCTCCGACCTATGTTACAACTGCCGGAAACTAGGACACTCTACCAGAGAATGTCCGCACCCTAAGGTCAATCGATATCCCGAAGGAGAGTCATCTTAGAGAAAGAGGAAACGAAGAGAGAAAATAAGAAAGATCAAAGCCTTCCTCAGCGAGATGGAAAAAGAGAAGAAGACATCAAAGGAAGCTCAACAGGAAGCAGATTCCTCAAACAGTGACAGTGACTCCTCTTCATCAGAAGACGAAACACTCATCTGCCTGATGGCACATGGAGCAGAGGATAGCGAAGAAGACGAGGTAATGTACCCATCCTGCCCCATACAAGAAGAGGAAAAGCTAAACAAAAACCTCTCTCTAAGACAAATCATGAGCGTTTTTGAGCAGATAAACTTAATTCATGAAAAGCTAAAAATTAAAAATGAGATGCTCAGAAGGAAAAACAAACAGCTAGATGAAAAGCTATCTGCATATGAGTTCAGTAACTCAAAGTGCAGTAACCTCCAAAAAGAAATATCGAAGCTTAATCTGACGATCGCTAAGCTTAAGAATGAGAAGTGCAATCTCCGAGCAACAATCAGGATCTTTAGCAAATCTGCAAAAGATGTCAAGGAGTGTCTCATGATGGCCAAGAGTCCCCTTAACAGGACTGGTCTATGATACCGTGTTGGAACACGCAGAAACCTCTATGGCAAATGAGTTATCTAATAACTCAAAAGAAAGCTTGGACAAATCAACCGCTATAGGCAAGGATAAGAAACCCATGTACACATCCACAGAGAGTAAGCCTGTCTTCAAAAGCTGGCTGCAGTGGAGTCAATCTGCTGTAAGCAGTAAGAAGAAACAGCAACCTACGAGGATGCTGCACAAAACCTTCTACCCCATACATACTAAGACCTTAATATCTAAACCTAAAAGAGCTCATGCTCAAGGAAAGTATGGTGGAAGACCGCACTTTAAAAGTGGTGGTTCTACACGCTCTGCACACACAAAACAGTGTCCTAATAGTACTACTTATAAAGGAAACAATCGAACTCTCAACAAATCAATTGTTGTGAGACAAGTTTGGATTCCCAAAAGGACTAACAATGAAGGACCCATACATGTATGGGTACCTAAGAACAAGTGATCTTTATTTTACAGGTACCTGTGTTAGAAAGCAGCAAGGAAATTTGGTACATTGACAGTGGCTTCTCAAGGCACATGACGGGAAACAAGGAAGTCCTAAGATTTCTTCAACCATGCAAAGGACCTAAGGTCATCTTCGGAGATGATTCTAAAGGAAGCACTAGAGGAATTGGAGACCTCATCAAGAAAAACACACACATAAAGGAAGTCCCATATGTGAAAGGGCAAAAGTACAATCTGCTTAGCATAAGCCAATTCTGTGACAAAGGATACTCAATGGAATTCAATCACGACAAATGTTTGATCAGAGACAGCCAAACCAAGGAAGTCAAGCTAACTGGAACCAGAAAAGGAAACATCTAGATAGCTGATTGGAGCTCAGTAACCATAGCTACCTGTTTCATAGCAAAAGGATCATCAGAAGCTAGCTGGTTATGGCACAAAAGAATAAGTTATCTAAACATCAAATCAATCAATAAGCCAACAAGAAAAGGACTGGTCAGAGGTATATAAGAAAGAAAGCCTGTGTGAAGCATATCAAAAGGGAAAACAAACCAAAAGCTCCTTCAATAACAAAGTTCAAAGATCAATTGAAAGGATACTCGATCTACTCCACATGAACTTGTTTGGACCAGTGGAACCAGTAAGCATGAGCAGAAAAAAGTACACCCTAGTAGTAGTTGATGACTTCTCAAGATTCGCATGGACCCTGTTCCTAACCAAGAAATCAGATACCCGACAAAGGCTACCGGAGTTCTTAAAAAAGCTACAGACAGAGAAAAACCTAAGTGTGGTGAAAATCAGAACAGACAGAGGGACCGAGTTCATAAATAAAGTCATAGAAAGATACTGCTCGGATAATGGAATCAAGCACGAATACTCAGCAGCAAGGACACCTCAACAGAATGGAGTTGTAGAAAGGAAGAATAGGACCCTTAAGGAAGCTACAAGGACCATTCTAGCCGAAGCAATGCTCCCAAAGAGATTTTGAGCATAAGCGATCAACACAGCATGCTATACCCAAAATAGATGTCTTATCAACAAAAATTCAATTAAAACTCCTTATGAACTATGGTATGACTATATATCAAACATTGATTATTTTCATATTTTTGGTTGCAGGTGTTATATGCTGAACAATGGAAATGATTACTTGAAGGCGTTAAGTCAGAGGAATGAGTGTTCTTAGAATACTCCTCGGTACGTAAAAACTTCAGAATCTTCAACAAGAGAACACTATTGTGAAAGAATCAGTGCATGTGGTCTTTGATGAGCCACTGCACAAAGGCTGATATACATGAACTTAATGAAGATTTTGGGAAAACTCACATCACCAACACTTGTGTTGAATACATTGATACGCAGCTACCAAATCTCCAAAATATGGAAGAAAATCTATCAAATCACAATAAGCAACCTACCCCTATACAACAACCTGGAACAGAGCAGGAACCTATGAACTATAGGCGCCTCCAGCAGTACAACAAGAACCAATCATTCAAGAGGAAGTACGTCATCCTGATGGAATACAGTTGGAGATCATGCTAGATATTCAACCTGACCCAAGCCAATCAGCCAACTTACATCAACAGCATGATCCAGAACAACCTGTTGAAGAACAAAATGAGCAGCAAGCTGAAGAGTTATAGAGAAAATGGCTAAGGAATCATCCAAGAGATCAGATCATAGGAGATTCCACATCTGGGGTGAGAACAAGAAGAACCAACACCTATAAAGTCATGTTTGCATGCTTCATTTCACAAACGGAACCAAGTTGTATAGAGGAAGCACTTGTAGACACCAACTGGATCCAAGCCATGCAGGAAGAATTGAATGGATTCGAAAGAAACCAAGTGTGGCATCTAGTTCCCAGACCTACTCATCAAGGAATAATCGGCACTACGTGGGTATTCAAGAACAAACTAGATGAAAAAGGTCAAGTTGTTATTTACAAAGTAAGACTGATGGCTAAAGGATACTGTCAGGAAGAATGAATAGATTTTGAAGAAACCTTTACACCAGTAGCCAGATTGGAAGCAATCAGAATCTTTCTAGCCTATGCAGCTCACAACAATCTCACTGTATATCAGATAAACGTAAAGAGTACATTCCTAAATGGTTTGCTAGCTGAAGAAGTCTACGTGGAGCAACCTCCTGGATTTGAAGAAAATTCAGTAGGGATGGTATTTAGATTGAAGAAAGCTCTCTATGAACTTAAACAAGCACCTAGAGCCCAGTATGACACCCTATCAAAGTACCTACTTGAAAATGGCTTCAAAAAGGGAAAGATGGACAAGACACTTTTCAAAATCCAAGATGGAGATAGCATCCTGCTAGTTCAAATCTATGTTGATTATATCATCTTGGGTTCCACAAGTAAGGAGCTGTGCAAGAAATTCTTAAATCTCATGCAATCTAAGTTCGAAATGAGCATAATGGGAGAACTAAGCTTCTTTCTTGGACTTCAAGTAAAACAAATGAGCAATGGAATGTTTATCAATCAAATGACGTACACGAAGGAGCTAATAAAGAAGTTTGGGCTAGAAAATGCAAGCACAGTAAGCATTCCAATGGTAACTTCAGGAAGTTTGGACAAGGATAGTGACGGAAGAACAGTAGACATCACCAAGTACAGAAGGCTCATTGAGTCACTGCTTTACCTAACAACAAGTAGACCAGACATAATGTTCTCAGTAGGAATGTGCGCTAGATATCAAGCAGCACCCAAGAAATCTCACCTTACAGCAGCCAAGAGAATCTTCAGATACCTTAAAGGAACACATGAAGTTGGATTATGGTACCCTAAGGAAGGTGGAATATTTAAGCTTATTGGTTATATTGATTCTGATTTTGCAGGTTGCAAGATCGACAGGAAAAACACAAGTAGTACCTGACAACTCTTAGTAAACAAGTTGGTATCATGGTTTTGCAGAAAGCAAACATCAATAACAACCTCAACTGCTGAAGCAGAATATGTTGTTGCAGGAAGCTGCTATGCCCAGATTCTTTGGATCCAACAGCAACTGAAGGACTATGGAATTGTTGAAAAAGAAACTCCCATCCTATGTGACAATACAAGTGCTATAGCAATCATACATTATCCTGTCCTTCACTCAAGAACTAAGCACATCGATATCAGACATCATTTCATAAAAGATCACATCGAAAAGAAAGATATCTCTTTGGAGAAAGTTCATACTGATCTATAGCTAGCTGACATTTTCACTGAACCGCTCTGTTAATCAAGGTTTTCATTTCTAAGAAATGAGCTAGGCATAATTAACCTAAGCTAAAATATTCCTATTAATCCTACTTATATGGTTATACAACTTAGGGGGAACTTCAGACGATGAAGATTTCAAATGTCAAAAACAGTAACCTAAAGGTCACTGCTAAAGGTCCCTGGACAGTCCCTGAAGCTAGGATACTGGACAGAATTTACAGCAAGCAATCTGCAGGAACCAGAGACGTTGGTGCATGGAATACAGAACAGTTACCCCGCGTCAGCAGCCGTTTTTACAGAAAACCCCTTGAACTCTTCAAAATGTTACATCAGCAAACACCGCGCCAAAAATTATAGCCGCATGATTGAGAGTCCCTTCAACTCCAAATCAAATCTGGACAGTTTGATCAAAGATCCCCCAAATTCAAATATGAGGGAGTATCTCTTCATCTCTTACACTCACCAACTTTCACTCTCAAGTTTTTTGAAAACCCTAACTCTCTCATATTCACTAATCTCTTGCCTTCACTCTCTCTGTTTCTATCTCACAAATGGCA
This sequence comes from Scutellaria barbata, assembly GCA_028654395.1. Classification (NCBI taxonomy): domain Eukaryota; kingdom Viridiplantae; phylum Streptophyta; class Magnoliopsida; order Lamiales; family Lamiaceae; genus Scutellaria; species Scutellaria barbata. Next base: position 16,797,854 of record CM053650.1, read on the forward strand.
CCCAAACAGAACCACGTCGTCGACGGTAGGCTAGTGGATGATAGCATCTTGGTGAAGATGGTGTTGGAAGAAGGAAACACAAAAGACCTGATGAAGGACATCCTGAGATGCCTTCATATTTCTGGTCTCTTGAGATTCGGCTCTTACTTCAAGACCTCCTATGCAGAAGAACATGTGGCCAAGTTCTATAGGTGGGCAAAGGTCTCTGATGATCGGTCAAAGATCCGATCAAAAATGGGTGCGCGAGGAGCTCACTGTGGACTCCGAGCTTCTGGTGGAGGTGTTTTCTCTTCCCACCGAGGGAATGGATGCCAGTGACCTCTCCTTGTATGGATAAGACGAGTTGGAGGATTACTGGAAGATATTCACTAGGAGAACGGACACGAATGGGATGTCCAGGAGCTGCAGCAAGAAGGTTTTCCTAATTGAGTTTGAGATGTTGCATGACATCTACTGCCACATCATTGAGAGCCGCTTTGGCTCCTTTGATAAATGTACCAACTTCAGGTACAGGATGATGATGGCCATTGTGAAGAAGGAGAAGGTAGACTGGGCCAACTACCTGCTCTCTAGGCTGGTGGATGAGGTGGAGAAGAATGTGGGTAAGCCTACTTATGGGCTAGTAGTGAACACCCTCCTGGGACACTTGAAGGTGGATTTGTCCCAGGGAAAACCATCCAAAAAGGAAAGTTCATCGATGCGGGTAGGGTCTTTGCCAAGAAGACTACTGCTCAGCCATCCCCAATAACCAGGGAGGTCTCTGAGGGTTCCAAGGGTGCTTCTAGGACAAGAAAGGCATTCCGCTGGAAAGCAGCTCGAGGATGGACGAACCCTCGCCGACTGCTACAGAGCCAAAGGAGATTAAGCACAAGAAGGTGGTATAGAGGAGGCTGGTGGTTTCTGATGATGAATCAGAGGATACTGTTGTCCAGTCTTCTAAGGTAGCAGCAGTGGAAGTGGAGATTGATTCTCCACTAATGGGTGAGCAGACAGCTAAGGGGGAAGTTGCTGCTCAAATTGAAGAAGATGGAGGAGAAAAGGCTGATGAGGAGGATATGGTGGAATATGTCATTAGCCTTCCCAAGGTACAAACTGAATTTGCAAAGCTGATGGATAGATTCCTCACTTGGTGGCAGTACAGGCACCTCTTTAGAGAGGACCTGATCCAGTGGGCTGACTGGATGACAGAGGAGGAGTGGGCTCTGAACTGGGCTATGATAGACGATCTTGAGGAAATTCTGGAGAAAAAGTTCCTAAAACAGCTCAGCAGGAAGAAGTGGCCCGAGTTTTTGGAGAATGTTGAGGCTGATGCTGAGCTGGAGGCCAGAAAGCAGATAGAGACTGCTAAGCAGCAACCTCAGTCTTCCTCAAGGAATCTGAAGGGGAAGACACCCGTCGAGCAACCAGACTTCTACCGGGAGGAGGTGATTTTGGATGCTGCTGCTGATCAGGTCAGAACTGGCGATGACGTGGGCTTTGCTGAAGCCCAGGTGGAGAAGTATGGAGCTGGTGAGGCTCTGGAAAGGATGATCAAGTAGGCTACTGATGTGAGCCTGAGTGAAACAAGGATGAGAAGGTTCCTCCTACACACCGCTGATAATCGAACCCATCAGCAGGAGGTCACCTTCACCATCAGAAAAGAATGGTGAAGAGTTCTTTTACCTGACTAACTTGATCATACTGCCAGAGGTCACTAGGTAGACGTCGATGAAGGAGAGTAATCTTACTTCAACTGACCCTCCCAAGGCATAAAAGTTGGATATCCTCACTGCTGCTGCCACATTCGACTCCTTTCTGAAACTAATCAAGGCACCACCTACAGCAGCAACTGATGAAACTGCTGAGCAAACATGTCATACACCAATGGAGGTAGAGGATTAGGGGGAAACAGTAAATGTGGTGGAGGAGCCTGCTCCAATGGAAGTGGAGGAAGCAGCCCTTGTTAAAGCAGTGAACCATGGTGAGATGGTCACTGGAGGGGTCAAGACAGATGAGAAGGAAGCAGAAGCCGAGGAGTAGGAGACAACGGATGCAATGGAGGTGGACAAAGAGGGTGAGAAGGGAAAGAAAGCTAACAAGGAGGGTGAGAAGGAAAAGGAAGCTGACAAGGAGGCTGAGGAGCACAAGAAAGTTGAGAAGGAGGCTAAGGAGAATAAGGAGGGTGACAAGGAGGAAAATGAGAAGGAGGCTGGAGAAGAGGCTTCAGAGAAGGAGGAAGCTGAATCAAGAGATGGAGGATCCAGTAGCATTTCCAACAGCCATGATGGATTACCCAGTGAACTGGGTGATACCGGAGCCGAAAAATCCAAAGCTCTAACCCCCACATCTTCTTTTCAACAAGTACCTGCTGTTGATGCCGCTGAAACAAAGGAGGCTGCCAAATCAAATGGTGAAGTCTTGGCTGCAATTGAACAGATGGGGAAGTCACTGGTGAAAGCGAGTAGAAAGCTCCGCAAGGAAACTCGTTCCAGCATCATCAAAACTCGATCCTTTCTGGACTCCCTCAACATGACCCTAGCAAGACTTCTTCAGGCTATTGACGCACACCAACCCCCAAGGACGATGCTACTATGGAGATTGTCAAGACAGTAATGGACAAACTGAACAGGCAGGAGCAGAAGATAATTCTTCTGGAGACTAATCAGAAGGCTCTTGTCACCGCAATAGGTCGCATGGATGAAGAACAGTTCAACCAATTACAGATCCTGAGAGAGCATTCTGGCACTCTATCAGAGATACAGTCGATAGTGAGCTTTGCAATTGGGAGAGTTGATGATGACAAAAGGGGGAAGGGAGGCTGGAGGGACAACAGAAGAGCAAACAAGATCATACTACCTGCAGGCAGATAGTAGTGAGTAGAATGAGGGATGATACTGGTGATGGTGGCAGCAAGAGAACTGGATAGAAAGGCCTTCCAGATAGCAGCCTCAAAAGATCATCAGAAGCTGTCTCAGGACCTATTCATCCAGGCTTCAGAAAGGGAGCTAAAGGTAGGGAAGAGAAGAGAAGGAAGACGGAAGCTGATCTGGTAGGAAGCTTAAGCACAGTATTTGGAAAGCAAACAGATGAAGCTTTTTCTAGACTGCATCCAAAACATCAGCTTCCTAACATTGCCTTTCTAGAGAAAAACATGCACAGTCCCGTCAGCTCGAATCTTAAGAGCTTTCTGGAAGCAAGCCCAGATCCCAGAAGCAAAAGGTTACCACTCCATTGATTCTGGAGTACACTCTCCCTACTGACACCAATCCATCATTCTCCCAGATAGAAGCCTTCAAGAGGATGGAGTTGATGAAGTATTTCACAATCCTCTACAAGGAATCTGCTCTCTTTAAAGGATACCGGTCCAATAGAGAAGCCCTGGAGAGATTCCTGAATCTTGCTAAGAAGGGAGGACTTCCAATCCAAGTTAAGCTGAAGCAAAGACTTGGAAAGGAGTTCATACCTTTCTATGAAGATTTCTGGTTGAGAATCGAAGAAGATGAGAAGGTAAGGAATCTACTAGAGCCGAGCTATCAAGAGTCTATAATCAACTAGTGGAAAGGCACAAAGTATGAAAAGAAGAAAAGAGCTAGTTAGTTGAAGACTTATCTGTCTTTTTCAGTATTTCATATGCCCTGTGATATGTATTACTATTGATATTTCATCAATGAAATACATTAAGGTTCTATATCTTGAAAGCTCACTCCTTGTGAACTTAATGCATGCTTATGTTCTGTTTTGATTTCTTGCATTATGTTCATTTATAAATGAAAAGTGAGTCTTTGATCCCCTTAAGGAGTTTTGTCATCATAAAAAAGGGGGAAATTGATAGAATGATGATGTAAAAGATTTTGATAAGACAAAACATGTAATAGATAGGTCTTAGCAATCTGGTTAGATTTCCATATGTAAAAGTTAAGCTAAGGAAAAGATACTGGAAGAGGAAGAAGATACTGGAAGGAGCCTGCGCCAAGTCACTGCTACCTGCATAGAGTCAGAATGTTGCATCCTCGAAGTAAGGGATTTTATCTAAGTATGGAAGAATGCTGGGAGCAAGCTTGAAGCATCTCAAGTTAGAGGAAGCTGGCCTCATCAGAAGGAAGAGCAACAAGTCAACTCCCAAATACATCAAAGTGAGTGCATTCTGAAGAGTCGGTAGAGACACTTAAGTTCAAACCAATTAAAAAATGCCATCTGAAAAATACAAAGGATTGAGTACTGAACATTGCAGAGCAAAGCGGGTACCGCAGTGCAGAGGTGAAGGGATGCAATAGAAATAGTGTCAGGAGATCTTGTACGACCCAATGGCTGCATGACACCTCACCACAAAGAAACTGCCTCTTCAACGGGCAGATTTTCATTGAAGACTATAAATAGAAGATTGAGTGCACCTGAGACAAGAACTGAAACATTCATCTCGCAAAACTATCTCTCTAAGGATCAACATCTTTCAAAAGCTCTCTCGTTTCAGTCACTCGATCTACAAAAGTAGCAAGCCAGCTACCTTTCAAGATTCTGAAGTTCAAAAGAGCTTGTTGTACTCGAACGTGGAAGAAAATCTTATTTTTTTCTTAAAGTAGATTGTTTAGGAGTTGCTTAGGCAGAGGATAAGCCTGCTAAGTATTTGTACTCTCTGAAGAAGAGAAAGGATCCTGTGAAAGGAACCTGTGTGGAGATCCTGTGTGGGTCGAACAGTTGGTCATTGTGCAGCTACCTGTGTGGATAGAGCTGATAGTTTTGTGTAGGATAAAGTTTGTATTAGCAGAGTCTTTGTAAATCAAACTTACTTTAACAAAGTTTCTCCTTGAGAAGAAGTGGAGAGGACATAGAGGGATTACTCCACCCTCGAACCTCTATAAGCTTGCTTGTCTGTGTATTTATAGTTTTAAAATTTATATCTGTCTATCTTATTCATCATAGCATCCTGCAGAAAAGCATTCTTCGAAAAACACATAATTTCCGCTGTGCATTTAAAACTCTAATTAAGTCCTGAGGTAACTGCTCAAGCAACAACCTATTTAGTGCAGTAAGCTCTCTAACTACCTGCTCCTTGAATGATTTACATTTTTGGAGGAAAAGTTTGAAAATTTGATAAGGTTAATTCACCCCTCATTTTAACCTTATACCACTTGGGACCAACAAAGCAGTAACCTCATCTCACTATAGTAAGCTTGCTAGCTACCTGCTACCGAAGGGACTTACACGTTTTGGAGTCAAAAATTTGCAAAATTTAATAAGATTAATTCACCTTCTCTATCTTATACCACTTGAGACCAACACACGTCGTGTTAGAAATATTTTTATGGTGGACATGAAATGATGATTGAAGAAATTTTACTTGGAAAAACTAACTAATAATAGTATATAAATAAACTGATATACTTTAATTTTAAAAAAAAATTATAATTAGTGATAAAAAAATTAAAAGATATATATTAACTTAATTATATCTTAAAATTAATTTAAAGATCAATAAATTTGTCTTAATATGAAAGTATGATAGGATGAGCTCATCTGATAAAAATAGACAAAGAGGAAAACCGTGGAAATCATATTCAAGGAAGAGTGGGGGAAATTTGTGATTTATTATTACAACTTTAAATCAACTTAATACATACATAATTTATTTATGCATGTAACATTTTATTGTAACAACACAACTTATGTAACAAATCATAATAACACTTTTCAAATTATAATAATTTTATATATTATGTAATTAAAAAATTTGTCAGAATTTGGGGATTTTCAAAGACCTAGATGATGCAGCACCATTTTGGTGACATGAAATACTTTTTTTTTTTCCTTTAAATTACAGTTTTCACTTCAGAACCAACTAAATCATGTTGTCAAGACGTTTAAATTGTTGGAAACCCCCCAAATTTACGGATCACACTAACCTATTAGCAATACATTAATTTGTTACTGACGCGATATATTTTAAGATTCTATTGAAAATTTAAGGTCATATTGTTTAAAAAATTCAATTTACATTTAAGATGTATTTCATATCGTGTCGTATCATGTTAGTGCAAAAGGAATTTGTTTTCGCATTTATATTTGCTTTACTTCTTATCATGTTGTTTTAATATATATTCGTTTGCACCATATTCGATATTGATATGGAAACATTGGCACATGTAATTACAAGTTGCTACCCTAGTAATAATTAAGTTGAAACCTTTTCGAGGGGTCTAGCTAGTTCTTCTTTTGTCCTTTATATGGCTTCATAATCTACACTTCATGTGTATATGGAGAGAAATCTGTTGGAAGTATATGGCATTTGGCATATATATCTAACTTGATGCACTAGACAGAACACTTATAATTTTAGATTAATGTATACTAATTTATCAACCTAGATTCACCCACAACTTATTTTAATAAAACTCATGTATCCTATGATGGTCCACAAAAATAAATCTTGTGGAAAAATTAGAAAGACCTAATGAACAATACTCATGATTGATGCATGTAAAATTTCAATAAATTCATCCGCTTAAACAAAATTTATTTTTAATTTTGACTTTTTGATGATATATTAGAAGCCTTAATTGAAAATTGACATTTGAACATTACTATTTCTTTTTGCCTATATAAACTTAGTTTTGGTGATAATTTTGCAATCTTACATTAGGAAAAATTGTATATTTTTTTAACAAAAATTGTATATTTCTATGGCATATAGAAATATTTTCTTTTGGGGATCTAAAATATACTACTATTTAAATTTTGGGTACTTTAGGATAAATTAGCGTGAAATTTCAAAATTTTGGACTTCTATTAATGCATGTAGGACTTGAGCCCATCCAGTTTTGAGCTTGAATCGATTGAACTTGTTGAATTGATTTGGGGTTTTATCATGGGCCTCATGGCTTGTGCAGAGAATGTTTTGCTCCTTATTCGTTCTATAGGGCGAGCTTGCAGACCCTCATCCCTTCGAGATATGATCATCATCCTAAATCCATCCGGATGCATCACTGTGTAAAAAACATACATTTTATATATATTTTAAGGGAAATCAAATTTTGTGTGAGATAGTTATGATGGATTCCAATAGTAGAGGCAAACGATAATGGTGGATCTTCCTAAAAACTTACTTAAAATGTGTGTTTCCAATACCAAAAACTCATCTCCTCAAGCTATTGGATAGCCCAAATCAATGTTAACAATTTGAGTTTGATCGAAACTCGATTTTAGCAAGAATCAAACGAATTTTGCAAATGAAAAAACTCATTTCTTGATGTTCCCGATTTTGAATGCATTTCTATACATTAATTGGTTGAAGGGTTTTCATCTCTAGGGATAACAACAATATTTATGTACAATTCAACTTCATCAACATTGTCACTTCACTCTCGAAATCTGCCATAATCACCTCAAGTTCATCATAATTCGATTTTCCTCAAAACGTAACCAAAATATATGTATGTTTCTCAGCCAAAGGAAAATCTCAAATCAATGTACCGAATTGAATTAGATTCAAACTTGATTTGAGAGAGAGTCAAATAAAGCTTCAAAGAGCCTAAAATTGGAGAGACACACTATATGTACAATTTGACCTGAAATTTTGGAACGTCAAGTTAATATGTCTTAAATTTACTTAGATTAAAAAAATTCTAGTGGAACTTCAAGTTAATATGTCCTAAATTTACTTAGATTAAAAAAATTCTAATGGGTGGGATTATCCACACCCCACCCTTTTCTTTACACACCCCAACTTTTTAATACTTTAATTAAAAAAATTAAAATAAAAATTAAATTCCAAAATTACCCTTAAAATAATTTTTTTTACTTGAAAATTCTCATTCCCTTGTCCTCTAGTCTGCTTCTCTCCCTTTTTTTTTTTTTCCCTTTCTTGATTTTTTTGAGAATAAATCAACAACACCCATGAAATAATTTCAAGGGCTATCTAAATATTTAAGCATTTTATGAAATTATGTAAAAAATTAAATGAAAAAACATAAAAATAATAGTAAAACGTAACAACTCCGTTCGATTCTAATAAGCCGAATACATCAAGATGTGTTCGACCACCAAACATCGAATACACTATTACATGTTCGACACTTGGTGACCGAACACACAGAGGTGTGTTCGGCCACCGAAGATCGAACAATTTCTTTTTTGTTTTATTAATTCGTAACAGTTCCATACGATCCTGAAGGCCGAACACACCTCTATGTGTTCGGCCTACCAAGATCGAATATAACGGTTTCGTTTTATCAAATTTTTATGTGTTCTTATACGATTTTTACTTGATGTTTATGTATTTAGTTAGATTATAAAATAATTTATATTGTATTGGTGTGTTATTTCTTAACAATTCAAGAAAAAAATGAAAAGAAAAGAAAAGCATGAACTGGACGGGAGGTGAGGAAGGCGGAGGATTTTGCTATTTTTTAAGGGTATTATAGGAATTTTTTATTATTATATATTTTTTAATTAAAAACTAAAAAAATTGGGGTATGTTAAGAAAAATATGGGGTGTGGATAGTCTCACCCAATCCTATTTTAGAGTTCGAAAATTAATATTCATAAATAATAAATTAACAAAAAGTTATTATCTTAAATTTACAATTCTGTCCACCATTAATTAATTAGGTGTATGTGTGTTTGGAGTGCACAATAAAATAAAGGGTTAATAGTTAAAAAAATCACACACTTTATTTAATTTATAATTTTAACCAACTTTTTGAATATCATCAAATATAAACTTTCATATCTTTTGTAAATTTAAGTAATTGGCAAATTTTGGGTATGTTTATTGAAAATAACTCTCACTGTTTCAAAATAGAACAATGATTTAACATACAAATGATAATTAATGATAATCATTTTGAAATGATGGGATTATTTCCAAAATAAACATACTCAAAATTTGCTCATTAGTTAAAATTGTAAAAAATATAAAAGTTCATGTTATATTCAAAAGATTGATTAAAATTGCAAAAAATATAAAAATTTATATTATATTTAAAAGATTGATTAAAATTATAAATTAAGTAAAGTTTGTGATTTTTCTAACAATTAACTTTAAAATAAATATTGATATATATTTATATAGAGAGAGTAAATGGCCCAATCTACGACCAAATGTATAATATATAATACCTTTAATACCATTTGGTATATGTTTGTTCCTTTTTTTTAACCATAAAATATAAGGAATAATCTTAAAATATTATAAAATTTGACAATTCCATATGTAATAAAGTGAATGACAAAAATTGATTAGTTTTTTCTGGGCTTACCACATGTAAAAAAAATATTATTTTATTGAACTTACACGAAAATTGATCAATTTTCATTTAATCATATTTTATATAAAAAATATATTTTGGATTTACACGAAATTTAAATTAAATTTTCATGTAACGCTAAACCTTACGTGTAATCTAATAGTTATAAGTTACAAAAAATTAATTTAATTTTCGTATAAGTCAAAAAAAATTCAAAAAAAATATACATGTAAAATAATCATTTTTCATGTAACTCTTATGTTTCATAATGTTGCATGAAAATTGTGTATGACTGTGAGTGTATCGTTATTTTTGAATAGAGGTGGGATAAGTGACTCATATATGTCTCATCAAATGGAATAAAGTATAAGTAATTTTTTATTTATTACGCACCTGAAACGCCCCGTTTTCTTTTTAAAGATAAACCTTGACCGAAACGTTACTTACAAATAAAAATTCACTCATTTAAGAAATTAAAGATAAATAAATTCCAGAAAATTATTATAAAACATACATTTTTGAATTAAAATTTTCTTCAACTTTTAATCATTGGCTACCAGCATCCATCGCTCCAGCGCTACGCCCTAAATTCTTTAAACTGAAAACATTTTACATAAAAGGGGTAAGTGCCAAAAGGACACTTAATGGGGTTGGGAAATTTATAATAATAAAATACACATACTATTGCTTGCATATTATACATATAATACACGTTGTAGACTCCCGAAGAGCCCCAATGGCAACTGTGGATAGGTTTCCGAAGAATACCTATCAGGGCCCCAAGCCGACCCGAATTTGGGCTGTTACACCCCTATAGCGTTGGGAATTCCGAAGAATATCCCCTGTAGATGGGTTTCCAAAAAGGAATACCCTACTTGGCGTGAAGGCGCATGCGCAAGTAAGTTCACATAATGGTTCCACATAATCATATAATACACATTGAGCACGTTCACGTTGGCCACATAATTCACATAACACATAAGTACAGAAAAACCTTTGACATGTGTTGGTTTCTAAAGAAACCCCTTTTTAGCGGGTATTATCCCGACTTATCATCATTTGAAATCCTTTGCATTTGCGTAACTTGAAAATCCATAGCTCTCAAATTCATGTAATTTACTTGAAATACTGTTCACGTAATAAAAACATTTCCATTGAAACCAACAACACATAATGACGGAGTTTAAATCACTTAGTCACATAATTTTCTGTAAATCGGTATAATTTAAAAATATAAATAAGATTTTACCCCCACCTTGGAATTTCTCGTAATCTTCTGCAAAAACTCTCAATAAAAGGTTTATGTTAATCCCCCACGTGAACCTCCTACAGAGAATAAAAATATAACTTATTTTAAATATTTTCTTATATTGAATAATAATAAAAAAAAAACCATTTTATTTTTATTATGGTAGATTGGGCGTGGTAATATATATATATATATTTTTTTTTTTTTTTTTTTTTGCACCGCTTGAATTTGGAGCAATCATGGAGCATATATATATATATATTTGCACCGCTTGAATTTGGAGCAATCATGGAGCATATCTATCTTTTAAAACATTGTACGGTAGCACGCGTTAATGTTAAATCTTGTCCCTTAAAACAGTTGAAGTGGGAAAAAGTTGAAGAAAGCGACTTCTTGTTGCCATTAATTTATAATTTATACAATTTGTATATATTATGATTATTGACTTAGTTGTTTTTATTGGCATTTCTGGGTTTAAATCTTTTTTTTTCACAGATTTTATGCATATTCTCGTCCCTAAATTTGTTATCCATTCATATCCAAAAGTCGTGAATCGATACTGCAAATTAAAGTGGCTTTCAAGATTAATGAAGAGACACCACTACAAACTGGCCAACATAGCTAACTAGATTTCGTCATTAGTTATTTGAAATATTTTATTGAAAATGTTTCCAAACTAGTTTTAATGACCATCTATCCTTATTCTCTCTAACGACATAATTCTATTCCCATAATGTAAAGAGTGTTTTTTTATCCAATTAATGAGGCATAATAATGTCTATGAATTGTTACAATTTTAGTAATGAATGGATTTTCTTCCGTCAAGAAGAAAAAAAATATTTACAATAATAATAGTTTGCGTAATCAGAAATGAAATCACTCTCCGAAACAGATAATATTTGTGTATCATCTTAACTTGAGAAAATTTTGGGTCCTTTTTTTTATGTGAAAATAATATTTTATCATTTTTATGTGGTATAATGTGAAAATAATATATAAAAATATTAATTCCATATCAAATTCAGAAGCACGTCTACAATCTATAATAATACATAATATATTAAAAATGGTATGATTTGAGATATATTGAAGTAGTTGACTTACATGAACATGAACAATATAATGTATATAATGCACATTTATAAATTAATTTGATAATTTAATAAATTTTTGTTGTACGATAATTCTTATGTAACCAACAAAATTCTCTCCATAAACATTTTCTTTGATTCCATAAAATATTTTTCAATCAGTATAAATATTGTATATGAGAATTTACCAAACTTAGAGAGATGATATGTAATCTGACATGTTGGGTTCCTAAAACCAATTTCAATATAAATTAGTCAACACTAGTGCTACTTAAAATACATATGATGGAAAAGAACACCATTTCTAATGAAAACTGATAAGAGGGTTTGTTACGCAAAATTTCGTCGAAAACATTAAGGTTGAGTTTGGATAGGTGATTTGAAGTTTAAGATTTAAAATGAATACATTTCAAATCACTCACATGCTAAAAAAATTAGTTCAAAATCAGATTAATAAATTTCTAATCACAAACATCCAAGCATCACCAATGAATTTACCATCATGGATTTTAAATCCCCTCATCCAAACACAACCTAACAGATTGTACAACTTAAATTTATTTGGATAAAATTGAGAATTTGTAAATACATTCTCCGATTCCTATCATATTGTTCTTCTCTTCAACTTTGTTCTTCAGCATAGCACCGTCATTTAAATCTTCACTACTATTTGTTTCAGCTTTCGATTAATATTATTATTTAGTCCAAGGGTTTAAAACGAAATTATTATCCACCCACCATTATATATAGTTTGAAACTCACATATTATTTAGTTAACATCACACAACATTATAGTTAAAACTCTTAACATTACAACATTAAATTAACACACATATTGATAGTTGATGAAATTTTATGAGGAAACGATCTTTGCAGCCAATTAGGTTCCCTAATTAACCGTAGTAACAAGTACATATTTGCAACAAACTAAGAGTGAAAATAAAAGAAAGGGACTGTGTCTAAGTGAGTAAATTAAAATGAACCACAATTTAAACTGAAACAAATAAATATCTAGGGTTTAAGTATTCAACATTAGCAATATATATAGGAAAATATATAAATAATGTGTGTGTCCTTAATTCCTTTGCACTCACCATAACTGAGTTACCATGGGTTGCTCTGACTGCTGTACCCAAAAAAAATTCAAGCTTCTCTGCTCCTTTCCTCCTTTACTAAAGAGAACAGTAATTTATTCAACTGTGAAAAGTAAGTTTCAGTACCAAATAATACACTTCACAACCAGTTCAAGAACTCAACACAACCAGTTTTTTGATGCACTTAAAAAACCATACCAAAATTGGACACCAAACAAAATACTGCAGCTCAAGAAATTAGGGCATAAAATTCCTCTTTCTAGGGTTTGCATTTGCCCTTCAAATCAAAGCAACTTCATAAACAAACAAATCCCAGACTCATCTCTCACTTTCTGTTCCTACCCTTCCCCTCTCTCTCTCTCTCTCTCTCTCTCTCTCTCTCTCTCTCATCTAGAGATGAGCTAGATGAGAGAGAGAGAGGGGGGGGGGTCTAGAGAGTTTCAAGGAAATATTGCAAGGTGGGTTAGAGAGAAAAGATGAGTAGATTACTGGGTTAGAAGCATCGCAGAAATGGAGATTAATTGAGGGTTCTTTCCTTTCTTTTCTTTTCTGGGTTTTTGTTGGGTGTGGTGAACAGGACACGCAAAAAGTGGGGCCCTTCAGAAATGAAGTAAAATTTGTCCATTGCGTAGGCCGATAGACAAAGGTACGTACGTATGTATAGACTCTGTTCTAATTAATTTCTAATATCACACCTTTTTATTTTCCACACATGCAAGGGTCACACCTACAAAAACCTCACGGCCTTTTGTAGCTAATTATTATAATTAATACAACCTTATTTAATTTACTTGATTGATTTAACCCTACCTTTTCATTTTGGATTAATTTCTACATACACACAGCAACACTGTACCATTCTACTTCCTTAAAAATATGTATAGCGTCTGGTCTACATTGTTAGTATTTCTAAATTTAATAGTCTTTATCGTGATATTGAAATGTACTGAATATCTATATCACCTGTACTACTCTCCAAAACGGCCATTATTCTACCTGCATCAAACATCAGGTGTGTGTGAATAAGTATTTCATTATCTTTGTCATGACATATAGAACCAGTGGAGGAACTGTAGCTTAAATTTCCTACTGTACCTTAAATTTTTGAATGAATAAGATTATTAGTAAATTAAACCAAGTATTTGTATATTTCCAACTAATAATTAGTTCAACTATGCAACAAAATAGTTCAACTGGGAGGGGTGAGAGAGAGAGAGAGAAACTCTTTTCTCCAGAAATGTGAGTTTTCCTAATTCATCATTATCTTCATCCTCCATTTCTCCCCTACAGCTATAGCCTCCACAGTTTCCACAGCAAAACAAAGAAAAAGTCAAGTATTGCATTGCTTCAACAAAGAGAAAACCTGGTGAGAGTTATTGCCCTCTGAATCATCCCTTTCCTTTCCGGGCCATACACTCCACCATTGCTAAAATAAATGCTTGATCCCACCCAGCATAAGGGTTTCACTAGGGTTTGCTCTTCCACTCTCCACACTTGACAAAATGTTCAGCAAAAACACATACCTCAATGTTCCCTCTCTCCACCCTCGCTCCTCCTCCTTGGTCGACATCAATGGCGTCGAAATCTTGCTTCATCACCACCACCCAGACATGTTCGCCACTCATCTCAATGCATCACAACTTGGAGACCCTTCTTCTTCTTCCATGGCCAATGCTCCTCTTCCAAGGAAACAGGTAGTGAAGAAAGATCGACACAGCAAGATATACACCGCTCAAGGCCCCAGGGATCGCAGGGTTCGTCTCTCCATCGGCATTGCCAGAAAGTTCTTTGATCTTCAAGAAATGCTAGGTTTCGATAAGCCCAGCAAAACCCTTGATTGGCTACTCACCAAATCCAAAGAAGCCATTAAAGACCTTGTTCATTCTAAGAAGAAGGCCACTGATAAGAGCTCCTCTGAATGTGAGCTGCTTTCTTCTACCGTAAACCGTGAAGCTTCTGAGAATGGAGCAGATTCGAAGAGCAAATTCGGTGGAAAAGATCCACCACAATTAGCAGCTTCGAATCTTGCTAAAGAGTCGAGGGCGAAGGCGAGGGCGAAGGCAAGGGCGAGGACGAGAGAGAAAATGTGCATCAAGCAACAGCTCAATGGAGATAAGAACAGTGATTTGAATGTTCTTCAGAATAGGAACAACAATCAGTTTGAGTTTTTTCAGTTATCTGCAGCTACTACTAATAACAACATTAATATTGGGTATCCCAGCTTGCCAGGCGATGACCTAATTCATGAATCTGTTTCGATCAGACGTAAGTCGAAGAACCCTTCGTTCAATCTCGGGTTTCACCAAAACGTTATCGTTTCAAGCCCAAACTACGTCGTCCCATCGGCTGATCATGCCTCTCATAATTGGGATGGTTGTAGCTTCACCTCACAATCCAACAACTACACCTTTTTGGATCAGCACAAGTTCATCAATAGGTAATTCAAATATCATTAATCTTGCATATATATATTTACATATGATCTCTAATCAAAATTGATTCTTTTGGCTTCTTACACAGAAATTCAAATATATAGGAAAGCTTTGGAATTCACATGATGATCACATTTTGGCTCGATGAAACAAATGTAAGTTCTGTTGTAGTTTGTTCTTTAGCAATCTGAAACTTGATCAAAGGATGTAATATTTTGAAGTACTAGCTAGTATTTGTTCTCTTAATGGATTAATCATGTTAATTTCTGGGACCCTTGGACATAGCCTAAACACCACAGTCAATGTTCAATGGATGATTTCAACTTGTCTTAATCAACATGTTTTCTGAATTTGATGCAGGCTTTGTGCCTTTAATTTAGACTAACATATATTGCAAAAAGATAGAGAGCACTGTTATTTCAAGAGCTGGAGCAGATAGTGATCAAAGTGCAACATCAGATCAGTACTTAAATTAAATGGGCTAATGTTGAAGAACATCAAACTTCAAACCCAATGTACCAGAAAGTAGAATTGAAACAAAAACCAACATAAAAGAACTTGATTTAGTTTTAATTACCTGCATGTGTAATATTATTACCAGTTGAAGAGTAACAGAATTTAATGTAAATGTCATGTCAAGTTATTGTGAATGTGAACGTCTCTTGGATATTATTTGGAGGTTAAGAACCAATATGACTATGATCCGAGATAAGTAAATCTTCCATTTTGTTACTTTTTCAACTTTATTTTAATTTTCAGTGTGTAAGGTGCATTTCTAGGGTATAAATTGTGTATTATAGACCTGCTTAATGTCCTTTTAGCCGAAATGCTTACTTTGTCTGTCTATCTTTAATTGTAATTATTTATGAAGATATTAATTCAGTGTTTTTCCTTATGTTCATAATCATTTTTACCTTATACATCTACTCTAAGTGCTGTATTATATTAATGAATGGTGTGATACTAATTAACATATTAAGTTGGTTAATTATTCTTTTGTGGAGCAATATTCATCTGTGAGTTTAATTAGCAGAGATTACATATCTGAATATTTTTGAATTCGATCTTTAAGGTTTGAGAAAATTAATGAAGATAGATCTTACTGTCATCTAGCTAGCCTCCGGTTCACCTTCTAAACCCTGTTTTTTGGTTGAATGCATGCAAACATCATAACTTATGTGTTTCATTATAATCATTGTCATGATCTTCTAGCTATTATTTTACAAGTTTTTTTTTTTTTTAAAGAGGGAGGCACTTTTGTAGAATCCTTCAATCCACATAAATGAAGTGTGATCATTTATGAAATAATGTTTAATATATTAGGTGAAGAGAAATCACACTCTTTTGCAGCCCTCTCTCTCTATATACATACATATACCACTGCAACAAAGGAGATAATTAATGTAGTTTGGAACTTGGTAGTAGCAGGATCATGCATGTTTTCAGTTATTAAACAACCCTAGTGATCACATGTTGAATTGAGTGCATAATTAGGTTGCATGGCACTATACTTACCGAATTATAGATGTGATTATTGCCTAACCATACAAGCTTCAATGAATAAATATATATGAGTATATATAGTAATTGAGAGTAAGAGGGGATATGTATATTTTACTTGATTCAAAAGCATTCTGTCTCTTTTAGCAGCTTCGTTTCATTTCATAAAATTAACATCCATGAGAGTGAGAAGGATGTTTAGGAAGCAGTAGAGAATTAGTGTATATTTAGCAAACTCGAGTAATCGGTTTGTTCATAAAAAGGAGCAAGCAAGCATAAATTTAGTTAACATGACTAATTGTGTGGACATGCATTCGTAATAGAGAAAACACATCATGTGAGAAATAGCAAATTCAGTGGTTCCTATTTTGGATTTCACTGTAAGAAATGAAGGGAGGATATATAATGTAAGAGGATGGTGAAAGCATTGATGAGTTAGTGGGAGATCAACTACTCTGCAATATGCCCCATCATCACCATGTGCACTTTGTGGGGGGAGTCGTTGAATATATATATATATATATATGCCTACTGCTATAGACTATATACTCTAGACTATATCTAGGTCCTTTTTTTCTTATTTTGACTCAATTTTCTGGTTATAGTTGAATTCAATCAATCTAGTTTAATCTTCATTTTTTGAGTCAAATTCAATTAATGTATTACAACACTAGCATTTTGTTAGAAATGGTTAAAATCATTTTTGTCTCATACAGTTGTGTCTAGAGATGCTCAAACGATACCAACTATCGATTTCGGTGGTTTCATTTTCTCTTTTTATTTTTATTTTATTTTTAATTTTGTTAATTCTTCAAAAAAATTTAAAATTAAATTTGTATATAAATATTACAATTATTCACATATTTATATTAAATAAGAACTTTTTTTTTGAATTAATAATTTGATATAAATAAAAATTTAGAATTTACATTTACAAGTTACAACAATAGAATATTACAACTTACGAGTTACAACTTCAAAAACTAGAAATAACTATTTAAATTCAACCAAATACAAACCATAAATCTAAAAAAAAAATTACAATCTATGATATAAATTAAAAGTAATAATCAATATAACTTAGAATTAAAAAGGAAGATAACATAAATACATAATATTATTTGTATATAATATAAATTTTAAAAAAAAAAGATAAACTGATGGTTTAACCATTAGTTCAAAACCACCGATTTCTTAGTTTGAAAATACCCCAAATCAAAACCGAACCGTATAATCAAGTCAACGGTTCGGACCACGGTTCTGTTTTAGTTCAGTTCCGGTTATCCAAATCAAATGAGTACCTCTAATGGTGTCTTTCGATTTTGATCTTACAATTATCACGATTTTCAATTTAGTCTCATAATTAAAGAATATGTCTGATTTTAATCCAATTTTGTATGAAATTTTAATATTGTCAAAAAATGTCACGTGTCAAATTATTAATAGTATTCTGTGACATTCCACCAATAAAAATTTGACATGTAACATTTTCCATCAAAATTCGTCAAAATTAAATTAAAATAGAAAGACAACGGAATCAAAAATGAATTTTAACACTAAATGGAGGGATATAATACGAAAGACCGTTGCCCAAGAGAGCCGGGGTGATATTTGATCTCTCCCATAGTAGAGAAGATTAGAGACTCGAATCCTTAATTATCTTATATCTATTTTGTACATGTATATAAAAAAGAAGGATTGGATTAGTTATTTTTGTTATTTAAATGGAGAAATAACCGAAGAGTTTGTGGTCATTGCACCAAAAAAGTATCCAACAAAATAAATACTCGTGTCTTGCTACCAATTGTTCATAGTTAACTGAGTATGGTATAGATTTTCTCCATATAAATACTTTATCTCCATTGCTTCAGCTTTCCAAGTTCACTGCATAGAGGAAATTAATATATATGTTTACATACTTCTGTGAACTAGGTAGGGCCAACATTTTGACTTCCAGAAATTCTCTATTGTTGTTAAAGTAAATCCACCAATTCAAAGCTATAAAGAATAGTTTTATATTACATAATAAATTCTCAAAATCCTACAGATCAACCTTGACTTCCCATATTGCTTCCAGATACATTAGAATTGTTATAATTATTTTATTTATATTTTTGTTACAACAATCCCTACTTTTTTGGTTATATGAATGCGTGAATAAGTTAAATTGTTACATTTTAATTGGAGTTCATGTCATTTCTCTTTACCTTGAAACAATATCTATATAGCATGAATATGATGATAAAGATCGAAGATATCAATGTATACAAAATGATATAAATTGAACAAAGACACCAAGTCAGAAAACTAACTTGATTGTTCATGCCTTCATGGAATTAATTTTTTTTAGTGAGTTCCGACCATATATGGAACAAGGAGGCACTAGGGCCCCATAAATGAATAAATAAAAAATAATAATAATTATGAGTATTTTAATTATTTCACGTTTTAATAATAAAAGAGAAAAACCAAAAGAGAAAATGCAAGAAAAATATGCATATTAATCCAAAGAAATATATATAATGCCAAACTTTACATGTACACTAGCCTTGACTTTGCACTTGACGTAATTTGTTGGGTTCATACGTACAATTTTCTACTTTTTAGTGTCATTGTTTAATATGTATAAGAACAAAATTCAAAATTTATGTATTTTTTAATAGCCTAACTTTCCAAAAAAAAAAAAATTATATTTTCGATCCATTTAGTAAAAAATTATGCAATCTAATTTTCACTTACCTGAACTTAACTGTTCCACCATGCTTGCAGTCTGGTAGAACTTTCAGAAACAATGCTTACTTGCTTATAAGCCTAAAGAAGAAAGTAGCATCTGCAATATAAATTCAGAAACAATGCTTAAAATTCAGAAATCAAAATTAAAGTACAAAAACTATATATATAATTTCAAGAAATAGTAATACTTAACCAAGAAATGTGGAAAAGCAATAAAAAGATTAATATGGCATGCAAAAGAGGAGCCAATAAAGGAGTTAAAGGAGAAAAACGCAGAAAAAGAACCCTAGCTAGCTCATGAGTTATTACATGTATATATAACATTTGCACATGTGAATCATCCATTTATCATACTGAAAAAGGTTATATTAATGAATAGATTTCCCTCATCTTTGACAACCTTAATAAGGGCAAGCAACTAAATATTTCCAGCAATAGTTACAGTGATTTTACCATAGCATTCAGCAGTAGAAAACCTCAGAATTTTGATCTGATGAAGAGACAGTAAAAAGAAACACTCAAGAAGGGCGGAGAGACATAGGTTAAACAAATTAAAAAGCCTATGTGAATAATGGGACTTATGATAGCAGCTGAGTAGAGTTATTAAATTCTTGAATGACAATCTATAAATATAGATATATGTCCATTAGGTAGAATGATTAGATTATTAGTTACATAGAGCCTTGTGTAAAAAAGTTTGACTGGTACTTGGTTATTTTCTTGATCAAATTTGCAGAATAGGTATGGTGTAGTATTAGAAAATCCACTGTTTGATTTTGCTGGATATTGAAATCTTGAAGTGATTGGTGGGTGAGATCTAAGATATTTGCCCCCAACAAAATCTTTGATTTTTTCTCCCTTTCTCTTAACTCATTTAAATTTATTTTCCTATTTATGGCTCAACGATTCATTCTCTTCTTTTGGGACCTAGCTAGCTAATATAATCAATCACACTTGTGACACCCGTAAAATAATAATAGAAGTAATAATAAATTAATAATTTAAAAGTTGTTAGATTTATGAAAGAAATTATATCAATCCTATATAATGTAGGATTTTAGTTAAATGATGAGTCTAATTGGAATTATAAGTTAAGTCTTACTAGACTTCTTTTAGTATGAGCCCAAGAGATTAGGAGGCCCATTACCTTATTATTAGGTTTAGAACCCATAAACCTAATCATATAAATAAGACACTACAAGAATTTTGGGATACAACAACGCCCATTTAACAACACTTTTAATGAATTTGTGTTGTCTTTTGGGAATTTACAACGCTTTTGGTGCAAAGCGTTGTCTTTTTTTAAAAAAAGCGCCATACGACAACGCTTTTTTTGGAAACGACAACGCTTTTTTAGTACTGTTGTAGATGTGCGTCTTTTTGTAGATACCACAACGCTTTTTTGCAACGCTTTTCGATGCGTTGTCGTAGGGCGAATTTTTTTCTCTTAACGACAACCCTTTCTGCAACGCTTTTTAGGTGTTGTCGTTTCTTAGCACTTTTTTTTACAATTTTACAACTAATTATGCAACCCTTTTTTTTTGTGTTGCAATAATTAATTACAAAATAATTGTTTTTTATCTTGTATTACATTTTTGGCATTAATATTATCTTATATATATGAATAAACTCATAATTTTAGCAAATAGTATTTTTATAAATTACTATTTTGAATTAAATAAGAAATTAATTAAGTACTACACCCAATTAAGTATTACTCTCACCCTTTCAAATAATAATAAATAATTGGAATATTATTTTAAAACATATTTTAAAAATTGTGTTTTGCAATTCATAATTCATAAATTATATATGAATGTTGTTTGAAATAATAATACAAAATTGGTATATTATTTTAAAACATAATTCGAAAATTGTGTTTTATAATTCATAATTCATAAATTACGAATGTTTTTCTTAAAAAAAGATAAAGATAAAATTATTGTGTTTTAAAATTAATACAAAAAACATAAAAAAAAGATATATATATATATATATATATCATATCAATTAATTAAGAATATATAAAAAAATTAATTATACAACAATAAAAAAAATATACATTTAATTATTTGAAAAATATAAAAATTTGTATTACATAATAATATAAAAATTATATATTATTATTTTAGAAAAAGAAGATAAAATGAGTTTGGTTTTAATTTGAACCAAAATTTATTTTACAACAAAAAAAAAAAAACAATACATACATCAATTTGAAAAATATAAAAATTTGTATTAAGATCATAATATAAAAATTATATATTATTATTTTAGAAAGTAAAGATAAAATGAGTTTGGTTTTAATTTGAACCAAAATTTATTTTACAACAAAAAAAAAAAAAACAATACATACATCAATTTGAAAAATATAAAAATTTGTATTAAGATCATAATATAAAAATTATATATTATTATTTTAGAAAGTAAAGATAAAATGAGTTTGGTTTTAATTTGAACCAAAATTTATTTTACAACAAAAAAAAAAAAAACAATACATACATCAATTTGAAAAATATAAAAATTTGTATTAAGATCATAATATAAAAATTATATATTATTATTTTAGAAAGTAAAGATAAAATGAGTTTGGTTTTAATTTGAACCAAAAATTATTTTACAAAAAAAAAAAAAAAATACATTCATTAATTTGAAAAATATAAAAATTTGTATTACATAATAATATAAAAATTATATATTATTATTTTAGAAAGTAAATATAAAATGAGTTTGGTTTTAATTTGAACCAAAAATTATTTTACAACAAAAAAAAAAAAACAATACATACATTAATTTGAAAAATATAAAAATTTGTATTACATAATAATATAAAAATTATATATTATTATTTTAAAAAGTAAATATAAAATGAGTTTGGTTTTAATTTGAACCAAAAATTATTTTACAACAAAAAAAAAAAACAATACATACATTAATTTGAAAAATATAAAAATTTGTATTACATAATAACATAAAAATTATATATTATTATTTTAGAAACAAAATATAAATTAGTTTGGTTTTAAAATTAATACCAAAAACATAAATTATTTGAAAAAATTATTTTATAAAATAAAAAAAGATATAAAAATGATTAATTAAAAGAATAATATGAAAAAAAAAACTTAAATATGTTAATTAAACCATAAACTATTTTTCAAAATAAATAAACATACATATATTAATTGGTTAATACAATTTTTTTTTATATAATAATACAAAAAATTATATATTATTTTAATTAAATTAAAGTTGAAAAATCTAATTATTTTATGATGTTATTTTATATTATTTGCATTAATATTATCTTATATATATGAACAAACTCATAATTTTAAAAAATTAATATGTTTATAACATATATTAAAAATATGCACTAGTATACTTTATAATTGTCTTAATATGAAATTAGATTAAATATTATTAAACATATTAATTAGTCATTAATCTTCCAATTATATATTAATTAGTCATTAATTATATATGTATATATATAAAATTAGTTAATAAAAGAAATACATATATAATATAAACACATAAAGCACTAGTAGCCTAGTGGTTGAAGGTCTAAATAGAGGTCGTGAGTTCGAATCCCAGACAACGCACATTTATTTCTAATGACGTGGCAATGATGTGTTGGAATTTGATGACATGGAAGATGACGTGGCAATGATGTGTCCAAAATATGCTGATGACGTGTCATTTTTTTGAATTTTTTTCAGATACGACAACGCTTTTTACAACGCACCAAAAAGCGTTGTAAAATAGGTAAAGACAACGTTTTTTCTGCGTTGCGAAAAGCGTTGCAAAAAAAATTCAAGAAAATTAAAAAATGCAACACTTTTTTGCAACGCACCATAAGCGTTGTTGTATGTAGATACGACAACGCTTATGGTGCGTTGTCGTAGAGCGAAATTTTTTTTGCAACACTGGATACGACAACGCTTAAAATTTGGCTTTAACGACGCGGAAAAACCGTTGTCGTATCCAGATTTTCTTGTAGTGAGAGAAAACTTAGTACGCTAGGGTTAGGATTCTCAACTCTCTTAGGAAAGGTACGTGTTTTTCCTTTTCTCATAATTTTCTTTCCATATTAAATCTAGAGTTATTTGTTTTATTCCTATGATAAATCTAAGTGATATCTTGAGTTAGAATACAACTAGGTTAAGGAAACACATCTTGTTCTTTAATTTCAAATTCTAGAACGGTTAGTCAATTATTTGAATTCGTAGTTAGACACCTCCGAATTCCATGAATTTTGGATATGTTGATCTTTGATATATATTGAATACTCAGTAAAAATTTCAGATCAATCGGAGTTGAAACCGATTTAAAATAAATTTTATATTCCTTCAGTCCAAAAATCGGTATGTTCACGTTTCTGATTTAGACGTTTTAAAATAAATACTTACAGACCTTATAATTTTATGAAATTTTAGTATGTTATAGTATACTGTAATGTTGGTCTTCTGTAAAAATTTCATGTCAATCGGAGTTATATTTTATTTTATATAAATTTTATATTACTGACTTTCGGAATTCAACAGCTTTAGTATCGCAGTTTAAAAAATTTAAAACTATTATTTGTATACTTCCAAATTTTATAATATTTTACCAGGTTATATATTATCAGGATTTTGATCTACAGTAAAAATTTCAAATTAATCCGATAGCTATTTCATTCAAAAATTAATTTTCTTTTTCTGTCTTGGAAGGATTCACGATGTACACTTTCTGATTTACGAGATTAATACTCATAGTTAAACATCTTCAAATGCTTTGAATTTTGGATATGTTACAGATTCATATGTCTTTTATCTTCTGGAAAATTTTCAAAATAAAAGAGTTTATATTTCTTCGTATACTAATTTTCTTTTACAGCTCTGCAGAAATTTCTGTTTCTGGAAATTAAGTTTCAAAAATTATAAATTTGTGGTTATACTATTTGAATCTTTGTGAAATTTATAAATGTTATTTATTTAATAACCTGGATTCCATGTTTAAAATTTAGAATCATTTTATCTTATACTTTTTAAGAAATAAATCTTGCAATGCTTAACTAGAGTTTTCCTAAAATCTTCCAACTTAGGATTCATGTCTTAATTCTTAAAAAATTTTAAGAAGTTCTTATTTACCCTCCAAGGTGTCCTAAGACTACTTTAGAGATTTGATTTAATTAAAATAGTTATTGAGGTTTTCTTTAGACCTTTAGGTATTAAGTTAGTGTATGTTTTCGTTATGGATGAATAGGTGTCGAAGAAAGTGTAGCTCGCGAGGAATAGGATTGCATTCACTTTCATTCCGCTCAAGATTTTTAACTTTTAAGGTGGGGATTCTTTTCATATATGTTTGTCTTTATTAAATGTGTTATGTGGAAGTGATTGATGAATTGATGCAATGTGTCATGAGAAAATTTTTATGAAAATGCTTGCTATGATCTATTGATCTGTGCATGAGACTTGCTGTGATCTATGATCTATGCATGAGAATTAGCCAGGGACGTAAGAGGTCCAAGGATCAAAAGTAGATCCTCGGGTATACCCGCCGTGCTCAGAATTGATTGGCCAATCCCAAGATGAGAAAATGTTTATTTGCTTGGCTGTTGTGTTATTTGTCTTGCTTTTGCCTGATGCCTTTAATCTTGACAAGCATGTCCCCACTGAGCTAGTGTTTGCTCACCCCTTTATGAAAAATCTAAAATTTCAGAGTAATGACATGGACGTGGAATGGAGTGGATGAGCGGTGGCTAGAGTTACTTTACCTGTTTTATTTTAAGTTAATTACTTCAAGAAAGACTAAATGTTTCCATCTTCAATCTGCTTTAGCATGACTCATTTCATTTTGTTGAGATCTTCTGATGAATCCGTCGTAGGATTCAGATTAATTTTAAATACTCTACGGTCTTTATTTTATTACTCAAACTTCTATTTTTAAAATATTTGTAAATTTAATTTTCCGCTGCAAGAATATTAATTTTTATAAACATTTTAACAAAAAAAAAGTTAAGAAAAATTGGGATGTTACAACACTAGCTATATCCTCTTCTATTGGATAAAACAAATTAAGGGTTTATTGGATAAAAATTCACGACTAAGAAATATGCGATTGTTGGAGACGATCGTCCACTTCAATATATATGGCATCCATGAGTCAAGAAAAAATATCATTGAACCTCACCGGCCCCATGAATCTACCTATCACAATTAGAGAGCCAACAATTTGAGACCAACATGATGTGCAGGTCCGAACAATTTGTAAATAAAGTTGGGTTGGGCTCTTATAACAGTGGTCTAACAAATGTCATAACCTTTTGGCCTAGCCCAAGTGGCTCGACGGGTTGGATGGGCTCTGGCTGTTTCGGCTCGTTGGGCTCAGGTCGGCCCAATTGCCCGCTAAACTAATTTTATTTTTTTTACAACTTGTAAATCCTACATGTGATTCAATTCTCCTCTCATGTTTTGATTTATTTTTCCTTATTCATTTTCTTCTTCAACCATCATTAACTAATTTAAATTATAATTGTAAATAATTAAAATCCACCAGCAAGCTATGTGAATTGAATTGAAACATTTTTGAATGAAGAAAAGAAAGTAAAAAAGATTAGACTTTGCCCCTACTAATAAATAAATTATCTTTAGTTAGATGAATAGAATACTATAGCTTAAATTGTATCTCTTAAATTATCTTATATGAAGTTCTTTCTTCATGCAAGTCACTATAAGAATTTAATTAACTTTTTTTTAAATTTTATAAAATAATTAGGGGCATGAGTCAATTTGGCTCATTGGCCTAGTGGCTCGAGCGGGGTTGGGTTGGGCTCCAATTTTATAAGCTAGATCAAAGGATGGGTCAGCCCAACCTGACCTAACTTTATTATCTGGCCCGTTGAATTAGGCCGGACCCAGTCGGATGGTCTGATTTGGCATCTCTAATCACTATAAAGATATGGGGAATGTTGTCGGAGAATTTAATTTTTTTTTTTTTAGATTTAGCAATGGATTGCCAATGAATTTATGTTGGTGATTAACCACAGTAACATTTCTATTGGCAAAAATAATTTTTCAATGAACTTGATGATGGAAACATGTCGTAATTAACGACCAAAAAAGGTCCAAAATGATGCCATTTTCTGATTGTTTGGGAAATATTGTAAAATGACATCATTTTGGCTTTGAATACCGATAAAAATTTCCATTGTTAATTTTGTAGGTAAATGATGCAGGACAGTTTCGCTGAACCTGCCACAGTTTGGTATTCTGGTCATAACATTCTCTAAACAACTCCGGTTCATGCGTCGTTTGCAGGGTTGGACAGCTAACTCAATTATCTTTCCAGCAATATATTATGACTTTTCAGATTCTAAGTATTTAGAGAGTTATGGACCTACAAAGTTGACAGTCGTGAAGATAATTTGCAAGGAAGTTTGAAAGTCTTGAGTCTTTTGATTTTTCATTTCCATTGAGTCTTTAATGTTTTTTAGCCTATAAATATCTCCTTCTCTGAAGTTGTATGGCAGAATATTGTATTAAAACTCTTATGAGACAAGTTTGAGAAGCATTTCTCATTATCTTGCAACTCTTTACTTGGAAGTTGAATTTAACATTCATTCTTAATTCATTCCTTTTTCCTTGTTTTGCAATCTTCATCATTTGGTATCTAGAGCCAGAGTACGCTCTTGGTGTTTCATCATTTCTTCATGGCAGCAAGAAGAGGAAGAGGCGGCCATGGCAGACAAAACATGGAAAACTTTGGAGATGAACGAGATGCTGAAATTCAGGCACTTCGGAGACAAGTTGAGGAGTTAACCATACGTCTTGAGCGTCAGGAGGCCAGAAGCGAATGTAGTTCAGGCCATGGCTATTCCAGTGATGACTCGGAGTATGTGAATCCTTTTTCTAATAAAAAAATTACTAATTTCTTTGAAAGAATCAATCGATCCACAGATATTGTCAAGGTCGATATACTAGAGTTTCATGGTCGTCTTCGACCAGATGAGTTTCTCGATTGGCTTAGTGCCGTGGAAAAATTCTTTGAGTATAAAGATATCTCAGAGAACCAAAAAGTTAAGCTTGTGGCTACTCGGCTTCGAGGTTATGCATCGCTTTGGTGGGATAAGACGCAAGAGTTGAGACTGCGTAAAGGAAAACCTAAGATTGCTTCTTGGGAGAAGATGAAGGCGAGGTTACGTGAGAATTTCCTTCCTTCTGATTTTGCTCAAAGTATTTTTGTGCAATTTAATACTTTGCAGCAAGGTAATAAAAGTGTGACCGACTATACGGAAGAATTTTACAAATTGATGGCAAGAAGTAGCAGCCAAGAATCGGAAGATCAACTTGTTGTGAGATATGTGAACGGGGTCAAAGCTCCAATTAAAGATGAGGTGGAGATGCAACAACTTTGGAGGCTTAATGAGGCTTATCAACTGACACTAAAAGTTGAATCTAAATTGCAAAGGCGTGAAACAAAGAGATATGCTGATGTCCAAAGTTTCTATCCTCCAAAAGGCGAATCAAGTAGTAAGAATGTGCCAAAGAAAGGAGCAAACAAGGAGGGTGTTAATACAGCCCTTAAAAATAAATCAAAGTCATGTTTCAAATGTGGCCAACTTGGTCATTATATGAACGAGTGTCTCACTCGTAAAATTGATGCTCGCGCAGAAGTTGTAGCTGAAGAAGATGAAGATCCACAACTTGAAGATGATGGACCAATATATGATGAAGACAATGAGCATGAACGCGAGGAGATTGAACTTGAAGATGGAGAATGTTTGGTAATAAGAAGAGTCCTTGCAGCCCCTAAACAAGCCAATGATCAATCTTGGTTAAGGAATAACATCTTTCGAACAAAATGTAAAACACATGGGAAAATATGCTCGCTAGTCATTGATGGAGGTAGCTTTGAGAACTTTGTTTCTCAAGAACTGGTGGACAAACTTAACCTTACAACAATTGTCCATGATCATCCATATTCGGTTTTGTAGATAAAGAAGGATAATGAGGTACGAATCGATAATAAATGTCTTGTTTCTTTTTCGATGGGTAAAAATTATCATGATAAAGTTTGGTGTGATGTGGCGCCTATGGATGTTGGACATATACTTTTGGGTCGACCATGGCAGTACGATAGAAGTGCCATTTATGATGGTAGAAAAAATACTTATACATTTTTTATAGGTAAAATTGAAATTGTCCTTTTGCCATGTAGAAAGATGTCTCACCCCAAGTCTACAAAAGTAGA
This sequence comes from Scutellaria barbata, assembly GCA_028654395.1. Classification (NCBI taxonomy): domain Eukaryota; kingdom Viridiplantae; phylum Streptophyta; class Magnoliopsida; order Lamiales; family Lamiaceae; genus Scutellaria; species Scutellaria barbata. The sequence continues at coordinate 16,826,411 of CM053650.1, forward strand.
GAAGGGAAGTGTGTTGCTTACTTTGTCGCAGTTCGAAAGAGAGGTACAAAATGGTGGTGTGGTGTATCTTTTGGTGGCTAAGGAGTCAGAGGAAACTTTGGCAATACCGAGTGACATCAAGGATCTTTTAGAAGAATTCAAAGAAATCACTTTGGAGAAACTTCCGTTTAGACTTCCACCTCTACGAGAAATCCAACACCAAATTGATTTAATTCCAGGAGCTGTCCTTCCAAACAAATCTCATTATCGGATGAGTTCAAGTGAACATGAAGAGCTCAACAAGCAAGTTTTAGACTTGCTTAGTAAAGGATTCATCAGGGAGAGTTTGAGCCCTTGTGCTGTTCCTGCACTTTTGACTCCAAAGAAAGACGGTTCGTGGAGAATGTGTGTTGATAGTCGAGCACTTAATCGAATTACCATTAAATACAGATTTTCTATACCGAGGATTGATGACATGTTTGATATGCTAGCTGGTGCATAAGTGTTCTCTAAAATTGATCTTCGTAGTGGCTATCATCAAATCAGAATAACGCCCGGAGATGAGTGGAAGACGGCTTTCAAAATGCGAGAAGATTTGTACGAGTGGCTTGTTATGCCATTTGGTTTATCCAATGCTCTGAGTACCTTTATGCGAGTAATGAATCAAACTCTTCATGAGTTTATTGGCAAGTTTGTTGTTGTTTATTTTGATGACATTCTTATTTATAACCAAAATTCAGTAGATCACTTTGAGCACTTGAAAGTTGTCCTACTAACTTTGCGGAGGGAGAAACTTTATATGAACCTCAAAAAGTGTGCTTTCATGATAAGTCGTCTAGTTTTTCTTGGCTTTGTTCTTACTCCTTCTGGTATTATGGTGTGTTGGTCCCAGTGGTATAAGGTTAAGAGGAGGGGTGAATTAACCTTATCAAATTTTCAATTTTTACTCCAAGAAATGTTAAGTCCCTGATGAACAGGTAGCTAGTAAGCTTACTGCTCGACAAGTTCCTGCTCAGGCAGTGACCTCAGGACTTAGTCAGAGAATGTAATGCACAGCGGAAATACTTATGTTTTTCGAAACGCGCTTTTAATGCAGTATGCTCAGATGCAGATAGATAGATAGAAGGCTTATAAAAGACACAAGCAAGCTTATAGAGGTTCAAGGGTGGAGTAATCCCTCTACGTCCTCTCTACTCCTTCACAAGGAGGAACTTCGTTAAAGCTAGTTTGATTTACAATAGACTCAGCTAACACAAACTAAACTCTAAACAAACTGTCAGCTCTATCCACACAGGTAGCTGCACAGTGACCAACTATCGACCCACACAGGATCTCCACACAGGTTAACCGACCCACACAGGATCCTTTCTCTTCTTCAGAGAGATTACAACTTAGCAGTTTCAACACCTGCCTAAGCGACTCCTATCAGACTTAGAATAAAGTAAGAGTTTTTAAGAACAATCGAATGCAGCAAGCTCCTTGAACTTCTGAAGATCACAAAGGTAGCTGGCTCGCTGCTGCTCAGTCTGATAAACTCAAGTGTATAAGCTTTTGCTTGTAAGAGATTTGCTTCGCGTCTGTTGCTTTCTAGGTTCTCTCTTTTTGTAGTTCCCTCTTCTTCTTGTTTATCAGACTTCCATATTTATAGGTATCAGATAGTTTTCTACCCGTTGGAAAGCAGTCCTTTACATGATGAGGTGTCTCTTCCTGATTGGTTTTGCCGATCTTCTGACACCTGTTCTAAAATGCCTTCATTCTGTTCTGCAACTGCTTGTCCTCTGTCTGCGCAACTTCATTCTGCAGACTGTTTGTACTGTGTCCTTGCTGCTTTATCACACATGGCAGATTCTGATTCATTGGAACTGGAGTGACTCTACTAACTAGTCAGGTTGCATTGACTCTGATGTATCTGGTAGTATCCTCTCTGAGTCAGTCAGCTTCCTTGATTATCTCCAGGTTCCTTGTAGCAACCTTCTAGAGCTTTGCTTGCTGGTTGCTCGATACAGTATGCAGGTAGTAGGGACTTCGGCTTCCTGGCTACTTGGCAGAATCTTCAAGTCCTTCCAGCATCCTTGCCTTAGCAAATTTACATTAAAGACTTATCCAGATAGCTAAGGTTCTAATCTATTACACGTTTTGTCTCATCAAAATCTATTACATTTTGTCCTATCAATTTCCCCATTTTTGATGATGACAAAACTCCTTAACAGGATCAAAGAACCATATATTATTAACTTGGAACAATGATGCAGATAGATCAAATCATTCAACAGCATGCATCAAGTTCACAAGATGTGAGCTTTAACCAGAAGAATCAAATTCTCATTGATCAAAGTTAATTACAGGGCATATACATACATAAGCAGATAGCAGGATCAAACAGAAATTTAAACAAAACAACAGAATAAACATAAGCAGAAAGGTAAAAACATCAAGTCTTTAACCAACTGGCCTTCTTCTTTCTTTCAAACTTTGTGCCTTTCCACCAGTTGGCTATCGAATCTTGATAGCTAGGTTCCATCCTTTTCACCATATCCTCAGACTCTTCAAACCTGAGCCAGAAGTCTTCACTGTATGGTATGGGCTCCTTTCCAAGTTTCTGTTTTAGCTTCACTTGAATTGGAAGACCACCTTTCTTTGTTAGCTCCAGGAACCTCTGCAAAGCTTCCTTGTTTATCTTGAATCCTCTAAACAGAGCAGATTCCTTGCAGAGGGTGGTGAAGTACTTCATCAGCTCCTTCCTTTTGAAAGCTTCTATCTGGAAAAAGGATGGGTTGACCTCAGTAGGAAGAGTGATCTCCGGGATTTCTGAGGCTAGGAATCTGTCACTCCTGGGATCCGGGCTTGCTTCCAGGAAGTTTCTGAGAGTGGCACTTGCTGCGACATCTGGATTTTGCAAATTTTTCTCCATTTCCACCATGTCAGGCAGCTTGTGCGGAGGGAAGATCTTGTCAAGGACAACCCTAGGATCTGTTGCAAAAACAGCATCCAGGTTGCTTTTCAGCTCTGCTTCAGTCCTCATCATTTTCTCTTCTCTCATATCAGCCCCCTTCCTGAAGCCTGGATGAACAGACCCAGAAACAGCATCTGATTTTCTTTTTGCACTGCTGTCTAAAGGGCCCCTAGATCCAGCTCCCTTGTGTCCGCCATCTCCAGAGTCATCTCTCCTCCTACTGCTCACTACCATCTGTCTGCAGGCAGCAGGGTCCTGTCCAGCCTTCTGCCTGCCTTCAATCCTTCCTTCCCCCTTTTTGTCATCATCAGCACGCCCAACCGCAAAACTGACCATGGAGTGAATATCAGACAAGGTGCCTGAGTGATCCCGCAGGGTCTGAGATTGGTTGAACTGCTCCCTGTCCATCCGGTCTACTGCAGTGACTAGAGCTTTCTGACTGGCCTCAAGAGAGATCATCTTCTCCTCTTGCCTGTTTAACTTCTCCATCACGCTCTTGACAACTTCAACTGCAGCATCCTCCTTGGGGGGTCGGTAGGCGACTATCATCTGAGTGAGCTTTGACAATGTCACGTTGAGAGAGTCCATAAAAGAATAGGTCTTCACAGAGTGGGAGCGGGTATCCTTGCGGATTTTCCTGCTCGCTTTCACCAAGGACTTCCCCATTTGTTCAATTGCTGTCAGCACCTCTTCATTTGATCTGGCAGGTTCCTGGCGTTCTCCTGCTGGTGCCTGTTCATCAGAAACAGATGTTAGTTCTTTGGATTTTTCGGCTTCGGTATCACCCTGTTCACTGGGTGACCCTTCATCGCTGCTGGTAGGGCTACTGGATCCTCCACCTCCTGATCCAGTATTCTTAGAGGGTGTTGCTTCTTCGGCATCCTCCTCATCTGCCTCCAGCTCCTTCTCCTGTTCAGCGACCTTTCCCTTGCTGAACACCATTTCGGTCTCCTTCTCTTTCTCTATCTCCTCTACTACCTCCTGCACTGCATCCTCCTGCACTTTAGCCTCATTTTCACCCGCAGGCTCCTTTTCTCCACTTTTGTCTCCTTCTTCCTCCTGCATTTCCACCACCTTTTCACCCGCAGCTACTTCCCCCTCAGCGACCGTCTCTACCTGGTCCACCGATTTGGCAGGTGTTGTCTCCTCCACCTCCATTGGAATAGCTGCATCAGGTTGCTCCTTCTCCATGGGGGCAGGTTCCTCCACTGCATCAGCTTGAACAGGTGCCTCCTGCTGCACATGTTCCCCCTCAGCCTCTACCTCCATTGGTGTAAGAATGGTGGTCTCCGTGGTGTCATCGGCGGCTGCTACTGTGGTTGGAACTATCAGCTCGAGAGATGCCACAGCAGCGAGGGTTTCCAACTCCTTAGCCTTGGGAAAGTCAGTTGGCGTCGAGCTCCTCTCCTTCATCGGCGTCTGTACAGGTACTTCAGGAAGAATGATCAGGTCAGTAAGGTATGAGAATTCCTCACCGTTTTTTTTCCGTTGGTGAAGGTGACCTCCTGCTGATAGGTTCCACCATCAATGCTGAGCAGGATGATTCTTCACCTATCTGGGGTTCCCTTACTGGCCTTCTCATTCTGGTATCTGCCAAGCTGATGTCTGCAGCCTGCTTCAGCATCCTCTCCATTGCTTCATGCTCCCCGTACTTTGCTATCTGGGCCTCAGCAAAGCCCACATCGTCGCCTGCTCTGACCTGGTCAGCAGCAGCATCCAGTATCACCTCCTCCCTATAGAAGTCTGGCTGGATGACAGCTTCCTTTCCCTTCAGGCTCCTGGGGCCAGGCAGCTGTGCGGCAGCTTCCTTCTGCTTCCTAGCCTCCAACTCAGCGGCTATCTCCGCGTTTTCAAAAAATTCCGGCCATTTCATCTTCTTGAGATCCTTCAGAAATTTCTTTTGAAGGATCCCCTCCAAATCAACCATGGCGACCCAGTTCAGCGCCCATTCCTCCTCAGACTTCCAGTCTGCCCACTGGATGAGTTCCTCCCTGGGCAGGTGCCTGAACTGCCACCAGGTGGTGAATCTTTCCACCAATTTACCGAACTCCGCCTCCAGCTTCGGTATGCTGATGACGAACTCAGCTACCTCCTCATCATCATCATCATTATCAACGGCTGTATTCCCTTCCAGTTTCTCCCTTGGAGAATCAATCTCCACTTCCACTGCAGACTTCTTAACAGCCCGAGTGGTGACGATCTCTGGTTCATCATCAGAGATGACCAGTCTCCTCTACACATCTTTCTTGTGCTTGATCTTCTTTGGTACAACAGGAGCTGGTGAGGGCTCTGCAGGCTCCTCCATCCTCGAGCTGCTTTCAGACGAAGGAGAGGCAGTGTCGCGGAATGGCTTCCTTGTCCTTGGAGCCCCCTTGAGGTCCTCAGAGACCTCTCTGGTTACTGGGGATGACCGAGCAGTGGTCTTCTTGGCAAAGACCCTACCCGCACCAATGAATTTCCCTTTCTGGATGGGCTTCCCCTGGGACAGGTCCACCTTCAAGTGACCCAGAAGGGTGTTGATGATAAGCCCATAAGTAGGCTTACCTACCTTCTTCTCCACTTCCTCCACCAGCCTGGAAAGCAGGTAGCTGGCCCAGTCCACCTTCTCCTTCTTCACAATGGCCATCATCATCCTGTACCGGAAGTTGGTACACTTATCAAAGGAACCAGAGCGGTTCTCTATGATATGGCAGCAGATATCATGCAGCAACTCGAACTCCAAAAGGAAGACCTTCTTGCTGCAACTCCGGGACATCCCCGCCGTGTCCTCCTTCCCGGTGAACGTCGTCCAGAACTCCTCCAGCTGGTCTTCTCCGTAGGTAGAGAGGTCACTGGCGTTTATCCCTGCAGTAGGCAGAGCGAACACCTCTTCCAGAAGACCGGTGTCCACCACCACAGTCACTCCACCAACCTTTGATGTGATCTCTGACCCATCTGCAGAGACCTTCGCCCTTCGGTAGAATTTCTCCACCTGCTCCTTCGCGTACGGGGCCTTGTGATAGGAGCAGAGTTTGAGAAGTCCGGTTTCATAGAGGCATTGAAGGATGCTCTTCATAACCTCCTTCGAGTTCCCTTCTTCCTCCACCATCTTCAGGAGGATCTTGCGGTCCACTAGCCTTCCATCAACAACTTGGGATGTTTTTGGTGCCATTTCAGAGAGAGAGAGAGAGAAATCTGAAAACTGGAAAGCTTTGAGAGAGAGAGAGCACGAGAGATTAGGGTTTGCAAGAGAATGGAAATGTTTAAGTGTAAAAGATGAGTGAGAAGAAAGACTTCCTTATATTTGAATTTTGGTGAGAAATGATTTGACGGTTCTGATTGATCTTGAATTCGAAAAGACCCTCAATCCAATGGTTGAGATTTTTGGCGCGGTGTACATGTGCGTAAGGACTTGATGTGATATTTTATGGATATCGAGGAGTTTCCTGCAAAAACGGCTGTAAACCGCGGGATAACTGTTTCTCTTTTCACGCGCTTCAGTTACTGGATCCTGCAGGTAGCTCAGAGCAGTAACATTGTATCCAGTAACTGTCCAGGGACCTTGAGCAGTAACCTTTAGGTTGCTGTTCTTCCTTCGTCCTGCCTATGGTTCCCCCTGAATGTTATAGCCATTTCAACAGGAAAACATAGAGTTATATAGAAAAGCTATCATAAATTGATTATTCCCAGCTCGTTTCTTAGAAACGAAAATCTTGATTCGCATAGAGGCTTTGTGAATATGTCAGCTAGCTGTAGATCAGTATGCACTTTTTGCAAAGATATATCTTTCTTTTCAACGTGATCTCTGATGAAGTGGTGTCTGATATCAATGTGTTTAGTCCTTGAATGTAGAAATGGATTGTGGGTGATAGCAATTGCGCTTGAATTGTCACATAGGATAGGTGTTTCTTTCTCTTCAATTCCGTAGTTCTTTAGTTGCTGTTGAATCCATAGAATTTGTGCACAGCAGCTTCCTGCAGCAACATACTCGGCCTCGGTTGTTGAGGTTGCTATAGAGGTTTGTTTTCTGCAGAACCATGATACCAGTTTGTTTCCTAGTTGCTGGCAGGTACCACTGGTGCTTTTCCTGTCAATTTTGCAACCTGCAAAATTAGAGTTAGTATAACCAATAAGTTTGAGTCCTCCTTCTTTTGGGTACCATAGACCAGCTTCCTGGGTTCCTTTGAGGTATCTTATAATTCGTTTGGCTACGATCATATGTGATTCTTTCGGAGCTGCTTGATATCTCGCACACATTCCCACTGAGAACATGATATCTGGTCTGCTTGCTGTCAGGTAGAGCAGTGACCCAATTAGTCTTCTGTACTTTGTAACGTCTACTGTTTTGCCATCAGTGTCCTTGTCTAGGCTTCCTGATGTTATCATCGGTATGCTTACTGTACTTGCATTTTCCAATCCAAATCTCTTTATCAATTCCTTAGTGTATTTTGCTTGATTGATGAAGGTTCCATTGCTCAGTTGTTTGACTTGTAAACCGAGGAAGAAGCTTAGTTCTCCCATCATGCTCATTTCGAATTTGGATTGTATGAGACTTGAGAATTTTTGACACAATTCTTTGTTTGTTGAACCGAAGATAATGTCATCGACATAAATCTGAACGAGCAGTATGCTATCTCCATCTTGGATTCTGAAGAGTGTCTTATCCACCTTGCCCTTTTTGAATCCATTATCAAGTAGATACTTCGAGAGAGTATCATACCAGGCTCTAGGTGCCTGCTTTAGCCCATAGAGAGCTTTCTTCAATCTGAAGACCATGGTTTCTGGATTTTCTTCAAATCCTGGAGGTTGCTCCACATACACTTCTTCAGCGAGCAGTCCGTTTAGAAAAGCACTTTTGACATCTATCTGGTAGACTGTCAGATTGTTGTGAGCGGCATAGGCTAGGAAGATCCTGATTGCTTCTAATCTTGCTACAGGTGCAAAAGTTTCTTCAAAATCTATCCCTTCCTCCTGGCAGTAACCTTTTGCTACTAGTCTTGCCTTGTTTCTGACTACTTGTCCTTTTTCATCGAGTTTGTTTTTAAATACCCATTTTGTGCCGATTACTCCTTGGTGAGTAGGTCTGGGAACTAAATACCATACTTGATTTCTTTCAAATCCATTAAGCTCTTCTTGCATTGCCTGTATCCAGTTGGTGTCCTCTAGAGCATCTTCTATGCAGCTTGGTTCTGTTTGTGAAATAAAGCAAGCAAACATTGCTTCATGGGGGTTGCTTCTTCTTGTTTTCACTCCAGAGGTGGAATCTCTTATGATTTGATTCCTTGGATGATTCCTTAGCCATTTCCTTCTAATTTCTTCAACCTGTTGTTCATTTTGAATTTCAGCAGGTTGCTCGTGATCGTCTTGTTCAGCTTGCTGATTTGGATCGTGCTGTATTTCTAACTGTACTTCCAGTTGAATTCCTTCAGGGTGGTGTATATCTTCTTGTATTATAGGTGCCTGCTGATTTGGAGTAGGTTCCTGTTCTCTATGTTGCTATGTAGGTGCAGGTTGCTGATTTTGAGTTGACTCAATATTTTGGAGATTTGGTAACTCAGCATCAATATATTCAACACGAGTGTTGGTGATGTGAGTTTTTCCAAGATCTTCATTAAGTTCATCTATTTCAGCCTTAGAACAGTGTGGTTCATCAAAATCCACATGTACTGTTTCTTCTACAACAAGTGTTCTCTTGTTGAAGATTCTGAAGGCTTTGCTTACCAAGGAGTATCCTAAGAATACTCCTTCATCTGACTTTGAGTCGAATGCTTTCAGGTAATCTTTTCCATTATTGAGTACATAGCACCTGCATCCAAAAATATGAAAATGTTCAATATTTGGAGTATAACCGAACCATATCTCATAAGGAGTTTTATTCAAATCTTTGTTGATAATGCATCTGTTCTGGGTATAGCATGCTGTGTTGATTGCTTCTACCCAAAATCTCTTGGGTAGCTGTGCTTCAGCTAGCATGGTCCTCGCAGCTTCCTTTAGGGTTCTGTTTTTCCTCTCTGCAACACCATTTTGTTGCGGCGTCCTAGCTGCTGAGTATTCATGCTTGATTCCATTGTTAGAGCAGTATTCTTCAATAAACTTGTTTGTGAATTCAGTGCCTCTGTCTGTTCGAATTTTGATAATGTTCAGGCTCCTTTCGATCTGCAGCTTCTTCAGTAGCTCCGGTTACCTTCGCTGAGTGTCCGACTTCTTTGTCAAGAATAGTGTCCATGAGAATCTTGAATAGTCGTCCACCACTACAAGTGTGTATTTTCTTCCACTCATGCTTACTGGTTCTACCGGTCCGAACAGATCCATGTGTAGTAGGTCTAGCACTCTTTCAGTTGACCTTTGTATCTTGTTTTTGAAGGATCTTTTAGTTTGCTTTCCCTTTTGGCATGCTTCACATAGACTCTCTTTCTTGTATACCATATCGGGTAACCCTCTGACCAGTCCTTTTTTGGCTAATTTGTTGATCGTTTTGAAGTTCAGATGGCTCATCCGTTTGTGTCATAGCCAGCTAGCTTCTGATGATCCTTTTGCTATGAAGCAGGTAGCTGTGGTTACTGAGCTCCAGTCAGCTACATAGATGTTTCCTTTTCTAGTTCCAGATAGCTTTACTTCCTTGGATTGGCTGTCCCTTATCAGGCATTTGTTGTGATTGAACTCCACTGAGTAACCTTTGTCACAAAATTGGCTTATGCTTAGCAAGTTGTATTTTAGGCCTTTGACATACGACACTTCTTTAATGTGAGTGTTTCCTTTGATGAGAATTCCAACTCCTCTGGTGCTTCCCTTGGAGTTGTCTCCGAAGATTACTTTGGGTCCTTTGCACTGTTGAAAGTTCTTGAGGATTTCTTTGTCTCCAGTCATGTGTCTCGAACACCCGCTATCAATGTACCATACTTCCTTGCTGGTTCCTGCTGTAGGTACCTGTAAAATAGAGATTACTGGTTCTTAGGTACCCATACATGTACGGGTCCTTCTTTGTTAGTACCTTTTGGAATCCAAACTTGTCTCACAACAATTGTTTTGTTGTAGACTTGGTGGATTCGTCTATAGGAGGTATCCTTCGGATACTGAAGTGTGTGTGCAATCTGTGTATACCCGTCACTCTTGAAGTGAGGTCCTCCACTATACTTCCCTTGAGCATGAGCTCGTTTAGGTTTAGATATTCTGGTCTTAGTATTGGTGGGATAGAGGTTTCTGTTCAGCATCCTTGTAGGTTGCTGTTTTCTCTTGTTTCTATCAGCAGATTTATTCTGTTGTAGCCAGCTTTTGAAAACAGGCTTATCCCCTAAGGATGTGCACATGGGTCTCTTACCCTTGTCTATTGCGTTCTCCAAGCTTGCTGTTGAGTTATTGGTTAACTCTTTTTCTTTTGGGGTTCCAGCTCGAATGAAAACAATAGTTTTAGATGATCTTGCTGTTCCTTGAGAGGTTTCTGCACAGTATCCTAGGCATGTCCTATCAAATGGACTTTTGCCCGAATTCATGCATTCCTTGGCTTCTTTAGCTGACTTGCTAAAGGATCCTATAACTGCTTGAAGATCACTCTTCTTATTCTCAAGTTTGGCGATTCTCAGATTGAGCTTAGATGCTTGCTCTAGGAGGTCACTGCACTTTGAGCTATCAAGCTCATATGCAGATAGCTTTTCAGCTAGCTGTTTGTTTTTCCTCCTGAGCATCTCATTTTCGAGTTTTAGCTCCTCATGAATTGAGTTTATCTGTTCGAATTCGCTCATGATTTGTTTAAGGGAGAGGCTTGTTTTAGACTTTTCCTCTTCCATTATAAGCTGGTTAGGATATATCACCTCATCATCCTCGCTATCCTCAACTTCCTGTGCCATCAGGCAGATAAGTGCTTCATCTTCCGAGGATGAGGAGTCACTGTCATCATCAGAGGAGTCCGCATCTTGCTGAGCCTCCTTGGAAGGTTCCTTGCCCTTTTCCATCTCACTTAGGAAGGCTTTAATTCTTCTCCGTTCCTCTCTTCGTTTTTCCTTTTTCTGGGATGACTCTCCATTGGGGTACCTGTTGACTTTAGGGTGAGGACACTCTTTGGCATTGTGTCCTGGTTTTCGGCAATTGTAGCAGAGATCGGACATATCCTGGTTTGGTTGCTGAACAATGGGTTGATGGGGAGGTGTCTGATACTTCTTAAGGTCACCTTTTCTGTTGTATCTGATGAATTTCTTGAAATTTCTTAGAAGAAGGGCCATTTCTTCATCAGTACCCTCGGCAGGTGGCTCACCCTGCTTGCTGCAGATAGTTCCAGAGTCTTTTACGTTTCTGGCTGTCGGGGCAGTTACCTTTGTGCTAGATTCTTCAGCTTTCTTCTTCCTTCTGTTGATATCATATTCGAAGGCTTTTAAGTCAGAGAAGAGGTCAAAGGTACTCATTGACTTTAGATCCATTGACACCCTCATTGCAGTAGTTTTGCTGTCCCATTCTGCAGGTAGTGCTCTTAGCACTTTCATATTTTTCTCCTTCTGAGTGTAGAATTTGTCCAGGAATTCAAGCTCATTTACAATGTTTGTAAACCTCAGATCCATCTGCTCTAAGGTCTCTTCAGGGAGCATCTCGAACAACTCGAATTTCTGGGTTGCTGTAGACACCTTGTTTTCCTTAGTCAGCTCTGTTCCTTCGCAGATTTGTTCAAGTTTGTTCCATATATCCATGGCGGTTTTGCATTTCTTGACTTTGCTAAAGGTTCCTTTGTCCAGAGTGACGAATAAGGCGTTCTTGGCTACATTGTCCAGGTTAGCTCGTCTTCTATCATCAGCCGACCATTCTTCCCTCGGTTTGTCAATCACAGCTTGATGGGGAATGGCTCCTGCATCGCCAACTTTGGCAGCTCTAGCAAATATTGGATTAGGTTTGGTGATCCTTGGAGGTCCATCCGTGATAACCATCCACATTTCATCATGCATAGCTGAGAGATGTGCCTGCATTCTAATCTTTCAATCGTCATACTCTTCAATAGAGAACATAGGAAGCTTGTGTGAGTCCATGATATGATGAAAACAATGTATGCAGATTTTCGAAAAACAGGGATCAGGGAATTGACCAGACAGATTGGGTTTCTAATCCAACCTGCTCTGATACCACTTGTTGGTCCCAGTGGTATAAGGTTAAGAGGGGGGGTGAATTAACCTTATCAAATTTTCAATTTTTACTCCAAGAAATGTTAAGTCCCTGATGAACAGGTAACTAGTAAGCTTACTGCTCGACAGGTTCCTACTCAGGCAGTGACCTCAGGACTTAGTCAGAGAATGTAATGCACAGCGGAAATACTTATGTTTTTCGAAACGCGCTTTTAATGCAGTATGCTCAGATGCAGATAGATAGATAGAAGGCTTATATAAGACACAAGCAAGCTTATAGAGATTCAAGGGTGGAGTAATCCCTCTACGTCCTCTCTACTCCTTCACAAGGAGGAATTTCGTTAAAGCTAGTTTGATTTACAATAGACTCAGCTAACACAAACTAAACTCTAAACAAACTGTCAGCTCTATCCACACAGGTAGCTGCACAGTGACCAACTATCGACCCACACAGGATCTCCACACAGGTTAACCGACCCACACAGGATCCTTTCTCTTCTTCAGAGAGATTACAACTTAGCAGTTTCAACACCTGCCTAAGCGACTCCTATCAGACTTAGAATAAAGTAAGAGTTTTTAAGAACAATCGAATGCAGCAAGCTCCTTAAACTTCTGAAGATCACAAAGGTAGCTGGCTCGCTGCTGCTCAGTCTGATAAACTCAAGTGTATAAGCTTTTGCTTGTAAGAGATTTGCTTTGCGTTTGTTGCTTTCTAGGTTCTCTCTTTTTGTAGTTCCCTCTTCTTCTTGTTTATCAGACTTCCATATTTATAGGCATCAGATAGTTTTCTACCCGTTGGAAAGCAGTCCTTTGCATGATGAGGTGTCTCTTCCTGATTGGTTCTGCCGATCTTCTGACACCTGTTCTGAAATGCCTTCATTCTGTTCTGCAACTGCTTGTCCTCTGTCTGCGCAACTTCATTCTGCAGACTGTTTGTACTGTGTCCTTGCTGCTTTATCACACATGGCAGATTCTGATTCGTTGGAACTGGAGTGACTCTACTGGCTAGTCAGGTTGCATTGACTCTGATGTATCTGGTAGTATCCTCTCTGAGTCAGTCAGCTTCCTTGATTATCTCCAGGTTCCTTGTAGCAACCTTCTAGAGCTTTGCTTACTGGTTGCTCGATACAGTATGCAGGTAGTAGGGACTTCGGCTTCCTGGCTACTTGGCAGAATCTTCAAGTCCTTCCAGCATCTTTACCTTAGCAAATTTACATTAAAGACTTATCCAGATAGCTAAGGTTCTAATCTATTACACGTTTTGTCTCATCAAAATCTATTACATTTTGTCCTATCATGGTGGATGAAGAAAAAATCAAAGTAGTACGAGAATGGCCTACTCCGAAGAATCTACATGAAGTTCAAAGTTTTCATGGCTTGGCTTCATTTTATCGGAGGTTCATTAGAAATTTCAGCACCATTGCAGCCCCTTTGACAGATTGCTTAAAAAATGAAGAGTTTCATTGGACTTCAGAAGTTGAAAAAAGTTTTGTGATTATCAAAGAAAGGTTATCAAGTGCACCCGTTCTTGCACTTCCTAATTTCAATAAAATTTTCGAAGTTGACTGTGATGCATCTCATGTGGGTGTTGGAGGTGTGCTAAGTCAAGAAGGTCATCAATTGCTTTCTTCAGTGAGAAATTGAATGACACAAGGAAGAGGTATTCTACTTATGATGTGGAACTCTATGCTATTGTTCAAGCTCTTCGGCATTGGCGTCCATATCTTATCCAAAAGGAGTTCATCCTAAATTCTCATCATGAGGCTCTCAAATATATTAACTCTCAAGCTAACTTGAATCGGAGACATGTGGGTTGGGTATCTTTTTTACAAGAGTACACTTTTGTGTTGAAACATAAAAGTGGAAAACTTAACAAAGTTGCGGATGCACTTAGTCGGAGAATTGCCTTGCTGAATTCTGCGAGTTTCCAACTTGAAGGATTCGATGGCATAAGGGAAATGTATACAGATGATCCTGATTTTATGAAAGTTTACCAAAAATGCAAGGAGGGTAACTGTGGAGATTTTCAATTGCTTGATGGTTTTTTTTTTTCAAGGGAACAAGCTTGTGTATTCCTAAGTGTTCTCTTAAGGAGTATATCATCAAACAACTTCATGGTGGTGGTCTTGGTGGATATTTTGGGAGAGATAAAACGTTATTGCTAATCAAGGAAAAATATTTTTGGCCTACTCTCTATCGGGATGTTGCAAGGTTTGTGAGGAGGTGTCGTATTTGCCAAACTTGCAAAGGCTAAAGTCAAAACACCGGATTATACATTCCATTGCCTATTCCTGACACACCTTGGGAAGCCGTCAGCATGGATTTTGTGGTGGGGTTGCCAAGAACACAAAAGAACACAAAGGGGTTTTGATTCAATTTTTTTTTTGTTGATCGTTTCTCTAAGATGGCTCATTTCATACCATGCAAGAAGACCATGGATGCTTCTTACGTTGCTGAACTTTATTTTAAAGAAGTTGTCAAGCTTCACGGTTTTTCGAAGAGTATCGTCTCTGATTGTGACACCAAATTTCTTAGTCATTTTTGGAGGAGTTTGTGAAAGAAATTGGGTACTAATCTGCTGTATAGTAGTGCCTATCATCCGGAGACCGATGGACAAATTGAGGTTGTTAATCGCACCTTGGGAAATTTGCTTCGAAGTCTTGCTTCCAAGAGGCCAAAGCAATGGGATTCCATCTTATCCAAGGCTGAATTTTCTTACAACTCTGTTGTAAATCGTTCTACGGGAAAAAAGTCCTTTTGAAATTGTCTATGGGAGAAATCCAACTCATTATCTTGACCTTTCTGGAGTTCCAATTTCCAACAAGAAGGTTGAAGATTTTGCAAATTCTATGGATAAGATTCAAGAAGAAGTGAGGAGGAAACTTGAGCAAAGTTACAAATCTTATAAGGATGTTGCTGATACCCATCGTCGAGCTCAAGTTTTCAAGGCGGATGATCTTGTTGTGGTTTATTTGAAGAAGGAGAGATTTCCGCAGGAACGTACAACAAGCTCAAAGAGAAGAAGGTCGGTCCCTGCCGGGTTTTGGAGAAAATAAATGATAATGCTTATAAGATTGAACTACCAGCACATTTGCACACTCATTCGACTTTCAATGTTCGTGACTTGACTCCTTATCATGGAGAGAACGAGCTGAACTCTGAGATGAGTTCTTTCCCGCCTGGAGAGGATGATGCAGGGCAGTTTCGCTGAACCTGCCACAGTTTGGTATTCTGGTCATAAATTTCTCTAAACAACTCCGGTTCATGCGTCGTTTGCAGGGTTGGACAGCCAGCTCAATTATCTTTGCATCAATATATTATGACCTTTTAGATTGTAAGTATTCAGAGAGTTATGGACCTGCAAAGTTGACAGTCGTGAAGATAATTTGTAAGGAAGTTTGAAAGTTTTGAGTCTTTTGATTTTTCATTCCCATTGAGTCTTTAATGTTTTGTAGCCTATAAATATCTCCTTCTCTGAAGTTGTATTGCAGAATATTGTAATATTGTATTAAAACTCTTATGAGTCAAGTTTGAGAAGCATTTCTCATTATCTTGCAACTCTCTACTTGAAAGTTGAATTTAGCATTCATTCTTAATTCATTCATTTTTCCTTGTTTTGCAATCCTCATCAGTAAATCTAACATTTGGGTTTGGCAAAAACTTATCCCCGGATATAGATTTTAGGATTAGTGCCCCCAATCTAACCCGTCCCATCCACCTACTCGCATGTCTTTTTTATTATTACTTTTCTCCTTAAACCAACGCCACATCTTCCTCATCATTTTTTTTATTCTTCACTTTTTCTCACTCTTCTTTGAATGTCATCATCATCTTTTCTATCTTCTTCTCCATTTTCTACTAATTATTTCATGTTTGTGATTTCTTTTTTGAATCATGATTTTATATTTGTGGTTTCTTCTTCTTCTTCCTCCTCGTTTTATTTTTTTCATCGTAAATTAATTATTTCATTGTGGGTTATTGATTATTCCGGCAGTCATGTCATTCATCTTCCATTCATTCTTCGATTTCGTGAAATTATTTGTAGAAATTTTGAGAAACAAGATGATGAAAATTACGAATTTAAAATTTTATGATTTTAAACTTACATTACACGGTACACTGATACCTTTTGAGTATATGTGTAATATATTTATGTTAGTTAACGAGTAATACCTTTAGTAATATTTTCACTAAAACAAAGTAACTAATACCTTAAGTAATACCTTATGAGTATGCAACTAATATCATAAGTAATATCTTATGAGTATGTTTACATTTTACTTATTCAGTAAAAGGCATTAGTTGTAAGAGTATAAGATATTATTTGCATATTCATAAGGTATTAATTACAGAATGGAATATATATTTACATTTTAATTACTTATTCAGTGAAATGTATTAGTTTGTATACTCTTAAAGAATTAATTGCATACTCTTAAGGTGTTACTTGTATAACTGAAATATATGTTTACATTTTACTTGTTCAGTGAAAAGTATTAATTATATACTCATAATTAGATATTAATTGCATACTCACAAGGTATTAGTTGCATAACTGAAATGTATTTTCAGTGAAAGGTATTAGGTGTATACTCATAATATAAAGTTGCATATTCATAAGGAATTACTTAAGGTATTATTTTCTTTGTTTACTTTGTTTTATTAAAATATATTAATTAAGATATTACATTATACATGTAAGGGTATAAAATTTCTACAAATAATTTCGTGTTATTATAATAATTTATTTTCACCAAAAGCCAAATGCAGTATAGAGAGATTTTTCTACCATATTTAATTAATAATGTGACAGTCCCTCCATAATCTTTTTGCAAGAATTCACCGAATTATAGATAATAATTGAATAGATCAAATAAATTGAGATCAATATGAAAAAAATAGTAGCATAAATTGTGATCCTGAAGAACATTTCATTGTTGTGATTCTTACCACACAGTAAAGATCAGATTTCTCAAATAAATTGATAGCAAGAGATAACATCTTGCGTAATTATAGGGATTCGATTAGATTATTTCCTTGTATATCATATTTGTGAATATCTCCCTAGACTAGGTCTTCTTTGTTTTTTCTATATAATGCCCTATTGTACAAAAGTCCAATTCAATGAAATCATTATTTCATCGTAATATGGTATCAGACTAAGAATACCTATACCCAAATGTTTTCCCTTCTCTCTCTATCACGCGTCTTCTCCCCCTCTCTGTTTCCCTCCTCATCACAAACACGCTGTTTTTCAGACGGAGAGGCCCTTCTATTTCTTCGATAAAAATGTCAAACCCAATCGCCCTTCCTGAATCGTTGTTGGCTACCGTCGTTTCTCTTCCAGTCGCCGTCCCACGACCCACTCCTCCGGCGGCAGCTGTCCTCTCTCCAGTGACTTCTTCCCAGACAAGTCGGCCTCATTCTGTTGTCCATCTTACGGAGGCTTTCAACGCTGGAAGTCATCTTGGTTCGTCTCGTGCTACAAAATGGTATTTGGATTCTGGGGCATCCGCTTATATGACGTCGTCCACAGCTTCTTTGGATTTTTCAGCCCCATATACAGGTTCTGACTGTGTTCTTGTTGGTAATGGTACTCGTTTGTCAATTACACATGTTGGTTCCTGTAGGATTTTTGACTCTATTATTTTGCGTAATGTTTTAGTTGTGCCGGATATTACGAAAAATCTATTATCTGTGAGTAAGTTATATGCCGATTCTGGGGTTGATGTTTTATTTTCTGATGACTCATTTGAAATTCGAAGTCAAATTTCCAAGGAACTTTTGGGCCGAGGAAGGCGTAGAAATGGTTTATATGTGCTTGATGGTGTCGTTATGGGATTTGTGGCCTTTAAACTTCCCTCTTCATTGACAGCTTCTTTTGAACTATGGCATTCTCGATTAGGTCATGTTGCCTTTGATTCTATTTCTCTACTACAGAAACTTGGACATGTTTCTGTTACTTCTTTATTGCCTAAACCTTCACTATGTTCGTCTTGTGAACTAGCAAAGAGTAAGCGTTTACCTTTTTCTTTAAACGATAAACGTTCATCACGTGTCTTAGATATTGTGCACTGTGATTTATGGGGGCCTGCTCATGTTGCTTCTGTTTCTGGTTTTAAATATTATGTGGTATTTGTGGACGACTTCTCCTGTTTTTCCTAGTTTTATGCGTTGAAGCATAAATCTGATTTTTTTGATGTGCTTGTCCAATTCAGTACATTTGTCCCTAATCAGTTTGATAGTCAGATTAAAACTTTTCAAAGTGATGGAGGTACTGAGTTTACTAATGGGAGGGTTTAGAAATTCTTTCGGGACCATGGTATCTGTCATACGTGTCTTGCCCATATACGTCTGCTAAAAATGGGCGTGCAGAGAGAAAACATTGTCATATTACAGAAACTGGTCTTGCTATGATGTTTCATGCAAATGTTCCTTTAAAATATTGGGTTGAAGCTTTCAGCAGTGCTGTTTATACCATTAATCGCTTACCGACTTCAGTTCTTCAAGGGAAATCTCCATTTGAGCTATTATTCTCCGTCGCTCCTAACTATGGGATCTTTCATCCTTTCGGTTTCCGTGTCTTTCCCTACCTTCGGGATTATGTGTCAAATAAATTTGAGCCACGTAGCATTCCTTGCATTTTTATTGGTTACCGCAACACTCACAAAGGGTTTAGGTGTCTCGATCCTACTTCTTTCCGCATTTATATTACTCAGCATGCTAAGTTTGATGAACTTTGTTTTCCATTTCAGTGCACTCTAACAGGTCTTTTGTATCCTCTCCTGCTCTTGAGGAATTTGTTGAGCCTGTTCGTTTAAAGGCCTCTTTCTTGCCTACTGTACCTGCTACCGAGATAACTGTTGCATCTTCCCAGTTGCCGTGTTCTCTCTGTGATTCTTCCCCTGAATCACCATCTTCATCGACTCCACCTCTTGCACATGTAGATCATGTAAGTTCTCTACATGATCGGAGTCATGAGTCACTACCGCCTTCTGCTCCTCAACCAACTCATTCGATGACAACTTGTTCAAAATCTGGTATTTTTAAGCCTAAACATCGCATTTATTATGCTCAAACTTCTCTATTCAATGCTCTTGTTGCAGTTCGTGAACCTAAAGGGTTCAAGTCCGCTGCCAAACATCCAGAATGGCTTGCTGCTATGGATGAGGAACTCTCTGCTCTTCGATCTAATGATACCTGGGATCTTGTCCCTAGACCTCCTGATACTAATATTGTTGGGTCGAAATGGGTTTTCCATACGAAATTTTTGGCAGATGGTTCTATTGATCGACACAAGGCTCGTCTTGTTGCTCAAGGGTTTACTTAATTACCGGGATTTGATTACTCTCACACTTTCAGTCCGGTAGTTAAGGCCTCCACTGTTCGTGTCGTTCTTTCTTTAGCTGTGATGCAACATTGGCCTTTGCATCAACTTGATGTGAAGAATGCATTCCTTCATGGTATTCTTCAAAAACCTGTCTTTATGGAGCAACCTCCGGGTTATGTTGATCCACGTTACCCGAATCATGTATGCCGCCTTAAGAAGGCTTTATATGGCTTAAAACAAGCTCCTCGGGCATGGCTAAGTAATTTTTTACTCAGCATCGGTTTTCTATGTAGTCGGTCGGATTCTTCCCTATTCATCTTCATTCAGGGATCCTCTACTCTATATCTTCTTGTGTATGTTGATGATTTTATCCTTACAGGCAACTCTAAAGAACTCATTACATCATTCATCTCTCATTTGCATCAAGAGTTTGCTATTAAGGATATGGGCCGTCTTGGTTATTTTCTAGGCTTGGAGGTCACTTATACATCATAAGGTCTTTTCTTGAATCAGGCTAAGTATGCTAGTGATATTTTAAGGTGGGCAGATCTTGAAGATGCTAAGCCTGTCTCTACTCCATTGGCTGTCGGTTTTCAACTTGCTTCTTCTGGTTCTTTATTTGATGATCCTACCTTATACAGATCTCTTGTAGGGGCTTTACAGTATCTTACTGTGACTCGACCTGATCTTTGTTTTGCTGTAAATCTGGTAAGTCAATTTTTGCACCAACAGACTATCGAGCATTTTCAGGCTGTTAAGAGGATCCTTAGATATGTTAAAGGTACTCCTGATTACGGAATTACTTTTTCTTCCGGCTCGACTCCTTCTTAGGTGGGCTACTCTGATGCTGATTGGGCTAGGTGTTTGGAAACTCGTCGTTCCACCTATGGATACTCCATCTATCTTAGTGGTAATTTGGTGTCTTGGAGTGCTCAAAAACAACCTACTGTCTCCCGTTCTAGTTGTGAGTCCGAGTATAGAGCCCTTGCTAATACTACATCAGAGATGGTCTCTCTTACTCATCTTCTCAACGAGCTTCGAGTTCCTTCTTCGGGGTCCCCTGTCTTGTTTTGTGACAACAATAGCGCTGTTTTTCTTAGCCAAACCCAGCTGCACATAAACGAGCTAAGCACATCGACATTGATTATCATTTTATTTGGGAGTTGGTGTCTTCAGGCAAGCTTGATACTCGATTTATCTCTTCTGAGTTACAGATTGCTGATATTTTTACCAAAAGTCTTCCTCGCCCTTTATTTGAGTTCTTCAAACGCAAGCTTCGAGTGGAGTCTCACCCCACATCTTGCTTGAGGGGGGATGATAGCAAGAGATAACGTCTTGCGTAATTATAGGGATTCTATTAAATTATTTCCTTGTATATCATATTTGTGAATATCTCCTTAGACTAGGTCTTCTTTGTTTTTTCTATATAATGCCCTATTGTACAAAAGTCCAATTCAA
This sequence comes from Scutellaria barbata, assembly GCA_028654395.1. Lineage (NCBI taxonomy): Eukaryota > Viridiplantae > Streptophyta > Magnoliopsida > Lamiales > Lamiaceae > Scutellaria > Scutellaria barbata. Next base: position 16,847,211 of record CM053650.1, read on the forward strand.
TGAAATCATTATTTCATCGTAATATAATCGTAATATAAATAAAATAGGTATCTTAGGTTGTAAGAAGAATAATTGGTTTGCGCAAATGTGGACAAAATAAAAAAAAGATGGATAACAAGAAGAATGTATGCCGCAGAAAAGAATAAAGAAAGAGGAAGAAAAAAATAGAACATAAATGGAGAAAAGAGAAAGAAGAATAAAAAGAAGGGGAACGAAGACGTTGTTTTGTGTTTTTAAGGCAGAAAAAATTAAAAAAAAAAAGAAAAAGAAATGAATCGGTTTAGGTTTAGTTTTTTTTTTTCTAGTTATTTATTTCTTTATTTTGGTTTTCTAATTATTTATTTATTTATTTTGGAAAATAATCTAAAATTAATTATTGATTAAAAGTAAGAATAAACATTCATATATATCATACAATTTGCAACCAGGTTATTATATTAATATTTATGTGACGTACGAGCGTATAAAATGATCGAGGTTCAGTGGGGATCAATCGATTGATCTCGACTATATATTTTATCTATCATAATAAAAAGGAAATTTAGATGATTAAGTTTGAACAGTAAATGAACTTATACAAATCGTATAATTTTATTATTTATGAAATCTAGAAGGCGTAATTGTGTATTTATTTTTTAACGTATAAGGTCTAGTTTTAACAAATTATGTTTCAATATCATAATTAGACCACCTAAAAGTTGAATTATTAATATTATTTTGTAGATATTATAACTCAAATGTGTACCTTAAATAAATTTTGGAAATAAAATATGATAGGATAAATTGTAATAGATTTTGATGAGACAAAACGTGTAATAGATTAGAGCATTAGCTATTTGGATAGGTTTTCATTTGTAAAATAGTTAAGGCAGGGATGTTGGAAAGAAAAGAAGACTCTGCAAATGAACCTACGCCAAGTCCCTGCTACCTGCAGATCATAATGTTGCTGCATCTTCTGAAGGAATCAGTATTCAAGTAACGAAGGATGCTGGGAGGAACCTGAAGATTCTCAAGTCAAGTGAGCTGAACCCTTCGCTCATAAAGAAAACTCCCAAACACACCAAAATCAGTGCATTCTGATTAGTCGGTAGAGACACTTCAATTCTAGCCAATTAGTGAATGTCATTTGAAAAAGCAGCAAGGATAGAGTACAACAGACTACAGATGAAGGTCGTGCAGTAAAAGGACAAGACAGGCGCATAACAGAAAGGAGGCGTTGCAGAACAGGTATCAAAAGATTAGCAAGGAACCAATCAGGTCAAGACACCTCATCAGTGAAAAACTGTCTTTTCAACGGGCAAATTTCTCACTGAAGACCTATAAATAGAAGATTGAGTGCACCTGAAAAAAGGAGAAGAAGGATCTGAATTGAAGTATCCTACGCGAAGCAGTTTATCAACAAGCTCAAAACCTTCAAATCTAAGTCACTCAGTCTAAGCAGCAGCAAGCCAGCTACCTTGTGAAATTCAGAAGATTAAGGAGCTTGCTGCATTCAACCATTGAAGAATTCTTTATCTTATTTAGACTGTTTAGGAGTCACTTAGGCAGGAGTTAATTCTGCTAAATTGTTATTCTCTTTGAAGAAGAGAAAGGATCCTGTGTGGGTCAAGGAACCTGTGTGGAGATCCTGTGTGGGTCGCTGAGTTTGGTCACTGTACAGCTACCTGTGTGGATAGAGCTGACAGTTTTGTGTAGAGTATAGTTTGTATTAGCCGGGTCTATTGTAAATCAAACTTGCTTTCACAAAGTTCCTCCTTGAGAAGAAATAGAGAGGACGTAGAGGGATTACTCCACCCTCGAACCTCTATAAGTCTGCTTGCATATTCATTATTTTATATATCTGTCTGATCTCATAAGCATCCTGCATTAAAGTTATTCTTTGAAAATCACATTATTTCCGATGTGCAGTTTTAACTCTGTGTAAGTCCTGAGGTCACTTCTCGAGCAGCGACCTATCGTGTAGCAAACTATCTAGCTACCTGTTCATCAAGGACTTAATATTTTTGGAGAAAATTTAAAATTTGATAAGGTTAATTCACCTCCCTCCTAACCTTATACCACTTGGGACCAACAAGTGGTATTAGAGCAGGTTGGATTAAAAACCCAATCTGTCTGGTCAATCCCCGATCCCTGATTTTTGAAAATCTGCATACATCATTTTCATCACATCATGGATACGCATAAGCTTCCTTTGTTCTCTATTGAAGAGTATGACGACTGGAAAATTAAAATGTAGGCACATCTTTCAGCCATGCATGATGAAATGTAGCTTGTCATTACTGACGGACCCCCGAGGATCACCAAATCCAACCTCATATTCGCGAGAGCTGCTGATGCCGGTGATGCAGGAGCCATTCCCCATCAAGCTGTTATTGATAAACCCAGAGAGGAATGGACGGCTGATGACAGAAGGCGAGTCAATCTGGATAACGTGGCTAAAAATGCCCTATTTGTCACCTTGGACAAATGGACCTTCAGCAAGGTCAAGACATGCAAAACGGCGATGGACATCTGGAACAAGCTCGAACAAATTTACGAAGGAACAGAGCTTACAAAGGAAAACAAGGTGTCTACGGCAACTAAAAAATTTGAGTTGTTCGAAATGCTTCCTGAAGAAACCTTAGAACAGATGGACCTGAGGTTCACGAATATTGTTAACGAGGTGGAGTCTCTGGACAAATTCTATACCCAAAAGGAGAAAAATATGAAGGTGCTAAGAGCACTACCTACTGAATGGGATAGCAAGACTACCGCCATGAGAGTCTCCATAGACTTGAAATCAATGAGCACTTTTGACCTCTTCTCAAATCTAAAGGCCTTCGAGTATGATATCAACAAAAGGAAGAAAGAGGCAGAAGAGTCAAGCACGAAGGTAACTACCCTGACAGCCAGGAGCACAAGAGAGATAGGAGCTACCTGCAGTAAGCAAGGAGAGCTACCTGTTGAAAACACTGATGAAAAAATGACTCTTCTCCTAAGAAACTTCAAGAAGTTCATCAGGTACAACAGGAGAGGTGACTTCAAGAAAAATTAGGCACCACCTCAACAGACTAGCTTCCAGCAACCAAATCAGGATACCTTAGACCTGTGCTATAACTGCCAAAAACCAAGACACTATGCGAGAGAGTTCCTCATCCTAAGGTCAACTGATATCCCGAAGGAGAGTCCTCACAAAAAGGAGAGAAACGAAGAGAGGAAAGAAGAAAGATCAAAATCTTCCTCAGTGAGATGGAGAAAGGGAATGAACCTTTTAAGGAAACCCAACAGGATGCAGACTCCTCTGATAATGACAGCGACTCCTCTTCATCAGAAGACGAGTTACTCATCTGCCTGATGGCACATGAAGCAGAGAACAGCAAGGATGATGAGGTAATGTACCCAATCCACCCCTTGCAGGAAGAGGAAAAGCTAAACAAAAGCTTCTCCCTAAAACAAATCATGAGCGATTTCGAACAGATAAACTCAATTCATGAGGAGCTAAAAATTGAAAATGAGATTCTCAGGAGGGAAAACAAACAGTTAGCTGAAAAGCTATCTGCATATGAGCTCAGTAGCTCAAAGTGCAGTAACCTCTAGGAAGAGACATCTAGGCTCAGTCTGAAAATCACCAAGCTTGAGAATGAAAAGCATGATCTTCAAGCAATCATAGGAACCTTTAGCAAATCTGCTAAAGATGCTAAGGAGTGTCTCATGTCAGCTAGAAGTCCTTTTGACAGGACTGGGCTAGGATATTGTGTTGAAACTTCTCAAGAAACAGCAAGCACATCTAAAGTTGTTGTTTTCATTCAAGTAGAGACCTCTATGGCAAAAGAGTTATCTAATAACTCAATGAAAGACTTGGAGGAAGCAACAGGCATAGACAAAGGTAAGAAACCCATGTATGCATCCACGGGAAATAAGCCTGTTTTCAAAAGCTGGCTACAGCAGAATCAATCTGCTAGGAGCAACGAAAGAAAACAACAACCTACAAGGATGTTGCACAGAAACTTCTACTCCACACATACTAAGGCCATAATGTCTAAACCTAAAAGAGCTCATGCTCAAGGGAAGTATGGTGGAAGGCCTCGTTTTAAACGCGATAGTTACACACACCCTGCACACACAAAATAGTATCCTAACGATACCGCTTACAGATGGAACCACCAAGTCTACAACAAAGTAATTGTTGTAAGACAAGTTTGGATTCCAAAAGGTACTAACAAAGAAGGACCCATACATGTATGGGTACCTAAGAACCAATGATCTTCTTTTTACAGGTACCTACAACAGGAAACAGCAAGGAAGTATGGTACATCGATAGTGGCTGTTCAAGACACATGACTGGAGATAAAGAAATTCTCAGAGATCTACAACCATGCAAAGGACCCAAAGTAATCTTCGGAGATAACTCTAAGGGTAGGACGAGAGGAAATGGAAATCTTATCAATGTGCAGTTTGGTCACTGTGTGGGTCAAGAAACCTGTATGGAGATCCTGTGTGGGTCGCTGAGTTTGGTCACTGTGCAGCTACCTGTGTGGATAGAGTTAACAGTTTTGTGTAGAGTATAGTTTGTATTAGCCGGGTCTATTGTAAATCAAACTTGCTTTAACAAAGTTCCTCCTTGAGAAGGAGTAGAGAAGACGTAGAGGGATTACTCCACCCTCGAATCTCTATAAGCCTGCTTGCATATTCATTGTTTTATATATCTGTCTGATCTCATAAGCATTCTGCATTAAAGCTGTTCTTTGAAAATTACACTATTTCCGCTATGCATTTTTAACTCTGTCTAAGTCCTGAGGTCACTGCCCGAGCAGCGACCTATCATGTAGCAAGCTATCTAGCTACCTGTTCATCAAGAACTTAATATTTTTGGAGAAAAGTTAAAATTTGATAAGGTTAATTCACCCTCCTCTTAACCTTATACCACTTGGGACCAACAAAATATAACATAAAAATAGTAAAATTGTATGAGAACTTTATCGACAGAATTTCGCTAGTAAATTTCCAAAATAACGGTATTTACAAAATTACCTACAGACGTTTCTGATATTGAAAATTTGTGATGAAATTGAAATTCGCAGTACAGACAACCTCTGATGTTTGTATTATAACTTTTAAAAAAAAAAAATATATATATATATATATATATATGATTTATTCATGGCTTGTGGCATTGGAAAGCCAAATCAATTATCTTTCCAACCATATTTTATGGCTCTTCAGGTTCATAGTAGTTTTCGAGATATGATGACCTTTTAAAGTAACAATCAGAATTCAAAATGTCATATTAGAAGTTTAAAAGTTGCTTTTGTTTTTCTTCATTGCACTATTAAATATCTTGTAGGCTATAAACTATTATTATGTATTTGAGAGTACAACATAATATTTTTCCAAAATGTTGGGTTCCAAGTAGTGTCCGAAATTCAGAGGAGTGAATGAACCTTGATTGATTTTTGATATCTTTTTCAAATTTACTGTTCTACAAGTTACTTGAACTGTTTACAGTATTAGTATGCAGTGCTGCACGCTGTAACTTAAAGTTGTTACGCAGCAAAAAATATGTTTTGACCAAAGACTTGTTTTCTCAAATATGTTTTTCTTTTAAAGGTTCTTTTATGCTTATGACAAGATATATATAAGATGGAGCATATAGATAATGTAGCATCTCAACCCATCTTTGTAGGATTGAGACACCACTAAGACTTTAATTGCTTAAAATATTCATAAAGTAAATAATAGTTTTTTATTTTAAATAATTTTCGTAAATAATCACAGCGGAAAACTTCACTAAACACGAGTATTTTTTTTTTCTTTCTATTGTAAAACGAAAAGCTTAGCATGCAGGAACTTAACTCGTATTCTACCCACATATGTAAATCAAAACCTTGATATATTTTTTTTAAAACGTTTTAAAAGTTACTTAAACCAACATCGTAAGTTCAAAAGATAAGCATATTAACTTCATACATATTAACATATATTAAAAACATATAATATATAGGCTTCTAGAGAGGGGTCCGTACAGCTGGCTACCCATCCGCTTTGTTGTAAAGGGGGTCCTGAAAATATTTAAAATATAGCAACTTAAGATTTGAGAAATCTTAGTGGATAACGTTTATAAACGATTACGTTAAAGAGATTAACTAAAATACTGAAACATCATCTTCCAAGGTCCGAAAACCTGACATAAACATCCAAGGTCCGAAGACCTGACATCCAAGGTTCGTCAACCTGGTACTTCACCCGAATGTGTCATTTCATTTCATCATACTCAATATAGGAGTTATTCTAATCAATGTAAATGTAAATAAATGTTACCCACTTTTGACGTTGATTCGAAAGCTGTGATAGCTCCTGAAGAATCCGATCGCTCGTACTGCACTCGGCACGTTTATAATTTCTTAGCCTTTAAATTGCATCTCAATTGTATCATACTTAACTAACCTAATATGCTTATCGTACATATAACATATGTATATCACAATAATTTTTCATAATTTAATCGACCATCCAAAATTCATGAAAATAAGCACACATTTACATAACAACCCTTAGTTATTCATGCTAAAATATTAGGAATAAATTCGAATCACAAAAGTTTTAATAAATCATTAACTATAATCAAAATTTTGTTCGAAAATGCTCTATAACCAGTCTGTATTATAAAATTCACCGTAAATTGTATATTTACTGAAACCTTCTGAAATTAATAATTTAAACTTCTAACATCATGTACTTAAACATAGTAAAACAGTTCTGAAAAATCATAATGGACCGATTTTATATAATTAATTTTCTAAAGTCCAAAACTGCAGAATCTCAAATTCAAAACTGGACTTATTTTGAAATATCATTATAATTCATAAACTACTCCAAATATTACCAAATTTTAATAATAGACTCAAGACTTCATGTAGTATAACATACTAAAACAGTTTTGAAAAATTATAATTGAATAAATTTATAAAATTATATTTCTGAGGTCTGAAATTGGATAATTTCAACTTGAACTAGACTATCTTTGAAAAATTATAATAATTCATAAACTACTCCAAATATTACCAAATTTTAACCATAGACTAAACACATCATTTAGTATAACATACTAAAAATTTTTGAAAAATTGTAATCGGCTGAATTTATAAAATTATTTTTCTAGGGTTCGAAACTGGATAATTTCAACTTGGACTGGTCTATCTTTGAAAAATCATAATAATTCATAAACTACTCCAAATATTACCAAAATTTAACCATAGACTCAACACTTCATGTACTAATATATACTAAAACAGTTTTGAAAGAAATCCAAGTATATATTTTTATAAAAATCGACAAAGTGGACTGACATTTCTGAAAATTTTCACAACTTGATTAACCAACCTATTTTCATAATTAAAATGAAGTTTTAGCTTTTATAACTCTATCAACATCAAATAAACCATCTTGACTCAATTTATCACACATGCAATGAGTTTAGATAAGATAACCAAACATGCAAGGACTAAATCAACATGCAATTGTACAATCAACACCCAAACATAACATATTCTAAAGATCAACCATATAAAACAAGACTTTCAACAAATGTCTTCACATTAGTAGAAAATCACTCTTAGATCATACATGCAATGTGTTTAGGTAAAGAAATCAAACATGTAATGACTAAATCAACATGCATTTGTTCAATCAACACCAAAATGTAACATACTTTAAGGATCAACCATATAAAATCAAGACTTTGAACAATTATCTTCACATTAGTAGAAAATCACTCTTAGATCATACATGCAATGTGTTTGGGGTAAAGAAATCAAACATGCAACTCAAAGTTAGGTCCTAATCATGCTCCTAAGGAAGAAGATGGATGAGGAAAAAGGCAAAATACCTTTGGAGTTGTACACTAAAGAGTCTTTGAACTCTACCTAGCTCATTGTCTTGAGGGATTCCTTATCCTTTCTTCACTCTTGAATTTCCAGCTTTGTTGAAGATGGATATGAGGGCTTTTAGGTGGGGAGGGTTGTAGAGAGAAGATGAAGATGCTAGAGAGAGAGGGAGAGCTTTCAAATGAAGAGGAAGAGGAAGGAGAAAGGTATATATACTATGGCATTTGCAAAGTGAGGAGCAACTTATATGATATAATACACTACTAATTATATGTATGTATATTTGTATAATTCTAATATAATACATAACATGTATATAGATCACAATATAATACACAATGATACATGTAATTAAATCATAATTTGTAGTGCTTAGCAACTTGACATGTAATGATTAGCAACATTGAGATTTGTGGTGGATTTGATGGAGGCATGGGAGATTGAGTGTAGTTCTATCTAAAGTAGTATGCAAAAGTAATATTAAGTCAAAACAATTATGCATGAAAATATGATCAAATTAGCACATCATTTAAGTCACATAATATGTTTAAAAAAAACTATTTAATTTAATATATCATAATAGTCACATACCTTATTGCACATAAACTATATAATAAAAATCTACCTAATTATAATTAAACACATAAGTCACATTTCTTATATTAATTATTAAAATTATTTTATGTATAACTTATCTTCCCCCTTTTTGTTTTTGTTCGTTCCATTACTCGTGCATCTTAAGTGCATTACGATCGAACTCAGTCTCCTCAGAGAGCTATCCTGCAAGACTTTTAAACTTAAAGAAACATTAGATCATACATTCTTGATATATAATAAAATTATTCTTAACTTGAAAATATCATACATTATAAATTATTTTATGAAAAAATGTAAATTTTTATATAAAAATATATGTTATGCAAGTTTTATGAAAATGGGGTGTTACAGATAAATAAAACAATAAAACATTTATGGCTTATAGTGGTTCGAAGGTGGTGTAATCCTTCTACGTCCACTCTACTGCTCCTCGAGCAGGAACATCGTTAAGCAAAATTGAATTATAGGGAAACACCTAACAATCTATCAACCTAACAAGTTAACACCTACTACAACCCATCGTACACACAACAACTGCAAGTTTTAAAGGCAAACCCACACAGGATTTCTACACTCACACACAGGGAAGTTGCCTATCACCTAGACAACTGTTGATCCCAAGTGGTATAAGGTTAAGAGGGGGGGTGAATTAACCTTATCAAATATTCAAATTTTTCCTCTAAAAATGTTAGTCCTTATGTCCTCTCTACTCCTTCTCACACTATAAAAAAAGGCTAAACGACAATGGTTAATAACGGTTGTCGAAGACACTAACCAAAAGTTAACACGTCATTGCCACATCATCATAGCTCATCATAGTTCTGACACGTCATCGCCACGTCATCATAGCTCATCATAGTTCTGACACGTCATTGTCAATAATTGTGCGTTGTTTGGGATTTGAACTCGTACGCGTTGTTGGAACTTAAACCACTAGAGCACTAGTGCTTTATGTGTTTATATTCTAGATCCATTTCTTTTATTGACTAATTATATATATATATATATATAATTAATATATAATTGGAAGATTAATATGTTTAATAATATTTAATCTAATTTCATTGTAAAACAATTATAAAATATACTAGTGCATATTTTTAATATATTTTATAAACATACTATTTTTTAAAATTATGAGTTTGTTCATATATATATAAGATAATATTAATGCAAATAATATAAAATAACATCATAAAATAATTAAACTTTTCAACTTTAATTTAATTAAAATAATATATAATTTTTGTATAATTATATAAAAAAAATTTATATTGACCAATTAATATATGTATGTTTTTTTATTTTGAAAAATAGTTTATGGTTCAATTAATATATTTAAGTTTTTTTGTCAAATTATTCTTTTAATTAATCATTTTATATATTTTTTTTATTTTACAAAATAATTTTTTCAAATAATTTATATTTTTGGTATTAATTTTAAAACCAAACTTATTTATCTTTCTTTTCTAAAATAATAATATATAATTTTTATATTATTATGTAATACAAATTTTTATATTTTTCAAATTAATATATGTATTGTTTTTTTTTTGTAAAATAATTTTTGGTTCAAATTAAAACCAAACTCATTTTATCTTTATTTTCTAAAATAATAATATATAATTTTTATATTATTAGGTAATACAGTTTTTTGTATTTTTCAAATAAATAAATATATATTTTTTATTGTTGTAAACTAATTTATGGTTCAAATTAAAATCAAACTCATTTTATCTTTATTTTCTAAAATAATAATATATAATTTTTGTATTATTATGTAATACAATTTTTTGTATTTTTCAAATTATATATATATATATATATATAAATATATACATATATATATATATATATTGTTATAAAATAATTTATGTTCAATTAGTTAATTTAAGTTTTTTTTGATAATAATTTTTTTTCTTAAATTAAATAATTTAAAAAATCTGAATTTTTACAACGGTTACATAAAAACCATTGTCGTTGTGCAAAAAAAAATCCGCGCAACAACAACGGTACAAAAAAACCGTTGTGGTTGTGCGAAAAAATCCACACAAAGACAACGGTACAAAAAACTGTTGTCGTTGTGTGAAAAAATCCGAACAACGACAACGGTATAAAAAATCGTTGTCGTTGTGTGAAAAAATCCGAACAACGACAACGGTACAAAAAATCGTTGTCCCAACCGTTTTGGTTGTGGAAAAAATCCGTACAACGACAACGGTACAAAAAATCGTTGTCCCAACCGTTGTTGTGCGAAAAAATCTGCACAATGACAACTGTACAAAAACATTATTGTCCCAACCGTTGTCGTTGTGCGAAAAAAACGTACAACGACAACTGTAGTAAATTTCCATTGTGCCAACCATTGTCGTTGTGCATTTTTTTCGCACAACGACAACGATTTTTCAAAAAAACGTTGTAAAAGACATGTTCTACAACAGAAAATGCTGAAAATTGTTGTAATGATGGTGTTGTTGTTGTGCAAAATTCTTATAGTATCAAGGAGGAACTTTGTTAAAGTGAGCTTGATTTATAAAGACCATGCTAATACAAACTCTACTCTAAACAAAACTATCAGTTCTATCCACACAGGTAGCTGCACAGTGACCAATACACTTCGACCCACACAGGATCTCCACACAGGTTCCTTGACTCATATAAGATCATTTTTCTTCTACAGAGAGTACAAATACTTAGTAGGAACAGTCTCTTCCTAAGCAACTCCTAAAACAATCTACTTAAACAAATAAGGTTTTCTTCAGTGATTGAATATAGCAAGCTCTTTGAACTTCAGATTAGAGAAAGGTAGCTGGCTTGCTGCTTAGTAGATTGAGTGACTTAAACGAATAAGCTTGAGATAAGTTGAATCTTGAATGATAGCCTTGCGAGATGAATGTTTCAGTTGTTGTTCCAGGTGCACTCAACTCCTATTTATAGATATCTGAAAAATCTGTCCGTTGAAGGGGCAGTTTCTCCGTGGTGAGGTGTCACACAGCTATTGGGTCGTATAAGATCTTCTGACACTGTTTCTGCTGCATCTCTTACCTCTGTGCTGCGCCTGCCTTGCTCTGAAATGATCAGTGCTCAGTCTTTGTTCTTTACAGATGGCTTTCTTTGATTGATTTGGACTGGAGTATTTCTACCGGCTCTTCAGAGAGCGTTAACTTTGATGAGTCTGTAGGTTGACTTGCTGCTTTGTCGCCTGATGAGATAGCTTCCTCTGACTTGAGTTGCTTCAAGTTTGCTTCCAGTGTCCTTCCATACTTAGATAAATTTTTTGCCAGTAGACGCAGTGACTTGGCATAGGCTCCTTCCAGTATCTTCTCCATCCTCTTTCAGGATCCTTGTCTTAACTAAACTTTTACATTTCATAGTCTAACCAAATTGCTAAGACCTAGCTATTATATGTTTTGTCTCATCAAAATCTAATACAAGATCATCCTCTCAATTTTTCCCCTTTTGATGATGACAAAACTTCTTTAAGAGGATCAAAAGGTCATATTTCATATAAAAAGAACATAATGCAGAAAATCAGAATCAATTATAAACATGCATTAAGTTCACAAGAAGTGAGCTTTCAAGATATAAAAATGAATGTATTTTATTGATGAAGTATCAATAAATATACAGAACACAAAATGTATATAATGATATAAACAGAACACAAAAAAATAAATAACAAAAAAAAATACAAGGAGCAAGCTCTATGTTTTCAGCCAACTGGCTCTCTTCTTCTTTTCGAATTTTGAGCCCTTCCACCAGTTGATTATAGAATCTTGATAGCTTGGCTCTAGCAACTTCTTCACCTCTTCATCTTCTTCCAACCTCAGCCAGAAATCCTCACAGAAAGGTATGAATTCCTTTTCAAGTCTCTACTTCAGCTTGACTTGAATTGGAAGTCCTCCTTTTTTGGCAAGTTCAAGAAATCTCTCCAGGGCCTCTTTATTGGTGCGGTATCCTCTAAGCTGAGCAGAGTCCTTGCAAAGGGTTGTGAAATATTTCATTAGCTCCATCCTCTTGAAGGCTTCTATCTGAGAGAATGATGGATTGGTGTCTGTAGGGAGAATGAGCTTGGGAATACTTGGAATAGTAAATCTTTTGCTCCTAGGATCCGGGCTTGCTTCCAGAAAAGTATTAAGGCCCGAGCTGGTAGGGTTCTGCATATTTTGCTCCAAGAAGATAATGTCATGCACTTTATGAGGTGGATACAGCCTAGCAAGAGCTTCTTGTGTCTGTTTTCCAAAGACTGTAACTAGGTTGCTTGTCAATTCAGCCTCTGTCTTCCTTCTCTTATCTTCCCTTCCTGTAGCTCCCTTTCTGAGCCTTGGATGAATTGACCCTGAGACAACTTCTAATTTTCTTTTGAGACTGCTGTTTGGAAGGCCTTTTGATCCAGCTCCCTTACTGCTACCATCACCAGCATCATCCCTCATTTTGCTTACTACCATCTGCCTGTAGATAGTAAGATCTTGTCTGCTCTTCTACTGCCCCTCCAGCATTCCTTTCCCTTTTTTATCATCATCAGTTCTTCCAATTGCGAAGCACACCATCGAGTGTATGTCTGACAGTGTGCCAGAATGCTTTCTCAGGATCTGTGATTGGTTGAACTATTCTTCATCCATGCGGCCTATTGTGGTGACAAGAGCCTTCCGATCAGACTCAAGCAGGATCATCTGCTGCTTCTGTCTGTTCCGTTTCTCCATCACTGTCTTGATAATTTCCACAGTAGTGTTCTTCCTGGGAGTTTGCTGGGCTTCAATAACATGTCAAAGTTTTGTCAGGGTTAAGTTGAGGGAGTCTAGGAATGACTGAGTCTTGAAAGTGCTTGAGCGAGTTTCCTTATGGAGTTTCTTGGTCGCCTTCACCAATGACTTCCCCATCTGTTCTATTGCAGATAAAACTTCATCATTTACTCTGGCAGCTTCCTCGGTAACAACAGTAGGTACCTGTTGAGAAGAAGATGTAGGGGTTAGAGCTTTGTATTTTTTGGCTCCGATATCACCCTGTTCACTAGGTGACCATTCGTCGCTGTTGGAAGTACTACTGGATCCTCTATCACCCAATCTAGCTTCCTCATTCTCTTCAGCTTTCTCTCCAGCCTCCTGTTCATCCTCTTTCTCATCCTCCTTCTCCCCTTCAGCCTCTTGTTCTGCCTCTTTCTCATCCTTATCCTCCGTCTTCTCCTCTGCCACCTCCTACTTCTCGGCATCAGCCTCCTTCTCACCTTCCTTTTCCTCTGCAGTGACCATCTCACCATGGTCCATTGTCTTGATAGGAGCTGCTTCCTCCACTTCCATCGGAGCAGCCTCCTCTACCTCCTGTACTGCTTCCCTCTAAACCTCTACCTCCATTGGTGTAAAAATTATTGGCTCAACGGCTTCATCGGTTGCTGCTGCTGGAGGTGCATCTGTCAGCTCCAAGAAGGAGTCAAACATGGCAGTAGCGAGGGTATCCAACTCTTGTGTCTTGGGAGGGTCAGTTGGAGTAAGGTTACTCTTCTTCATCGACGTCTGAGCAGGGACTTCTGACAGCACAATCAGGTCGATCAGATAAGAGAACTCTTTTCTATTCTTCTCTGATGGTGAAAGTGACCTCCTGCTGATAGGCTCAATCATCAGAGGCCTTTGGTGTCTCAAGATCTAGGGTATATCCTTGTATCGTCAGGCTAATGTCAGTAGCCTATTTTATCATCCTCTCCAGAGCCTCATCGGCTCCATACTTCTCCACCTGGGCTGCTGCAAAGCCCACTTCATCGTCTGCTCTGACCTGGTCGGCAACAGCATCCAAAATTATCTCCTTCTGATAGAAGTCTAGTTGCTCGATGGGCGTCTTCCCCTTTTGGCTCCTCAGGGAAGATTGAGGTAGCTGTTCAACAGTCTATGCCTGCTTGCTAGCTTCAATCTCAGCTTCAGCCTCAGCGTCCTCCAGAAACTCCAGCCACCTCCTCCTCCTGAGCTGCTTCAGGAACTTCTTCTCGAGAACTTCCTCAAGATCATCAATCATCGCCCAACTCAAGGCTCACTCATCTTCTGTCTTCCAGTCTGCTCACTGGATTAGTCTTCTTGAGGGAGGTGCTTGTACTGCTACCAAGTGATGAATTTATCCATCAGTTTTTCAAATACAGCCTGGACCTTGGGAAGACTGATGACATACTCCACCACATCCTCCGCATCCACCTTTTCTCCTCCAACTTCTTCAACTTAAGCAGCAGCTTCCCCCTCAACTGCCTGCTCACCCTTTAGTGGAGAATCAATCTCCACTTCCACTGTTGTTGCCTTAGAAGATTGGAAAACATCGCCTTCTGATTCGTCATCAAAGACCATCAGCTTCATCTGCTCCCCCTTTTTGTGCTTAATTTTCTTCGGCTCTATTGTAGTCGGTGAGGGTTCGTCTATCCTTGAGCTGCTTTTCGATAAAGATGAGCCACTACTGGTCTGGTGGAATATCTTTCTTATCCCGAAAGTGCCCTTAGAACCCTCGAAGACCTCCTTGGTTACTGGGGATGACTGAGCAGCAGTATTCTTAGCAAAGACTCTACCCGCCTCGATGAACTTCCTTTTCTGGATGGATTTTCCTTAGGATAGGTCCACCTTCAAGTGCCCTAGAAGGGTGTTCACCACCAGCCCATAAGTAGGCTTACCCACCTTCTTCTCTACCTCCTCCACCAGCCTGAAGAGCAGGTAGGTGGCCCAGTCTATCTTCTCCTTCTTCACAATGGCCATCATCCTGTACCTGAAATTGGTACACTTGTCGAAGGAGCCAGACTTGTTCTCGATGATATGGCAGCAGATATCATGCAATATCTCAAACTCCAGAAGGAAGACCATCTTGCTGCAACTCCTAGACATCCCCTTGGTGTTTTTTCTCCCCGTAAACATCCTTCAGTGGACCTCCAGCTCATTTTCTCTGTAGGAAGAGAGGCCACTGGCGTCCATTCCCTCAGAGGGAAAGGAGAACACTTCTACCAGAAGCTTGGAGTCCACAGAGAACTCCACTTCACCTAACTTTGATCGGATCTCTGATCGATCATCAGAGACCCTCACCCGCCTGTAAAACTTGACCACTTGTTTTTCTGTATAGGGGGTCTTAAAAGATGAGCAGAGCTCCATAAGACCTGTAGCATGGAGACATCTCAAGATGTCCTTCGTCAGGTCCTTGGTGTTCCCTCCTCCATCACCATCTTAAGCAGGATGGTCTCATCCACTAGCCTTCCATCGATAACTTGGTTTTTCTTGGGTGCCATTGTTGTGAGAGAGTGAAAGTAGAGAGAAAAAATGAAGCAAGAGATTAGAGTTTGCTTTTAGGGTTTTCAGAAATTAGAGTTGGTGAATGTAAGAGATGAAAAGATATTTCCTTATATTTGAATTTGAGGGATCACAGATCGAACGATCCATATTCAATTTGAAAATGAAGGGACTCTTAATCCTATGGCTTCTATTTAAGTTGTTTATAAAATATTGAGATCTTCATCGCCTAGAGTTCCTCCTAAGCTGTATAACCATAGATATAAGATTATTATAGAAGATTTAGCTCAGGTTAATTATGCCTAGCTCATTTCTAAGAAATGAAAATCTTTTCACAGAGAGGTTTAGTAAAAATGTCAGCTAGCTGCAGATCAGTATGAACTTTCTCCAAAAAGATATTTTTCTTCTCGACGTGGTCTCTTATGAAATGGTGTCCGATATCGATATGTTTTGTTCTTAAGTGAAGGATAGGATTATGTATAATTGCTATGACACTTGTGTTATCACATAGGATGGGAGTTTCTTTTTCAACAATTTCATAGTCCTTCAGTTGCTATTGAATCTAAAAGATTTGTGCACAGCAGCTCCTTGCAACAACATATTCTGCTTCGGCAGTTGAGGTTGCTATTGAGTTTTACTTCCTGTAGAACCAAGATACTAGCTTGTTTCCTAGGATTTGGTAGATATGACTTGTGTTTGTCCTGTCGATCTTACAACCTGTAAAATCAGAGTTAGAATAACTGATAAGCTTGATACCATCTTTATTAGAATACCATAATCAAACTTCCTATGTTCCTTTGAGGTATCTGAAGATTCTCTTGGCTGCTGTAAGATGAGATTCCTTTGGTGCTGCTTGATATCTAGCACATATTCCAATTGAGAACATTATATCTGGTATGCTTACTGTTAGATAAAGCAGTGACCCAATGAGTCTTCTATACTTGGTGATATCTACTGCTTTTCCATCACTATCTTTGTTTAAGCTTCCTAAGGTCACCATCGAAAGATGATGTCATCAACATAGATTTGAACTAGCAGGATGCTATCTCCATCTTGAATTTTGAAGAGAGTTTTGTCCACTTTACCCTTTTTGAAACCATTGCCAAGTAGGTACTTTGATAAGGTGTCATACCAGGCTCTAGGTGCCTGTTTAAGTCCATATAAGGCCTTTTTCAATATAAAGACCATCTCCACAAGATTGTCTTCAAATCTAGGAGGTTGCTCCACGTAGACTTCTTCAGTTAGCAAACCGTTTAGGAATGCACTCTTCACATCCATCTGATATACAGTGAGGTTATTGTGAGCTGCATAGGCTAGAAAGATTCTGATGGCCTCTAATCTTACTACTGGTGCAAAGGTTTCTTCAAAATCTATTCCTTCTTCCTGGCAGTATCCTTTAGCAATCAGTCTTGCCTTATTTCTGACCACTAGACCTTCTTCATCCAATTTATTTTTGAACACCCATTTGGTGCCGATTACTCCTTGATGAGTTGGTCTGGGGACCAGATACCAGACTTGGTTTTTTTTCAATTCCATTCAATTCTTCCTCCATGGCTTGAATCCAGTTGGTGTATGCAAGTGCTTCCTCTATACTGTTTGGTTATGTTTGGGATATGAAGCATGCAAACATGGTTTCATGGGGGTTGGTTCTCCTTGTTCTCACCCCTGATGTGGAACCGCCTATGATCTGATCTTTTGGGTGGTTTCTCAATCATTTTCTCCTTGTTTCTTCAGCTTGCTATTCACTTTGTTCTTCAACAGGTTGCTTTGGATCATGTTGCTGATGTGAGTTGGCTTATTGGCTTAGATCAGGTTGAATATCTAGTATAATCTCCAGCTGTATTCCATTAGGATGATGTACTTCCTCTTGTATAATTGGTTCTTGTTGTTCTGCTGGAGGTGCCCGGTAATTCATAGGTTCTTATTCTATTCCAGGTTGTTGTGCAAGAATAGGTTGCTGATTTTGATTTGGAAGGTTTTCTTCCATATTTTGAAGATTTGGTAATTGCGCATCAATATATTCAACACAAGTGTTGGTGATGCGAGTTTTGCGAAAATCTTCATTGAGTTCATTTATATCAGCTTTGGTACAGTATGGTTCATCAAAACCTACATGCATTGATTCTTCCACAACAAATGTCCTCTTGTTGAAGATTTTGAAGGTTTTGCTTACCGCGGAGTATCCTAAGAATACTTCTTCTGATTTAGAGTTGAATGCCTTCAAGTAATCCTTTCCATTGTTCAGCACGTAGCACCTACAACCAAAAATGTGAAAGTAATCCATATTTGGTGTATAGTCATACCACAATTCATAAGGAGTTTTATTTAAGTCTTTGTTGATGAGGCATCTATTCAGGGTGTAGCATGTTGTGTTGATCGTCTATGCCCAAAATCTCTTTGGTAGTTGTGCTTCTACTAGCATGGTCCTTGCAGCTTCCTTGAGGGTCCTGTTCTTCCTTTCTTCAACTTCATTTTGTTGAGGTGTCCTTGCTGCTGAGTATTCATGTTTGATTCCATTTTCCAAGTAGTATCCTTCGATGAATTTATTTGTAAACTCAGTTCCTCTGTTTGTTCTGACTTTCACCACATTCAAACTTTTCTCTGTTTGAAGCTTCTTCAGAAACTCCGGTAACCTTCGCTGGGTATTTGATTTCTTGGTTAGGAACAGTGTCTACGCAAATCTTGAGAAGTCATTAATCACTACTAGAGTGTACTTCTTTCCACTCATACTTACTGGTTCCACTAGTCCAAACAGGTCCATGTGGAGTAGGTCCAGTATCCTTTCAGTTAACCTTTGAACCTTGTTCTTGAAGGAGCTTTTGGTTTGTTTTCCCTTTTGGCATGCTTCACAAAGACTTTCTTTCTTATACACCAAGTCGGGTAGTCCTCTGACCATACATTTCCTTGTAAGCTTGTTGATTGATTTGAAGTTTAAATGACTCATTCTTTTATGTCATAACCAGCTAGCTTCTGATGATCTTTTTGCTATGAAGTAGGTAGCTGTAGTCACTGAGCTCCAGTCAGCTATGTAGATGTTCCTCTTTTCTGGTTCCAATTAGCTTGACTTCCTTGGTTTTACTGTCTCTGATTAGACATTTATTGTGATTGAATTCCATTGAGTGCCCTTTATCACAAAATTGGCTAATGCTAAGAACATTATACTTTAGCCCCTTTACATAAGAAACCTCTTTTATGTGTGTGTTTCCCTTGATGAGATCTCCAATTCATCTTGTGCTTCCCTTGGAGTCATCTCCGAAGATGACTTTAAGTCCTTTGAATGGTTGAAGATCCTTTAGGGCTTCTTTGTTTCCAGTCATGTGCCTTGAGCAGCCACTGTCAATATACCATACTTCCTTGCTGCTTCCTGGCACAGGTACCTGTAAGATAAAGATCACTTGTTCTGAGGTTCCTATATAAGTACGGGTCCTTCCTTGTTAGTCCTTTTGGGAATCCAAACTTATCTCACAACAATTGATTTGTTGAGAGCTCTATTGTTTCTTTTATACGTAGCATCCTTAGGATACTATTTTGTGTGTGCAGAGACTCTTTATGTATAACCTTCACTTTTACAGTGCGGTCTTCCACCATACTTCCCTTAGGCATGAGCTCTTTTAGGTTTAGACATTAAGGTCTTAGTATGTGTGGGGTAGAAGGTTTTGTGCAGCATTCTCGTAGGTTGTTGTTTCTTCTTACTACTTACAATAGATTGATTCCGCTGTAGCTAGCTTTTGAAGACAGGCTCACTTCCTGTAGATGTGTGCATGGGTTTCTTTCCCTTGTCTACTATGGTTGATTTGTTCAAACTTTCTTCCAAGTTATTAGATAACTCATTTGCCATAGAGGTTTCTATTTGAACGAATACAACAATTTTAGATGTGTTTGCTGTTTCTTGAGAAGTTCCAGTACAGTATCCTAGGCCAGTTCTATCAAAGAGACTCTTGGCCATAATTAAACATTTTATGGCATCTCTTACAGATTTGCTAAAGATCCTGATTGTTGCTTGGAGATTGTACTTCGCATTCTCAAGCTTAGTGATCGTCAGATTGAGCTTTGACACTTATTCTTGGAGGTTACTGCATTTTGAGTCAATGGGACTCATATGCGGATAACTCTTCGGTTATCTGTTTGTTTTTCCTTCTAAGCATCTTATTTTCAATTTTTAACTCCTTATGGATTGAGTTTATCTGCTTAAAATCACTCATGATTTGTCTTAGGGAGAGGTTTCTGTTCAGCTTTTCTTCTTTCGGTGTAGGATTGGATTGGTATATTACCTCATCGTCTTTACAATCATCTATTTCATGCACCATTAGGTAAATAAGAGCTTCGTCATCTGATGGGGTGGAGTCACTGTCGCTGTCTGAGGATTCTACTTCCTGCTGAGCCTCCTTAGATGTTGAGGCATCATTACATTTTTCCATCTCACTTAGGAAGAAATTGATTCTTCTTCTTTCCTCTCTTCTTTTCTCTTTCCTTTGAGATGATTCTCCTTTGGGATAACGGTTGACTTTTGGATGCGGACATTTTCTAGCAAAGTGTCCTGGCTTTCGGCAGTTGTAGCAAAGATCGAAGGTGTCTAGATTAGGTTGCTGGAAGCTGGATGTTTGAGGAGTTGATTGTTTTTTCTTGAAGTTACCCCTCCTGTTGTACTTGATGAATTTTTTAAAGTTTCTCAGGAGGAAAGCCATTTCTTCATCAGTGCTTTCTACAGGTAGCTTCATTTTCTTATTGTAGGTAGTGCCAGTCTCTCTTGCGTTTCTTGCTATTAGGGCAATTACCTTCGAACTTGACTCTTCTGCTTTCTTTTTCCTTCTATTGATGTCGTATTTGAAGGCTTTCAAGTCTGAGAAGAGATCAAACGTACTCATTGATTTCAGGTTTATGGAAACTCTTATGGCCATTGTCTTGCTATCCCATTCTGCATGTAGGGCCCTCAGCACCTTCATATTCTTTTCTTTCTAAGTATAGAATTTATCCAGGGAATCTAGCTCGTTAACAATATTTGTGAATCTTAAGTCCATCTGTTCCAAGGTTTCTTTAGGCAGCATTTCGAATAGTTCAAACTTTTGGGTTGCTGTTGATACTTTGTTTTCTTTGGTAAGCTATGTTCCTTCGCAGATTTGCTCGAGCTTGTTCCATATGCCCATGGCCATTCTACAAGATTTAACCTTGCTAAAAGTGTCCTTGTCCAATGTGACGAATAGGGCATTTTTGGCCACATTATCAAGGTTTGCTCACCTCCTATCATTTGTTGTCCATTCATCCCTAGGTTTGTCAATTGTTCACTAATTTATTTTAGCTACGCCCGCAAGTGTCGGTGTAAATTGTAGGAATAATGAGCAAGGTCGATCCCACTGAGACTATCTACCTAAGCACTAATTAACTGCTCAAATCCGGTTCTCACTTTTATCTAGGTAAATCAAGTTTCATCAATTTCAATTTAATTCAATAAAAATAACGATAATGTAAATAAGTTAACTTGAAGATAACAGAAATCTGAAACAGGTTCTAGGACATGCTTTCATCTAATTCTCGTCAAGACATCACTTTAACCAATCCAAGTTCATTAATCAATCATCCTATATGAGCAATCACACCTATCAATTAATAGCTCTCCCGAGTCAATTAATCAGTTGATTATTATGCCATCAGAGGTATCCCTAGAAACATAACAATTCCCAAAAGTACCCAAGATCGATATCTCATCACATAAATTCCTTAATCTCCCGATCTAAGTCTTTTATGTGTCATGTGTTTATTCTTCCATAATTAAATCTCATCTCCCGAATTTTGATTCCATTATTCAAACATGCTCAATTATTGGCCAAATAATCAAACAAACAATCAATTCGTAAACACACAAATAAGATGAATGATTATGAACATTGAATTAAATTAAAGATCCATCAAGATTCGAATTAGATTACTAACAAGCAAGGATGAAAAAATCGGTATCGGTAAAAATATCGATACCCTAATTTTACGGATATATCGGTATCGATATCGATATCGGTGGAAATATCGGACATTTTTTAAAAAAATATTAAAACTTTCTAAAAAAATTGAAAAATATATCTACTAATTATAATATCATTATAACTAACATTAATATATATATTGAACTTATAATTTCAAATAAAATGATATATTTTCAACAAATATATAGATAAAATACTATATAAACGTTGTCTACTATGATAATATGACAAATTTTGTATAAAAAGATACTAATAAATAGAATAATTTAATAATTTTTATACATGCTTAATACCTAAATAATATCAAGACATTTTAACTTATTTTTCGAGAAGTGTCTTTATATAACTAACATTAATACGTATATTGAATTTGAAATTTCAAATCAAATGATATATTTACAATAAATATATAGATAAACTATTATTATATAGTATATAACATATACATCATAATTCTCTTCTTAAAATAAAAAAAAATTAACTAAACTTAATTAAATATAGATAAAAATATATTTAAGCATGTGCAAATATATTTATAGATACTAAACTTAATCAAATATATAGATTCATTTCATTTAATATATAAAAAAGAAAAAAAAAACAGAAAAGACAAGAGGGAAAAAAAGGGCAAAAAAAAAAAAATTCAAAAAAAACCTAGAATACCGATATTTAGACACAACCGATATATCGTCGATATATCGCCGATATATCGGCGATATAACACGAGAAATACACTAAACACTACCGATATCGATATTAATATCGATATTACCGATATATCGCCGATATATCGGTGATATTTTGACCAAAAAAAATTGCGGTGGATATTTATATCGGTTCCCCATTTTTGGCGATATTTCGGCGATATATCGCCGAAATATCACGATATTTTGTTCCATGCTAACAAGCCCTAGAAACCCTAGAAAATTAGCTAGACATCATTATCCACAAACTCATAGACAAGATTGGAAATATCATCTCTAAACTAACAAAAGAGGAAAGATTAAAATCTTAGCGATGATGATCTCGCGCTTCCTTCGGGTCTTGAATTCTTGTTCTTCTCTCTCCGTGCTTCTTCTCTCGGCCTCTTTTCGCCAAACTCCCTTCTTTTTCGCTTTTGGGGTCTTTTATCTCAAGTAAAAAGTGAAATCATGAAGATAACTGAAATTGCTGCGCGTCCGGGCATGGCCGTGCTACACGGCACGGTCGTGCCCCATCCTCCAACCTCGAATCCATATTTGTGGCACATTCTGGCACGGTCGTGCCCCACGGTACGGTCGTGCCCCATCTTTCAGTCTCGAGTCCTATCGCACACAGTCAGACCGTGCTATGCAGCACGGTCGTGCTCGTTTTTTCAGCCATTTCACTCAAAACTTGCACTTTTCCTCATTAAAATCATGAAACTAAGCATAAACCCGTCAAATGCATCTTATAAATGAATAATCTCAATAATCACCATAAAAACGTAGCCAACACATTCAAACGAATACATAAATATACGCAAAAATAGGTGAAAATTGGCACTTATCAAAATCTCCCAAACTTAAACTGTTGCTCGTCCTCGAGCAACATTAACTACTCAAAACGATAAATCTAACAAACTAACCAACCTACCATACGAAGCACAAGCCATGACATCAAGTATTACAAACAATAAATCACATACACCTAATTGATATTAAGAATTCATCCGAACTTATAATAAATACTTCAAACAATTCATAACCATGCACTTTCAAGGAGTAATGAACCTCACAAGGTATAGTGTATCACTCACGCTCAAAAGTGTTTAGAAATAGGACGTGTATACACTCAAAACGATAAATCAAGTAAAACCTACCATAAGCTTGACTTTTCCACTACGTTTGTACATGCAAATATTAAGAATCAACAAGGACTTTCATTTGGACGCAATGAGGCTCTTTGGACAAGGTAGGAAGAATTTAGGATAAAAGTGACTACTTAAATAGATGATCGAAGCTCCTCTACCAATTTCATTTCAAACCACAACTTCTTGATTTTTATCATATATCTCCAATCAACTACTTCTCCCAAAACATGAGCTCCAACAATATACCAATCACAATCCACATTCAATCGAGTTCTAGAAAAAGGCACAACTCGTAATAACAATTATGCAATTGAGTTCCAAAAAAGGCACAACTCATGCAAAAATTTTCCTTTTATCTATCAATTTTTTTAAGCCAAGTATACATTTTCTTTTTTTTCTTCACTTGGTCTTTCTTTTTTTCTTTTCTCAATCTTTCTATCCTCTTTTTTTTCACTGATATTCTCCACCAACTTCTTTCTCCAACTCTACGTAAACTTCCCAATTGAGCTTCAAAATCATAAGTGGGTAGGCTCGAAATACAGGCTCTAATAATTCACCCAATTATTTGGCTAAACAAAGAAATAGGCTCAAAAGCTCAACGGGGCTAACAAAGGAAACAAGTCAAATTTGGTGAGAAATTATTTGGCTAAGTGACTCATAATAACAAAGATGGCCTTATATCATTTTCAAAAATTCACATATACTTGTTGTCTCAAAAAAGATATCAAAACAAGTTCTAGAGGTATATACAAGACTATCGCCAACACACAATCAAGAAAATAAGACTTGGTGTAATATCAAGTCAAGGCTCAAATCTCACAAGCTTATTTTCATACTCTTAAAAATTACACAATCATTGCATGCTCAAATGTATTCACAAAAAATAATTCAAAACAAACTTTCAACTTCAATCAAGCAATATAGATCCACATTCATCTTACTCAATTCCATGCTTCCTTCTTATACCTTCCCTCAAAATTTCAAGTCATCCATCCGAATTTCAAGTCATCCGTCAGACCTATCATGCAGCTAATCATGTTCCTAAATTAAACAAATATCGAATAAAGAATCATACGGTTCCAAAACATATTTCCATTTCCCAAAAATTTTTCATTTCGCTTTTCAATAATACATCCCCCAAACTTAAAGTCTACAATTTCAAAGAAGACATGAAAACGGGGAAAACCAAACAAAGAAACGAAACAAAAAACTAAAAACAAAAGAAACGGAAAATAGGAGCAATAAAACCTCTCGTCGCTCAATCCTCAACCGGCGGTGGCGGTGACGGATAGACATGGCCATTGGAAATCCTCCAGTAGTCCATGTGTGCCATGAAATCCATTATCGTCGTCCTATAATCATGAAACTCCCCGCACAGCTCATCCAAGCCAGTCTCCAACGCTCCCAATTGAGCATCGTACTGAGCGGTGTAGTCGTACTGCTGCTGCGGCTGCTGCTGAAACTCATCATGCGGTGGAGACGCGGCATAATCATGATCTGCTCCTCACTCGTACGCCTCATCTTCCTCGATCACCTCTCAATGCCGCTGGCTCATACGGCACACCTTCAGAGAGGGCAATGTGTGCAAGAGTATCCATGGACCAATTCAACTGATCCTCCACGCCCGTACCCTCACTCTTATCACCCACAGTCGTGAACTATGGGTTCGGCAGTGGAAATCCTGGAGCCCCGTTCTGATGAAAGAAATAGCCATAGCCTGTCGGGTCGGGACTGATAAAATGCTGATTCACCAGCATCTGCATGTTAATCGTGGTCGGTCCTGGCACATGCGAAAGTGAATCCAATGTCATCCCAACGTATAGCGCCAATGGGGTGATCATGCCGCCTATAACAATCACACCGCTAGTCTGCTTCACCACCCTACTCATTTGCCTAATCAGAAAAGTAGCGGCATCGATCTCCACAGCCCGGCTCTGAACCATGCAATAAATAATGTAAAGCTCGTCCACCCGGAACCCACCGCTATCGTGCCGAGCGAAGATCATCTTGGCTAGCACCCTCTGCATGTATCTGAAGACTGGGTTGCGTATCCAAGTGGCCTTTGCTTTCCTCGCATCCCATGGGACCGGCTTTTGTACGCAGCAATCAGTGAGCAAGCCCCAAAACTCTGCTGCGCTGAAGTTCCTGTGATGCTTCATTGTAGCACCTCGGCCAGTAAATGATAAATCTACCAGAACTGCGCAATTGAAATCTCGTATCTCCTATTCTGCAAACGGAAGCTAATACTTTCCGGGGTCAATGGAGGTCTAGATCTTTCCTTGACCGCTAATGTACTGAGGAACTCCATTACAACCTTAGGGTACGTTCTCCACCGTCCTCTGAAGAAGTCCGTCCACCCAACTTTCTCGGTCAGTCTCCAGAAATCGTCATGTAGACCTAACGTCTGTAAAGCACCATCATCGGCGTACCGGGTAGCCTCAATTTATCTTCCAACCAATGCATCCCACCGAGCCTGATGTTCGGGATCTGTTAACCGCACTTCGTAATGTGTAGGAGAGGTGGGTTGAGGGATCGAAGAGCTAGTTGAAGCGCCCTTGGTTGTCTTTCTCTTTTTACCACCAACCATTTTAATCCTGCAATCATATCCACAATCAGCTATATGGTTCTTGAATATAGTGTTCTAAAACGAAGTCATGAAACGGAATGAGGGACAAAAACAGTAAACAGCAACATGAATCAATAATAAACAACACTATGTAGAAAGTAGTAAGAATTTGGTTTCAATTGGAGAGTCAAAACCTAGTAGAACACCCAAAGCCTTATTCTTTAAGCCCAAAGCTATTACCAACTCCAATTGAAGCTTCCCCCAAACTTAAACACAAGCTTAATTCACATTGTTATCCTCATCTCAACAACACATGCAAATGAACTCCAAATTCTAACCCATATTCATCAATTCATTAATCATGCAATAGGATATATCATAATCATTGAAAACCACAGCCAATCATGCTCAAAATTCCAACAAAATTGAAGAAATCATAGTGCACACCAAGTGTTCGATAAAAGTCCTCAATGGCAAAATTTCTCCAAATACATTTCTACTCTGATTAAAACTCTTCCCAAGTCATATTCATTCATTCCATAGCAAAAGAAACTGAAAGAATCCAAGAGAAGCATACCTTTTTGACGAAAAATGAAAGTTGCACTAGATAGTTCCAAAATGGCAATGGGGCGCGATTTCGTCCAAAATTTTGAGTAATTGACGTGAATGTGAAGTGAAGGAGTGGTGAATTTGATTTTAAGACTAAGTGATCGAAACAAAATTGAGTAATTTTTCGATTTGGAGACTAGGGTTTCGAATTGGGGGAAGAATTGTGAGAATTCTTTCCCCCCTTTCACCTTTTTGAATCACGATCGGCTGGGGCACGACCGTGCTATACAGCACGGTCGACCGTGCCCCGTCTTCCAGTCCCACTGGTCCATGGCACACGACCGTGCCTCATGGGGCACGACCGTCCTTCATTTTCACTTTTTTTAAGAAAAGAAAACGGGACCTATCTAATTGGGTTGCCTCCCAAGAAGCGCTAAGTTTTACGTCTTCAGCCAGACGATATGAAAACGTACCTTTTATGAGTCATTTATAAAATAAATGCACCTGGCCGTCTCCTTCGTTCCATTTCCATAGTAGAGCTTGATTCTTTGTGCGTTAACGGGGAACGTACGGTCATCATTTGCCAATAACTCGACATAACCTGGATCAAACATCTTTTTCACCCAAAAGGGTCCCGACCATCTTGATTTCAATTTTCCAGGGAACAATCGGAGCCTTGAATTAAATAACAATACCGGATCTCCTGGCTTGAATGTCCTTTTTTGAATCATTTTGTCGTGAAAGTGTTTGGTTCATTCCTTGTAGATTCGAGCGCTTTCATAGGCATCATTTCGGAACTCATCCAATTCTAGGAGGTTTTGTACTTGTAGCCCGTTCGTCGTGCTACACGGCACGATCGTGCCCCATCTTTCAGCCTCGAGTCCTATCACGCACGGTCAGACCATGCTATGCAGCACGGTCGTGCTCGCCTTTTCAACCATTTCACTCAAAACTTGCACTTTTCCTCATTAAAATCATGAAACTAAGCATAAACCCATCAAATGCATCTTATAAATGAATAATCTCAATAATCACCATAAAAACGTAGCCAACACATTCAAACGAATACATAAATATACACAAAAATAGGTGAAAATTGGCACTTATCATCAATGACCGATTGATGAAGAATGGCTGCGGTATCACTAGCATCCGTTGCTCTGGTAAAGATAGGATTGGCTTTAGTAATTCTTGGAGGTCCTTCTATGATGACCATTGACATTTCATCGTGCATAGTTGATAGATATGTCTGCATTCTAATTTTCCAGTCATCATATTCTTCAATAGAAAATATAGGCAATTTATGCGTATCCATGATGCAATAAGGTTGCTGAATGAGTTTTTCGAAAAATAAGGATCAAGGATTGACCAGATAGATTAGGTTTTTAATTCAATCTACTCTGATACCACTTGTTGGTTCCAAGTGGTATAAGGTTAAGAGGGGGGTGAATTAACCTTATCAAATTTTCAAAGTTTTCCTCCAAAAATGTAAGTCCTTCGAGGAGCACGTAGCTTAGAGAGCTTACTACACTGGATAGGTTGCTGCTTAAGTAGTCACCTCAGGACTTAAAATAGTTTTAAATGCACAGGGAAAATTATGTGTTTTTCGAAGAATGTCTTTATGCATGATGCTTGATGTAAGATAGATAGATATAAGAATAAGACAAACAATACACAAGCAAACAGATTTATAGAGGTTCGAGGGTGGAGTTATCTCTCTATGTCATCTCTACTCCTTCTTAAGGAGGAACTTTGTTAAAGTGAGTTTGATTTACAAAGACCCTGCTAACACAAACTCTACTCTAAAAAAAACTGTCAGCTCTATCCACACAAGTAGCTGCACAGTGACCAATACACTTCGACCCATATAGGATCTCCACATAGGTTCCTTGACCCATACAAGATCATTTTTCTTCTATAGAGAGTACAAATATTTAGTAGGAATAGTCTCTGTCTAAGCAACTCCTAAAACAATCTACTTAAACAAATAAGATAGTTGGCTTGCTGCTTGGTAGATTGAGTGACTGAAACGAATAAGCTTGAGATAAGTTGAATCTTGAATGATAGCCTCACGAGATGAATGTTTCAGTTGTTGTTTCAGGTGCACTCAACTCCTATTTATAGATATCTAAAAAAATTACCCATTGAAGGGACAGTTTCTCCGTGGTGAGGTGTCACACAGCTATTGGGTCGTATAAGATCTTCTAACACTGTTTCTGCTGCATCCCTTACCTCAGTGTTGCACCCGTCTTACTCTGCAATGATCAGTGCTCAGTCCTTGTTCTTTTCAGATGCCATCCTCTAATTAGTTTGGATTGGAGTATTTCTATCGGCTCTTCAAAGAACACTAACTTTGATGAGTCTATAGGTTGACTTGCTGCTTTGTCGTCTGATGAGATAACTTCCTCTGACTTGAGTTGCTTCAAGTTTGCTTCCAGTGTCCTTCCATACTTAGATAAATTCTTTGCCAGTAGACGCAGTGACTTGACTTCATGCAGGTAGTAGTGACTTGGCACAGGCTCCTTTCAGTATCTTCTCCATTCTCTTCTAGCATCATTGCCTTAGTTAAACTTTTACATTTCAGAGTCTAACCAGATTGCTTAGACCTAGCTATTATATGTTTTATCTCATCAAAATCTAATACAATATCATCCTATTAACAACTATACAAACAGCAAGAATAAATCCTACCAATTGTCTGACACCTAAAACAACCTAAGCACACAGCAAAAAGGTTAAAGTATATGAGGTTTTCTTCAACTGGTGCAGCGAAGTGAGCTTCCGAATCCTTCCTCAGATCTTTCAGTTTGAACTTTGTTCACTTCGCTTTTAGGTCGAGTGACTGAGAACTGTAGAATGCTTGAGAATATAGCTTTGGATGTTTTGTTGTTCAGTTTTTCAGTTAGTCAGTAGTTAGCTTCAGTGTTGCCTGACCACTATTTATACTTGTAAAAAGATATCCGTTGAAGGAGATATCTCTCATTTAAATTATGTGTACCGATCAAAGGCATGACTTGCATTTAATGCACCTTGACTTTTCTTCTCAGAGCATTCAATCCAGTGGTTGCGGCTCGCAGCTTTCTACAGCCTATCAGGCCACATATAGTCTTTACATTGGCTCCGTGTTTGCAACTTTGATCTTCTCTCGAACCGCTCTAAATTTTACTTGCTTAGTTCTTCGTTCCTCGTACTGCATTTATCCTTTCTCAAATTGCAGGATATTGTTTATATTCGATATAGCCGAGGTTTGTTGAGTATACAACAAGTCATGGTCTATGCTCTGTATCCTTGACCTTCTTGCAGCAACTCCTTCTGTACAGTACTGTTGTATCTAATACTTGCAGTGGTGTTGTATCTTCTGCTTGCAGTATTACTGCAACTGCTTCTTACAACATAATATCTTTTCTTCTTACAGCTCTATTACAGTGACTTCTTCCTGCAACCTGTATCTTAAACTATGTTTGTCGTTCTTACTTGCTGCATTGCTGCAGTTCATACTTGCAGTATCTTTATACTTTCATTTTTTTGATGCAACATGGCCTTATTGAGCTCCTCCATCTTTTAGAACCTGTAACTATAGGCTCAATCCTAGTCTATGATTTCACTTAAACATTGTGAAAAATGGGGTACTCAAACTTTCTATTACAGATGCGATTTGTCTCATCAAAATCTATACAGTGAAATCCCAACACAAAATATAAGTCTTATTTTAAGCTTCTAAGCTTGTTTAGAAGATTTTATCTTCTTATATGTATATTGCTCTAAACTCTAGATAGATTTTCTTGAGTGGTGAGTTTTTGAGTGGCATGTGTTATCTCTAACTTTTCTATATATTCCAGTGTAAATTCCATCAGTAAGTTTATTTTTATAATTTTTTTAATTTACAGATACTATTATTTTTATTGGTAATGTTGAACAAAATGGCGTTGTTTTATTTTTCCTCAAGGTTTTGTGGATAATGGAAAAACGACATCATTTTATGCCTGAATTACAAATAAAACGACATCATCATTTGAATATTACCGACATCATGCCCGTTAATAATCTTTTTTTATTTAAAAATTAGCCATGTAATAAATTTTGTCGTTAATTCTGAATAAATGTCGTTTTTCCCCTAAAATTTTTATGGAAGATGGAAAACGACATCGTTTTGTACCCGAATTAAACAAAATAACGTCATTTTGATCAAAATTATTATTGACGGAACACCCATTTTTTCTTTCTCAGTAGAATAATTTAACATTTATATTATCTTAGTATAACATTTATGTACAAATATTATAGCTTTAAGTGACACTACTTATCTATCAACATAAAATTAATGAATTATAGATATACAACTTTTATGTACAAATATCAAAACTTTTATGTAGTACTTTAACTTAAAAAAACATAAATGTTATATTACTGTAACATAAATGTTATATTATTATAACATAAATGTCGTAATATTATAACATAAAGATTTAAAAGATATTATATATCTATAATATAATTTAAAATGTTAAACTAACATAACATAAAGGTTATGTGAACATAATATAAAGGTTAAGCTAACATAATAAAAAAGATAAGTGCAGAATTAGAGCATGGGCATTAACATGAGGGTACGTAAGAGCGAGTGTGTGGGTGCGGATACTGATAGTCATTTGGTTCGATCCATCGATTTCGGTTCTAAATCAACGATTTGGTAAACCGATCTTAGACTAACCAAAATCGAACCATGGGATGGGTAGTTTTGATTTGTAAACCGGCGGTTCAATCCAAAATCGAGAAGTTAAGTGTGTAGAACAAGAGTGTGAGCACGGACATGGGAGTGCGTGGAAGCTAGTATGTGGGTGCGGATAGTGGTGGTCATCTGGTTCAAACCACCGATTTTGATTTTGTATCAACGATTCGATGAACTGACCTCGGACTAACCAGAACCGAACCGTGGAGCGGTCGATTTTAATTTCGGTTTGTAAACCGATGGTTCAACCAAAACTAATGGTTGAACCAGCAGTTTGATCTTTTTTTTTTTTTTTGAAATTTTCCTTTATTAAATTAATATTTCTAAAATTTTGATAAAATACAATTTAGATATGGAATAAAATATAAGAAATAAATAATAAATTATACAACTTAAGATTTTATAAATTAAAAGTTATATTGTTACATACATAATTGAATATTGATAATACAACTTGAGACTTAAGTCTTGAAGACTTCAAGTGTACAATAAGTGAAAATTACAATTATGAATGAAAAAAAAAATTACAAGTTACAACTCAATATATTACAATCATTCATCAATATTGAAGTTTAAAAAATTAAAACTTTGTATAAAAAATGAAAGAAAAGGTAAAATAATTTGAAAGAGCTTGAGTTTCATTCTAAGTTTGGAAGTGTAATTTTAACTTTCAAACTTAAAATGAAATTGTCTACATATCTTTAGCAAAATTAAAAAATCAAAGTTCTCTTACCTAAACTTACTTTAATTCGTCAACATTGGTTTCGGCGGAGGAGGATGTGTTTGAATCGTAGCCATATGTATCATCTTCATCTTCATCTAAATAGGAGAGACCTAGATGTTGTTGACGTTTTTTGGTTCTCACTGAATCTTTAAGAAAAATAATATTTTGTACATTCTCGACAGTCAATTTTGATCTTTTTGGATTCAACATATGATATCATTTAAAAAATGCATCTTCTATGGAGACGGTTGGGGTAGGACTTCTAAATATTTATTTTACAAATATTCCTTCTAGACCACCACTTCAATAGATCCATAGGATTTTCAAAATTAATTAATTCAAAAGTAGCATTTAAATATGAATCTAATTTTTGACAAGGTTTAGAACCTCTAGCTCATTTTTATGTTCTAATATCATAAAAATTATAAAATTGACTAAGACCACCATCAAAATTAGATGAAGAAGAAGAAGAAGAAGAATTACTACCTCCTATATTTTGTGCATCTACATCATCACTAGAATCACCAAATAATACTTTATATTCTTTAAACAATCAGACTTACCATTGTTTAGCTTTACCAACAATTTCACTATAATTATGAACATAATCAATTTCATTATATTCTTCTAATATAAAATTAGGGAATAATGCGCTACAATATATTTTTAATAATTCTTCAAAGTCATCTTTTTTAATTCTAGAATCTAATAATTTAACACATAAAAATAAATAAGGTATTTCATAAAAATATTTTAACCATTTCGATTTCATCATTATAATTGTATCTCCTAAAATAGGACATGTAGAATACTCATTGAAAATAAGAGCAATCAATGATCTAAAACTAATGGAGAAGTAGTATAATAACAATCGGATAATTTTCTAGTTGTCTCTTCAAAAAAATTTAAAAGTTGAATAAAATTAAGACATGCATCCCATGAATTGTTAAATAACATAATCTCATCATGTGGATTTTCCATATAAATTTGACAAAGCATTTCTCTATAATCATAAGAATTTTGAAGCATGAAATACGTAGAATTCCAATGATATTCCACATCAATTACAGATTTTTTGACTTCCATGCCCTTTTTCTTACAAAATTTAACTCATTTCCTATGGTATACGGTTGATTTAGCAATTTCATAAATTACTTTTTTAATATGTTTAATATATACGTCTAATGATTCTAATTCATCTTAAACACATAAGTTTAAATAATGATACATACAATGAATATGAAAAAATTTACCTTCGATTGGAGGTTTACAATATTCAATTAACATAGACATACTAGTTGTATTAGCACTAGCATTATTAAATCCAATAGAAACTATTTTCTGTATTATACCATAATCATTTAAAATGAAAATAATGTTATGTGTAATGTTTATAGCCAAATGTTTTTGATTAATTTCAATATATGCAATTAAACGTTTTTGTACATTTCATGAATCATCTATCCAATAACTAGTAAAACCCATACAATCATGAATTTTATAAGAATCTTTCCAAATATCACTAATGTTGGTCCCAAGTGGTCTCGGAGATTTAGAGGGGGGTGAATGAATCTTCGTCGATTTTGAAAATCTTTTTCAAACTTACTGTTCTGCAAGTTACTTGAACTTACAGCATCAGCTGTTACTGCTTGCAGTATTGGAATGCAGTGTTGCACGTTGTAACTTAGAATTTTATACAACGGAAAATATGTTTTGACTGAAGACTTGTTTTCTCAAATATGTTTTTCTTTTAAAATTCTTTTATGCTTATTACAAGATATATATATAAGATGCAGTACAGATATAAAAAATAATAAAACACTTACGACTTATAGTGGTTTGAAAGTGGTGTAATCCTTCTACGTCCACTTTACTGTTACCTTGAGCAGGAACTTCGTTAAGCAACATTGGTTTATAGGATGTCATCTAACAATCTATCAACCTAATGAGTTAACACCTACTAGAACCTAGCGTACACACAGCAACTGCAAGTTCTAAAGGCAAACTCACACAGGATTTCTAAACTCTCACACAGGAAAGTTGTCTATCACCTAGACAACTATACAAACAGCAATGATAAATCCTATCAACTGTCAACACCTAAACAACCTAGCACACAGCAACAAGGTTAAAGTATATGAGTTTATTTCTTTAACTGGTGCGGTGAAGTGAGCTTCTGAATCCTTCCTTGGATTTTTCAGATTGAACTTATTCACATCACTTTAGGTCGAGTGACTGAAACTGTAGGAATGCTTGAGAGTATAGCTTATAAATGTCTTAGCTTTTGAGTGCAAATATTTCAGTAACCAGCTTCAGTATTGTTCGACCTCTATTTATACTTATAAAAAGATATCTGTTGAAGGAGATATCTCTCATTTGAAATATATTTACTGATTAAAGGCATGACTTGCATTTAATGTACCTTAACTTATCTTCTCAGAGCATTCAACACAGTGGTTGCAGCTTGCAGCTTTCTGCAGTCTGTCAAGCTATGTGTCATCTCTACATTGGCTTCGTCTGTAACTTTGATCTTTTCTCAAACAGCTCTAGTTATACTTGCTTCGTTCTTCATTTCTCGTACTGCATTTATCTTTTCTCGTATTACAGGATGTTATTTCTGTTCGTTGTGGTCAAGGTTTGTTGAGTATACAACAAGTCATGGCTTCTGCTCTGTATCCTCGACCTTCTTGTAGCAACCTCTTTCATACAGTACTCATGTATCTTATTCTTGCAGTGCTGCTATATCTTCTACTTGCAGCATTCCTGTAACTACTTCTTGCAGCGTAGTTACTTTTCTTCTTACAGCTGTTTTGCAGTAACTTCTTCCTGCATCTAGTATCTTTTGTTTGTAGCGATGCTTGCCGTTCTGTAACATTCTCGACCAAAACATATACGTCATTGGGCATTCATTTCATGCATCATATGCATTTCGTATTATTTATATGCTCTTAGGTAATTAATGTTGACAAACCCCTATTATAATTGATTGAGACTCGAGTAATCTTCGAATGTATAATATAAATTATGTTGAATTTTGTAAAGAAAATAAATGTAAATTGTATATATATATAAATATATACTATATATATTATTATATATGTATATATGTATATATGTAAGTAGCTGCAGCTATACATATAAAAAGTATAAGTTAATTATTATTAGTATATATAAATCAGCCGTTGAGTTCATTAATATTATATATATATAAGTAGCATATGTATATATATGCATGTAGAACTTAATTAATATTATAATATATATATATATATATATAATGGTTAGTGTTGACTAGCCATAACTTTAATAATGGGCAGCAATGCATATAAATAAATGCATATAAATGATAGTTGAGTAGCAATGCATATAATAATAATAATAATAATAATAAAATAATAAAAGAAAAACAAACTTTAGTTGAGTTGGAGGTGAGGCGGTGGATTTCACACTAAGTGAATGAATAAATAATAAAGTAAACAGAAAGAAAGACAGCGAAAGAAAAGAAAGAGAGGGAAGGAAAAGAAATAGCAGGGGAGAAGAAAAGAAAAGAAGGGCAGGTTTGTGAATTTTGGTTTCATTTTTTTATTGATTTTTTTCAGAATTTGAGGGGGAGTTCGTGGGGATGTGCTCTTCAATTTGATCGAAGTGAATTCTCAAGATTTTTCACAAAAGGTACAAAAAAATTAGTGAATTATATATGTCTCTAGTTATTATAATTCATTGGATGTTTTGGTAACTTTATAAGCCGAATAAGAAAAAGCTTAGAATATGAAAGTTATAGCCCTATCTCTTAGCTAAACTCAGGAGCAAACCGTAGATGACTCGGTTAAATATTGAGTGAGATAATGTCAAAATTATAGGGTTTGATCAAGTTTGAAAACGGTTAATTATGCTGTGTTTGTAGCCTAATTTTATGCAGGTTAGAGATTGAATTAGGAAAAGTGTTAAACATAAAAGTTGTAGAGCTATATGTTAAGTTTCTATAGAATTTTACCTTACTCGACCTGGAATTTTATAACTCAAGTTATAGGGAAAAGTAATGAACATGGTTAATTAAGCATACATGCATTGCATTTCATTGCATAATAGAAATATATATTAAGGGGACGATTAGATTAATTTACATTGAATCGTATAGGGGCACGACCTGTAGAAATGGAGAAGGAAATAGAGCGGTGAACTGATTCTTTATTCTAGTCTGGTGAGTATAAACGGTATATGTGATTTATACGTAATGTGATGTGATTTATATGCAAGGTTTGTTATATGGGTTCTATAAGAAATATTTATTTATATGAATTGTCATTGGATCAAAGGATATATTGGTAAATGTATATCTGATTATATGCTCAGATGATTGATATATTGCATTACATATGGCATGAAATTAAAATGCCTGTGACTGTCTTGCTATGGATCTGTATACAAAGTGGAGACCTTCGGGTCATATTCATATTGAAGACCTACGGGTCTATATACAAAGTGGAAACCTTTGGGTCATATTCATATTGGAGACCTACAGGTCTATATACACAATGACATATTAGAAATCTCGGGACAGATCCAAGCTTGAGCAGTTCACAGAATAATAAATCGGGCATAGTGGCATTTGCACATGTATGATTATATTATTGATTAAAGTTAATGATTGTGATTTGCTTGTTATTTAATTAAAGTAATGACTTATATTCACTGAGTTGCGACTCATAAAAATTGCATATTTGTTTTTTTTAGGTTCAATAGCTTTTTAACGTAGGGTTGTATATATATAGACGCCACTCTATAACAGGTCGGCCGATTGATGTATCGTGCAACCTTCTCTTCCTCTGCATTTTGCATTTTGGACACGTGTATCATGAGCTGTATTTAATATGACTTATGCTGGAATATGGGTTGTGTGTTTTCATGTTATATGATATTAGTCTTTAAATAATGTTTTTATACTTATATGGATAAATGAAACGTCAGCATGATTTGCCTATATGATGAATATTTTATTGTGAGATATAAATCATAAGGGTATAGGGTGTCACACGTTCTTTTTTACTTGCTGCATTACTGCAGTTCATACTTGCAGTATCTTTATACTTTCATCTTCTTGATGCAGTACGACCTTGTTGAGCTCCTCTATCTTTCTGAACCTAAACTATAGACTCAATCCTAGTCTATGTTTTCACTTAAACACTGTAAAAAATGGGGTACTCAAACTTCATATTACAAAGGTGGTTTGTCTCATCAAAATCTAAATATCAAAATCCCAATAATTTCCCTCTTTTTGATGATAACAAAATCCTTTACATTATTTTGTTCATGAAGGAAGTTTTTACTTTGCACTTATCTTTTTCGTTCAGGAATTACAGATATGTTCTAAGAAAGATAAGCTAATCCTGGATTCATCAGTAATGCATCATTTCTAACCTTTAACTCAAATCAGCAAGATTAAATAAGCATGCAGAGGTTCATAAGGAATGAGCTTGATCATAAAGCAGTAAATAAAATTTCTTCATTAAGAGAAAGAAATTTTACAAAAAGCAAAAAAGTATATACAAAATTTATACAAGATAGCTAGCAGCAACTACTGAAACAAGGACCTCCTTGTAGAAGATTTATCAGGTCTTCTTTCAACAGCTCTTCTTTTTTGTTTCTCTCTTTCTCTTGAGCCTTTCCACTAATTCCAAATGGACTCCTGATAGGATTCTTCTAGCTTCTGCTTGATCTTGGGAATCTGAATCCATCTCAGCCAAAAATCCTCACATAAAAACATTATCCTTCCTTGCTTCACTAGGTTTATATATCTAATCTGAATCTCTAACTCTTCATGTTAGGATGTATACTATAAGCCTAGCTTTTGTATGAACATCTATTTATGATATGAGAATCTTTTGTGGTCAAATGTTTACATTTTATATATTTGTTATATATGTTATTGTAATTGTCCAATTAATTTATATTGTAGATAACATGGTGCGTGGTGCCACACAGAAGATCATGTTATCAGTTCCTTATAGATTATAAATGGTAGCTCACAGCCGAGATAATTTTGGACAAATTATCGGAATGGTTGTAGTGTAATATGGTATTAATCTATCTTGATTATAAAATTACACTAGTACATTTTGTATGTATTGAGCAGGACCAATTGAGGTTGTTTTATTTGTATTGACTACATAAATAAAACAAGACCTCTGTTATTATGGATGTGCGTCCTCTTAATCATTGTATGATAACGGGCATGTATACTCGATATATGTTTCTTTAATTTACCAATGGGTGAGATTTATTTATTAAATCAATAAGCTCGGTAAATTGGGATACAGTGTTGTTTATATGGTGTGCTGTTGATTATATAATGAAACCGTGTCCTAATTATTTAGGATGATGATGTCCCCTTGAGGAACTCATAAGGATTATCATGTAAACCCTGCAGGTGGATTTATTCCGGCATGATAATAAAGTTGAGTGGTACTACTCTTGGAATTAAATATTAATTAATTGAATTGTCAGTAATTCATTTAATTAATGGACATTCGATATCTTAAACGCGGGGAGATAAACGCGCACATAATAAATAGGAGCCATATCTATTATGGATAAGGGACGGTAGTTCAATAATATCTTTTTAGTGGATTAAGATATTATTGATAGCCTTAAGAAGTATATTCATATCGAATTAAGGACTCCTAAGCCTATCAGGAGACCGATTCCTAATCCTCCTCAAGGTCCCTGTTGTAGCCTATAAATAAGCCTCAAGTCAGCCGTTTTCGACACACAGAAATACAGAAACACAGACATAAAAATCCGAGATACGTATTAGTAGAAGACGGCTGAAAGTCTCGATAGCTCGTTGCCCACACAACGTTCGAGATAAAGGCGAGGAATACAGCAGAAGATCGTGAGGTCCAGGCTTCATCGATTCCTCCATCTACGGTTCTGATCTTAAAACTAATTTCGGTGCAAAAGGTATGATTCGTTTTCCGCTGCGCGTTAATCATATTTGCATGGACCCCGATTCTTATAATCGTATAGGGTCGGCGATCCGGCGGTTCCTACAATTGGTATCAGAGTCGTGGTTTTCTGATTCTATTCGATTGAATCGGTTAATTCTATTATGAATCGTATCTTGAAACATGTGTATTTTAGATCGGATAATAGTAGGATGTGCGAGAAATTATGTTTTTCTGCAGGAACCTTAAATCCAACTATTATGGTCTGAATGTATGTTTATGTATGAATTAAACCCTCGGACATGTCGAGGTTGTTTTTTGAATGTATGATTGTAATAGTAAAATCACGACGGTTTGTCGTGTTAGGTTTTAATTTTCTGTTCGATCTAGATTATATGTAAACTCCTTCATGGAGTATAGGATCGATGGATGTAATTAGATACAAGGTTAGGGTCGCACAACCGGGCACGACCGTGCTATGCAGCACGGTCAGACCGTGCCAGTCGAAGATCGCGACTGAAGGACAGGGTACGACCGTGCTATGGAGCACGGTCAATCGTGCGGCGTGTTTGAAGGTTGGGCACGACCATGCTGGAGGACACGGTCAGACCGTGCCAGCTGAGGATCGCCACTGAAGGATAGGGCACGACCGTGCTATAGAGCACGGTCAACCGTGCGGCGTGTTTCAGATCGAGCACGACCGTGCTGAGGGGCACGATCAGACTGTGCTAGGCGATGATTTTCCGATGATTTTTTCTAACGGCAAAGATTCAAGAACACAGCGATAAAACGAGGCCATAATAGTTGCAAATTATGTTTTTCATATTTATTGTCTTATATGTGTTTTATCAAGCATGCTTGTATGTGTTCTATATGATATGCATGTAAAAATCCCTCATGTTAAATAACTAAGTGGGAGAGGGATTAATTAATTTAATAAATCCCATGGCCTCCATTACTGGTTTGTAAGTGATGCATTTGAATTTGCGCGTTGGCTTTAAGTGCCTTCCTCCATATCGGATGAGTTCATTTGCGGATCACTAGATCAAACTTCCTTTATGGATGATTATAGAAAGTTGTTTAGGAGCGTGTCATCTTCTCCATCTGAAGAGGCATAATCCTAGATAATGGACTTAGCATCAAGTAATGGTATACACTTAGATGCATTTGATAAGTATCCTCCCCATCGGAGTCACTACTGTTATTTGTATGGCCAAAGCGATAACCAACTATTAATTTTATTTGTCATAAAGTTAAGTTGACAAGATAGTAAAATTAATGGGTAAAACCTCCTCTAACAAATGTTTGAATTAGTATACGTCCACACTATCGTGGCATACAAAGTTCACGGTGTATTGAGGTGTTGGTGAATTTAGATTATGTTGTTTGAGGGAATAATATGATTTGTCAATTCAAATTATTTGACCTATGTGTTTATTTATGTGATTCTCAGGATTTTCATTATGGCTTTCAATCCTCTTGCTGTTATACTTAAAGAAAACAAACTTATTGGTCCTAATTATATTGATTGGAAACGAAACCTGGATATTGTCCTGAGTGCTGAAGAGTACAAGTTTGTACTCACTGAGCAC
The DNA here is from genome assembly GCA_028654395.1 of Scutellaria barbata. Taxonomy (NCBI): domain Eukaryota; kingdom Viridiplantae; phylum Streptophyta; class Magnoliopsida; order Lamiales; family Lamiaceae; genus Scutellaria; species Scutellaria barbata. The sequence goes on from CM053650.1 coordinate 16,887,824, forward strand.
TGTCCTGACATGCCTGATGAAAACTCTACTGAAGAGGAGAAAATGCTTTATAAGAAGTGGGTTAAGGCAGATGAGATGGCGCGGTGTTACATTTTGGCTTCCATGTCAAATGTGCTGCAACATCAGCATCAGGCCATGCCTACTGCCTATAATATGATGCATAATCTCAAAGAACTCTTCGGACACCAGAGTCGGGCTGCCAAACAGGAGGCTATGAGAAACTTGATGACTACCACCATGACTGAGGGGACACCTGTGAGTGATCATGTCCTCAAGATGATGGCTCATCTGAATGAGATGGAGGTCCTTGGAGCTGAAATCGATGGGGAAACCCAGGTCGATATCGTTCTCCAAACGCTGCCTAAGAGTTTTGAGCAGTTCCGTTTGAACTACAACATGAACAAGAGGTTGTATTCATTGGTGGAACTTCTGACAGAACTCCAATCAGCAGAGGGACTGTTTCGTCAAAATTCTCAGGCTTACGTTGCTGAAAATGTTTCTGCTTCTAAACAGCAAGACGGAAAGAAGAAGAAGAAGAAGAAGAAGAAACAGAATTCTTCAGCAAAGAAGATGGCCGGACCTCAAGTGGCTAAACCACAAGGTGGTGTGAAAAAGCCAAAAGGCAAGTGCTTCCATTGCAAGCAGGCTGGACATTGGAAAGCCGATTGTCCCCGTAAAAAGGAGAACAATTCAGGTACATCTTTTTCATTAGTTGTTGAAACATGTTTAGCGGTGTTATCTACCGGTACCTGGTGTGTAGATACGGGAGCCACTGATCATGTCTGCAATTCATTGCAGGGGTTCCAGGAAACCAAACGACTAAGTGATGGGGAGATTACCATATACATGGGCACCGCTGCGAAAGTGGCGGCCGTTGCAGTGGGAGATGTTTATTTATCTTTTCATAGGAATAAGACTTTGATTTTGAGAAATTATCTTTACGTACCTTGTTTTAGAAAGAATTTGATTTCAGTTTCTAAACTTTTTAAGGATAGATATTCTGTTTCTTTTGATAACAATGTTGTCGTTAAGAAGAATAGAGTTATTATCTGTTTTGGTACATTGGTTGACAATTTATATATTTTTAATCCTATAACTCCTACGATGCAACAAATGGAAATTAATAGCACATCTTCTAAATCTAATAAGAGAAAAGAACCTTCGAAAATGAATCAAACATATCTTTGGCATCTAAGATTAGGTCATATTAACTTAAGGAGGATTCAAAGGTTGATAGCCGATGGACCTTTGGGTTCCTTGGAAGTGGAAAACTATCCAACCTGCGAGTCATGCTTGGAAGGAAAAATGACCAAAAGGCCTTTTAAGGCAAAGGGGTATAGAGCCAAAGAAGTGTTGGAATTGATTCATTCTGATTTATATGGCCCTATGACTATTCAGGCAAGAGGTGGTTTCGAATATTTTGTCTCTTTTATAGACGATTATTCGAGATATGGGTACATTTACTTGATGCGCCGCAAGTCTGAGTGCTTTGACAAGTTCAAAGAGTACAAGGCTGATGTGGAGAAACGTCATGGTAAATGTATCAAAACACTACGATCTGATCGTGGTGGTAAGTACCTCTTAGGAGAGTTTAGAAGTTACTTATCAGAGGCTGGGATTCAATCCCAATTGTCTGCACCGGGTACACCCCAACAGAATGGTGTGGCGGAACGAAGGAATAGGACTCTTATGGAAATGGTTAGATCGATGATGAGTTATTCAGAATTACCAAATTCGTTCTGGGGGTATGCTCTGGAAACAGCGACGTACATTCTAAACTTGGTACCTTCTAAGTCAATACCCTCTACTCCCACAGAATTGTGGACTGGGCGCAAACCTAGTCTGAAACACATTCGGATTTGGGGTAGTCCAGCACATGTGCTAAAGGGAGATGCTGATAAGTTGGAATCTCGTACGGAAGTACACTTGTTTGTGGGCTATCCTAGAAGAACGAAAGGTGGTTTATTTTATAGTCCTAAAGATCAGAAGGTCATTGTTAGCACGAATGCCCGATTTTTAGAAGAGGACTATGTAATGAACCACAAGCCCATGAGTAAAATTGTTTTTGAGGAAATGAGAGGAGATAATTCGGATGTACCGATGGTACAAGATGAGATACCACAAGTGACTGCACCGCGTGTTACTAATGATACACAAATACCGATAGTGCCTCGTCGTAGTGGGAGGATTGTTAGACAACCTGATAGATTCATGTTTTTGGGAGAGTCTTCAGACTTGGTCCCTGGACAACATGAAATAGATCCCTGAACTTATAACGAAGCACTCCAAGATAAAGATGCGATATCTTGGCAAAAGGCAATGCTCTTTGAGATAGAATCTATGGATTCTAATCAAGTCTGGGAGCTTGTAGAACCACCAAATGGTGTAAGAGCCATTGGATGTAAATGGGTCTACAAAAGGAAAAGAGGATCAGACGAAAAGGTAGAGACCTTTAAAGCAAGGCTTGTTGCGAAAGGGTATACTCAAAAAGAAGGGATCGATTATGAGGAAACCTTTTTGCCGGTAGCCATGCTGAAGTCTATCCGGATTCTTTTGTCTATTGCTGCTCATATGGATTATGAGGTTTGGCAGATGGATGTCAAGACAGCTTTCCTTAATGGAAGTCTTGAAGAAAACATCTATATGAAGCAACCAGAGGGATTCATTGAGAAAGACAAAAAACATCTTGTGTGTAAGCTTAACCGGTCCATTTATGGACTGAAACAAGCTTCAAGATCTTGGAACATCCGTTTTGATGAAGTAATCCAGTCTTATGGATTTATTCAATGTCCGGATGAATCTTGTGTATATAAAAAGAGTGACGAAAACGTGGTGGTATTTCTTGTACTATACGTAGATGATATCTTGTTAATTGGAAACAATGTCAAGGTGTTGTCAGACGTAAGGGTATGGCTGTCCAAGCAGTTTGCTATGAAGGACTTAGGAGAAGCTGGACATATTTTTGGGATCAAAGTTATAAGGGATCGCAAGAAAAGGATGTTATGCTTATCTCAAGCTTCATACATTGACACTATCCTAGCTCGTTTTAGCATGCAAAACTTCAAGAAAGGTTTTCTACCTTTTAGACATGGAGTACCTTTATCTAAGGAAATGTGTCCTAAGACACCAAAGGAGATAGAGGAGATGAAAGCAGTTCCTTATGCTTCGGTTGTAGGAAGCTTGATGTATGCGATGCTATGTACGAGACCGGATATCTACTTTGCAGTGGGCATGGTTAGTAGATATCAAAGTAACCCAGGACAAGGTCATTGGACTGCCGTAAAGCATATTCTAAAGTACCTGAAAAGGACTAGAGATTATATGCTAGTTTACCAGGCAAATGATTTATTACCTGTGGGTTACACGGATTCGGATTTCCAGTCAGACAGGGACAACAGTAAATCAACCTCGGGGTATGTGTTTACCTTGGGAGGTGGAGCCATAGTGTGGAGAAGTGTGAAGCAGAAATGCGTTTCGGACTCCACCATGGAAGCTGAATATGTGGCGGCCTCTGAGGCAGCCAAAGAAGCTGTATGGCTCAGAAACTTCTTGATGGACTTAGAAGTGATTCCTGGTTTGCCCAAAGCTATCACAATCTATTGTGATAACAGTGGTGCAGTAGCAAACTCGAAGGAACCACGAGCCCATAAGGCAAGTAAACACATTGAGCGCAAGTACCACCTGATACGAGAAATCGTAAAGCGATGGGAAGTTGTTGTCGCCAAGATTGCATCAGCCGATAACCTAGCAGATCCTTTCACAAAGGCCCTTCCGGTGAAAGCCTTCGATGAGCATGTTGATGGGATAGGAATCAGATGCATGGCAGCGTATATGACAGCATAGTCTTTTAGTATAAGTGGGAGATTGTTAGGATGTATACTATAAGCCTAGCTTTTGTATGAACATCTATTTATGATATGAGAATCTTTTGTGGTCAAATGTTTACATTTTATATATTTGTTATATATGTTATTGTAATTGTCCAATTAATTTATATTGTAGATAACATGGTGCGTGGTGCCACACAGAAGATCATGTTATCAGTTCCTTATAGATTATAAATGGTAGCTCACAGCCGAGATAATTTTGGACAAATTATCGGAATGGTTGTAGTGTAATATGGTATTAATCTATCTTGATTATAAAATTACACTAGTACATTTTGTATGTATTGAGCAGGACCAATTGAGGTTGTTTTATTTGTATTGACTACATAAATAAAACAAGACCTCTGTTATTATGGATGTGCGTCCTCTTAATCATTGTATGATAACGGGCATGTATACTCGATATATGTTTCTTTAATTTACCAATGGGTGAGATTTATTTATTAAATCAATAAGCTCGGTAAATTGGGATACAGTGTTGTTTATATGGTGTGCTGTTGATTATATAATGAAACCGTGTCCTAATTATTTAGGATGATGATGTCCCCTTGAGGAACTCATAAGGATTATCATGTAAACCCTGCAGGTGGATTTATTCCGGCATGATAATAAAGTTGAGTGGTACTACTCTTGGAATTAAATATTAATTAATTGAATTGTCAGTAATTCATTTAATTAATGGACATTCGATATCTTAAACGCGGGGAGATAAACGCGCACATAATAAATAGGAGCCATATCTATTATGGATAAGGGACGGTAGTTCAATAATATCTTTTTAGTGGATTAAGATATTATTGATAGCCTTAAGAAGTATATTCATATCGAATTAAGGACTCCTAAGCCTATCAGGAGACCGATTCCTAATCCTCCTCAAGGTCCCTGTTGTAGCCTATAAATAAGCCTCAAGTCAGCCGTTTTCGACACACAGAAATACAGAAACACAGACATAAAAATCCGAGATACGTATTAGTAGAAGACGGCTGAAAGTCTCGATAGCTCGTTGCCCACACAACGTTCGAGATAAAGGCGAGGAATACAGCAGAAGATCGTGAGGTCCAGGCTTCATCGATTCCTCCATCTACGGTTCTGATCTTAAAACTAATTTCGGTGCAAAAGGTATGATTCGTTTTCCGCTGCGCGTTAATCATATTTGCATGGACCCCGATTCTTATAATCGTATAGGGTCGGCGATCCGGCGGTTCCTACAATTGGTATCAGAGTCGTGGTTTTCTGATTCTATTCGATTGAATCGGTTAATTCTATTATGAATCGTATCTTGAAACATGTGTATTTTAGATCGGATAATAGTAGGATGTGCGAGAAATTATGTTTTTCTGCAGGAACCTTAAATCCAACTATTATGGTCTGAATGTATGTTTATGTATGAATTAAACCCTCGGACATGTCGAGGTTGTTTTTTGAATGTATGATTGTAATAGTAAAATCACGACGGTTTGTCGTGTTAGGTTTTAATTTTCTGTTCGATCTAGATTATATGTAAACTCCTTCATGGAGTATAGGATCGATGGATGTAATTAGATACAAGGTTAGGGTCGCACAACCGGGCACGACCGTGCTATGCAGCACGGTCAGACCGTGCCAGTCGAAGATCGCGACTGAAGGACAGGGTACGACCGTGCTATGGAGCACGGTCAATCGTGCGGCGTGTTTGAAGGTTGGGCACGACCATGCTGGAGGACACGGTCAGACCGTGCCAGCTGAGGATCGCCACTGAAGGATAGGGCACGACCGTGCTATAGAGCACGGTCAACCGTGCGGCGTGTTTCAGATCGAGCACGACCGTGCTGAGGGGCACGATCAGACTGTGCTAGGCGATGATTTTCCGATGATTTTTTCTAACGGCAAAGATTCAGATTTCCAGTCAGACGGTGCAAAAGGTATGATTCGTTTTCCGCTGCGCGTTAATCATATTTGCATGGACCCCGATTTGGATAATCGTATAGGGTCGGCGATCCGGCGGTTCCTACACTTCATCCCTAGCAAGCTGTTCATATCTCCTCAATGCAGATTGGCAAGTGTGAAACTTTCTGAAGAAGCCCTCTCTGCAGAGATATCTGAAGTATCTGAGGTACTCTGATCTTTTGTATAGAATAATCGCTTTAAATGATGGATTTCTATCAACAGACAGTATAATTGCTTTAAAGATGTTAAAGCTCCAAGCCATGTTCTCTCCTTCAGGCCTCTGATCCTTCAATACAGATACTTCAGTAGATATGTTATCTATATCGAGACGTGGAATTTCTTTAGAGGGTATTAGTAGAGAGTTATGTCTATATCTTGCATCATCTTTGGTCTGCTCTTACCAATCACTCCAAGCCTCTGCATCCAGGCATTCTCTTCTTGCTCTACTTTGGCTCTTTCAGCCCTTTGAGCAGCCATCTTCTCATTGTAATGTCTTTTTGCTTCAGCTTTGCTCATCCTCTTTCTTGAGCCCTATTACTGATCTTTTCTCCCTTTCTTAGTGCTATAAGAAGAGAGAGGTGTTGCATCTTTTCTTACAGCGGCACTGTATGCAACACCTTCAGTTGGTTTGGATGCAACAGCTGTACCACCAGCTCCTCATTCTCCTTGATCATCTTTTCTCCATATCTTTGGAGAGGGAACATTAGTAACAGTAGATGACCTTGATCTTCTTTTTCTACTCAAGGGCTGGTCATCTTCTTCTTCATCTTCATCCTCTTCTTCCTCCCCTGATCTCCTATATCTATCTGAAAATCCTTACCCCTTTTTGGCATCATCAAAAGTTGGGGGTGGAGCAGGGGTTGCTCTATTATAGAAGACCTTGGTCTTCTTACAGAAGTAGGGGCCTACCTGGCTGGCGGCTAGTCTTTTGTGCATGTTGGGGAAATGCACTGACCATCATATCCCGCAGCTCGCCGACTATCATCTCCAAGTTGCCCAGCCTGTCATCAACACTCTTGGTTCTCTGAGATTGGTCAAGAACATTATCCAGGAGTGTCTCCAACAGCATGGAGTGATTGTGAAGAGTTTCTGCTGCAACATCAACCGAATTCTTGCACATTTTTATCTCAGCATGGTTGATTGCAACTTCTCTCTTCAACTCTTCCTTTATTCGAATCCTATCCCTATACGACTTGTTTGTTTGATCGTTGAGGTTGTAATATATCTTTTCAAGGATGGCTTCAATGTCTTTCTTGAAGCTGGTCATGGTTGCAGCGCGGAATCTGTGACTGAGGCGCATGCTGCTCTGTATGTTAGACTCATATTCTTATAACGCTTATAGGAGATGTCTAACAGTAGCAACAATTTTATTGATGGATTCATTAGTGGACAGTCCAGCTGCTCTTTCTTATCGTAAGCCAGAAGCTGGTGTAACATGAAGAATAATAGCCTGAGAGGTCTGGGCTGCATTCAGCTCTAAGGCTTCTTCAGCTTCATCTTCATCATCATCATCAGCATCTGCATCCTCATCAGAGCTCCTCAGAGAGCTTGATCTTCTGAAAGAAGCGAACTTCTCTTGAAAATTAGAGGTAGGATCTTCATCTGCTTCTTCCTCATCAGCCTCCTCAGTAACCTCTATTACTGTAACCTGGATAGGTTCAGATAAGCTTACAGTAGTAGCAACATCAACCTCCTCATGAGGTGTCTCTAGTTGTACATGAGTTACTTCGGCCTCTTCAGCAACTGTATCCTCTAAGGGTACTGTCTCAATAGCCGCCCCTCTAGAGGTCTTCAACTCCTCAAGGAGTGTTATCTCAACAGCCTCCTCGTCTGAGGTCTTCTACAAGGACACTGTCTCAATAGTCGGTTCTGTAACTTCGACAGCTTCTTCTGCAAGATTCTCTTCTTGCAGCGCTGGTAGGTTTCTTGCAGCTTCAACAGTTTGCAGCATTGTAAGCTCGACTGCTGTGAGAATTTCAGCATCCATCCTTAGATTTGATTCAGTTGTTTCTTTAAGGATGTCCGTCTGTAGTACTGTGTTCTCTGTTAGTATAGAAAGTCCTGTCTCCGCAACTTCCTCTATGGTTGTATCATCAGCAATCTCTGTAATATCAAAGAGAACTTTTCTGATAATCACGGACGGTTTTCCCTACGGTGAAGCTACAGCAGCTTCAGAGTAGATGTGCACTGGGAAATCACCGTAGTCAAGTAGTTGAGTCTCCTTTTCCTCCAAAGGTTCGAGACAGACTAGCGTTGAGAGACCTTCAACTACTTGCTCGTATTTAGGAGAGCTAGAGTTGTGGCTTGAGCTTCTTTCTCCCCGCATTCTTCTTGGAGTGTGATGTATCCTGATTTCTTTCACACTAGCTTGCAGCGATAGTTGCAGCATTGCTTCATCAGCCTGCTCCACTCCAAGAGTGTTGATTTGCTCCTCAGCAAATGCAACGTCATCGTCCCTTCTTATAACCTCTGCAGCCGGGGCTAGAAAGACTTGCACATCTTCCCTTGCTGCTTTCATCTGCAACTCTGTAATTCTGTCTCCACTGCAACAGCTTTTTCCTTGTCTTTATCCAGTGCTCCTTGAGCAACAGTTCTTCTTGATCTTTCTTGCACGAACGCTGCAAACTTAGGTTGCAGGAGGTGGAGGATGTCTTTTGATTTAGCCCACTCCAAGACAATCTTCTCCACGGTGAGAAACTCTTTCCATCACAGTAGATTTTCCTCTTTAGCCAGTCTCATCCTCCTCTAGAGACTGTATCGCTACTCTATCTCATCTCCAACAGCTGGGAAGATTGGATCGATCAGACCTCTTACAGCAGCTCCTTGTTCATGCGGGTTTCGCACATGCTGCTCATCTGACTCGATCTCTGCTGCAACTATCATCATTCTTGCAGCAGCTAGTTGGGGATTGTCTTGCCAATCTTGCGCATCTAACTTGACCTCTACTGCAACTATTGTTCTTGCAGCAACTGCAGTAGCCTTCTTCTTACTGAGTAAAGAGACAAGCTTTCTTATCTTTTTCCGCCCCAAGGACGCGTCATCATCTGAAGATGATGATGACTTCAGTTCTACTCTCCTCGGAGCCCTTTTGATAACAGGGAGGGCACTATCTTCAGAGCTGAGAGGCAGGGCCTCTTGCCTAAGTTCTTCCTATTCCACCCTGCTGCTTACAGCTTCATCTCGAAGGGTCAAGGTTGCAGCAGCTGTATCCTTAGTTTTCTTCCATGCAACCCCAGCAGTTGGTGATGTCATAGCTCCTCCTCGCAGTGGTCTTCTCTGTTTCCTCTCATATCCTCTTCAGGATGAACCTGGCCAAGTTCACATTCTCTCCGGTCATGATTGCATACATTATCCTGAAGCGGAGGTCTAAGCACTTGTCATAACTCTCTGTTCTACCTTCAATGGAGTATGCACAGATATCATGAAGAAACTCGAACTCCGGCTTGAAGAGTTTCTTTGGGGTGTTTCTCTTAACTTTTGCCCCTACATCTCTTACCCTGAAGAGATTCCACATCTTCTGAGAGATGTCTTCACCATATGTTAAGAGTTGATTGGGTGTCAACCCCTCTGAAGAAATAATGAAGGTGACGGTGATGTCTCTCGTAGACAACTCTCTGTCTTCCTCATCCTCATTCATCCCGAAGAGAATGGAAGACCTTTTCTCCTCAGATCTTCTAGCAAATGTGTAGAATCTCTGAACAGATTCTACGAAGAATCCGACATAGATGGTGGTTAGGAGCCCTAGAATCCGGGTCCTTTTAAAGGCTTCAAAAATCCTTGCAATAATGGAGATGTCGTATAGCTCTGAGGTGTATATGTGCTCCTGGTTGATGAGGCGTCTCTCTAGAACAATCGTTTGTCTGGCAGCCATTGATGATGTGAGAAAGGTATGAAGAAACGCATAGAGAGAGATTTCTGGAAAAAAAAATCGAAGGAGGTAACTGCTTTTGCTTGATACTTAGGAAATATTTTGAGAATGATCAGGTTATGGTATCAAGAGGAAAGTTTAAAAGACGTGTGGTAAGATCAACGACTGAGATTAAAAGATTAAAGTTGATCTTACGATCTTTATAAAAAGAAAGAGGGGTCAAAGTGCAAATATTCGAAACTTAGCAATTATGGCCTCTGACCGCATCTTTTCAAATTCTGACACACGCAGTCTTACATTAAATGCAATGAAAGACATGTGTTTTGCCGTCTAATTTGTTGTTTTTTAAGATTGTAGTTTCTGGTACAAGGTTGCAGAGTATTAAATACTCTTAAGAATTAAGGATGCAGCGTTGTATGAAGCCTCATCTTGTAGCACGATACTTACAGCTTCTCGCAAAGTTGCAGGGATTCCCCCTGAGCTTCTGCAACTTCTTTTTCCACTCACAACTTCAGAATTCCCAACTCATTTCTTAGCATTGAAAACCTTGATTCACATAAGGGTTTAGTGAATATATCAGCTAGCTGGAGATCCGTATGAACTTTCTCTAGTACATCTTTCTTTTCAACGTGATCTCTTATGAAGTGATGTTTGATGTCAATGTACTTTGTTCTTGAGTGAAATACTGGATTATGGGTAATTACGATAGCAATCGTATTGTCACAGCGAATTGGAGTCTCTTTCTCTTCAATTCCATAATCTCTTAGTTGCTGCTGTATCTAGAGGATTTGAGCACAGTAACTTCCTACTGCAACATATTCTGCTTCTACTGTAGATGTTGCTATGGACGTCTGTTTTCTGCAGAAACATAAAACAAGCCTGTTTTCTAGAAACTGACGAGTTCCATTTGTGTTTTTCCTATCAATCTTGCAGCCAGTATAATCTGAGTCAAAATAGCCTTTAAGCTTGAATCCTTCTTCCTTAAGATACCACAGGCCTACTTCTTGAGTTCCTTTCAGATACTTGATAATTATTTTCACTGCTGAAAGGTATGACTCCTTCGGGGCTGCTTGAAATCTTGCACAGACTCCTACTGCAAACATGATGTCTGGCCTGCTTGCTGTAAGATATAGTAAGGATCCTATAAGGCATTTGTACTTAGTAATATCTACATTTTTTCCATCTTCATCTTTGTCAAGGCTTATGGATGTAGCCATGGGAACAGATGTTGCTGATCCATTCTCCATACCAAACTTCTTCAACAGCTCATTTGTATACTTAACCTGACTAATAAAGGTTCCTACATGTAGTTGTTTTACTTGCAACCCAAGAAAGAAACTTAATTCTCCCATCATACTTATCTCAAACTTTGACTGCGTCAGATTGGAAAACTTCTTACAGAGATCTTTGTTGGTGGATCCAAAGATGATGTCATCTACATAAATCTACACAAGGAGAATGTTGTCTCTATCCTGTATTTTGAACAGAGTCTGATCGATTGTTCCTTTCTTAAACCCATTTTCCAACAGATAGAAAGACAGTGTGTCATACCAAGCTTTTGGTGCTTGTTTAAGTCCATACAGGGTTTTGTGCAATTTGAATACTTTCTCTTCTGCTTGATCTTCAAAGTCTGGAGGTTGTTCCACATACACTTCCTGTGTAAGCAAACCATTGAGAAATGCACTCTTCACATTCATTTGATATACGTTGAAATTCATGTGAGCTGCATATGTCAGAAAAATCCTTATAGCTTCCAACCTTGTCACAGGAGCAAAGGTCTCATCAAAATCAATTCCTTCTTCCTGGTAATATCCCTTAGCAACTAGTCTTGCTTTGTTTCTTACAACAATCCCTGATTTATCCAGCTTATTCTTGAACACCCACTTTGTTTCAATAACTCCTTGATGAGTTGGTCTTACAATTGTGTGCCATACTTGATTTCTTTCAAATCCATTCAGTTCTTCCTTCATGGCTTGAACCCAGTGTTGTTCTGAAGAGCTTCTTCAATGCTCTTAGGCTCTATTTGAGATATAAAGCATGCAAACATTACTTTATGAGGAATAGACCTTCTTGTTCTTACCCTACTAATGGATCTCCAATGATGAGATCTCTAGGGTGATTTCTTAGCCATGTTTTGTCAAGCTCAAAAGTATGTACAAGTCTAGGTTGCTCCTCATTTTGCTGTAAGATTGTGGGTTCTACTACTGTAAGAATGTCTGTTATATCCAGAGGTGCAGACTCTTCTTCTCTATCTTCTACTGGAGATAAAACTCCTTCAGTATAGGAAACATCATTTTCTTTTAAGGGGGTTGTTCCTTCAACAAGTTCTTCCAGCTTGCTGGAGTAACAGTGTGGTTTATCAAACACCACATGAATTGACTCTTCAACCATCAAGGTTCTTTTGTTGAAGACTCTGAATTTCTTACTTTTAGTAGAGTATCCAAAAAAATACTCATTCATCTGATTTTGCATCAAAGGTCTTTAGATACTCATTTCCATTATTGAGGATATAACACCTGTATCCAAAGATATACAGATGGGAATATTTGGTGTATATCCATTCCAAACTTCATATGAAGTCTTGTCTAGATCTTTGTTAATCAGACATCTGTTCTAAGTGTAGCATGCAATGTTTGTAGCTTCAGCCCAAAATCTCTGAGGTATCTCTACCTCTGTTATTATTGTTCTTACTGCTTCCTTGAGTGTTATATTCCTTCTTTCAGCAACACCATTCTGTTGAGGTGTTCTTGCAGCAGAGTATTCATGACGAACATCATTATCAGAACAGAATTTCTCTATGAACTTATTGGTGAACTCAGTTCCTCTGTCAGATCTAATCTTTACAATACTCAAGCTTTTCTTATTTTGAATCTTCTTCATGAGGTCGGCAGCTTGTTCTGAGTTTCTGATTTCTTAGCAAGAAATATAATCCAGGTGTATATGGAATAGTCATCTACTACCACAAGTGAGTACTTTTTCCCATTTATGCTCACTAGTTCTACTGGTCCAAAAAGGTTCATGTGTAGAAGGTCTAGAATCCTGTGAGATGACTTATGCAACTTGTTTTTAAATGAGCTTTTTATTTGTTTTTCTTTCTGACAAGCTACACAGACATTTTCTTTCTTATATGCCACATCTGGCAGTCCTCTTACAAGTTCTTTTCTTGCTAGCTTGTTTATTGTCTTGAAGTTCAAATGGCTAAGCCTCTTGTGTCACAGCCAGCTCAGCTCTAGTGGACTTTTTACAATGAAGCATATAGGTTGAATAGAAGAGCTTCAATCTGTAAGATATAAGTTTCATTTTCTTGTTCCTGTAAGCTTGACTTCATTTGATGTGTTGTCCTTGATTAAGCACTTATTGAGGTTGAACTCCATAGTGTATCCTTTGTCACAGAATTGACTGATGCTCAGCAAGTTATATATAAGTCCTTTCACATAGGATACATCATTGATCTTTATATTTTCTTTGACTAGATTTCCAATTCCTTTTGTGCTTCCTTTGGAATTAGCTCCAAAGATGACCTTCGGTTCTTTGCATGATTGAAAATGTTTTAAGGCTTCTTTTTTGCCAATCATATGCCTTAAGTAGCCACTGTCTATGTATCATACTTCACTGCTACAACCTGGCACTGAAACCTGCAACAATTTTAAACAGATTTAGGTACCCATTTTTGTAAGGGTCCTTTGGGGTTAGCTTCTTTCGGAACCCAAACTTTCTTAACAGTCAAGACTTTTCTATAAGTTTTGTTAGTCTCTTTCTGTAGGCAGTCTTATTCTTAAATTGCTTGTTAAAAGTGTGTGTAGAAACTATATATGTGTTACCAACACTTTTGTAGTGTGGTCTTCCACCATACTTCCCTAGAGTATGTCCTCTTTGAGGTTTAGAAATGAAGGTCTTAGTATTGGTGGGGTAATACTTCTTGTGCTGCAATTTTGTAGGTAGTTGTATTTGTTTGCTGCATACAGCAGATGGTTTCTGCTGCAGCCAGCTCTTATATACAGGCTTACTTCCTGCAGTTGAGCATAGGGGCTTCTTTTCCTTGTCCATTAGCATTGGTTTGTTCAAAATCTTTTCAGAGTTATAGGATAACTCATTCTCCATTGAAGTTTCAGCTTGAACAAACACTACAGCTTTGGATGTGCTTGTTGTATCTTGAGAAGTATGAGTGTTGTATCCTAAGCCAGTTTTCTCAAAAGGACTCCTGGCCATCATCAGACACTCTCTTGCGTCCTTAGCATATTTGCTGAATATTCTAATTTTGGACTGCAAGTTTTCCTTCTTATCTTCTAGCTTGGTGACTAGCAGATTGAGCCTTGAGACCTCCTTTTGAAGTTTGCTGCATTTTGAGTTATCAAACTCATATGCTGATAGCATCTTTGCAAGATCATTGTTTTTATTTCTAAGGTTCTCATTTTCAACTCTTAGGTTCTCATTTTCAACCTTTAGCTCCTCATGAGTTGAGTTTATCTGCTCAAAGTCACTCATGATCCTCTTGAGAGAGTGGATCATGTTCAGCTTCTTTTTGTCAGGTATGGACAGCGGTTAGTAGTTTACCTCATCTTCTTCGTTGTCCTCACAGTCCTTTGCTATCAAACAAATCAATGTTTTTTTGTCTGAGGATGAGATTTTACTATCGCTGTCTGAGGATTCTGCAGCTTTCAGCATCTCCTTTGAGACTGTTGTATCTTTCGTTTTCTTCATTTCTCCTATGAGAGCTTTGAGTTTGTATCTGTCATCTCTTCTCTTTTCTCTTATTTGCTCTCTCTCTCTTTCTGGATACTTGTGTACTGTTGGGTATGGACAGCTTCTTGCATAGTGTCCAGGCTTCCTACAATTATAACACAAGTCAAGATTATTTGTATTTGATTGGGGAGAGTGAGATACCTGAGGTGGTGGATGGCTTCATCTGAAGTCATTCCTCTTGTTATTGTTGTTGTTATTGTTGCTCTTCATAAATCTTCTAAACTTCTTTAAAAGAAGAGTCATATCCTCTTCTGCATCATCAGCTGTAAGTTCTGACTGCTTGCTGCAACTTACAGTTGTTGTATCCTTCGTGTTTCTTGCAGTCAGTGCAGTGACCTTGGAACATGATTCTTCTGCCTTCTTTTTCTTTCTGTTAATATCATACTCGAAGGCTTTGAGGTCAGAGAAGAGGTCGAATGTGCTCATGGATTTTAGATCCATCGACACTCTCATAGTGGTGGTCTTGCTGTCCCACTCCGTTGGAAGAGCTCTTAGCACTTTTATATTTTTCTCCTTTTGTGTGTAGTGCTTGCCCAATGCTTCAGTTCATTCACTATTGAAGTGAATCTCATGTCTAGCTGCTCTAGAGTCTCTTCATTCTTCATTTCGAAGAGCTCAAATAATTGGGTGGCATTGGAGATCTTGTTATCCTTAGTGAGTTCTGTACCCTTACATATCTGCTCCAACTTCTCCCATATCTCCTTGGATATCTTGCATGTTTTGACCTTGTTGAACGTGTCTTTATCCAATGTGATAAACAGAGCGTTTTCAGCCACATTGTCTAGTTTAGCTCTCTTCCTATCTCTGTTGTTTCATTCTTGTCTAGGCTTGATCAGGAAGTTAGGTGGTGGAGGTGCTCCTTCCTCCATATCTCTTCCCAACATGGGATTCACCTTTATGGGAATAATTGGTCCTTCTATGATGACCGTCCACATTTCATCATTCATTGCTGAAAGATGTGTCTGCATTCTGATCTTCCAATCATCATACTCTTTTATGAAAAACATAGGCAACTTATGGTTTGAAGAATTCATGATATGTTAAAATATGAGATTTTTCAAAGATGCAGAGAAAACAGCGGGTAAAGGTTGGATTTGGGTAGGTGACCAAATAAGTTGGCTTTTAACCCAACTTGCTCTGATACCACTTGTTGGTCCCAAGTGGTCTCGGAGGTTCAGAGAGGGGTGAATGAACCTTCATCGATTTTGAAAATATTTTTCAAACTTACTGTTCTGCAAGTTACTTGAACTTACAGCACCAGTTGTTACTGCTTACAGTACTAGGATGCAGTGCTGCACGCTGTAACTTAGAGTTTTATGCAGCAGAAAATATGTTTTGACTGAAGGCTTGTTTTCTCAAATATGTTTTTCTTTTAAGATTCTTTTATGCTTATGACAAGATATATATATAAGATGCAGCACAGATATAAAAAGTAATAAAACACTTATGACTTATAGTGGTTCGAAGGTGGTGTAATCCTTCTGCGTCTACTCTACTGCTACCTTGAGCAGGAACTTCGTTAAACAAGATTGGTTTATAGGATATCATCTAACAATCTATCAACCTAACGAGTTAACACCTACTAGAACCCAACGTACACACAGCAACTACAAGTTCTAAAGACAAACCCAAACAAGATTTTTAAACTCCCACACAAGAAAGTTGCCTATCACCTAGACAACTATAAAAACAGTAAGGATAAATCCTATCAACTGTCGACACCTAAACGACCTAGCACACAGTAACAAGGTTAAAGTATATGAGTTTTTTTTTCAACTAGTATGGTGAAGTGAGCTTCTGAATCCTTTCTTGGATCTTTCAGATTGAATTTGTTCACTTTATTTTAGGTCAAGTGACTGAAACTGTAGGAATGCTTGAGAGTATAGCTTGTGAATGCCTTAGCTTTTGAGCATAAATATTTCAGTAACCAGCTTCAGTGTTGCTCGACCTTTATTTATACTTGTAAAAAGATATCCGTTAAAGGAGATATCTCTCATTTGAAATATATGTACTGATCGAAGGCATGGCTTGCATTTAATGCGTCTTGACTCATCTTCTCAGAGCATTCAATGCGGTGGTTGCGGCTTGTAGCTTTCTGCAGCCTGTCAGGCTGCGTGTCGTCTCTGTATTGGCTCCGTGTCTGTAACTTTGATCTTCTTTTAAACGGCTCTAATTATACTTGCTTCGTTCTTCATTACTCCTACTGCATTTATCATTCCTCGTATTGCAGGATGTTATTTATGTTCGTTGTGGTCAAGGTTTGTTGAGTATGCAGTAAGTCATGGCTTCTGCTCTGTATCATCGACCTTCTTGCAGCAACCTCTTTCATACAGTATTACTGTATCTTATTCTTGCAGTGCTGATGTATCTTCTATTTGCAGCATTCCTGTAATTACTTCTTGCAACGTAGTTACTTTTCTTCTTACAATTGCTTTGCAGTAACTTCTTCCTACATCCAATATCTTTTGCTTGTAACGATGCTTGCCGTTCTTTCTTACTTGTTGCATTACTGTAGTTCATATTTGTAGTATCTTTATACTTTCATCTTCTTTATGCAGTACGCCCTTGTTGAGCTCCTCCATCTTTCTGAACCTAAACTATAGACTCAATCCTAGTCTATGTTTTCACTTAAACATTGTGAAAAATGGGGTACTCAAACTTTCTATTACAAAGGTGGTTTGTCTCATCAAAATCTAAACATCGAAATCCCAACAACTACATATAGATATTTTTTGTTTTAAAATTTTAAAATTTTCAATTAATTTAAATTTATATTCTCCTACAATTATTTCAATATCACGTTTTATAGTATTCTAGATATTTTTCTACTATTAGGTTGTAAATAAATGCTAGTTTATTCTTCAAATTCATCATCACATGAAAATTGTAAAGAAAGATATTTTTTAGCAATAAATTCGAGTAGTCCTTTTTCATGGAAATTCAAAAAAAAAGATTGCATACTTTCGACTCCTTGAGAAGAGTCGGTATATCTACGAAGTTGTGTTTACGATCGATCATGTATATCTTGTTGGGATGCTTTTTCAACACATGGTTGTTGAATGTCTCATAGCCCCCTCCTTGCTTGAATTTGTAGTTTTCTCCATAATGGTTGCAAGTGACTACGTAATCCATGTTGCTATTCGATATTTTCTCATTCTTAAAATAAATGGAGAAAATATCATTTTGAAATGTCAAAGTTGCTTGAAGAGTAGTACGTGTCATATTATCACGCTCTTGAGTTGCTCTGGACACCTCCTTTTATTCTTGATCGACAATGGGGGCCCAGCGACAGAAGGAGGTAGGTACAATGGGGTACAATTGTACCCCCAAAATGATTATATATATATATATATATATTAATATTTTCTAAAATAATCTGTTAGGGTATCAATGTCTAGATTTTGATAAGACAAACTAGCCTTATAATAGAAAATTAGAGTACTTCATTTTTCACAGTGTTTAAGTGAAACTTAGACTAAATTTGAGTTTATAAGTTTTAAGATTGAAGAATGGAGGATTTCGAAGGAAAGCTTGTATGCAGTAATCGAAGAAGAAAAGAAGTCTATGTAAGAACAACTTGAAAGGATACAGTTGTAAGAAGAACATACAGTTTAGTTGCAACTAAGAAGAGAATATATAGCAGTGTTGTAAGATAAAGATACAACAAACTGTAATACATGATACAGAACAATAGTAAACCTGCTGCATGCTAGGAAGAGACATTGAATACAACAACAAAATGAACTCAAATTGTAATACGAGGAAGATTAACTACAATATGAAGAATGAAATCCTCAACGAATCGAAATGATAGGAAGAGACATTGAATACAGTAACAAAACCAACTCAAGTTGTAATACGAGAAAGATTAACTGTAATACGAAGAATGGAATCCTCAACGAATCAAAATGAAGCCGGTAGAGACAAACCGCGTTAATAATCCACAAAGTAAAGACAAGAAATATTTAATATAAGTCACACCGAGAAGAAGTAAATCGATTTCTTCAATGGGTATTTTTCTATAACTATAACGGAATCCTCAACGAATCGAAATGAAAACGGTAGAGACAATCTGCATTAATGATCCGCAAAGTAAAGATAAGCAACGAGTATTTTTCTACAACTATAACGAAATCCTCAACGAATCAAAATGAAGCCGGTAGAGACAATCCGCATTAATGATCCGCAAAGCAAAGACAAGAAATATTTAATGTAAGTCACACCAAGAAGAAGTAAATCGATTTCAAATGAAGAATGAACATTTATAAGGTACCCGCCCAAAAAATATATATATAATATGAGTTATGTAGGAATCAAACCATGCACCTTTTATTAAAAATATATATTTACCACTAAACTAGCTAGCAATATATGATAAACTATTAATTAAAAATGTATATAAATATATTAAATATATAAATTAAAAAGATAAAATACAAAATACCTATTCAAAATATTCATTTAGATTAAAAATAAAATTTGTATTTGGTAAAGGGGTATTGGGTGGGTACGGGTACCCACATGTGTAGTAATTGAGAACGGAACGGGTACGTGTAGTTCTCAATGGGAATGAAATGAGTTTGGAAAACATAAAATTAATAGGTTAAGGTTTGAGATTCCCTAAACGGTAAGGTACCCGACCCATTGTCATTCATAGTTCTACCCTATAAAATTCCAAAACAAATACAAAATTTTCAAAATACATAAACACAAAATTCTACTAAATTCCAAATACAATCTTGCAAAAAATGACCTTATATAAGTGTACAATAAACATAGTATTTGTGATGAATTTTATAATATAATTTTGGTATTTTGCATCAATTTTGTTTTATTACAAGAATTTTTTATATTATAATCAATATATTTAATTTTTTTATTAACTTAGAAAAAAACATTTGATAAAATAGAAAATCCAAAAATTAAAAATTAAGAATATTCTTATTTGAGATAAATTTGAGTTCAAGTTGATGAAGATTTTACTGTTTGATGGTAAATTGATGTTTTGATAATAAATTTACCGTCAAGATTGGAGATGATGTTATGCTCTTATTAAGAGATGTCAACTTTTAAAACAGAGATATATTTTAATATCTAGTATTGTATGGTTTACATTTTAACTTTTAAAACAGAGATATATGATAGGTTGAAATGTAATAGATTTTGATGAGACAAAACGTGTAATAGACTAGAACTTTAGCTATTTGGATAAGCTTTATATGTAAATATGCTAAGGCAAGGATGCTGAAAGGACTTGAAGATTCTGCCAAGTAACCAGGAAGCCGAGTCCCTGCTACCTGCATGCTGTATCAAGCAACCAGTAATCAAAGCTCAAAAAGGATGCTACAAGGAACCTGGAGATAGTTAAGGAAGCTGACTTACTCGAAGAGGATACTACCAGATACATCAGAGTCAATGCAACCTGACTAGCCAGTAGAGTCACTTCAGTTCTAACAAATCAGAATCTGCCATGTGTGAAAAAGCAGCAAGGACACAGTACAAGCAGTCTGCAAAATGAAGTTGCGCAGACAAAGGACAAAGCAGTTGCAGAACAGAGTGAAGGCATTTCAGAACAGGTGTTAGAAGATCGGCAGAACCAATCAGGAAGAGACACCTCATCATGCAAAGGACTGCTTTTCCAACGGGCAGAAAACTATCTGATGCCTATAAATATGGAAGTCTGATACACAAAGAATAAGCGAAGAGAAGAAAAAAATATACAACTAAGAGAGAACTTAGAAGCAAACAGACGCGAAGCAAATCTCTTACAAGCAAAAGCTTATACACTCAAGCTAATCAGACTGAGCAGCAGCAAGCCAGCTACCTTTGTGATCTTCAGAAGTTCAAGGAGCTTGCTGCATTTGATTGTGTTTAAATCTTTCACTTTATTCTAAGTCTGATAGGAGTCGCTTAGGCAGGAGTTGATACTGCTAAGTTGTAATCTCTCTGAAGAAGAGAAAGGATCTTGTGTGGGTCGGTTAACCTGTGTGGAGATCCTGTGTGGGTCGATAGTTGGTCACTGTGCAGCTACCTGTGTGGATAGAGCTGACAGTTTGTTTAGAGTATAGTTTGTGGTAGCTGAGACTATTGTAAATCAAACTTGCTTTAACAAAGTTCCTCCTTGTGAAGGAGTAGAGAGGACGTAGAGGGATTACTCCACCTTTGAACCTCTATAAGCTTGCTTGTGTTATTTATAGCTTTCTATCCATCTATCTGCATCTGAGCATACTGCATTAAAAGCGTGTTTCGAAAATCATAAGTATTTCCGCTATGCATTACATTCTCTGTCTAAGTCCTGAGGTCACTGCCTGAGTAGGAACCTATCGAGCAGTAAGCTTACTAGCTACCTATTCATCAGGGACTTAACATTCTTTGGAGCAAAAGTTGAAAATTTGATAAGGTTAATTCACCCCCCCTCTTAACCTTATACCACTGGGACCAACAATATGTTTTAAAATCTAGTATTGTATGGTTTACATTTTATATTTTAGCAGATAAATAATAATTACCTGAAATGTATGATACATAACATATCAGGCAATTTGGATAATTTATAATGTCAAAATGTAATATATCGCAAAGATTTGGCGAGAAAACCAAATAAATTGCGTGTAAATATAGTATGGGTAATAATGAATATAAGGTTGGGCCAAGTCCAAAACTACCCATTTTGATAATGTAAGGAACTTTTCTATTCCATTTTTATGAAAATAATTTTTTTACCCATTTTTAAGGTATTTTGCTAAATACATTCTAATACTATCCCTTAACTATATTTTAATTTTAATTAATAAATGAAATTCAAATACACTATTTGAATACAAAATTTAATATTTCAAAATACATAAAATTCTATAACCTAAAATTTTGAAAAGTTGAAAATTCATTGTCCCCCCTTCCAACCCCAAGTTCCACCGACACTCAATCTCCACCACTTCAATATCAATGACGGAAGAAAATACTAGGCAGAGCTTGAATTTTATTGATGAATCTAAAGATATTTTGTGTGACAATGGTCGAATTTGAGATGAAAATGAGGTTACAAGAGATGGAGAACTGAGATGAGAATGAGGTTAGGGAGATGAGAGAAATGACGGTGATTCTTGTCGGAGATCACAAAAGAGTGGTAGATGTTAGATTTGCACTGATAAATCTAAATATTGGAGCGAAGATGGTGGAAGGGCGACGTCGCTCGCACTCGAAAATGAAAGCATCAGGATAAGTTAAGAAGGTTGGAAAAGTGAATGAGAGTTGATTTGTACGATGGTTTGTGTTATCTGAATTTGGAGGTGAGATATGAGACTGTTCGAAGGGAGAGATAAGAGTTTGGATTACAATTTTTTATTTTTTATTTTGTGTATAATTACCATCATAATCGTGAATAATTGTGAAATTTCTTGAATTTTTTAATTTTGTGTATAATTACCATCATAATCGTGTATGTACATGCACAAGTAGGAAAAAATCATCAAAATCATGCATCTTTTAATATTTTGATATATGTACACGATATATGTCTTACTGTATAGGATAAATCATTTATGTTTAATATTGTGATATATGTACACGATATGTATATTACTCATGTACACGATAATTATGATATGTACATCATATGTATCTTAATACGTGTACACGATTATAATATGTACACGATATATATTTTACAATGTGTACACGATTATATTTTACGTGTACACGATTACACGATATGTATTTTACAAAGTGTACATGATAATTATAATCCAAGTTATAATCGTGTACACATTATGAATTATGTACACGATACCTACGTACAATCACATAAAAATTATGTACACGAGATAATCGTGTACTCCATAAAATATACTCGTGTACAAAAAAACTAAAAATCCCCAGATGAGTTTGGTTGAAGCGCAATATTCAAATTTTAGATGATTTTTCCTAATTAGAGAGTTTTGGTTGAAGTGCAGTGTTTAGATCTTTAAAAAAAAATTCAAATAAACATATTTTCATCGGGTAAATAAATTTTAGATGATTTTCGAGGGTTTTGGTGGAATTTTTTTTTTCCAAATAAACATATCTTCACTGGATAAACAAATTTTAGATGATTTTTCCAAGGTTTTGGTTGAAGTGCGGCGTTTAGATTTTCAATTTTTTCTTAGATAAACACACCGGATAAACAAATTTTTGAAATCTTTTTCCTAAATAAACAAATTTTTTAAAAACAAATTACATATTATGTTTGAAGAGTAATTATTAAAGACTTATCTATGAAAGACATTTGTAGAAAAATTGAATATAAAATATAATATAATATATTTAAAATTAAATTTTAATAAATATGATATATATTGTAAGTAAGTTGACAAATTGGATTTTTTATATCAAAATTATGTAAAAAAATTATTTTCATTAAAAAAAAAATAAAAAATTCCTTGAGTTATAAAATGGGATAAGGAGAGAACTTTACACGTTTATCTTCAAGAAAAAGACAAAAACCTTTTAAAGGCCGCAATTCTTATCCAAAATAATTATCCGATGCCCGGAAAAAAAGGACGCCCAAAATTTAGAATGTCCGATTCAGACCAGTAAACAGTAAGCACGTGGTGCAACCGAGAATAAAGGAGCCCAAAATATTTTAAAAAAGTAAATAGTAAAATTATTGAAAAACCCAATCCCCAAACCCCTCGACTATGGACCCTCGCCGCGTTCCCCGCACGGCCAGCGACCCTAAGGTCCGGCACGTCGGGTTCTTCGCTCCGGCGGCTCCGCCGAACCGCTCTCAGTCGGGTCCACCCGCCCCGACATCTTCGTCGCCTCCCCCGTCCACCGGTTCCTTGTCCCCCATCATGATCCCGCCGCCGCGCCAGCTCTCCACCGACCTCTCCCGCTACGCGCCTCTCCCTCGCGCAGCCGCTGATTCCGGCAGTTATAATCCGTCTGAGATTCTATCTTCTACTGCAACCGGGGATTTTTTTACCAGCTCTGGAAAGTTCGCGACGTCGTTGCCAGCTGGCAGCTTTGGTATGGCGTTGGCTAATCGGAATAATGGCGCTCAATTGCCACCAGGTACACTTCATTTTCCAATTTTTTTGTTTTTTTTTGTCGAGGTTGTTTTTTTGGTTTGATGGAATTGTGGAACAGATGGAGGGACAGTGGAAACGCAGAAAGCAGTGAGTGGAAAGACCTTAAAGGAGAAGACGTCGAAAGCAGAAAGAAGGGCAATGCAAGAGGCGCAGAGAGCTGCAAAAGCTGCTGCTAAAGGTGAATTGCATTGTTCATTGTTGGAGATATTTGTTTACATTTGAATTCTGATATTGCTTAATGATTGTGGGAACATTTGTTACAAGATTCATCAGCCAAACCTTAATCTTCATCTAGCAACTTGATATGTTTCTCTGCAGCCACTTCAGTATGTATTGAATTCCTGCGATTCATTAATTCATCTAGCAACTTGAATCATTAACTCAAAGACATCCTGCGATTTAGTTGTGACCTTTCCGTGAAGTCCATCGGTTTAATGCCATAAATTTCCTTGTCACCATCAATAAGTTTGAAATGTTTAGCTTATAGTATTTGTGGCCATAGGTTTTCTCAGTCATTGGTTAAATGCATTCTGATTGGTAGAATGCATCTCTAGAATGTGCTTGTAAGGTGATTCGCCTATATTTTAGTTGGTCGTTCCATTGTAATTAAAGTAGGTGGAAAATTGATCGTTATAGGTGAAGGAAGTCAGACATCCTCTGCTGCTGGTGAAAATGCCAATACAGGAAAGCCTGTGAAGGCTATTTCACAAAAGAAAGACAGCTCTTCTGTTGCAGCTACTGAGAAAAAAGGAGGTGATCGGCAACCAGATAAAGATAGGAAGAAAGATGTCCCTCATCCTCGAATGCAGTTTGATGATGCAAGTAGAGTTGAGAAGGCTAAGAAGCGATCTGTAGTAAAACAAAATGAAGCCAGGAACAGAGTTGAACTCTTCAGACATCTACCTCAGTATGAACATGGAACGCAGCTTCCTGACCTGGAATCGAAGTTCTTCCAGCTTGATCCAATTCATCCTGCTGTTTACAATGTAACCTCCAAGGCTCTAAAAATGCTCTAATTTGTTAGTTTGCTCTGGCATTGTTAAAAGAGAAAACTTAGGACAGAAACACATAAACGATCTTCTTTTACTAATTTTATTAGAAAATTCAAATTTTGAAGTTTTTTCCCAACCAACCAAAAACAAGGTAAATTTTGATGTTCGTTTTATATTACATATGTCAGGTTGGACTAAGATATCTAGCTGGGGATATATCTGGTGGCAATGCCCGTTGTATTGCTATGCTTCAAGCATTTCAAGAGTCAATCAAAGATTACTCCACACCACCTGAGAAGTCCCTGATAAGGGACTTGACTTCAAAAATAAATGGCTATGTCTCTTTTCTGATTGAATGTAGACCCCTCTCAATCAGCATGGGGAATGCTATTAAGTTTCTTAAAACTCGAATTGCACAATTACCTTTGAATCTGTCTGAATCAGAGGCAAAGACCAATCTTGTCTCTGGTATTGAGCATTTTATAAGTGAGAAAATAATTCTAGCGGATAAGGTAATTGTGAAACATGCCGTAACCAAAATTAGGGATGATGATGTTCTTCTCACACATGCTTCATCATCTGCTGTTGAAATGATATTATTGCATGCACACGAGCTTGGTAAACAATTCCGTGTGGTCATAGTGGATTCGCGTCCGAAGCTTGAAGGCCAAAAGTTGCTTCGTAGGTTAGTGGCAAAGGGTATTAATTGTACATACACTCATTTGAATGCTCTTTGTTACATCATGCATGAAGTTACCAGAGTATTTTTGGGCGCATCGTCGGTGTTGTCTAATGGAACAGTATACTCAAGAGTTGGCACTGCATGTGTTGCTATGGTAGCCCATCAGTTCCGTGTACCAGTATTGATATGTTGTGAAGCATACAAGTTCCATGAAAGGGTTCAGCTTGATTCAATTTGCTCTAATGAACTTGGTACGGAACCAAATTATTTCTTAACAATTTGCCTTATTATCTGCTTCTAATTTCTGAAAAATTGTTTCACTTATCACTGTAGGTAATCCTGATGCTATTTCAAAGGTTTCTGGTAGAAAGGAAGTCGATTCCTTGGATGGTTGGGATAATAACGAGAATCTACAACTCTTGAACCTGATGTAAGAATTTTTCTTAACTGGTGGATTTTAAGATAATGCTGTTTGATTGATATCATGTGTGACCTTATACTTTTCTATTGCACCAGTTATGATGCAACACCTTCAGATTATGTATCAATGATTGTTACCGACTATGGAATGGTAAGTTGGAGATGGTTAAATCATAATTGTACTGACATATATATTGCCATTTTGTTAAGCTCTGATTATAGTATGCTTATTTGAACAAGTTTGTTCTTTCTAGTAGGGGTTACACATTCATACATCATGCTAATAAATTCCATGAAACCATAATTTCAATGTTTCATCTATCATTTTTGCCTTGTGATTATACTGTAGCTTGAAGATCATTCATAGTGTTAATGTTTCATGTGATTTCTATAGATCCCACCTACAAGTGTTCCTGTCATTGTTCGAGAGTACAGCAGAGATCACTTGTGGATATAAAGATGAGCTATGTAAATTACTCTCGAAGTCTTTGCTTACAGATTACAAAGTAAACTTTGAGCACCCCATCCCCGCAATGGCTTTGCATTACAAATGTTGATCTCAAGATTCTGATTTTCGACATTCTTCATGTTGTATCCATTTTCCAAAATCACCCTTCATGTTACAACACATATTGCTTTTTTTTTTTTTTTTTTTGCCTGACCTTGACTCTGTGAAGAGCGCGAATATTCCGCCTCTCCCAAGCAGTTTTTGAAATTTATGATGTGATGAGCTCTTCATTTTCATAGCAGATGTTCGAATTGTTGTAATTTTGTTCACAGAACTACTAATAAGAATGGTGATTCTGTGTGAATTTTGTTCTTTTGTGGCTTCCATCATAGGTTTTGTGGGTAATTTATTTCTTATCGAAACTTTTAATGGACTTTCTGCTTTTAGGGAACTTAATGATGCAAAGCGGCATGGATCTTGTTTGCTTTACATTGACAAACAAACAGCAGATGAAATGATTTTTGAGGCATAAAAATGGCAGCCAATCCATTTTTTGAAACCAATGACAACCACTTCAAATATTTATGCTCATCGATTGATAATCAGACCAATTATGTTATTTCAGACTGATGAAATCCAACAAATCTGAACAATAATATAACCATTATATGTCTTATCTGAAACAATATCTGAAACAATATTTAATATAACCATGTAATAGAAAGACACGGATAATGCTTGACTATTTGCCTCAGTTTGTACTCAATACTAATGTGGTTTGCATGCTAAAAGAACAACAGTTGTTCATCTCATCTCTTTCTCCTCTGTAGAAACAACTCAAACATTCATGATCCAATGATAATGCATTAAGTAAAATTTCAACAGTCTTGATGCTACTATTCTGCAATTCCTCTAGGAATATCACCTTTTCCATGCAGAGGAGAGAGAACCCCAAGAATGACGAAACCAGCCAAAACAACAACCAAGATCCCCAAAGAATTCACCAACAACGCCTCTGCTGAATAACGTGTTATAACATTTTGTGTTTGCAGAAATGTTGCCTTCTCCAGAAAACCTGTGGTGCAGGTAGCTACAGCTAGGGCATAAACGTAAACCCCAAAAAACACATGCCATGGCATTAGGCTTGCCCGCCTATTTCTTGATCCACCGGGATACCAAAAGGTGGCAAATCCAGCTGCCCACTACACAAGAAATTACTAATATACCATCAGAAAATAACTAAATCTCTATATGCAAAAATAAACTTCTCAAACAGTACCTGAATTCCAAACAAGAAAAGACAGGCTAGCCCTAGCCACGAGTGGAGACTATAGAAGTTATCGATGCCTTTGTCAACATGAAACCTCCATGCAGCCCATAGTCCAATGATGCTCAAGCAGAAAGCCAGGCATTGGAGGAGAAGATGAACTAGCTTTTTGAAGCTTTTTGTTCCTGATAATATCTTATAAGCTAGCATGGCTGCAAAAATCTATCATGAGCAATTAATACTTTTTTTTTACAAGATTTCCCCGTGAATATGGGTAGATAAGTAAGTATACAATCAGTCAGCATGTTGGCATACAGACAGACAGGTGCAAACATCCTCTCATGTAAGGGATCTCAAAGCCACGAAGAAAACAAATGAAAATTGCAGATGCATATCCAAACAAAAATGCAAGGAGATAGAATACAAGGCAGGTGATAATAAAAAGGGGGGAAGAGACAAAATGATGTTTTCATTACATGGAGTCTATGTTGTATTTGCATATAATAGTTTCATTTAAGCAGCTAACTATCAAATAAGTAGAATTGTAATGGATCTATATTCCTAATCAGCTAATTACAAAAGGTATATATATTCCTGAATAACATAAGATACAAATGCCAAAATACCCACTTGAAGAGTTTTTTCTATTATATAATATAGTTCACCTCCTCTTTATTGACCTATCTGAATATTGAACCTTTAGAAATTAATGCAGTAGTAAACAAATTAGTAGTCCCTTTGGCATGTTAAATGAATTTGTGGCATGTCTATACTAGCAAGTTATTTGAGAAACACACGCTTCTAATATAGCCGCTGGAAGAAGATAACGAATATCTATACTGTGAGAGCAAATGAATTTTGTTGAGGCTAACCACATACAAATACATGAGTTCTCAACATGAACATTTACATCAATCCTACATTGATTTATAACGCAATTCATCGAGAAAAGATACAAATACATGAGGAATGTCATCCATTCTACATTTATACAAAGCATTTCTGCGAGAAATTACTGTTTTTCAAGACAGAACAGCATATTATTGGAAGCAGACTAGCCCAAACTTTCACAAATTACTTCATATGTACTTTACCATATAAATATATTTTTTAGTTGAGCGGATATTGACTGCCTAGTGCCTAAGCCATCTTGCCTGTCGATTTTTTCTAATTTTTAATTATTTGCGTTATTCTAGCATTCCACATCAACATTTCTTAATGCATATATTTAAATCCATAGCAGACACATATCTAATGCAATAAAATTTAAAAAGTAGCATGAAAACAACGTTATTTCGTTCTTTTATTTAAAAATAAATATAATTCCAAGTTGAATGCCTAGGCACCGCCTAGTCGCTGCCTAGAAGAATCAGGAACTAATTCCACCGGTTTTCATTAAATTGAGTCTAGCATATGGCGCCTAGGCTGATTTTTGCAACAATGACTAGATGCAAGCTATCTTGATAGTCCTACAATGCAATTAGTGCATCCATTTCAAACCTACAAAAAGTTCAGCTCATATTTCTTACAAATGAGTATATTAATCAAAGACTTTTCACCTAAAACAACTGACAGATTAAATTGATAACCAATCATATAAATATAAAGATAATAAAATACAAAGAATTGCATTCTTCACAAGGCTATCAACAGGTTATTCTTCATTTATATGTTTACCAGACAGAAGAGAAATGGAATCTATAATACGAACAATTTCAGTTAACAACGACGAATTAAAGCTCTATTTGGTCCTACATTCAATTCATACCTTCGCCATTCAGAAGCACAAGGCCAATCACCATTAATACAGGATGAACCTGAAATCAAAAACGAAAAGGAAAAACCCATTCAAAAATTAAACCCTCCATTCGAAAACCCCAAAGGAAAATTGAAGATAGTTTACTTTTGACCAATAAAATAAAGGAAAGAGAGGAACGGCGATGATTTACATTAAAAATGAGATCTTTGTTCTCGGAAATAAGAGCCAAGCCGCCTCTGTAATGCACAGTCCATATTAGAACGAGTAAGGCAACAGTAATTCCGATTATCCTCACCACCGGGAAGATCGGAAAGCGTACTACAGGCACCGCCATTTGAAGATTATGAAAATGGAGTGGATCAAGTACGCGGGTGTGGAGTCGAGTTTTGATTTTGAAGAAGAGTGCTAGATGAAGTATTGTTTGGAATTGGTGCTGCGGAATATCAATGGAATACAAAAATGAGAGAAATCTTTTATTAAAATAATATATATATATATATATATATATATATATATATATATATATATTGGATCAGAAAGGGGTTGACTCAGACAATGTCTGATAAAATCAATTGGTTGATTCTAATAGTACATGAAAGCAATAACAATTTTGAAGAAAATAGTTTTCTTATTTGATAAAACAATGAACAATAAATAAATAAATGAGTAAACTCTTACTTACATTAACATAATCTAAAATTCTAAAAGATAAAAATAAAATTAAGATAAAGATATTAAAACAACAAAATAAATCTAAATCTCATCAAATATATCTCTTCATCATTCATCTAGTCTTTAAAACGAAAATCAAATATCATGAGATTATAAATTATTTGAGGATGAGATGCAAATTATTTGAAAATTTTGAGATAAGTAATTAATTATTAAATTTATAAATAATATTAAAAAAGGGGAATGGGTAATCCTTGTTTATATAAATGAGGTCGATTTTAAGATAGAGGATTTGATGAGGTATAAATATCATCGACACGCCATCTCGTAGTT
Organism: Scutellaria barbata; assembly: GCA_028654395.1. Taxonomy (NCBI): domain Eukaryota; kingdom Viridiplantae; phylum Streptophyta; class Magnoliopsida; order Lamiales; family Lamiaceae; genus Scutellaria; species Scutellaria barbata. Next base: position 16,917,889 of record CM053650.1, read on the forward strand.
TTTAAACGGGAAATCACCATCTTCATCCTATTCTCCGATGGGATCAGAAATCTTCATTCCATTAACTTTGGTACATAATGATGATGGTTTTGCAATGGAAAAATTGTCATCCCTCCATCATCAATGGAGGAAGGAAAGCTGTCGCATTCTTCCCATAAAAAATTGGTGATTGAGTAATCACCATCTACTACAGCATCCTCATATGAATTGAATGAGGTGAAAAATTGAATTGTGAAAATCATTACCATCAATCACAAGTTGTAATTGGTCTCTGAATATAAATGACGCAGTGGAAAGCATGATAAAAGATATTTGGATTCCATTGATTTTGAGAATACCAAAAAAGTAATAATAATTTTAAATAAAACTAATTTTTTTATTTTATAAATCAATCAACCCCTACAACAATAAAGAAAATTATTATCTATATATATAATAATAAGACCACGATCCAAAATAATAAACCAAATTTGCTACTGCCAAGTACCCTCCTATTTTCAGTAAGTTGATTTTTTCTTCTAATTGTATTTAACTTTTTTCCTAATCAATTTTATTTATTATGTAATTTAACTGTAAAAATTAATTAATTGAACTTTAAAGTTCCCTATTCAATTTTTGATTTTACATTAAAAATAATATTTATGAAAATAAATATTTTTCCTTTTTGTAATACAAAATCATAATTTCAAATTTATTTTATCTAAAGTTCATTGTTAATGCATGCATGACATATCAAATTTTATCATTATTATTTGTAGTTTTATTTATAAATTGGTGGCTTTAAAACTAAATAATTTCTTCAATTAAAATTCATGTTTAATAAATGATGTATCGAGTCTATCATTCTTATTTATAATTTTATTTATTTTTCAGTTTATTACGTATTTGTAACTTTGAGGGTGGTGATAATCTTTCCTAAACAAAACATAATGTAAAATTAAAATTTATTCATTTAAAATTTTCTTTCAAATGAATGACATATCACATTTATCATTTTGATAATTTTTAATTTTTTATTTATATTGCATATATAAAAGTAAAATATCAAAACTAAAACGTTTTGAGTTTTTCTTTAATTTCAATGAAGTAGTTTTAGCTATAGTAGAGTAAAATATTTGAGTTAAAAAAATACCTTTTCTAAGTAAAAATTATACTATAAAATTTACAAAAATAAATAAATAAATAAATAAGATGGCAATAAATAAAATTAAAATTAGAAAATTAATAAAATAATATGTTTTTTAGTAAATAGATTATTTGAGAAAAAATTAATAAGCAAACTTTTAGTATAATGGTTAAATATAACTACAAATATGATAACGTGCAACACATTAGAGAAATACTAGTTTATATTTTTATAAACATAGAATCCTAAAAAATAAAGATAAAATTAATATAAATATATTAATAATAATAAAATTAATATAAATCTTCATCAAATATAATCTCCATTAGGGAACCAGTGACCAAGGGACAGTGTCCCCCCCCCCCCCCAATTTTAGTAATTATAATAATTGTGAGATTATTTATAAAAAAATACATAAAAAATAGGCAAAGTCTTGGGTGAGATCGTCTTATAAATCTCATGTTGTGAGACTGGTCGGGTCGGATCGACATAAAAAATTACGTAATACTTTTGCGTGTATTACGTAATATTTTTCTATATATTAGGTAATACTTTGTATTATAAGATGTGTTTTGAGTTGAGTTGGACCATACGAAAAATATGTAATACTTTTATGTGTATCAGATAATACTTTTATGTATATCAGGTAATACTTTTATTTTGAGTTGAGTCAAATTATAAGAAAATATGTAATACTTTTATGTGTATTGGGTAATATTTTTATGTGTATCAGGTAATACTTTGTATAATAGGATATATGACCCGAATTGGGTCGGGTCGGGTCTTAAAAAACACGTGGATCCTAGGGTTTCCAGTGCTCTCTTGTTCTCGTGCAATATGTAATATTTTTGTATATATTATGTAATATTTTTCTATATATCATGTAATACTTTTGTATTTTGCATATATATTAAATAATATAATACAAAGTATTATCTGAAATATAGAAAAGTATTACCTAATACACATAAAAGTATTATTTAATTATTATATTCGACCCGACCCGACCTATTTTACGGAATGGGATCCATGAAACGATCTCACACAAGACCTACTCAAAAAAATAATGTTATGAAGTAATAAGTTATTTGTTTTTAATATTAGGTATAATTGAGTTACCATTGTCAATGATTTTTATATCCATTGTTTATTGAGTTAATATTATTTCTTTTAATTGTATATGTCATCTTTACATTTTGTATTAAGTTGATATTCAACCATTAATTTTTTTATCATTTTAGGTACCAAATTTAAATAATATAATATTTATTTTGAATTTTCTAAATAAATGAAATGAGTAACTTATATTTATGTTCACCTATTTTTGTGTTTTTTTTTAAATGTCCAACATTTGAATTTTATCATTTTGATCATCGAATATTTAGTATAAATTTGTTAAAAAAATGCATATGCCACAAGTATAGGTTACTTGTTTCAAAATTTTAAAAAAGAAATAACAATGATCTATATTTTAAAGTTTATATAAATAATAAGAAAAATCAAAAGTTTAATATATTTACTGTAAAATAAAAAATAGATAAAATACTTGTACAATTTATACATATTATTTGATTTTTATATTACTATCAGTCGAGTCCCCTACAACAAGATTTCTGACTTCGTTGTTGAGGACTTAATGAGGCTTTGTATTATTTTGTATCATTATTCATTTAGATTGTAAATAGAACTCAAAATACGTAATTGGAATAAAGTTCAAAAAACGGATCTCAGAAAATGTAAATAAATGGAAAGAGACATTTACCAATAAAATTTTCATTGGTAACGTTGTCGGCAAGCAAACAAAACAACGTTGTTTTATTTGTTATCGACAGAAAGTCTGCCGGTAAAATTTCAGTAATTTTTTTAAGATTCTTTTTAAAAAATTTATTCAAACTTTACTGACGAATTATATTCCGTCGGTAAATTTCAAGTAGAACAATGTTGCTTGGTTTTTCCTAAAAATTTTGAATATGATTATACGATATGGTTTTGAATTGTAATATATCAAAATGACGTAGTTTATGACAGATTTATTGATGGAATTTTCGGTTAGTTAATTTGTCGATATTTCTGAATAAATTTTAGATGGTAGATCTTATTCTCCCCCTGCTCTCTTTCTTTCACTCTCACTCTCTCTTCGCCTACAACCGCCACCCCCAGGCCCCAGCCCCTTGCCCTCTACCCTCTCTCTCTCTTTCCTTCCTCCTCTCATCCTCTTTCTCTCATTCGCCGCCGCCTCATTTATCCTTTTTTTTTAAGTTAATTTGTTGTTTAACTAGCTATTTTGGTGATTTACTTGAATTTGTTAGATAATCTAGATGATAATGTAGTTGAGTTTGAATTTCTTGCTTCAGTTGAATTTGTTAGATGATGATGTAGATGAATTTTATATATATATATATATATATATATATATATATATTAATTAGTTTAGTATAATGTTATTTCAGTTAGGGAAAATTGGTAAAAATGACCCTTAAGTTTGCTAACTTTAGGAAAATGACCTCTAAATATTGATATTTTTAAAATTAACTTGTAGCTTAAAAAAGGTTGGTAAAAATGACGTTTGACCGCCTCTAGCAGGTAATCGTCTGATTACCTGCTTATGTATCATATAATTTGAGTTTTTTTTCTTTTTTTGAAGAAATTAAATCTTAAAACCATTATAAATTCCACATAGACATATAAAGTGACTTTGACAAAATATAAAAATAAAAATATCCCATTTAATCAATATAAAAATATATAAAGTAAAAAATATTAATTATAAAAAAATCAAAAAAGTAATTTCCAAATAACTAAAATTAAAACTAAATTAAAGTTTTTAAAATAATTTAAATTTAACATTATTTAAGACTTTAAATTTTTAATTTCCAAATAATTAATTTACAAATTTTTAAGACTGAAATTATGGAATTAAGTTATTTTAAAATTTCAGTATATAATTTATAATTTATTTAATTTCAGTTATAATTTAAATTTAATAATTAAAATATTTTTAATTTCAGTATATAATTTAAGATTAAAATCAGCTCTTCAATGGGTTATTTAAAATATATTTAATTATAAATCGAAATTATTAAATATAAATATATTTAATTATATATTTTAGTTTTAAAATTTCAATTCATTTTAAAATTATTTAAAACTAAAATCAGCTCTTCAATGGGTTATAATTTCAATTTATATTTAATTTATTTCAGTTTATATTTAAAATATTTTAATTATATTTTAAGATATACTGAAATTTATATATTTAAATTATAATTTAAATTTAAAGATTTCCAAATTAAGATTTCAGTTTTTAATCTTAAAACTTATTTTAAGACTTTAATTAATTTAAATGTAAATTTAACATCTTTTAAACTTTAAATTTTTTAATTTATAATCTTAAATTTTTAATTTCAGTTTATATTTAAATCTTAAAAGACTTCAATGAATATTTCGAAATTAATTTTTTTTATTTTTTGGAAATTATTTTTTTGATTTTTTATAATTAATATTTTTTACTTTATATATTTTTATATTGATTAAATGGGTTATTTTAATTTTTATATTTCCCCAAAGTCACTTTATATATCTATGTGGAATTTATAATGATTTTAGAATTTAGTTTTTTCAAAAAACGAAAATAAACTCAAATTAAGTAACATATAAGTAGGTAACCGGAAAGGTTACCTACTGGAGCCGGTCGAAGGTCATTTTTACCAACTTTTTTTTAATTTATGGGTTAGTTTTAAAAATGTCGATATTTAAAGGTTATTTTCCTAAAGTTGACAAATTTAATGGTCATTTTTACCAATTTTCCCTTTCAATTATTAATGAAACTTATAATGTGAATTAGTTTAGGTTATACATGATGTAAGTATATGTCAGTTTTTGAAGTTAATGTTAAAGTTTAGTGGATGATGATAATTATTTATGTTCATTAGTTTAGATTAATTGTGATGTTATTGGAAAATTATAGTTTATAACGTTAGTTTAGGTTTAATTAGGTTATAATTTTGATTAATTTATGTTAGTTTATAATTTATCTTAAAGATGTTGGGTTTATGTTAATTTCTTTATATTTCATATCAAAATAATTGTATATGTTGGTCCCAAGTGGTCTCGGGGGTTTAGAGGGGGTGAATGAACTTTCATCGATTTTAGAAAATTGTTTCGAACTTACAATACAGACTGGAACAACTTACAACACTATAAAGTAGTACTGTCTGCTGTGATCTAGAGTTCTTGTAGCGGAAAATTATACTTTGATTAAAGGCTTGTTTTCTCAAAAATATTTTCTTATGAAGATTCCTTTATGCTTATCGTTAATGTAAACTAAGATGCAGCACAAAGTATATTAAAGTGATTAAGAGCACTTAAGGACTTATAATGGTTCGAATGTGGTGTAATCCTTCTATGTCTACTCTATTGCTTCCTCCGTTAAACACGATTGATTTACAGGACACAACCTAATAATCCATCAACTTAACAAGTTAACACCTATTAAAACTCAACTTACACACGGTTGCTGCAAGTTCTAAAGGCAAACCCACAAAGAATTTCTAAACTCCCACAGAGGGTAATTGCCTTTCTCCTAGACAACTAAAAACAATTAGTAAGGATAAATCCTTTCAACTGATATCACCTTAAAACAACCTATCACACAGCAAATACGTAAAAGTATATATATGTTCTTTCTTCAACTGGTGCGGTGAAGTGATCTTCTTTATTCTCTTCGAATCTTTGAAGTTGAGCTTGATCATTTAACCAGATCGAGTGATTGAAACTTGTTTGAATGCTTGAGAGTATAGCTTGGAAATTGCTTGGTCTTTTGAGTGCAAATGTTTCAGTAACCAGTCTTAGTGCTGCTCGACTTTTATGTATACTTGTAGAAAGATATTCATTGAAGGAGATATCTCTCATTTGAAATTAGAATTCTGATCAAATGCATGACTCGTATTTAATGTTTCTTAACTTATCTTCTCAGCTTATTTAATGCGGTGGTTGCGGCTTGCAGCTTTCTGCAACCTGTCATACCACGTATCATCTTTGCATTGGCTTTGCAACTATAACTTTGATTTTATCTCAACTGGCTCTATTCTGATTTGCTTTGGTTAGCATTCCTCGTACTGCATTCATTCTTCCTCGTATTGCAGGTTGTGTTGATTCTACAACTGTATCTAAGGCTTTGTTGAAATATGCAGCAACTCTTGATTTTGCGTTGCATCCTTGAACTGTTTGCAGTAACTTGATCTCACTGCATTGCTATAACTTAACTTACTGCACTGCAGTAACTTATTCTTGCAACATAGCTGTAACGATCGCTTGGTTGCAGTTTCTTTTTCTTCTTACTGCTGCATTACTCTTAACTTTTCCTGTAATCTCTTCATTCATGCTTCGCTTGATACAACAAGCCTTATCTTGAGATCCTCCATCTTTCAGAACCTTACTTACAGACTCAAACCCAGCCTATATGTTTTCACTTAAATATTGTGAAAAATTGGGTAATCTAACTTCCTATTACATGATTGGTTTGTCTCATTAAAATCTAAATAATAATATCCCAACGGTATAACTTGTTTAAATTAGTATAACTCTTGTTTATTAGTTACTTTAGAATTAGGGTGTAATTATTTGATTCAATTTTATTGTTATGTTATAGGGTTAATTACAAAATAACCATTCAAACTATATCCATTTTTCACTCACTAAACTTTTTCTGATTGCATCTAACCGAGAACCTTTGCGCAAGTTGTAATTTACCATCTGACACCATTGAATATTCATTTTTCGGTCAATTTTAGTCACGTGCCTCACACGCTCTTTACCATTAAGGGTTTATTTCTCTTTTTCATTTTTTCAAGTTATAACAACTCACCATCTAAACTCTGCATGAGTAGTAATTTATCATCTAAACTTTACGTGATTTACCATTTGAGACCTCCAAATATTTATTTTTAACTAATTTTAATAATTGGCTAACACACACTCCCTTTACAATTTGAGATCACCAAATGTTTATTTTTCGAATAATTTTAGTCATGTGTCTAGTACATTATTATTGTTAGGAAATTGAAGTTTAGATTTTGATGAGACAAAACACGAGTGTAATAGGAATGTAGTCCTATTTTTCATAATATTTAAGTGAAACTAGATTAGATTTTGAGTATATAAAATAGGTTGAAGAATGAAAGAGATACACAATCGTTGTAATCTGAAGTTGATAACTGTTGCAAGGAAATGAGAATACAACAGAACGACAGTTACAACAAGGAAACTATAAGCTAAGTTACAATAAAAAGGACCAGGTTGCAGAGACTGCATATAACATCCTTAAAGAATGAAGAGCCAAGATGCTTTGAAGTTATGAAATGATAATATTTTTACAATATGAGGGAGATCATTTGCAGTCCGAGAATTAATCACTTCAATGAAACTAAAACTAGCCAGTAGAGATATATTGAAGGATGAAGTAAGAAGAGCCAGTAAGCAGCTGACACGTGGCCAGACAAGCTGTGCAAATCTATAACTTAGTATAACCACATTAAAAAATCTGTAGTACAAGATAATAAACATTCAATGCAACCTCAAACTTCATTTCATGCGAGCTCTATAATAAGGAGAGGATTCAGTTTCCAAGTGTTAGGGAAATTTGGTAAAAATGACCCGTAAGTTTGCCAACTTTAGGAAAATGATCCCTAAATATTGACATTTTTAAAACTAACCCGTAACTTATAAAATGTTGGTAAAAATATCATTTGATCGACTATAGCGGGTAACCGTTCCAGTTACCAGCTTACGTGTCATATACATACCAGCTTACGTGTCATATACATAAGCTGACACGTAAGCTGGTAACCGGAATGGTTACCCGCTGGAGCTGGTCAAATGATATTTTTACCAACATTTGTAAGTTCTGGGTTAGTTTTAAAAATGCTAATATTTAGGAGTCATTTTCCTAAAGTTGGCAAACTTAAAGGTCATTTTTATCAATTTTTCCTATGTGTTATGTCTCTCTTTAACGGGCATCATACTTCTCCTATAAATAAAGAGAGAGTCTACTGGAATTACTATTGATACTACAAACAATCAAAGCTAAAGTTCAAAATTTCTAAGAATTATCGAAGCCTCAAAGTTTCAGTCACTCAACATCTAAGAAGAAGTCAACCTTTCGTTCGAGTTCAAAAATTCTCAAGACTGCTTCAAGCACCAGTTGAAGAAAACTCTATATACTTTTACCTCTATATTGTGTGCTTAAGTTGTTTTAGGTGTTCTTAGTTGATAGGAATCTAGTCCTTTTTTAGAGTTTTATATTGTCAAGTGTATTTGACATTAATTTTATGTGAATTGTAGAGATCATGTGTGAGTTTGTCTTTGGGACTTGAGTAACCTGTGTGGAAGCTAAGTCTCAGTAGGTGTAACTTGTTAGGTAAGAGTTTGTAAGATCTAGTCCTATAAATCAAGCTTACTTAACGAAGTTCCTCCTTATGAAGGAGCAGAGTGGACATAAAAGGATTACACCACCTTCAAACTAATATAAAAGACCTTGTTGTGTTGTTTATTTTATATGTTCTTTATCGACCTTATATCTGCATAACTGTTATTTTGCATAAACAATCTTAAAAGCTCATATTTTAAAAGGTTTATAAATGAACTATATCTTTAAAAAGTTTAAAGTTTCTGTTGCACGAACTCTAAGTTACAGTGAGAAGCACTGCATCCTAGTGCTATAAGCTGAACTTCATACAATGTTGTAATCTTCTATAAGATACGGTGCAATAAGTTCAAAAATTTGCAAAAATCGATAGAGGTTCATTCAAATCCCCCTCTAAACCTTTGAACCACTTAAGACCAATAATTATTGTGGTTGTGCATTATTTAATTGTAGGTATAATAAAAATCCATAGGATTTGAAAGTATCGACGTATGCTCCTATACAAGTAAAATACAAAATATAAAAATAACATAGACATAATGTTGTCTACAATGTGACAACACTATGGATAACACAAAACGGAAAACTGAAACAATAAAAAGACAAGAGAATTATCTACAAGTATATAAAAATACTTGTGGGATGCCTGCAGGGCAAAATCTTTCTGATTGTATGAACTTGTAAGTACAAATCACAAAGAGATCTTTGAAAGAAGACTCTCTTTGACAAACTCTCAATACATCTTATAAGTGAATCTATGGAAACTATGGATGTATACAAACGTATGAAAAATAATTAACCATGTAACTAATCTATCTTACTAGAAAATCATTGGAGTAGACATTCTCTATAACTTTACGAAAAATAGATAGACTCGTTATAAACAAATGTGGTCAACACAGAGAACAAACACCGTATAATAGTCTAGACTCGAATGCTTACTTGTGCTCTATCACTTTCTCTCTATCAATCTTCAAGACGATTGCACCTATTTATAGACCTCATGAAGCTCTATAATCTTGTACACTTCTTCATGATCTTGGTATTCCATGATCTCTATTCTTCATGCTCCATCTTCTTTATCTCCATGAATCCTATAATCTCCATGATGTCCATCTCTCTCTCTTCATTATCACTTTTTATGACACGTTCTTTTCTCTCTTCTTAAATCCCATGTTCTTCTTTAATAAGAGATAAAAGATACACAAACAACTTTTTCCTATAAAATAGGAGAAGGATTTTGAGTGGGTCAAAATTCTCTCTCTCAATTAAACCTGCAAAACAACGTTATTAAAAGAAGGAAACAAATCTTCCTAGATTATGATAAAAATAAATCTTCAAGATTATAGATAACATATTTTTCTAGATTGTAGTTAATAATCTCCAAGATTATAGTTAATTAATGTAAATAAAAGAAAAGGGAAAAATAATTAAGTTGAAAAATTCAACATTAACAATCTCCCTTTTTTTTGTTTTTTCTGCTCAAAACTTTAAATCAATTAATCTCGCCCATTTTGTCTTTCTTCACAAAAACACAATAAAATCGAACTCCCCCTCAAAACAAGATTAACTTTGAAAATTTTTTTTACAAACAATCTTTAAGCTCCTTTTGAACAAAAACAATTTTGAAAAATATTTTCGAAAAATTTCAAATTCCCTCTAAACAAAACAATTCCTCCTTAAACCAATCACATTAAAAGAATCTTCCCCTCAAAAGAATTTTCCCTTAAAAATATACTACCCACTAAAATCCTCTTCCCCTTTTTGGGAAGAAAGATGGACAAAAAATTGTCTCTTATGTGAGTTTAGGACCTGCATAAAAAGAAAAAGTAGAGACAAAAACATGTTAGTAGTATAAATATCAGAACTGGTATCGTAACATTAAGTCGACCATTATAGGGACAACTTTGACAATTCAAAGCAAAGAGCAATGTGAGTTCCACTTAAAACTAATTTCTTCGTAGCCAATCAGAAAGAAAGTGGAAAAAGTTGGGAACAACCATGAGAGGTAGGAGAAGAGAGATTTAGTATTGAATGTTGAAGTTTAACAAGAGCTCAACAATTTTCAGTTGATTTGAATCCATGGATGAAAATTTGGTTGGAGAGAGAAAATAAAAATGAGTGTTTAGGTAGTGGGAGAGAATCACGACAATTGAGAGAGAAAAAATGTCACAACTTCTTGAGAAATGTGATTTATATAGATTTAAAAATTTGAATTTTGAGCCTTAATAAAAAGATATCTTTATCCCAAAAATTTAGCATATTATAACTACTTTAGAGATTAACAATCATGCTAAAAATAAGGAATCATTAAATTCAAATTTTCAAGATAGAGTCAACCTATCCACAATAAAATTTGTATCCACGAAAAAATTTGATTATATGCCATAAATTTAGGGATGCCTAGTAACCGAAAACATAAAAATCACACACAAAGATTCACCCAGATTATATGCTCCTTAACGTTGAGAACATTTGCGATGATAATTCCTGGGAATAAAAATAGACTCACAAAAAATATTGTGTACTTTTAAACCAATATAGCACATATCAATCTCAATCGACCTTTTGAAAAGAGAGCATTGTCGTAGCCAGCATCATGCTTCTAGTTACTTAGTTGTGAGATCAACTTTTCATTGCGGTTGTGGTATCTCCATCCACTTTTTTTTTTTACAAGAAAGCATCATCATAGCGAGTGTCGTGCCCTAAACACTTAATGTTAGGTCACACAACACTTATTAAAACAATCATTAGGCTGCCTTAAAAGCATCATCGCCGCAAACACCATGCTCCAAATGTTTTGTGATTTAATTAAATCATTAAACATCGTACACATTTCAAATGATTCATTGAATTTTTTTTTGAATTGTCCAAGCAGATATTCTCTCAACAGAACACACTTTCCAGATATAATCATGCATATGATGCCTAAAAGTTCTAGAACTAGAAAATAATGGATGTTATACAGAATGTGACAACATGACTTGTAACATCCGTAACCTGTGTATTTGCATTCAAACAACACACAAACCAAGAGACTTCTTCAGAGAAGAATATCTCTCAAAATCTAGGACCTTAGTAAAAATGTCTGCATTTTATTTTTCAGTTAATACGTACTCAAGATGGATAATATTTTTCGCTACTAAATCTCGAATAAAGTGATGCCTTATATCTATGTGCTTAGTGTGTGAGTATTGAACATGATTTTTTGAAATATCAATAACACTAGAATAATCACAATAAAGACTAAAAAATTTAGTTTTAAATCCATAGTCATCAAGCATTTGTCTCAACCAAAGAAGTTGTATACATCCACTATCCACAACTACATATTCAGTTTCAATCGTAGACAATGAAACACAATTTTATTTTCTATTATGCCATGAACCAAGATTATCTTTGAGAGCTTCATAAAAATTCTTATATTCAATAGGAGAGACAAAATAGTAAAATTTTACCTTAGAAATGTGGTTGGCATACACACATGTCTTACCATTTCATTGTAATTTACCGGGTCTTTCCTACAAGTTCTTGTCCCTTCATTTACTCCCTCTATCACTTGTGTGGTAGGGTGATTCTTCTTGATATGAGAATGTGGATCTCTTCTCACTGGATCATGTACTTCATCATCACTTTCTCCAGATTCTATTTTAGTGACGATTGTTTCCTATGAGGTGCCAATATCTGGGGGCATATATGTGGTAACAGATACGATCTCAAGAATAACTGGTGTTGTCAACATGTCGCCAACATCTGGGGCAACATGTGTGGTTACATTTTCGATCTCTGGAACAACAGGTATTTCCACTAAGTCTGTTACTGCATTTTTATATGTTTTACCTGTAAGATCAGAAAAAATCATCAAATATTACATTGATAGATTTTTGAATATTCCTTATTCTCAAATTTTTGCACACAATAAGCATGACTATTTGAGGAATATCCAAAAAATATAGTTTTGTCACTCTTTGAATCAAACTTAGCAAGATGCTCGCTATCATTTAGGATATAACAAAGACACCCAAACACATGAAAATATTTCAGATTTATCTTTTTCTCTTTCAAAATTTCATATGATGTCATTTTACTTCTGGATCTAAGATAGACATGGTTTCTTATATGACATGTGGTATTAATGCTTCAGCCCAAAAATATTTAGTTAAATTCTTTGAGCTTAACATAACTCGAGCCATTTCTTACAAGGTTCAATTTTTTCTTTCCGCAATCCCATTTTGTTGAGTCTTAGGAGCTGAAAATTCATGAAAAATTCTTTTCTTTTCACAAAAGGAAGCAAACATACTATTTTCAAACTCTCTTTCATGGTCAAATCTTATACTCAAGATTTTTGAATCAAAAGAGGTCTTAATACTCATGTATAGCACTTTGAAAAACAACATGTAATGCTAACTGCAATGTGACAACACCACGGATAACACATTGCGGAAAATATAAACAATAAGAAGACAAGAGAATTAACCACAAGTATATAAAAATACTTGTGGGTTGCCTACAGGGCAAAATCTTTCTTATTGTATGAACTTGTAAGTGCAAATCACAAAGAGATCTTTGGAAGAAGACTCTCTTTGAAAAACTGTCAATACTTCCTATAAGTTAACCTATGGAAACTATGGACGTATACAAACGTATGAAAAATAATTGACCACGTAACTAATTTATTTTGCTAGAAAATCATTAGAGTAGACATACTCTAAACTTTACGAAAAATAGATAGACTCGTTATAAACAAATATGGCTAACACAGAGAACAAACACCGTATAGTAGTCTAGACTCGAATGCTTGTTTGTGCTCTATCTACTTTCTCTCTATCAATCTTCAAGACGATTGCATCTATTTATAAACCTCATAAAGCTCCATGATCTTGTACACTTGTCCATGATCTCTATTCTTCATGCTCCATCTTCTTTATCTCCATGAACTCCATGATCTTCATCTCTCCCTTCATTGTCACTCTTTATATATAACACATTCTTTTTTCTCTTCCTAAATCTCATGTTCTCTTTAATAAGAGATGAAAGATGTACAAACAACTTTTTCCTATAAATTAGAAGAAGATGTTTGAATGAGTCAAAAAACTCTCTCTCTCTATTAAACTTGCAAAACAACATGATTAAAAGAAGGATATATATCTTCCTAGATTGGGGTTAAAATAAATCTCCAAAATTATAGATAACACATTTCCTAGATTGTAATTAAGAAATCTCTAAGATTATAGTTAATTAATTTAAATAAAAAAAAAAGAAAAATTATTAAGTTGAAAAATTCAACATTAACAGGATTAATTAAGTTTTCTCTAATTTACTAACCGCTAAAATCATTAAAAATAATTTAGTAATTTTTTTCTTTCTAAGAAGATTTGTTTCTCAATAACTGAGCATAAATTCATAACCGTGAACCACTGAATCATATATTCAATTTTAGTAATCATATCACATTATGATATCAAAACAAGTCACAAATCATTCCCTTAAATTTATTTAAGGGTGAATGTGCAAAAATACTCCTAACATTGTTGTTGAGGAGCAAATATACCATCAATCATTTTTTGAATACAAATATACTCTTAACATTTAAATTTATGAGCAGATTGATCATAATCTTCTTTCTATGGATATTTTATTCACATTCTACTAGTCCAAATTTATTATATTTTCTATTATATATATTATATTATGTGAAATAGTTAACCATTTGTATTGAAATATTCTAAATTAGTTTTAAATTTTATTAATTGATGATTTTTACTACGAAAAGTACTTTGAGAATTAAATAAATCTATAATTTATAATAATGACAAAACAAATATGACATTTGTCTTAAAAAAAATCTTTATGTTTTTTAAGTTTTAAATAGTAGAGAAATTAAAAAATGATATTATACATGAAGCACAAACATAATATTTTATTCTAAAAATCAAACACTTTTCCTTTATAAGCATAGGATGAGATTTTGATTTTTAAAATTTAAAAGTTTAGTATAAAGTCCTAAAACATAATTTAAGAAAAATTAAATATAATTTCTTATCAAAATAAAAGTTATTTTTAAAATAAGAAATTCATTTGGGATTATAAACGTTTCGATACTAATAATTTATTATTTAATAAAATATAAACACAACTATGTAAGGAGGATGTAAAATAACAAATCAAAAAAGAAGATTTTGATAAAATTGCATCATAATATCAACACTAGAGACATATTTGCACCTCGACTTAAATATTAGAAGCGTATTTGCTCCCCAAAAAAGATTAAGAGTGTATTTGCACCTCCTTATAAATGTTAATGATATATTTGAACATTTACCCTTAATTTAATAACACAATTTTAATCAGTTCAAATAATCCAAATAAAAAAAATATTTCCTTTTAAAACAAAAGTGGTCGCCTTGATTTCAAGTTGTTTTCAACGAAATTTTTGAAACTTTAATTGCAAGTAAAATATTCATTGCTTGACATTTTCGTACACTTGAAAAATTTCCGCGCTATACTTTGGTTCCTCGTCAAATAAGAAAATGAATCATAATCGGCTCGTCCCAGACATTGACATGCTATTTTCAATTCACCATTCAAAATCCATCCTTTTTGAATCACGAGATTGTCCATATTTTGGAGTATGTTCCTTCGATCCAATTGCACCAGAACACAATTGAGAAGTTTTCTTAAATTAAAAAAATCCACAATTAAGATTTTTATTTCTCTCCCTTTATTCCCCCTAAAACTTTAAAAGACAGATATACCCTTAATGATAAAGGACGTGCAAGATGTGTGCATGATTAAAATTGGTTAAAAAATAAATATTTTGGGTTCTCAAATTGCAACTCACACAAAATTGAGATGGTAAATTACAATTCATGCACACAGTTGAGATTGTTAGTTACAACTTGAAAATTTTGAAAAGATAAAAATATCCTTAATATTAAAGGCGTGTGAAACACATGACTAAAATTAGCCGAATAATAAATATTCGATTGTCTCAGATGGTAAATTGCAACTCACGTAAAGGTGAGATGGTTAGCTGCAATCGAAAAAAGTTTAGTTACTTAACTGAAATAACGAGTATAGTTTGGATGGTTATTTCTTATTAACCCTATGTTATATTATCCAATTATGTTAGTTAGCATAATTTAGTTGTAATGTTAATTAAGCTTAGTTTCTACATTGTTATAATGTTGATTTAGTTGTTATAAGTTGTTATTTTAGTTATTTTAAGATTTTAGTAGTTAGTTGTTAGTTTAGTTAATATATTGGTGATTTTGAAATGTTAATAATGTATTGGTATTTTGATGGTTTTGAAATGTTAGTACTCTAATTGTGATCTTGAAATGTTTAATTTTAGTAATTTAGTTGATCGAATTGTGGAATAGTTTTAAAATAGTTAGAATTGTGGAATTATTGAGAATTGCATGTTTTATTATGAAGACGGAGAGTTGAAAACTTGGTAGATTAATGCATGTGTCGTAATGCTGCCAAATTTTCGTTAGAATTTAGGGTTTAATTAATAAAATTTAGATGGTTGGTAGAGGCCACCAAATTACTTTAAATGTTTCAAATTTAGATGACCGGTAGAGGCCACCAAGTTGCCTATGAATGAGGTATTGGTCGAAACCGTCGAATCCTGTATAATGAATCTGACCATTCGACACCAGACTCTACACCACCGACGGGTTCTAATGGTGATTCAACAGGGGGAGTCCACTCCACTTATGAGATAGGTGGCCCCTTGAGAAGCACTCGGGTCCCTATATCGGACTCGAGCTTCTCACAGTAGGAATCACAAACACTTTCGACCTCTCGCCGGATAGCACTGCGGGTCAAGATTGGAGCATGAGTATTCTTATTTTTAAAATTTTTTTTATTTAATAAATTTTACTTATAACTAACTGTTGGTCCTAAGTGGTGTCTAAGGTTTAGAGGGGGTGAATGAACCTTGGTCGATTTTGAAAATCTTTTACAAACTTACTGTTCTGCAAGTTACTTGAACTTGCAGCGCTAGACAGTTATTGCTTACAACACTAGAATGCAATGTTGCACGCTGTAACTTAGAGTTTTTATGTGCAACGAAAAATATATTTTTGATACAAGGCTGGTTTTCTCAAATATGCTCATTTTCAAGTTGTTTTATACTTATGATAGATAGATATATAAGATAAAGTACATATATAGAAAGCAATAAAATACTTATGGTTTATAGTGGTTCGAAGGTGGTGTAATCCTTCTACGTCCACTCTACTGCTACCTCGAGCAGGAACTTTGTTAAGCAAGATTGATTTACAAGACACTCCTAACAATCTATCAACTTACTAAGCTAACACCTACTAGAACCCAGCGTACATATAACAACTGCAAGTTCTAAAGGCAACCCACACAGGGTTTCACACTCCCACACAGGGAATTGCTTATCAACTAGACAACTTATACAAACAGTAAGGATAAATCATATCAACTGTTCGACACCTAAACAACCTAAGCACACAGCAGTAAGGTTAAAAATATATAAAATTGTTCTTCAACTGGTGCGGTGAAGTAAGCTTCTGAATCCTTCAAATGATCTTTCAACTTGAGCTTAGTTCACTTCACAAAGGTCGAGTGACTGAAACTGTAGAATATGCTTGAGAGAATATAGCTTTGAATGCTTGAACTTTTTCACGTAGATGTTTCAGTAGTCAACTTCAGGATTGCGTGTCCTCTATTTATATTTGTAGAAAGATATCCATTGAAGGAGATATCTCTCATTTGAATTTAAGTGTACTTAATCAAGGGTATGGCTCACATTTGCGGCTTGCAGCTTTCTGCAGCGTGTCAGTTCACATGTCGTTTTAGCATTGGCTTCATATCTGTAACTTTGATCTTCTCTGGAACGACTCTATTTATTCTTGCTTGATTCTTTGTTCCTCGTACTGCATTTATCCTTTCTCGAATTGTAGGATACTTATTTTGTTTGTCATAAACATTGTTGGCTGATTATCCAATAAGTTTCGCACTGTATCCTAGGTCTGCTTGCAGCTGTTCGTTCTTTACAGTGCTGCTGTAACTTGACCTTCTTACAGTAGCTTCATACAGTACTATTGTATCTTTTCTTGCAGTATTCCTGTAACCTTTTCTTGCAGCGTCGCTGCTTGCCGTTCTTACTTACTTGCTACATTGTTGTATCTGCTTCTTGCAGTATTGTTGTATCTGCTTTCTTGCAGTATTGCTATATCTACTTTCTTGCAGTATTACTTTATTCTTGATTTCTCAATGCAGCATTATTTATTTGAATTCCTCTATCTTTTAGCATCTTTAACTAGACTTAATCCTAGTTTATATTTTCACTTAAACATTGTGAAAAATGGGGTACTCAAACTTCCTATTACATATATGGTTTGTCTCATCAAAATCTAAACATTGAAATCCTAACAATTTCTCCATTTTTGATGATGATAAAACCTTTTACATTATTTCATTCATGAAGAAAGTTTTTACTTTGCACTATATCATATTTCATCAGGATAATCAAATAGCATGCAAAGGTTCATAAGGTATGAATTTGATCAAATGCAGAAAATAAAATTTCTTCATTAACAGAAAGAAATTTTACACAGCATACATAGAGATATATACAAATATGTACAACATCATAAATTGATTACTGCTGAAACAGGGACCTCCTTGTAGACGATTGTTCTGGTCTTCTTTCACCAGTCTTTCTTTCTTGCACCATCTTCTCTTTGGATCTTTTCCACCAGTCTCGAATGGACTCCTGATAGGATTCTTCCAGTTTCTTCTTGATCTTCAGAATCTGAATCCATCTCAGCCAAAAGCCCTCACAGTAAGGCACAATTCTGCCTTGCTTCACCAGGGTTATGTATTTATTCTGAATCTCTAGCTCTCCATCCCTGGCAAGCTGTTCATATCTCCTCAATGTAGATTGGCAAGTCTGAAACCTTTTGAAGTAGCCATTCCTGCAGAGGTATCTGAAGTATCTGAGGTATTCTAATCTTTTGAACAAGGTGATCACCTTAAATGATGGATTCTTGTCAGTAGGCAGTATGATTGCCTTGAAGATGTTTAAGCCCCAGGCCATGTTCTCTCCTTCAGGCCTTTGATCCATCAGCACCGATACTTCAGCAGATATGTTATTTATGTCGAGACGTGGAATGTCTTGAGGGGGGTATTGGTAGAGAGCCCTGTCTACATCTTCCATAGCTTTTGGTATTCTCTCTCCAATAACACCAAACTTCTGCATCCAGGCATTTTTTTTCTTCCTCTGCTCTGGCTATCTTCGCCCTCTGAGCAGCCATCTTTTCATTGTAATGTCTTCTACCTTCGGCTCTGCTAACCCTCTTTCTTGAGCCCTACTGCTGGCCCTCTCTCCCTCTCTTTGTATGATAAGAAGAGGGAGGTGCTGCATATTTTCTTGCAGCACCACTGTATGTAGCGCCTGCAGCTAATCTGCTTGCAGCAGCTACACCACCAGCTCCTCCATCATCATCTTTTCTCCATCTTTTTGAAGAAGAAGCATCAGCAGCAGCAGATGATGATCTCTTCCTCCTCCTGCTAAGAGGTTGATCATCTTCTTCTTTTTTCTCCCCTAAGCTCCTGTATCTATCTTGGAATCCTTCCCTCTTTTTGGCATCATCAAAAGTCGGGGGTGGAGTAGGGGCATCCTGAACCACTGCAGAGCATGGTCTTCTTGCAGGTGTTGGGGCTTGCCTGGATCCTTGGGCATACTGAGGGAATGTATTGACCATCATATCCCTCAGTTCTCCTACGATCATCTCCAGGTTCCCCAACCTATCGTCGACACTTCTGGTTCTTCTGGATTGATCCATCATATGGTCCAGAAGTGTTTCCAACAGCATGGAGTGAGATTGAAGCCTTTCTCCAGCAAAATCAACCGAGTTCTTGTAGATCTTGATCTCAGTGCGGTTGATTGCAGCTTCTCTCTTGAGCTCTCCCTCCATTCTGATCTTGTCCCTATGCAGCCTGTTTGCATTTTCATTAAGAGAATGTTTGATCATATTAGGCAGTGCTTCAATGTCTTGCTTGAAGTTGGACATGGTTGTTGCATGAAATTTGGCGCTGACCTTCATGTTGTTCTGTATGTTAAACTCATGCTCTTGAAGAGCATGCAACAAGTGTCTAACAACAATAACTACCCTGTCGATCGATTCATCAGGGGTCAGGCCTATTGTTTTTGTCATCTGTGGGCAGCAGCCGATGCAGCATATGGGATCAAGGCTTATGGTCATTATGCTGCACCCTGCTCTGTAGCCACAGACTCTCCTTCAGCATTCGCATCCTCATCCTCGTTCAGGCTTGACAAGGGGCTTGAGAAACCCGAGGTGGGATCTTTATTTGCTTCTTCCTCACTGGCCTTCTCAGTAATCTTTACTACTCTATCCATGGTGGATCCTGGTAAGCTTGCAACAGCAGCAGCATCAACCTCCTCTTCAGGTGTCTCTAGCTACTTAGGAATGACTTCGGTCTCTACTTCAGCATCCTCTAAGGGTGTTGTCTCAACAGCCGCCCCTTTAGAGGTCTTCGCACCCTCAGGGAGTGTTATCTCAACAACAGCCTCACCCGAGGTCTTCAACACTGACCCCGTCTCCTCGGCCGGTACTGTAACCTCGACAGCTTCTGCTGCAAGAATGGGTTCTTGTAGCTCTGGTTGGTTTCTTGCAGCTTCCACTGTATGCAGTACTGAAAGCTCGACTGCTGCAAGAATCTCAACATCCACCTTTCGTGTTTTCTCAACAACTTTTATAAGGGTGGCTGTTTGCTGTACTGCTGTCTCTGTCAGTATAGGGAGTCCAGCCTCTGCAACTTCCTCCATGGTCGCGTCATCAGCAATTTCAGCAATATCAAAGAGTATATCTCTGATAATGGTGGTCGGTTCCCCCTGAGTATCTGCAGCTGCATCAAGAACATTATGAACTGGGAAATCGCCATAGTCAATGAGTTGAGGCTATTCTTCCTCCAAATGATCAAAAGTGATAAGCGTCGAGAGGTCTTCAACCATTTGCTCATATGCAGGGGAGCTTGAGTTATGACTTGAGCATCCTTCTCCCCACATTCTTCTAGGAGTGTGCTGCATCCTCGTCTCCTTGACGTTTGCTTGCAGCGCCTGTTGCAGCATGGCTTTCTCAGCCTGATCTACTCCCAGTGTGTTGATTTGCTCTTGGGTAAATGCAACATTATCGCCCCTTCTTATAGCCTCTGTAGCCTGGACTAGAAAGACTTGGACGTCCTCCATTGCTGCTTTTATCGGCAGCTCTGCAGAGTGAGATTCTGCAATAGCTTTACCCTTCTCTTTGTCTAGTGCTCCTTGAGCAGCAGTGTCTTTAGATCTTTCTTGCACTAACGCTGCATACTCAGGTTGCAGGAGTTCCAGAATGTCTTCTGAGTTGGCCCACTCCAGGACAGCTTGCTCCACGGTGAGAAATTCTTTCCATTGCAATAGAATTTCCCCATTTGCCAGTCTCATTCTCCTCCAAAGACTGTACTGTTGCTCCATATTTCTAGTAGCTGGGAAGGTGGGATCAAGCACGTGTTGAACAGCCGCTCCATGATCGTGTAAAGAAGCTGAGTCAGTAGCCCCTTGTAAACGAGCCTGTTCAACTGGCTCACCCATTTCATCCTCATCTGCTACAACTACCACAAAACTTACAGCAGAAAGTTGGGGATTATCTCGTAAGGTCTGCTCTTCGTATCTTGCAGTAGCTGCAGCAGCCTTCTTCTTCTTGCACGGCCCTTCCTCACCAGGGGTGCGTCATCATTTGAGGACGATGATTCAGGTTTAGGTTCAGTCCTCCTTGGGGTCCTCTTGATGACAGGAAGAAGACTCTCAACATTCTCATCTTCCTCTTCACCCCCGCTGCCTATAGCTTCATCTTGCAGGGCCAGTATTGCTAATTTTTTATCTTTGGTTTTCTTCCATGCAATACCAACACCTGTCATCTTCTTTTGGGTCTTACCATTTTTCTTCTCCCCGAGATACTTTCCAATGGGAATGGGGATGGGAGCTACAAACTGAAGACCTAGCTTGCAGAGCAGAGAGCAGATGGTGATGTCATAGTTCCTCCTCACTGTGCTATTCTTTGCTTCCTCCCACATCCACTGAAGTCCTAGCTTGCAGAGTAGAGAGCAGATGGTGATGACATAGCTTCTCTTCACTGTGCTCTTCTCTGCTTCCTCCCATATCCGCTTCAAGATGAACCTAGCCTAGTTCACATTTTCTCCGGCCATGATGGCAGACATGATCTGGAAGCGGAGATAGGTGCATTTTTTATAACTCCCGGTTCGGCCTTCAATGGAGTATGCACAAATATCGTGAAGAAACTCAAACTCCTGAGAGATGTCTTCCCTATAAGTCGCAAGCTGACTTGAGGTCAAACCTTCAGAGGAGATACTGAAGGCAGTAGCGATATTATTGGAGGACACTGCCGCCTCTTCTCCATCTGCATCCATCCAAAACAGGATGCAATCTCTCCTCTCCTCAGACCTCCGGGTAAAGGAGTAGAATTGCTGAACCGATTCTACAGAGTATCCAGTATAGACAGTGGTTAGGAGCCCTATCGCATGTCTTCCCAGTGCATCAAAAATTCTTCTGATGAGCATGTTATCGTATACCCCAAAGCCATAAACATGCTCTTGGTTCACTAATTGACCTTCAAAAATGATGGTTTGACGGGCCACCATTGATGTTTTGTGAGAGAAAGATTTCTAAGACTTAGAGAAATTTTGAGAAGGAAGTGGAACTTCTCTCTAGGATGATATGACGAAATAAATTCAACATGAGATGGTTATAGGATCATGGAGAATATCAAGGGATGTGTAGTAACATCGACGGTTGAGATTAAATGGAGAGAATTGATCTTACGGTCCTTAGAAAAAGATGAAGGGGTCAAATCGTAATTAATCATGACTAAGCGCAAACGTGGGTTCTGACCGTGCCTCTTTGACTTCTGACAGGCACAAACTTACATTAAATGCTGAAAGACATGCGATTTACCGCCTAATTTATTATTTTTTTAAGGTTGCAGCATCTTGGGTACGAGATTGCAGAATATTAAATACTCTTTGAAATAAATGTTGTAACCACGTGCTGCTTACTTCTCATTTTTCCATCTGTGCTATATGAATTAAAGATGCAACGCTGTTTGAACCCAGTATTGTATGAAGACGCAGCTTACAGTGCGATTCTTACAGCTTCTCGCAAGCATACAGAGATTCCCCCTAGGCTTTTACAACTTCTTTTTCGACTCATAATTTTATAATTCCAGCTCGTTTCTAAGCATAGAAAATCTTGATTCATACAACGGTTTAGTGAATATATCTACTAGTTGGAAATCGTATGAACCTTTTCAAGCACGACATCTTTCTTTTCCACATGATCTTTTATAAAGTGATGTCTTATATCGATGTGCTTTGTTCTTGAGTGAAACACCAGATTATGGGTAATTACAATATCGCTCGTATTATCACAGAGAATTGAAGTCTCTTTTTCTTCAATCTCATAATCTCTTAGTTGTTGCTGTATCCAGAGAATTTGAGCATAACAACTTCCTGCTGCAACATACTCTGCTTCTGTTTTAGATGTTGCAATCGATGTTTGCTTTCTACAGAACCATGAAACAAGTTTATTTCTCATAAATTGACAAGTCCCACTAGTGCTTTTTCTGTCAATCTTGCAGTTTGCATAATCTGAGTCAGAGTAGCATTTAAGCTTGAATCCTTCTTCCTTGTGATACCTTAAGCATACTTCTTGCGTTCCTTTCAGATACTTGATAATCCTTTTAACTGCTGAAAGATGTGACTCCTTTGGTGCTGCTTGAAATCTTACACAAACTTCTACTGCAAACATGATATCTGGCTTGTTTGCTGTAAGATACAGCAAGGATCCTATGAGCTGTCTATACTTTGTTATATTCACATCTTTTCCATCTTCATCTTTGTCAAGACTTATAGATGTAGACATAGGGACAGATGTTGCTGAACCATTCTCCATGCCAAACTTCTTGATAAGCTCATTTGTATACTTAACCTGGCTGATGAAGATTCCTGCAACCAGCTGCTTTACTTACAGCCCTAGAAAGAAACTTAATTCTCTCATCATACTCATCTCAAACTTTGATTACATCAGGTTGGAGACCTTTTCACATAGATTTTTATTGGAGGATCCGAAGATGATATCATCCACATATATCTGTACTAAGAGGATACTGTCTCCATCTTATATTCTGAACAGAGTCTTATCGATTGTTCCTTTCTTGAAACCGTTTTCCAGCAGATAGAGGGATAAGGTGTCATACCAAGCTCTTGGTGCTTGTTTGAGTCCATACAGGGCCTTATGTAATTTGAACACCTTCTTTTCTTCTTGATCTTCAAAACCTGGAGGTTGCTCTACATAAGCTTTCTTTATAAGAAGACCATTGAGAAATGCACTCTTCATATCTATCTAATATACATTGAAATTCATGTAAGCTGCATATGCCGGAAAAAATCCTTATAGTTTCCAGCCTTGCTACTGGAGCAAAAGTCTTTCAAAATCAATTTCTTCTTTCTGGCAATATCCTTTAGCAACTAATCTTGTTTTGTTTCTAACAACAAGTCCAGATTCATCTAACTTGTTCTTGAAGACCCATTTTGTTCCAATTACTCCTTGATGAGTTGGTATTGCAACTGTTTGCCAAACTTGATTTCTTTCAAATCCATTTAGCTCTTCTTGCATGGCTTGTACCCAGTTGCTATCTTGCAGGGCTTCTTCAACATTCTTGGGCTCTATTTGGAATATGAAGCATGCAAACATTGCGTCATGAGAGATGAACCTTCTTGTCCTTACTCCTATGGATGGATCTCCAATAATAAGATCCCTATGATGATTCTTTAGTCATGTTCTATCAGGCTAAAAAACATGTACAGGTCTAGGTTGTTCCTCATGTTACTGTAAGATTGGAGGTTCTGCTGCTGTAAGAATATCTGCTGCATCCAGAGGTACAGCTTCTTCTTCTTTGTCTTCTGCTGTAGACAGAACTCCTTCAATATAGGGAACATCATTCTCTTTCCTTGGAGCTACTCCTTCAGTAAGTTCTTCTAGCCTTTTGGTATCACAATGTGGTTCATCAAACACCACATGAATTGATTCTTCAACCACTAAAGTTTTTTTGTTGAAGACTCTGAAGGCTCTACTTACAGCAGAGTATCCTAAGAATACTCCTTCGTCTGATTTTGCATCAAAGGTTTTTAGATGTTCCTTGTCATTGTTGAGGATATAACACCTGCATCTAAAGATATGGAGATATGAAACATTTGATGTATATCCATTCCAGACTTCATATGGAGTTTTGTCTAGATCCTTGTTAATCAGACATCCGTTCTGTATGTAGCATGCAGTGTTGGTAGCCTCAGCCCAAAATCTCTTGGGTATCTGCACCTCTGCTATCATTGTCCTTACTACTTCTTTGAGGGTTCTATTCCTCCTTTCAGCTACACCATTCTGTTGAGGTGTTCTTGCAGCAGAGTATTCATGACGAATACCATTGTCAGAACAGAATTTCTCAATAAATTTATTTGTGAACTCAGTTCCTCTGTCTGATCTGATCTTCACAATGCTCAAGCTCTTTTCATTTTAAATCGTTTTCATAAGATCAGGTAGTTTGTTCTGAGTTTCTGATTTCTTGATAAGAAATATGGTCCAGGTATATCTGGAGTAGTCATCTACTATTACAAGTGAGTATTTTTTTTCCCACTTATGCTCACCGGTTCTACTGGTCCAAAAAGGAACATATGTAGAAGGTCTAGAATCCTGTGAGATGACTTTTACAGCTTGTCTTTGAATGAGCATTTCACTTGCTTTCCTTTCTGACAAGCTCCACATATATTGTCCTTCTTGTAAGTCACATCCGGTAGTCCTCTTACAAGGCCTTTTCTTGCTAGCTTATTAATTGTCTTGAAGTTCAGGTGACTCGGCTTCTTGTGCCATAGCCAGCTCAGCTCTGGTGGACTCTTTACAATGAAGCATGTCGATTGAATAGAAGAGTTCGAG
Source organism: Scutellaria barbata (assembly GCA_028654395.1). NCBI lineage: Eukaryota > Viridiplantae > Streptophyta > Magnoliopsida > Lamiales > Lamiaceae > Scutellaria > Scutellaria barbata. Next base: position 16,943,482 of record CM053650.1, read on the forward strand.
TCAGCAAGATATATGTTTCATCTTCTTGTTCCTATAAGCTTGACTTCATTTGATGTGCTGTCTTTGATTAGGCACTTGTTGAGGTTGAACTCCACTGTGTATTCTTTTTCACAAAACTGACTGATGCTCAGAAGGTTACATCTGAGTCCTTTCACATAGGATACATCTTTGATCTTTATATTTCCTTTGATTAGGCTTCCACTTCCTTTTGTGCTTCCTTTGGAATCATCTCCAAAGATGACCTTCGGTCCTTTGCATTCTTGGAAGTCTTTTAAGACATTTTCGTTGCCTGTCATGTGTCTTGAGCAGCCACTGTCTATATACCATACATCATTGCTGCAACCTGGCATTGAAACCTACAACAAATTCAAGCAGATTTAGGTACTCATTTCTGTAAGGGTCCTTTTGGGTTAGTTTCTTTTGGAACTCATACTTTCTTAACAGTCAATATCTTGCTGTAAGATTTGTTGGTTCTACTTCTGTATATAGTTTTGTTTTTAAACTGCTTGTTAACTGTGTGTGCAGAAACTAAATATGTGTTACCAACACTCTTGTGGTGTAGTCTTCCACCATACTTTCTTGGAGTATATCCTCCTTTAGGTTTAGACATGTAAGACTTAGTATTACTGGGGAAATATCTTCTATGTTGCAACTTTGTGGGTTGCTGCATCTTTTTGCTGCTTACAGCAGATAGCTTTTGCTGCAGCCAATTTTTCGATACAGGCTTATTTCCTGCAGTTGAGCATAGGGGTTTCTTACCCTTATCCATCAGTGCTGGTTTGTTCAAGATCTTTTCAGAGTCACAGAGTAACTCATTCTCCATTGAAGTTTCAGCTTGAACAAACTTAACAGCCTTAGATGTACTTGTTGTATCTTGAGAGGTGTGAGTGCTGTAACCTAAGTCTGATTTTTCAAATGGACTTCTGCTTTGACTCAGGCACTCCCTTGCATCCTTAGCTGACTTGCTAAATATTTTGATCGTGGATTGCAAGCTCTCATTCTCAGCTTCTAGCTTAGTGACTAGCAGACTTAGCCTTGAGACCTCTTTTTGTAGCTTGCTGCACCTTGAGTTATCAGACTCACATGCAGCTAGCATTTTAGTAATATCAATGTTCTTGCTTCTGAGGATCTCATTGTCGATTCTTAGATTCTCATTCTCAACCTTTAGCTCCTTATGGGTTGAGTTGATCTGCTCAAAGTCACTCATGATCCTTTTCAAGGAGTGGATCATATTCAGCTCTTCTTTTTCAGGTATGGATAGCGATTGGTATGTTACCTTATCTTCTTCGTTGTCCTTGCAATCTTTTGCCATTAGGCAAATCAGTGCTTCTTCATCGGAGGATGAGGTTTCAGTGTCGCTATCAGAGGATTCTGCAGCTTTCAGCATCTTCTTTGAGAATGCTGTATCTTTGGCTTTCTCCATCTCTCCAATGAGAGCTCGAAGCGTCTCTTCTCTTTTCTCTCCTCTGTTCTCTCTCTCCTTCAGGGTACTCTTCTGCATTGTTGGGTGTGGACAGCTTCTGGCATAGTGTCCAGGCTTCCTACAATTATAGCACAAGTCAAGATTGCTTGTATTTGATTGTGGAGAGGAGGATACCTAAGGAGGTGGATGGCTTCTTCTGAAGTCATTCCTCTTATTGAGGTTGTTGTTGCTGTTGTTGTTGTTGCTCTTTATGAATCTTCTAAATTTATTTAGAAGAAGAGCCATATCCTCTTCAGCGTCCTCTGTTGTAACCTCAGACTGCTTACTGCAACTGGCAGTTGCTGTATCCTTAGAGCTTTTAGCAGTCAGTGCAGTAACTTTGGAGCTCGATTCTTCAGACTCATTTCTCCATCTATTGATGTCATACTCGAATGCTTTGAGGTCTGAGAATAGATAAAATGTACTCATCGATTTCAAATCCATGGACACTCTCATGGCGGTGGTCTTGCTATCCCATTTCGTGGGTAGGGCTCTAAGCACTTTCATGTTTTTCTCTTTCTGAGTGTAGTGCTTGCCCAAAGCTTCTAGTTGATTCATAATAGACGTGAATCTTAAATCTAGTTGCTCAAGAGTCTCTTCATTTTTCATTTCGAAGAGCTCGAATAGTTGGGTGGCGTTGGAGATCTTGCTATCTTTAGTGAGTTCTATTCCCTCACATATCTGTTCCAACTTTTCCCAAATTTTCTTGGATGTTTTGCAAGTTTTAACTTTGTTGAATGTGCCTTTGTCCAAGGTGATGAATAGAGCATTCTTGGCCACGTTGTCTAAGTTGGCTCTCTTCTTGTCTTCATTATTCCATTCTTGTCTTGGCTTGACCAAGAAGTTAGGTGGTGGCAGTGCTCCTTTCTCCATGTCTCTTCCAAGCATGGGGTTCACCTTCGTGGGGATGATCGGTCCTTCGGTGATGACCGTCCACATCTTATCATTCATTGCTGAAAGATGTGTCTGCATTCTTATCTTCCAATCATTATATTCCTCTATGGAAAACATGGGTAACTTATGATTAGAGGAATCCATGGTATGCTGTAAGAATGAGATTTTCAGGATGCAGAGAAAATAACGAGTCTAAGGTGGATTTGGGTAGGTGACCAGATAAGTTGGCTTTTAACCCAACTCGCTCTGATACCACTTGTTGGTCCCAAGTGGTGTCCGAGGTTCAGAAGGAGGGATGAATGAACCTTGGTCGATTTTGAAAATCTTTTACAAACTTACTGTTCTGCAAGTTACTTGAACTTGCAGCGCCAGACAGTTACTGCTTACAACACTAGAATGCAGTGCTGCACGCTGTAACTTAGAGTTTTTATGCGCAGCGAAAAATATGTTTTTGACACAAGATTGGTTTTCTCAAATATGCTCATTTTCAAGTTGTTTTATGCTTAAGACAGATATATATATATATAAGATAAAGCACAGATATGGAAAACAATAAAACACTTATGGTTTATAGTAGTTCGAAGGTGGTGTAATCCTTCTACGTCCACTCTACTGCTACCTCGAGCAGGAACTTTGTTAAGCAAGATTGATTTACAGGACACTCCTAACAATCTATCAACTTACAAAGCTAACACCTTGTAACACCCCATTTTTCATAAAACTTGCATAGCATATATTTTTATATAAAAAATTACATTCTTCATAAAATAATTTATAACGTATGATCTTTTCAAGTTTAAAACGGATTTTGCTATTTATCAAGAATGTATGAGCTAATATTTTTTTAAATCTAAAAGTCTTGCAGGATAGCTCTCCGAGGAGACTGAGTTCGATTGTAATGCACTAAAGATGCACGAGTAATGGAACGAACGAAAAAAAAAAAGATAACTTATACATAAAATAATTTTAATAATTAATATAAGAAATGTGACTTATGTGTTTAATTATAATTAGGTAGATTTTTATTATATAGTTTATATGCAATAAGGTATGTGACTATTATGATATGTTAGATTAAATATATTTTTCAAACATATTTATGTGACTTAAGTGATATGCTAATTTGGTCATATTTTCATGCATAATTGTCTTGACTAAAATTTACTTTTGCATGTCAATTTAGATAGAACTACAATCAATCTCCCATGCCTCCATCAAATCCACCACAAATCTCAATGTTACTAATCATCACATATCAAGTTGCTATGCACTACAAGTTATGATCTATATACATATTATGTATTATATTAGAAGTGTATAAAATATATATATATATATATATATCTATATTTAGGAGTGTACTATATATCATTTATGTAGTTCCTCACCTTGCAAATGTCATAATATATATATATATATATATATGTATATATATATATATATCTTTCTCTTTCCCCTCCCCCTTCATTTGGAAACTCTCCCTCTCTCTCTCGAGCATACTCCACCTTCTCTCTACAAACTCCCTCATCCAAAAATCCCTCATTTTCACCTTCAACAAAGCTGGAAAATCAAGGTTGAAAAAAGAAGAAGGAATCCCTCAAGACAAGAAGCTAAGTAGAGTTCAAGGACTCTTTGGTGTGCAACTCTAAAGGTATTTTGCCTTTTTCCTCACCCATGTTCTTCCTTAGGAGCATGATTAGGTCCTAATCTTGAGTTGCATGTAAGATTTAAGTGAGTTTTCCTACAAATGTGATAAAATGGTTGAATGTCTTGTTCTAAGTAGTGGATCCTTAAAATATGTTACATTTAGGTGTTGATTGAGCAAATGCATGTTGATTTAGTCCTTGCATGTTTGATTTCTTTACCCCAAACACATCGCATGTATGATCCAAGAGTGATTTTCTACTAATGTGAAGATACTTGTTCAAAATCTCGTTTTATATGGTTGATCTTTAAAATATGTTACATTTGGGTGTTGATTGTACAATTGCATGTTGATTTGGTCCTTGCATGTTTGATTATCTTGTCTAAGCTCATTGCATGTGTGATAAATTGAGTCAAGATGGTTTATTTGATGTTGATAGAGTTATAAAAGCTAAATCTACATTTTAATTATGAAAATAGGTGAGTTAACCAAGTTGTGAAATTTTTAGAAATGGCATTCCACTTTGTTGATTTTTATAAAACTATATACTTGGAGTTTCCAAAAAATGTTTTAGTATATTATACTGCATGAAGTGTTGAGTCCATGGTTAAAATTTGGTAATATTTGGAGTAGTTTATGAATTATTATGATTTTTCAAAGATAGTCTAGTTCAAGTTGAAATTATCCAGTTTCGGATCTTAGAAAAATAATTTTATAAATTCAGTAAATTATAATTTTTCAAAACTGTTTTGATATGTTATACTACATGAAGTTTTAGGTTTATGGTTGAAATTTGGTAATTTTTTAAGTAATGTTATAATAATTTTACGAAATAAGTCCAGTTTCGAATTTGAGATTCTACAATTTTGGACCTTAGAAAATTAATTATATAAAATCGGTCCATTATAATTTTTCAAAAATGTTTTACTATGTTTAAGTACATGATATTAGAAGTCTAAATTATTAATTTCAGAAGGTTTCAGCAAATATACAATTTACGGTGAATTTTATAATACAGACTGGTTATAGAGCATTTTCGAACAATTTTTTATTATAGTTAATGATTTATTAAAGCTTTTATGATTCGAATTTATTCATATTATTTTAGCATGGATAACTAAGGGTTGTTATGTAAATGTATGCTTATTTTAATGAATTTTTGGATGATCATTTAAATAAAGAAAATTGTTGCGATATACATATGCTATATATACGATAAGCATGATAGGTTAGTTAAATATGATACAATTGAAAATACAAGTAAAGACTAAGAATTTATGAATGTGCCGAGTGTAGTACGAGCGACCGGATACTTCAGGAGCTATCCCAACTTTTGAATTAACGTCAAAAGTGGGTAACATTTATTTACAATTACTTTGATTAGAATAACTCCTATGTTGAGTATGATCAAATAAAATGACACTTTCGGGTGAAGTACCAGGTTGACGAACCTTGGATGTCAGATCTTCGAATCTTGGATATTTATACCAGGTCTTCGAATCTTGGATGTTTATGCCAGGTCTTCTTACCTTGGAAGACGATGTTTCAGTATATTGGTTAATCTCTTTAACATAATAGTTCATAAACGTTATCCACTAAGATTTCTCAAATCTTATGTTGCTATATTTATTTTTAGAACCCCCTTACGATGAAGCAGATGGGTAGCCAGCGGTACGGACTCCTCTCTAGAAGCCTATATATTATATGTTTTTAATATATGTTAATATGTATGAAGTTAATATGCTTAATGCCTCTTTTAATACTTCCGATGTTGGTTTAAGTGGACTTTTAAAACGTTTTAAAAATATCGAGGTTTTGATTTACAAATGTGGATAGAACACGAGTTAAGTTCTTGCATGCTAAGTTTTTCATTTTAAAATAGAAAAAAAAATATACTCGTGTTTAGTTAAGTCTTCCGCTGAGTTTATTTAAGAAAATCTTTTAAAAATAAAAAATGTTATTTCCTTTATGTATATTTTAAGCAAATAATGTCTTGGTGGTGTCTCAATCCTACAAAGATAGGTTGAGGTGCTACACACCTACTAGAACCAAGCGTACACACAACAACTGTAAGTTCTAAAGGCAACCCACACATGGTTTCACAATCTCACACAGGGAATTGCCTATCAACTAGAAAACTTATACAAACAGCAATGATAAATCCTATCAACTGTTTGACACCTAAACAACCTAAGCACACAGCAACAAGGTTAAAAGTATGTAAAATTGTTCTTCAACTGGTGCGGTGAAGTGAGCTTTTGAATCCTTCAAAGGATCTTTCAGCTTGAGCTTGGTTTACTTCACAGAGTGACTGAAACTGTAGAATATGCTTGAGAGAATATAACTTTGAATGCTTGAACTTTTTCGCGTAGATGTTTCAGTAGTCAGCTTTAGGGTTGCTCGTCCTCTGTTTATACTTGTAGAAAGATATCCGTTGAAGGAGATATCTTTCATTTGAATTTAAGTGTACTTGATCAAAGGTATGACTCACATGTAATGCGACTTGACTTTTCCTTTCGATCATTTAATGCGGTGGTTACAACTTGCAGCTTTCTGCAGCGTGTCAGTATACGTGTCGTCTTAGCATTGGCTCCGTTTCTGTAACTTTGATCTTCTTTGGAACGGCTCTATTTATTCTTGTTTGGTTCTTCATTCCTCGTACTGCATTTATCCTTCCTCGTATTGCAGGATACTTATTCTATTTGTCATAAACGTTGTTGGTTGATTATTCAGTAAGCTTCGCGCTGTATCCTAGGTCTGCTTGCAGCTGTTCGTTCTTTACAGTGCTGCTGTAACTTGACCTTCTTGCAGTAGCTTCATAACTATTGTATCTTTTCTTGCAGTATTCCTATAACCTTTTCTTGCAACATCGCTGCTTGCTGTTCTTACTTACTTGCTGCATTGCTGTATCTGCTTTCTTGCAGTATTGTTGTATTCTTGATTTCTCGATGCAGCATTATTCATTTGAATTCCTCCATCTTTCAGCACCTTTAACTAGATTCAATTTTAGTCTATGTTTTCACTTAAACATTATGAAAAATGGGGTACTCAAACTTCCTATTACATATATAGTTTGTCTCATCAAAATTTAAATATTGAAATCCCAACACTAACATTCAATTGTGCAGTGTAATAACTTTATTTATAATTTTTTATTTATTTTTGTTTCATTCAATTGTACAACCTTGGTATCGGATGAGACCAACTTCCAGCTGAAGCCCTTCGCATCAAGGTAGCTCTCAAATATGTCCTTAAGAATGGAGGAGTTTTCGGTAATTTTATACTTTAAATTTCCACATTTTAGTATTATTATTATTTTGAAGTTATTATTCGTAATTAATGTGTTGTTTTACAGAAATAGTGCACTTGAGATTCGTTATTGGACGATGAAATCTGACACCTATACTCAAAGAAAGCTGCTACTCGCTACCACGATTTGATCAATAGAGGGAAGCGAAATTGGATTTCATCGGGGAAGCAGCCGAGTGTGTGTCGGATACCATTTAGACTATTAGGATGACCCTAAGGTCAAGGTAAAGTTCAAGTAGACTTCAAAGAATCATCGGAGTGAGTAACTCAAACCGGGTACAAGACTCTAAATATAAAGAAGGTTTGAGATGAACTGTTGAGTATTAGATGAACTCCTAAGTATTCCTCTTTCATTTTTCCATTTATAATTACTTATAATTAATAATTAAGTTCATTTCTTATCTTTATGTTTTTTTTTTTCACTGTTCCGGAAGAAGGGTGCATCTGTTGAGAATTACGACCTCTTCATAATTGCCTTAAGTATTTTTTATAAATAATTATGTTGGTAATATAAAATATACCGATGAAATTCTAAATAATCTGTTGGTATAATTGTGAATTATTTTCATGGATTTTCCACATATTATAATTTTATTTTCATTGGTAAATATATTACTGACAAAAAATAATGTTGGCAATATATCGATGGAAGTATTTTTTGTTGTCAAAAGGTTATCGACTAGCAAATCAACGATAATATTTATCAACGGAAATTTCATTGGTTATAAGTTTATCATTGAAATTTCCTTGTTTACCAACGAAAATTTTTGTTGGTAATCAGTGAGATTTTTGTAGTGTAATAAGAGATTAACCACTTATGTCAAAGTCTACACTTTTTTAATATTAAATATTCTTTCTTACATATAAAATTTATAATAGAATTTTAAAACTGCAAAATTAAAATTAATTTGTCAAGTTTTTAATAGTGGACGAAAATTTTTTTGGTATTTTTTCAAGTCTTTAATAAAAGAACCTGCACAATTAATAACACTTAAGAAGCTTTAGAGATGTTTCTTATCTTTAGAAACATTTGGAAAATTGCAAATTTTCTTCACAATATACTCCTGAAGTTCCCAAGTAGTTAATAATAACACTGAAAAATTCAATTCTATTAACTGTGATTATTGATTTCTTTTCAGATAACACTAATCTTTTTTTATGACAAGCTTCAGAAAATATTTCAAGATACTTAATATGCTCTTTTATATTTTTTGATGCCATCGGAATGTCGTCTATGTAAACAAACATAACTTAAAATAATCTTTAAATAAATTATCCATCTTTCGTTGGTATATCTTGGGTGCATTTGCAAGTCCTATTAAAATTATATTCCAGATATACTGACCTTATAGTGTGGAAAAAGTTGTGTATTTTTTAGAATCTTTTTTCATCTTAATCTGGTAAAACCCAGATTTACAATCAAACTTTGAAAACATCATTGCTCCTTTAATGCAATCAATTAAGTATTCTCGACTCGAAATGTAATAACCATAAAATTCAATTATTTTATTAATTGCTTGATAGTTAATTACTAATCTCGCTCTTTCTCTTTTTATTTCAAACTCTGTGTTGCTTTAATCTAGTTTTTATCCTACCAGGCTAAAGGATCTTCATTGAAATTTCTTTGGATTAGCTTTTTGACATTCTCAAGTGAAAGTAAATTTTCCTTATTGATGTCAATCGGGGATGGTCCTTCTTGTATCGCACTTTCCAGAAACTGAATAACTTCTTCTAATGTATCCTCGATACCCTATTGCCTGGGAGACAAAAGAGTTTTACCAAATTTTCTCTTATCCTGCATTTTAGGATGAGTTAACTTGGCATCATCATTACGTTTGCTACGAAAAATAATAGGCATAATCATGTTAAATACTCTTTCACAACACAAAACTTGTATCAAACTACCATAGTTAGTAGTAAAGGTTAACAAGTTCTTGTGGTTAGCTTGCTCATATTTTACAAATGTTTGGATAAGATTATTACCCAACAAAATATCAACACCTGTATCATGAATATATATCGGTAGCATATTTACCTTGAACCAAGGTGTACCAAATGCGCCTCCTATCATGAATCTTGATTCTCGAATATCCTTATTGAGTAATAAGATTTTCTAGAAAAAATCCCATCCTGCAATAAGATGTAGAGTTTCCACAATTTCTTTGGGAAAAACTTCTGGTTCTGCTGTGCAAATGTCTGAACCTGAGTCAATATAAGAAGCAAAATACTCTATCTTATACTGATCATACATAATCCCAACGGATATGTATATAGAAAATAGGCTCGTCATTCCACCTTATCAGGTGTCTATCGATACTGAACTACATTCATTTTCTTTTTCATCCCCAAGGTTTGTGCTCCTCAAGGAAACTCAGACATACGGTCATAAAACCTTTGGTTCACCTGCACTACCTATGATAGATACTTCATAATCTGTTATTTCTAACATGTCTTCGTATCTACCAACATCCGGTTGCTGTAAATGATATATTTCACACAAGAAAATAAATTATTAGTTTCAAATATATCAAAAACCACACTGATTTCTTTCCAACCCTCAGAGTAATGTATTTTAACATTACTAACCCTAAATTTTTGTGGGTTGAAATCCTCAATTGATTCTTTTCCTTTTTACGCTTAGAATCATATCTTTGGAAAAAGACATTCTATTACTAATTTCAAATTCAAACCTTATTGATCTATTAAGAACGCGATGATCTTTAATTAGTAAACTAACACCACCTATCCTAGGTATCTGGATTAAGTCAGGTGTCATGACTTTTGCAAATTTCTTGAAAATATGAGGAATTTCGATATACTTTTTCCTAAGAAGCAAATCAGAATGATGTGTATTGGAAAATGCATATGCAATTCTATATGTGACAGAATATGGCCTATTACCCTATCATTAGGTCAATTCATTAAAAATCTTGATGAAAGGTTAAGACTCTACTAAAATCTTGGTGTGCTAGGTTGTATGCAATTTTCGGATGAATGTCAAACATTAGTTTGCAAGCATACAAATTGCCTATCATTGTATCAAGACAACCATCTCAAAAAATTATTAATTCTTTCATCCATTATAGATAAATGAATTTTTGAATCAATATCTTCTTTGAAGGTAGCTTTGATTACTACTTCAATGGTTCCAATATGGATCCATTTAATAGTTACTGTTACTTCTTCTTTGATACGACTCAATTCCTCAAGAATTTCTTCCTTTAGAATAAGCTGCATATCAACTCTATTACCGGTTAATTTCATTGGAATTGAAAACTCACCTAAGTTCACTCGGTAGATGATGTTATGCTTGCGTTGTCTTAGCCTGATCTGGTTATAAATTCAATAAAGGCCTCCAATTTTAAAACCGTAGTATGGAGTCAGTGTGGAATTCTGTCTCATAATTCTTTCCATCATCTTGTTTGAGATGGTCATTTGTGAAAAGAATCCCGATAGACTCTTTGAGGTTTGGAGTCTATCTTCTGGTTTGCCACAACTACTCGTCTGATTCTGTAGATCATCCATATAATTCATCCAAATCTGACTCGAACTCTTCTTTATAGATGCTTTCATTTGAAGAAATATCCTCGAACTGGTAAACTGACACCAAATCGCCGTAGAAAACTGCATCAAGGATGTCGGTTGTTGGTCAGAATTGACGTAATTCACCTTGCTTCTATGGGTAGTATGTCGAAATGTGTCCTTTCACACCGTATGTCCAGCCGTTGCAATCTTTGAAACTTTCATTTGTACGAGTATGAGCTCGTTTGAAAGTTCTCCTCATCGGTGTTCTTCCTGTTGACTTTCCTGTGGATCTAGACCTTGTGAAGAAAACCTGAAAGGACCGAACGTTTGACCCGACTTATAGGTTTTAGCCTTTGATTTGGACCACCATGATTTGCCTTGGTTGGAAGACCTTCTCCTCCAGACTTAGCCCGAAACACACTTTTAAAGTGTTTCTTTCTTTTATCATGTCTTTCTCGATTTGGTTCTCCGGTTGTACTCAAAAAATCATTATTATCACAACAAATAGTTCTTTTGATTTGTCCTCTAAATTTTTTCTTATTTTTCTTTAGTGTCACTTGTTGACACCACTCTCTTAGGTTGTATTTGAAAAAAGACATACTTCTAGCCACTAAATCAATCTGTCCTGGAGGTACCTTATATGTTTGTATAAGCATTTCTCTTCATGAGCTATAAATTTTTGCAAAGAACATCTCTACAACAACATTCAATGGTATATGTGCTTGGAAGTAATATTTGCAAAACCAATAAATATATTCATTTGCCGCACATATACTTCTCAACTCAAGAGCATACAAAGCCTGTGTATATTCCCGATTCTTTTCTTCTATTCTTTGTTCAAAGTATCCATCTCCGATGAAGAATAGTTTGAACAAATGATTGAACCTTTCGATAATATCACTCCTAATACGATCTCTTCTTTGACATGGGCTTATGATGCTTCCCATGTTTTTCTCGCTGAACCTTCCAAACTATTTTCAATTAGTATGATGAAGTGATTTCTATCAATATTCAGCATTGACGAGGTAATCTTTAAGAACGTCATCCATTCATCAGTCAGTCTTTTCGTGTTTCTGAAATCAATGATGTCGGTTGTGAGGATCAATCTGCATGGATGTGTTGGCTCTAATATGATTTTTTCCCAAGAGCTATTAGCTGGTGTTTTACTCCATCCTAGAAGTGATTTCTATCAATATCCAGCATTGATGAGAAAATCTTTAAGAATGTCATCCATTCATTAGTCAGTCTTTTCATGTTTCTGAAATCGATGATATCGGTTGTGAGGATCAATATGTATGGATGTGTTGGCTCTGACATGGTTTTTTCCCAAGAGCTATTACCTAGTGATTTACTCCATCCTAGTTGCTTCTTTTGACTAGTACCAAATGAGTTGGTATTGTGCTCATCCTGATCTGACCTCCATGATTACTTAGGAGTGGGTGTATTTAAACTCGTGCTTCCTTTTGAATTAGGAACCTGAGAGTTCATCTTGATATTAACCAGATCCACAATCCCAATGTTCGAATACAAAAAACTTTTATACAACTGGTGTACGGATCTAGGATCCGTACACCTGACCCGACCCGGCCCCCACAAGCCTTCCACGCTCCCGCACGCACCCCCACGCGCCTGGGTGGGTGCGCTCAAACCCACCCAAAATTCACTCCAGGTGCTAGACCTTTATGTTATGTTAAGTATACCTTTATCTTATGTTAAGTAGACCTTTATGTTATATTAGTCATACCTTTAGGGCCTTTTATATTATATTAAGCATACCTTTATGCAAGCCTTTTATATTATATTAATCATACCTTTATGCAACGTTAAGCATACCTTTATACAACGTTAAGCATACATTTATGTTATGTTAAGCATACCTTTATGTTAAGTATACCTTTATGATTTTATGTTATGTTAAGCATACCTTTAGGGTTATAATGTTATGTTAAACATACCTTTATATTAAGTTAAACATACATTTATGTTATATTAGTCATACTTTTTAATTATGTTAGTTGTACCTTTATGTATCATATAAAAGTATGACTAATATTAATTAAAGGTATGCGTAATATTTATATAAAGGTATATATGTACAAATTAGGGTTTTTTTAAAAAGCTAAACTGTTACATAAAGGTATGCTTAACATAATATAAAGGTATGACTAATACAACATAAAGGTCAGGATAAAAAAAAAAGGGAAATGCACGGATCCGGGTCGGATTCAGCCCGACCCGACCCGCGTTGTATGGATCTAAGATCTATACAACAGTTGCACACAAGTGCAACTTATGTTGGAAAGTGATTCAGTTAATTCTGAGGTATCAACTCTTGTTGTTTCCATCAGACTTTTCTGATGATGTCGATCAAGAGTTTCTCGTAACTTTTAGATTTCAAAACTTCTGTAGCCTTTTCTTTTAAGATGATAGGTCTATTCCCAAATGCATCTTTGAAACTTGTTCCTAGATCTACTTATTCCCTTTGGTAACCTTCCTTTTAGATTTGTTATTTAATTTTTTCAGATCTAAACATCTCGTTGGATCTCGGATAGAGATCGAAACATCATTTCCATCTATCCACCATAATATATATATGATGGTCTTCTAGATTTCTCTAAGATCTTGTGAGATCTTAGATGTGTCTGAAATAATATTGTTTCAATCTTTATTGGACGTCATAAAATGAAAGTCCTGCACTTGAGTTATCTCGAAAAATATTTCAAATACATATTTTCTTGATTTTCTTCTCCATTAGGCATATGGAAAAAACAATATTATATATATAATTTAAATTATTTCTTCAATAAATCCTAGGTTCTGTTGCCATTTTCGAGGAATGGATTCGATAAATGTATAAATTGGAATATTTTGATTTATCTAAAAAAATGGGTTTGGAAATAATAAATTTGGAGTAGTAAAAACACTTCCCGATAATTGCTCATGTGGGATTTAAGGGTATTAATTAACTTGAAATTAGGTATTTTGAGGTATTATTATAATGAGCTGGATAGTAAAGGATTATTGTTATATTGGATTGGGTATTTTTGGATCTTATCCCTTATATATTTTGGGGTATATATAGGTATATTTATGTAGGATAAATTTCATAATAAGATCTAATTTATAGATTAATTGAAAAGTGCATTAACATAGAAGTGGCTTCAATTCTAGACCCAAATTTTAAAATTTCTAAATAAGGGGCTCAATTTTACATTTTTTCTCAATTTAAGGTTTGGAAATTAGATTGAATTCTCAACTTAAGACAACATTTTATTTTTTTATTTATATTTTAATATTTATTTATAGTTTAGATAAATTAAGACAAATTCGTGCAATTTTGGAACGATCTTCATCCAATTTGTATTAATTTATATATATATATATATATATATATAATAAATGCAATTCAAAAAATTAAGATTCTTTTATTTCGTAATTTTATGAATAAAAGTATAGAAAATTGATTTTAATATTAATCAATTTAATATAAGTTATATTTTAGGGTAAAAAAACAAAAACTCATCTCAAGTATACGTGATTTTGCACTTTACTATATTATTTATAAATGTTTTCAATTTACTATATCAAATGTAACAACCCAAATTAAAATTTCTTAGGTTGCAACGAGATTTTTTTTAAGACAAAATAAGACTCAATAATAATAATAATAATATATATAATGCATAGTTTACATAATTGACAATATGGGCATACGTGTATGCACATGAAGGTTTGGCATAATAGTCAACACAATATCTATGCAACACTTTATAATAATAATATGGAATTAATATATATAGAGATAAGTATAGTATAATTTTTATCACATTAGGATAAATCAATAATTGTAAAAAAGTCAAAACAAAGCTAAGGATATTTTCTCTCTCTTCTCTGCATCTCTACGACTATCTCTCTCTCCCTACACATTTCTTTCCCTCTACTGCTATATATCTCTTCTCTTCCTCCATCTTTGCTGAAATTTTCTGCTGGGTTTGGTTGAAGCCGGAGAGTAGTTGAGCCGGCATGTTGGATGACGGAGTGGCAGCTGGGTTTGGTCACGCCGCCGCAAGGGGCGGCGGCTTTGCTGCAGGGCATATAGATATATGTATGTGCGCGTGTATGTGTGTGGCTGGAGTTGGGACCGGCGAGAATGGTGGATGGGGAAGTCGGCGCCGATGTTGCGTCGGCGAGCTAGGCTGTGCGCCGCCGCGAGAAGCGGCGGCATCTCTGAAATTTCTGTGCAGGTATATATATATATATATGTATATAGGTGTTAATATAAATGTGTATCGGTGTGTGTGTTCGGTGGTAGTGGTGTTGCCGGCGACGTGAGGTCGCCGGCGGTGACAGAGAGGCGGCAGGGAGGTGGCTGGGCTGTAGGCTGGGGTTGGAATTGGGGGGGTTTAATTTCGTAAATTAGATTTAGTATAGGGGCTAATTTGCAAACCCTAACATTTATGTAATTAGCACTTAAACCCCTTAACTTACAAATAATGGCATAGAAGACCCTCACTTTCTTGGACTTGAACTTTAACCCAGAACTCTTGAAAAATTATAAATTTACCCTTTAAACTTATTAAGATATGCTTTAAGAGCCTTAAAAACTTTGTATAATAACATTTAAAATCCCAATAGGTATAAATATTACATTTTATTCCCTTAAGCTTATGAAGATAGGTTCTAAGTATCATGAATTATGAAAAATGATATCGGATCTCTGAAATTTAATAAAATTACATTATGTAATCTACAAATTGATAATATTATGTATTGCCTATTAGAATTACTTTATATTGCTAAAACGAACTCTAAAATATGATGAAATTACAATAATACCCTTAGAGTTGTTGAAATTGTATTTTATTACCCATAATTGTTTGAGATTATAAAACGGACCCTAGATATTATAGATATTACTTTCGAGAATTAATATATATATATATATAAATGAATTAAATTTAATCTAATGAATTAGGTTATAAATTAACCTTAGAGATATTATAATAATTAAAGTAGGTACAATATCATAATTATATTAAATCTAGGTTTTAAAACCCTCGATTCACGTCTCGTTAACCCATAACTTTTGGAAAATTATAAATATGGACTTTATGTTTTGATCTTCATACTTTAATAAGTAAACCAAAGGCCAAATTATAAATATAAAACATTTAAATAAATTTTCCCATATTGTTAAAAATGATATAATGATCTTAAATTAAATTATGAACTTTACAATTTAAACCTCAAAGTTAAGAATCCAATTAAATATCAAAGTAAATAACAAATTAAATTCTCTTAAATAAGAATTAATTAAAAATGTTAGCAATTAAATTATATAGTCAATCTAAATACGCCATAATCATAAATATATTCAATTTTCTTAATATTTAAGTTAAATCATAAATTACATAATTAGATTTTTTAAGATTATTTTAAAGATTTTCAAGAATTATATTAAACCAAAAGCTTTATTATTTTCAAGTCTTCAATATCTAAACCAAATTATAATCTTATAAATAATTATTCTGAAACTAATCTAAGTCTTTCAAGATCTAATTAAAGTCCAATTAAGTTTTCTAATATTTTAATAAACACATTTTATTAGAAATTCACTGAAACCTTAAATTCACCTTAAAATCATTTAATTTATTTTACTTTTAAACCACAACATCGTAGGGAACCGAGCTTTAATTAAATGACAAAGAGAAATTATATTAATTAAGTTATTTTATTTAGACCTATTTATATGTCGATTAAGGTATAAAACCCTAGATTCTTATTGAAATAATTAAGGAAACTTAGTTTTAGGTAGGATTTTGGAGATGAGTGCTATCACTTTATCGTATTACTTTAATACTTAATTTTATTTCGTAAACAATGTTAGATGGTCCGTTAACAGAAAAAGTTCTAAATTAAGAATGTATTTTAATTAATAAAAGTCCGATTAAATTCTAAAGCGAGCAATTAGCTTTGTAGGGAATACGAAAGGAGGAAAGAACTAAACTCGTATAAAAGTAGACGCTTTGCAAGCTTCTTCCGTAAAAGGTGGGGGTAAATTCTTAATACGGTATTTATATTCTTTCAAAGTATTTAAAATATGAAATCTTTTACTTGATTGACGTGAGGTTGATATATATGTGTTATGTGATTAAAGTGCTATGAGCTAAGATTGTTATTAAATGAGAATGTGATTGAGGAATGATTTATAGCACGTGATGGATTGTGATTGTTTTTGGAATGTGAACGATTTATTATGAATGCAAAGGTGAAGAATGATGTGAAGTTAAGATTTGCATATGTGCAAATAAGATGTGTTTTCATGGCAGTTGAGAACTGCAACTAAGTGTTGTGTTAAATTAATGTGCTTTGATGTGTATGGTTGATATGTATATGTGTAAAGTAATTATGTGTGGATGTGCATGCGTATGCAAGTAAAGACGGCTGATCACCGTATTACGACGGCTAATGACCGTAAAAAGGCGGTTAAGACCCGCAAATGTTTTCATGGCGGCTAAGAACCGTAAAATGCTTTCATGGCGGCTAAGCACCGTAAATTATGTGAAAAGTGTTGTTTGAATGTGAATGATGGATTATATATTTCTAGGGTGGCTAAGACCCGCATATGTTTGCAAGACGGTTAAAAACCGTAAATGTGATAATGAAAGTGATATGTTTGAATGTGAAGGATGATTGATTTGAGATTGATGCTTACATTATAAAATGATTTAAGTCACGTGATTTGAAATGATCTATTTTCTACGGTTTTTATTAAAAGACAGATGTTTTAAGAAAATCTGTTTTATGCGATAAAATGGTGTTTTGGCATGTGTGTGTAAAATCTTCCAAAATTATTTTATGTCATCCCGAGTTTCCCCACCCCACTGAGTGTACTTTTGTCACTCACCCCTCTTTTAAAATGTTTTTCAGTTTAAAGATTTTATGGCGTGGGATGCGAGCGGTGGATGCTGGTAGCCGATGATCAAAGGTTTCAGAAACTTTTTATTTAAAATGATTAATTTCATGAATTTAAGAAATATACATTTTATAATTATTCTTGATTTTATTTATCTTTATTCTATTGAAAGAGTGAATTTTTATAAGTAAGTAACGTCTCGGTTAAAGTTTATTTACAAAAAGAATCGGGACATTACATCAAGTACACAAATTTTGCAAAGAACAATAAATTCGATTGCCACGTCATTTTTTCTCATCAGAAGGAGGACTCGTGCTTCTCAATCATTTGCCAAAAATGAAGTGACGGTTGAATTTATTGTTTTTTGCAAAATTCGTATACTTAATAGAGTAAATTGAAAACATATATAAATGATATAGTAAAGTGTAAAATCACGTATACTTGAGGTGAGTTTTCATTTTTTACCCTATATTTTATGAATAAAATTAATTATATTTTTTTTTCTTTCCATATAAATAAAGATAAGTAGGATGGAAATTGTTCTTAAAGAGCAGATTGACTTAATTTATCCGAATATGAATATATATTGAAATATAAATAAATCTATAAATATAAATAAAAAAGAAAATGAAATTTTGTCTTGAATTGAGAAATCAATTTAAATTTCAAGTCGTAAATTGAAAAAAAAAATGTAAAATTAAGTCCTTTATTGAGAAATTTTAAAATTCGGATCTAAAATTAAAAATTAATTTATAAATTGGGTCTTATTATGAAATTTATCATAAATATTTATATATGATTGGATTTAAGGAAATCATCGTCAGTTAAGTCATATGTGATTGACATTAGAGTCAGCATTTTAGAAACAACATTGGATGTAGACATGTTTAGTTTAGTATTGTTTTGTTTAAGTTGACCATATAGCTTAATTAATTTATTAATAACAATTTCACACAACAACCTAATCAAATGTAAATTTAAATCATTTAAAGAAAACTCAAAGATCAGTCAATATCCTCGTCTAAAAAATAAGACCATATCCCATTAAACTTGATAGAATTATTTATTAGTTCGTGTTTTTTTTATTTTTTTCTACCGGTGACCTTATAAAAAGAATAGAGTTCTTCTAAAACCATTTCACAGATTAAATTATGTGAGAAAAATCAATTCAACAATTCATAATTTATTAAATAAAATTTGATTTGAAAGTATTTGGATTGTAAGAACAAACAAACTCATATTCATATTTATCTTTTTAAATTGGTTTCTCATACATCAAATGCATGAATTTAAATCTATGTAACTGGGTCAATCCAACTTAGATCCTCTCACATTTGAGTTTTTTTTTATGCATATATTACCTTTATATTAGGTTATATTAGTATGACCTTTATGCATAGATATCCTTACCTTTATGTACTATAATTTCAAAAAAAAAAAAAAAAAATTCAACAATATTTATACATATATAAGTGATATTACTCATACTTTTATGTGATATTACTTATACTTTTATATTAATATTTATGTAATATATAAATGTGCAACTAACATAATAAAATGTATAAAAAATAAATTACATAAATGTATGAATATATTGATATAAAGATATACGTAATATCATATAAATGTATGAATAATATCACATAAGGATATGTTGATCAAAAAAATAAGTTGAAAAATAATTTTTTTTTAGTTACAAAATTACATAAAGATTATGATATTTGTATATAAAGATCATATTAATATAATATAAATATTATACTAATATAATATAAAGGTAACACATAAAAAAATAAAAGGTACAGATTCAGATTGGGTCCACCCAGATCCATGCAATTGATGCACAAGAGAATTTGTGATTTTTTTAATATTTGTTGACTGATTTTCACTAGAAAATGGAGATTCTTTTTCTTGATTATAATCTTTAGTAACTCAGATTTAGAATTAACTAATAAAAGCGGATAGGGAAAAATAAGATAAATTTCATAACAAAACCCAATTTATAGATTAGTTCTCAATTTTGCATCTAAATTTTAAAGTTTATCAATAACGAGCTTAATTTTACATTTTTTTTTCTCAATTTAAGGCTTGAAAATTAGATTGAGTTCTCAATTCAAAACAAAATTTTATTTTCATTTTCTTTTTATTTATATTTATAATTTATTTATATTATAATATGTATTTATAGTTTAGATAAATTAAGACAACTTTGTGTAATTTTGGAACAATCTTCATCTGACTTATACTAATTTATATGTATATATATATATATATATATATATAATAAATGCAATTCAAAAAATTAAGATTTCTTTATTTTCTTAATTTTATGAATAAAAGTATAGAAAATCGTACGAATTGAATTAATTATATATTTTTTAAATTTTTTCATATAAATAAAGATAAGTTAGATGAGAATTATTCTTAAAGCGCACTAACTTGCCTTAATTTATCCAAAATATGAATATATATTGAAATATGAATAATCTATAAATATAAATAAAAAAAGAATATGAAATTTTGTGTTAAATTAAGAACTCAATATAAATTTCAAGCTTTAAATTGAGAAAAAATGTAAAATTGAATCTCTAATTGAGAAATTTTAAAATTTAGGTTCAAAATTGAAAATTAATTTATAAATTGAGTTTTGTTATGAAATTTATTCTGGAAAAAAAATAGTTTTCTTAAGATGGTAATTATACCAAAATATTCGTAAAAAAGGGTCAAGAAAAACTAAAAATTATTGGGAAAGAAAGGCCCCATTTACAACAATAGAAACAAAAAGAAAAGTTGGAAAGAAAAATACAATTGAATTACTTATTATAATATGTTAAAGAAAGCGTTATCTTCAACTGAAGCAAAGCCGCCAGAGTGCTTCATTCCCAAAGCTTCAAACACAACCCACAAACACCGTGGCATTACTGTACATCTACACATTCCTTTAACTAAATCCACAATATCACAAAAATACCCCAGATTTCTTACTTATTACACAAACAAACGCCTTAACTGACTTCATCTCCAGGGCAATTTCGTCAAAGGAATTATGTGTCGGGACAAACCCCCCACGTTCTTCACAGAAAGGCGGCCACATGATATTCCAGAATTACCCTTAATCAACGGATATAACATGTGGTAACCATAGGCAGGAATGTAAATTCAAGTATTGGAATTGCTGTCGCGGCATAAAATAGAAAAAAATAGGAGAACGTGAGTGATCCGCGCACACCACGAAAAGTGGGGCTCAGGGTATAAGCTTGAGAGAGAGAGAGAGAAAGGTAGAGAGAGAAAGTTGGTTTCGAGACGTTACCGGATTTAACTACACCCTATTCGCCGGAATTTGGGAACTATGTTGGCGTCCGCCTCAGGGTTCCCTCGAATTTAGGGTTTAATTCCATATCTTCACTCAAAATCACTGGTCCCTTCACTGGAATCTGTTGATTTTCGTTGTGATTAGGCCGGGTTTGCGATCTGCGAAACCGTTTTTCAATGTTTACGCCGCAGAAGAAGCTCTGGTTGCTGTCGCCGAGGAGCGAACCGGGCCAAAAGAACGGGTCCGTCTCTGGGCCGGGCTCGAATGGCGAGCCGTCAGCAAAAGGCAAAGCCGTAGGTTTTCTTCAAGGCGACGGGATTATGAACCAAGAGTCGTTGACTGAGAGGGTCTCGAAGCTGGAGAATGAGGTCTGCACGTGTTTAATTTTGGTGAATCGGCCTTTTTTTTTTTTTTTTTGTTCGTTCTGTTCAGCTTTTTAATAATCTTTTTAGATGGGTTTTCTGTTATCTCTTGTTTAGTGACTCTAATTGGTTCCTAGAGTTGGTATATATTATAAGTATCAGGTCAATTGTAAAATTAAGAAAAAATCAGTATCTTTCCATGAAATTCCGTGGTTAAAAAGTTAAATTAGGTAATAAATCTTGTGAATGAATTATAGCTTAGCAACTTTTAAATTCTTGGAAGTTTTTTAAGAAAGTAGCAAAACTGGTCATGGGCAAGTATTTAATAGTGAAATATTGCTTGTAGTAAGGAAAGTCATATTCTGCAGTAAATTGAGAGGCCATTTGAGGATTGCTCCCTTATTGTCATTGCATTGGGATGGTTTATTTTAGTTTCAGAGTTTTAAGGAGAGTGATTTTTGGAGGATCCCGATCTAATCTGGCCTCTATACTTGTTTCTTATTTGAAATTGTGTTTGTTATTTAACAACTTCACTTATTTGGATGATTAGTCTTGTAGTCTGTTTTCATTTTCTTTGTCCCCACCAGCTTTAAACAATTCTTTATTTACTTTTTCATTATAATTTTTTTTTAATGTTTTCGAGACTGTTTATGCATTCCAATTCTAGTCATTTCATGTAAATTCAGGACATTTTCATGAATTTCGGTAAGTTTATGGGTGCTTCCTAACTATTTAACTGTCTTTGATGTGCTCTGTCCATCCTCAAATGCTAAGCTACACAAATTTTAGTTCTCATTCTTTAATTTTCTAAAATTTCATTCGCTTACAATTATACTCATCCCTTTAGAAATAGTTTAGTTTTAGATTTAAGCCATTTGTTGAAAATATGCTGTACATCAAGCATTTTGTATATATTCTTATTGTTTGATTTATGCAGCTATTTGAGTATCAGTACAATATGGGCCTTCTTTTGATTGAAAAGAAAGAGTGGACTTTCAAATATGAAGAATTGAAACAAGATATAGCAGATGCCACCAATAGTCTGAAAAGAGAGCAAACAGCTCATTCTAGTGCAATGCTTGAACTGGAGAAGCGGGAAGAGAACTTGAAAAAGGCATTGGGTGTTGAAAGACAGTGCGTGCTTGATGTAAGATTTGTATTTCCAAATTCTGTTAATTTAGTATATTAAGTATAGCAAGTATACTAGTTTATTTGAACACATGGATTAATCAGCTTGAAGCGTGTGTCTACTTGTTTCTATCATTAGTAGCGTTGGGATAACATATATTTAGTGTTATGTCTGTAAGTTTATTTGAACACATGATTTTTTTAGTGATGCTATATAGTATTTAATTTTATTAATGCAACAATTATGTGATTCATTGCCACAGCTCGAAAAGGCTATACGTGAAATGCGATCTGAACAAGCTGAAATTAAATATAATGCTGATTCCAAACTAGCTGAGGCGAATGCATTAGTCACAAGTGTTGAAGAGAAATCATTAGAGGTTGAAGCAAAGTTTCGTGCAGCCGATGCTAAACTTGCTGAGGTTAGCAGAAAGAGCTCAGAAATTGAGAGGAAAATACATGAATTGGAGGCACAAGAAAACGCCCTTAGAAGAGAACGGACTTTCTTCTCTAAAGAGTATGCTCAAGAGATCTGTCTTGTTTATCCTTTCTTGCATATATCATACGTCTCTCGATTCTCGTCTGGTCAATAAGTCATATTTGTAGTCTGACATCAAATTTCTTATATTTCAGGTGTGAAACACATGGTACTGCTATATCAAAACAACAAGAAGACTTACGAGAGTGGGAACACAAATTACAAGAAGCTGAGGAGAGGCTAGCTGATGGTAGAAGATTGCTGAACGAAAGAGAGAAAAGAGCAAATGAAATTGATAATTCGTTGAAGGAGAAACAGAACAACCTTGTAGAGTTACGAAATAAAATTGAGATTGCTAATTCAACTTTGAAGTCCAAAGAAGATGATATAAGAAACAGATTAGCCAATGTAGCTCTTAAGGAGAAGGCAAGTTTCTTCTATGCTAACATAGATTTAATCAAAAGTTATGGTTATCATTCTTTGATTTTAAATTGCATTTGAATGCAGGAAACTGATAGCATAAGTAAGAGATTGGAGGATAAAGAGAAACAGTTGCTGGAATTGGAAGAAAAGTTAAATCATAAAGAAAAAGTGAGTACTTCTACATATTGATGTGACATCTATTTACTTTTCATTGAAAATTTCACTAGCAACCAACTGCAACAACCACTACTGCTGCTTTACTTTTGGTTTCACTGATCTTCTTTGTACTATTTCTTTTGTGATGCATGCAGTTTGAGATTCAAAAGCTATCAGATGAACATCAGAATATCCTTGCTGAAAAGCAGAAGAACTTTGAGTTGGAGTTGGAGCAAAAGAGGCAGTTGAATGATGAAGAGTTAAAAAACAAGGTAGTTGAATTGGAGAATAAGGAAGCTGAAATTAGGCATTTGGAAGAGAAAGTAACGAAGCGTGAACAGGCTGTTGA
Organism: Scutellaria barbata; assembly: GCA_028654395.1. Classification (NCBI taxonomy): domain Eukaryota; kingdom Viridiplantae; phylum Streptophyta; class Magnoliopsida; order Lamiales; family Lamiaceae; genus Scutellaria; species Scutellaria barbata. The sequence continues at coordinate 16,967,445 of CM053650.1, forward strand.
AAAGAAATTCGAAAAGGTGAGGGAAAAGGAAATGGATATTGATTCCAAGTCAAAAGCTTTGAAGGAAAGAGAGAAGTCTCTTAAAGTTGAGTTGCAAAACATGGAGAGTGATAGAAGAAATCTCCTTGAAGAGAAGGAAGATTTACTCAGTCTCAAGGTTACAGTTGAGAATCTCAAAAGTGATAATGAAAAACTACAGCTGAGACTTGTTGAAGAGAGGGAACGGCTAAAAGTAACTGAAGTTGAAAGAGAAGAATTTACTCGATTGCAGTCAGAGTTGAAACAAGAAATTGGCAGATATAGAATGCAAAGCGATCAACTCATAAAGCAAGCAGATGATTTGAAACAAGAAAAGGAGAAATTTGAGAAAGAATGGGAAGAGCTGGATGTCAAAAGAGTGGAGATAAAGAAAGAACAAGAGGATGTTCTTGAACAGAACATGAATTTGCAAAGACTAAAACAGTCGGAAGAGGAAAGGCTACGCAATCAGAGGCTGGAAACAGAAAAGTATGTTCAGAAAGAATTGGAATCTCTTAGATTAGAAAAAGATTCTTTTGCTGCTAGCATGGAGCATGAAAGGTCAACATTTGATGAAAAATTCCAAAGTGAAAAAAGTAAATTGAGTCATGACTTTGAAATGCAGAAGCAAGAATTTATGACACGAATGCAAAGGCAACAAGAAGAACTAGAGGCTTCTTTGGATGAGAGGGTCAAATCATTTGAACAAGAGAAAGAGAGGGAAAATAGCAACATTAATTACCTGAGGGAAGTGGCCAGAAGAGAAATGGAAGAGATGAAGTTAGAAAGACTTCGGATAGATAAAGAAAAATTGGAAATTTCAGAGAATAAGAAACATGTAGAGGCACAACAGAGTGAGATCAAAAAAGATATTGATGAGTTAGTTGCCGTGAGTCGGAAGTTAAAGGATCAAAGGGAACAATTCATCAAGGAAAGAGAACGCTTCATTGCATTTGCCGAGAAACAGAAGAGCTGCAACATTTGTGGGGAGATTATTCGTGAATTTATCCTGTCTGATCTTCATACTTTAGCCGAACTAGAGAATCTTGAGGCCCTTCCACTGCCACCAGCAGCTGAGAATTATTTGAAGGAGGCAGTTGAAGCTACTGTTGAGAGGTTTGATGCTGAATCATCCCCTGGTCTAGTTAATTCAGGATCTCCTATTTCTTGGCTCCGTAAATGTACATCGAAGATTTTTAAGTTCTCACCAGGAAAGAAACTTGAACTTGATAATTCACGGGACCAATTGACAAAGCCAGAACCATCTTTTCAAGTTGTAAATGATTCTATTGATGTTGAGATAGTTGAATCTGATGCTACCCGGGAAGCTGTTCAAGCTCTATCCATTGATCAAGATGCACTGAAGATCCCAGAAAATAGTGATCTTAAGGTGCATCAGCATGGAGGAGCTGGCAAGGGAGGTAGGCGACCTAGGGGCAGCCGAACACAATCAGGGAAAGATGTTCTTACTGGATCTAAGACCAATGGTGATGTTGAGAATTCAGTTTACACTAATGATGGAAGTCGAGCAGATTCTGATCATATCGGAGCTCCAAAAACTAGAAGAAAACGAGACCGTGTTGATCTATCACAAGCAACAGTAAGTGACAACCAAACTGAAGGTCATTCAGAGAGCATCAAGGATGGTGATCGCCCAACGAGGCGACAAAGAGTTACGGCAGAACCAAGCCTTGGTCAGAAACGGTACAATCTGCGGCAAACCAAGAGGTAATTGGATGTACATATATAGCAGTCATCTTCTTTTTAAGTGTTGATTTATTTTATTTTATTTTATTTATTTTTTTGTGCTTTGACTATTTTCCTTGTTTTCACGTCGAGTGGTTTCATAGGTGTAAGCAGTCCAAATGAATGAATGTTGTCTGTTGGTTATAACAACTTTAACTAATTGATTTCTACAGGCCCACATTTGTCTGAAGCTGTAAATAGGGAATAGCACTTACTTTCTTACTTCATTTTTAATTGTTTGGAAGCTGTGAGATTCTTATGGTGCTATGCTAATTTTCTTCACAGATCAATAGGAACAGTGGCTAATGGATCCTTAGCTCAAGTAAGAAAGGGCAAGGAGAAGAAATCCGGCCAACTGCCTGTGTTGGAAGCTCAATCTGAAAATGCTGAAATTGGTGGAGCTTCAAAGGAAGAAATCAACAAATCTGAAGCAGCAGCCCAAATTTCTAGAAGATCAGAGGGCAGAGATGGTGGTGATGAGCTTGTGAGAAGCACTGGGGCTGCAAGCGAGTTTTCTGCAGACAGTCCTGTGAGCACTCTTTTTTTCCCTCTTTACATGACTGAGTCATGCATGTGTTTTCGGGAGCTTGCTTAGTCTTTTTCCCTTGTGGAGAGGACCTACTCGTCGTCTTTGGTCCTTTGATTATAGCTGCTATGAATATCCAATGAGCTCTCTTTCTTATACTTCCTCTATCCAAAAAAAAAAACGAAAAGTCATGTTTCAAAAGTTAAAGTTAAAATCTATAATACCATTGTAACTAATCTGTGATTACTAATAACATACTTTGAATGATGGGTTAATGAATAAATTGAGGAGTACGAGTGTTTGTGACAGAGGTAATACATCTTAATAGCTTCCTAACATTTTCTGCTCGCATGCAGTTGAAAAGTGCGGGAGGTACCAATGGCGTGCATGTTGACGTGGCTGACACTTACATAGATGACATAGTTCTAAGCGAGGAGGTGAATGGAGAGATGGAATACAGTGATGAAGAGTTGAAAACAGAGAGCCATGGGGAAGATGACAATGACGACGACAATGACGAGGAGGTACCACATCCTGGTGAAGTATCTATTGGAAAGAAGCTCTGGACTTTCCTCACCACATAAAATGCCCGTCTTCTTGCTCCTTAATTACCATCTCTTGTTTTTGGTATGAAGAAGCTTAGTGGTGTGTTTTAGTTTGCAAGCATGACATAGATAGGTGGCATGATTCAGTTTAGAGAGTAAAACCTGCCCTCTGCCGTGTTATCGACTACTAGTGAGAAATCGTTGGGGTTTGTTTGGTGTCTGCTGTTTCGACGTAGAGATTATTAATGTAGTAATATTCTTGCACAGTGCATCCATTGACACTGGATTTGGTTTTCTTCCTTTTCCTAACCCTCTCATATATTTGTACTATTATTGCTTTGTGTTTGCCATCTGTGTCCACTTCACTTTGATTCTCTTTTATCTTGATAAAATGTACCTATAATTTCCCACATTTTACTGCCCCTCCTCTCTATATATGCAAATCAACCACCAAAGCAAATACATGCATAAACTGACAGTATTTCAAATGGCAAGAAAAATCAGATTACAGTACTATCATTGAAATATATCATCACAAATTGAATTACAATGCAAAGTTTTAGAAGTTCATCATGAAGATGTCGGGTTGGGTCGGATCATTATGGGCCCAAATTGGTCCACCAGATGGATGAAGTGGAACTCAATTCTTACATGTTTGTCTAATCTCACGGTTCTCTCTATATTCAAATTAAATTACGTATTTTGCTTTTAATTTCTCATTGGACTATCATATCCGCTATCCTTTATTAGTCTTTCAACTTTAGATGCTGATCTTTCTTTTTTTTTTTTTTGAATAAAAACGGAATATGATTTCAAAAGGAAGAGAGGGGGGATGCTTTAGATGGCTCTTTTTGATCAACTTTGTCGTCAAAGATGGCTGTCATCAACTTAAAAATTTGTCTTGGAAACCCACTTCTAGCTACATGTCTTTTTTATTCTTTTCTTAACTTTTTGTATTTTTAGTTATTTTAATCTATTATATATTATTTAAATTTTTATGATATAGGCTAATGTCGGTGGAAAGGAAAAAAAATGATAAAAATGTCCAAATTTGACTATAACGAAAGAATCAAAGGTCGTAACAATCACTCAATCAAACGAGTACTGTCATTTCCACAGGAAGATTACAAGCAACCCCTGCACAAAGCACTCTATTAATTCAGTAAAGGTGGGACTAAAGGCACCATATTTTACTTAATACACCATTACACCCCCATTAAAAATCATTTCAATTAAGAACTTATATTTTTTTGAAAATATCAATTTTACCCATGAAGCAACCTAATTAAAAACCATTTCAATTAAAAAATTTAATTTTTTTAAAAATACCAATTTAATCCTTTAAGAAAAAAAAAAAAAAAATCATAACCTCTGTTCCTCAAAATTTCTCTCTATTTTTCATCTTACTTGCATCTTCAAATAGTAGCTTCTAATTTCGTGATGAATGTAATGCTAACATAATGAAAATCATTTGAAGAATTGCAAAAAATAGATCAAACCCGAGTAGCTTCTCCATTCAATCCTGGTTGGTCAAACATGTGATCGACCATTAGAACCGAATATAAAAAAGCACGTCCAGCTACCACAGCCGAACATGTAGAAGTACGTTCAAACGAAGCTAATAGGATTTGACCTAATGGTAAAATTGATATTTTCATCATTTTTCTATTTTTATTCAATTAAAAAAATTATGGAATGGGATGGACTTAGTAAATAATAGGGATGGGTGTCTTTAACACAATTATTTTTATGTCCCAAGTGCATGGGTTATAATTCATAAAATTCGGGCCATATGACCCGAAAGGTGTTGAAAACGCACCCTATGCACGCCCAAATACTTTGGGGTTAGCATTCAAACCCTAGCTCTCATGCCCAATTTTAGTTATTTTCGTCTAACCTTTAATTTAACGAACCTAACATTTTAATTTTATTCGCATAACCTTTATATTTTGCTCGCATAAACATTTGTATTATATGTATACTGAAAAAAGTCTAAGTAATATCACTTAAAGATTATGAAATTTATACATAAAAATTATATTCATATAACATAAAGGTTATACTTGTATAACATAAAAGTTACATAACTTTTATGTTATTTATATTGAAAAAGTTCTAAGTAATTTTACTTAAAAATTATGATATGTGTACAGAAAAGTTATGCTAATATAATATAAAAGTTATAATACTTTTAATTCTGTTATTTGTATTGAAAAAAAAAATCTAAGTAATTTTGTTTTAAAGTTATGATATGTGTACATAAATGTTATACTTGTATAATTTGAAATTACCACTATATCCTCATAATTGTGGATTACTTTATTTTTATAAATTGTGCTTTAATTTTATTAGTAATTTTTTAACTTTTATTTTATCAATTAGGAAAATATTGTTTCTTTGTTTTTATTTTACGAACATTTTTTAAAATTTAATTTTATCAATAATTTTATTTCACGGCCATTCTGTTTATTACGAAAAATATTTTATGTTTAGGTTTATTTTATCATAGTAAAAACATATCTCAAATTTTAATTATTGCATGTAATTTTAATAATATGTATGATGTGTGTAGTTAATCTTCTAAATTTTTATTATTTAAAATAATATTTTTAATAATATTTTAAAATATTTTATATGATATTATTTAACATTTTAAACTAAATATAATTAAATTACCTTAAATATTAATATCTGATAGATTAGTTGTGAAATATAATAATAATTAAAATTTAAAGAAAACAAAATAAGAAATAAAAGAAAATGATTGGAAAAATAAAATGTGAGTGAAAAAGAAAATGTAAGGATAGTTTAGTAATTATAATTTTTTTATCATCCTTAACCAATATACCAAACAAGTTTTTATAAATAATCTTATTTTAACAAACTTGTAATCATTCAAACCAAACACATAATTTAACTCAAACCTAATACAAACATACATATCAAACACCCAACTAATATCATTTTTGTTTTTGATGAACAGTACAATCCTACAAATCTTATCAAACCCATCACTCAAAGCAAACGAACCCTAAGTGCACACAAACACTATTCTTTAATAAATATAAAAAACTAAATACGGAAAACATGCATACTACTAGCTTAAATGGATAATTTATTATTTAAACTTTTAAAAATAATTATCTAATTGTCTTTTTAGCAAGAGTTCATATCCCCATATGCACTATTCCCTATATTTTATCCCAAACTACCCCAAAATATAACAAAACATCCCCATGTGCCACAAATTATAACAAAACATTTTCATGTGCCACAATTTTATGCCAAAAATACTATTTTACCCTTGTTGACTTTCATAAATTTCCAAAAAACCATGCTTGCCATTAGTCATTTTTTTTTTCCAATCTTTACATTTATTAGATCCGGATTAGCCCTCTGATCAATATCAGGCCCAACATGTTTCCGTAAATAAAATAAAATTGAGTTTGAATCATACCTCGCCTTTGCCTCTTAAATTCCCTTGGACTTCGGTTCAGGTTTTACGGATCAAAAATCCAATCACTCGCCCACAGTCTATGGTTCTGAAATCGATTTTCTTGGGAACCCAGATCGCAATCCTTCTCAACGGCCGCCTGCCTTTAAGGAGATCACATGGAGACTCATTGTTGGCTGAATTTTACTCAGAATTATAAATTTTTTGGACAGAATGTCGGAAAGCAAAAACCTTGTTTATTGAAGAATATAAACTAAATTATTTTACAATAATTATTTTCTCCACCATTGGAGGAGAAACTTGATTTAGTCAATTATGGCTAAAACTCGAGAAGGGGAAACCCCCATAAAAAGGAAAGCTTAAAAGCTAAACTATTACAACTAGAGAGAAGATTTCTCGAAAACTTATGGTAGAAAGAGAATGTGTGGATTTTGGATGATCTTCTAAAGCTGAAGGCCTCCTTTTATAGGCATCAATTTGCTCCTGTGTTGATCATTATTGTCTTGCCAACTTGCACTCCACTTGTTGAGTGATTATGGGGCCGACCTCCTTTATTTCCCACCTACCGTTTGGTAAGTGCACCATCTACCATTCCTTGCTGAGTTAGGTGGCTTCGTTGTCTTTTAGCGTCGGCAACGAATCTTCTGCTGAGTGGAGGGGTCCTCCATTTTTGTCCTTTAGACCGGATGCCTTATTCTTCAAAGGTGGCGGGGCCGGCCACTCTTTCTTGTCTGAAATAGCATCCAATGCTTATTACACTGTATTCCTAAACTATTACATTTGTGGAATATAATAAAACTTGTTTACTATCGAGTCCAATTAGACCCGCTTTCTTTTATTACATTTTTTGTTTTTATTTTCTAAAAACCCTTCTCTTTTCCCTTTTTCTTTGGGTAATCGGATTTGTCCTGTTTAACTTTGAAACCTTGTCCGTATAAAGATTTCTCTTGTACCTGACAGTAAGAACATATTCGTTCTTTCCATCGTCCAATATGTATCATGTTACATACCTTTTTCCTGGTTTGTTCCGTTGTCGGAACCTTATTTTCCCAGATTAATTTTCTCTTATTTTCGAAGAGGCTTTCAGCAAATCTGGTTGTATTTCTTGTCATTGAGTTCAACAAGAATGACCCATTCGCAGAATTTTGAAATATTTTGAACGGGTATTTAATTTTGTCCATCTCTGTGAGACAGACCCAGAGTCCCAAGCTCGCCTTGTAAATATATCATCTTCGGTGAGGGCGACCACCAAGGGGCTATTTGATGGTGAGGCTTTAGCTTGGTTAAAACCCACCATATCTGGTCTCTGTAGTTTAATAAATTGAAAAATTGGGTGAGACCCTTTACACGTAATTTCAGGACCTGCTGAAATGATCTTTAGCTCCAATGTATCTCCTCGACCCAAATGTGGGTTGTTCTGTCATGATTCGTGCACGGCAGTAGCTATCCAATCCGGTAGTTTGGAAATCTCCAAAAAACTAGGTGCGATAGTAAACACCGAAACAATTGCTTCGAAGTCGAACCATTCGCGCACATCTTGTGGGTTTACACCCGGGAGCATCCAAAGTCTCAGATACTTTCCAGACCAATCGGCAGTTATTTTTCATGAATTGATCTCATTTCTCGTAACCAATTTCTCCCATGTTCTTTGGCAAATCTGAAATGGAGAAATAGTTTGGTTAGTGTTAACCTGTCTCGGGCCTGTCTGGGGCCTTAGGTTAACCTCTCCCTCTTTTACCCCAGAGGTGCCAGGTTGACTCGGGTTGCCTGGAATTGCTTCCTGACCTTCCGAATTAATATTTTTATCGGAGTTTGATAAAACACTTGATTCGGCTTTATCAGCTCTTTCACTGGTGTCCGATGAAAAACATTTGTCAGCAGGATATCCTGCTTCAGGTATAAAATTACCCTGCTTGTTCATCGATGATGAACCTTTCTCTTATATTTCTTTATTGATCACCGATGGTAAACATGCCTTGTGCAGCGGTCCTTCTAATGCATTCCATAAATGACAGTTAGAAGTTATTGCTGCTTTCAAGGTTATTTGGACCTTGTCCAAATCTATCTTTTCCACATATGCAGCTGCTTCGGTTCGTGTCCTAAGCAACTCAAAGGCCTTGTAAAGTTCCTCAAGGTTTTTCCTGAGGTGTCTTGCTTGAACCGTGATGGAATCTACTTCAAGGATATCCATCTCTTGTTAAGAAATCTGCAAGAACATTTTCATTAGATTTCACAATGACAATATCAAATAAATAATATTGACATTCTGCTTGCTATCTGATAATACGAGCTTTTCGATTTTTGATTCAAGTTTATTTTTTAAAAAAACTTTGACATTTGTATTATCAACTTTTAAAATAAATTCTTTGACTAATAAGAATAAAGACCATTTTTTTAAATGCCTTCCAAACCGCAAAAAATTCTTTCTCGTTGATATGCCAGACTCTGACTTGCTGTTCTATAAACAATCCTCCTGTGTATCTACATGGCCCTTCACCGGTAGATGTCTTTCTCATGAGCACTACTGTCCATCGAAAGTCGTTAGCATCTGTGTAGACTACTAACTGATCCTCATCTTAAGGAATCACGAGTTTCGGCAGGTTACTGCAAACCTGTTTTAACTCTCGAACTCGTTGGGAATGGATGTCTTCCCATTTTCATTTGGTTTTCTCATCCTTTTGTAATAAAGGACGGAAATCCTTGCGATATTTTGCTAAGTTCTTGATAAATGAACCTGCAAAATTAATCACTCCTAAGAAGCTTTGAAGATGCTTCTTATCTCTAAGAACATCAGGAAAATTGCGGATTTTCTCCACAATGTGTTCCTGTAGTTCGATACCTGCATGGTCAATAATAACACCGAGAAACTCGATTTTATTAACCGCAATTATTGCCTTCTTTTCAAAGAGCACTAAACCTTCTTTATGATATGCTTCTGAAAATATTTCAAGATGCTTTAAATGATCTTTCATATTTTTAGAGGCAATCAAAATATCATCTATGTAAACAAACATAAACCCAAAATAATCTTTGAAAAGATTATCCATCTTTCGTTGGTATATCTGGGGTGCATTTGCAAGTCCCATTGGAAGTACATTCCAAATATACTGACCCTGTAGAGTAGAAAAAACCGTTAATTTCTTTGAGCCTTTTTCTAACTTGATCTGGTAGAATCCAAACTTACAATCAAATTTGGAAAACACTTTTGACCTTTTAATGCAATCAATTAAGTGTTCCCTGCTTGGAATGTAATAACCATCAAATTCAGTAATCTTATTAATACCTTAATAGTTAATTACTAACCTTACTTTTCCTCTCTTTATTTCACCATGGTTTTTTACCAAAAACACAAGGCTACTATAAGGAGAAATACCTGCTTCGATCGGATTGAGATCGATATGCTCTTTAATAATCTTTTGCATATTCTTTCGATCTTCAATATTCATCTAAATCGGCTTATATCGAACCAACTCATATTGGTATTGTTCTTTTACCTTTAGGGTTGCTTCGATCTGGTTTTTGTCCCACCAAGCTAAAAAATTCTCATTGAAATTCATTTGTATTAGCCTTTTTACATTTTCAAGGGAAAGTAAACTTTCCCCATCAATATCAATTTGGGGTGGTCCTTCTTGTAAGACATTCTTTAGAAACAGAATTGCTTCTTCCTGTGCCTTCTCCATTCCCTTTTATCTATATGATAAAAGAGTTTTTCCAAATTTCCTCTTATGCTGCATTTTAGAATGAGTTAACTTGGCCTCATTATCATCACGTTTGCTGCGAAAATTAATAGACATTATCCTATTAAATGCTTTATCTCGTCACAAAACTTGTATCAAACTACCACAGTTAGTAGTAAAGGTTAACGGTTCTTGTGATTATCCTGCTCATATTTTGCAAATGTTTGGATAAAATTATTACCCAATAAAATATCAACACCTGTATCATGAATATAGATGGGTGCCATTCTTACTTTATACCATGGGGTATCGAATGCGCCTCCAATCATTATTCTTGATTCTCGAATACCTTTATTGAGAATTAGGATTTTTTGGGAGAAATCTCTTCCTGCAATAAGAGGTAATTTTTCCACTGCTTCGCTGGGAAAAACTCTTGGCTTTGCTGTGCAAATGCCTGAACTTGAGTCAATATAAGCTGCAAAATACTCTGTTTTATATTGATCATACAATATCCCTACATATATATATATAGAGAAAATATTTATCATTCAGAATCGTCTAGATATTTTCTCAAATACTTCCGGGCTTCTAACATGGTTATTCGTGCGTTTATTTGATTAATTTCAAACGTAACTTCTTGAATCCTTATGACTTCTTGCATACTTCTTTGTTATGGCGAATTCTGCTCCCGCAGAAATCTTAACAAAGCTCTCTTATGAATTCTTTCTATTGAGAGATTTGTAATCTCTTCGTTTATACACAATTCTGACATATAAACTGATTTTATTCTACCCTGATTGTATGTCCATCAAGGTCGAATTCCATCCATTTTTCTTTTCTTCCCCAAGGTTTGTGATCCTCAACGAAACTTAGACCAAGGGTCATAACACCCTTAGTTATACTTGCACTTCCTGTAACAGATACTTCATAACCTGCTATGTTTAACAAGCATTCGTACCTATTTTCACTTGGTTGCTACAAATGATATATCTCGTCACAAGGAAACAAATTATTAGCTTCAGATATATCAAAAACCACATAGATTTCTCTCCAACCATCAGGGCAGTTAATTTTTACATTTCTTACCCTAATTTGTTGTGGATTAAAATCCTCATATTTTTCTTTTCCTTTTAGGCTTAAAATCATATCTTCAGAAAAAGACATCCTGTTACTAATTTCAAAATCAAACCTGGATAATTTATTTAAAATCGGATGATCTTTAATTAGTATATTAACACCTCATATCTTATGTATCTGGATAGGGTCTGGTGTCATAACCTTGGCAAATTCCTTAAAATTTCTAGGAATTTCTATATACTATTTCCTAAGAAACATATCTGAATGATGTGTGTTGGAAAGTGCATATGCAATTCTATACGTGATAGAATATGGTCTATTACCCCTTTTCATTAAATCAATTCTCTTGAAGTTCTGATGAAGGGTTAAAACTCTATCGAAATCTTGGTCAGCTAGGTTGTATGCAATCTTAGGGTAGATATTAAATATAAGTTCACCTGCATACAGATTACCTACCATTGTACCAAGACAACTATCTCGCAGATTATTGATTCTTCTATCCATTATAAATAGATGTAATTCAGAATCAATACCTTCTTTGAAGGTTGCTTTAATTACTACTTCAATAGTTCCAATATGGATCCATTTCATAGTAACTGCAACTTTTTGTTTGATATGGCTCAGTACCTCAAGAATTTCTTCTCGTGGGATAAGCTGCATATCAACTTGATTACCAGTTAATTCCATGAGAATTGAAAACTCACCTGAGTTCACCTGGTAGATTATGTGATGCTTGCGTTGTCCTAACCCGATCTGATCACAGATTCGATTAAGACCACTTATCTTAAATCCATCATAGGGATTTAAGGTTGAATCTTGTCACATGATTCTTTCCATCGTTTTGTTGGAGATGGTCATTCTTGAAAAGAATCCTGATAGATTTTCCGAGGTTTGGAGTCTATCTTCTTGTTTGCCGTGGCTACTCGTCTGATTCTGTAGATGATCCATAGGATTTTTCTGAATTAGATTCGAACTCTTCTTCATATATGCTTTCATCTGAAGAGATGTCCTCGAACTTGTAAAATGACACCAAATCACCGTAGTAGACTGCATCCAGGATGTCGTCTGTTGGTTCAAACTAACGCACATCTTTCTGCTTCTGTGGGCAATCGGGCGAAATATGACCTCTCGCACCGCACGTCCAGCAGTTGCAGTCTTTGAAACTTTCATTTGTTCGAGTGTGAGGTCGTTTGAAAATTCTCCTTCTGATTGTTCCTCCTGTTGTCTTTCCTGTGGATCTAGATTCTTGTGAGGGAAACCTGGAAGGACCAGACTTCTGACCAGATTTGTAAGATTTAGCCTTTGATTTGGACCACCATGATCTTCCTTGATTGGAAGACCTTCTGTATGATCTTCCGGACTTCGATTGAAACCTCCTTTAAAAGTGTTTCTTTCGTTTTCCATGTCTTTCACGACTTGGTTCTCCAATAATACTTGGAAAATCATTATTATCGCAACAAAGAGAAGTCTTTTTTACCAACCCTCTTAGTTTTTTCTTGTTCTTTTGTAGTGTCACTTGATGACACCATTCTCTTAGGTTGTCCTTTAAGAAGGACATCCTTCTGGCTACTGAATCAACCCTTCCTGGAGGTACTTTATAATTTTGCATAAGCATCTCTCTCCAAGGGCTACATTTTTTGTGCAAAGAACATTTCTGTTGCAACATTCAGTGGTATCTAAGTTTGGAAGTAGTATTTGCGGAATCAGTATATATACTCATCCACATGACAAATACTTCTTAACTCGAGAGCATACAAAACCTGTGTGTATACCCTTTCTTTTTCTTCTTTTCTTTCGTCAAAGTATTCGTCGCCGATGAAGCATACTTTGAGCCATTTGCCGAATCTTTCGATAATTTTATATAGACTATCTCTCAATCCAATCTCTTCTTTGATATGGGCCTCTGTCTTGTCCCATGCTTTCTTGGCTGAACCTTGCAAACTATTTTCAATAAGTAAGCCAAAGTGTGCTTGATCCACGTCCAACGCTGAAGCGACAACTTTTAATGTTGTCATCCATTCATCGATCAAAGTTTCCATATTTTTGAAATCGATGACGTAGGCTGTGAGCATTACCCCGAATGGAAGTGTAGGTTCTAACATCGTTTTTTCCCAAGGGCTATTCGATGCTGCTTTATTCCATTCTGGTCGTCTTTTTTGTCGAGCCATAGCGGTGCTATAGTCAATTCGATCATATTTCCATTCTTGTGGTTGTTGGGGAACGGGTGTTTCAGCATTCATACTCCCTTCTTCCTGTTTCGGAATATGGTCGTTCATCTTGAGATTAACCACATCCACAATTCCTAGATTGAAAAGTGATTCAGTTAATTCATAGAGCTCTTCTCTTGAGACTTCCATCAAACTTGTCGGATGAGGTCAAACAAGAGTTCCTCGGAGCTTTTAGACTTCGGAACTTCCGTAGCCTTTCCTTTGGGAATGCTTGATTTATCTCCGAACGCATTTTTGAAACGTTGGTTCATCGATCTACCTGTTCCCTTTGGTAACCTTCCTTTTAGATCTGTAATTTCTTTTTTCAAATCTAAAACATCTTGTTGGATCTCGTAAAGAGATCGGCACATCTTCTCCACCTGTCCACCATAGTATATGATGGTCTTTTGGACTTCTCTAAGGTCTTGGGTAACCTTAGATGTGTCTGGAACAATTATGTTCCAATCTTTGCTGGATGTCATTGAAATCCTGCACTTGTTCTATCTCGAAATAATTTTCGAATACATTTTTCTTGATTTTCTCCTCCTGTTAGGCATAAGAAAATAATATTGTTCAAATAATTTAAATTCATATCTTCAATAAACTTGACTCTGATACCACTTCGTGCATCGGATCTCAATAAATATAAATCATGTAAAAATTCTATTAATTTTGTTTCCAAATAATAATCACATAGTACATGACATTGTTGTACCTTTCAGACCAGATCACAAGTATAAATACGAATGTTTTTAAGGGCACAAGAAAGGTTTCCAGTCAAAATACCTAGATAATTATATCCGATTTTAATAACCTTGATTTAGCAAAATGGTTTGGAAAACCTAAAATAAGAGTGGAAATAGCATTTCACATAGTGTCTTTTTAGGGATAAATTGATCTTTGACCACTTTTATTGCATATTGAGACTATATTATAAGTTTTGTGGCATTTTGAGATATAGGATAAAGATTTGTGGCATTACCTTTTCTCTTTTAGCAAATACACACTATAATAAATGATTCAATATACTAGTTGAAGTGGTAAAATAGAATCTAAAACAAAAAAGAAAGTCAAAATGACAAAGTGGATAACTTGAAAAGTTGGGAAGTAACTCGTAAGGATGATTTTGGCTCCTTGACCCGTAGAGAATCATATGATATTATATCAAATACATAAATATATGTATACACAAAATATTTAAAAGGTACCCTGATTAATCATATTAATTAAAAAAAATACATTTAAAATTTGACGATTATAAAACGAAAAATTAGTGTAATTATGATATTAGTTAAATATATATATATATATATATATATATATATATATATTATTTATAAAAAGAGAGAAAAACGAAAGAATTGTTGATTTTTCTAGAATACCACCTTAAAGTAACCTACTAAATTACTTCTCCATCCCAAAATAAGTGTTGATTTATCTATAATTTTTATCACAAATTAAGTGTCACAAAAGGATTTCCGCAAATATTTGCTCATATTTTACCAAAATTGGCTTATATTTTGGAATCACTGTAGTAATGTTTTTAACATTTTGACATATTACATGTTACAACTCCACACATAAAAGAAAAATAAAAACAAAGACAGAAATGTTCAATTACAAAATTATCATATTTGCACGAGTTCAGACATTAAAATTGTCTTTATTCAATAGTGACTTTATACTCACTTAAAAAGTTAAATCGATTACCAAATACTTGAACACTTGAAAAGTTTAAGTACAGTTTCTATTCATACTAAGATATTGAGTCAGAAATCTTCCGAAAACAAAAGGCAATACAAAGCCATCAATGGAAACACTCAGGACCCGAACCAGACCACAAAGCCAAAGGGCAGTAGACAGGTCACAGTTGAAGATCCGAACCTAACCGGCCGGGTTCTGAATAGAACCGAGCAGGTCCTGAGCACCAATTAAAGTGATAAATAGTATACGATGATGGTAAGATATGGATGATATGAAATGCCAAATTCAAATAACCTGGTATATATTCTAACGTTTTTAGATTAGGGATTAATTTGTCTACACAGATATGAGGTCGAGAAGTACTTATCGTGGAGATGAAGAATATGGAAAAGAAGCATGGTTTGCATAGCTTGAGGAATCATCATATACTAGAGGGCTTCTTCTACCTCTTTCTGACCAGGATCTGCCATATCTAGAACTCCAAGGTGTGGATGTGCTATCTCGTGGACTCAGGGAGTAGTAGCTGGATTCAACGTCACCGTATCTTGAAAAATGATTGGCCAGTGAGGGGCTAGTTCCAGGATCACAACCAGGAGGCCCATCGTCTTCGTACTCCCTAGACCACCTCTGTTCATTGTAATACCCCCCTCTGCTCGAATTTTCATACGAGTGGGAGTGGTTGTTTCTGCGGTGTGAACCATGCCTAGATGGATTATTATGATTTGAAGAGCTTGGTGGTGGGGCCCAAAGTCTTTCGTTGGCATTTTCTGGAATCGGGGCATTTATCCCTGGGAATTCAACTGTCATTTTCTTAGATGACTCAGTGTGTCCTGCATCAAGAATTTCCCCTTCTTCACTTTGGTCCTTATTTGCTTCATCACCAAAAATCGTGATGCCTGAAGGTTGATCTTCCAAGTTTGCATCTAAGAAATTCAATTGAAAACCACATTAGAACAACATACAGAAAAGAATACCACAAAACCCAATCCAACCAGCGGATGAATGTGATTGAGGGTGAAATTTGTGATAATCCTTTACTGGCTGGAATGCCAGATGTAAAGGACCCAACCCAGCTCCAGACGAAGCATAAAATTAACTTATCACACCACAGTAGGCCCAAATTCTTTACCTAAATAACCTGGTGGGTATCCAATTTCCCGCATTCTGTTAAGCCATGGAGGTGGATCAAGCTCCTACATAGATATTGAATGGTCAAGGATATGAAGATTCAACTAAAAATTATTTAAAGTCTAATAATATTCTCTGTCATCAGGTTGAACTAGCAAGATATCATAAGTCAAGCAAAATATAAAAAACTTTTCAAGTTAAACAAAGTGTTTATCTCACCCCAAGGCCCAAAACTTGTCGGGTTTCAACATCAAGCACACCTGGTGTCAAACTATCATATTTTCCTCCCCGGGAACTTTGATAATATCGAGTTGAATTGCGAGCATTGGCATGTTGATTTCGTTTCGAATTGTGTTGCTTCCGAGCATTGTTGACAACAACATTATCACGTGGCTTAGGGCAATCTTTCAATGCATGGCTGTATGAACCACAGTTGAAACACCGGGAAGTATCCAGCTTTTCTGCTCCTCTGCAGGACAAATGAAGATTATCAGTCAGATGTGAATTATAAGATGATTATAGAACTATGATTAGAGAACAGGTTTATGTCTTTGTTTCTTTGATTATAGAACTAAGATAAGAAAACAAATTTTGTCTTTGTTTCTTCAAAATTTACAAGTCCCAAATGACTCATCAAAGAGTTCAACTGCACCTATGATCCACAAACTGCGACATCCCTTGCAAGAAACACTTCGCAGATATTTGCAATAGCTATAGTCTTATATGGTTTTTGCGTGAATAGAAGATATACAGGGAAACAAAAAAAACCACACAGGCAGAGAGAGAACTTGAAAGTAGACTGACAGTCACATCAGTCAGCATACTTCACCAGTAAATGAACGCACCTGTTAAACCGTAAAATAACAATAAAAAAGAAGGGATAAAAGGACTTCAAAAGGAAAAAAAAGGTTCTTAGGGGCATAACCAGAAAGCAGGAAAACCCTTTTCAGGGGCAGTTATTTATAAAAACCAAACCTGAAGGAGATTATAACAAACATACCCATCCAAACCACTGGAACCATCTGGCGAAGTCAAAGCTAGAGAATATCCACGATCATACAGAGGAACAGAAGTGCTATCCAATGGTACAAACTCCTTACTTGACTGTAGGTTTGTTTGGTTATCCACCCAAAAGGTCTACAAAGAAATAATAGATACAATAACTATCGAGTTTATAATATAACACTTTTCTTGATAATTAATGTAGGATGAAGGCATTCATGGACACTCAGTTCTCCACAAGAAAGGCAAAGTGGAATGAGAATAACACAGATGTTTAAAAAAAAATCATTTTTAGAAGATCAAAGCAGATAGAAAGCAATACTGAAATAGCACCATCAAATCCAATTCCAACTTTTATCTGGCTAAGCTGTGGGGAAACTGAAGGTTCATATACAGTTTATATTACAAGCATTGAAAGGAATGCCAATGTAGAAGTATAGGACTGGACCATCTCAAAATACTAAACCTGCAAACCGACCCAGGTTCAATTGGTTGCATCTGTTAAGAACTCCCTCAAAACAATCCACTGTAGTTATTTAGTGATGATCATAATAAAGCATGCATTACATGACTAATATTTTTTTAAAAGCAGAAAAAGTATGAAGCCATAAGATCAAGTTTGATGTATCTCAGCCAGTAGACATATAAATAATCCATATATTTCCATTTTTCGGTCATAATTTTCATATAAATATGATTTCTGAAAAAAAAACCTGTATAGCGAGATTTTTAGTTAAATATTAAAAAAAAAAAAAAAAAGCGAATCTGGACATGGTTCATCCAAAAATGCTTTCCACAATAAGTAAAAAAGTACTGAGAAAAATCATACTACTGCAGAAGGCTTATCCAAGCCAATGCGAAGAGCAGGGAAATAGGTCTTTTCTCCGGATTCCAGCACCGCATTTGAATCCTGAGTGAATTAATGTGAAATATGAGAATTAGGAGGCCAAAGATGAAAACTATTCGATAATAATATTTACATGTAGAAAAACAGGCTTACATGTTTTGAAGAAAACCTTTGTGAATGCCACTGAGACCACTGCTCCAATAGTTTTTCAAGCTTTTGTTTACTTTCTCTGACAATGGACACAGAGGCTTATAAGTATCAAGTTATCAACAACTATTTGGAGAAAAAATGTGAGCATAGAAAAAGTAGTATACCTCGGTAAAGAGCTATAGATTACATGCACTGAAGGTTGCTGCTCATCATCAGTCACTCGAGGTCTCTTAACACCAGACAAAGCTGGAATATCAAGTTATGGAAATTATAAAACCAGGAAACTTGTGATAGGTGAATGAAGCAAAGAGGAGGAGGATATGAAACAACAAATATATTACATAAAACTTCAGCAAATCCTAATTGTACCTAGACCAAATATATAGCATACAAGTAATACAACCAAAACTTGAGTAAAGGATACAACTTGCATCTACCTCCCTTTTACTTAAAAATGCTTCATTTTTCTCACTATAGCTGAAATTTTCTTCACTTTGAACAGGTAGAGATCCATTTTCAGTATGCATAAAACTACTAGAGGCCATTATTTCTACTTCTCCAACCGAATTTGTCATTACAAAATCAATTTGTGGAGCAGCAGAGTTGCTGTCTGTGCCTTTTTCCGAATCGGTCATCATCAAGGTGTCCACAGTTTCATGCAAACCATCCCACGTGGCTCCCATGTTCTCCTCATTAGTCTCATTGATAACCTCAGAGGTCAGAGCATCTGATTTAATTGCTTCAGAACCAGATTCACATGTATCAACATGGTCATTTCCGTTTTCTGAGTTACTGGAAGCAGGAAATCTGATTATATCTTCTGTTTCCATTCTATGGTGTATCTGTTTCTGCATAAGAGTAAAACTCACTACAATGAATATATTTCACTGGAGAATAAAAATAATCTATTTACGGATGCAACTTTAAATGAACTTTATACAAAGATTTTCACAAGTAAAATATTACAAAATTGTTGATCATAGTGCAGTTGAAGTACTTCATAGAGCACATAACATTTGATAGTATCTAAATGCACAGACCCCGAACTAGATAAGCTCAGAAAAATGTTCCAAGTTCTACAACTTCACTCAACTGATTTGTGAAACTTCTTTCCACATACCAAATGAAGATCTCTTAAAAGGGCATATTATTCAGAAGTATATTGTCCTTCAGACTTATTACATTTAAAAACAAATAAAAATTGAGCACTAATATTTCACATTCAACACAAGATTCTACTTTTCCTCCGACTAAATGCTGTCTTTGAATGTCAATATGTAGAACCTCAATTACTTATTAAATAATAAATAAAACCTCAATTCACTTGGAAACAAATACTAGAAACCTATCAGCTCAAGGGAAAAAAAAAAAAGCCTTTTAGCATCAAGACATGGGAGATTCTATTATGCCACCACTGCTGCAAAATATAAAACGAGATGATAGAAAAAATCTAGATCCAGAAAACCCAATTTTATCCCCAAACCCTAGAGGTCGAAGCTCGTTGACTTTTGTATCAAGTTTCAAAGCTAAAGTTCCTGAAACACATCAAATCCGGAATCTGAACTAGTGCATGACATGCGTCCCGGAATTTAAAACCACACACACATACAGAGAATTAAAGTCAAATCAAGATGAGGATTTTGCTTAACTAGAATTCAGTATTTGAATTTGGAGGACAAAGTACTTCATCTGGGTACCGAAAAAAAAAACAGAAGTTAGGGTTTCCAAATACCTGAAAAATTAGGGATGGCTGAATGCAGCGAGAACTGAGAATCTGCAGAGACTTCAGCAATAAGAAAAGCCAACAAGTGACCAAGCTCCGCTGAAGCGCCAAAATCAATCTCTGGGTGTGGGTTGGGGCGGGGGGGGGGGGGGGGGGGGGGGGGGGAATAATTGATTTTCCGTCACCTTGGACCTCACCCAATCATATCCTTATCATAGACAACACAAACAATATAAACTGACAATTTATTTAATTTTCATTTTTTCGTCCTCTTTATTGGTGCCTTTTCCAATTGCATTCTGATTAGGAATGTAAATGAATATTTATTCAGAATATTTAATTTATTTTGTTATTATTTATTATTATTATTTATTAAGTTTGTTAAGCTTGGAGTAAATTCAAGTCAACTCGTGAATCATACATATATTTGGTAAATTAAGCTCAAGTTAATTCGATAACTAAATTAACGAAATTCAAACACTTAATAATTCGATTCGACTAGGTTCAATTACATATATAATTCTAGTGTAATCTTTGAATTATCATTAATGGCACCCACAATAATTTTGTTAATGACATCCCAAACAATTTTGTAATTATACTAAGGGGAAGCAAAGATAAATATAAATTTTTTAATGTAAGTTTGAATATATAGAAAAACAAGAGATAAAAAGCATGTGAAAGTTAGTGTGATACAAATTCAATAATAAAAGACAATGCATGTGAAAGCTAGCATAAAGTATGATAGAGATAATTGTTTTTGAGAGTTAGTAGATTGAAAGATAAGAGCATATAAAAACTAGTATGACACAAATTCAATGACGACAGACAATATATGTGAAAATTAGCATAAAGTTTGATAAAGAGAATTGCGTTTAGGGGCTAATATAAATGAGAGATAAAAACATGTGAAAACAAATATAAAGTTTGATTTAGACAACTCACTATTGAGAAACAAATATATGTGAATTCATTTTAACTATATCAACTATATATATATATGTGTGTGAAAGTTATGAAAAATAATCAAAGTAGAATAGACAACTTAATTACATAATTATAATTATTAATTAGAATTAGATTGAATTAACTGAAATTATACAAATTATAAGGCTTACAAAACAATAATTAAAATGATAAAAAATAAAATTGCATAAAATAAACTATATTCATTGTTTAAACACGATTGTCATTAGATGGTGTTTCATCTTTTCATTTTTTGAGATAAGTGATCATTCGCCAATAATTTATTCAACATAACTTGATTCATCTTCATAATCTTCTTTTGTTCCTTTTTTTTTTAGCCCCAATTCAATTCTAGAATTTATCAATGTGCTCATCACTTCAACTTCATTGTCGCTGGTCGGTCTCAATACACGAATTTCTACAACAATTTCATTAGTAGAAAAAATTACGATGTCCTACATTTCCTTTATTTTTCACATTATCTCTCTACTTGTAAGAAAGGGAATAGTTGAGTAAGTACTACTTGAAGTTTCTGGATTGAGGGGATAAGATACTCCTCATCTTCACCTATCCCCTCATCTATTTTTTTGAACTCCCACCACTTTTTTCATTACCCTCTTTATAAACGTGTTGAATCATGATTTAATTTTAATTCTCACTTGAGATTTTTACTCTACTTCATTAAATATAAACAAATCTTGAAACTTGTTGTCACTTGTTTCATAAATTGCATGAGCTTCCTTCTTAAAATCTTTTTGGCTCATTCCACTCTTTTTTCGACCATATGCTTCTTTTTAGCCGCAATCCACTTGTTTCCATCATTTTCATTATATCATTTACACCGACCTTTCATTAAATTCATGTTTCTTTCATTGATATCTTTAGGATTTTCTATTCGAACTTCCTAAAACAGATTGCACACTTGTGCCCATAACGAGGCACCCTTTTAATTTCTGTCACGTACGCTATCTTCACTAACGAAACATCAAGATGACATTAGAGTTACATATTCTTTCACACTAACTAACAACCCCCCTCCACCCCCAATGTATTTGTCTATTGAACATCCTGAAACAAAATTTTGGAAGATACTTTATGATGTTTGGACTTATTCAAAGATAGTTACTTGAATGGGATTTGCAGTAAATAGAAATTTTGATAATATTGAGAGTTTGGGCAATCTTCAAAAGTTCAGAAAAGATTGAAAGTTTAATTAGCTTTAGAGTTTGAAGATATAAACCAACGTAGGTCCAGGAGTGTTCGGATTCTTTCATTAGTCGTGTTATTGTTTCTAAAGGAGACAAGCCATATACTGTTATTATATTGAAGGAGACTTTATCCTCTATTTGGAGAGTGGATTTCGAGCTGCGGGTGATACCATTGGGAAAACGATACTATAATATATATATTTTTTCTTTTAGGAGCATCATGCCCAAATCGGGGCCAAACCTACATGGAATCTCAACCCGGGAATGCTACGTTTATTTGGATGGGTGCCAAATTTTAACCCATACAAATTGGCCACTTCTACGACACAAGTGTGGGTCCGAATTTATGAGTTGAGTTACGAATATTGGCATCAGTCTATTATTATAGGAATAACACGTGCCATTGGAAATCCGATTAGGATTGATGATAAATCTCTAGATGTTTCTGTGGGGCACTACGTCAGAGTTTTTGTGGAAAATGATCTTAACTTACCCTTGCAAGAAAATATCATGGTAGAAAGAAGAGACTTGTGCTCATTTATCTCTCTTCATTATGAAAGGTTACCTCTTTTTTGCACCAATTGTAGAATTGTCGGATATGTTGTGGCTACGTGTAAAAAATTTGCTCCGATCAAGGTCCATCAAAATGTTTATGCTTCTAATTCTGGTAGGTGATCTAGGTCACAAGGAAGGGGACGATCATCAGCTAAATAGAAACAAGTTCACCGAAAGAGCTCTATAAATGGGGATTCCTCTAATGCTGGCTCACTACGTTCGAACCAAACAAAGGCTGCTGGGGTCAATCAGCCCAACTAAAACAAGGTCTTTGAGTCATCACCCATGCAGCGGAATCATCCAATCCGTTCTTGGTGCTTCAGGATGAGAATGAATACCTTTCTGAAATAACTTTTAATGGTGTAACCCCCTCATCTTCTAAGGTCCATGAACCTTCTGAAATAATTATTAATGATATACCCCCGGCTAAGGTTGATAGCGTAAGGGGACATGGACAGATGAGGGAACAAGCATCTGATAAGGTTCCAAATGTGCCTCTGATGATTAAATCCAAGGATTTGGTATGGGATTCTGTGGTAAGGGCTGGTTGCGAGTCTGATGCTCTTAAGAAGATGTCCATTACATCATCCAAAAAATGATCGGACATGGTTGAGGCGGATAATAATGGACATGGCCTAGGGTGCCCAATCCCCCTCATAAACAATCTAATTTCTGTTAATGATATTCCTATATTGGAATATTAGAGGAGTTGCAAATAGTCGCTCCCGTCAGGCCCTATTTGATCTTTATCGTACTAACATGCCTTCTCTTCTCTGCATTGCTGAACCAAAAATGGTCTTTTTTAATATGCAGATATCTTTTTGGAACTCGTTGGGGCTCCGTTACGTTGCTTCCAACACTCGTAATACAATGGAAGATATGTGGGTTCTAGCTTCAAATGATGTTGGTGATTTATCTATGGAGTTTTTCTCCGATCAACTTATTGTTATTTGTATGGATAACAGGGATTTTTACTTTAAGGTGGGATTTGTTCATGACAAATCAACTTGTGTTGGTCGACGGGCGTTATGGACGGATATCTATATTTTTCTGTCTCTTATCTTCTGATTACAGGTGATTTTAATGCTGTTTTGGGAGCACATCAGCATAAAACACTAATGATCCCTGATCCTTATTCATGCAGTGAATTTCGAAGTATGATTGATGCTTGTGATTTACAAGATATTAATTTCTCTGGCAGCCATTTCACCTGGTTTCATCACCATAGAACTCATGGTTTTATGGCATCTCGTTTAGACAGAGCTATGGCCAATATGGATTTTTTACAGTGTTGGCACTCGATAAATAGTAGAGTAGCTGCTCGTTTGGTTTCTGATCATTGCCCAGTTATTGTCTCTTGTTCGGATGGCTTTCTTCATAGGCTAACCCTCTTCCGTTTTTAGCATATGTGGATTCTTCATAACAGTTTTATGACCACAGTTTCTGATTCCTGGTCTCTACCTTTGACAACGCCTAATCCCATGCTTCGTATTATGCAGAAGCTTAAGTCTCTTAAAATTGTCCTAAAATGCTAGAATATGGATGTCTTTGGGAATGTTGATAAGAAGATGGACATATCTTCTCAAATTCTGGAGAACATTCAGATGGATATTTCTCACTTCGGATATTCTGAGAAGTTGTTACTCCAGGAGGTGGATGCTCATGTGGAGTTGAATGTCTTGCTCAATAAGAAGGCTTCTATGCTCCGGCAAAGAAATCGAGCAGCTTGGCTTATTGATGACGACCACAACACTTCTTTCTTTTACAGGTCCTTAAAATCTAAAAAATATAAGCCCCCTATCATTTCGGTACAGGCGAATGGAGCTGTTATCAATGACAGGATTAGGGTGCAGCAGGCTTTTGTTGATTATTTTTCTGATCTTTTTGCTGAGCAGGATGATGGTGTTGTTAATTTGAGTAATCTCTCTATGATTCTGCCTCGCTGTGTATATGGCGAAAATAATGTTTCTTTGACTGCTACTCCTTCTCTTCAGGAGGTCAAAGAAGCAGCCTTTGATTTGGTGGCAGATAGTGCTTCGGGACAGGATGGCTTCTCTGGTTTTTTCTATCAGAAATGTTGGCCGATTGTTCAAATAGATATTTTTTCGGCTGTTCTTTATTTCTTTAATTCTGGTACAATTACTTAGGGCCTCAATGTTAGTTTCATAGTTCTTGTCCCTAAAAAAGATAATGCTTTGAAAATTGAAGATTTTCATCCCATTGTGATGAGCAATTTTATTTTCAAGGTGATTTCTAAAATTTTGGCTATCCGATTGGGAAAGTTCATCGGGAAAATTATTTCTGAATCCCAGTTTGCGTTTATACCCAATAAACATATTCATGATTGTATTGCTCTTGCTTCTGAGGGTTTTAATTGTCTTCAGAGTCATCAGTATGGTCACAATATGCTTTTGAAGATTGATATTAGGAAAGCGTTTGACACGATGAAATGGGATTTTCTTTTTGCTACCTTTGAAGCTTTTAATTTCTACTCGATCTTCATTTCTTTGATATGGGCAATCTTGGCATCTGTTAGAATTTCCATTCTTATTAATGGCTCTCCAGCTGGTTATGTCTCTTGTTCTAGGGGGGTCAGGCAAGGTGATCCTTTGTCACCCCTCTTGTTTGCTCTTGGGGAAGATGTCCTGGCACGTATGCTTATTTTAGCCATTGCCGATAACAAGCTGGTGGCATTTACCTC
The DNA here is from genome assembly GCA_028654395.1 of Scutellaria barbata. Classification (NCBI taxonomy): domain Eukaryota; kingdom Viridiplantae; phylum Streptophyta; class Magnoliopsida; order Lamiales; family Lamiaceae; genus Scutellaria; species Scutellaria barbata. Next base: position 16,992,679 of record CM053650.1, read on the forward strand.
TCTTAGAGATATTAGTTTTCCCCCGGGTCTTTTCTATGTGGATGATATTTTGCTGTTTTGTAGGGTAAAATCAAGAGATGCAGGAGTTATCCATACTATTTTAGGTGGCTACGGTACTATTTCTGGATAGATTTTTAGTGCTAACAAATCGAGGGTTTTCTTTAGTATTATGGTGCGACAGGCCACAAGGTATAATATTATTCAGCGGCTAGGAGTTCTTATAGGTTCAACTCATTTTTTATACCTGGTGGTTTTGATATTCAAAGGCAAGCCCCAACGAGCTGACCTCATGACTCTTTTTGATCGCTTCATGGTCAAGTTTGCAACATGGAAAGTTCTCTCTCTTTCCATGTTAAGGAAGATCTGTCTGGTAAACTCAGTGTTTGCCAGCTCTCTTGTTTACTCGATGCTTGTTTATACATGGGCTGCAGGTGTGTTAAAGGATTTAGATAAGGCCATTTACAACTTCGTCTAGACAGGTTCGGTTATGATTAGAAGGCGTATCTGTGTGGCTTGGTCCAAATGTCATGCTTCAAGAGAGGAGAGGGCCTCGATGTCAGGCCTATTTTTGTTACTTATGATGTTTTTTTGATGAACCTATCATGGAGAATCCTCACATCCGAGGATATGATATACAACATCTTGTGTAATCAGTTTCTAACAAGTAGCTTGCAAATTAAACACTCTGTTGTCATTTATTCCTTATGGCCCAGTATTCACAACCAGGTTGCTAATCTGATTAGTAGCTCACATTGGGTCCTTAGGAGGGCACTCTCATGTCCGATTTTGGGTTGGCAATTGGCTGGGATACTCTATTGCTAACGCATGAAGATCCCCGAGGATTTACGTGGCCACTTTCAGCATCAAATTACAGATTACTTTTATGATGGACTATGGCATTTCACAACTAATTTTTTCACTGATTTTGCAGATATCTTGTAGGATATCCTTTTTTTTTCTGATGGTGGAGAATGTGAAGGATCAGCTTGTATGGCCGGTTACAGCTATGGGTGATGTTTCTTCTGTCATTGCTTATCAATTCCTTAGAGACAAGTTTCCAGATATTAAACGGAGTAGATAGATTTGGTCCAAAGCCATTTCGGCTAGAAGATCGATTGCTGTTTGGAAGCTTATTCATGAAAGGCTTGCGGTGGGTGATTTATTGCAAAGAAGATGGGCTATTGGTCCTTTCTGTTGTGGTTTCTGAAGAATCTCTCGACCACTTGTTTGTGAATTACCATACCTCGAGGAGTTTGTGGAACTGGATTGTGAGGATCTTTGACGTGTATTTGGATTTGGAAGGTGGCGTTATGGGACTGCTAGTTCATATTATGAGGATTCGATTCAGCGAGCAATTAACTAACTTTTGGAGGGTAGCTATTATATCATCTATTTGGTGTATCTGGTGTTGGGATTTCAGTGTTTAGATTTTGATGAGACAAATGAACTTTGTAATAGGAAGTTTAAGTACCCCATTCTTCATAGTGTTTAAGTGAAATCATAGACTAGGATTGAGTCTGTAAAGTTCTAAAAGATGGAGGATCTCAAAGAAGTCATGTTGTATCAATAAAAGAAGGATTGAAAAAACCGCAGAAAGAAGTTACTGCAATGCAGCTGTAAGAAAAAAAAGATAATACGCTGCAAGCAGAAGTTATAATAACGCTGCAAGTAGAAGTTACAGCAACACTGTAAGAATAAGTTACAACGGTACTGTAAGTAAGAAGTTGCTGCAAGAAGATCAAGGATACAGAGCAGAAGAGAAGACTTGTTGTATACTCCAACAAACCTCGATATAATAACAGAAAGAACATCCTGTAATCTGAGAAAGTATAAATACAGTACGATGAATGAAGACCGAAGCAAGTTTAAATAGAGCCGGTTGAGACAAGATCAAAGTTGCAGGCGTAGAGCCAATACAGAGATGACACATGGCCCGACAGGCTGTAGAAAGCTGCGAGCCGCAACCACTACATTAAATGCACTAAGAAGATAAGTCAAGATGCATTAAATACAAGTCATGTCTTTGATCATAACTCTTATTTCAAATTAGAGATATCTTCTTCAACGAATATCTTTCTACAAGTATAAATAGAGGTTGAGCTACACTAGAGCTACTAACTGAAACATTTACGCTCAACAAGCTTAAAGAATTATCAAGCTATATTCTCAAGCATTCCTACAAGTTTCAGTCACTCAACCTAAGTGAAGTGAACAAGTTTCAACCTGAAAGATCTGAAAAATGATTCAGAAGCTCACTTCACTGCATTAGTTGAAGAAACAACAATATATACTTTAACCTATTTGTTGTGTGCTAGGTTGTTTTAGGTGTCGTCAGTTGATAGAATTTATTTTTGCTGATTGTATTTAGTTGTCTAGGAGAAAGACAACTTCCCTGTGTGGGAGTTTAGAAATCCTTAGTGGGTTTGCCTTTAGAACTTGCAGTTGTTGTGTGTACGCTGGGTTCTAGTAGGTGTTAACTTGTTAGGTTGATAGATTGTTAGGTTGTACCCTATAATTTAATCTTACTTAATGAAGTTCCTGCTTGGGGAAGCAGTAGAGTGGACGTAGAAGGATTACACCACCTTCAAACCACTATAAACCATAAGTGTTTTCATCGTTTTATATTTGTGCTGCATCTTGTGTTTATCTTATCATAATCATAAAAAAATCTTCATAAGATAACATATTTGAGAAAACAAGCCTTCAGTCAAAACATATTTTTCGCTGTCAAGAACTCTAAGTTACAGTATACAGCACTGTATCCTAGTGCTGTAAGCAGTACTGACCTGTGTTGTAAGTTTAAGTAACTTACAGTATAGTAAGTTCGAAAAGATTTTTAAAATTGACAAAGGTTCATTCACCCTCTCTGAACCTCCGAAACCACTTGGGACTAACAAGTGATATCAGAGCAAGTTGGGTTAAGAACCAACTTATCTGGTCACTTACCCAAATCCAACTATTGCCCGCTGTTTTCTCTGTATCTTTAAAAATCTCATATTTTTAACATATCATGGATTCTTCAAATCATAAGTTGCCTATATTTTCCATAGAAGAGTATGATGACTGGAAGATAAGAATGCAGACACATCTTTCAGCAATGAACGATGAAATGTGAACGGCCATCACTGAAGGACTAATCATTCCTACAAAGGTGAATCCCATGCTAGGAAGAGATCTGGAGGCAGGAGCACCTCCACAACCTAACTTCCTAACCAAGCCCAGACATGAATGGAACAATGAAGATAGAAAAAGAGCCAACCTAGATAATGTGACTAAAAATGCTCTGTTCATAACCTTGGATAAAGGAACCTTCATTAAGGTCAAGACATGCAAAACATCCAAGGAAATTTGGGAGATGTTGGAGCAAATATGTGAAGGTACAGAACTCATCAAAGATAATAAGATCTCTAATGCCACCCAATTATTTGAGCTCTTCGAAATGAAGAATGAAGAGACACTAGAACAACTGAACTTAAGGTTCACTTCGATAGTGAATAAAATCAAAGCTCTGGACAACACTATACTCAGAAGGAGAAAAACATGAAAGTGCTGAAAGCCCTTCCAGCTGAATGGGATAACAAGACCACTATTATGAGAGTTTCAATGGATCTGAAATCCATGAGTTCATTCGACCTCTTCTCTGACCTTAAAGCTTTTGAGTATGATATCAAAAGAAGGAAGAATGAGGTAGAAGAGTCGAGCTCCAAGGTCAATGCACTGACTGCAAGAAGTATAAAGGATACAGCAACTGCAAGTTACAGTAAGCGGTCAGAGCTATCTGCTGAGGATGCAGAAGAAGATATGACGTTTCTCCTAAAAAAATTTAAAAGATTTATGAAGAGCAACAACCGGAGTGACTTTAGAAGAAGCCATCCACCACCTTAAGTATCTCCCTCCTCTCAATTAAATTTAAATAATCCTGACTTGTGTTACAATTACAAAGAAACCTGAATACTGTGCAATAAGTTGCCCACACCCAACAGTCTACAAGTGCCCTGAAGGAGGAAAATAGAAGAAATGATAGACAAAAGCTGAGAGCACTCATTGGAGAAATAGAGAAAACTAAAGATACATCAGTCTCCAAGAAAATGCTAAAAGCTGCAGAATCGTCTGATAGTGAAAGTGACACCTCATCCTCAGATAAAGAAGCATTGATTTGCCAGATGACAAAGGATTGTAAGAATAGTGAAGATAATGAGCTAACCTATCAACCTTTGTCCATACCTGAAAAAGACGAGCTGAACATGATCCATTCCCTCAAAAGAATCATGAGTGACTTTCAGTAGATAAACTCAACTCATGAGTAGCTGAAGGTTAAAAATGAGAACCTAAGAAGCAAAAACACTGATCTTGCAAAGATGCTAGCATATGAGTCTGATAACTTAAGATGCAACAAGTTTTAGAAAGAGGTCTCAAGGCTCAATCTGCTAGTCACTAAGCTAGAGAATGAGAAGGAAAACTTGCAGTCAACAATTAGAATATTTAGCAAATCTGCTAAGGATGCAAGAGAGTGTCTGATGATTGCTATGAGTCTTTTTGAGAAATCTAGCTTAGTATACAACACTCACACTTCTCAGGATACAACAAGGTCATCTAAAACTGTGTTGTTTGTTCAGGCTGAAACTTCAATGGAGAATGAGTTACTAAGTAACTCTGAAAAGATCTTGAACAAACCTATGTAAATGGACAAATGAAAGAAACCTCTGTGCTCAACTATAGGAAGTAAGCCTGTTTATAAAAGCTGGCTGCAGCAGAAGCAATCTGCTGTAAGTAGCAAAAAGTTACAGCAACCCACAAAGTTGCAGCACAAAAATTCTTAGCCCACCAATACTAAGACTCTTATGTCTAAACCTCAAAGAGGACATACTCTAGGAAAGTATGGTGGAAGACCACACTATAAAAGTGTTGGTATCACACATATAGTTTCTACACACACATAACAAGTAGTTTACAAACAAAACTGCTTACAGAAAGAAAACAAACAATACTTACAGAAAAGTCATTTCTATTAAGAAAGTTTGGGTTCCAAAAGAAACTAACCTCAGGGATCCGTACAGAAATTGGTATCTAAATCTGCTTGAATTTGTTGCAGGTTTTAGTGCCAGGATGCAGCAGTGAAGTATGGTACATTGATAGTGGCTGCTCAAAGCACATGACTGGCAACAAAGAAGCCTTAAAAGATTTCCTGCCATACATAGGACCGAAGGTCATCTTTAGAGATGATTCCAAAGGAAGCATAAAAGAAAGTGGAAATCTGATCAAAGGAAATATCAAGATTAAAGATGTATCCTATGTAAAAGAACTCAGATATAACTTACTCAGCATCAATCAATTTTATGACAAGGGATACACGTGGAGTTCAACCTTAATAAGTGTCTAATCAAGGATAGCAAATCAGATGAAGTCAAGCTTACAGGAACAAGAAGATAAAACATATATCTTGCAGATTGGAGCTCTTCTATTCAACTTACATGCTTCATTGTATAGAGTCCACCAGAGCTAAGCTAGCTGTGACACAAGAGACTTAGTCATTTGAACTTCAAAACCATAAACAAGCTAGCAAGAAAAGGATTTGTAAAAGGACTGCCAGATTTGACATTTAAGAAAGAGAACATTTGTGGAGCTTGTCAAAAAGGCAAACAAGCAAAAAGCTCCTTCAAAGACAAGTTACAAAAGTCATCTAACAGGATTCTAGACCTCTATATATGGACCTTTTTGGACCAGTAGAACCAGTAAGCATAAGTGGCAAGAAGTATTCGTTTATGGTAATAGATGACTACTCCAGATATACATGGACTATCTTTCTTGCTAAGAAATCAGAAACTTAGAACAAGCTACCCGACCTTATGATGAAAATTCAAAATGAAAAAAGCTTGAACATTGTGAAGATAAGATCTGACAGAGGAACTGAGTTCACAAATAAATTCATAGAGAAATTCTATTCTGACAACGGTATTCGTCATGAATACTCTGTTGCAAGAACACCTCAACAGAATGGTATTGTTGAAAGAAGGAATAGAACCCTTAAGAAAGCAGCAAGAACAATGATACCAGAGGCAGAGATACCCAAAAGAGTTTGGGCTGAAGCTACAAACACTGCATGCTACACTCAAAACAGATGCCTGATTAATAAAGATCTGGACAAAACTCCATATGAAGTATGAAATGGATACACACCAAATATCTCCTATTTGCATATATTTGGATGCAGGTATTACATCCTCAACAATGGAAAAGAGCATCTAAAGACCTTTGATGCAAAATTAGATGAATGAGTATTTCTTGGATACTCAGCTGTAAGTAAGACATTCAGAATCTTCAATAAAAGAACCTTGGTGGTTGAAGAATCAATTCATGTGGTGTTTGATGAACCATATTGTGACACAAACAGAAGACAGAGAGGAAGAGCCTACACCGCTGGATGCAGCAGACAATCTTACAGCAGCAGATCCTACCATCTTACAATATGATGAGGAACAACCAACACCTGTGCATATATTTGAGCTTGACAGAACCTGACTAAGAAATCATCCTAGAGATCTCATCATTGGAAATCCATCTATAGGAGTAAGAACAAGAAGATATATTCTTCATGAAGCAATGTTTGCTTGCTTTATATCTCAGATAGAGTCAAAGAACATAGAAGAAGCTCTTCAAGACAGCAACTGGGCTCAAACATGCAGGAAGAGCTGAATGGATTTGAAAGAAATCAAGTATGGCACACAGTTGCAAGACCAACTCATCAAGGAGTTATTAGAATGAAATTGATATTCAAGAACAAATTAGATGAATCAGGACTCATTATAAGAAACAAAGCAAAACTAGTTGCTAAATGATACTGCCAAGAAGAAGGAATTGATTTTGATGAGACCTTTGCTCCTGTAGCAAAGTTAGAAGCTATAAGAATTTTTCTGGCCTATGCAGCTCACATGAACTTCAATGTATATCAAATGGATGTGAAGAGTGCATTCCTCAATGGTCTTCTATCTGAGGAAGTATACGTGGATGACATCATCTTTAGATCCACCAACAAAGATCTCTATGAGAAGTTTTCCAACCTCATGCAGTCAAAGTTTGAAATGAGCATGATAGGAGAATTAAGTTTCTTTCTTGGACTGCAAGTAAAACAATTATCTGCAGGAACCTTCATCAGTCAAGTCGAGTATATAAAAGAACTAATAAAAAAGTTTGATATGGAAAATGGATCAGCTACAACAGTTCTCATGGCTACATCCATAAACCTTAATAAAGATGAAGATGGAAAAGATGTGGATATTACTAAGTACAGACACCTTATAGGATCCTTGCTGTATCTTACAGCAAGCAGACCAGACATTATGTTTGCAGTAGGAGTCTGTGCAAGATTCCAAGCAGCCCCGAAGGAATCACATCTTACAGTAAAGAAAAGAATCATCAAGTATCTTAAAGGAACTCAAGAAGTAGGCCTATGGTATCCTAAGGAAGGAGGATTCAAGCCTAAAAGCTACTCTGACTCAAATTACACTGGCTGCAAGATAGATAGGAAAAACACAAGTGGAACTTGTCAATTCCTAGGAAATAGACTTGTTTCGTGGTTCTACAGGAAACAAACATCCATAGCAACATCTACAGCAGAAGCAGAATATGTTGCAGTAGGAAGTTGTTGTGCTCAAATTTTCTAGATACAACAGCAACTAAGAGATTATGGAATTAAAGAAAAAGAGACTACAATTCTCTGTGATAATACGAGTGCTATTGCAATTACCCATAATCCAGTGTTTTACTCAAGAATGAAATACATTGACATCAGACATCACTTCATAAGAGATCACGTGGAAAAGAAGGATGTGGTGCTAGAAAAAGTTCATATAGATCTCCAGTTAGCTGATATTTTCACCAAGCCTTTATGTGAATCAAGATTTTCCATGCTAAAGAATGAGCTAGGAATTCTGAAGTTGTGAATGAAAAGAAAAGTTGCAGAAGCTCAGGGGGAATCCATGTATCCTTGCGAGAAGCAATAAGAATCTTGCTGCAAGATACGGCTTCATACAGCGCTGCATCCTAAATTCTTATAGTAAGGACTGTAAGTAAGCAAAATAAGCAGCATTTATTTCTTGAAGGATACAACATTTATTTCTTGGAGTATTTAATACTCTACAACCTCGTACAAGAAGCTGCAACCTTAAAAAATAATAAATTAGGTGGCAAAATGCATGCTTCACCTCACATTTAATGCAAGTCCGCGTGTGTCATAATTTGAAAAGATGCTATTAGAAGTCATAACTGCTAAGTTTTGAATATTTACACTATGACCCCTCCGTCTTTTTACAATGACCGTTTGATCAACTTTTATCTTTTAATCTCATCTGTTGATCTTACTACAAGGCTTTTAAACTTCTCTTTGATACTATTTCCTGATCATTTTGCGTATATCTCCCAAGTACCAAGAAAAGAGCAGTTACCATCTCAAGGAATTCTTCTTTCATATTCTCCTAAGCACTTTTCTTCCTACACATCAATGGCTGCCAGACAAACAATAGTGCTAGAAGGACGTCTTGTCAACCAAGAACACATATACGTGTCAGAGCTATATGACCTCTCCATCCTCACTCGTATTTTTGAGGCCCTAGAGAGATCCCAAATTCTAGGGCTCCTAACTACGGTTTACGCAGGATTTTTCATAGAATCTATCCTGAGATTCTATATCTTTGCCAGAAGGTCTGAGGAGAGGAGGTTCTCTATTCTTTTCAGAATGGATGAGGATGAGGAGGATAGAGAGTTGTCCATGAAGGACATCGAACAACATTCAGCATCTTTGCTGAAGGGCTGACACCCAGCCAACTCCTGTTGTTTGGAGACGAATTGCTAAAAAGATATGGAATCTCTTCAGGGAAAGAGATGCTGGGGCTAAAATCAAGAGAAGTACCCCGAAGAAATTCTTGAAACCAGAGTTTGAGTTTTCACGACATTTGTACGTACTCTATTGAAGGTAGAATCGGGAGCTATGATAAATGCACCGATCTCCACTTTAGAATAATGTGTGCCATTAGGAGTGGAGAGAGGGTGAACTGGGCTAGGTTCATCCTTAAACAAATTTGAGAGGAGGCAGAGAAGACAACTGCAAGAAGAAGCTACGACATCACAATCTGCTCCATTCTCTGCAAGCCAGAAGTACAGCTAATTGCTCCTACCCTTACCCCCATCGGCAAATATCTTGGGAAGAAGAAGAAGGGAAAAACCTTGAAAAAGGTTGCTGCTGGTACAGCTGCTGCTGCTAAAAAAAGAAAGACGAAGATTACAACAACTGCAACCTTGTCTCTCAGAGATAAAGTTGTAAGCAGCGGGTCAGAAGCTGAGAGGAGGGCTGATTAGGAAAAACTAAGGTATGAGGCCCTGCCAGTCAGTTCTAATTCAGATGACAGTATTCCATCTGTTATCAGACGGGCTCCAAAAAGGGCAGAACCAGAGTCATCATCTTCCTCAGATGATGATGCGCTCTGTAGAGGAAGAAGATAAGGGAGCTTATCACTCTGCACAGCAAGAAGAAGGTTGCTGCAACTGTTGCAAGAAAAACGATAGTAACAGCAGAGGTCGAGTTAGATGAGCAGCAAGAACAAGAAGGTCTGCAACCAATTACTGCAAGAGCTCTGATAGATCCAACCTTTCCAAATGCTGGAGGCGATCCAACCTTTCCAGCTGTTGGTCTCGATCCAACCTTCCCAGCTGCTGAAGATGAGATAAAGCAGCAATACAATCTTTGGAGGAGGATGAGATTGTCTAAGGAGGAAACTCTGCTGCAGTGGAAAAAGTTTCTTACCGTGGAAAAAACTATCCTAGAGTGGGCTCAAACTGATGACATCCTCCACCTCCTACAACCTGAGTTCGCAGAGTTCGTTCACTCAGAAAGATCAAGAGAAACTGCTACTCAGGAAGCTTCGGACAAGGGCAAAGGCAAGACTGCTACAGTAAAAAAGGAGTCTGCAGAGTAGCCGATGAAAGCAGCAAGGAAGGACTTGCAGACCCTCCTAGCCCTGGCTGCAGAGGCGATAAGAAGAGATGATGAAGTTGCATTTGTAGAAGAGCAAATCAGCACCCTTTGAGTGGAGCAAGCTGAAGAAGTAATGCTGCAACTAGTTCTACAAGCTAGTGTAAAGGAGACAAGAATGCAGCACACTCCATGGAGACAACAGAGAGAAGGAACTTCTGGTTATAACTCAAGCTCCCCTGCATATGACCAAGTAGTTGAGGATCTCTCAATGATAGTCTTTCTTGAACTCTTGGAAGAGGAGACTCAGCTATTTAACTATGGTGATTTCCCGGTACATTTCTATCCTGAAGCTGCTGAAGCTTCACCTGAGGGGGAATCATCAGTGATCATTAAAGACATACTTTCTGATCTGGCAAAGATTGAGATTACCGATGATGCGACCACAGAGGAAGTTGCGGAGATGGGACTCCCTGTACTGACAGAGGTAGTAGTACAACAAGCTAATATCCTAGTAGAAACAGTAGAATCAACGTTAAGAATAGAAGCTGAGATTCTTGTAGAAGTTGAACTTACAATGTTTCAAACTGTCACTGCTGTAAGAAACCTACCTATGCTGCAAGAAGTGGAACTTGCAGAGGAGAAAGTTGTGAAAGTTGTAGGACCGGCTGTTGAGACGGTGTCCTTGCCGAAGACCTCTGGAGGGGCAGCTGTTGAGACAGTACCCTTAGAGGATGCTGAAGATGAAGTGACTGAGTTGCAGCTAGAGTCACCTCAGAAGAGGGTTGATGCTGCACCTACTGCAGGCTCAACTGAATCCATCCAGGATATAGCAGAACAAGTTTCTGAGGAGGTCGAGAAAGAAAATGAAGATGAAGCTCCTACCTCCTATATTTCAGAGAAGTTCACTTCTTTTAGAGGCTCCAACTCAAAGAGGACCATCAATGATGATGATGAAGATAAAGATTCTGAACTGAATGTAGCACAACGCCCCCAAGCCCTTATTCCATATGCTGTATCAGCCTTAGAATCAAGATAAGAGAGATCAGCTGGAATGTCACATGATGAATCGATTGAAAGAGTTGTTGCTACTGTTAGAAAACTTCTACATACGCTTCAAGATCATGAATCTAATATGCAGAGTAGCATACGTATGAGTGACAGATTCCATGCTGCAACCATGACAAACTTCAAGAAGGATATTGAAGCTGTCCCGCAGAAGATACAGTATTACATATAGGATCTAACAAATCAACTGAATAGGGATATGTTACGGATGGAGAAGGTATTGAAGAGAGAAGCTGCAGTCAACCGTGAGGAAATCAAGATGTGTAAGAGGACGGTTGATTCAGCTACTGACACAATGCAATCCCACTCCATGATCTTGGAGACACTATTGGATAATGTGCTGGATCAAACCCGAAGAACCAAGAGTGTTGACGACAGATTAGATGATCTGGAGATGATTGTTGGCGAGCTAAGGGATATGATGACAAGTGCTTTTTCTCAACACGCTCAAGGTGATAAACCGCCAACCAGACAAGCCCCCGCATCTTCTACAAAAAGACCCAAGTCTACTGTGGTTAGGACAGCCCCTGCTCCATCTCCGGCCATTTTTTATGATGCTAAAAAGGGGGAAGAAAGAACAGAGAGATCTAGGAGATCCAGAGAGCTGCAAAAAGAAGAAAAAGAAGAAGAAGAAGAAGAAAATGAAGAAGATGACCAACCTTTGAGCAGAAGAAGAAGGTTAAGGTCATCTGCTGCTGATATTCCCTCTCCGAAGACATGGAGGAAAGATGATGAAGGAGAAGGAGAAGGAGGAGCTGGAGCAGCTGTAGTATTCAGATCTGCTAGCAGTGCTGTATCCAGTGTTGCTGCAAGAAAATATACAGCAGCCCCCTCTTCTTACAGCACAAAAAAAGGAGAGAAGATCAGCAGTCTGGCTCAAGGAAGAGGATGAACAGAGCTGAAGTAGAAAGATAAAACAACCAGAAGATGGCTGCTCAGAGAGTTGAGAAAGCCATAGCTAAACAGGAGAAAAATGCCTGAATGCAGAGGCTAGGAGTAGTTGGTGAGAGCAGGCCTAAGCTGATGGAAAAAGTTGATAGAGCTCTACACCAATACCTCTCTCAAGAAATTCCACGTCTCAACACTGACAACATATCTGCTGAAGTGTCTGTACTAATGGATCAAAGGCTTGAAGAAGAGAACATGGCCTGGAGCTTGAATATCTTTAGAGTTGTGAGACTGCCTACAGACATGAATCCGACATTTGAGCAGATCATACTCTACAAAAGATCAGAGTATCTCAGATACTTTAGATATCTCTGCAGAGAGGGCAAATTCAGAAGATTCCAAACTTGTCAATCTGTATTGAGAAAAATATAAAGAGCTTGCTAGGGATGGAGAACTCAAGATTCAAACTCGATATTTATACCTAGTGAAACAAGACAAAATTGTGCCGTTCAGTGAGGACTTCTGGCTCAGATGGATTCAGTTCCCAAAGATCAAACAAAAACTGGAAGAATCTTATCAGGAGTTCATTCGAGATTAGTGGAAGGGTTCGAAGGAAAAAGAGGAAGTAGAAAGAAGAGCTACTGAAATAATACTGAAGAAACATCTACACGAAGGTCCCTATTTCAGCAGTAACCATGCTGCAAGTTATCTTGTATATCTTCATTTATGTATTTTTACTCTCTGTAAAAATTTCTTTCCTTAGTGAAGATTTTTTTTTCTTTTCTACTTTATTGATCAAGTTCATAACTTATGAACCTCTGCATACTTATGTAAATTCTATTGATTTGAGATGAAACTTAGAATTGATACATCTCTGATGAATCCAAGATTAGTTTATCTTTTCTGATACATATTTGTAATATCTGATCAAATATGATAAGTGCAAAGTAAAAACTCTTATCGTAAACGAAATAATGTAAAGGGTTTTGTCATCATCAAAAAGGGGGAAATTGTTGGGATTTCAGTGTTTAGATTTTGATGAGACAAACTAACTTTGTAATAGGAAGTTTGAGTACCCTATTATTCATAGTGTTTAAGTGAAATCATCGACTATGATTGAGTCTGTAAAGTTCTAAAAGATGAAGGAACTCAAAGAAGTCATGTTGTATCAAGAAAAGAAGGATTGAAGAAACCATAGGAAGAAGTTACTGCAATGCAGCTGTAAGAAGAAAAGATACTACGCTGCAAGCAGAAATTACAGTAACGCTGCAAGCAGAAGTTACAACAACATTGCAAAAATAAGTTACAACGGTACTGTAAGTAAGAAGTTGCTATAAAAAGATCGGGGATACAAAGCAGAAGAGAAGACTTGCTGCATACTCCAACAAACCTCGGACATAATAATAGGAACAACGCCCTACAATCTAAGAAAGTATAAATGCGGTATGAGGAACGAAGACTGAAGCGAGTTTAAATAGAACCGATTTGAGATAAGATCAAAGTTGCAGGTGCAGAGTCAATACAGAGATGACATATGGTATGGCGGGCTGCAGAAAGCTGCGAGCTGCAACCACCACATTAATGTTGGAACCACGGATCGCTGACTCTATACGATTATCTGATTCGGGGTCCATGCAATTATGATTAACACACAGCGGATAAACAAATCATACCATTTGCACCGATATTAGTTCTAAGGTCAGAACTGTAGATCGAGGAATCGATAAAGCCTGGACCTCACGATCTTCTGCTATATTCCTCGCCTTTTCCCGAACGTTGTATGGGCAACGAGCTATCGAGACTTTCAGCCGCCTTCTACTAAATCGTATCTAAGATTTCGTGTATTTTGAAACGGCTGACTTGAGGCTTATTTATAGGCTACAACAGGGACCTTGAGGAGTATTAGGAATCGGTCTCTTAATAGAATTAGGAGTCCCAGTTCGGCCTGAACACACTTCTTAATCCTATCAATAATAACTCAATCCACTAAAGAGATATTATTGAACTACCATCTCAAATCTATATTAAATATGGGCTCCTATTTATTATATGTGCGTTTATCTTCCCGTGTTTAAGATATCGAATATCCGTTAATTAAAATTCAATTAATTAACATTTAATTCCAAAAGTAATATCACTCAACTTTATTATCATGCCGGAATAAATCCACCTGCAGGGTTTACATGATAATCCTTATGAACTCCTCAATGAGACATCATCATCCTAAATAATTAGGACACAGTTTCATTATATAATCAACAACACACCATATAAACAACATTGTATCCCAATTTACCCAACTTATTGATTTAAAAAATAAATCTCACCCATTGGTAAATTAAAGAAACATATATCGAGTATACATGCCCGTTATCATATAATGATTAAGAAGACGCACATCCATAATAACAGAGGTCTTGTTCTATTTATGTAGTCAGTATAAATAAAACAACCTCAATTGGTCCTGCTCAATACATACAAAATGTACTAGTGTAATTTTATAATCAAGATAGATTAATACCAAATTACACTACAACCATTCCGATAATTTGTCCAAAATTATCTTGGTTGTGAGCTACCATTTATAATCTATAAGGAACTGATAACATGATCTTCTGTGTAGCACCATACACCATCTTATCTACAATATAAATTAATTGGACAATTGCAATAACATATATAAAAAATATAAAATGCAAAACTGTTGGTCCCAAGTGGTGTCCGAGGTTCAGAGGGGGGGTGAATGAACCTTGGTCGATTTTCAGAATCTTTTTAAAACAACCGTTCTGCATTGCAAGTTACTTGAGCTTGCAGCGATAGATGGTTACTGCTTGCAGCGCTACGATGCAGTGCTGCACGCTGTAACCTGGAGTTTTATTCGCAGCGAAAATTAACTTTAAAACACAAGGCTGTTTTTCTCAAGAATGCTTCTTTCAAAAATGTTTTATGCACATAGATAAGAGAAATGCAGAAAATAAGCACACATATAAAGAAAGCAAATAAACACTTATGGCTTATAGTGGTTCGAAGGTGGTGTAATCCTTCTACGTCCACTTTACTGCTCCTCGAGTAGGAACTTTATTAAGCAAGATTGATTTACAGGACTCTCCTAACAATCTATCAACTTTACAAAGAAACCACCTACTGAAGTCCAGCGTACACACAACAACTGCAAACTTTAAAGGCTAACCCACACAGGGTTCCACACTCCCACACAGGAAAGCTGCCTAACTCTAGACAACTAAACAAACAGCAAGGATCTCTCCTATCAACTGCTTGACACCACTAAAACAACCTAAGCACACAGCAACAAGGTTAAAAGGATAAAAAGTTTTCTTCAACTTGTGCTTCGAAGTGAGCTTCTGAATCCGTAAGGAATCCTTTAGCTTGAACTTGCTTCACTTCGGTAGGTTGAGTGATTGATATTGATTGTAGGCTTAAATGTTTGAATCTTGTAAGCTTTGAATTTTTCGCAAATAATTTTCAGGTCTCAGTAACAGTTACCAGCTTCAGTGCTCCTCAACCTCTATTTATACTTGTAGGAGAAGATGTCCGTTGAAGGAGACATCCCTCTTTTGAATTTGAAGTAGCCTGGCCAAAGCATGGTTCGCATTTAATGCGACTTGACTTTTTCTTTTGGAGCATTTAATGCGGCAGTTGCAGCTCGCAGCTTTCTGCAGCGCGTCAGTCCATGTGGCATCTTCTTATTGGCTCCGTGTCTGCTACTTTAACTTTTTCTTGAATAGCTCTTTTATTTCTGCTTGAATCTCCGTTCCTCGTACTGCATTTATCCTTCCTAGGATTTGCAGGATACTTCGTTTGTAGTTGGCACTGTATAACTGACTGTAAGTCTGCGCTGTATCCTAGGTCCTTGTGCAGCTGATGCTTTCTTTCAGTGCTGCTATAACTTAGACCTGGTTGCAGTATCTTCTGGCAGTGCTGCTGTAACTTCTTTCTAGCAGTACTCCTGTATCATTTTCTTGCAGCGTTGCTGTACGCCGTCCTTTCTTACTTTGCTGTAGAAGATTTAACTCATTGAAGTGTTGCTGTATCTTCTTTCAACCAGCTATGTTGTATCCTTATCTTCTCACAACGATGTTGTATTCTTATCTTCTCGCAGCGATGCTGTATCCTATCTTCTTGCGGCAATAACCTCGTTTAATGCTTAGATGCAGTTTTATCCTTTTTCATCCTCCATTTTGACACTTAACACAAGGCTCAATTTTATTCTACTCATTCACTTAAACAATGTGAAAAATGGGGTACTTAAAACTTCCTATTACATATTTGGTTTGTCTCATCAAAATCTAAACATTGAAAACCCAACAATTTCCCCCTTTTTGATGATGACAAAACCTTTACATTATTTCGTTTATGAAGAAGTTTTATCTTACATTAACTCATATGGATTATCAGGATTACATGTTTGAATCAGAAAAAATAAAATCTAATCCTGGATTCATCAGAGATGCATCATGTTATTCCTTTCATCATAAAATAACAGGAAAAACGTAAGCAGCATGCATGCATTCATAATAATTGAACTTGATCAGAGCAAGACAAAATTTCTTCATTGACAGAGAGAAATTTTTACAATAAAGAGTACAACATGGATCACAAGAGGGTATACATAAAGCTTAGTAGAACAGAGACCTTTTGCTTGGCGGTTCGTCAGCTCTTCTGCCAGCAAATCTTTCAAGGTCTTCCCTTCCTCTTGATCATTTCCACCAATCCCTGATGGACTCTTGATAGGACTCTTCCAGCTTGTGCCTGATCACAGGAATTTGAATCCACCTGAGCCAGAAGTCCTCGCAGTATGGTTCAATCAGCCCTTCCTTTATTCGGTCGATGTATAATTGTTGAATATCAAGGCTTCCTTCCCGAGCGAGCTGTTCATATCTCTTCAATGCAGTCTTGCAAGTGTGGTACCTGCTGAATTTGCCTTTTCTGCATAGTTCTCTAAAGTGTCTGAGGTACTCTGATCGTTTGAAAATGGTGATCACCTCAAATGTTGGATTTCTGTCAAAGGACAGTCTGATTTCTTTGAAGATATCAAATCTCCAAGCCATGTTTTCTCCTTCTGGCCTTTGATCCATCAACACGGACACTTCAGCAGAGATATTTTCAATATTAAGGTGAGGAATTTCTTGAGGAGGAAATTGGTAGAAGTGATCTGGAATAATTTTTCTATCACCAATTACACCGAGTCTTTGAATCCAGGCATTAGGATCTGCATCTTCTTCTCTTTGGTGCCTATGACTCTCAGACTCGTCCCCGCTCATCCTCTTTCTTGAGCCTTGCTGCTGGCTATCATCCCTTCTCTTTGAATGATAGGAGGGAGGCGCTGCATCCTTGCTTGCAGCTCTGCTGTGTGCAGCGCCTGCAGCCGGTCTTCTCCCAGCAACTGCACCAGTACCTCCAGCTCCATCATCATCTCTTCGGAGAGGGGATGTCAGCAGCAGCAGATGATCCAGACCTTCTTCTCCTCCTGCTGAGAGGTTGCTAGTCATCATCATCGTCTTCTTCTTCAACAGCCTCTTTGCTCCTGTATCTATCATCAGATCTTTCAAGTCTTTCCCCCTTTTTGGCATCATCAAAAGCCGGGGGCTGAGCAGGGGCAGCTGGGACCATCCTTGATCGAGGGTGACGGGTCGGTTCAGGGGTGGGCTCTGGAGTATTGACATGCTGAGGGAAAGCTCGGACCATGATGTCCCTCAGTTCACCCACAATCAGCTCCAGGTTCCCCAAACGGTCGTCCACACTTCTGGTTCTCTGAGATTGATCGTATACGCGATCCAGAAGTGTTTCCAAGACTTGAGAGTGAGAGTTGAGTCTGGTTGAAGCATTTTCAGCATGCTGCTTACATTGCCTGATCTCCTGGCGCGTTAGTGCAGCATCGACCTTCAACTCCTTCTCCAGCCTGACCCGATCGAAGTACAGCCTGTTCGCATAGTCAGATAGATTTGACTTAATCATGTCAGGCAGCACTTCGAGGTCCTTCTTGAAACCTGTCATGGTTTCAGCATGGAATTGGGCAGTGACCCTGAGACTGTTGCGCATGGTAGACTCATGCTCTTAGAGAGCATGCAGCAGATGTCTAACAGCAGCTTCAACACGGTTGATTGATTCATCAGGGGTCAGTCCCGAATTCCTTCTTGTCGAGGCAGCAGTGGATGCAGCAAATGGAATAACATCTTGACAGACTGGTGCTGCATCCTGCCTCGGAACTTCAGTAGCAACCTCATCCTCATGGTTGCTGGTTTGAGAGCTTGTAGAGCTTGAGGATGGGTGCTCTTCTCCTTCTTTTTCTTCTTCTTCTTCCTCATCTGTCTCCTCTTCGCCGGATAAGATTTGAACAGGATCTGCTCCGCCAGATTTTGGCCCATGAACAGCTATGTTGCATTCCTTTATCATCCTTGTGAAGTCGGCATGAGAGATCTCAGCTTCCACAGTAACCTCTGCTGCTATAACCTTGGAAGGTTCTTGAGAGCATGCAGCAGCTGCAGCATCAACCTCCTCTCGAGGTGTTTCTAGCTGCACTGGGGTTACCTCAGCTTCAGCTTCAATATCCTCAGTGGGTACTGTCTGAACAGCCTCCCCACCTGAGGTCTTCTCACCCTCAGGGAGTGTTGTTTGAACAACATCCTCCACAGAGGTCTTCTCAACGGACCCCGTCTCCTCTGTCGGTCCTGTAACTTCGACAGCTTCTGCTGCAAGAATGGGTTCTTGCAGCTCTGCTTGGTTTCCTGCAGCATCCACAGCTTTCAGCACTGTATGCTCCACTGCTGCAAGAATCTCAGCTTCCACCCTGTTTGGCTCTTCAGCTGCAACGTCTTGTAGGGTGGTTGCTTGCTGCACTGCTATCGCGTCCAGTGTAGGGAGTACCGCCTCTGCAACTTCCTCCGTAGATGCTTCATCGGCAATTTCAGAGATGTCTGAGATGACATCCCTGATTATGGCAGTTGGTTCCCCCTCAGAGTCTGCATGAACAGCATCTTCAACTTCATGAACTGGGGAATCGCCATAATCCAGTAGTTGAGCTTCCTCTTCCTCCAAGCGATCCAGCGTGACAATGTTGGAGAGGCCCTCAACTACTTGCTCATATGCAGGGGAGTTCATCTGATGCATACTTGAACTTCCTTCTCCCCGCATCCTCCTTGGAGTGTGCTGCATTGTGGTTTCCTTCAAGCTTTGTTGCAACGCCAGTTACAGCATAGCTTCTTCAGCTTGCTTCACTCCCAAGGTGTCGATTTGCTCTCGAGCAAACGCGACGTCATCGCCTCTTCTTACAGCCTCCGCAGCTGGGGCAAGAAAGACCTGCGTATCTTCCACTGCTGCTCTCATCGGCAGCTCTGCAGAGTCGGATTCTGCAAGAGCTTTACCCTTTCCCTTGTTCTTTGCTTCCTGTGCAGCACTGCATCCTTCGAGCTCTTGTACTCTTGCTGCAAAGTCAGGTTGTAGGAGTACCAGAATGTCTTCTGATTTGGCCCACTCCAGGACAGCTTGCTCGACTGTTAGGAAATCCTTCCACTTCAACAGGATTTCCCCCTTAGACAGCCTCATCTCTCTCCAGAGAGAGTACTGCTGCTCCATATTTCTAGCAGCCGGAAAGGTGGGATCGAGCACTGAAGCTTCTGTTTGTAGACGAGCTTCTTCTTCAGTTGGCTCGATCCGGTGCTGATATGGCTCTTGAAGCCGATGTGACTCATCCGCAAGGTCAACTACAACCATATTAGGTGTAGAGAGTTGGGAATCAAGAGTCACCTTTATCCCTGGGCTGATGTGACACATCCCCAACAGCAGCGGCAGCCTTCTTGCTGCGTGGAGTCCTTCTCACCAAGGGTGCGTCATCATCTGGGGAAGAGGATTCAAGTTCAGGTACAACCTTCCCTGAACTCCTCTTGATAACAGGAAGAGAACTCGAAGCATCCTCTTCTTCGGCGTCCTCCCCGCTGCCTGCAGCTTCATCTTGTAGAGCAAGAGTTGCATTCTTTTTGTCTTTGGTTTTCTTCCTCGCAACTCCTGCTCCAGCAGCCTTCGGCTGGGTCTTGCCCTTCTTCTTCTCCCCGAGATACTTTCCGATGTGAATGGGGGCGGGTGCTGCAAGTTGAAGGCCAAGCTTACAGAGCAGAGAATAGATGGTGATACCGTAGCTCCGACGCTCCGTTATCTTCTCTGCTTCCTCCCATAGCCTCTTCATGATGAACCTCGCCCAGTTCACCTTTTCTCCGGCCATGATCGCAGACATGATCCGAAACCGAAGATCTGTGCATTTGTCATAACTCCCGGTCCTTCCTTCGATGGAGTATGCACAGATATCGTGGAGAAGTTCAAACTCCGGTTTGAAGAGCTTCTTAGGGGCGCTTCTCTGAATTTTAGCCCCTGCATCCCTTGCTCGAAAGAGATCCCACATCTCTTGAGCGGATGCCTCCCCATATGTTGTCAACTGGCTGGGGGTAAGACCTGCAGCGGAGATGCTGAAGGTGGTGGAGATGTCCCTAACGGTCAAAGACCGTTCTTCTCCATCTGCATCCATCCAGAATAGGATGCAGTTCCTGTCCTCCGCCTACTTGGCGTAGGCGTAAAATCTCTGTACTGACTCCATCGAGAAGCCAGCGTAGACAGTGGTCAACAACCCTAGGACTTGGGTCTGTTGAAGAGAATCAAAAATCCTTTTCAGAAGGGCGTTGTCGTACAGCCCTGATTCGTAGATGTGTTCTTGGTTGATCAGCCTCCCATCAAGAACAATAGTGTGTCGGGCAGCCATTGAAGATTTTTGATTAGAGAGAGAGAAAGAGAAAATTCAAAGATTTGCACTTGGAAGCTTTTTCGCACAGAACGTTTTCTCTTCTTGGAAGATGGTGAATAATGAATTCAAAAGGCACGGTTAGGGAGTTTATGGCGGTTCTCAAGGGACGTGAGTAAGATCAACGGTTGAGATAAATCCTGAAGTTGATCTTGTGGTTCAGGAAAAAATGGAGATGTCAAATCATCGCAATAATTACTTGGCGCGTGGGTTTCTAACCGCGCCCTTTCCACTTCCTGACACACGCAGACATGCATTAAATGCTGAAAGACATGTCATTTGCCGCTTAAATAAATGTCTTTTTAAGGTTGCAGCATCTCTAGTACGAGGTTGCAGGGTAATCAATTCTCCTTTGAAATAAATGCTGTAACCTGGTGCTGCTTTAATTTTCGATCACTGCTGTACTGTAAGAATATAAGATGCAGTGCTGTCTGAGCCCAGTGCTGTATTAACGCGTAGCTTACAGTATCATTTTTTTACTGCTTTCCTCAAGCATGCAGAGGTTCTCCCTACGTTTCTGCATCTTTCTTTCTCTTCACAACTTAAGAATTCCCAGCTCGTTTCGAAGCATAGAAAACCTAGACTCACTCAAAGGCTTGATGAGGATGTCTGCAAGCTGGAGATCCGTATGAACTTTTTCAAGCACAACGTCTTTTTTTTCAACATGGTCTCTTATAAAGTGATGACGTATATCGATGTGCTTAGTTCTTGAGTGAAATACAGGATTATGGGTAATTGCAATAGCACTCGTATTATCACAGAGAATTGGAGTCTCTTTTTCTTCTATCCCATAATCTCTAAGTTGCTGCTGTATCCAGAGAATCTGCGCACAGCAACTTCCTACTGCAACATACTCTGCTTCTGCTGTAGAGGTTGCGATAGAAGTTTGCTTCCTGCAGAACCATGAGACTAGTCTGTTTCCCAGAAATTGACACGTCCCACTGGTGTTCTTTCGATCAATTTTGCAGCCAGCATAATCTGAATCGGAGTAACCTTTAAGCTTGAATCCTCCTTCCTTAGGATACCATAGGCCGACTTCCTGAGTTCCTTTCAGATATTTGATCACTCTTTTTACTGCTGACAGATGTGATTCTTTTGGTGCTGCTTGGAACTTAGCACAGACTCCTACTGCAAACATAATGTCTGGCCTGCTTGCTGTGAGATACAACAATGATCCAATGAGTCGTCTGTACTTGGTTATGTCAACATCTTTGCCTTCTTCATCTTTGTCAAGACTTATGGATGTGGACATGGGAACTGACGTTGCTGCTCCATTCTCCATGCCAAATTTCTTGATGAGTTCCTTTGTATACTTGACTTGACCGATGAAGGTCCCTGTAGGTAGTTGTTTTACTTGCAGTCCGAGAAAGAAACTTAATTCTCCCATCATACTCATCTCGAATTTTGACTGCATCAGGTTGGAGAATTTCTCATATAGCTCTTTGTTTGTGGATCCGAAGATAATATCATCCACATATATTTGTACTAACAGTACACTTTCTCCGTCCTGTATCCTAAACAGCGTTTTGTCGATTGTTCCTTTCTGGAAGTCATTTTCCAGAAGATAAAGAGATAAGGTGTCATACCAAGCTCTTGGTGCTTGCTTCAATCCATATAAAGCTTTTTGTAACCGAAACACCTCTCTTCTGCTTGATCTTCGAAGCCCGGAGGTTGTTCAACATACACTTCCTCTGTAAAGAGACCATT
The DNA here is from genome assembly GCA_028654395.1 of Scutellaria barbata. Classification (NCBI taxonomy): domain Eukaryota; kingdom Viridiplantae; phylum Streptophyta; class Magnoliopsida; order Lamiales; family Lamiaceae; genus Scutellaria; species Scutellaria barbata. Next base: position 17,015,112 of record CM053650.1, read on the forward strand.
CAGGAATGCACTTTTGACGTCAATTTGATAGACATTGAAATTCATGTGCGCTGCATAGGCTAGGAAAATCCTTATTGCTTCCAGTCTTGCTACTGAAGCAAAAGTCTCATCAAAATCAATTCCTTCTTCTTGACAGTATCCTTTAGCAACTAATCTTGCTTTGTTTCTTACAACGATTCCAGACTCGTCTAACTTGTTCTTGAATACCCACTTTGTTCCAATTACTCCTTGATGAGTTGGTCTTGCAACTATTTGCCATACTTGATTTCTCTCAAATCCGTTCAACTCTTCTTGCATGGCCTGCACCCAGTTGCTATCTTGCAGTGCCTCTTCTACATTCTTTGGTTCTGACTGAGATATGAAGCATGCAAACATTGCTTCATGTGGGATTGATCTTCTTGTTCTTACACCAATGGATGGATCTCCTATAATAAGATCTCTTGGATGATTCCTTAGCCATGTCCTATCTGGCTCAAAGACATGAGTTGGTGTAGCTTGTTCATATTGTTGCTGTAATGCAGGAGGTTCTGCTGCTGTACGAATATTTGCTGCATCCAGAGTTGCAGCTTCTTCTTCTTTATCTTCTTCTGTAGGAAAAACTCCTTCTATATAAGGTACAACATTCTCTTTCTTTGAAGCAGTTTCTTCAGGTGGTTCTTCCAACTTCTTTGTATCACAATGTGGTTCATCAAACACCACATGTATCGATTCTTCTACCACCAGGGTTCTTTTGTTCAAAACTCTGAAAGCTCTACTTACAGCAGAGTATCCTAGAAATACTCATTCGTCTAATTTAGCATCGAAAGTTTTCAAATGTTCTTTTCCATTGTTGAGAATGTAACACCTGCATCCAAAGATATGCAGATAAGAGATATTTGGTGTATGACCATTCCATATTTCATAAGGCGTTTTGTCAAGATCCTTGATGATTAGACATCTGTTCTGCGTATAGCATGCAGTGTTGGTTGCTTCAGCCCAAAATCTCTTGGGTATTTCTGCTTCTGCTATCATTGTTCTTGCTGTTTCCTTGAGGGTTCTATTCCTTCGTTCAGCGACACCGTTCTGTTGCGGTGTTCTTGCAGCAGAGTATTCATGACGAATACCATTATCAGAACAGAATTTCTCAATAAATTTATTTGTGAACTCAGTTCCTCTGTCTGATCTTATCTTCACTATGCTCGAGCTCTTTTCATTCTGAATCTTCTTCATGAGACAAGGTAGCTTCTCTTGAGTTTCTGACTTCTTTGCAAGGAAGATCGTCCATGTGTATCTGGAGTAGTCATCTACTACTACTAGGGAATACTTCTTCCCACTCAAGCTTACTGGTTCTACTGGTCCAAAGAGGTCCATGTGTAGAAGATCTAGGATTCTGTGAGATGATTTCTGAATCTTTTCCTTGAATGAGCTCTTAACTTGCTTTCCTTTTTAACAAGCTCCACAGATATTCTCTTTCTTGTATGCTACGTCTAGCAATCCTCTCACGATGTCTTTTCTTGCTAGCTTGTTGATAGTTTTGAAGTTCAGATGGTTTAACTTCTTGTGCCATAACCAGCTCAGCTCTGGTGGACTTTTCACAATGAAGCATGTTGATTGAGTGGAGGAGTTCCAATCTGCTAGGTAGATATTTCCTCTCTTTGTTCCTGTAAGCTTTACTTCATTCGTGGTGCTATCCTTGATAAGCATTTGTTGAGGTTGAATTCCACCGTGTATCCTTTTTCGCAGAACTGACTGATACTTAGAAGATTGTATCTAAGTCCTTTCACATAGGATACTTCTTTGATTTTTATGTTCCATTTGACTAGGCATCCACTTCCTTTTGTGCTTCCTTTGGAATCATCTCCAAATATGACTTTAGGTCCTTTGCATTCTTGGAAGTCTCTTAGCGTGTTTTTACTGCCTGTCATGTGCCTTGAGCAGCCGCTGTCGATATACCATACATCACTGCTGCAACCTGGCATTGTAACCTGTAACAATTTCAAACCGATTTAGGTACCCATATTTGTACGGGTCCTTTGGGGTTAGTTACTTTGGGAACCCAAACTTTCTTAACAGTAACAGATTTACTGTAAGATTTGTTGGTTCTCGAGCTGTATGCAGTTGTCTTGGAAAACTGCTTATAAGAAGTGTGTGTATTAAGAACGTGTGTGACACCAGCACTTCTGTAGTGCGGTCTTCCACCATACTTTCCTAGAGTATATCCTCTTTGAGGTTTAGACATACAAGTCTCAGTATAGATGGGAAATTTTCTTCTATGCTGCAACTTTGTTGGTTGCTGCATCTTTTTACTGCATGCAGCAGATGGCTTCTGCTGCAGCCAATTCTTAGATGCAGGCTTACTTCCTGCAGTTGAGCATTGGGGTTTCTTCCCCTTATCCGTCATTGCTGTTTTGTTCACTATCTTTACAGAGCCACAGAGTAACTCTTTCTCCATTGGAGTTTCAGCTTGAACAAAGTTTACAGCTTTGGATGTACTTGTTGTATTCTGAGAGGTATGATTGCTGTATCCTATACCCGATTTTTCAAAAGGGTTTCTGTTTTGATTTATGCAATCTCTTGCGTCCTTTGATGATTTAGAGAAAGTACTTATCGTGGACTGCAAGCTTTCCTTCTCAGAATTTAGCTTAGTGATTAGCAGATTCAATCTAGAGACCTCTCGTTGCAGCTTGCTACACTTTAAGTTATCAGACTCTCGTACAGCGAGCATCTTGGCAATGTCAATGTTCTTGCTCTTGAGGATCTCATTATCGATTCTTAGGTTCTCATTTTCAACCTTCAGTTTCTCATGAATTGAGTTGATCTGCTCAAAGTCACTTATGATCCTTTTCAAGGAGTGGATCATGTTCAGCTCCTCACTTTTTGGTATGGATAACGGTTGGTAGATTACCTCATCTTCTTCGCTGTCCTCGCCATCTCTAGCCATCAGGCATATCAGCGCTTCTTCATCAGAGGATGAGGTTTCAGTGTCGCTGTCAGAGGATTCTGCAGCTTTCAGTACTTCCTTCGGAACTACTGCATCCTTGGATTTCTCCATCTCTCCAATGAGAGCTCTAAGCTTGTGCTTTTCCTCTCTTCTTTTATCTCTCATCTGCTCTCTTTCTCCTTCAGGATATTTGTGCACTGTTGGATAAGGGCAATTCCTTGCATAGTGCCCCGGTTTCCTGTAATTATAGCACAAGTCAATGTTTCCTGTATTTGATTGTGGAGAAGAGGATACCTGAGGAGATGGATGACTTCTTCTGAAGTCATTTTTCTTGTTGAAGTTGATGTTGCTGCTATTGTTGTTGCTCTTTATAAATCTCCTGAATTTCTTTAGGAGAAGTGCCATGTCTTCTTCAACAACTTCTGCTGTATCCTCACTCTATTTACTGTAACTTGCGGTTGCTGTATCCTTGGTTCCTCTGGCCGTCAGCGCTGTAACTTTGGAGTTAGACTCCTCTGACTCTTTTCTCCTTCTGTTGATGTCATACTCGAATGCTTTCAAGTCGGAGAAAAGGTCGAATGTACTCATGGACTTCAGGTCCATAGACACTCTCATGGCAGTGGTCTTACTATCCCACTCCGCTGGTAGGGCTCTCAACACCTTCATGTTTTTCTCTTTCTGTGTGTAGTGTTTGCCCAAAGCTTCTAGTTCATTCACTATTGATGTGAATCTCAAATCTAGTTGTTCAAGAGTCTCTTTATTCTTCATCTCGAAGAGCTTGAATAGTTGGGTAGCGTTGGAGATTTTGTTGTCCTTTGTGAGCTCAGTTTCTTCACAGATTTGTTCTAACTTTTCCCATATTTCTTTGGATGTAGAGCAGGTTTTAACTTTGCTAAAAGTGTCTTTATCCAAAGTAATAAATAGAGCATTCTTTGCCACATTATCCAGGTTGGCTCTCTTCCTATCTTCGTTTCCCCACTCTTGTCGTGGTTTGATCAGGAAGTTCGACGGTGGCTGCTCTCCTTCTGCATGGTCTCTTCCATACATTGGGTTTACTTTCATGGGGATTATTGGTCCTTCAGTTATGACCGTCCACATCTCATCGTTCATGGCTGAAAGGTGTGCCTGCATTCTTATCTTCCAATCGTCATACTCCTCTATGCAAAATATGGGTAGTTTGTGATTGGAGGAATCCATGATATGCTTTAAAAATGAGTTTTATGCAGAGAAAATAGCGAGACAAAGGTGGATCTGGGTAGGTGACCAGATAAGTTGGCTTTTAACCCAACTCGCTCCGATACCACTTGTTGGTCCCAAGTGGTGTCCGAGGTTCAGAGGGGGGGTGAATGAACCTTGGTCGATTTTCAGAATCTTTTTAAAACAACCGTTCTGCACTGCAAGTTACTTGAGCTTGCAGCGATAGATGGTTACTGCTTGCAGCGCTACGATGCAGTGCTGCACGCTGTAACCTGGAGTTTTATACGCAGCGGAAATTAACTTTAAAACACAAGGCTGTTTTTCTCAAGAATGCTTCTTTCAAAATGTTTTATGCACATAGATAAGAGAAATGCAGAAAATAAGCGCACAGAAAAAGAAAACAAATAAACACTTATGGCTTATAGTGGTTCGAAGGTGGTGTAATTCTTCTACGTCCACTCTACTGCTCCTCGAGCAGGAACTTTGTTAAGCAAGATTGATTTACAGGACTCTCATAACAATCTATCAACTTTACAAAGAAACCACCTACTGAAGTCTAGCGTACACACAGCAACTGCAAACTTCAAAGGCTAACCCACACAGGGTTCCACACTCCCATACAGGGAAGCTGTCTAACTCTAGACAACTAAACAAACAGCAAGGATCTCTCCTATCAACTGCTTGACACCACTAAAACAACCTAAGCACACAGCAACAAGGTTAAAAGGATAAAAAGTTTTCTTCAACTTGTGCTTCGAAGTGAGCTTCTGAATCCGTAAGGAATCCTTTAGCTTGAACTTGCTTCACTTCGATAGGTTGAGTGACTGATACTGATTGTAGGCTTAAATGTTTGAATCTTGTAAGCTTTGAATTTTTCGCAAATGATTTTCAGGTCTCAGTAACAGTTACCAGCTTCAGTGCTCCTCAACCTCTATTTATACTTGTAGGAGAAGATATCCATTGAAGGAGACATCCCTCTTTTGAATTTGAAGTAGCCTGGCCAAAGCATGGTTCGCATTTAATGCGACTTGACTTTTTCTTTCGGAGCATTTAATGCGGCAGTTGCGGCTCGCAGCTTTCTGCAGCGCGTCAGTCCATGTGGCATCTTCTTATTGGCTCCGTGTCTGCTACTTTGACTTTTTCTTGAACGGCTCTTTTATTTCTGTTTGAATCTTCGTTCCTCGTACTGCATTTATCCTTCCTAGGATTTACAGGATACTTCGTTTGTAGTTGGCGCTGTATAACTGACTGTAAGTCTGCGCTGTATCCTAGGTCCTTGTGTAGCTGATGCTTTCTTTCAGTGCTGCTGTAACTTAGACCTGGTTGCAGTATCTTTTGGCAGTGCTGCTGTAACTTCTTTCTAGCAGTACTCCTGTATCATTTTCTTGCAGCGTTGCTGTACACGGTCCTTTCTTACTTTGCTGTAGAAGATTTAACTCATTGAAGTGTTGCTGTATCTTCTTTCAACCAGCTATGCTGTATCCTTATCTTCTCGCAGCGATGCTGTATCCTTATCTTCTCGCAGCGATGTTGTATCCTATCTTCTTGCAGCGATAACCTCGTTTAATGCTTAGATGCAGTTTTATCCTTTTTCATCCTCCATTTTGACACTTAACACAAGGCTCAATTCTAGTCTATTCATTCACTTAAACAATGTGAAAAATGGCGTACTTAAAACTTCATATTACATATCTGGTTTGTCTCATCAAAATCTAAACATTGAAAACCCAACAAAAACATTTGACCATAAAAGATTCTCATATCATAAATAGATGTTTATACAAAAGCTAGGCTTATAGTATATATCCTAACAATTAAATGCAGTGAGAAGATAAGTCAAGATCTATTAAATGCAAGTCATGCCTTTGATCAGAACTCTTATTTCAAATAAGAGATATCTCCTTCAACGGATATCTTTCTACAAGTATAAATAGAGGTCGACAAGCTTAAAGAATTATTAAGCTATATTCTCAAGCATCTCTACAAGTTTCAGTCACTCGACCTAAGTGAAGTGAACAAGTTTCAACCTGGAACCTGGAAGATTTGAAGAAGGATTCAGAAGCTCACTTCACTGCACCAGTTGAAGAAACAACAATATATACTTTAACCTATTTGTTATGTGCTAGGTTGTTTTAGGTATCGTCAGTTAATAGGATTTATCCTTGCCGATTATATTTAGTTATCTAGGAGAAAGACAACTTCTATGTGTGGGAGTTTAGAAATCCTTAGTGGGTTTGCCTTTAAAACTTGCAGTTGCTGTGTGTACGCTGGGTTCTAGTAGGTGTTAACTTGTTAGGTTAATAGATTGTTTGGTTGTATCCTGTAATTCAATCTTGCTTAACGAAGTTCCTGCTCAGAGAAGCAGTAGAGTGGACGTAGAAGGATTACACCACCTTCAAACCACTATAAATCATAAGTGTTTTCATCGTTTTATATCTGTACTGCATCCTGTGTTTATCTTGTCATAATCATAAAAAAAATCTTCATAAGATAACATATTTGAGAAAACAAGCCTTCAGTTAAAACATATTGTCCACTGCCAAGAAGTCTAAGTTACAACATACAACATTGCATCCTAGTGCTGTAAGCAGTACTGACCTGTGTTGTAAGTTCAAGTAACTTACAGTATAGTAAGTTCGAAAAGATTTTTAAAATCGACGAAGGTTCATTCACCTCCCCCTCTGAACCTTCAAGACCACTTAAGACCAACATCTGGCATGCAAGAAATCAAGCTGTATTAAAAAATATGGTTCTCAGCCTTGAGAATTTGCAAGTTATGGTGTTAACTTTTGTAAAGGAATCGGTGAGGATTGCCAAAAAAAACATGCATAATTCATAGGATGAATTGCTTAGTTTTGTTCGTCTAGAGGTTTCAGGTAGATCGGGGAGCGCTGCAAGGATCACGCCAGTTTATTGGATATGTCCTCCGGTGGGCTGGGTGAAGGTTAATACGGATGAGAGTTCTGCCGGCTCGTCGGGAAGGATGCAAATCACTGGTGTATTTGGAAATTCATTTGATTCTACTTGTGGTTGCTTCTCTTTCTGTGGTGGTGTGCGTTTGCCTTCCATGCAGAAATTTTGGTAGCCATTTTTGCGATCGAAGTTTCGACGGCCAAGCATTAGACAAGACTTTGGCTGGAATCGAACTCGGCTTATGTGGTTGCTCTTTTTCTACATTGTTTTAGCCAAGTCCCATGGTATCTTCGAAACAGGTGGCTCTCGGCCTTGCAGCTCTTAAACAGTCTTGATTTCCATGTTTCACATATTTATCGTGAGGGAAATCAATCAGCAGATGGACTTACTAAGATGTTTTTGGATTTTAAATGGTGGGACACAACTCCATCTTATATTGCCCCTTCCTTATTTAGAGACGTCTCTGGTCTCCCTCACTTTAGATTTCACTAATTCAGGGTACTCTTTTTCCCCTTTATGGCATGATTAGTATGATGAAATGAGTTGGGAATGGAATCACCATTCCTAACTTCATTCTCATTCCTTTGATTGGTATGATTTATAAGTGAGAATCACCATTCCTTTAGGAATTGTCATTACCATAGATGAGGGAATGATCATTCCTTCCCATCCCCATGGTATTATGTATTCCTCCTCACCTACAAATGAATGAACTATGTTTATTAATTCGATTATTTATCATTATTTAGTTTAATTTTTTACAAATTGACTTCTCAAAATTAAATTATTATATAAAATTATATAATAATATAAAATTATTTATAAAAAATATAATATATAAAATTAATATAAAAAATAAAAAAATAAAAATATCAAATAAATAATAAAATTAAGTAGATAAATAGAATAAAAATAAAAAATTAATATAATTTTTAAAAAAATATAGAAATAATATGAATATAATATTAATACAAATAAGTGTAGTTTAGTTTATATAAAAATATATAAATAAATTATAACTAACTAAAATATTTTTTAAATAATATAAAGTATTATTTTAATAGCATAAAATCATATAAAATAATTAATAAAATTATCATAAAATATAATATAATTAACTACTATAAGAATATGTAAATAATAAAAAATTAATATATTAATAATAAAATAAAAAATAAAATATCTAAATATGATATATCTTAATATTAGTGATAATGGTGAGCACGGTTCAAAGCAAGTTGAGGATAAGATAATCTCTGGATTTGCTTCAAAATTCGGAGATTTTTGAAAAATTGCAAAAAATAATCTCCAGACTTGCTCCGGCACATCGGTTTGGTTTTTTAAAAAATTTAGGTATTACGGATTGGATCAATTCAGATTTTGAAAATTCAGAACTTTATAATATAAAATAAATATTTGTTCAAACAATTTATAAACTAATAAAATAAATTGGATAATTTACTAAAGTAGTCGTCTTTGCTCGATATTAATAAATTACATTCAAGTTTTTTTCAAATTTTATTTTTCAAAATCTTTTTAATCTACATCTCATAAATGGTCATTAGAAATTATTTATTTTAAAAGTGAAATAAATATACGTTTTATAGTAAAATTTGAAGGTAGGTATAACCTATAATTAGTGCAATGATTAATATTTTATAATTTTTAATTAATTAAATATATCATATTATTTAAATTAAATGAAATAAGAATATTAAAATAAAATTATAGTGAATGATAATTTGATTAAATAAAAATTAATTTAATATTTTATTTGTAGTTATCAATTATGAAATATAATTGTAATGATTATTTCATTCATTTCCTATTCCTCTGCGATACCAATCATAAGAATAAACATTTTAATATCATTCAATTCCTATCACTATTCCATTCTTAGGTTCATTCCATTCACACCTTATTCCATTCCACCATACCAATCATGCCATTATAGTTTTTCCCATTGGGTTTTGCTATAATAGGGTTTTAATGAGACCCTATTTTTTCCTTTTTTTTTCCTTGTATTTGACACTTTTTTTTTTGCTTTTTCTTTATATGATATGTTATTTATTTAAAAAAAAAATTTAGAGTTTGAATAATTTAGGGAGTTTGAAAAATAATTTGAATTGTTTGAATCCATAATAGAAAATGATAGAAATAAGGTGAGAAAAAAGAGAATTAATTTTATATTATTAGAAAATAGAAAACTTTGGATTATATTTCAAAATATGTCAATATTGTTATCTATTTGTAGAGAAAAATATTACTAATTTTGATAATTTTTTAATAAAAATTATCTTCAATACCAACCATTTAAATTACATCCATAAAAAATATATTTCCACCACTAAAATTGTGACAAATGTCACAATAAGATTTGATTTCGGTTGATGGTAAGGTTGTGACACCCGGATGGTTGGCCAACTCGTGTCATGACTTTTCATTCATTTTTATTTTCTTTTTTTTAAAGTTTCTTGTATTATGTTATGGCACGAGGACGGTGTCACCGATGAAGTTGGTCTAATAATACTCGTTGTTGTCGAAGTTCCAATAATTTATACCAAGTATTATTTTCTTAGTTAATAGATGCTCTTAAATGTAGTTATTAAACATGATACAAATATAGTTGGTATATGAGAATTATTGCTTATTCACTTATGTCCATTTATATTATATCAAAATTAAATAGAATTTAAGATAGGAGGAGTAATTCTCTTATTTTTGTAATTTATGACACAATCAAGTATTCATGATGGATTGGTCGATTTAGTATTATGTATAACTAGTAGTGTACCCACGTGATGCGTAGTTTATTATTTATTCTCATAATATATACAATTCATATTAAGATAATGAAGTATAAATTAAAAGATTTAGTAATTATAAATTTTTTTATCGTAATGTAGACATATTATTTTAACGTTAAATATCAAAAAAGTTTATCTTACCAAAATAATCTTGTACAATTTATAGAAAAGCTAATGGTTATGATAGAGCAAAAAATGGAAAGTTTCTTATAAGTTATATAATGTAAAACAAAACATATGGAAGTTTTATTTTTGTAAGTAAAATAATGTATAACAAAACATATGAAAGTTTCTTATTTTTTTATATATTTTGTATATTTTTACAAGGCTTAAAATAACATATAATAATATAGGAAATTAATACATAATAATGCTATATGTATAATCACAAACCAAAAAAATAAAAGCCTATTAGAAAAAAACTCTAGGCCTATATGAAAAATAATATTTTCTATAATAAATTATACTATGTAGAGATATACAATAAAAAACTTTTATTATAAATTTTGTACACTATATTTAATGATAGATTTTAATTGTAATTTATATCACACTGATATGTTTAAGTAAACAGTTGACATTTAAAAATAAAAATAAAATTGGATGTAACTTTTAACTTATAGATAAAATAACTTCAAATATAAAGCAACCATTTTAATCTCATGTATTTATAACTCAAATATTTTAATCAATTTTAAAAAATATCATTGTAATTAAATATATTTTACTACCCAACCATCTCAATATAAGCTTATTAAATGAGTTAGTTTAAAAAAATGTTCAAATTTTTATTACTAAAAGGCCCAAATGATAAGAATTAAGACCCAAATTATGGAAGGTTTTATAAGTTATATAATCTAAAACAAAACATATGAAAGTTTTATTTTTTATAAGTTATATAATGTATAACAAAACATATGAAAGCTTTTTATTTTTTATATTTTTATAAGGTTTAAAATAACATGTATTAATATAGAAAATTAATACATAATAATGCTATATGTGTAACCACAAATTAAAAAAATAAAAGCCTATTAGAAAAAAGCTTCAGGCTTATATTAAAAATAATGTTTTCTATAATAAATTATACTATGTAGAGATATATAATAAAAATGTTTTATTATAAATTTTGTACACTATATTTAATGATAGATTTTAATTTTAATTTATTTCTCACTCATATGTTTAAGTAAAAAATTGAAATTTAAAAATATAAATAAAATTAAATGTAACTTTTAACTCATAGATATAATAACTTTAAATATTAAGCAACCATTTTAATGTCATGTATTTATCAATCAAATATTTTAATCAATTAAAAAAGTTATCATTGTAATTAAATATATTTTACTACCCAACCATCTCAATATAAGCTTATTAATTGAGTTAGCCTAAAAAAAATATGTTCAAATTGTTATTACTAAAAGACCCCAAATAATAAGAATTAAGGCCCATGAAGAAACAATGATCCATTTTAATGAAAAAAGTAGGGCAGATACCAAAGAACAAAAACCCACCGCTTCTCTCTCTATATAGACGGTTTTTGGAGAAAAAATATTGGATGATGGTGGGTCATTAGATTTTAGAATTGAGGGCGGTGGTGGATGAACATGGTGGCAATTGTGAAGGAGAAGACGACGATGGTAGTAGAGTAGATCTGGAGATGGTGATGAAGATAAACGACGAAGTACTATAGCAACGGTAGAAATAAGCAGGGATGAAAAAATCGGTAAAAATCGTCGATATATCACCGATATATCGATATTTTGTGAAGCCCGATATAATAAAGTACTACAATTTTTTTCGTTAGTATATCGGCAATATATCGGTAAATATCATTTTTTATATCGATATCGGTAAGAACTTGTAATATCTTGTGGCATATCGTCGATATAAAATCGGTAATGCTTTGTATAATTTTTTTTCCTTGCTGTAAATTACATTTTATACAATTATCCGAATCGAGGTCCATGCAAATATGATTAACGCGCAGCGGATAAACGAATCATACCTTTTGCTATTCCTCACCTTTTTCTCCAACGTTGTGTGGGCAAAGAACTATCGAGACTTTCAACCGCCTTCTACTAAATCGTATCTCAGATTTCGTGTGTGTTTAGAGACGTCTGACTTGAGGCTATTTATAGGCTACAATAGGGACCTTGAGGAGGATTAGGAATCGGTCTCCTGATAGGAGTCCTAAATTCAATCTGAATATACTTCTTAAGCCTATTAATAATATCTCAATCCACTAAAAAGATATTATTGAACTACCGTCCCTTATCCATATTAAATATGAGCTCCTATTTATTATGTGTGCATTTATCTCCCCGTGTTTAAGATATCGAATGTCCGTTAATTAAATGAATTACTGACAATTCAATTAATTAACATTTAATTCCAAAAGTAGTACCACTCAACTTTATTATCATGCCGGAATAAATCCACCTACAGGGTTTACATGATAATCCTTATGAGCTCCTCAATGGGACATCATCATCCTAAATAATTAGGACACGGTTTCATTATATAATCAACAGCACACCATATAAACAACATTGTATCCCAATTACCGAGCTTATTGATTTAATAAATAAATCTCACCCATTGGTAAATTCAAAAAACATATATTGAGTATACATGCCCATTATCATACAATGATTAAGAGGACGCATATCCATAATAACAGAGGTCTTGTTCTATTTATGTAGTCAGTACAAATAAAACAACCTCAATTGGTCCTACTCAATACATACAAAATGTACTAGTGTAATTTTATAATCAAGATAGATTAATACCAAATTATTACAACCATTCCGACAATTTGTCCAAAATTATCTCGGTTGTGAGCTACCATTTATAATCTATAAGGAACTGATAACATGATCTTCTGTGTGGCACCACACACCATGTTATCTACAATATAAATTAATTGGACAATTGCAATAATATATATAACAAATATAAAATGCAAAACATTTAACCATAAAAGATTCTCATATCATAAAAAGATGTTTATACAAAAGCTAGGCTTATAGTACATCCTAACAATCTCCCACTTATACTAAAAGACTATGTTGTCATATATGCTGCCATACATCTGATTCCCGTCCCATCAACATGCTCATCAAAGGCTTTCGTCGGAAGGGCCTTTGTGAAAGGATCTACTAGGTTATCGGCTGATGCAATCTTGGCGACAACAACTTCCCCTCACTTTACGATATCTCGTATCAGGTGGTACTTGCGGTCAATGTGTTTACTTGCCTTATGGGCTCGTGGTTCCTTCGAGTTTGCTACTGCACCACTGTTATCACAATAGATTGTGATTGCTTTGGGTAAACCAGGAATCACTTCTAAGTCCATCAAGAAGTTTCTAAGCCATACAGCTTCTTTGGCTGCCTCAGAGGCTGCCACATATTCAGCTTTCATGGTGGAGTCCAAAACGCATTTTTGCTTCACACTTCTCCACACTATGGCTCCACTTCCCAAGATAAACACATACCCTGAGGTTGATTTACTGTTGTCCCTATCTGACTGGAAATCTGAATCCGTGTAACCCACAAGTAATAAATCATTTGCTTGGTAAACTAGCATATAATCTCTAGTCCTTTTCAGGTACTTTAGAATATGCTTTACGACAGTCCAATGACCTTGTCCTGGGTTACTTTGATATCTACTAACCATGCCCACAGCAAAGCAGATATCTATTCTCGTACATAGCATTGCATACATTAAGCTTCCTACAGCCGAAGCATAAAGAACTGCTTTCATTTCCTCTATCTCCTTTGGTGTCTTAGGACACATTTCCTTAGATAAAGAAACTCCATGCCTAAAAGGTAGAAAACCTTTCTTGGAGTTTTGCATGCTAAAACGAGCTAGGATAGTGTCAATGTATGAAACTTGAGATAAGCATAACATCATTTTCTTGCGATCCCTTATAACTTTGATCCCAAGAATATGTCCAGCTTCTCCTAAGTCCTTCATAGCAAACTGCTTGGACAGTCATACCCTTACGTCTGACAACACCTTGACATTGTTTCCAATTAACAAGATATCATCTACGTATAGTACAAGAAATACCACCACGTTTCCGTCACTCTTCTTATATACACAAGATTCATCCGGACATTGAATAAATCCAAAATATTGGATTACCTCATCAAAACAGATGTTCCAAGATCTCGAAGCTTATTTCAGTCCATAAATGGACCGATTGAGCTTACACACAAGATGCTCTTTGCCCTTCTCAATGAATCCCTCTGGTTGCTTCATATAGATGTTTTCTTCAACACTTCCATTAAGGAAAGCTGTCTTGACATCTATCTGCCAAACCTCATAATCCATATGAACAGCAATAGACAAAAGAATTCGGATAGACTTCAGCATGGCTACCGGCGAAAAGGTTTCCTCATAATCGATCCCTTCTTTTTGAGTATACCCTTTCGCAACAAGCCTTACTTTAAAGGTCTCTACCTTTCCGTCTGATCATCTTTTTCTTTTGTAGACCCATTTACATCCAATGGCTCTTACACCATTTGGTGGTTCTACAAGCTCCCAAACTTGATTAGAATCCATAGATTCTATCTCAGAGAGCATTGCCTTTTGCCAAGATATCGCATCTTTATCTTGAAGTGCTTCGTCATAAGTCCAGAGATCTATTTTATGTTGTTCAAGGACCAGACTCTCCCAAAAACATGAATCTATCAGGTTGTCTAACAACTCTCCCACTACGACGAGGCATTATTGGTATTTGTGTATCATTAGTGACACGCGGTGCAGTCACTTGTGGTATCTCATCTTGTACCGTCAGTACATCAGAACTATCCCCTCTCATTTCCTTAAGAACAATTTTACTCATGGGCTTGTGGTTCATTACATAGTCCTCTTCTAAAAATCGGGTATTTGTACTAACAATGACCTTCTGATCTTTAGGACTATAAAATAAACCACCTTTCGTTCCTCTAGGATAGCCCACAAACAAGTGTACTTCCGTACGAGATTCCAACTTATCAGCATCTCCCTTCAGTACATGTGCTGGACTACCCCAAATCCGAATGTGTTTCAGACTAGGCTTGCGCCCAGTCCACAATTCTGTGGGAGTAGAGGGTACTGACTTAGAAGGTACCAAGTTTAAAATGTACGTCGCTGTTTCCAGAGCATACCCCCAAAACGAATTTGGTAATTCTGAATAACTCATCATCGATCTAACCATTTTCATAAAAGTCCTATTCCTTCGTTCTGCCAAACCATTCAGTTGGGGTATACCCGGCGCAGACAATTGGGATTGAATCCCAGCCTCTAACAAGTAACTCCTAAACTCTTCTAAGAGGTACTCACCACCATGATCAGATCGTAGTGTCTTGATACATTTACCATGACGTTTCTCCACATCAGCCTTGTATTCTTTGAACTTGTCAAAACACTCAGACTTGCGGCGCATCAAATAAATATATCCATATCTCGAATAATCATCTATAAAAGAGACAAAATATTCGAAACCACCTCTTGCCTGAATAGTCATAGGACCACACAAATCAGAATGAATCAATTCCAACACTTCTTTGGCTCTATACCCCTTTGCCTTAAAAGGTCTTTTTGTCATTTTTCCTTCCAAGCAGGACTCGCAGGTTGGATAGTTTTCCACTTCCAAGGAACTCAAAGGTCCATCGGCTATCAACCTTTGAATCCTACTTAAGTTAATATGACCTAACCTTATTGGATTAAGAGTATACAAATTGTCAACCAACATACCAGAACAGATAATAACTCTATTCTTCTTGACTACAACATTGTTATCAAAAGAAACAGAATATCCATCCTTAAAAAGTTTAGAAACTGAAATCAAATTCTTTCTAAAACAAGATACGTAAAGACAATCTCTCAAAATCAAAGATTTATTCCTATGAAAAGATAAATAAACATCTCCCACTGCAACGGCCACCACTTTCGCAGTGGTGCCCATATATATAGTAATCTCTCCATCACTTAGTCGTCTGGTTTCCTGGAACCCCTGCAATGAATTGCAGACATGATCAGTGGCTCCCATATCTATACACCAGGTATCGGTAGATAATACCGCTAAACATGTTTCAACAACTAATGCCCGACTCTGGTGTCCGAAGAGTTCTTTGAGATTATGGATCATATCATAGGCAGTGGGCATGGCCTGATGCTGATGTTGTAGCACATTTGACATGGAAGCCAAAATGTAACACCGCACCATCTCATCTGCCTTGACTCACTTCCTATAAAGCATTTTCTCCTCTTCAGTAGAGTTTTCATCAGGCAATTCAGGACAGTGCTCAGTGAGTACAAACTTGTACTCTTTAGCAGACAGGACAATGTCCAGGTTTCGTTTCCAATCAATATAATTAGGACTAGTAAGTTTGTTTTCTTTAAGTATAACAACAAGAGAATTGAAAGTCATAATGAAAACCCTGAGAATCACATAAATAAACACATAGGTCAAATCATTTGAATTGACAAATTATATTGTTCCCTTAAACAACATAATCTAAATTCACCAACACCTCAATACACCGTAAACTTCGTATGTCACGATAGTGTGGACGTATACTAATTCAAACATTTATTAGAGGAGGTTTTACCCATTAATTTTAATATCTTGTCAACTTAACTTTATGACAAATAAAATTAATAATTGGTATCGCTTTGGCCATACAAATAACAGCAGTGACTCCGATGGAGAGGATACTTATCAAATGCATCTAAGTGTACACCACTCCATTATCTAGGATTATGCCTCTTCAGATGGAGAAGATGACATACTCCTAGACAACTTTCTATAATCATCTATAAAGGAAGTTTGATCTAATGATCCACAAATGAACTCATCCGATATGGAGGAAAGCACTTAAAACCAACGCGCAAGTTCAAATGCATCACTTACAAACCAGTAATGGAGGCCATGGGATTTATTAAAAAATTAATTAATCCCTCTCCCACTTAGTTATTTAACATGAGGGATTTTATCATGCATATCATATGAAACACATACAAGCATGCTTGATAAAACAACAAATATAAGGCAATAAATATGAAAAAACATAATTTCCAACTATTATGGCCTCGTTTTATCGCCGTGTTCTTGAATGTTTGCCATCAAATGGGGATCGACCTACCCGGTCAGGTCGCGGGGTGCGGGGTAAAGCCCCGTTAGAAAAAATAGGAGGAAAATCATCGACTAGCACGGTCAGACCGTGCCCCTCAGCACGGTCATGCTCGACTTGTAAACACGCAGCACGGTCGTGCCCTGTTGTCCAGCTTCAATCTTCAGCTGAGCACGGTCTGACCGTGCTCCACAATACGGTCGTGCCAGGTCGTCCAGCTCCAATTTTCAGCCGGCACGGTCGTGCTCGGTTGTGCCACCCTAACCTTGTATCTAATTATATCCATCGATCTTATACTCCATGAAGGAGTTTACATATTATCTAGATCGAACAGAAAATTAAAACCTAACACGAAAAACCGTTGTGATTTTACTATTACAATCATACATTTAAAAAACAACCTCGACATGTCCGAGGGTTTAATTCATACATAAACATACATTCAGACCATAATAGTTGGATTTAGGGTTCCTGTAGAAAATTATAATCTCGCAAATCCTACTATTATCCGATCTAAATACGCATGCTTCAAGATACGATTCATAATAGAATTAACCGATTCAATTGCATAGAGTCAGTAAACCACGGCTCTGATACCAATTGTTGGAACCGCCGGATCGCCGACCCTATACGATTATTCGAATCGGGGTCTATGTAAATATGATTAACGTGCAGCAGATAAACGAATCATACCTTTTGCACCGATATTAGTTCTAAGGTCAGAATTGTAGATTGAGGAATTGATGGAGCCTGGACCTCACAATCTTCTGTTGTATTCCTCGCCTTTTTCTCGAACGTTGTGTGGATAACGAACTATCGAGACTTTCAGCCACCTTCTACTAAATCGTATCTCAGATTTCGTGTGTGTTTAGAGACGGCCGACTTGAAGCTTATTTATAGGCTACAACAGGGTCCTTGAGGAGGATTAGGTCGGTCTCCTGATAGGCTTAGGAGTCCTAAATTCAATCTGAATATACTTTTTAAGCCTATCAATAATATCTCAATCCACTAAAAAGATATTATTGAACTACCGTCCTTTATCCATATTAAATATGGGCTCCTATTTATTATGTGCGCGTTTATCTCCCTATATTTAAGATATCGAATGTTCGTTAATTAAATGAATTACTGACAATTCAATTAATTAACATTTAATTCCAAGAGTAGTACTACTCAACTTTATTATCATGCTGGAATAAATCCACTTGCAGGATTTACATGATAATCCTTATGAGCTCCTCAATGGGACATCATCATCCTAAATAATTAGGACACGGTTTCATTAAATAATCAACAACACACCATATAAACAACATTGTATCCCAATTTACCGAGCTTATTGATTTAATAAATAAATCTCACCCATTGGTATATTAAAGAAACATATATTGAGTATACATGCCCATTATCATACAATGATTAAGAGGACGCACATCCATAATAACAGAGGTCTTGTTCTATTTATGTAGTCAGTACAAATAAAACAACCTCAATTGGTCCTACTCAATACATGCAAAATGTACTAGTGTAATTTTATAATCAAGATAGATTAATACCAAATTACACTACAACCATTCCGATAATTTGTCCAAAATTATCTCGGTTGTGAGCTACCATTTATAATCTATAAGGAACTGATAACATGATCTTCTGTGTGGCACCACACACCATGTTATCTACAATATAAATTAATTGAACAATTGCAATAACATATATAACAAATATAAAATGCAAAACATTTGACCATAAAAGATTCTCATATCATAAAAAGATGTTTATACAAAAGCTAGGCTTATAGTATACATCCTAGCAGCCCGATATAATAAAGCACTACAATTTTTTTCGTTAGAATATCGGCAATATATCGGTAAATATCATTTTTTATATCGATATCGGTAAGAACTTGTAATATCTTGTGGCATATCGTCGATATAAAATCGGTAATGCTTTGTATAATTTTTTTTTCCTTGCTGTAAATTACATTTTATAACCCACTGCCTGAAATGTCCCATGGAGGTTCAAGCATGCATCAACATAATCAATATCAAGCATGCATCAATATAGTCAACCATATTTGGTCAATCCACATTACCAAATTTATGGAAATACAGTTGGAAGAAGTAAAGAAACCTATGAAAGTTATCTCTATGATTACGCTGAAAATTGATCTAGTATGATCTAGTATCTTAAGTTTGTATCAATATTGTTTGACTCAAGATGGCATGTCATCTTATTCATTTGAACCTTATAGGAGTTCAAGTTATTACCAGGTCATGTATTAATTGTCAATGATAATTTGACATGTAAACCAATATGAGACAATATTTATATAATAGTTTATCTCTTAATGTTGGTTGTAAACATATCTTTTTGTTTGAAATTTAACTTCAATATATATTAATATTCATTATAATATTATGTAAAGTGCTAGATATATTTTTCAAAAAAAATTTCAATTTTTTTATTTTTTTCTCAAAATTATCGATATTTCTACTGATAATCGATATATCCACAAGTATCGATATTTTTGTCCTTGAAAATTGGTGGTTGGTGGTGTTGCAGACCGAGAAGGGGACGGAGGATGAAGGAGATGGAGAGAAGGGGTGGTGGACGGTGCTGCCAGCTAGAGCGCGCGACAGTGCTTGTGGGGCCCTTATAGATCGGAGGTTGAGCAGGCTGCAATGGAGATGGATGGCAATTGCAGATCTCGTGGGAATGAGAGGTGTGAGATGGATGGTGATTGGTGAAGATGAAGATGAAGGTGGCTTTACCAAAATCGCTCTATTCAGTGTTCACCAACCACCATTGGTGTCGCCACTTTCTATTCTTCAATCTGTGACTCTTTCTCCTTCTTCGTCTTCTTCGTCTTCTCCTTCTTCCCCGTCGCATCACCAACCTCCAATTCATTTGTATCACCAGATCATTAAGCAGCTTCCCGTTAAATCGTACACAGCCGCAGTTACAACCACCTGATTTACTTTTTCTATCATTTTCTTCTGAATCCCACTCATCTTCCCCATCTACATGTTAAAAAATTTCTCCCATTTTAGAGAAACTGATTTATTGTTTATATAATTTACACAGCTTATTCTGAAAGATTTATAATATAGCTTACCACTACAAGAATTTCACCTTTTAACAACGATTTTAACCGTTGTTAAAGCCATTTTTAAGCGTTGTTGTATCCAGGGTTGTTAAAAATTTTTGCCATTCGACAACGCACCAAAAAACGTTGTCGTATCTGAACGTCATCGAAAAAGTGACACATCATCAGCATATTCTGGACATATTTTGGACAAATCATTGCCAAATCATCTTCCACATCATCAAATTCTGACACATCATTACCACGTCATGAGAAATAAATGTGCGTTGTCTGGGATTTGAACTCGTGACCTTTGTTAGACCTTGAACCACTAGGCTACTAGTGCTTTATGTGTTTATATTATATATGTATTTCTTTTATTAACTAATTATATATATATATATATAATTAATGACTAATTAATATGTTTAATAATATTTAATTTAATTTCATATTAAGACAATTATAAAGTATACTAGTGCATATTTTTAATATATGTTATAAACATACTAATTTTTTAAAATTATGAGTTTGTTCATATATATAAGATTATATTAATGCAAATAATATAAAATAACATCATAAAATAATTAAACTTTTCAACTTTAATTTAATTAAAATAATATATAAATTTTGTATTATTATATAAAAAAATTGTATTGACCAATTAATATATGTATGTTTTTTTATTTTGAAAAATAGTTTATGGTTAAATTAACATATTAAATTTTTTTTTTCATATTATTCTTTTAATTAATCATTTTTATATCTTTTTTTTATTTTATAAAATTATTTTTTCAAATAATTTATGTTTTTGGTATTAATTTTAAAACCTAACTAATTTATATTTATTTTCTAAAATGATAATATATAATTTTTATATTATTATGTAATACAAATTTTAATATTTTTCAAATTAATATATGTATTGTTTTTTTTTTTTGTAAAATAATTTTTGCTTCAAATTAAAACCAAACTCATTTTATCTTTATTTTCTAAAATAATAATATATAATTTTTATATTATTATGTAATACAAATTTTTATATTTTTCAAATTAACATATGTATTGTTTTTTTTGTTGTAAAATAATTTTTGGTTCAAATTAAAACCAAACTCATTTTATCTTTATTTTCTAAAATAATAATATATAATTTTTATATTATTATGTAATACAAATTTTTATATTTTTCAAATTAACATATGTATTGTTTTGTTTTTGTTGTAAAATAATTTTTGGTTCAAATTAAAACCAAACTTATTTTATCTTTATTTTCTAAAATAATAATATATAATTTTTCTATTATTATGTAATACAAATTTTTATATTTTTCAAATTAATATATGTATTGTTTTTTTTTTGTTGTAAAATAATTTTTGGTTCAAATTAAAACCAAACTCATCTTATCTTTATTTTTTAAAATAATAATATATAATTTTTATATTATTATGTAATACAAATTTTTATATTTTTCAAATTAACATATGTATTATTTTTTTTTTGTTGTAAAATAATTTTTGGTTCAAATGAAAACCAAACTCATTTTATCTTTATTTTCTAAAATAATAATATATAATTTTTATATTATTATGTAATACTCCCTCCGTCCCGGCTAACTTTGCACACTCTTCCCGGCACGTGGAATAAGAAAATATTGTAATTTGCCTTTTGATTTGAAAAGTCAACCATAATTAAGAATAATTAAATTCTGATTAGTGCATTAAAAATCCTGATTTTTTAAACCCAATCACTGCTGTTGTACAGTAAAATACAATCTCCCTCCTAAAATTAGACAAAATGAAAACATACACCCATTTATAAATTGTGATCAAATTTCCCTCCTAAAACATCAAAATTCAAACATACACCCTTCTATAAATGCAATACAGTCAGTCTTTACATCTACATTTATTGTTCAACAACCAACAAGCAAAAATTACAAATATGACAAACACTAGGAGGGGACCAAATTTGTCCCCATCAGACCGTAACCGGATCGCGCAGTATCTGTTAGCCAACAGTACGGACGGGGTAGTCCACCATGGCAAGATCCAGTCGACGGCTACATCATTTGGGGTTAGTCGCCGGACGATCCATTACATTTGGGCAACTGCAAAAACACAGATTGAGCAGGGGTTACCAGTGGCATTTTTACAGTCAACAAGAACAAACAGACCTGGTCCAATGTCTATAGATTCAGCAAAATTCAAAGTAATACCATTTTGTCGACGGGGCAGCATAAGAAGGTTAGCAAAGGAGTTGAGTACCTCCAAAAGTTCAGTTTGGAGATGGGTAAAAACTGGGGTGATAAAACCCCACACAAATGCTGTTAAACCAACTTTAACCGATGCGAACAAGGTGCAAAGGTTAAAATTCAGTCTGAGCCATTTAGAGTATGACACATCAGCCAAGAAAATAAAGTTTAAAACAATGCATAATGTTGTTCACATAGACGAAAAGTGGTTTTTTATGCAACGGACCACGGAGAGGACATACAAGTTAGAAGAAGAAGATGACGTATATAGGTCTTGCAAGAGCAAACAGTTCATTACGAAAGTTATGTTCATGTGTGTCGTTGCTCGACCTCAATATTCTGCCGAGGGAGCTCTATTATTCGATGGAAAAATCGGTATTTTTCCATTCACAAAACAAGAACCAGTCCTTCGTAACAGCGTTAATCGGGTCAAAGGGGCTTTGGTTACTAAACCAATTGACACGATCAACAAAGAGGTCATAAAGGACTGCATATTGCATAAGGTTTACCATATTTATGCACTTATTTTCTCAAATTTGTTTTGCTATCAGAATAAATTCATCATTTAGCCAATACCAACTCACAAGTCACCTAAATGCCTTATATCTCACTATGAGGGCTGCAATGGTGACATTGTAGGCTGGTGTTTCTTTCTTTTTTCCATATTTATGCACTTATTTTCTCAAATTTTTGTTGCTATCAGAATAAATTCATCATTTAGCCAATACCAACTCACAAGTCACCTAAATGCCTCCTATCTCACTATGAGAGCTGCAATTGTGACATTGTAGGCTGGTGTTTCTTTTTTTTTTTCCATTTTCAAAATCTGCCCTGTTTGAAAAATGGATTATGGTCATGCTATGTTTTTTTTTTTTTAGATCATACCAGCAATTATGCAAAAATGGCCAGAAACAGGCAGCAGACACATAATAATACAACAAGACAATGCAAGACCACACATCAGTGACATAGACTCAGATTTCAGAGAGGCAGCTACTGCTAATGGCTTTAACATTGAATTAATGTTTCAACCACCAAATTCTCCGGATACAAACATTCTAGACTTGGGCTTTTTCAGGGCTATTCAGTCTCTTCAAATTGAAACTGCCTCCTATAATGTGGAGGATTTGGTCGCGAATGTTACAACGGCATATGCGCAGTTGGAACCAAGCAAGATTAATAGTGTGTTTCTGAGCTTGCAAGCATGCCTTACAGAAATTATGACCCAGCTTGGACACAACAACTACAAGCTGCCCCATTTGGGAAAAGATCACCTTACAAGGCAGGGCATACTCCCAATCACTCTAGAAGTTGAAGAGGGAGTTGTAAGGCAAGCAATAGAACATCTTCTAGCATTACAACAGGAAAATGCAAGCTATGGGATTCCAGAAATAATGGTTGTCTTAGGTTATAATTAGGGTACTATGGGAATGCTTTTTGTACATCATCCCTAAACATCATGTAGATGTGTTTTGCTTAGGCCATAAACATTGGAAATTGTGTATTTTAATTCTGGAAAATTGTCTCAGATCAATTTCATCACTGGGCTGATCACTACGTCTCAGGGCTCATCAAGTAGTTTAGACAAACATCACACAATCATTTTAAAGCTATCACATTACACATGAATTCTTCAGAGGACAACTAACAGAAAGCTCAAAAGCTATTGTATCAGTTAACTAAACCCTCATGTTTACCTGAACTGCAACAGGCCTTTAGTTACAAGCATAAAACCAAGTAAGTCAAAACAAGAAAGATTAAGCCTGACCATATAATTATTTACAGAACTCAAAATCCAACTTATCAGGTAGCTTCTTATTTATTTTCACATATAAGTATATCAAAAATCATGCCACTCACAGAAGGTCATGAGAAATTCAACCGACTCCCAGAAATTCAACCAAAGTCCATGAGAAACATTGATTTAGGTAATCCAATAAATCACTTCATTCATATCTACGCATTCGTAATATTTAGTCACAACACAACGCTTAACTAGGGGCAGATTCATGAACCACACAAGGGCACCAACCAGCAAAACAAGCACAAAAAAGAGGGAATAGAATACATGAACCTTTTTAACTAGCGGAGCCCAAATCGAGAGGAACTGAAAGATCCAAGCTCGTAAATCGGGACTGTGATGGATCTCATCGCCTGGAGCAGAAGGCTCAGCCTCAGATCTGCAACCGATGGCACCATCGCCGACGTATAGTCCATCATCGACTGAGTCTACTCCTATCTCCGGCAACTGAGTCTCTGCAACAAAAGAATCCTCCGAATCGTGAGCTATTTCTTCGATTTCAGGGGAAACCTCAAAATAGTTGTTCAAATCTCCCATGACCACCGATGGAAAGAATGAACAAATGAGAGAGAACGAAGAAGAGGGGTTGAGAGAATGAAGATACGACAGTTTCTAGAAACATACGTTAGGGTTTGTCCTTCTCAAAATGGGTTGGTAATTAGGATTAATTATTAAGTCAATGGCAATTAGGTAAATATGTTGAGTTATAGGGATAATTTGATAAAAATTACTTTCCTTTTTAGGGGTGTGCAAATTTACCCGGTACATCTCGAAAAGGAAAGTGTGCAAAGTTAGCCGGGACGGAGGGAGTACAAATTTTTATATTTTTCAAATAAATAAATGTATATTTTTTTTATTGTTGTATAATTAAATTTTTTATATATTCTTAATTAATTGATATGATATATATATATATATATATATATATATCTTTTTTTATGTTTTTTGTATTAATTTTAAAACACAATAATTTTATCTTTATTTTTTTTTACAAAAAACATTCATAATTTATGAATTATGAATTATAAAATACAATTTTCGAATCATGTTTTAAAATAATATTCAAATTTTGTATTATTATATAATAGGATGAGAGTAATACTTAATTAGGTGTAATTAATTTGTTAATTAATTCAAAATAGTATTTTATTAAAATACTAGTTTCTAAAATAATGAATTTGTTCATATAAGATAATATTAATGCAAATAATGTAATATAAGATAATATTATAAATTAATTAAATGTATTAAATTTAAGTTAATTAAAAATTAATTATATTAAAAAACAATTATTTTATAATTGTTTTTTAATTAATACATGCAACACACAAAAAAAGGGTTGCATAATGGGTTGTAAAATAAAAAAAAAATGTTCTAAGAAAAGACAACGCTCAAAAGCGTTGCAAAAAAGGGTTGTCGTATAGCCAAAAAAACACCATTTAACAACCCTACTTAAAAAGGGTTGCATAATGGGTTGTAAAAAAAAATGTTCTAAGAAAAGACAACGCTCAAAAGCGTTGCAAAAAAGGGTTGCCGTATAGCCAAAAAAACGCCATTTAACAACCCTACTTAAAAAGCGTTGTCGTTTCCATTTTTAGCATTGTCGTATAGCGAATTTTTTGAAAAAAGACGCTGCTTTTCGGAAAAAGGGTTGTAAAAACCCAAAAGACAACACAAATTCATTAAAAGGGTTGTTAAATGGGGGTTGTTAAAGGCAAAAATTCTTGTAGTGTACTCTGAAAGATTTAGAATACAAAACAATATACAAATAGTTTATCAAGAAAGATTATATTTTTTTAATCTATACTATACTAATAACAGGACAGTTGTAAATATTTACAAGAATGTCATTTTCCTGATAAAAAATGTCATGTCATTAAAAATATTAAAAAAATAGAATCTTTCTTGATAAACTATTTGTGTATAGTTCAATATTCTAAATCTGGTAGAGTACGCTATATTATAAATCTTCCTGAATAAGCTGTGTACATTAAAGAATGTCATTTTCCCGCCCAAAAATGTCATGTCATTAAAAATATTAAAAAATTAGAATCTTTCTTGATAAACTATTTGTGTGTTGTTCAATATTCTAAATCTTGCATAATAAACTATATTATAAATCTTGCAGAGTAAGCTATATTATAAATCTTCTTGAGTAAGCTATGTGTACATTGTATAAGATTGACAAGGAAAAATAAAAAATAAGAAAAAAATTTAGAAAACAAAGTTCTTGGTATAGGCTACCACATCCATCATAGTCAATCTGGGCCACTATCGACAAAATCCGATCGACCCCGACGTTCACACTAGAGAACTCTAAATCTCCATCATTTTCGATACTGACGCCGAACTTAATTAGCATGAATACATCTCGAATATATGTATTTTGAGGGAGATGATGAAGATGGAAGTTTATGGCCGATGTGAAAGGGGCAATGATAAAACAAGTGATGTGGAAGAGGTGTGTCGAAGTTGATATTAGAGGCTGGTGGCGAAAGGCTGAAGAGAAGGCGAAAGGAGCCTCCGGGAGAAGAAGCGGTATGTTGGGGGGAGTATTTAGGGTTTCAAAGTATATTGTGTATCTATCTTCTATATGTACAAATTAATTAGATTAACTTAATATAATTGGGCTTTAATAATTTTTTTTTTACACGGGCCCAATAAGTTTTGAGTTAGTTTAAATTGATCTTTTTGAGTTATAGATAATGTGAATAATGCATTTCAACTACCACATATTTCATATTACTTATATTTTTATAATCCAAATTCTAAATGCAAACAACCTTGAAAAATATAGTAAAATGACGATTATAAATTTTATTAGTATGGTAAAAATTATATAATCATTGAGTCATCAACTCCATTCATGAGTAAATTATATTGTTTATTTGATTATTAAAAATATAATTGAAAAATCAATTACTATATGTATAATTATATATCATAAGTATTTGTTTTTTAAAAATTATTTGAATATTATGTGTGATATTAAAAATTATAAAATTTAAATATTTTTTAAAAACAATCAAAGAAAATTAATTTGAAAAATAGTTTTGACACTGAAATTAATTTTAAAATGTATAAAAAAATAGACTTGAATAATATGATTCTGAAAAGAAGATTATAACAATAGGGTCCAAGATTAAATTTAAAAATGTAAAACCAAAAAGTATAACTTAAAATTAATTTAAATATGTGTATATATGTATATGTGTGTGTGTATTATTAATTGTGATAAGGCAAAAAATCAATAAATAGAATCTAAAAATGTTAAAAAAGAAATAACAACAATGGGTAACTAAATAAAATGTAGTCGAAATCAAATATTAATAGTTAAAAAAAAATATAAAATCAACATTAATTGGTAATTTATTAAAAAAAATTACAGAAATGAATAGTAAGGTATAATTTGATGTGAAAGTATGTACATAAGATATAATTTAATATTGATAGTGTATACTATTACAATAAATAATAAACTACGCATCGCGTGGGTACACTGCTAGTATTTTTAATGACATGACAATTTTGGGCAGAAAAATGATAGTTTTGTAATTATTTCCAACTGTTTTACTATTTATGTAGTATAGATAAATAATGTCATTATTACGTAATATTTATGTAATTCAATTAAAGTAATAAAGTATAGTTAAAAATATTATATATACATATATTTAAAAAATAGTTTTTACTACTTGTTGGTCCCAAGTGGTGTCCGAGGTTCAGAGGGGGGGTGAATGAACCTTGGTCGATTTTTCAGAATCTTTAAAACAACCGTTCTGCACTGCAAGTTACTTGAGCTTGCAGCGATAGATGGTTACTGCTTGCAGCGCTAGAATGCAGTGCTGCACGCTGTAACTTGGAGTTTTGTACGCAGCGGAAATGTACTTTTAAACACAAGGCTGTTTTACACAAAAATGCTTCTTTCAAACGTTTTATGATGAGAAGAGATATAGATATATGTAGAAAATAAGCACATATAAATAAAGCGATAAAAACACTTATGGTTTATAGTGGTTCGAAGGTGATGTAATCCTTCTACGTCCACTCTACTGCTCATCGAGCAGGAACTTTGTTAAGCAAGATTGAATTACAGGACTCTCCTAACAATCTATCAACTTTACAAAGCAAACCACCTACTGAAGTCCAGCGTACACACAGCAACTGCAAACTTCAAAGGCTAACCCACACAGGGTTCTATACTCCCACACAGGGAAGCTGCCTAACACTAGACAACTAAAACAAACAGCAAGGATCTCTCCTATCAACTGCTTGACACCACTAAAACAACCTAAGCACACAGCAATAAGGTTAAAAGGATAAAAAGGTTTTCTTCAACTTGTGCTTCGAAGTGAGCTTCTGAATCCGTAAGGAATCTTTCAGCTTGAACTCTGCTTCACTTTGATAGGTTGAGTGACTGAAACTGTTGGCTTGAATACTTTAAATTTGTAAGCTCGAAACTTTCGCATATGGAAATTAGATCTCAGTAACAGTAACAGTTTCAGTACTCCTCGACCTCTATTTATACTTGTAGGAGAAGATGTCCGTTGAAGGAGACATCCCTCTTTTGAATTTGAAATAGCCTGGCCAAAGTATGGTTCGCATTTAATGCGACTGACCTTTCTTTTCGGAGCATTTAATGCGGCAGTTGCGGCTCGCAGCTTTCTGCGGCGCGTCAGTCCATGTGGCATCTTCTTATTGGCTCCGTGTCTGCTACTTTGACTTTTTCTTGAACGGCTCTTTTGTCCCTGCTTGGATCTCCGTTCCTCGTATTGCATTTATCCTTCCTGGGATTTGCAGGATACTTAGTCTTGTGGTTGGCGCTGTATATACTTAACTGTTCTGTAAGTCTGCGCTGTATCCTTGGTCTCTGTGCAGCTGATGTATACTTTCAGTGCTGCTGTATTTTAGACCTGCTTGCAGTATCGTCTGGCAGTGCTGCTGTAACTTTGTTCTAGCAGTACTCCTGTATCCTTTTTATGCAGCGATGTTGCACGCCATTCTTCCTTGTTTTGTTGTATCCTGCCTTCATGCAGCGATACTGTATCCTGCCTTCTTTCAGCGATATCTTCCTTTAAAGCTTAGATGCAGCTTTATCCTCTTTTAACCTCTATTTCAATCCTTGACTCAAGACTCAATTCTAGTCTATTTATTCACTTAAACAATGTGAAAATGGGGTACTCAAAACTTCCTATTACATGGTTGGTTTGTCTCATCAAAATCTAAACAATGAAATCCCAACACTACTCAAGTTGTATTATATACTCATTACCAATATATCACATGACATGAGCTTTTACTCATAAAACTACGTTACCTAAACAGAATAGAGATACGCATGACATAACATTAAATGCAAAAATTGCAACATGGACCAAAATGTCGCATTGTCTTACTTTTTCTAATACGAATGAATGTGAATAATAAATATTTATATTAATTTTCTTTTGGATCCGGGCTATCCATACCCTATGATCTTCTAAACACACCTCAATTTCTTAACATACTCACAAAAAAAAAATTCCTAAAAATTTTCTAAACACACCCCACAACATTAAAAATATACCCTTTATAAAAAAATATTAAAATAAAATATAAAACATAAACTAATTCCTAAACAAACCCCAAACACATATTCACACCCCAAACACATCTTCACACCCAAACTCTAATACTAGAGAGGAAGAAGAAGAACAAAAATTCCAAACTTAGAATTGAGAAGTGTTCAATCTTAATTCAAATAAAATTTGGCAAGTTCGATTACATACCAAGAAGCCTACAATGAATCCATATCAACAAGATGAAATTCATAGTAAGTGAAGTTCTAAAGATTATTTTACATAAATTATGAATTTGATGTATTAAATTTGTTTAATGTTGTTTGAAATACAATGTAAGTATTTAGGATTCATGTTTAGAAAGTTTTTTTATGGAAAATATTGTTTGGTTTGATGAGAAGTCGATTTTTTTTATGAATCACGTATGTTCTATTCGAATCTGAATCTATAGTGTTCGACACTGATTGATCGAACGGTGTATGACGTGTTTGATTAGTGGTCCAACGGTATCTAGTATGTTTGATGTATGATATGTTCGACCACTAGTCGAATGGTGTATGATGTATTTGACTAGTGGTCGAATAGTGTATATTATATTCGATAGATGGTTGAACTGTGTAAGTTTGTTAAACTACTAGTCGATGATTTGTATTTTGTTCGATTGATGATCGTCAAACAAACATTATGTTCGAACTATTGCGGTTAAACAAAACCATTTTGATTTAGTTTGGTCGCTCTTAAATATTTTAGATTGGTTTGTAAAATATAGATTAATTGATAAAATTGTGAATGAATATTGCAAGAGAGGATATTCTTTATACGAGAAGAACACAACCAACTGCCTCTAATCAAAGACGGCGGACCAAAGAGGCCTCAATGATCAAAGAATCGATTACTTGTACTTCTACTCTTTCAATGATTGAGTATCAACCACAAATAGAGGAAGAATCATTTGACGAATAAGAAGAGGTACAAGAAGAAGACGATGATAATGAAGATGATATTCTAATTGGTCCTTGTCCTAGTGGACCACTTGATCCCCAACTAATTTCAAGCTTCAAAATGCACGTGGCATATGCTATTTGGAATGGGGTGGAAATGAGCATACTGAAGTATTGGTATCATACCACTAAGATGAGACATGGACATTCGAGAACCTAAATCCGAAGTTCTTCAAGATGCTTGATCAAAGTTCGATCCCAAACTTGAGGTGGATGTCGTATAAGACGCTCAACAAAAATCTCATGTGTGCATTTGTTGAGCTTTGGAAATGAGAGACCAACACGTTCCATATGCCATAGGATGAGATGATGATTATGTTGGATGATGTATTTTATCTCACTGGACTTTCTGTTAGTGGACTCTCAGTAATGGTACAAGAGGGCATGAGCAGACCGGAGTAACCTAGTCCACCGATTAGTAGGTTGTTGGGGGTGACCGAAGCCGTCGCAACTGATGCCCTTTCTAGTCTTCGAAGAGGTTTTATACATTTGGAATGGCTCGATCTCGGTTTGAAGGAGATTCAGCTTCTCAGAATTGAGGGAAATTGAAATGTGTTACTCATGCATGCTAGTGGTTTGTCTTGGGTTATTCACCGTTTGCAAATAAGACGGGCACAAAAGCTGGGTGTAAGATTCTGAAGCTGTTAGAGTACATAAACTATATCCACGAGTATGCTTGGGGAACATCTACTTTAGCATTCCTTTATCGACAGCTGGAATTGGCCTCTCGAAGTGGGGTGAAACAAATGAGTGGATACTTGACACTATTTGAGGTATCACCCTAAAATTGGATGAGTATAACCATGTGTATATTATTTTCTTTTCATAACCTTTATAATTTTAATTGTGTCAAACTTGGATATACGAGTATTTTTCAATTTTCAGACCAACACACAAGGTGAATTTTCGACTGGGAGAGCTTCTTGCAAGAAAATGGATACAATGATTTCACGACGGTGGAACTATTAACTGGTTATTGGCTATTAGAGAAGTCTTGGATACCATGTCACCACACAACGTGAGTTCATGTTTATACTTTCAATACTTATAATTGTTTTATATATAGTCTCAACTTTATACTTATTGTTTAATTATATACGTAAATTATAGTGAGATTCGAACTCACTATCCTCGGGATGAAGTGTTTTTCTATCAGGGGTGCATTTGAACCTTTGAGATAGTAGAGTCGTATCATTCGAACCATGCGCTACGACAATTTAGATTTATTCAAAGGGTCTCGGATGAGCTGTTTGTTCCACTCATATCCCGAAGGGATAATACAGGTGTGAGATATAAGGTCACGTGGGATGCACTTGGAGCTTATTTTTCAAGTTTGGAGGAACCATGTATTATTTACCAAAGTATATGAGAGACGTGCCAGAGGACTATATGGATTGGTTCACCACAGTTTCACATCCTATTATCCAGAACCCAGAGAACATCATCGCTGATCATGTCTATATTACTAGACTTAGAGGCCCGCAACCGTGGGACATTGTTGGTCCCAAGTGGTGTCCGAGGTTCAGAGGGGGGGGTGAATGAACCTTGGTTGATTTTTCAGAATCTTTAAAACAATCCGTTCTGCACTGCAAGTTACTTGAGCTTGCAGCGATAGATGGTTACTGCTTGCAGCGCTAGAATGCAGTGCTGCACGCTGTATCCTGGAGTTTTGTACGCAGCGAAAATATACTTTTAAACACAAGGCTGTTTTACACAAGAATGCTTCTTTCAAACGTTTTATGATGAGAAAAGATAGATATATGTATATGTGGAAAATAAGCACAGATAAATAAAGCGATAAAAACACTTATGGCTTATAGTGGTTCGAAGGTGGTGTAATCCTTCTACGTCCACTCTACTGCTCCTCGAGCAGGAACTTTGTTAAGCAAGATTGATTTACAGGACACTCCTAACAATCTATCAACTTTAAAAAGCTAATCACCTACTGAAGTCCAGCGTACACACAGCAACTGCAAACTTCAAAGGCTAACCCACACAGGGTTCTATACTCCCACACATGGAAGCTGCCTAACACTAGACAACTAAAACAAACAGCAAGGATCTCTCCTATCAACTGCTTGACACCACTAAAACAACCTAAGCACACAGCAACAAGGTTAAAAGGATAAAAAAGGTTTCTTCAACTTGTGCTTCGAAGTGAGCTTCTGATTCCGTAGGAAAACTTTCAGCTTGAACTCTGCTTCACTTCGATAGGTTGAGTGACTGAAACTGTTGGCTTGAATGCTTGAAATTTGTAAGCTTGAAACTTTCGCGTATGGATTTTTGGTTCTTAGTAACAGTGACAGTAACCAGCTTCAGTGCTCCTCGACCTCTATTTATACTTGTAGGAGAAGATGTCCGTTGAAGAAGACATCCCTCTTTTGAATTTGAAATAGCCTGGCCAAAGTATAGATCGCATTTAATGCGACTGACTTTTCCTTTCGGAGCATTTAATACGGCAGTTGCGGCTCGCAGCTTTCTGCGGCGCGTCAGTCCATGTGGCATCTTCTTATTGGCTCCGTGTCTGCTACTTTGACTTTTTCTTGAACGGCTCTTTTGTCCCTGCTTGGATCTCCATTCCTCGTACTGCATTTATCCTTCCTGGGATTTGCAGGATACTTCGTCTTGTAGTTGGTGCTGTATTACTCAACTGTCCTGTAAGTCTGCGCTGTATCCTTGGTCTTTGTGCAGCTGATGCATTCTTTCAGCGCTGCTGTATTTTAGACCTGATTACAGTATCATCTGGCAGTGCTGCTGTAACCTCGTTCTAGCAGTACTCCAGTATCCTTTTCTTGCAGCGATGCTGCACGCCGTTCTTCCTTGCTTTGCTGTATCCTGCCTTCATGCAGCGATATCTTCCTATAAAGCTCAGATGCAGCTTTATCCTCTTTTAACCTCCATTTCAATGCTTGACACAAGACTCAATTCTAGTCTATTTATTCACTTAAACAATGTGAAAATGGGATACTCAAAACTTCCTATTACATGATTGGTTTGTCTCATTAAAATCTAAACAATGAAATCCCAACAATTTCCCCCTTTTTGATGATGACAAAACCTTTACAATATTTCGTTCATGAAGAAGTTTCATTTTACATTAACTCATATGATTTATCCAGATTACATGCTTGCACAGCTTTGAATAAATAAATCTAATCCTGGATTCATCAGAGATGCATCATGCTATTCCTTTCAACAAACACAACAGGAAAACATAAACAGCATGCATGAGTTCATAAGAGTTGAACTTGGTCAGAGCAGAAAGAAAAATTTCTTCATTTAAGAGATAGAAATTTTTACATCAACAAAAATACAACAACAAGGATCATAAGAGGGTATATGAATACAGCTTAGTAAAACGAAGACCTTTTGCTTGCTGATTCGTCTGATCTTCTTTCAAACCTTTCAAGGCCTTCTCTTCCTCTTGATCTTTTCCACCAGTCACTGATGGACTCTTGGTAGGACTCTTCCAGCTTGTGTCTGATCACAGGAATCTGAATCCATCTCAGCCAGAAGTCCTCGCAGAATGGTACAATCAGTCCTTCCTTGACTCGATCAATGTACATCTGTTGAATGTCAAGGCTTCCTTCCCGAACGAGCTGTTCATACCTTCTCAATGCAGTCTTGCAGGTATGATACTTGCTGAATTTGCCTTGCCTGCATAGATCTTCTGAAGTGTCTGAGGTACTCTGATCGTTTGAAAATGGTGATCGCCTCAAATGTTGGATTCTGATCATAAGTCAGTCTGACTTCTTTGAAGATGTCGAATCTCCAAGCCATGTTCTCTCCTTCAGGCCTTTGATCCATCAACATAGACACTTCAACAGAGATGTTCTCGGTGTCAAGGCGAGGGATTTCTTGAGGAGGGAATTGGTAGAAGTTGTTTGGATAGATTTTTCTAGCACCAATTACTCCGAGTCTTTGAATTCAGGCATTAGGATCTGTAGCTTCTTCATATTGGCGCCTTTGATTCTCAGACTCGTCCCCGCTCATCCTCTTCCTTGAGCCCTACTGCTGGTTATCATCCCTTCTCTTATGATGATAGCTGGGCGGTGCTGCATCCTTGCTTGCAGCTCTGCTGTGTGCAGAACCTGCAGCAGATCTTCTTCCAGCAGCTGCACCGGCTCCACCAGCTCCATCATCATCTCTTCTCCATCTCTTCGGAGAAGGGATATCAGCAGCAGCGGATGATCCAGACCTTCTTCTCCTCCTGCTGAGAGGTTGCTGGTCATCATCATCTTCTTCTTCTTTAGGTTCAGCCGCCCCTTTGCTCCTGAATTTATCATCAAATCCTTCCCCCTTTTTGGCATCATCAAAAGCCGGGGGCTGAGCAGGGGCAGCTGGGACCGCCCTTGATCGCGGGCGTCGGGTTAGTTCAGGGGTGGGCTCCGGAGCATCAACATGCTGAGGGAAAGCACGAAACATGATATCCCTCAATTCTCCTACAATCAGCTCTAGATTCCCCAACCTGTCGTCCACACTTCTGGTTCTTTGGGATTGATCGAAGACACGATCCAGAAGTGTTTCCAGGACTTTGGAGTGAGAGTTGAGTCTGGTTGAGGTATTTTCAGCATGCTGCTTACACTGTCTGATCTCTTGGCGTGTCAGAGCAGCTTCGACCTCCAATATCAGGCAGTACTTGATCATATCAGGCAGTACTTCGAGGTCCTTCTTGAAACCTGTCATGGTTTCAGCATGGAATTGGGCACTGACCCTGAGACTGTTGCGCATGATAGACTCATGCTCCTGGAGAGCATGCAGCAGATGTCAGCAGATGTCTAACAGCGGTCTCGACCCTGTTGATAGATTCATCAAGAGTCAGCCCGGAATTTCTTCTTGTTGAGGCAGCAGCGGATGCAGCAAATGGAATCACCTATTGGCATACAGGTGCTGCATCCTGCCTCGGTACTTCAGCAGCAACCTCATCCTCATCCTTGCTGGTATGAGAGCTTGTAGAGCTTGAGGATGGGTGCTCTTCTACTTCTTCTTCGTCTTCCTCATCAGCCTCCTCTTCGCTGGATAAGACTGGAATAGGAACTGCTCCGCCAGCTTTTGGCCCATGAACAGCAATATTTCGTTCCTTCATCCATCTTGCGAATTCGGTATCCGACATGTTAGCGCCCACAGTAACCTCTGCTGCTGTAATCTTGGAAGGTTCTTGAGAGCGAGTAGCAGCTGCAACATCAACCTCCTCTCGAGGTGTCTCTAGCTGCACTAGGGTTACCTCGGCTTCAGCTCCAGCATCCTCAGTGGGTACTGTCTGAACAGCCTCCCCACCTAAGGTCTTCTCACACTCAGGGAGTGTTGTCAGAACAACATCCTCCACTGAGGTCTTCTCAACGGACCCCGTCTCCTCGGCCGGTCCTGTAACCTCTTCGACAGCCTCTGCTGCAAGAATGGGTTCTTGCAGCTCAGTATGGCTTCCTGCAGCGATTACAGTATTCAGCACTGTATCCTCTATTGCTGCTAGGATCTCAGCTTCCACCCTGCTCTTCTCTGCAGCTCCTTCTTCTTGTTGAAGGGTGGTTGCTGGCTGCACTGCTGTCGCGTCCAGTGCAGGGAGTACCGCCTCTGCAACTCCCTCCGTAGATGCTTCATCGGCAATCTCAGAAATGTCTGAGATGACATTCCTGATTATGATGGTCGGTTCCCCCTCAGAATCTGCTTGGGCAGCATCTTCATCTTCGCGCACTGGGGAATCACCATAATCCAGTAGTTGGGCTTCCTCCTCCTCCAAGTGATCCAGCGTGACAATGTTGGAGAG
This sequence comes from Scutellaria barbata, assembly GCA_028654395.1. Classification (NCBI taxonomy): domain Eukaryota; kingdom Viridiplantae; phylum Streptophyta; class Magnoliopsida; order Lamiales; family Lamiaceae; genus Scutellaria; species Scutellaria barbata. Next base: position 17,051,539 of record CM053650.1, read on the forward strand.
ACCCTCTACTACTTGCTCGTATGCAGGGGAGTTCATCTGATTTGAGCTTGAACTGCCTTCTCCCCGCATCTTCCTTGGAGTGTGCTGCATCCTTGTTTCCTTCAAGCTTTGCTGCAGCGCAAGGTTCAGCATAGCTTCTTCAGCTTGCTCCACTCCCAAGGTGTTGATTTGCTCTTGAGCAAATGCAACGTCATCGCCCCTTCTTACCGCCTCCGCAACCGGGGCGAGGAAGACCTGCACATCTTCCACTGCTGCTCTCATCGGCAGCTCTGCAGAGTCAGATTCTGCAAGAGCTTTGCCCTTTCCCTTGTCCTGTACTCCCTATGCAGCATTGCAGCCATCAAGCTCTTGAACCTTTGCTGCAAAGTCAGGTTGCAGGAGTGCCAGAATATCCTCTGATTTGGCCTACTCCAGGACAGCTTGCTCAACTGTCAGGAAATCCTTCCACTTCAACAGGATTTCCCCCTTAGACAGCCGCATCTCTCTCCAAAGAGAGTACTCTGCCGGCATATTTCTAGCCGCTGGAAAGGTGGGATCGAGCACTGAAGCATCTGTTTGTAGACGAGCTTCTTCTTCAGTGGGCTCGACCCGGTGCTGATGTGGCTCCCGAAGCTGATGTGACTCATCCCCAAGGTCAACTACAACCATAGAGGACTGATGTGACACATCCCCAACAGCAGCAGCAGCTCTCTTGCTGTGTGGAGCTCTTCTCACCAAAGGTGCGTCATCATCTGGGGAAGAGGATTCAAGTTCAAGTACAGTCTTCCCTGAACTCCTCTTGATAACAGGAAGAGGACTCGAAGGATCCTCTTCTTCAGCATCTTCCCCACTGACAGCAGCTTCATCTTGCAGAGCAAGAGTTGCATTCTTTTTGTCTTTGGTTTTCTTCCTCGCAACTCCTGCTCCTGCAGCCTTCGGCTGGGTCTTGCCCTTCTTCTTCTCCCCGAGATACTTTCCAGGATGAATGGGGGTGGGTGCTGCAAGTTGAAGGCCAAGCTTGCAGAACAGAGAATAGATGGTGATACCGTAGCTCCGACGATCCGTTATCTTCTCTGCTTCCTCCCACAGCCTCTTCATGATGAACCTCGCCCAGTTCACCTTCTCTCCGGCCATGATGGCAGACATGATCCAGAACCGGAGATCTGTGCACTTGTCATAACTCTCTGTCCTCCCTTCGGTGGAGTATGCACAGATGTCGTGGAGAAGTTCAAACTCCAGTTTGAAGAGCTTCTTGGGGGCACTTCTCTTGATTTCAGCCCCTGCATCTCTTGCTCGGAAGAGATCCCACATCTCTTGAGCCGATGCCTCCCCATACGTCGCCAACTGGCTGAGGGTCAAACCTGCAGCCGAAATGCTGAAGGTGGTGGAGATATCCCTAACGATCAACGACCGTTCCTCTCCATCTGCATCCATCCGGAACAGGATGTAATTTCTGTCCTCCGCCTGCCTAGCGTAGGCGTAGAACCTCTGTACTGACTCCGTGGAGAAGCCAGCATATACGGTGGTCAACAGCCCTAGGATTTGGGTCTGTTGTAGAGCATCAAAAATCCTCTTGATCAGGGTATTGTCATACAGCCCTGACTCCAAGATGTTTTCCCTATTGATCATTCTTCCATCAAGAACGATGGTCTTTCTGGCAGCCATTGATGAAATCTTTGTGAGATAGAGAGAGAAGAGACAAGGGTTTTGTACTTAGAAAATTTTCTTGCGCTCACAGTGTTTCTCTCTCTCTGAAGATGGTGAAAAGTGAATTTCAAATGGCACGTTTTGGTCTTTATGGCGGTTCTCAAGAGACGTGCGAGATTGACGGTTGAGATAAATCAGGGAAATGATCTAGTGGCTCAGGAAAAAGCGGAGATGTCAAATCGACGCTAATAATTACTTGGCGCGTGGGCTCTGTCAGCGCCCTTTCCACTTCCTGACACCCGCAGTCATGCATTTAATACTGAAAGACATGCTCTTTGCCGCCTAAATAAATGTCTTTTTAAGGTTGCAGCATCTCTAGTACGAGGTTGCAGAGAAATCAATACTCTTTTGAAATTAATGCTGTAACCTGGTGCTGCTTGATTTCTTCGATAACTGCTGTACTGTAAGAATGTAGGTTGCAGCGCTGTCTGTACCCAGTGCTGTATTAACGCGTAGCTTACAGTACCATTTTTACTGCTTCCTGCAAGCATGCAGAGGTTCCCCCTACGATCTTGCATTTTCTTTTTCTTCACAACTTAAGGATTCTCAGCTCGTTTCGAAGCATAGAAATCCTCGATTCACTCAAAGGTTTTGTAAGGATATCTGCAAGCTATAGATCCGTGTGAACTTTTTCCAGCACAACTTCTTTCTTCTCAACATGATCTCTTATAAAGTGATGACGAATGTTAATGTGCTTTGTTCTTGAGTGAAAGACAGGATTATGGGTAATTGCAATAGCACTCGTATTGTCACAGAGAATTGGCGTCTCTTTTTCTTCTATCCCATAATCTCTAAGTTGCTGTTGTATCCAGAGAATCTGCGCACAGCAACTTCCTGCTGCAACATACTCTGCTTCTACTGTAGAGGTTGCAATTGAGGTCTGTTTTCTGCAGAACCACGAGACAAGTCTATTTCCCAGAAATTGACACGTCCCACTCGTACTCTTTCTATCAATCTTGCAGCCTGCATAATCTGAGTCGGAGTAGCCTTTAAGCTTGAATCCTCATTCCTTAGGATACCATAGGCCGACTTCCTGAGTTCCTTTCAGATACTTGATCACTCTTTTTACTGCTAAAAGATGTGATTCCTTCGGTGCTGCTTGGAATCTAGCACAGACTCCTACTGCAAACATAATATCAGGCCTGCTTGCTGTGAGATACAGCAACGATCCAATGAGGCGTCTGTACTTGGTAATGTCTACATCTTTACCATCTTCATCTTTGTCAAGACTTATGGATGTGGACATGGGAACGGATGTTGCTGCTCCATTCTCCATGCCAAATTTCTTGATAAGCTCCTTCGTATACTTGACTTGGTTGATGAAGGTTCCTGTAGGTAGCTGTTTTACTTACAGTCCGAGAAAGAAACTTAATTATCCCATCATACTCATCTCGAACTTTGACTGCATCAGGTTGGAGAATTTCTCACATAGCTCTTTGTTTGTGGATCCGAAGATAATATCATCCACATAGATTTGTACAAGAAGTACACTTTCTCCGTCCTGTATCCTAAACAGCGTTTTGTCGATCGTTCCTTTCTAAAAACCATTTTCCAGAAGATAGAGAGATAAGGTGTCATACCAAGCTCTTGGTGCTTGCTTCAGTCCATATAGGGCCTTTTGTAATCGAAACACCTTCTCTTCTGCTTGATCCTCGAAACCAGGAGGTTGCTCAACATATACTTCCTCTGTAAGGAGATCATTCAGGAATGCGCTTTTAACATCCATTTGATAGACGTTGAAATTCATATGTGTTGCATAGGCTAAGAAAATTCTTATTGCTTCTAGCCTTGCCACTGGTGCAAAAGTCTTATCAAAATCAATTCCTTCTTCCTGACAGTATCCTTTAGCAACTAATCTTGCTTTGTTTCTTACAACGACTCCTGATTCATCTAGCTTGTTCTTGAACACCCACTTTGTTCCAATTACACCTTGATGGGTTGGTCTAGCGACTGTTTGCCATACTTGATTTCTCTCAAATCCATTTAATTCTTCTTGCATGGCCTGTACCCAGTTGCTATCTTGCAGTGCCTCTTCAACATTCTTAGGCTCTGATTGTGATATGAAGCATGCAAACATTGCTTCATGTGGGATGGATCTTCTTGTCCTTACACCGATGGATGGATCTCCTATGATGAGATCTCTTGGATGATTTCTAAGCCACGTCCTGTTAGGCTCAAAGACGTGCGTTAGTGTGTTTTGCTCATCATGTTGTTGTATTGCAGGAGGTTCTGCTGCTGTAAGAATGTCTGCTGCATCCAAGGTTGCAGCTTCTTCTTCTTTTTCCTCTTCTGTAGGCAGAACTCCTTCTATGTATGGTACAACATTCCCTTTTCTAGGAGAGGTCTCTTCAGGTGGGTTTTCCAGCTTCTTTGTGTCACATTGTGGTTCATCAAACACCACATGTACAGATTCTTCTACCACCAGGGTTCTCTTATTAAATACTCTGAAAGCTTTACTTACAGCAGAGTATCCTAGAAATACTCCTTCGTCTGATTTAGCATCAAAAGTTTTCAGATGTTCCTTTCCATTGTTGAGAACATAACACCTGCATCCAAAGATATGCAGATAAGAGATGTTTGGTGTATGACCGTTCCATATTTCATACGGTGTCTTGTCAAGATCCTTGATAATTAGACATCTGTTCTGCGTGTAGCATGCAGTATTAGTTGCCTCAGCCCAAAACCTCTTGGGTATCTCTGCTTCTGCTATCATTATCCTTGCTGCTTCCTTAAGGGTTCTATTCCTTCTTTCAGCAACCCCGTTTTGTTGAGGTGTTCTTGCAGCAGAATATTCATGACGAATACCATTGTCAGAACAGAATTTCTCTATAAACTTATTCGTGAACTCGGTTCCTCTGTCTGATCTTATCTTCACTATGCTCAAGCTCTTTTCATTCTGAATTTTCTTCATGAGGCCAGGTAGCTTTTCTTGAGTTTCCGACTTCTTTGCTAGAAAGATCGTCCATGTGTATCTAGAGTAGTCATCCACTACTACTAGTGAGTACTTCTTTCCGCTCAAGCTTACTGGTTCTACTGGTCCAAAGAGGTCCATGTGTAGAAGATCTAGAATCCTGTGAGACGATTTCTGAATTTTATCCTTGAAAGAGCTCTTAACTTGCTTTCCTTTTTGACACGCTCCACAGACATTCTCCTTTTTGTAAGCTACATCTGGTAAACCTCTCACGAGGTCTTTTCTTGCTAGCTTGTTGATAGTCTTGAAGTTCAGGTGACTTAATCGTTTGTGCCATAACCAGCTCAGCTCCGGTGGACTTTTCACTATGAAGCATGTTGATTGAGTGGAGGAATTCCAATCTGCTAGATAGATATTTCCTCTTCTTGTTCCTGTCAGCTTTACTTCATTTGTGGTGCTGTCCTTGATTAAGCACTTGTTGAGGTTGAATTCCACTGTATATCCTTTGTCACAGAATTGACTGATGCTCAGGAGATTGTATCTAAGCCCCTTTACATAGGATACATCCTTGATCTTTATGTTCCCCTTGACTAGGCATCCGCTTCCTTTTGTGCTTCCTTTGGAATCATCACCAAATATGACCTTAGGTCCTTTGCAATCTTGGAAGTCTATGAACGTTTCTTTACTGCCTGTCATGTGCCTTAAGCAGCCACTGTCGATATACCATACATCACTGCTGCATCTTGACACTGTAACCTGTAACAAATTCAAACAGATTTAGGTACCCATATCCATACGGGTCCTTTGGGGTTAGTTACTTTGGGAACCCAAACTTTCTTAACAGTAACTGATCTACTGTAAGATTTGTTGGTTCTCATGCTGTATGCAGTTGTCTTGACAGACTGCTTGTTAAAAGTGTGTGCATAACCATCATGTGTGTTACCAACACCCTTGTAGTGTGGTCTTCCACCATACTTCCCTGGAGTATATCTTCCTTGAGGTTTAGACATGTAGGTCTTAGTATTGGTGGGAAAGTTTCTTCTATGCTGCAACTTTGTTGGTTGCTGCATCCTATTGCTGCATGCAGCAGATGACTTCTGCTGCAGCCAAGTCTTAGATGCAGACTTATTCCCTGCAGTTGAGCATTGGGGTTTCTTCCCTTTATCCGTCATTACTGTTTTGTTCACTATCTTTTCAGAGTCACAGAGTAACTCTTTCTCCATTGGAGTTTTGGCTTGAACAAAATTCACAGCTTTGGATGTGCTTGCTGTATTCTGAGAGCCTTGATTGCTGTAACCTATGCCTAAAATCACAAAAGGATCTCTGACACGATTTATGCAATCTCTTGCATCCTTTGAAGATTTGGTGAACGTACTCATCTTGGACTGCAAGATTTCCTTCTCAGATCTTAGCTCTGTGATCAGCAGATTCAATCTAGAGACCTCTTGTTGCAGCTTACTACACTTTGAGTTATCAGATTCTCGTGCAGCGAGCATTTTGACAATATGAGGATCTCATTATCGATTCTAAGGTTTTCATTCTCAACCTTAAGCTCCTCATGAATTGAGTTGATCTGCTCGAAATCACTCATGATCCTTTTCAAGAAGTGGATCATGTTCAGCTCCTCATCAACTTGTATGGACAACGGTTGGTAGATTACCTCATTTTCTTCGCTGTCCTCGCCATTTTTAGCCATCTTTAGCCATATGAGTGCTTCTTCGTCAGAGGATGAGGTTTCAGCATCACTGTCAGAGGATTCTGCAGTTTTCAGTACTTTCTTCGGAACTACTGCATCCTTGACTTTCTCCATCTCTCCTATGAGAGCCCGAAGCTTGTGCCTTTCCTCTCGTCTTTTATCTCTCCTCTGTTCTCTTTCTCCTTCAGGATACTTGTGCACTGTTGGATAAGGACAATTCCTTGCGTAATGTCCAGGCTTCCTGCAATTATAGCACAAGTCAACATTTCATGTATTTGACTGAGGAGAAGAAGATACCTGAGGGGTTGAGTGACTTCTTCTGAAGTCATTCTTTTTGTTGAGGTTGGTGTTGCTGCTATTGTTGTTGCTCTTGATGAATCTCCTAAATTTCTTTAGGAGGAGCGCCATATCCTCTTCAGCAACTTCTGCTGTATCCTCACTCTGTTTACTGCAACTTGCGGTTGCTGTATCATTTGTTCCTCTGGCGGTTAGCGCTGTAACTTTGGAGATCGACTCCTCTGACTCTTTTCTTCTCCTATTGATGTCATACTCGAATGCTTTCAAGTTGGAGAATAGATCAAATGTGCTCATGGACTTTAGATCCATTGACACTCTCATGGCAGTGGTCTTGCTATCCCACTCCGCTGGTAGGGCTCTCAACACCTTCATGTTCTTTTCTTTCTGTGTGTAGTGTTTGCCCAGAGCTTCTAGTTCATTCACTATGGATGTGAATCTCAGATCTAGTTGCTCAAGAGTCTCTTCATTCTTCATTTTGAAGAGCTCAAATAATTGGGTATCATTCTTCATTTTGTTGTCCTTGGTGAGCTCAGTTCCTTCATAAATTTGCTCCAGATTTTCCCATATTTCTTTGGATGTTGAGCAAGTCTTGACTTTGCTAAAAGTGCTTTTATCCAAAGTAATAAATAGAGTGTTCTTTGCCACGTTATCTAGGTTGGCTCTCTTCCTGTCTTCGTTTCCCCACTCTTGTCGTGGTTTGATCAGGAAGTTTGGTGGTGGCTGCTCTTCTTCTGCATGGTCTCTTCCATACATTGGATTTACCTTCATGGGGATTATTGGTCCTTCAGTTATGACGGTCCACATCTCATCATTCATGGCAGAAAGGTGTGCCTGCATTCTTATCTTCCAGTCGTCATATTCCTCTATGGAAAACATAGGTAGCTTGTGATTGGAGGAATCCATGATATGATTTCAAAAAATGATTTTTGTGTAAAGAAAACAGCGAGATAAAGGTGGATCTGGGTAGGTGACCAGATAAGTTGGCTTTTAACCCAACTCGCTCTGATACCACTTGTTGGTCCCAAGTGGTGTCCGAGGTTCAGGGGGGGTAAATGAACCTTGGTTGATTTTTCAGAATCTTTAAAACAATCCGTTCTGCACTGCAAGTTACTTGAGCTTGCAGCGATAGATGGTTACTGCTTGCAGCGCTAGAATGCAGTGTTGCACGCTGTAACCTGGAGTTTTGTACGCAGCGGAAATATACTTTTAAACACAAGGCTGTTTTACACAAGAATGCTTCTTTCAAACGTTTTATGATGAGAAAAGATAGATATATGTATATGTGGAAAATAAGCACAGATAAATAAAGTGATAAAAATACTTATGGCTTATAATGGTTTGAAGGTGGTGTAATCCTTCTACGTCCACTCTACTGCTCCTCGAGCAGGAACTTTGTTAAGCAAGATTGATTTACAGGACACTCCTAACAATCTATCAACTTTACAAAGCTAACCACCTACTGAAGTCCAGCGTACACACAGCAACTGTAAACTTCAAAGGCTAACCCACACAGGGTTCTATACTCCCACACAGGGAAGCTGCCTAACACTAGACAACTAAAACAAACAGCAAGGATCTCTCCTATCAACTGCTTGACACCACTAAAACAACCTAAGCACACAGCAACAAGGTTAAAAGGATAAAAAAGGTTTCTTCAACTTGTGCTTCGAAGTGAGCTTCTGATTCCGTAGGGAAACTTTCAGCTTGAACTCTGCTTCACTTCGATAGGTTGAGTGACTGAAACTGTTGGCTTGAATGCTTGAAATTTGTAAGCTTGAAACTTTTACGTATGGATTTTTGGTTCTTAGTAACAGTGACAGTAACCAGCTTTAGTGCTCCTCGACCTCTATTTATACTTGTAGGAGAAGATGTCCGTTGAAGAAGACATCCCTCTTTTGAATTTGAAATAGCCTGGCCAAAGTATGGTTCGCATTTAATGCGACTGACTTTTCCTTTCGGAGCATTTAATGCGGCAGTTGCGGCTCGTAGCTTTTTGCGGCGCGTCAGTCCATGTGGCATCTTCTTATTGGCTCCGTGTCTGCTACTTTGACTTTTTCTTGAACGGCTCTTTTGTCCCTGCTTGGATCTCCGTTCCTCGTACTGCATTTATCCTTCTTGGGATTTGCAGGATACTTCGTCTTGTAGTTGGTGCTGTATTACTCAACTGTCCTGTAAGTCTGCGCTGTATCCTTGGTCTTTATGCAGCTGATGCATTCTTTCAGCGCTGCTGTATTTTAGACCTGATTGCAGTATCATCTGGCAGTGCTGCTGTAACTTCGTTCTAGCAGTACTCCTGTATCCTTTTCTTGCAGCGATGCTGCACGCCGTTCTTCCTTGCTTTGCTGTATCCTGCCTTCATGCAGCGATATCTTCCTATAAAGCTCAGATGCAGCTTTATCCTCTTTTAACCTCCATTTCAATGCTTGACACAAGACTCAATTCTAGTCTATTTATTCACTTAAATAATGTGAAAATGGGGTACTCAAAACTTCCTATTACATGATTGGTTTGTCTCATCAAAATCTAAACAATGAAATCCCAACAGACATGATCTCCAATATGTTGGGACATTTAGAGCCTATGTACCAGCAATGGGTTTAGAACGAGGATGGGGCATATCATGCATTGAAGATTCAGAATGATGATCCACTTGAGTTATCTAGACGGGCTTCAACTAGTAGAAGTCGTACGTCTCGTAGAGCTTAGGATTGAGTCGTTTGTCTTTAAATCATAATTTTAATACTTAGTGTTTGAATGTTGCATGTTGAGTACTGTTTTTCAATGATTTAGCTATAATTTAGCTTCCAAACTTCTTGTCTTACGTTTAATTTATGTTAGTCAGACTATCACCATGAGTCATGAAACGAATGAAGGTATTATAAATAGAATTGTCACATAAAAATATTATGCTCGACGGCTTCTTGTAAAAATTGTTGGTTCTGTTCGACCAATGGTGGTCAAACAGAATAAGATGTTCGACTACCCATCGAACAAATCATACATTGTTCGACTTATGATCAAACATATTATGTTATGTTCGACCATCATTGGTCGAATAGAGTGCATTTTGGCTAAATTAAAAGTTTACCATCCTACAAACAACATCAACATGATTAATTAAAACCAATGATCTAGTAAGAATACAAATAACATCAACATGATTAATTAAAAGTTCTACGTAGTGGACAAAATACATAAGTGGCAAGTTTATGAAAATCTAAGGTAATATATGATATAACACAATTGTTTTAAGCACTTGGAGTACATAAAAAACTTATTCATCATCTATGTGAATAGTTTCAGGTCCTACAGATGAGCTTTCACTTCGGCTTACAGCAGCATACTTCATGATTCATCTTTTATAGATTTCAGCCCATCCAGAAGCACATGGTAGACGATGTTCAAATCAACAATCAATTATGTATGGTAACGGTGTATCCTCATCCAATTTTACCTACAAAAAATAACACTTAAAATCAATATTCTTAAACGAGATTTGTTCAAAACGGCGACACATAATGTTCTTTTACCAAAATATAATGATCTTGATGAATAAGGGTCATACAAATAAGTCTTGGCTTTATTGGTACTTGTGCCCTCAAAGGTAGAACCGTAATGCATAATTATGGAGAAAGATGGACGATGGTCATGTTGTAAGCATTTGCGGCCAAATATGTTATTTTTGAAAAAGTCCACCAATGATTCATGACATAAGTAGGTCTTTCATAGCAACGCAAGTTCGATATCAACTCTTCAATCCGATCTTTTATACCATAGACATTCTTGTACAACCCTTTAAAGTCTTTGCGCTCCTAGATGAGATCACTACGAACTCATGACTATGAATTCTCTCTCAATCATATTGCATGGGCTATGCTTCAAAAATCACAATGGTCGCCTCCTAAAGAATTTTTGATACTTAACATGTGTGGTTGCAAAAGAGAAGGAAGTTGACCTATAAAAACTTCATCACTAGCTTTACGGATTGAACGACGTCTTATCGGTTGCATTTTCCTCTTCAATGTAATGAAAGTTGGTACAGACTTGGCAGCTGTTTCTACAGGGATGATTTGTTTCCAACATCAACATAGACACCATCTTCCGTGTTTAACGGTTCACGGTTCAATTTTCTCTAAAATGTATGGACCATCTCAAGTTGGATAACTTGACCATCCCATTTCAACATAGCAAGTTCGGGTGTACAAGACAAGCCAGACGTCCTCCTCAACATATATCCACAAATCAGAGGATCTACACCGTAACTATCCATACCGCTCATCTCCTTCAAAATCTTACCAAGGGCATTATAAGATACTATGTAACACCTCGACCAAAACATAAACATTATTAGGCATTCATTTCATGCACATAGGCATTTCGTATTATTTATATGCTCTTAGGTAATTAGTATTGAGAAACCCCTATTATAATTGATTGAGACTCGAGTAATCTTCGAGTGCATAATATAAATTATTTGATTAATGATGATATAAATTATGTTGAATTCTGCAAAGAAAATAAATTTAAATTAATTATATATATACATTTGTACTATATATATATATTAGTATATATGTATATATGTAATCCGTAGTATATATATATGAAGTTAATTAATATTATAATATATATATAAGTGATGCATGCACAGACAATAAATATAATAAAATAATATAAAACAAAACTTATAGTTGATGCTGATGAAAGGCGGTGAAAGGATTCAGTAAGTAAGTTAATAATATAAAAGAAGAAAAAAAAGATAAGGCAGCAAAAAAAACATAGAGAAAATTGCAGCGAAAGAAAAGAAAAAGAAACAGAGAGAAAATGAAAGAAAGAGTAGGGGAGAAGAAAAGAAAAGAAGGGAAGGGAAGGTTTGTGAATTTCGATTTTGCTTCTTCATTGATTTTCTTCAGAATTTGAGGAGAAGCTCGTGGGGACGTGCTCTTCGATTTGATCAGAGTGAATTCTCAAGATTTTTCCCAAAAGGTACAAAGAAATTAGTGAATTAGATGTCTCCAATTATTGTAATTCATCGGATGTTTTGGTAATTTTATAGGCCGAATTAGGGAAAACTTAAAACATAAAAGTTATAACCCTATCTCTTAGCTAAGCTCAAAAGTAAACTGTGGATGTCTCAGTTAAATATTAAGTGAGATAATGTCAAAATTACAGGGCTTGGTCTATAATGATCCGGTTTGAAAACGGTTAATTATGCTGTGTTTGTAGCCTAATTTTATGCAGGCTGGAGATTGAATTAGGAAAAGTGTTAAACATGAAAGTTATAGAGTTATATGTTAAGTTTCTATAGAATTTTACCTTGCTCGACCCGGAATTTTACAACTCAAGTTACAGGGAAAGTAATGAACATGGTTAATTAAACATACATGCATTGCATTTCATTGCATAATAGAAATATATATTAAAAGGGATGATTAGGCTAAATTACATTGAATCATATAGAGGCATGGGCTATAGAACGAGAGGAGAAATCGGAGCGACGAACAAACCACTTATCCTAGTTGGGTGAGTATAAACAGTATATGTGATTTATACGCAATGTGATGTGATTTATATGCAATGTTTGTTATATGTATTCTATAAGGAATATGTATTTATATAAATTGTCATTGGATCAAATGATATATTGGCAAATGTATACGTGATCATATGTTCGGATGATTGATGTGTTGCATTACATATGACATGAAATTAAAAGATATGTGACTGTCTTGCTATGGATCTGTATACAAAGTGGAGACCTTCGGTTCATGTTCATATTGCAGACCTACGGGTCGTAATTCATATTGGAGACCTATGGGTCTATATATACACAGTGGAGACCTTCCGGTCATAATCATATTGGAGACCTACGGGTCTATATACACAGTGGCATATTGGAAATCTTGGGACAGATCCAAGCTTGAGCAGTTCACAGAATAATAAATCGGACATTGTGGCATTTGCACATATATGATCATATGTTTATGATTAATGTTAATGATTGTTATTTGCTTGTTATTTAATTAAAGTAAGGTTTATATTCACTGAGTTGCGACTCATAAAAATCGCATATTTTTTTTAGGTTCAATAGCTTTATGAAGTGGTTTGTATATATAGACGTGACTCTATATGTCACGCCCCAATTTCGATTCAAGAATAAAATATAAAATTTCTATTTTTTTTGGGCGTCCAGCAACATATTAAACTAAACTTTTTAAAATATCATTTAATTAATCATTATAGAAATGTTTTATAACTTGTTACATAAACCATTTAAATCTTAACAAAACAGCGTAAATAACATCAGTATTTGGCTCCATGGCCTTAAGCTTTACAAACTCAAAATAAAGTTTTAGAAACATTTATGAACATATTATTTACAATCAAAATATAAAGCATCTTCCTTCCACTTCTCTTGCAAAACTTGGATCTATAAAAAGAAAATATAATAAGGGGTGAGCGTACAAATTACACTCAATGGAGGTAACTTCACATATAAAAGCACCTTATATAATGATATAAACATGAAAACATAAACACCAACATTCAATTATTTAGCATACTTGTATCACATAAATATGGGGTGTAACCCAAATTATCATTCATCTCGGGATTCAAACCCAGTCATTTTCGGAGCTCAAACATGTTCATTATAGAGGCTCAAACTCGTTCATTATATAGGGGCTCAAACCCGTTCATTATATATCAATTACACAACATCAATCAAACAATCCAATCAATCCAGTCAATTCAATCAATAAACAATTACAAACAATCATTCAACTTTACTCACTTAATAAAACAAACAGTCATCTCAATCAATCCTTAATCATATGAATTAAGTCATTCAATAATATAAACCTCCAACAATTTATCAATCTTACAATTTCAATCAAACAACTCAATCAATTATCAATTATAGTCCATCACGTGGATTAAATCCTTCAAAAATTGCAAGTATTCATCAATCATCAGGATTTCCGTCGAATAACTCAATCAAATCAATAATCACAATTCCATCACTTAACTTTAATATTTAGCAATCACATTCACATTCATCACATCATAGCATTATCACACATAACATCTCATGCATTCAGCACGTATACCCAACTCATTTCATATCGTATAATATTTCGTATTTTAAATGCTTTGAAAGAATTATAAATACCGTAATAAGAATTTACCCCCACCTTTAGAGTAGATGATCAAAAGCTTTTATATTCCCCAGCTAATTTAAGGTGTAACTCCTGCGTACTGCCTACAAGCATAAGGGTTCGATTTAGAATCTAATCGAACTATCATCGATTTAATAAAATAATATATATAAACTCGATTTGAAATTAATATTTCGGTTTAAAATAAATATGAATTTAGGGTTATTATAAACCTCAGATTAGAAATAATAATTAAATCGTAAAATAATTTAATTAGCATAATATTTCAAAGGTCTATAATTTTAGTCTCAAAAGCAATCTTGCTAAATATTGAATTTAACTTATAATTCCAATTAAATCTTGAGTTAAAATTATAATAGATAATGTAATAACCCACGATTCCAAAATCCGTCCTAAAACTAGATTTCTTTAATTATTTCGATAATGATCTAGGGTTTTATAACCTAATTAATTATATAAAGAGATCTAATTAACATAATATTAATTAATATAATCTTCCTTTGTTATTTTAATTAAAGCTCGGTTTCATAAAATCACATTCTATTTACTTATAAAATAATATCTACAACTCCAAAATATTCTAAGTCCAAAATATCATTATCATAATTTCAATAACTCTAAGGATAAATGCATAATATTATCAATTATTAGGGAAACTGTGTAATTTCAATAATTTCAAGGGTTCGTTTGTCATTATCCGAAATGTATTGGTCTTACAATCATGCTTTACATACATAAGGGGTAAATCTGCAAGTTTTATAAAGGCTGAGGGTTTATTTCCAAATTCATCAAAGCTCATAATTGCAAACAAGTCCTTGAATTCTATCTAATTCACTAAATGAAACCCAACCCAAACCCTCTTCCCTGCCAACCTGCTGCCTCCCCAAAGGCTGTCTGCCGCCGCCACCTCTGCCCCTGCCGATGACTGGGAGTCGCCGGCGACCAACCCACATAGCCCCAACTCAGCAACACCCAACAGGAAACACTCACACACCCACGCACGCACAGGGACAGCTGTTGCAGAGACAAGCACGTCCCAGCCAGCATAGCCGCCGCTCACAGCGGCGGTCCCCTACCCAACTCGCCGGCGCGAGCATCACGCCGGCTACACCACGACACGACCGCAAACATGACGACGGCGGAGGAGCAGGGCAGTCACAGGGAGGAAGAGAGGGAGAGAAGAAAGGAGAAGTTTCACGATTCAAAATTCCGAACCCGTCCCTACGACGAGCTCGGTGAGGTCTATTACTTTGTCCGATTACCTTGCCGGAAAAGTAGATGGCCTGTGGTGAGGGTGATGATCTGTAGAAGCAGGTTGTGGTTGGAGATGAAGCTGAGGATGAGGGATACGAGAGGAAAAAATAGAAGAAACAATGCAATTCAATTTTCTTATCTTATCTTTTCCAACTTTCTATGATTGATAGCTTCTAGAAGATTTTTGACTTACACCTTACCTATTCAATTATACTAATATGCACCCTAATGTAATATAATCTATGATATATATTTATATCATATATAGTTTTTAAAAAAAATTCTTGGTGTTACACTATATCAGGTCGGCCGGCTGATGCCTCGTGCAACCTTCTCCTTCTCCGTATTTTGCATTTTGGACATGTGTATCATGAGTTGTATTTAATATGACTTATGTTGAGATATGAGTTGTGTGTTTTAATTCTATATGAGATTAGTCTTTAAATAATGTTTTTATACTTATATAGCTCAATGAAACATCAGCATGATTTGCCTATATGATGAATATTTATTATGAGATATACGTCATAGGGGTGTCACAGTTTGGTTTGGTATCAGAGTGGGGATATGATTCTTCGGTGTCAGTATGCATTCATAAGTATTATATGTGATATGTAATTGATATTGAAATTATATTTAAATAAATAGGAAACATGGATATTCATGAGCATGAATCATTGAGGAGAGAAGGTCCAGCCGTGTCACATCAATCGATAGAGGCATCTCATACATTATATGCATCACATGAGCCTACACAATATTCTCCTAGACAGGCAGAACAAGAGGTACAAGGGCCAGGTATAGGTTCCAGAAGTAAGAATTTCAAGGAGCTCCGTAAATTAGGAGCATTTGACTTTTATGGAACTATTGATCCTGCTGAAGCTGAGACATAGCTTAAAAGAATAGAGAGAGTTTTTGGCATGATGAGATGCACGGTAGAGGAACGGTTAGACTTTACAGTGTCACTGTTACAAGGGGATCCATATGATTGGTAGGAGACAGTTCCACATGCTACAGTATAGCTGTCCATCCTTACTTGGGATGATTTTCTCACCGTGTTCAAAGATAGATATATGCCAGAGGTATATCGAGATAACAAACAATAAGAATTTCTATCTCGTAAATAAGGGAATATGTCAGTTGCCGAGTATGAAGTTAAATTTATTCAATTATCACATTATGCGGCTGCGATGGTTGCTATTGAGCGAGATAGATGCAGGCGTTTTGAAGAGGGACTTTCATGTAATATTCAAAGTAAGATTACGCCTTGGGATCTCCATACTTATACAGACTTGCATGCTGCAGTAGTTAAGGCTGAAATTTTGTTAAAGGAAAGATAAACATATTTTCAAAGGCAAAAGAGAGAGTCGATGACTCATATTGGTGAGTCAAGTGAGAAGCCAACTAAATGTCAGAGTTTTTCCTCTCCGGCACCGACATTTAGCAGAGATGGTCCATTCAGTTAGAGAGGTGGACGTGTACAATCTTTTAGTCGTGGAGGTGGTCGAGGACCTAGCCCGACAATACAGACATGACCTATGTGTCAACATTGTGGTCGATATCATACATGAGAGTGTCGATTGCTTACTGGTGGTTGTTATTACTGTGGACAACAAGAACATTTTTATAGGGAGTGTCCAGTTAAACCTGATAGATCAAACATTGGTAGAGCGTCATCAGAACCGATAGTGTAAAATATTCGACCAGCAGCATCAGTGGTAAATGTTGGTAGAGGTCGTGGTAGAGGTTAGACTTAAAGCTCTATTGCTAGTAGAGGAAGATCAGAGGCACCAGGAACATGATCATCGGGTCAGGCACGAGTTTTTGCTATGTCACAGCGGGAGGCAGCCACAGCACCTGTAGCACCTAGAATTTTATTTTTTTATAAATAACCATATAATATATAAATTGTCTTAATGTATATATAGCTATATGATATAATTATAGAATATGAATTATATGATATTAATGTATATGTTAGCATATAATAAAAATAAGCAAAGTCAATCCTTTTAGATGTAGCAATAATTGAAAAGGTTGGGTAAGGGTTTCATTTCTCATTCCTCTTCCAAAATTCTCACATATCTCTTCTCCTCTCTAAACCTCCAACCACCACCAATCACTGCTCCTACCGACGGCCGACGACTTTTTCCGGCAAGGTAATCGGACCAAGTGTTAGACCTCGTCGAATCCGTTGTGGGTACGGGTTCGGAATTTTGAACTGTGAACTTCTCATTTCTTTTCTCTCCCTCTCTCTTTCCCTCTGTATTGATCTGCTCCGCTACTGTTCGCCAGTCGTCGTCGTTCGGGTGTGGCCGACGTTGGAAGTTACTGGCGAGTCGGGGGTTGTGAGCCGCCGCTTGCAGCTGCGGCGCATGCTCTGTGTACTGTGTGTGCGTGAGTTGGTTTTTGGTTGGTATGTGGGTGTTCGTCTGAATCTGGGTTTTGTTAGAGAGGGGTTGGCCGGCGCCAGAGTCGCGCCGGCAGGAAGTGATAGCCACCGTCGTGAGCAGCGGCACCAATTGCAGTGGCTAAAGTGTGTGTCGTGTATGTGTGTGGGTCGAGTTGGGTGCCGCCGTGAGCAACGTCGCCAGTCGGGATCGGGATCGGGGTCGGGGTCGGGTGTGTGTGTGGTGTTGCCGACGACTGGAAGTCGCCGATAGTGTCGAGGCGACGGCAGCGGCGGAAAAAGGGCAGCGGCAGGGAGGAGGTGGGGTGGCTGGGAAAAACAGGGAAATTTTGGGGGGCCCTATTTGGTAAATTAGATAAATTCTAGGGGTTAGATTGCAATAATAAAAGTTGCTGAAATTGAACACTAAAACATTGGCATTTTTCTGAATTTTGTAATTAAATGTTAAGTAATTAAAGCATGTTTTAAGGCCCTAAATTTTATATAATGATAAGCGAACCCTCGATTTTATTGAAATTATATAGCTTTTCGTAATGTTTGATGTTATGTAATTTTCCATAGAATTTTTGAAATTTAATGATAATGGCATATAGTTTATTAAACATTAGAATATAGGGGAATTATATATGTTACTTTATAATTAATAGAAATTGATATATGAATTTCAGACTCTAGTAAAATGGCAAAGATAAATTATATTGGTTAATTTAGATTGTTGAGATCTCTTTATATCACCGATTAAGATATAAACCTTAGATGATTATCGAAATAAGTAAATAAACCTACTTTTAAGACGGATTTTTAATCAAGTGTTATTAAGTTATCTATTATAATTTTAACCAAAGAATTATTGGGAATTATAAGTTAGACCTTATGTTTAGCGAGATTGCTTTTGAGACTAAAATATCGACCTAAAATTATTATAATTAAATGTGATTATGATTTGATTATTAATTTTAAATCTAGGGTTTATTAACCTTAGATTCACATCTATTTAACCCCATAATATTAAGTTCAAACTGAACTTTCTATTTTATGAAATTATACATGTTTCATTATGAAATAGGGTATATATTTTAAGAAATTAGTTTCTAAATAAATGATAGTTCGATTAGATTCTAAGTCGAACTTTTATGATTATAGGCGATACGCAGGAGTTTGCACCCTAGATATCTTGGAATCTTAAAGCTTTTGATCGTCTACTCTAAAGGTGGGGAAAATGCTATGTCGGTATTTATAATTCTTCCGAAATATTATACTATGTGAAATGTGACATGTTTAAGTGCATAGGAATAATGTGTTATGAATGATAATGAATGGAAAAATTAAATGTTTATTTTATGCAAACAAGCATGAAAAATATGTGACTTACTTGATTTATGTGATTTGCGGTGAAAACCATATCTATGGCGGCTAAGAACCGTATCTATAACGGCTAAGAACCGTATCTATGGCAGTTAAGAACTGCATCTATGGCGGCTAAGAACCGTATCTATGGCGGCTAAAAACCGTATCTATAGCAGCGAAGAACTGCATCTATGGCGGCTAAGAACCGTATCTATGGTGGCTAAGAACCGTAAATTTTTTAATATGCAATTGATATGAATGTTTATAAAAGTGATATGTTTGCATGTGCAACGATATGATTGAACGTGATTATTATGTATGTTTACTACTTTAATCCCTTATTTTACAACGTGATCCCACTGAGTGTATTTTATACGCTCACCCCTTTTATATGTTTTTCTTTTATAGATTCGGATGTTGGGAGCAGAATGTGAAGAAAGATATATATATATATATTTTTTTTTTTTACTATAATTAAACAAGTTATTTTGAAGGGTTGTAAAATTAAGCCTGATGGCCCGTATTTTGATGTTTTGCTATTGTCTCTGATAACTTAAACACTTTATGTAAATTATGTAGTGTGTATGGATATTTTTATCCTTCGGTTTTTTAGTTTGTTTTAAAATTTGCTGGACGCCCAAAATGACAAGAATTTATATTTTTATATTATTTCGAAAATCGGGCGTAACAGTTTTCGTATTAGAGCCTAGCTCTATTTCTTAGGGCTTTGCTCAATTTTAAAAGTTTATAAAAATTTTAATTTTCTAAAACGGGCTTAATATTTAAATTATGAGTTAGATACGCATCTTTCTCCACTTCTTCTCCAATGGGTATGAAAAATGAGTTGATTATATGTGTTTAACTTTCATAATGTGAATAAAAAGATTGTGTTATTATGAAATGCTATGTTTGAATTATTGTTGAAATATAAATACGTGTGATGGGGTTTTATTTACGGGGGGTTGCTAGAAAGGCTTCCTTAAGTAAAGCTTATGTAGAATTATGTATACAGATGGCCCGAAAGAAGTTTACGGCTAGGAAGTCGATTCCTAGGAGGAGACTCGAAGATTTTTTCTTTGATAGTCGGGTGTATGCAGACTTTTCTATAAGAGAGCACATCGCTCGATTACTACATACCTGGAGATGAGCAGGTGGTGTAAGAGTCCTGATAGGTAGTGTGGAGAGCTGTCGTCAGCTGATCCGGACATTGCCCGATGTGTAGGCAGCACGAGCACACAGTATTTACTGTAATGAGGTAGTATATTCAGGGGTAGATAACTCTCCCATTCTAGATTTTGGGAGGTTCGCAGGGCAGCTATTAGAGGCCTGGGGTAGGAGCGAGTATCCATCCACCCTTAAGCCGGGGTCTTATGACCCATCTAGCGGTGACTCAGAGGAGGACCCGGAGGAGGATCCTGATGATTATCTCGATGAGGGTGATCCAGTTGCCTCAACTTCGGGGGTAGTTAGGCCTCCATCACCCCCGGCTGCTGTAGCGTAGATGCTAGGAGTAGGGGTTAGGATATTTTGGGATGTATATCGGATAAAACATTATATATGTATGTTTTTTATAGTTGTGTTAGTAACAAATATAGATAGTAGGATATGATGCCTATATTGCCAAAATTTTGTTAGATGTATATAAGATTATGGCTTATAAAAAAGTGTTGTTTTATAAAATAGTATGTATATATATCCTATTGAAGCTGGTGGTTTTCTCATAGCTTGTTTTTCTATTTTTCGAATAACAACGTAGTAATATTTAATTATCAGATACTTATGTGTATCGTAGCAGAATCATGCCTCCGAGAGGTAGACCACGAAAACAACCAGCAACAACAGAGGGGCCGTCTGAGCCATCAGAAGAAGGATTATTGGAAAATTTAGTAACAGTACTAAAGGGATTAGCTGAGAAATTCGATGCTAGCAGAGAGACACCCAACCATACACCAAGAAGTGACGCGAATAATATAATCGAACAATTCCGACGTTTTAATCCACCCACGTTTAATGGAAAAGGAGAACCTGTAGATGCTGAAGAATGGCTAAGAAATTTAGATAGACTCTTTGCTCATTTAACCTATTCAGAATAACAGAAGATCTCTTGTACGGTATTTCAATTAGTGGAGGAAGCGAGCTTTTGGTGGGAATCTTATGAGAGAACGCTATCTATGGAACTGAGAAAAACGATGACTTGGATGGACTTCAAAGAAGCAGTTATGCATAATTACCTACCTCAAAGCTATCGAGACAAGAAGGAGATGGAATTTTTACAATTAAAACAGGGATTGATGACATTAGGAGACTACGAGAGAAAATTCAACCAATTGTGCCGATACGTAATTCATTTAGTAGATACGGAGATGAAGAAAGCCAGACGATATAGCATGGGCCTACGTCAAGAAATCAGTACCATTTTGGCAGGACAAGGAGCAATGACATATGCAGAAACTATAGAAAGAGCTCAGGAAATTGCATCGCGTATGGGTTTGGATAATGTTCTACTTAAAAAACCTCCAGAGGTATTCGGAAAGAGGAAGTGGAACGACATGAATCAAAATCGGAATCAGATCTTCAACCGAAACCAACATCCAATAATGGGTAGCGTACCAACTCCCTTTACACCAAGATAGAGGCCAGCTTGCTCCAAATGTGGAAAAGCTCATTTCGGGCAGTGCTTATGGGGAACTGGACGTTGTTTTAGATGTCAAGAATTGGGACATAACTTGGATGTTTGTCCTAAAAACCGAGTGGCTAGACCAGATTCCAGACCAAGACCAGGAACAGGAAAAGCTCTAGATTTTGCTCTCACGAGAAACGAGGCTGCAGAAGAGCCTGAGACCATGGCAGGTATGCTATCAGTATGTGATATACCTGCGCTTGTATTATTTGATACCGGGACAACCCATTCATTTATATCTGTTATCTTTTACGAACTTTTGGGATATAAGAACGATAGGGTAGATGCTGAAATCCTAAAGGTTAGTATACCTTCTGGGAAAATGATAAAAACCCAAGATACGTGCCGAGATATGAAGATTTCTTTTGGAGAAAAAATCATTCCAGCTACTTTACATGTTTTGGAGATGAAAGATTTTGATGTTATTTTGGGTATGGATTGGCTTAAGGCTAATAATGCGGTGATCAGATGTCGAGAAAAAGAGATTTTCATCCGATCTCCAAGAAAAGAAGAGTTCATATTTTTTGGAACTCGAATCGGTATAAATCCACGTGTTATATCGATTCTACAAGCGACCAAATGATTAACAAGGGAGATTGTGAGGTGTTCTTGGTAAATATTGTAAATTTAGATCAGAAGACATATCCGATTGAAAAGGTGCCAATTATAAATGAATATGCAGACGTCTTTTCAGAAGAATTACCTGGTCCACCGCCCGATAGACAAGTCGAATTCAACATAGACTTAATACCTGGATCAGCACCAGTATCAAAGGCTCCATATCGAATGGCACCGAAAGAATTGGAAGAGCTAAAGGTGCAATTGCAAGAACTTTTGGAAAAAGATTTCATACGTCCTAGCGTATCACCCTGGGGAGCTCCAGTGCTGTTTGTGATGAAAAGGATAGAACATTTCGGATGTGCATAGACTATCGAGAGCTCAATAAAAGAACAATCAAGAATAAGTATCTGTTACCTCGAATTGAGGACTTGTTCGATCAATTAAGAGGTGCAAGCGTATTCTCGAAGATTGATTTAAGATCCGGATATCAAGTGAAGATTAAGAAAGACGATATATCTAAAACGGCTTTCAGGACAAGGTATGGCCATTACGAATTTGTGGTAATGCCTTTTGGACTTAGTAATGCACCAGCCGTTTTCATGGATATGATGAATCGAGTTTTTCATCCATATCTTGATCGTTTTGTGATAGTTTTTATCGATGACATTTTGGTGTATTCACACGATAAGATCCAGCATGAAGAACACTTGAGGATTACTCTGGAAACTTTGAGAAAAGAAAAATTGTATGCCAAATTTAAAAAGTGTGAGTTCTGGCTGGATAAAATTTCTATTCTTGGGCATATCGTATCTTCAAAAGGAATAGAGGTGGATCTAGCTAAATTGGAAGCAGTCAGTAATTGGAAGACACCAACCAACGTAAACGAAGTGCGAAGTTTCCTGGGTTTAGCTGGATATTACAGAAGATTCATTGAAGGATTTTCAAAAATTTCTATTCCTCTGACGCGTCTAACTCGTAAGGAGGTGAAGTTCCAGAGGATGAATCAATGAGAAGAAAGTTTCCAGGAATTGAAGAGAAGACTGACATCTGCACCGATTTTAATAGTTCCAGACGGAACGAAGGAATTCGTTGTTTATAGTGACGCATCCAAACAAGGTTTGGGATGTGTATTGATGCAACGAGGAAAGGTGGTAGCTTACGCTTCAAGACAATTAAAAGCGCATGAGCAAAACTATCCTACTCATGATCTGGAATTAGCGGATGTAGTGTACGCTCTCAAGATTTGGCGGCACTATTTGTATGGAGGAAAGTATGAGATCTATACTAATCATAAGAGCTTGAAGTATTTTTTCGAACAAAAAGAGCTCAACATGAGACAAAGAAGATGGTTAGAGTTGGTAAAAGATTATGATTGCTCGATCTAATACCATCCTGGTAAGGCAAATGTGGTGGTGGATACGCTGAGTTGGAAGGATAAGGCTCAAACGACATACATGATAACTGCTCAGAAGAAGCTGATTGAAGAATTTGGAAGGCTGAGTATGGAACTGGTGATACCTCCAAGCAGCATAAAAGCAAGAATAAGTGCTTTGATAATCAAACCCACGCTTCAGGATAGAATACTGCAGGCTCAACATGATGATAGGTTCACTCAAATCATGAAAGAACAAGTGGAGAAGGGTTTAGCAAAGAACTTTGAAGTAAACAAGGATGGAGTACTTAAGTTCAAGGATAAATTATGTGTGCCACATAAAGAAGATCTTCTAACTGAGATCATGGAAGAAGCACACGTTACTCCATATGCAGCTCATCCAGGAAGTACAAAGATGTATCAAGATTTGAAAAAGAGCTTTTGGTGGAGAAACATGAAGAACAACATTGAACTTTTTGTAAAGAAATGCATTATTTGCCAGCAGGTGAAGGCAGAACATCAAAGGCCGGCAGGAATGCTCACCCCGTTAGAGATACCTGAATGGAAATGGGAACATATCACCATGGATTTTGTAGTGGGACTACCTCGAACCAATCATGGAAATCATGCAGTATGGGTCATTGTGGATAGACTAACCAAGTCTGCCCACTTTTTGCCAATCAAGATGACGTTTAGTTTGGAAAAACTAGCTCAAATTTACATAAAGAAGATCGTCAGACTGCATGGGGTACTCATCTCTATTGTGTCAGATAGAGACCCTCATTTTACATCCAGATTCTGGCAGAGTTTATAAAAGGAATTAGGTACCAAACTGGCTTTCAACACTGTTTTTCATCCTCAAACTGATGGACAAACTGAACGGATAATACAAATTCTGGAGGATATGCTGCGAGCAAATGCTTTGGATCTGCACGGGAGCTGGGAAGACCATTTATATTTGGTGGAGTTCGCCTACAATAACAGCTATCAGGCAACTATCGGGATGGCGCCGTACGAGGTGCTATATGGAAGAAAATGTCGTTCACCTTTTTATTGGGATGAAGTAGGTGAAAAACAAATTTTAGGACCCGAACTAGTTGAGCAAGCAGTGGAGAAAATAAAAAAAGTTCGAGAAAGAATCAAGTCTGCTCAAGATCGATAAAAATCTTATGCGGATAAACGACGTCGAGAATTACAATTTGCAGTGAGGGATAAAGTTTTTCTCAAAGTATCGCCTACAAAAGGGGTTTATCGTTTTGGAAAGCGAGGAAAATTGAAGCCAATATATATAGGTCCATTCGAGATTTTGGATCGAGTCAGAGAAATGGCGTATCGATTAGCTTTACCGCCTGATTACACTGGCATACATAATGTTTTTCACGTGTCCATGCTAAGAAAATATGTTTTCGATCCAAGTCACATCATCAATCAACAACAGATAAGGCTGGAGAAGGACGTAACATATGAAAAAATTCCAGTGGCTATTGTGGATAAGAAAATTCATAGACTAAGAAATCGAGATATCGTCTTAGTCAAGGTTCAATAGAGTCATCATGATATCAATGAAGCCACTTGGGAAGAAAAAGAGGAAATTTTAGCAAAATATCCGAATTTGCCGATTTTAGGTACGTTTCTAAATTTCGAGGATGAAATTTACTTGAAGGAGGGAAGGATGTAGCACCTAAAAATTTTTTTTTTATAAATAACCATATAATATATAAATTGTCTTAATGTATATATAACTATATGATATAATTATAGAATATGAATTATATGATATTAATGTATATGTTAGCACATAATTAAAATAAGCAAAGTCAATCCTTCTAGATGTAGCAATAATTGAAAAGGTTGGGTAAGGGTTTCATTTCTCATTCCTTAACTGATCTGTTCCGCTGCTGTTCGCCGGTCACCGTCGTTCGGGTGTAGCCGGCGCTGGAAGTCGCCGGCGAGTCGGGGGTTGTGAGCCTCCGCTTGCAGTGGCGACGCGTGCTTTGTGTACTGTGTGTGCGTGAGTTGGTTTTTGGGTGTTTGGTTGGTTTGTGGGTGTTCGTCTGAGTCTGGGTTTGTTGGAGAGGGGTTGGCCGGCGTCGGAGTCGCGCCGGCAGGAAGTGGTAGGCACCGCCATGAGCAGCGGCGCCAATTGCAGTGGCTAAAGTGTGTGTGGTGTATGTGTGTGGGTCGAGTTGGGCGCTGCCGTGAGCAGCGTCGCCAGTCGGGGTCGGGGTCGGGTGTGTGTGTGGTGTTGCCGGCGACTAGAAGTCATCGGCAGTGTCGAGGCAACGGCAGCAGCGGAAAAAGGGCAGCGACAGGGAGGAGGTGGGGCGGCTGGGAAAAAAGGGGAAATTTTGGGGGGCCCTATTTGGTAAATTAGATAAATTCTAGGGATTAGATTGCAATAATAAAAGTTGCTAAAATTGAACACTAAAATATTGGCATTTTTCTGAATTTTGTAATTAAATCTTAAGTAATTAAAGCATGTTTTAAGGCCCTAAATTTTATATAATGATAAGCGAACCCTCGATTTTATTGAAATTATATATCTTTTCATAATGTTTGATGTTATGTAATTTTCCATAGAATTTTTGAAATTTAATGATAATGGCATATAGTTTATAGAATATATGAGAATTATATATGTTACTTTATAATTAATAAAAATTGATATATGAATTTCAGACTCTAGTTAAATGGCAAAGATAAATTATATTGGTTAATTTAGATTGTTGAGATCTCTTTATATCACCGATTAAGATATAAACCTTAGATGATTATCGAAATAAGTAAATAAACCTACTTTTAAGATGGATTTTTAATCAAGTGTTATTAAGTTATCTATTATAATTTTAACCGAAGAATTATTGGGAATTATAAGTTAGACCTTATGTTTAGCGAGATTGCTTTTGAGACTAAAATATCGACCTAAAATTATTATAATTTAATGTGATTATGATTTGATTATTAATTTTAAATTTAGGGTTTATTAACCTTAGATTCACATCTATTTAACCCCGTAATATTAAGTTCAAACTGAACTTTCTATTTTACGAAATTATACATGTTTCATTATGAAATAGGGTATTTATTTTAAGAAATTAGTTTCTAAATAAATGATAGTTCAATTAGATTCTAAGTCAAACTTTTATGATTATAGGCGATACGCAGGAGTTTGCACCCTAGATATCTTAGAATCTTAAAGCTTTTGATCGTCTACTCTAAAGGTGGAGAGAAATGCTATGTCGGTATTTATAATTCTTCCAAAATATTATACTATGTGAAATGTGACATGTTTAAGTGCATAGGAATAATGTGTTATGAATGATGATGAATGGAAAAATTAAATGTTTATTTTATGCAAACAAGCATGAAAAATAAGTGACTTACTTGAATTATGTGATTTGCGGTGAAAACCGTATCTATGGTGGCTAACAACAGTATCTATGGTGGCTATGAATTGCATCTATGACGGCTAAGAACCGTATCTATGGCAGCTAAGAACTGTATCTATGGCGGCTAAAAATTGTATCTATGGCAGCTAAGAACTACATCTATAGCGACTAAGAACCGTATCTATGACGACTAAGAATCATAATTTTTTTAATATGCAATTGATATGAATGTTTATGAAAGTGATATGTTTGCATGTGCAACGATATGATTGAACGTGATTATTATGTATGTTTACTACTTTAATCCCTTATTTTACAACGTGATCCCATTGAGTGTATTTTATACGCTCACCCCATTTATATGTTTTTCTTTTATAGATTTGGATGTTGGGAGCAGAATGTGAAGAAAGATATATATATATATATATATATATATATATATATATATATATATTTTGCTGTAATTAAACAAGTTATTTTGAAGGGTTGTAAAATTAAGTCTGATGGCCCATATTTTGATGTTTTGCTGCTGTCTCTGATAACTTAAACATTTTATGTAAATTATGTAGTGTGTATTGATATTTTTATCCTTCGATTTTTTAGTTTGTTTTAAAATTTGCTGGACACCCAAAATGACAATAATTTATATTTTTATATTATTTCGAAAATGGGGCGTGACAGCACCTAAGGTCATTACTAGTAAACTCTATTTAAATGATTTTGAAATACATGTATTGATAGATCCAGGATCCACTCATTCATTCATATCATCCACCATAGTATCGCATTTGCATAAAGAACCTGAACCATTAGATTACAACTTAGGAGTACATACTCCATTGGGTGAAGTTGTAATGGTACATACGGTATATCGAAATTGTATAATGCGGGTTGATACAATAGCGTTACCAGCTGATTTGATCCTGTTATTTCTACATGAATTTGATGTTATATTGGGTATGGATTGGTTATCGAGACATCGTGCTAAAGTGGATTGTTATACTAAAGAAATAGTGATAGATTCTCTTGGACAAACTAAAGTGATTTTCTATGGTGATCGACGGATTGTGCCGACATGTTTGATTTCAGCAATATTAGTTTTTCGTATGATTAGAGATGGGTGCAAGGCATATCTGGCACATGTTATAGATCGTACAGCTACACATGATGAGATTAGAGATATTTCAATTGTTAAAGATTTTTCTGATATTTTCTCAGAGGAGTTACCAGAACTACCACCAGATAGAGAGACAGAGTTCACCATAGAGTTGATATCGGATACCGCACCAATCTCTATTCCTCCATATCGGATGGCCCCATTGGAGTTACAGGAATTAAAGAAACAATTGCAGGAACTACTAGAAAAAGGGTATATATGGGCTAGTGTATCGCTTTGGGGTGTGCCAGTGCTTTTCATGAAAAAGAAAGATGGTACATTATGACTATGTATAGATTACCGAAAGTTGAATCAAGTAATAGTGAAGAACAAATACCCATTACCACGAATAGATGATTTATTTGATCAACTACAGGGTGCGCAAGTATTTTCCAAGATAGATCTTCGATCTAGGTACCATTAGTTAAAGATAGTCAAAGATGATATTCCGAAGATAGCATTCAGAACTCGATATGGGCATTATGAATTTTTGGTGATGCCATTTGGGTTGACTAATGCACCAGCAGCATTTATGGCTTTAATGAATAAAGTGTTCCAATCTTTCCTTGATAGATTTGTCATTGTCTTCATTGATGACATACTGGTATATTCACAGAGTGAAGAGGAACACGTGGATCATTTACAGATAGTGTTACAAATCTTGTGAGAAAAATAATTATACGCAAAGTTGAGTAAATGTGAATTTTGGTTGGATCATGTGGTATTTTTGGGACACATAGTATCTGGACGAGGCATAGAGGTCGATTCTAGAAAGATTGAGGCAGTGGTAAATTGGGAGGTACCAGCGACCATTTCGAAGGTTCGAAGTTTTCACGATATGACCGAATACTACAGATGATTTGTCGAAGGGTTTTCCATTATAGCGGCGTCACTCACAAAACTGCTACAATGGAATGATAGATGCCAACATAGCTTTGATGAATTAAAGCACCGTTTGACTACAGCACCGATACTCACAATTCCTACAAGCATTGGGGGATTTATCATTTACAGTGACGCTTCACATCAAGAACTTGGTTGTGTTCTAATGTAGAATGGGAAAGCAATTGCTTATGCATCACGACAATTACGACCACACAAAGTTTCCTATCATGTTCATGATTTAGAGTTGGCGGTAGTTGTATTTGCTTTAAAAATTTGGCGGATTATCTTTATGGGAAGACGTTCTAGATATTTACTGATCATACAAGCTTGAAGTATTTGATGAGTTAGAGAGAATTGAACATGCGACAGAGACGGTGGATGGAACTATTGAAGGATTATGATTGCATGATAGAGTATCATCCGGGAAAGGCTAACATTGTAGCTGATGCGTTAAGTCGGAAGTCCAATGGTACAGTAGCACATATACATATGACTCCATTTTCCGATTTGATTGCTCTATGAAGTTGAAACACAAGACTACAGTTAGATACAGGTGGAGTGCTGATTGCTACCTTGGAGATTCGTCCGATATTGAGACAACGAATATAAGATGCACCAAACAAAGATGAAAAATTGACAGAAATTATTGAACAGGTACAACAGGGCAAAGACACACCATTTGATTTACAAGATGGTACATTAATGTTTGACACTAGGTTGTGTGTACCTAACGTTGATGATTTACGATGAGAAA
Organism: Scutellaria barbata; assembly: GCA_028654395.1. NCBI lineage: Eukaryota > Viridiplantae > Streptophyta > Magnoliopsida > Lamiales > Lamiaceae > Scutellaria > Scutellaria barbata. The sequence goes on from CM053650.1 coordinate 17,081,115, forward strand.
TTTTAGACGAGGCACACAATACACCGTATGCTATGCATCCAGGTACAACAAAGATGTACCACACATTGAGGCAACATTACTAGTGGCCAAAAATGAAGAAAGATATTGCTGAATTTATTTTCAGATGTCTTACTTGTCAGCAAGTTAAAGCAGAACATCAAGCACTTGCAGGTACACTGAAACCCTTATCTATTCCGATTTGGAAATGGGAACGGATTACGATGGACTTTGTTTTTGGATTACCAAGAACGCAACAAGGGAATAATGTTATTTGGGTAATTGTGGATAGATTGACTAAATCGGCACATTTCTTACCGTTACGTTGGGGTTGTTCATTAGATCAATTGGTAGAGAAGTACGTCAAAGAAATTGTACGACTCCATGGTATACCAGTGTCCATTGTTTCAAATAGAGATTCGAGATTTACTTCTCGATTTTGGGAGAGTTTTCAAACAGCTATGGGGACCAAATTACACTTCAGTACGGCTTTTCACCCTCAAACAGATGGCCAATCAGAAAGGACTATACAAATGTTAGAAGAGATGCTACATGCTTGCATTATTAAGTTTCAAGGTTCATGGGATAAATATATTCCATTAATGGAATTTTCTTATAATAACCAGTTTCACAGTAGTATTGGAATGGCATCGTATAAGGCGTTATATGGAAGAAAGTGCAAAAGTCCACTATATTGGGATAAAGAGGGTATAGAAATTCTAGAAGGGCCAGAAATTGTTCAGAACACAATTGACAAAGTCGATGTCATTAAAAGAAAATTGAAGGCTGCACAAGACCAACAAAAGAGCTACTTTGATCAACATAGAAAAGAGATGAAATACCAGGTTGGTGATAAAGTATTTTTATGAGTTTCTCCTTGGAAATGTGTTATGAGATTCGGTAATAAAGGAAAGTTAAGCCCTCGATATATCGGGTCATATGATATCATCGGAAAAGTGGGACCATTGGCATACGAGTTAGCATTACCTCCAGAATTGGCTCAAATTCATAATATTTTTCATGTTAGCATGTTGCGGCGATATCTATCTGATCCTTCACATGTATTGCGGGATTCAGAGGTACAGATTGCAGAAAACTTAAGCTATATAGAAGAACCGGTCTCGATAGCAGATTTTAAAATCAAACAATTACGGAACAGAGAAATTTCAATGGTTAAAGTTATTTGGAGAAACCATGGTATAGAGGAAACAACCTATGAGACAGAAGAAAAGATGAAAAAGTTATATCCGCATTTATTCATTGGTAACTGATCTTCTTATTGATACATTGCATAGAGGAATAACAAATTTTGAGGATAAAATTCTTATAGAGGGGGAGAATTGTAACATCCTCGACCAAAACATAAACGTCATTGGGTATTCATTTCATGCATCATAGGCATTTCGTATTATTTATATACTCGTAGGTAATTAGTATTGAAAAACCCCTATAATAATTGATTGAGACTCGACTAATCTTCGAGTGCATAATATAAATTATTTGATTAATGATGATATAAATTATGTTGAATTCTACAAAGAAAATAAATTTAAATTAATTATATATATATAATACTATATATATATTAGTAAATATGTATATATGTAAGCCGTAGTATGTATAAATATATATATATGAAGTTAATTAATATTATAATATATATATATATATATATATAAGTGATGCATGCACAGACAACAAATATAATAAAATAATATAAAACAATATAGTTGATGCTGATGAAAGGCGGTGAAAGGATTCAGTAAGTAAGTTAATAATATAAAAGAAAAAAAAGAAAGATAAAGCGGCAAAAGGTAAGTTAATAATATAAAAGAAAAAAAAAGAAAGATAAAGCAGCAAAAGGAAAACAGAGAGAAAACTGCAGCAAAAGAAAAAAAAAAGAAATAGAGAGGAAAGGAAAGAAAGAGCAGGAGAAGAAGAAAAGAAAAGAAGGGAAGGTTTGTGAATTTCGATTTTGCTTCTTCATCGATTTTCTTCAGAATTTGAGGAGGAGTTCGTGGGGACGTGCTCTTCGATTTGATCGAAGTGAATTCTCAAGATTTTTCCCAAAAGGTACAAACAAATTAGTGAATTAGATATGTCTCTAATTATTGTCATTCATCGGATGTTTTGGTAATTTTATAGGCCGAATTAAGGAAAACTTAAAACATGAAAGTTATAACCCAATCTCTTAGCTAAACTCAAAAGCAAATCGTGGATGTCTCGGTTAAATATTGAGTGAGATAATGTCAAAATTACAGGGCTTGGTCTATAATGACCCGATTTGAAAACAGTTAATTATCACTATAAGAATTTTTGCCTTTAACAACCCCCCTTTAACAACCCTTTTAATGAATTTGTGTTGTCTTTTGGGTTTTTACAACCCTTTTTCAGAAAAGCGTTGTCTTTTTTCCAAAAAATCGCCATACAACAACGATCAAAAATGAAACGACAACGCTTTTTAAGTAGGGTTGATAAATGGCGTTTTTTTCGCTATACGACAACCTTTTTTCGCAACGCTTTTGAGCGTTATCTTTTCTTAGAATTTTTTTTTTTACAACCCATAATGCATGTCTTTTTAAGTAGGGTTGTTAAATGGCCTTTTTTTGGCTATACGACAACCCTTTTTTGCAACGCTTTTGAGCGTTGTCTTTGTTTAAAACATTTTTTTTTATTTTACAACCCATTATGCAATAATTGTTTTTTAATATAATTATTTTTAATTAACTTAAATTTAATACATTTAATTAATTTATAATGTTATCTTATATTACATTATTTGCATTAATATTATCTTATATGAACAAATTCATTATTTTAGAAAATAGTATTTTTATAAAATACTATTTTGAATTGATTAACAAATTAATTACACCTAATTAAGTATTACTCTCATCCTATTATATAATAATACAAAATTTGAATATTATTTTAAAACATGATTAGAAAATTGTATTTTATAATTCATAATTCATAAATTATGAATGTTTTTTGTAAAAAAAAAATAAAGATAAATTTATTGTGTTTTAAAATTAATACAAAAAACATAAAAAAAAGATATATATATATATATATATATATATCAATTAATTAAGAATATATAAAAAATTTAATTATACAAGGATAAAAAAAATATACATTTATTTATTTGAAAAATATAAAAAAAATTATTGCATAATAATATAAAAATTATATATTATTATTTTAGAAAATAAGATAAAATGAGTTTGGTTTTAATTTGAACCAAAAATTATTTTACAACAAAAAAAAAACAATACATATATTAATTTGAAAAATATAAAAATTTGTATTACATAATAATATAAAAATTATATATTATTATTTTAGAAAATAAAGATAAAATGAGTTTGGTTTTAATTTGAACCAAAAATTATTTTACAACAAAAAAAAAAAACAATACATATATTAATTTGAAAATTTTAAAAATTTGTATTACATAATAATATAAAAATTATATATTATTATTTTAAAAAATAAAGATAAAATGAGTTTGGTTTTAATTTGAACCAAAAATTATTTTACAACAAAAAAAAAAACAATACATATATTAATTTGAAAAATATAAAAATTTGTATTACATAATAATATAAAAATTATATATTATTATTTTAGAAAATAAAGATAAAATGAGTTTGGTTTTAATTTGAACCAAAAATTATTTTACAACAAAAAAATAATAATACATATATTAATTTGAAAAATATAAAAATTTGTATTACATAATAATATAAAAATTATATATTATTATTTTAGAAAATAAAGATAAAATGAGTTTGGTTTTAATTTGAATCAAAAATTATTTTACAACAAAAAAAAACAATACATATATTAATTTGAAAAATATAAAAATTTGTATTACATAATAATATAAAAATTATATATTATTATTTTAGAAAATAAAGATAAAATGAGTTTGGTTTTAATTTGAACCAAAAATTATTTTACAACAAAAAAAAAACAATACATATATTAATTTGAAAAATATAAAAATTTGTATTACATAATAATATAAAAATTATATATTATTATTTTAGAAAATAAAGATAAAATGAGTTTGGTTTTAATTTGAACCAAAAATTATTTTACAAAAAAAAAAAAAAACAATACATATATTAATTTGAAAATTTTAAAAATTTGTATTACATAATAATATAAAAATTATATATTATTATTTTAGAAAATAAAGATAAAATGAGTTTGGTTTTAATTTGAACCAAAAATTATTTTACAACAAAAAAAAAACAATACATATATTAATTTGAAAAATAAAAAAATTTGTATTACATAATAATATAAAAATTATATATTATTATTTTAGAAAATAGAGATAAAATGAGTTTGGTTTTAATTTGAACCAAAAATTATTTTACAACAAAAAAAACAATACATATATTAATTTGAAAAATATAAAAATTTGTATTACATAATAATATAAAAATTATATATTATTATTTTAGAAAATAAAGATAAAATGAGTTTGGTTTTAATTGGAACCAAAAATTATTTTACAACAAGAAAAACAATACATATATTAATTTGAAAAATAAAAAAATTTGTATTACATAATAATATAAAAATTATATATTATTATTTTAGAAAATAAATATAAATTAGTTTGGTTTTAAAATTAATACCAAAAACATAAATTATTTGAAAAAATTATTTTATAAAATAAAAAAAAGATATAAAAATGATTAATTAAAAGAATAATATGAAAAAAAAATTAAATATGTGTAATTGAACCATAAACTATTTTTCAAAATAAAAAAACATACATATATTAATTGGTCAATACAATTTTTTTATATAATAATACAAAATTTATATATTATTTTAATTAAATTAAAGTTGAAAATTTTAATTATTTTATGATGTTATTTTATATTATTTGCATTAATATTATTTTATATATATGAACAAACTCATAATTTTAAAAAATTAGTATGTTTATAACATATATTAAAAATATGCACTAGTATACTTTATAATTGTCTTAATATGAAATTAGATTAAATATTATTAAACATATTAATTATTCATTAATCTTCCAATTATATATTAATTAGTCATTAATTATATATGTATATATATATATAATTAGTTAATAAAAAAATACATATATAATGTAAACACATAAAGCACTAGTAGCCTAGTGGTTTAAGGTCTTACAAAGGTCACGGGTTCGAATCCTAGACAATACACATTTATATCTCATAATGTGGCAATGATGTGTCATAATTTGATGACAATGAAGATGATGTGGCAATGATGTGTCCAAAATATGCTTGATGACATGTCACTTTTTTGATTTTTTTTCAGATACGACAACGCTTTTTACAATGCACCAAAAAGCGTTGTAAAATAGGAAAAGACAACGCTTTTTAAGCGTTGTAAAAAGCGTTGTAAAAAAAATTCAAAAATGGCGGAAAAGACAACCCTTTTTTGCAACGCATCAAAAAGCGTTGTCGTATCTAGATACAGCAACGCTTTTTGGTGCGTTGTCGAAAGGTGAAATTTTTTTGCAACCCTGGATACGACAACGGTAAAAAATTGTCTTTAACAACGGTTTTTAACCGTTGTTAAAAGCCGAAATTCTTGTAGTGTATGCTGTGTTTGTAGCCTAATTTTATACAGGTTGGAGACTGAATTAGGAAAAGTGTTAAATATGAAAGTTGTAGAGCTATATGTTAAGTTTTTATAGAATTTTATCTTGCTCGACCCGAAATTTTACAACTCAAGTTACAGGGAAAGTAATGAACATAGTTAATTAAGCATACATGCATTGCATTTCATTGCATAATAGAAATATATATTAAAGGGACGATTAGGTTAAATTACATGGAATCATTTAGGGGCACGGGCTATAGAACGAGAGGAGGAATCGGAGCGATGAACAGACCACTTATTCTAGCTGGGTGAGTATAAACAGTATATGTGATTTATACGCAATGTAATGTGATTTATATGTAAGGTTTGTTATATGTGTTCTATATGGAATATGTATTTATATGAATTGTCATTGGATCAAATGATATATTGGCAAATGTATACGTGATCATATGTTCGGATGATTGATGTGTTGCATTACATATGACATAAAATTAAAAGGTATGTGACTGTCTTGCTATGGATCTGTATACAAAGTGGAGATCTTCGGGTCATATTCATATTGGAGACCTACAGGTCTATATACACTGTAGCGCCCAAGACAAAAATAAAGCATAATTGGTTAATTAAATAAGTAAACCTTTAATTAAAACATCTTATGTATATTAATTTTTGAGTGTTTAATTTAATTACGTGCATTTCAGATACGTGTTTAACGATCGGTTTTAAATCGATAAAATTTATAGACAAGGAAAATAGAATATTTTTATATCATTAGATGTATAACGGAAAAACGAGAAGATAGAAACGAACTAGAGGTCAATCGGACACCTGTAGCTCAAACGGCGAAGAAAAGGGTAAAATATAGAGTTTCGGAAAAACGAGGAACGGAATCGTGATGAACATAACCGAAATCTTATCGTGAATAGTAACCAAAGCTTATCACGAACAGTAACCCTACCCTATGAACAGTACTTTCCATTTTCTATATATAGGCCCTAGTTCGATTTCATTTTCACCGTTTCTTCGAACGAGCCGAAAAGCGCCGAAAACACGTAAGTCTCTCTCTCCTCTCTCTTTTTCTTTCCCGTCTTCAATCTGTCTCCAGCGCGCCGCTGCCGGAGTTCGCCAGAAAATTTCAAAGTTGTCGGTTTCAACTGATTTTCGCACACAACGTAGCCCTCGATGATACGAGTCTAGGGCAACTTCCGAAATTCAATTTTGATTCTCCGTTCGCCGGAAAATGACGAAAAACCGCCGCTGCCGTCGTCGGAAAAAGTCAAACTCGTCTGTTTTAGCTGATTTTCATATATAACGTAGCCTTCAACGATACGAATCTAGGACAACTTCCGGAATTCAATTCCGATTTCTCGTTCGCCGGAAAACGGCGAAAAACCATCTCCAAAACCTTTAACCCTTATTTTCAGCCTCTCCCGTTTTTCTCTCTCTTGCTCTTTTTCTTGAGGTTGCAGGTGCTGGAAGGGCTGCCGGAGTGGTGGGCTATCCATTGGAGGGGCGGCGCCGCCTTGGGTGGCGGTGCCGGTGCCGGAAAATGGGTTGGGAAAGGGGCTGTTGCATTTGGGTTGGTGTATTTTTATGTTGACGAAGGGTATTCGTGGCTGTTTTTATGGTACTATTCATGCCGGAATCCGGCGAGGGATGGCCGGATCTGGTAGCCGGTGATTCAGGCTAGCCATCAGACTAAGTTTCGGCAGCATAGGCTGGCGACACCGCAGCCGGTGGCTCCGGGAAGGTGGCTAGTCGAGCAGGGTCGCAACGGGAGACCTGGGCGAGCGACGGGGATGAGGCTGCCGAGAAAACTCGGCAGCTGCCGAGCGGTGCTGCCCCGCTGTCGAGAAAACTAGGCAGCAACGGGAGACGCTGCCCTGTTTTTTTTCCCGTCGTCGGGAAACGCCGACGAGGTTTTTCCCGTCGCGGGGAACGCGTACGACGACGTTTTTCGATGCGATTTTCGATCCGATTCTCATTTTCTTTTCATCGTTCTTTAACATCGAGTCGTCGCCAACGAGATATCGCTGAACGGGGGTCGTGGGTCCCGGTCAAAGTCAACCCTTTGAGCAAATTACCAAAATACCCTTCAATCTTAAAACGCTCTGTTCGAACTCGTTTCAACTCCGATTGAGCTCATTCTTGTTTTGTTGTGATCCAAATTTCATTCTCTTTCACCTCAGCTGTATAAACTGATATTTCCCACTTGTTTCTTTAGCTTCAATCGTTAGGCCCTCTGTTCCGATCCGTCTCGTTTCGATCGATAGTATCCGATCCGATATCGTTTAAATTCTTAATTATATTTCTTAAATATCTAAAAACATCGTAAACTATGTAGGCTACCTGTTGGATTGAAGTCCTGGGATACGAGATCTTTAACTTGCTGATCACGTGGTAACCACCGAACAAGGTGGGGGTAAATTCTTTAAATTAAGATTATTATTAAATGCGGGGAAATTGTTAAGTCGGTATTTATATTTCTTTCAAAATATTTAAATTATGAATTTTATTATGCTATATGAAATGTGTTGGGTTTATGTGCTGAACGCATGAAATGTTATGTGTGATAATGAAAGTGATATGATGAAAATGGTTAATGAATGATTCAAAACACATGATGGATTATGAATGTTTTACTATGAATGCAAATGGTTTCAAATGATGATAAGACGGGATAATACCCGCTAAAAAGGGGTTTTTTTGGAAACCACATATGTCAAGGGATTTTCTTTACCTATATGTTATGTGAATTATGTGGCCAACGTGAACGTGATCAATGTGCACTATGTGTTATGTGGAAACTGTTGTATGATAATCTAACTGCGCATGCGTGTGCCACGCCAAGTAGGGTATTCCTCGTCGGAACCCAACAAGGGGGTATTCTACGGAATCCCAACATGAAGGGTGTAACAACCCAAAATGGGGTCGGCTTGGGGCCTCGATATATCTTCTTCGGAAACCTATTCAACGGATTGCATTGGGACTCTTCGGAAGTCTACAACATGTATTATATGTATAGTATTGAAGAAATATTATGTGTACCCTTTTAATGTACAAATCAACCCCACTAAGTGTCCTTTTGGCACTTATCCCCTTTCATGTGTTTTATTTTACAGAAAATTTCGGAGGCGAGGAGGAATGAACAGAGATGCCTGTTATGTTATTTTTGTATGTATATAAGAATGTATATGGATGTTCGATATTTTCTGAAACCCCGGTTATGTACAAATTAATGTTTATGTGTTTTACTCTAAAACAAGAACGTATTTTTCCGCTGCAATGATATAAACCTTTTGTATTTTAAATGGTTATCTTCTAAATCTCGATTCTTTTTAAATCTCAACGATTTAGGATTTCTGCTGGACGCCCTATGAAAATGCTGCGTTTGCACTCTGTTTTATTTTAAAAAGGAAAATTATTATTATCATTATTATTTTATTATTTCCGCGTTTTAAATGTTATATGAAAATGGGGCGTGACATACACAGTGGAGACCTTCGGGTCATAATCATATTGGAGACCTACGGGTCTATATACACAGTGGCATATTGAAAATCTCGGGACAGATCTAAGCTTGAGCAGTTCACAGAATAATAAATCGGACATAGTGGCATTTGCACATGTATGATCATATGTTTATGATTAATGTTAGTGATTGTTATTTGCTTGTTATTTAATTAAAGTAATGGTTTATATTCACTGAGTTACGACTCATAAAAATCGCATATTTATTTTTTTTAGGTTCAATAGCTTTTTGAAGTGGTTTGTATATATAGACGCCACTCTATATCAGGTCAGTCGGCTGATGCCTCGTGCAACCTTCTCCTCCTCCGCATTTTGCATTTTGGACATGTGTATTATGAGTTGTATTTAATATGACTTATGTTGGGATATGAGTTGTGTGTTTTAATCCTATATGAGATTAGTCTTTAAATAATGTTTTTATACTTATATAAATAAATGAAACGTCAGCATGATTTTCCTATATGATGAATATTTTATTGTGAGATAGGGGTATAGGGTGTTACACACTAATCCTGGAATGTTCTTGAACAGAGAAGAAGAACACCGATGTGGTGCTATATTAAGACTTTGTTCAAAAAAGGCCTTCACGTGAGTATGTGACGTGATGAGTAGATGATGTATTCTTTCCTATGATTTCTCAAAATTGGATTGACTCGTGCCCAATTTTTTTTAGTTTAGCATGTGTACTCTCGACCCTATAAGTACACAACTCCGTAAGTAAATATAATATGAATACGTAGTAAATAATAGTTCATAGTTTAATCTAAATGTTACCTTCTACTCATTGTGTTATCAAAGTGCATGACAATATTGGTCCAACACGAGACAAACCTCTCTTTATACGACTTGATCCAATTTTTGATAGAAAAAGCCACAGCCCTAGGATGATCTCGGTAGTCAGTTTCAAGTCTCCTGAGTAATTCATTGAATTTGGGTTCATCCTCAGCAAAAATCAACATAGTTCAAGAGTGATTGAATGTTCCCACTTCTCGGTTCTACCAAACATATTTTTGCAATTGACCAAAATATTCTTGTTGATATACCACCGACATAACAAGTGTGTGGAATTGAGGAACATAACACTTATAACATTCATGAGTGCAAGCTCGCAATCAGTTACAATCACCTTTGGTAAGCAATTACCGGTCATACGTTAATCTTTTCAATATAGAAAGGGTTCATTTGTAATTATCCTCGCACTTTTGGGATATATACACACATGCCACAGAAAAGTTATATTTGTAGAAGTGACATCAACCACTTCCAAAAGTGGCATCCTATACCTATGGTCTTATAGATACAATCCATTAATAGCACGCTAGAAAATGCACGTAACAATTCTACAAATGTTGGATGAGCATAAAAAGGATATGTAACTCTATTTGTTTGCTCACATCTAACCAAGTAGTAATAGTTCTTCATCTTCAACTTTCCCAACAAAAATGCATTTTAGTTCGGCCTCCATGCTCGACAACTCTATGCTTTGGCCAAACATTGTAAATGTCTTCGGTGTCGACTCATTCTCTGGAATAGAAAGCTTCATTGTGCTCAATATATCTTTTGGTTTGGTATTGTTTATAGATAAGTCACGCACAAGTTGATCTTCAGCAGACGTTAATTGACCTGCAAATGAGTGTCTGACCAAATTTTATCTCATTGGGTGATTATGCGACCCATCTACAACCATTAAGATCCATTGTCCAGTCTTTTTCAATCAAACTCATTTTAACATAAAAGGACAATCACACTTCTTAGTATCAGTAAACCGTCCTTTTAGAGATTTCTTTTCCATGTCAATAGAACTGTCTACCACAACTTTTATTTGATTTCTTTTCCATGTCAATAGAACTGTCTACCATAACTTTTATTTTCGGCGGACGATACTTACCACCACACTCACAACCCAAAAAATACCCGAGCTCACTTACCACTATCTCTGTTATCTGATCATCTAACCAACACGACCATATTAAGATGAATTCCAACCTTAGTTGCCCAATTCACCAAATCTTTACGATTATCAAATAGTTCATTCATTCAAAATTCTTTCAAAAAATCTATTTGTTCATACATCGGATTGATAACATTCAATTCATCTGGTACGTTCATAATGCTCAATTGAGTTTCATTGGAATCATTTTCCTATAAATATATCAGGATATATACGTAAATACTTTGATTCAAAAAAATATATTAACATGACTGTTCGACCAGTTAAGGTTGAACGTATAAAGACTTATTCGACCTTCAACCATCGAACACATTGAACACTGTTCGACCACCACTGATCGAACATACTTCAAAATAGTTTGAAGCTACAGTTGGAATAGTCCTACTCCAAGGTATAACTGGTTTTTCAAAACCTTTCAAAGCTTTCGGTATTCAACTGTCTTTTTTCCATAAGTTGTACACTTTGAATCCCTTCTTATGCATCATAGCCTGCGACCGTCTCTTTTTTCCCTCTCCCGTGGCTAAAAGCCTTCTCCTTGTTTCTCAACCACCGCCTCGATAAGATATTGCTTTCATTCTTTCTCTGTGTTGTTTTCGAAATCTTGCCTTTGCGGGTGATTGGATCTAAATCTAAAGGGGCTAACTTGCGGTAAAGCGGGGCATTTCTCTCATATCTGTTTTGATGTCTAGTGGTTAATAGATTACCCTGAGTAGTTCCAGTGTATTTTCAAAAAAGCTTCGGGAGACCAATTTGACTAAATCAAAAGTGTCGTTTCAATGCTTCAATGGGTAGCGAAGCGAGTTCTCGCCTATGATGGTGAATAACTCTTCACTATTTTCCCAAGAAGGATAAGAGATGGATCAGACTCTCTCATTCGCTATACGCTGACTAGATACGTACTTGCGTGATCAATCGATGGACGTGGGCATCGCGAATTGAATAGAGTTTTCCCGTATTTCGATCGGAAAATCTAATAGGTTGCTTATTCCTACCCAGACTTCGAAATCCTTCTGATGAATATTTGTGCATCTATTATAAAATCTCGTACATTTACATAATCCAGGAACTATCATAACGTTGGCGTGATGTAGTTTGAGTAACGGATTCTGATGTGACCATCAAATACGAGATTTGGCTCATTCTCAAAGATTTGATGGAATGGCCCAGCCCATTGTACCCCAGACGAGGAGTTATTTTCGGATTGGTCTGAAGGTCCCGATGCCCCCACCTTTTAGGTGGCATGATCATAGTCGTACATTGGCTCTACATCCATCGAAAATAGCTTCATCACCATCAGTATTTCTACCCTCTCGATAGCTTCAGAAACACCGAATTGGGCTGATGTTCTCCTATGAATAAGATAGGGCAGCTCTTATTCCTCTAAAAAATCTCTTCTTCCTCGACGACATTTGGTTCTCTCTCAATAGCTTCAATAGTTCATTGAAAGCCTCTAAGGAAGAATGAAGCTTCTGCGATCAAGAGGACGACTTACGATCCTGTCCACCTCTTCTGCATGTGTATCCCATGTTTGGTGCCGTTGAGCAGCATCTTTTTTCATCTATGCCTCTCCAAAAGAGTCGTAAGGTCCCCCACACGAGAATCTTCTACTTGAAAACTACATGGGCTAACTCTGGAAGCAGCTAACACATTTAGGGGTGGTTTCAACTATTCATGTAATGTTGTATGGGAAACTGTCTTTTCAATAAATGGGTACCTGTCCCCGGAAGATTTTGAAAAAGAAGGGATAATCCATTGACTAAGAATTCGAGAATGAATAAGAAATGAAGGATGAAAAGGGAGATCGACAGCTAAACTTACATCTAGGCCTCAATGTATGTTCGGCCAGTGGTGGTCCAACAGTGTTCAATGTGATCGGCAGTTGCAAGTCGAATTAAGTCCTGTTGTTCGGTCTATATTGGCCGATCGGGATTTTTACAGATTTTGTTTTCACATTTTACAAAAAAATAAATCGGTAAAATGAAACTAAATGGCTTACATTATCTATCCCATGTATTCTTTCTTGTTCCTTGATGTTTTTAGACTAAAGAGATGAGTTTTTTAGGTAAGGTTTGAAATTTTAATGGAGTGTTACGTATATATGTAATAAGGAAGAAGAAGAAAAAGAAAAAGAAGATGTGTTATGGATATATGTGTTGTGTGTTTAATGGAGAGTATCAAATAGGGTGTGTTTAGTTGTTGGAATTTTTTTTAAATAAATGCGAATTGAATATAAAAAGAAGAAAAAGAATCCGAATACAAAGCGAAAAACAAAAAAAGCAAAGCAGGCCTCATTAAAACCCTAACATAGCAAAATCCAAAGGAAAAAAACTATATTAGGGAAAAAGAGTACCATGCACTAATGGAACCTATAATAAGATAAACCAAAAACATCCCTAGAAATAAGATGACTAAGATAAGAAGGAGCCGAATCCCACCACTCAAAATCCATCAATTGTTGCGTTAGCCTATCCGCCACTTGATTTCATTCACAATAGATATGGGAGACAGAAAAAGTAAAGTTCTCCAAATAATGCAAAGCAGCTGACCATCTGTTTTTAAGATACCAGGGGACTGGCAGGAACGATGATGAAGTAGGGCCATAACATAGGCTGAGTCCGACTCCAACCAGAGATGCGTCCATCGCTTAGCCACCACAACCTCTATAGAGAAGATAGCAGCCAAAATTTCTGCATCAAAAGCAAAATTGATACCACCATTGAAAGAGAAGCCACCACATCAACGCCCCGACGAACCCCTGACGCTCCCGTCAGTATTAACCTTGATTGTTGAAAATTAGGTGGGTGTATTTGAAAGTTTGATTTTATATATATTTTTTTTAAATTTATAGTAAGGATGTAGTTATCTTTACACATCATATTTCATTTTTATTTAATTTTATAAAGTGTGTTTAGAAGATGATGAGGGTGTGGATAGCACGCCCATTTCCTTATTCTTATCTTGAAATTTTAATTCTTATGTATGCGTTTATCTAAAATTAATGGCATAATTACATTTTTTTTTATCAAGATGATTTACAATACATTGAAGATTTGTAACCTATTTAAATTTGATTGAGACTTGTTAAACTTGTAAATTGAATATCAATTTTTATCCAATTTGATTAATTAAAAACTAATGTGGATATAAGAAAATTTTAGGATATTGATGCTTATATTATTTAAAACATGTTTAAATTAAATATAAAAGTGCCATTAATGGGGCCTTAGTGAGGAATGAGGATGGGCGTAACATCCAATATCCCAAATTCTACTTTAACAAATCAAGTACTTGGCTTCAAACTAATATATTGAGAGTCGAGCTAATCAGAATTTCATACTGTTTTTTTTTTTTCAATATACCTCTTTTATTAGACACAATTTGTATGATAAATATGCGGTTTGCTCAATACATCCTCCTAAATTATCAAACAGAGTTGAACAATACCAATAAAATGATAAATTTATTCTTAATATTGGGTTTAAAAAATTATACATTACGACAATGTGTTATTTCTCATGAACTAGATCTCAAGAAATTACATTCACCGTCACTGCGTCACACGAGACCTTAGCCATCGAAAGACACGATTTTTAAGAAAATATCTGCAAATTCGAGATGCATATATCTATGTCTATATATGTATATATGCATACAATTATTTTTATGTACTAAATACATGGGTTAGAATTTGTGTAATGGGTCAATCCAATTTGAAGGTAGTTTTCACGCATCCACACGTGCTTCCATATCCGAGTTCGCATTTTATTTGGCGTGCATAACTTTTATATTATGTTAATATAAACTTTATTAGACTTTTACATTATATTATAGACATATAAATCTTTTAAATCTTTGTACTATAATAATATAACATTTATGTTATAATAATTTAATTTTTTTATTATTAATAATATAACCTTTATGTAGTACTTTAAAACATAAAAATTATTATATTTGTACATAAAAATTATATTAATATAACATAAAATTTATCGCATAAACTAAAAATAATAATAATAATTTGAGTATGGATCCGAGTCGGATCTGACCTACGCGTCGAGTTGCATGATGCAATTGGTGCATAGAAACACTACTCATGTATATATATAAAAAGATATTAAAATCATAAAAATTTAAAAAAAAAAAAACAAACAAACTTTAAGGTAAATTGCCATGATAATAGACAAACACACCGATCCTAGCCAGTGAAAGACACAGTTCTTCTTCTCAAGATTCTACTTTCCCTATAAAAAGATATTAAAATCATAAAAATTAAAAAAAAAAAAAAAAAAACTTTAAGGTAAATTGCCATGATAATAGACAAACACACAGATCCAAGCCAGATCCTAGCCAGTGAAAGACACAGTTCTTCTTCTCAAGATTCTACTTTCGCTATCTGTATTTCCCACTGTTTTTCCTCATCATCACTCCTCTTCATTCCCTCTATTTCACTAAATGAATGCTTATAGAACATTGGTGTTACAAATCCTTGTGAAGATGAAGAGGGGGTGGCAATGTGCTCTTTTTCATGAATCTCATCATCACCAGAGCCTTCATCTTCAACTGCAGCTTTTCCCTTTCCCTTTGTCTTTGCATAATTAGCAACAACTTCATCGTCTTCGGACAAATCGTCATCAGCTTCTTCCATCAGGCTGTTGTACCTTTCAGAACTACTACTACTACTGTCACTATGTCTCTGAAATATTCTTACACTACTCTCATTCTTGGATCCTTGAAAGGAGTAACTTCTTGCTTTTCCATCATACAATGGAAGAAGAGACTTGGACCCCCGTCTTTCCCCGTCTCTTCCTAAGCTATATGTCGTCAAAAGCTTTCTGCTGATATCTTCCCTTTCTTTAACCAAATGGCCTAGTTTTTCAGCCACTTCATTTCCTACTGCTTCCTCTGAAGCCTTCTGTTCGAGCTCTGTGATCATTCTGTCGATTGCTTTCTTTTCGGTTCTTAAAGAACGCTGGATGATCAAACACAAAATGAAATGTGGGACATAAATTGTTTTCATGGAAATATTAGTTTGGGAAAAATGGAAGGATTTGTTCTTACTCTCTTCTCCAGAAACTTTCCAAGGTCTAAACCCTGAAGCTTTTTCTTCTTCCAAAAGATGCAGCAATATCGTACTACTACTGCTAGTAACACCAAGATCATCGTTTCAATTGAGAGAAACAATATAATAGTTTTCTCATTACCTGCATCATAAAGGATGATGTTAATCTGCAAACTCTTATATATTTCTATATCTATATATATATATATAATAACAGAAGTCACTCTATAACCGTTTCTTTAAAAACTTTTAATTTTTTTTAAATCAAAAATTTTGTTTTCTTAGAAAACTATTTTCTTAGAAAATTATTTTTTGATTATTTTAATATATTTTTATTAATAATGAAAATAATGTATATCAAACAAAATTTCGAGTGCTACTATAATTATTGAGGATATTATTGATTATTGATTGAATATTTATTAAATCAACAAAATTTATTGAGGATATTTATTAAATCAACAAAGTTTATTAAGTTTTAATATATTTTTATTAGTAATAAAAACAATGTATATCGAACAAAATTTCGAGTGTTACTATAATTATTGAGAATATTATTGATTATTGATTGAATATTTATTAAATCAACAAAATTTATTGAAATATTTATTAGATCAACAAAGTTTATTGAGTTTTAATATATTTTTATTAGTAATGAAAATAATGTATATCGAACAAAATTTCGAGTGCTATTATAATTATTGAGGATATTATTGATTATTGATTGAATATTTATTAAATCAACAAAATTTATTGAGAATATTTATTAGATAAGTTTATTGAGTTTTAATATATTTTTATTAGTAATGAAAATAATGTATATCGAACAAAATTTCGAGTGCTACTATAATTTTTGAGTATATTATTGATTATTGATTGAATATTTATTAAATCAACAAAATTTATTGAGAATATTTATTAGATCAATAAAGTTTATTGAGTTTTAATATATTTTTATTAGTAATGAAAATAATGTATATCGAATAAAATTTCGAGTGTTACTATAATTTTTAAGGATATTATTGATTATTGATTGAATATTTATTAAATCAAAAAAAATTATTGAAGATATTTATTAGATCAACAATATTTATTGAGGATTAATATAATTTTTAGATAAAATTAATTTAAACATATTATTAATATAACATACACTTTTTATATTTAACCCCGTGCATCGCATGGGTGCAATGCTAGTTTTTATAATACGAAGAGTAGAACTTGGAGCAATTTACCTATAATACGAAGAGTAGAACTTGGAGCAATTTACCTGTGTAGATACTTATGCTCTTCAGCTTCACTTGTGAGCAGCTGGATGCTAGCTTCTGACCTAAATCCGAATAATGATAACATTAGATACGTATAGATGAGTTTGATTAACATAAAAAAAGCAAAATCTTACTAGTGGTACGACAAGGCAATGGGTCGCCATTTCCTATGACATGGAAAGAATTTCTGATTAAGCTTTTGTCAGCTATTCAGCTGTGAAAAAAGCAGTTTCTGAATCAACTTACTTGCAAAAAAGGCCAGAAGAATCCTTTGATGTACCACAAAATGCTGCAGATCACTTTGAGAAAGATTGAACAAGAATTTACCTGCTCGTTCGGATTATAGAAACAATATAATCATGAACGGACAAAAAAAGATGTGCGCAAACACAATACAGAGAGAAAGATTAGAATTACTAGGATGAGATTCATCCAAGTAGATGGAACCGGAAGCTGGAACGAGACAGGTGAATGCAACACTTTTGGGTTTCAAAGCAGATACATAGGTGTATTCTCCAATTTTCTGGGAAATTTTTTCTTCCATTTCTGTCTGAGAGATACAGACAACGTAACCGGAGCAATCAAGTACTGGATTTACTTGTATTACAGAATTCAAACTAGTTGATTCAGGGAATTTTCGGAGAACTCCTGTGGGTGAAAATGAATAAAGAAATCCATCCAATGAGCCATAAGATATCCAACCTGTTTCATCAATCTCAGCTGTTAGTATTTAAGCATTTCTTAAAACTTAGTATTTGAGCATTTCTTAAAACTAATTCACCAAAACTTATGTTTTTTACAAGGCAAAGAAGATCTTCCTACCATTTGCATCGATCACAGGCTCATAATCTGCTGAACTTAATGGCCCAATACCTCCTTGCCACAAAATATTTCCTGTCTGAACATCCAATGCCATGACAAGACTTCTATTGGGTATAGTAACATAAAGACAACCGTTGTTCCCAGAAGTAATCGTGTATGCTTTTCCAAACGAGCTAAGATCTTGGATCCACTTAAAATAAGGACCACGAACTGATAATGAGTATAATTCCCCTACGTTGTTTGAGATCTGTAACAATAACAAACTCTTCAAAGCAATTAAGGAAATTTACACAAAAAAGAAGAATAAAGATGCAATAAATGGAGCTTACAAATATACTAGCTTCACAGTGATCAATGACAGGAGGTGAAGTAAAATAACAGCCAGTGATATTTTTCCTACAACCTTGGCGATATCCATGCTGATAAAGCACCGGACCAGCACTCCAGAGAAGCTGTCCATACAATCTATAAGAAAAGAGGCCCCGGTTTTTAACGTTAATGAGCAGACAAGAACTCGAAATGCTTGCAGAGATGCCCATAATTTCTCCTGGTTCTTGTACACCTTGCCTTGGACCAAAGAATACTTCAACAGCAGCTTCAGAAGTTCCAATTCTTGATGGATAAATTTTTAGTACCCTGTTTTCTGCAACCAAGTATATCTGCCCAGTAGTTTGCCTTGTCAAAATTAATCTCCACACCAAAGAATAACAATGTAGATATTGTCCATAGAATAACAATGGAGCATGATACACATTCATGAAACTTAAATGCTGGTATTTTAATGGTAACATCCATATTTTGATAGAATTGAAGTGCATTCAAACAAATCTCTATAGATTTTCTTAATTATGATTGCCTTCATCTATGATTGTATATATTCATATCTTATAATTGTAGAAAACTAGAGTCTACACCTACTTACCAAAATATATATGCATACAATTAACTGAAAAAAGAAACATGATAAACCACCTCATGATGAAATAGAAATAGATTCAATAGAGAGAGAGCCTTGCCTTTGTAGACCCTCCATGAACTGGAGCTATATTAACATTGCAAGTATAATTCAATTGTAGCATCCACGCAATAGAACCGTTGTTTTTAAATGAAAAAAAGTTATTCCCGGAACAAGCATAAATCCGGCCATCATCTCCGATGAAGTTCTTGAAAAGTCTGTGAGCAGCTTTCATGGAAGGCTCATCAGCTGAAACAAAATGCTTCCAGTCTTAGACAACACAGTCATAGGAAAGAGTTTTCTTCCATTATTAATTCATTACAATTTATTGATCATTAAATAGATAATGCAAAATAAGGAGAAATGTGAGAGACAGGCAGAATAAATAATGAAATAAATAAATAAGGTTTTTTGATTCGGGTGAAACAGTATGTTGAAAGAGAGAACCTGAAAATGAGTGACGATATGGAGAATTGTGGAAATGTTTGGAGTAATGAAGTAGAGCAAACCCTAGTGGTAGGAAGAGGACAAAGATTATCACTGTTGAATGAATATGAAGAGCCACAGACATGGTAGATGCTACGAAAATCTTTCAAATGAGGAATCGAAAACTGTTTTTTTCTATAAGAAACTTTTCCCGCCATTGTTAAAAGCAGTTTATGCTTATTGAAACTGACAGTTTACAGAGAGAGAAAAGGGATAAATAGATTAGGTGGGATGATATATATCCTATATATATTATATCATTAGTTACATAATGAATTGTATAGGTGATATTTATTATTTTTGTTTGTTACTTAATCATATACTAGCAGTGCACTATGCACGGGGTTAAATATAAAAAGTATATATTATATTAATAATAAGTTTAAATTAATTTTATCTAAAAATTATATTAATCTTCAATAAATGTTATTATCTAATAAATATCTTCAATAAATTTTTTTGATTTAATAAACATTCAATCAATAATCAATAATATTCTCAAAAATTATAGAAGCACTCGAAATTTTATTCGATATACATTATTTTCATTACTAATAAAAATATATTAAAACTCAATAAACTTATCTAATAAATATTCTCAATAAATTTTGTTGATTTAATAAATATTCAATCAATAATCAATAATATCCTCAATAATTATAGTAGCACTCGAAATTTTGTTAGTTATATATTATTTTCATTATTAATAAAAATATATTAAAACTCAATAAATTTTGTTGATTTAATAAATATCCTCAATAAATTTTGTCGATTTAATAAATATTCAATCAATAATATTCTCAATAATTATAGTAGCAAAAAAACTTAAAAGTCTTTAAATTAAAAGTGAATTTGAAGGTCTACATTATAGATATTATTCCAATTGAAAAATAAAGTTTTTTTGATTTTATAAATATTCAATCAATAATCAATAATATCCTCAATAATTATAATAGCACTCGAAATTTTGTTCGATATACATTATTTTCATTACTAATAAAAATACATTAAAACTCACTAAACTTTGTTGATCTAATAAATATTTCAATAAATTTTGTTGATTTAATAAATATTCAATCAATAATCAATAATATTCTCAATAATTATAGTAGCACTCGAAATTTTGTTCGATATACTTTTCATTACTAATAAAAATATATTAAAACTCAATAAACTTTGTTGATTTAATAAATATCCTCAATAAATTTTGTTGATTTAATAAATATTCAATCAATAATCAATAATATCTTCAATAATTATAGTAGCACTCGAAATTTTGTTTGATATATGTTTTCATTACTAATAAAAATATATTAAAATAATCAGAAAACAATTTTCTAAGAAAACGAAATTTTTGATTTAAAAAAATTAAAAGTTTTTAAAGAAACGGTTATAGGGTGAGTTGTGTTATTATATATATAATATATATAGATATCTGTTATATTTATTATTTTTTAAAATATATAATATTGATACAAGTGAAACAGTTGATATATTTTATATTCATATTCAACATATATTAATATTAATATTCATGTGAATTGTTGATATCTATGAATTGATATAGAACTTTCAGTTGAAATATCTATATATCAAATATTTAAATCATCAATATCAATCGTAAAATATTGATATTAATATTGACTATCATGCGATATCAATATGTTAGCATTTTTTAACTTTTATTTTATTAGTGTGGAAAATATGGTATCTTTGCTTTTATTTTATTAACATTTTTTTTCTAATTTAATTTAACAATAATTTTATTTTATGGTCATTTAGTTTACTACGAAAATATTGTATGTTTAGATTTATTTTATCATAGTAAAAATATATCTCAAATTTTAATTATTACATGTAATTTTAATAATAGGTATGATTTGTTTTGTTAATCATGATTTTTATTATTATTCAAATAAAATATGATATTATTTAACATTTTAAGTGTATATAATTAAAAACCTTAAATATTAATATATGATAGATTAATTGTAAAATATAATGACAATTAAAATTTAAAGAAAGCAAAATAAAAAAAGAAAAAATAATAAAAAAAAGAAAAGAAAATGAATGGAAAAAGAAAATTTAAAAAGAAAAAAAATGAATAAAAAAACCTTATCCATTTCTTCTTCACTTAAAATTCATAGAAGAAAAAGGGAGGAAGGAACTGAATTATCTGAGGTTTGTTGACATATTTTGCTCATAAACTGAATTAGATTGAATCTTTATTATTCATGCATTATTATACCTTTTGAGTATTTGATGAACGAGTTTGTACTGTTTTGGTTTACTGCTCTACATATTTCTGTTACCATTCACATGTCTCACTTTCTTGTCCAATTGTTGTGAATTGCTCATTTTGTTCCGTTTGCTCATTTTGTTCCGTTGGTTTACTGCTCTACAATCTACATATTTCTCCTTTTGAGTATTTGATGAACGAGTTTGTACTGTTTTGGTTTACTGCTCTACATATTTCTGTTACCATTCACATGTCTCACTTTCTTGTCCAATTGTTGTGAATTGCTCATTTTGTTCCATCTTCGTTTGCAAGTTGGAATTGGTATTTATATGTAAATAAATGTTTCTTCCAAGTGAATATTGCTTTGTGATGGAAGTTAAGTTCACAAAATCAAACTCAATTTTCAGTGTTACTACTAAAAGTTAACACGTGCAATAATGTGAAGATGACTTTTGCCTTTAAAACCCTGAAATTAGAGTTGGCGTTGGAGGAATTCCAGCATATTCACAATTTCTTGACATGATAACTTTTTTTATTCATTTTTACCTTTACATACATTCATTAACACGAGGAGAAAACATGGGCATTTGCCTTCATCAGAATTCCTGAGAATAGGTTTAATAAATATTCAAAATCCCTTTTTTTTTTTTTTTGCCTTCAATGGGGCCATCTTAAAGTTAAAAAACCCAAACTTCTTAGATGATGATGATGATGTGCATGAGAAAATCACAATCACCGTGTTTGAATAGGAAGCGAACAGATCAAAAATTCACTTGACATAGAGGGTAAAAATAAACAAATAATTATTCACCTATGGCTAAGTGAAAGTCACTCATTTTCTACAGAAGCAAGAAACATCAGCTAAGAAACAATGAAACAAACTTTATCATATAGAAGAAACTAATGTGTATGAAAATCACTGTCTGGTGCATGCCACTTGAGTTCACCATGTTCGAAAACGAAGCTGTATCATTAAGGAGAAGCCAAGGGATGAAAAGACGAAGCTCTCGTTCTAGGGATTAAAAAGGGCTGACCTTGCCGGCTAACGTTAGCAGTATTTCAGGTACAAAACGTCTTTTTACAGGAACCAAAGCATCCCTAGCAAGAGATTCCTTGTCTCCAGTATGTATAAAGGCAATCAAATAGTCGAGAAACTCTACTCTACCACCTCGGAGATGATCCTACATTTGAGAAACACATCAGCACTCTAAATTGATGTAATTGCAGAGTAATTGATCTAAGAGGGTGCTTGACTAAGCTTATTTAAAAGATCTTATAAGCTCGAAAATCATCTCATAAGATGTTTTATCTTATTTTGAAAGTAAGTTTGTTTGGATAAATAAGATGATGAAGCTTATAAGTAATGATAATGGTGCAATTACTTTAAACGATGAATTTGCCAAAAATAAGGATCTTACTTTAGAAAGAGATGGGTTAACTTTTCAAAAAAAACAACTTACAAGCTTCTAACATCTTAATAAATTTAGCACCAATAAATCCATGAGAGATTATTTGCAAAACGGCTCCGTTGAGCCCCATATCCATGATATAACTAATTCCTATAATTATGAAACCCTTATGAGATACAGAGGAATTTATGATGAGGTCATATTTTTAGAATTTTTCTGAAACACTCTTGAGGAGCTTATAAGCGTCTTGAAACTGAACTTGTTAAATGTCATACAACGGAGGAATATTAAGTATCACGGTATTCGATTAGTCTCTCTGTATCTTATGCATTGAAATGATAGTTTTTATTAGTTATGATCATTAGGTAAACAAATAGAGAAAAGAATCGAACAGAAATTACTCACTTGGAGGAATAAATCAGTATGAGTTTTCCCATCATATAAGATGAGATCTGCTTGAGCCCCTAATCTTTGGAGTGTATCCACAAATCTTTTGCTGCATATAAAGCATAAGTAAAGATTTTAGTTGTTCTCACAGATAAAGGTCATGGAAATCTTGATTAAATAAGGATCTGGTGAAATCATCCACCACATCGTAACGCACATTTGCAACTTCAGAACTTTATACAAATACATTGAACAGAAGCTTTTCCAATACGGCTCACTTATTAACAAGTATGTTCCATTTGAAATAGTACACAGTTAGATAACTTTACTGAAGAAGTCATCAAACACACTTTCAATAAAGAAATGTCTAATTTGATAGCAGATGTACAACTCATTCGGCTAACTATTTCTTTCAGCCTATCTACAAGTAATGTTACCCGCTAAATCCTCAATTGAGTCTTATTCAACTGTTGGGATTTATTTGGCCAGAAAATACAATAAACATTGATGGATAGATAACAATATTTAACCCCAAACTGAGTGGTTAAGAACCAAGGGCAGGATACTACAATTTTGAACCCATTTTTGTTTTGCATATTATGTATTGAAGCAGGCATCTTATCACTTTTCTTAATTTTGATTTCCAGGATGGTTCTCTGTCAGAGGGGAACAGGTAGTAGTAACTGTAATCATAATAATTTACATTGGACATTGAGAGCTAACATCATGAGTGGCTTGACTTCCTTTCAAATTTCAACTTTCGATACAAGAAAACCATTATGCAAATAAAACTTTTGAAACTAAAATGTACATAATCAAACACAGAATTTATCAAGCCAAAAGCTCGAAAAGATTAATTCATTTTCTATACGCTTGTGAAGTAGCAGTTTTCGTATCATCAGACAGGCAAACTTACCTTTCATCGCATGGCATTGAATAATCTGAGGTACCATGGAGAAGAATAATACGTGGCAGCACAGAAACTGCACTACTTGAGCTTGGCTTTTGTACGATTATTTCAGGAGAAAATTGTTCCAATCCTTTTTCCCCTTCCATGATACTGTGATCACAAATAAAAATAGCTGTCAGAACAATCAAAGAGTTGTCTAGGACCAAAGTTCATGTAAAGTATGTAAACAGGCATATAACATCTGGGACAGATTCTATACCTCAGAAAGATGGATCGATACAAGCCCCGACTATGGAAATGATCAACTAATTTGAGTAAATTGTACCTGTCAATATGATTATTAGGCATTTCACACGAACACAATGTCAATGATTATGTAATCTAGAAATCAGGGCTCATCAACAAGAAGAAAAGAAAATATAACTCCTTAAGTCTTTGGAAACTTACCCTCCAGATAAACCAAAATAAGCATTTATCTGAGAGACACTCCAAGAAATGCTCTCACCTCTGGATTCTTTAATTGCCTGCTGCAAAAGAGCACATGCAGAAATATGTGCACCCGCAGATTGGCCCATTAGATAAATCCTGTAAAATACAAAAATCACATCTCTGCATAACGTTCTTATGATGATTACAAGTGCCAAGCTGCCTAGTCAAAAATTCACAAGCCTTGGTACCAGTTAAATTCCGGTTTAAGATGCCTCATCAAATAATGATATTTACATAATGAATTTGCAAAAGTAGAATATATCCCATGATTTTGAGGTAAAACTTTCTTCATAAATAGTTCCTGATCATGGTGAAATAAAATTGGGTGGTTCAAATATGTAACAATGATTAGTATGGCTAGTAATAGAAACAAAAGTTGGAAATATGTAGCTTATAATTAGTATCTTCTTAGGTTATGCCAAACACCATGATACATTCTTCAGCATATCAACACAAAGCTCAGCAGGTGCTCCAACCATGTCAATCGGTATAGTCTTTATTATAACATAATTTTGTCATTTTCATCTTCAAAGAAATAAAAATCCTTGGTTTTCTTTATTTGGAGTTAAGAAGAAAGCAATAAAATACAAAAGAACTGGAAGGGAAAAAAAACTCACTTATTCGGATCACCTCCAAGTTCAACAATATTGTTGTAAATGAACGCAATTCCAAGACTAACATCACTAACCATATCACTAATAGTCCCCTGTGGAAAATTTCTGCAACAGAATCAAAAGAAATTATGATCAGACAACAAATCAATAATCATACACACATATAAACATTTAGTAGATAGATTAGAAAGGGAAACATGGTTCCTAAATACTAAACTTTTATTAAATTACTTCACCAACTTATAATAAAGTACATAAAACAGACCAACATGCTAGCTTGATCCAAATTGATGAGAACTAGATCAGCTTCTAATAAAGTTGGCACGTTCTTGATAATATGCATGTTAATTTCTGGTAGCATCTATTGTACCATTCTTCAGTATTTAGTGAAGTATCCATATTACATCATTCTCTATAACTCATAGACTGAAGGATTGATGCACCAACCAAACAACTAATCTGGTATTTGGAACTAAAACCTAATTGCTTAAGTTCCATTTACAAAATCACAACTATACAAGTTCGCTTAGTAATTAAAATCAGGATCAGCCGCTCAGGAATAGCATCTCATTACTCAAACAGACGCAAGTACCTGTAGTCAAGGCATGCCACTATGATGTCAGTTTCTGCCAGGTGTAGTCCTAGGAGGGAACCCCATGCCTTATATCTGCATTAAACCTATCACATTAATTCGCTGAAAGTATAGTGACTAGAGGATGCATCTACTGATCTACATATGCAGCTACATGCATTTAAATTACAAGGCATAGAAGACAATACGACAAACATTTGTAACAATGGATTAGTAGGATGTTATGCTTTAACATTCAACCATTTAGGGTAGAAAAGAGGCACTCACATTCAAGGATAAAGTATATTACTAAATGCATAGAAAACTGCCACTTCAGACACAACATATAACCATACATTTAACTTCTGATTATTACATGCAGTGTCTCTTTAAAAGTTGAAGTTTTATCTTTGAAAGGAAAAGAGTTGCCTCCTACTGATAATGACAATACTGAAGGTAGGTCAGTAACTGGTTATATGCTTAATAAGGCATCGGTAATGTAGCGAAGAGGATTCCCACAGATATATTCTCGATTCTGGACAAAGTTTTCCTCCTCCTTCCATAAGTTATAAATCATGTACCTCACACACACACAGAGGATTGTAGTAGTAATTCCAAATACACAAAAAATATGGGTAGCCACTGTATTTTTTACTTCAATAACACTCCATAGATTCTTTTTCAAGATTATACAGTTGCAGTTCCAGATACTAATCACATTTTTACATTGACATAGAATCTATCTTCTAATTATGTTAATAAGTTGGAGAATTTCTACTTAAGGTGTCTGGATTTAGCAAGAGCAAATATGCATTGTTGGTCCTATAAGTTTTAACTACTTCATCTGAAAAGGAACATGTCCATAACTATTAAGACTCTTCAAAGTCAAAATGACAGCATACTCTACCATCTCCCCCCCCCCCCCAACAACTCACCCAACAGAAGAATATAAAAATAGTCACTTCTGACTCACCCGATAATCCACGCCCCGCCAGTTACAAATATCAACACAGGCTTCAAGTCACCATTATTTGAAGGTAAATATAAATCCATCCTGCAGAAGACTTGCTTTTATAATCAACATGATTGTAAATATACAGAATTGAAATAACATAGAAGACTCAAATAATACCTATTTCTTGGTTGATCTCCATAAACAATACTTCGACGAACTTTGCTTGAAAAGAAATAGCAGAATGCAACTGCCAGGGAGCAAATTGAACAGATTTTGTTTTCAACAGCTACTCTGAACCATACTCTAAAATAGCACAATAATACTTGAAAACTCTGGGTGGGGAAATCTGTATACTCGGATTTATAAATACAAAGTCCAACAACTTTGTCTAAATAAGAAGTCCAAAGCATCTCAGCACAAAATTAGACATTTACAAATAACAGAACTATCAAAGTGATAAGGTATCTATACAAATTACCAAAAATAAAGAAAAAGATTAAAAAGTAGAATAAAGTAATAAAAATTCTCTGCCTTGCAAAGATTACAATTTCACAAGGAACAACAACAAAACTTTACTATTGCCTTCCATATTTTTAGTTACCTAACATCATCATCTAGTCAGTAGGCTCAATATAAGTTTCCATACATTTAGCAAATTCATGGTTTTCTCACAAAAAAAAAAAACAAAGAAAGGATCCCTAGAGAATGTACACATTCTTCTGGTCTAGCTTATCACGAGATTAAAACGAGAAATATTGTCAGTTCCAACCTTCAATCATTACATTTTCTGCATAGGAAAAGTGAAAAGGTCATTCTAATATTTCAGTCATTGCTGGACAAATTATGGGTCATTTAAAGATAATTGCAATATTTTCTATTTACATGTCAAAAGAATCATAGATTATCTGAAAGTTTGAAAATTACCTTGGAGGAAACCAGGCATAAGCAGCATCGCGTAAAGAGTAAGAGCTAGTAGTCTTGTCATCCATCGGTAGCCTAACCTGAATAAAGAAATGATTAGGAAAACATCTAAGCTACCTAGTCCAAATGGTGCGGGTTGACAGTTGATGTTTCCATAAATTGGGAAAAACGAGCAATCTCAACCCTAGTTCAATGGAATTAAATGGCAGTACAATAGGCATTAAAAAATATGGGAATCTTGCATCAAATTCCAGAAACAGCAATAAATATGGTGAAAAGCAAGTCCAGCTCCCAGAAGGGCATTGAAGACAGGGATATAATTGTAGCCAGGGTTTCCATAGTTTTGTCCATTAATGCACAGGAAATAAATTCTAATCAAAAGACGCATACTCTCAATAATCTTCCAACTTAACCTCAGAACCCCAATAAGCAATGAAAATTGGATTTCAAGTTTATAGAATTTAATCCTTGCATAGCACGCTTACTCAAACCGTTTGGTCTTAAAATTATGCTATCCAAAGGCATCAAATACTTCTCAATAGCCCTACACGTTTGTTCAAATTCAACTATGCCAACTCAACTGATGTCACATAAATCGAGAAATTACCTGTTCTTGTTGCTATAACAATTAACAAACTCGAACACAAAGCATTAAATCAAGGGAGCAATTGAAAATAGAGAAAAAGAAAAAGAGTAAATTTAGTGTGATACCCAAGATAGCCAAGCAGCTTGAAGCTGAGTCGAGTAAGCAAATAAGTCTCAGCAGCAGCATGGCCGATCTCACGGCTGAACGACTGCTGACGACAAGGCCGAGCAGCAAATGGCGCCGCTTTGCTGCCGCCTCTCCGCCTCCGTTGTTGGTTCAGAGAAGCACTCGGAAAACTCGACACCCTAACCAGATTGTCGGTTTCTGTAACTTCCATAATTTCTTCGATGGAATCTGTGGAATGAAGATTCGCTGGCACAGACGACGACGACTCCATCGCCGACGCCGGCGCGAGCAGAGATATGCGGCGGATGTTCAGCGAATCGGAGTAATGTGTGTAGGATAAATACTAAAAAAAGGGGATGATGGGCGATGTGTTGGTCTGACAACTGTCCAATTGCTACGGATTGCGTAAACCCAGAAGTTCTATCGTGTTGCACTTTGTCATCTTCAAAAGATTAATAATCGATTTTTTTTTTTTTAAATATTCACATCATCTATTCTGCAAAATAAAGATATTGATATTAAGTATTAGAATTTCTCACATTCATCAAGTAATCTGTCATAATATTTCAAAAGCTATGGTTTGGGAATTTGTTTTTTTTTTTTCCCTTACAGTTATATTATGCAATGGTTCTAAGTTTGAAATTGTCAGTTCCAATCACGTAGAAATACTGAAAGTGGTCATTGCAAATATAGACCCACCCAAAACCTCTTTCTTTTTAGAATCTACAATAAAATTCTACTTCATTTTAGACGGGTAAATATATATTTATAAAATTATTTAATTTTTCAGCTTGATTAATAAATTTCACTGATAATATTTTCTATTTTACTTGGAGTTTTCTAGTGTTGAACTTTAAAACTTTATAGATGGTTATAATTTAAAGAGCACGTCTCTTGTGCATCAATTATACGGATCCGATCATGATCCGTGTGTCCATGTAAATAGGATTTTCTTGTTTTTTTTTTATTGACTAGCAAATCACGTCTTCCTCTTTCTCTCTCCTCATTGTCTCTCCCTTGACCTTTTAGCTTGTGGCTTCTTCCTCTACTCGCTAATTTCTTCATGAACATAACTTCTATCAATCTAATAAGTAGAAAGTGTGCATGAATTAAATTGATAAATATGTGTTTTTATGCATTTTATTTATTTGCACCGCATGCTTTATCTTATCTTAGTGTTGAATATTCCAATTTTTTTTTTTATTAATTCAGTAAATTTGGAGTATTTTGGGCTGAAGAATCAATCACGAGTCATTTGGCAGACGAGTCTTCAAGATTGAGCTTGAATATAATTTAAACAACCCAATCATACTGGGCGACCCAGTATGCGCCCAAACTCAAAAATTGATTGTTTGAGTCAAAATTCCACTTAAGCTCGTCTTGATAAAAGAAGGGACGATAAAATATGACTAAAATCGTATAGAATCATGCACGTAGATAACGTGTTTTGGACGGGAGAGAAGCAATCTTCTTCAATGGAAAAGAATAATTGTTCTTCCTTAATTCTTCATTTCTAGTTTGAATTGATATTTGAATCTTATGTTTTGACTGTTTTCGTCACTCTCTTGATCTCAATTTGAAATCTTTTTATGTTATTTATTCTTATTATTTAAGATGTGTGGATCTTGATATAGAAATCTTCTTAATTTTCTATTACTTTCCATTTTCAAATATGTACCATTTTGGAGTTTTTATTATAAATAAAAAAACATAAAAATTGGACAAAACACCTTTAGTAATCTAGGAATGTATGATTCAAAGTTGGAAAGAGAACCAAATTAATATCATTAAAATATTATAAATTCCTAAATTTTAGCTAAAAATATTAATAGGGATAATTTGGAAATAAAATTAATAAAAATTTAAAACAAAATTTAAATTTATAACAATATTTTTTTTTGATATATTAGAAAGTAGATTTGGATAGAGTAGCAATATGTTGTTTTTTATAATTACCATTTTATAATTAATAGTTTTCATTATTTCCCATTTTAGTAATGATACTTAACAGGAAATTTCGAAATTTCAATTTTTGTCTTGTTTATATTATATAGATATAGATTAGTAACTTCTTGTGTGGTGATATTTTTTTTTTCCTCCTTATCCAGCTTGGATTAAATACTTAAAAAATAAATAAGAGAAAACGACACCACTGACTATACTAGAAGTCTAGAAGAGAGTAGAATCAGAACATTTTAAAAACCAGTGCCAATCCCACCGAGTAATCACAATAACAACAATTAAATTTAGGGTGGTGTTTGTGTATTTGTAAATAGGTCATGATTCATCTAATTGGGTGTGTGGGTTGGATTTGGTTTAACTCAAATTCGCATTCATTTTTTTTTTAAATTTATATCATAATTTTTATATTGTAATATTATAACTTTTATATACGAATTTTATAATATTTTCAGTGCATAACTTATATTTTTTTAATTATAAAAATTCATGTTATATAGCAAAAACCTTGTTGGAATGATATAACTTTTATGTTGTAATAGTATAACCTTTATGTATAGATTTCATAACCATTTCAGTGAATAACTTATATTTTTTTAACTATAAAAATTCATATAATATAGTTGAAACTTTTATATTATAATAATATAACCTTTATATTGTAATAGTATAATCTATACGTACAGATTTTATAACATTTTTAATAAATAACTTAAATTTTTTTCACTATAAAAATTCAATATAGTTGAAACTTTTATGTTGTAATGATATAATATTTATATTGTAATAGTGTAACTTTTATATACATATTTTATATCTTTTTCAGTGAATAACTTATATTTTTTTTATTATATGTACTACAAAAGGTTATTTACATTTAATTAAAAGGTTATGAGTATAGAACTAAAAGGTTAAGTTTATTAAATTAAAATGTTATGTCAATATAACAACAAAATTAGGGTCTGGGTTAGGATTTGGCTAGCACTTGGGCGCATGTGGGCGTGTGAGGCACACATGCGTGCGTATAAGGTATGCACGCGTGAGACGCGTGAAATACACTCTTAAATCGGGTGGACCTAATTGTACGGATTTAGAATCAATACATTTTATGTATAAAAATAATTGTGTTAAATTTATATCTCACAATAATATCTCTTATTTTATTGTATCAATATGTACCAGATTAATGGAGCCACATTATTAATAATTGTGTTGATTAGTGTACAAAACTTTACATATTTATCCCATCGGATATAATATGATGTTAATATAGACAAAGTTCAAATATTGAATATCGTCATTTAATTTGAAATCGAATATATATATATATATATATATATATATATATATATATAATCAAATTAACAGAACATCGGCAAAAAGAAAACATCTGGCAACAATTGGTGCCACATGGAGCATAATAACGAAGTCTCGCACAAATAATAGCTGAGTCACTCTTAAGAAAATGACATTTAAGGGTGCCCATTCAGCTCGAAGAATCGTTCCCAATGTGACCATGGTTCAGAATCGTTGATTTCGATTTGAAATTAAAATTGTGATTATATGATTTGATTGAGGTCATAGATAATTTTCAATCAAGAAATCAACAGTTTAACAAACAGTTCCAAATTGACAATTTGAATGACAATTAATTTGTCATTTTACCTATTTAATTTAAAATTTTATATTATATATAAATAATATTAATGTATTTATGTTATTTTATTCTTTCATTTTAAATTGTATTGATTATTATTTTTAATTTATAATATAAATTGTAATTTCTTTTAGGTATATGGTTCGTTTTCGTTGTATTTAAATTATAATTTTTTGATTTTTTAAAGTTATAACTTATAAATTATAATATTATAATTTGTAAATGTAAATTTTAAATTTTAATTTATATTAAATTATTAACTCAAACATAATTAGTATTTTCTAATACATAAATAATTATAATATTTATATACAAATTTAATCTAAAAAATTAAATATTTTCTGATACATAAATAATTGTAATATTTATATACAAATGTAATCTAAAAAATTAAATAAAGGAAACCACCGAAAAGTCAATTCCAACTGAAACCGACAATTTGCAAACCAAATTTCCCATGGTTCAATTTCGATTTACCCATCCACGATTTTTCAAACCAATTTCAATCCAAGATTTTTTGAACCGTTCCCATGGTTCAATTTCGATTTACCCATCCACAATTTTTCAAACCAATTTCGATTTACCCTCCAAGATTTTTCAAACGAACGGTTCAAATTGTCTTATCACCATTATGACTACTGTAAAATAATTGTCTTATCACCATTATGACTACTGGTGATTTTACGCTAGCATTCCGTCTATGTTCAGATTAATTCAATACTTGGCAGATGATGTGTAAGTTGGTGCTTTAAATTTTTTATTATATTTATAGATATCGTATTTAGTGATAAATACACAAAAAAAGAAAGAAAACAAATGGACAACACCATTTGAAATACAGGAACATGTAATCTTCGGATGGCTATTGAAATAAGTATTTTAGAAGCACGAGGAATGGGGGAGGGGCAGGGGGAGATTTGAAAATTCCGGAATCCCCAATCCGTTCAGGATGGATCCCCACGGAAAACACCATTCTGAACGGGTCCCAACGGAAAACAGGGATTCCCCATCCTATTGCCAACCTATTAATGTCCGTCAAATTTGTAATGTGAGTGAAACATGAGGGTCTGAAATTGAATTGAGCTAAACAATATATCATTTTACAACACTGTAAGAAAAAGTTGCTATAAAATTAAAAGATACATCTCCAACAAAGGATATTATGATGCAAGAGGTCAAAGAGGGAGCTAATATCAGAAATTAGTAGAGCATTTATATGCATGAAATAATCATGCAACAAGAACAGAATATCAGTTCATCTTACTCGGGGTGAAAACTATAACCTGGAAAGTAGAAGAAAATCCCTTGAAGCATAGCATAGCCGGAAAACAAGAGATGGTGGCTTTAACTTCCTTCATCTAAACCACCATCTTTGTATGGCAGAAATTGGAGTGTTAAGAAATGGAGCATAGCGTTGGATCAATGGGTTTGCAGTTCCCCCGATCTTGGTCCATCCACTTTGATGGTAACCAGCCGTAGCAGGCGCGTGGTACATCAGCTTCAACAGCTACAATTCAAACAAACACCATTTCAACTTTTAGTTTTTGCATAAGTAGTTCATGGTAATCAAGAATGCAACTCCAGATCCGAGGCCGATAGTGGCTCAAGAAACAGCAAATTAAAGAAATTAGTACCTGCCAGTACATGAATGCTTGTATGATATTCCGCTGTGGCCTGCATATTTAAATGGTACACGTATTTTTAAGTTATGAAAAATCGTAAGACACATATTGCTACAAAGAGTATGATGAAGGGAAAGGTGCTGAAATACTGACGATAAGAGAGAAATAATGAGAAGGAATCCAATTCCAATCTCAGCTTGGGAGGACAGAATATTGAGAGTTGTTGTGTTCAAGTCTACCCAAACACAAGCCTCTTCCAAGTACTTCCTGTAAACACATCACAAGAGAACACATTATTACCTGTCCACCTCTCAACCTATTCCAAGTAGAAATGATACTCAAAATTCCATACAAGTACCCATGCATATAATGTACATTCAGAATCCTCATGCATCATGTGAAAGATCGCTAAAAGTATAAAGTCAGAGATCATTGAAAGAAATAACATATTGCAAATGTAGTCATCTCATACAGCATTCATATGACAAGAGGAAAATTATTCAAAAATGTAGGCTCGCTCACCTGTACAAGGTGGATCTGCTAAAGTTACGCCTCAGGAACTTAGCGACATGCTCAAGGGAACGGCATAGTACGGGAATTAAAGCAACTGCCAAGAATTATGCGCTTATTTAGAATAGCACCAGATATCAATCACTTTAAAAAGAAACTCTAAACTTAGATGCAAAAATGGATACTAACATTTAAGGCACAAATGCGAAGTGACGAAACAAAGGCAATATATCGAGTAGATAAAATCTTTGGTTAGTACAACTGACTGAAACCACACTTGCAAAGCTGCGATGTTCCATGCTCTAGGTTTCTGTGACAATGATTAGTAACAGCAAACAATTTTGCAGTGAGCAAATTAAGAAACTAATTAGAGCATTACCCCGTATAATGAGTACAAAGAATACACAGAAGAACATGCAGTCCCCAAGAAGGAAAGCCGATATGCACGATTAGATAGATGTTTTGGCACAAGAGGAAAAATTGCGAGAACAGCCACGATAAAGACCTGCGAGAAAAATGATGAAGTGAGCAAAATGTCCTAAAAAGAAAACATCCCATGATCAGCATTAATCAAACATGCTTAGGAATTATCACAATTCCTCACCTTTCAAGAAAAGGGGGATAGAAAAACAAACCATAGTTACCCGAATTCTATTACAGGGAATAACAAATAATAAAGAGTTAAACATATAGCCATACATTTTTTATTCTTGATCATAATCAGGATAACCACACACCCCACCCCATCCCACCCTGAAAAAAATAATAATTATAATAATAATAATAATAATTCCATGTTTTCTCAACCTTGGGTGAATTACTCTGCAATAATACTCAATCCATGACATACAAGAAAACATTTGACAGATCCTCCAAAAAATCAACAGACATGCATAAAAGTTCCAAAAGAATAAAAACTAGGTTAGGACACATAGAACTCCACACCTGTTAAGACATACTTAATTGGAAAAAAGGAAATTCACCAAGATGGATAACTAATAAATGATAACATGCAGTAGCCTAAGGGATGTATAAATAATAAAATATTGCATATATTAGTCCACATGCAATACCTACCAACACGAAAGAGAGAGAGAGAGAGAGAGAGAGAGAGAGAGAGAGAGAGAGAGAGAGAGAGCAACCTGTAAACATGGATCTAAACATCATCCCTATAATTACATAGCTCACTGATACTGCATATTGGTAAAGATTTGTAATTGCTACTACAAGACTTAAGTTCTACATTCATGTAGCTCAAAAAAAAAAACAGGGTTATATGCAACATCCAGAGACAAAAATCATCCTCAAAACAAAGTACTTACAGGATAGGTATACCAAGGTGAGCTAGTCTAAACAGTTCAAGGGCGGAAATTAACAGGATGTAAATCCTTTGACACATATTAAAAATTTTACCAACCCAACAACCTTAGAGAGCAAACAAATAATTTAAGCACTTCATATTACAACAATCCCTTGAAGATCATAGGACAACAAAGAGGCACCTTGGACAAAATAGCAAAAGAAGCCCATGCAATTAAAAGAGTGCATACAACCATAACAGACAGTCAAATTCAAACATCATAATGCACTCAATGTTTCAGAGTCATCAAAACATATTGATATTCCCAACTTACATGCCGGGACATAAAACTCTTTATACTCATATTTTTTTTTAAAAAAGGTTAAGCTTAGTTTAGCATCCAAATATTAACATACCCAAGCATTGACAGAAAACTGGATGGTTTGTTGATCCCAGCGCAATGACGTAGAACCCGGAGGTGGAGCTGTTGATGCTCCTGATGTTCTACTCGAAGACCCTACAAGATGCATTTTTGTAAGTTCAAGTCCAAGAATATCCATCAACTAAAGAAAGCATATCCTTAAAAAGCCATATCAAAAAGTATTCATTCTCATCTTTTGAAGTTGACAACGAAAACTATAATTTTAGACCTGAACTCCGCTGGCGCATATTGCTATTCGAAGTAGAAGATGATGAAGACTGTGGAGGTGGGGGGTTCGATGTTCTTGATGGTTCTGATGTGCTGCCACTACTTATTGGCTCCACAATTAGTTCAGGATCCTGAAAAGTAAAACAGAACAGGTTAGTGAAAACTAATGATCAAAATGAAGAATCCAGGAAAACTAAAATGCCATTAACATTTTACCTCCTAATCCAACAGTCAAATAACTATAGAACGTTAACATGTAACTCATCAACTCTATTTGTAAATAATCACAAAATACATTCTATCAACGTTTAAAGTCAAGCAATACAAAAAAATAAAAAAACATTGGATTCAAATCCCCAAAATTGAAAGCTCAATTGAATGATTCCTGAAAACAGTCGAACTTATCAATCAATATCCAGATATCTCTGCATTGAGTTTAAGTCTATGGCACATAAATTTAGCCAAAACGAGATTAACTTCTGTCCCACACTCAAGCAGACAACAAGTACATTCCTCTGTTCACACATTGAACACCAAATATAAAAGAAAGGTAAAAAGAAAACAAACAAACAATCAAATCTATTTATTCTCGAAAACAGAAACCCTGATAAGATTGACAATAAGCAGATTCCAATTGATTGAGATCGCAATAAATGAAGCAGGAATGAAGTATACAATGTAACGCTGGTAGAACTTGTGCTTGAAGTGCTTGACGACGTCGTTGCGGGAGGCCATATGGGGCGGAATAAGGACGTTTGACCAGTAATCAGCCCAGCGTGGGTCGTTCTCATAGTCGTACGCCGCCGCCGCAATCCGCTTCAACTTCTGGGGATCCTCGCCTTCTCCGCCGCCCATGATTTGTCGATCACCGATGCTTTTCTGTCTTCTTTGGAAATGAAAGAAAGAGGTGAGGGTTTAATGGGTCGAAGCTTCTGCGCTCTAGACTTTGTACAAAGAAGAATCTTAAGTTAGACTCCTCTCTCTCTCTCTCTTTTTTTTTTTTTTTTTGTTTTTTGTTTTTTTAACACATTAATTTACATTTAACTGTTCGCCGTTAATCAACTTAAAACTTTGTACTATGGTAAACTTCAACTTTTAATAAAATAACATTATAAATATTGAGAGTTTTAATAATAACACTATAAACCACTCACTTTTGTTCAGAATTCAACTTTCTTTATATCAAATTGGGTGTTCGACTAGAAATTAATCAAATACAAATTTCGACGTCAACATTTTGGCGCTAGAAGGAGGGAGTTTATATTCCCAATACCTGAACACAAACTCCGAAACACGATGAGCAATTCTGAACGCAATACCACCCCAGAACCCCCGGCTCCTGCCTTCCAGCTTGGTGGCTCCAGCCGGACTCGGCCGATCACGGCCGAAGAAGTCATTCCGGTGGCTCCTATTACTTTGGAGACTTCAGAGACCCCCATGTCTATGGCACAGATTCGGGGTATCATAGCCGCATTGACCGAACGGCTCAGAGAGGCCGAATAGAGGGAGAAGGCCAAAGAGACCAATGGCCTACTGGAGGACTCAGAGTCCTCAGGCGGACCCAGGCGGAGGCGGAACCTGGGAAAGCAAATAGCCGAGGATGAACTTCGACGGAGCCAGTCCCCCACACATGCCCGAGCGGATCACCACCGGGTCCGCCCAGATAATCCCGGGGCACAGGTAGATAGGCGGTTTGTCCAGAATGACAAAGAACCGGCCCTTGCTGGGGAGGCCAGGAGGCTGGATCGGCTCCCCACTGAGAGAGGTGAAGTCCCACCACCTCACGATGAGAGTACCGGTCACAATCTGCGGTACTCAGAGCTTGTAGAGGAGCAGGAGCTCCGACAACGACTGGCTAACATTCAAGCCAGTCGGAATAGAGGGGGCTGGAAGAGGGCTACCCCTTTGCAGAACACATTACCACCTTGGTCCCGGCCAAGTTCAAAATGCCCCCCATCGGTCAGTATAATGGAGAGACCGACCCTAGTACTCACTTGGATAAGTATACGTCCTGGATGGAGTTACATGGACTAGGAGAGGAGCTGATGTGCAAAGCATTCCCGCTCACGCTGGGGGATCGAGCGCAGAGATGGTTCCGTTCCCTCTCCGACGCATCAATTGGAGGATGGGATGAGCTGCCCGACCTCTTCTTGACACAATTCATGGGTTCGAGGATGAGGTCAACCCCGAATGAGAGGTTAGTCAACGTGAGGCAAGACAAAGCTGAGCCTCTGAAGTCATATCTGGACCGCTTCAACAAACTGGTCCTCAACATGGAGCAGGTGTCGGATGACGCCATCTTCATGGCCGTCATGACCGGATTAAGGTCCCGAACCAGGTTTTGGTGGTCCGTCCACGAGGAGGGGCCAAAAACGTACCACGACTTCCTCAACCGAGCAGAGCGGTATATTGGGGCCGAGGAGGCCATTCCAGAAGACAGACCCACTGAAAGAGAGAAGAGGCCTAAACGGTGAGAAGAGAGGAGGGAGAAAAGAAGAAAACCCCTGAAGCCGTTCAGGCCGGCCACGAATTTCAGGACCTTCCAACCTGCCGGCCCCGGCCAGGTAACCGAAATCCTCACGGTTACCCCGTCACAAGTCCTTACAGAGATAAATGATCAGAATCTGCTGCCCGAACCGCGACCCATGCGGGCCGACCCGAACCGCCTTAACCAGAACAAATATTACAAGTATCATAAGGCAAAAGGTCATGATACAGATAAGTGCTAGGCGCTCCTGACCGAGCTGATGAAGCTAATCGATCAGGGCCAGCTCAAAAAATATGTGAAGGGCCAAGGGCAGCACGGCCAAGGGGCGCCACCAGTAGGACCTCCACCGCCACCACCGAATGGCGCTGCTCGTGAGATCCACACCCTCGTCAACAACAGTTTCGACAAGCAGCGTGGATCCAAGAGAGCCCGAAAAGAACAAGTCCGGGAGGCTAGAAACGCTTACCAGCAATGCGTTCCACCCAAGACGGCATCCCGCCACGCACCTATCCTATTTACTGAGCTGGACAATGAAGGGATAGCGCACCCACACAGCGATACCTTGGTGGTATCGCTCAATATCTGCCGGACCATGGTGCACAGGGTCATGGTTGACACCGGCGCCTACGCCAACGTGCTTTATCTGAGCACCTTCAAGCGGATGGGATTTCATGAATCCCAGCTTGTGCCATCCTCCGACACAATTCAAGGTTTTGGAGGAATGAGTACCCGGGGACTCGGTACTTGTGAGCTTAAGGTCCTGTTCGGATCCGGCGACCGGGAAGTGTTCACAACGACAGAGTTCAAAGTGGTGGACTTGAACTCTCAATACAACGCCATTTGGGGCAGACTACTTCTCGCTAAATTAAAAGCGGTGGTCTTGATATATCACCTCGCTCTTAAGTTCCCGGTGGACGACGAGGTGTATGTGGTGAAGGAAAACCAACTGGCCGCTAGAGAGACAGACATGGGGCTGCGTTCGAAAGAGCGAGCTTAATCAGCTCGAGCTCGCTCAGGCCGCCTCGGCCGACAAACAGCTGGAAGACGCCTTTGAGGATTCCATCCTCGATATTGCCGAACAAAATCAGACTGACATGGAGGTAGCTGCTGAACCTCCACAACCGGCAATTGTCCCAGACCCACCGGCCAGATCCATCTTCGAGGTTGGATCCTCCTCTGGCACAGCCGCCCAGACTAGCCGCCGAGAAACAGCCGTGGCCGCACAAGAGCCCGAGGAGGAATGGGGATCCATCGATCCCCAAAGAGATGGACCCCAAAGACGAGCGGCGCCTGTTGAAGAGTTGGATCTCGTTGGCATGGATCCAAACAGACCAGATCGGGAGCTGCGGATCGGTAGAGAGCTACAAGAACCTGTCTGCATGAGCTGATAACCTTTTTACAGGACAACACTGATGTCTTCGCATGGGCTCACGAAGACATGGAAGGCATCCGGCCAGAAGATGCCTGCCATCACCTTAACATAGACCCTGCCGCCCAACCAGTTGCCCAGAAAAGACGCCGACTGAGCCTAGATAGATATGATGGGCTAGAATTGGAAGTTCAACGGTTGTTAGGTTATCGCTTCATCAGGTAGACCAAGTACGCCACCTGGGTCTCCAATCCCGTCTTGGTCAGGAAGCCGAATGGGTCATGGTGACTGTGCGTAGACTTCACCGATCTGAACAAAGCCTGCCCAGGACTGCTTCCCGCTACCCAACATAGATCAGCTCGTTGATACTACCACTGGACACGAGCTAATGAGCTTTATGGACACATATTCGGGTTATCATCAGATACCAATGACCGAGGAAGACCAGGTCCATACAACTTTCATCACCGACCGGGCACAGTACTGCTACACCATGATACCGTTCGGTTTGAAAAACGCAGGGGCTACTTATCAACGGCTGGTGAACAAAATGTTTGTCACCTAGATCGGGAAAACGATGAAAGTCTACGTGGATGACATGCTAGTAAAGTCCAAATAGAAAGCCGACCACGTAGGCCACCTGACGGAAATGTTCGACATCCTGAGGAGATACAGGATGAAGCTAAATCCCAAGAAATGCTCCTTCGGGGTAGGCTCAGGAAAGTTCCTAGGATATATGGTGAGCCAGCGAGGAATTGAGGCCAATCCCGAAAAAATTCAGGCAGTCATGGACCTGACCCCGCCAAGACGGATCAAGGACGTCCAGAGTTTAACAAGCAAAGTGGCCGCCCTCAACCGTTTCATATCTCGATCCACTGATAAATGCCGATCATTCTTCAACTTGATCAGAAGAAACACGCAATTTGAATGGAACAATGAATGCCAGTCGGTCTTAGAAGATCTCAAGAAAGCACTCATGGAGGCCCCAGCCCTGGCAAAGCCTCAGTCTGGTGAAAAATTACAGCTCTACTTGGCCGTGTCCGAATATGCAGTAAGCTCTGTGCTAGTCCGCACAGAGTAGAAGGCTCAGTAGCCCGTTTATTATGTGAGCCAGTCACTGCACGACGCCGAGCTCCGGTACCCGGCGATGAAAAAACTAGCCTATGCACTAGTCATCTCAGCCCGGAAGTTGCGGCCGTACTTCCTTGCACACCAAATTGAGGTATTAACTAATTTTCCACTAAAATAGGTACTTGGCCGCCCAGACGCTTCTGGACGATTGTTAAAATGGGCGGTCGACCTCGGCCAAAGGTCAAGCCCTCGCTGACTTCATCGCTGAGTTTACTCCAACTCTCATCCTTCGTGAAGAAATGATAGAAAAGCCGTGGAGGATGTACGTGGACGGGTCATCCACTGCCCACTATACCGGGGCTGGCATCGTACTGGTCAGCCCCACCCAAAAATACTTCTGTTCGGCACTACGCTTCAAATTTCCTGCCACCAACAACGAGGCCGAATATGAAGCACTTTTGGCCAGACTGGACATGGCCAAACAGTTTGGAGTGGACGACCTTGAGGTCTTCAGTGACTCCCTCCTGGTAGTCAATCAAATTTTGGGCGAGTACGTAGCCAGAGATGAACAAATAGCTAAGTACTTGAGATCCGTCGAGGTGGCCTCTGCAGAATTCAGGCGAATCCGAGCCGAGCAGATTCCGCGTAGTAAGAACGCACAAGCCGATGCTCTTGCTCGATTGGCAACTAGTGAAGGAGTCGAGAATATTGACTCAGTTAATATCGGAACAGTGGACAGCTCAGCTCTCAACCACAAAGAAGTTTATGATATTGAGCCGAAAGTGACTTGGATGATACCGATCATCCAATACTTGGAAGGGGGGAAGGTCCCCGTCGATCAGGGTGAGGCCAGAAGGTTGAGGATCTGAGCTTCCCGGTACACTATCCAGGACGGTCTGCTATACAAGAGAAGGTTTTCCCATCATCTCCTGAAATGCCTGGATGAAGACGAGGCCAAGTATGTACTAACCGAGATCCATGAAGGTGTATGCGGCAACCATTCAGGAGGCCAGTCTCTGGCCTTCAAGGTTATCAGGCAGGGATACTTTTGGCCTAGTCTAAAAAAGGATGCTATCAACTTCGCTAGAAAATGCGACAAATGTCAGAGATGCGCACCCCTCATCCAAGCACCTTCGGAGGATCTAAACTCAATCATGGCCCCATGACCATTCACAAAGTGGGGAATAGATCTAATTGGCCCGATGCCGACTGGCCGAGGAGAAGTAAGATTTGCTATAGTCGCCATCGATTATTTCACCAAATGGGTAGAAGCGGAGCCTTTGGCGCAAATAACCGAGCTGAGAGTTACGAACTTCATATGGAAATCTATCATTTTTCGGTTCGGGGTCCCCCATTCCATCATCACAGATAATGGTCGGCAGTTCGACAGCGACGATCTAAGGACATTCTGTGAAAACTTGGGCATCAAGAAGCTGCTCTCTACCCCATATCATCCTCAAGGAAACGGCCAGGTCGAGGCAATGAATAAAATTATCAAGCACACCCTGAAGGCCAGACTTGAAGAATCAAAGGGAGCTTGGGTTGATGAACTGCCCGAAGTGCTATGGGCATACAGAACGACGACCAGAACAGCAACAGGAGAAATGCCATTTTCCCTAGCATTTGGATCTGAGGCGGTTATCCCGATCGAGCTCGACGTCCACACTTGGAGAGTGAACAAATATCAAGACAAGCAGAGCACGGAAGCTCTAACGGCCAACCTGGACTTACTAGAAGAAAGAAGAATGGATGCAGACATAAAAAATGCCATCTACAAGCAGCAAAGTGCAAGGTACTACAACTCAAGGGTCCGAGCTAGAAAATTTGATGTTGGGGACCTCGTTCTCAAGAAAGTCTTACTACCAAGTGGATCCTTGGGACACAACTGGAAAGGACCATACAAGATTAGTAGAATCCTAGCCGGGGGCGCATACGAGATAGCCGACCTGAATGGCAAGGTGGTGTCCAAACCATGAAACATAGAGCACCTGAAAAAGTATTATCTTTAGCCGGCTAGGATTTCAGTTGTAATTTCTTTTGTACATTCTTTATACTTAACTAATGAAGTTATTTCCCAGTTTATATATCGCTTAAGGCTACGACCTCATCCGAGCCGTCCAGGCCGGATGGAACAGTAAGGCTTCGGCCCACCAAGGCTTCAGCCCACTTAAGGCTACGGCCTCATCCAAGCCGTCCAGGCCGAATGGAACAGTAAGGCTTCGGCCCACTTAAGGCTACGGCCTCATCCGAGCCGTCCAAGTTGGATGGAACAGTAAGGCTTCGGCCCACTTAAGGCTACGGCCTCATCCGAGCCGTCCAAGTTGGATGGAACAGTAAGGCTTCGGCCCACCAAGGCTTCGGCCCACTTAAGGCTACGACCTCATCCGAGCCGTCCAGGCCTGATGGAACAGTAAGACTTCGGCCCACTTAAGGCTACGGCCTCATCCGAGCCGACCAGGCTGGATGGAACAGTAAGACTTCGGCCCACTAAGGCTTCGGCCCACCTAAAGCTACAGCCTCATCAGTAAGGCTTCGGCCCGCATAAGACTCCGGCCTCATCTAAGCTTCCCAGGCCGGGTGAAACGATGAAGTCCCGATGCACTATGGTTCCGACCAAGAATGAGAAATCAAACCAAATTGACAGCACAGGCTTCGGCTAAAACATTGACCAACCAGGAGTGAGAACTAATCTGACGAACCGAGCAGGCCAACACTTCAAGTATCGAATTTTTGTGAAATATTTACTAAGTGTTTTCTGATGTTAGAGCACCGAGCTGATTACATAATTAGGCCGAGCAAGTTTTACGTCAGTTGAACTACACA
Organism: Scutellaria barbata; assembly: GCA_028654395.1. Taxonomy (NCBI): domain Eukaryota; kingdom Viridiplantae; phylum Streptophyta; class Magnoliopsida; order Lamiales; family Lamiaceae; genus Scutellaria; species Scutellaria barbata. Next base: position 17,125,473 of record CM053650.1, read on the forward strand.
GAAATATAGCGAGCAATGGATCAATAAGAAAGGCTGGTATTAAGACCAAAACTGGTTTGGAGGCCAGTACCTCGTACAAAAAGGCCAAGTAGCCTAAAAAAAGAGAAGAAAGATACAAGAATAAACAAAAGCCGGCTAGACACCTACAACATCCACCACCTCGATTGCCCCGGCCTCCTCAATCACCCCAGCCTCTTCACTCGCTCTACCCTCCTCGGTCGCCCCGACCTCCTCCACATGGTCACCACCAGCCTCCACGGCCAATGCGTCCATATCCAGATCCGGATCAGACATCAACCGGATCGGAGGAGCAGGACGGAGCACGTGACTCGAGTCGGGGGGGAGATACCCTGGCAGGTCCTCCATCAGGCTCAGGTAGTAGCTCGGGAGAGGCAGCTTCTCCAGATATCCGCGCAAAGCCGCCATAAGGGGGCGGTCATCCAGCTTTTCCTTCCGCGCAACTTCGATCGCGACGATGAAGGTGAAAAGATAGGCCATCACCCCCTCATACTTGCACTCGACCGAGGCTTTGTACTTCCGGACAACAGAAGTCTTGTCCGCAGGAGCAGCCCGAGCAGCCTCCAGATCGGCCTTAGCACCTTCCAGCTCCGCCACCACCCTAGTATGGTTCACGGTTAGGTCAGTGAAGCACTGTCGGTCGAGCTCGGCAGCCTTGGTGGCCTGGGCCAAAGCCTCGTTGGTAGAGGCGACTTAAGCTTTCAGCAGCTCCCTCTCCTCCGAAGCGGCGACGAGCTGACTACTCTTATCCCGCAGCTCGGCCCTTTTGGCATTATACCTCTCGAACTGGTTGAGATGAGAAAGGTGACCCCGCCAAGAGAAGACAGAAGCTTGGACCTGAAGGATGGAGGCGCATAAGCTCATGTCGGAGACCGACATCTGCCCGGCATATCTCTCCAGCTCCTCCGTCCACGCCTTGGCTGGGGCTTCCATGGCTGGTTCGACCCTAGACGGGAGAACATTTATCAGCTCTGTGCTCGGCGGCTGGACACGCGTGTAGCTGATCTGGAAGGGCGGCAACCTTCCGAGGTACTCCTTAGACTCCTCGATCCGAGCTGGATCCCAGCCACAGATGCTAATCGACCCGGTCAGTGGATGATCAGAAGCCCCGACCCCAGAAGAAGCAGCAATAGTGACCTCTTGGGAGCTGGGGGGTCGAGTGACCGGGGCTGTCCTAGGGCGTTTCGGAGGAGGAGACTGCCTCGGTGAGCGCTGAAGAGGCACCCCGCGCCCAGAGGTAGCAGTAGCAGGAGCCGAGCGCTCCGAACCGCGCCCCCTACCCCAGCCTGGAGCCCGAGCTGCCTGCCCTGCTCCCCTCGCCTGCTGGGCCCGAAGGCGGATATGCTCAGTAGGGTCCATCTGTTGGGGCAGGCCGTCAGCAGGAAGGTCGGCTGCCAAGGAAAATATCAACCAATTAGCACAAGTTCAATATCCGGCCAGCAACACATGTGAAGGGATAATCAATTACCTTGAAAATCGTTAGGAGCTGGGATGAAAGGAAGAATCAGTCCGGCCCGATTAAGCTTCTTCTCGGTCAAAAGAGCCTTGAATAGCAACCTCTTAGAATGGACACTCTCCTTCAGATAACGAAGTTTCCTCGAGAAGTCCGCACTCACCTCAAGAGCGTCAGGCGAGATAACTGCAAATCAAAGAATAATTGTAATATCAGGAGGCCGACCAGATTAACAACAATACGGATATATACCGTTGACCGACCTGAAATAAATAGGACAAGGTGTCCTTTGGGACGGGTCCCCACCGACTGGTCCAGGACTCATCCAGTCTCCGCCAACCCAGAACCACTTCGTCTTCCAATCTTTAATGGAAGACGGAAGACCCTTTATGAGCTGAGGACGAGGTGCTCGAGGAGAGATGTAATAAAGGTGGTTCTTGGCTCCCTGTAGTAGCTTCAGGGTATATAGCCATGACAACTCCTGAGGGCTCGAAACGCCGAGCTGAAAAGTATAAAAAGCGACGAGCAGCCCAAGGATTGACGACAAGCTATTTGGATGAAGTTGGTCGAGAGCGACTCCCCAAAAGTGCAAAATCTGTGTTAGGGGCGGCGCCAGAGGGAAACGTAACCCGTCCTCCAAATCTCGGAAGTTAATGGCTACACACTCCCGGGGAGGTTTATTCATTCTCTCCTCGGGAAAAGGGACGTCGAAGATGACCCCTCGAGGGATGTTGAACAGTGTATGCCACCGGTCAAGCTCAGTTCGGGTGGTAGTGGAAGGCCACTCCATGGCCTTAGAATCCTCAGAGGACTGCTCGGTCCTCCTAAACCTCCTCCGGGTAGGTACCCCAGTAGGGATACTGGGAGCTGAAGTTGACGGACCAACTTCTTCATCACCCGCCGTGACAGGGGCTGGACTTCGAACCTCTACGTCGGACGAGGAGGTCGACCCCAAAGAAAGTCTCTCCGAGCTATACCCCAGCTCAGCAGATTCATCCTGGCTGTAGCCCTAGACCGAGTCATTGGACGAAGAATTACCGGACGACATGGTTGGAGAAATTACCTAAAGGGATTCCGGCCAGATAGCGCTCCTCGGTTTGTCTAGCTTAATAATTCCTGCTCGGGGCTCTCGAAAAATATCGCAAGTAAAGTGAAGCAAATGGAAGGGGGACCTACCCTATTTATAGAAGAGGAAGCGACCGTTGGTATTCCCCTCGCTCGAGGTGACACGTGACATATTAAACGGCTACGATCTGATGACCCTTTAGCTACCAACCCTTCAGAATCGGAGGTCGGCTATGGATAAGTCAATTCAAGGTCGACCAGCCTACCCAGGTCGGTCATGGCTAGGTCGGTTCGGCGTCTCCCAAAGATAGATTATTTATTCAATGCCAAAGTCGTCGAAATTAGTTCAAGACAGATAAGAACAGAAGGTTAAATAAGTTTGATGATTCCAACTGAACTTAACTGGTTTGGAGGCCAGAACCTCTTGACAGAGTACTCGACATAAAAAAAAAACAGCTCGGATGAGTAGCTCGGTAATGGTCTAGAATACTGGAAAGGCTTCGCTCATCTTCATTCAGCTCAGATGAATAGCTCGGTAATGGTCTAGAATATTGGAAAAGATGTTAACAGTTTACTAACCCGAACAGACCTCTCACTCAATATTAACATATGAGCTAGAGCGTTTTATGAACCTATTATGGTTGCTGAATATGTTGCCAAGTACTTAAACTTAAGAGATCTGTCCAGGCCTCTTTCCGACCAAGATCGTATTAAGATATATCTAATCATCAGCACTGATCTCGATCACCTCGTCCTCCGCCCTGGCCGTTTGTGCACCTTCAGCCTGTCCAGCATCGGGAACATCCTCCATTGCAAGGTCAGGGTTGGACATTAGCTGAATAGGCGGAGCTGGCCGTAAGAGATGCTCAGATCCAGGAGGCAGATAACCAGACAGATCATCCATCAAATCCAAGTAATACTTTGGGAGAGGGTTTTTCTACAGATAATCAGCCAGTGAGTCTGAAGAGGACGACCGTCGAGCCCGGCCTTCCTTAGCACCTCCATGTTATCCATAAAGGTGAATAGGTAGGCCAGGATGCCGTCGTACTTACATTCTTTGGAGCCCTTGTATTTTTGTACGACGGCCACCTCGTTCTGCAGGCCGGCCTGAGCAACCAACAATTCAGCTCGTACTGTTTCTAGCTCGGCCTAAAACGCCTCCAAATTCCTCCCCAGTATGGCCCTCTCTCGATCAAGGTCGAACGACCGCTGGCCTTCAAACTCAGCCGACTTTATGGTCTTGGCCAACAAATCTTGGGAGGAGGCTAGCTGAGCTTGAAGGGTTTCTTTTTCCTCAGCAGCTGAAGCAACCTCAGCTCGCCTTTTGCGAAGCTCTACCTCTTGCGCATCAAACTCTTTCTCTCGCTCCAAGTGCTTAAGGTGGGCTCGCCATGCAAAAATAGACGCCTGAGCTTGAAGGACAGAAGAGCAGACATCCATGTCTATTGCCGACATCAGCCTACTCTGCACGGACCCTAATTCGTTCAGCTGGATCCATCCGTGGACGAAGACCCTCTTGAGGGAGGACGGTTGCAAAAGAATCTTTATTTAGCTAAGGACACAGTCCAACATAAATTCAGTGTAATAATCAGGGGCTCACCAGTGAAATCGACGGGAGCTCGGAAAAAAGGGAAGGTCAATCCGGCTTGGGCAAGTCGACTCTCCCTGATTAACTCCCTGTAAGTTCGCTGGGTGGGAGCGACGTTATCCCACAAGTAACGGATTTTTCGGGAAAAATCCTCGCCAATTTGGAGATTATCAGATAGAATCTCTGCAAGACAGAGGAAATATTAAAATATTAGAAGGGCTGATCGGGAGAAATATAAATGTATACCTCTAGCCGCCCCAAAACCAATCGGGCATGGCATCCTCACAGCAGACTCACGGTCAAACTCTTAAGGGCTCTTCCAATCCCCCCTACCCAGAGCCAATCATACATCCAGGTCCAATGTGGTAATGGAAGGTCACTCACTAGTTGAGACCGGAATGGGTGAGGTAAAATGTAGTAAAAATATTCCCATGCTCCAGGTATGAGTTTAATGCTGAACAGCCAAGACAGCTCGTCGGGGCTAGGTATCCCAAGGTTATGTCTATGAAAGAGGATTAACAAACCTAATATGGTTGACCAACTATTTGGGCTGGGCTGCCTAGGTGCTATCCTCCAGTGCCATAAATAATTAGTCAGACAGCGCGCTATGGGGAATCGAAGGCCTCTACAAAGCGCCTGAATATTAACAGCGACGCAATTTCTAGGCGGACGAATCATTCGTTCCTCAGGTCGGGGAGCAATGAATTCAACGCACTTCGGAATATTTAAGAGTCTGTGCCATCGATCCACATCCGATTGAGATAGAGTAGAAGCTATATTTATGGCTCCTGAGTCCTCAGCTCGGTGATCATGACTTTCACTGGCTTGGGATTCTGAAGGGTTTGGGGCTGGCCCAGAATGTGAGGTACCAGCCTCCTCAGCAACACCCCTAATGTCCACTCCCGGAGGACTAGATCCTAAGTTTCGGTCAGATGCTCTACTAGACATAATTGGAAGAAAATTAATTTACTTTACAGGGAGACCACCTCGGGTGATGCAGCACAAATGAGTATGCTCGTTTCGCTCAGAGGATTAAAATTATTCGAGACTTCGAAGAGAAAAAAATGGTGAATGAAGTAGAGAGACACTCATATATATAAGAGCGTGTCAGGACTTTTCAGCTTCCAACCATTAAGATGAAAACACGTGGACAATCAAGTGGATATAATGCTACGCGCCAAGATCCAATCAGATAAATAGTTCAAAGTCTTACTCAGTTGGGTGTAGCAGAATCAGTTAGACCCCGGCAGAAATAATTTCCGTCGTGGTCTAAGGGGCTATTGTTGGATCGACATATCCGAGCTGCGCAGGTCATGTACTTAATCGATAAAGAATTGTCAGCTCGGGACCCGAAATCGGTCAGACATCTCGACCGGATAACCCTCCTGGATGGCACCCAGGGCATTCAATCCGAAGATGGCCGAGGTAAACAAATGGCCGAGCTAAGCAGGGTATTCCGAGCAGGGGACAACCGAGTAGGATCAAGCCAACCGTAAAGAAATCGTGGGTGATAAAAACCGCCGCACAACACCGAATAAATAGGCGGAAAACAAGGAGAAGGTGGGCATAACCTCCACACTCCCCCACGACCTCCACTACTTACATTCTTTGTCTATAAATAGCTGTAATTTTAGTTTGAAAATGATCTGAATCCTCATTCTGTACAAAGCACTAGAGAACTCATTTTTCTAAGATAATCAAAAAAGGTCCTGTCCGGTCCCCAAAACCGTCCAGGATCAGCCGAGCTAATATTACCCGAGTAGGCTCCGGGCACAGTGTTTGCTTCGTTCACATACTATAAACCACTCACTTTTGTTCAGAATTCAACTTTCTTTATATCAAATCGGGTGTTCGACGAGGAATTAATCAAATACAAATTCCGATGTCAACATGATAAAAAATAGAAGAGAAAATAAAGAATTTAAGATGTGTTCCAAAATATGTAAATATTGGTGTCTATTTATAGAAAATTAAAAAATACGAATTTCGATATATATATATATATATATTTTTTTTAAATACATATTATCTACAATATTTACAATATATATTTTATCCATATATAATCTAATTGAACCAATCAAAATATGACATATGTCATCTCTTGATTGACCAACCCAAGTTGCGAGATGGATTGAGATTTAGACCTCAAGTCATTTTAGTGGCAATCTATAATTTAGTTTCGTAGTCATTTTAATTGCAACCTATAATTTAGTTTTTTTTTTTTTTAACTTTTCTTTGTCTTTTTTTTTAGGATGGGTTGGCAACCCAGACAGATGGAGATAATCTAAAAACGAGTCAAAAATGAGAAAATAAGAGAAAAACATGGTTTCGGTGGAATTAGTTAATATTTGAATCAATTTTTAATTTCATTTTTTCATTTTTTTGTTGATATTTAAAATCAAAATTATCACTTGAATAATAATTTAATTTTTCTTTTATGTTGGTGGCATTAATATTTGATGGATCTCAATGTATCATCACAAAAACTTGGATGTACCTGTTGTATAAATCAATTGAGTCAACTCGATTCGAAGGTCATTTGTATTTATCGATATTTTACCGATATTTATCGATATTTCTCCGATCTTTCATCTATTTTCCTACCATTTATACCATGGAACTACTGATATCGAAATCGATATTGATATTTATCGATATTTTGCCGATATTTTGATAAAATTTCTTATTTTTTTTATCAGTTACGTGAAAAAAATGAAAATATCGGAGATATATCGCTACAGACCGTTATTATATCGGTTATGTGAAAAAATGGAAATATCGAAGATACATCGGAGATATTTCCGAATATTTTCATCCTTCACTAAAAGATATCACACAAATAACTAAAAGTATTATATATTTGTGAGTATATGAATACACGGGAGAAAGTGTTGGCGTAGATAGCTTGGTACATAGACATAGGACGCATGAAGATTACAATTGGTTTTATGGTATAAATTATAGGAAAATCTGTGAAATATTAAAAAATATCGTAAATATCAATGGAATATCGGAGAAATATAAATATCGAAAAAATATCAATAAGTATAATATACTGATATTTCCACCGATATCGATATTTCCACGTTATTTCCGTAAAATTGAGATACCGATATTTCCATCGAAATGATATTTTTATCCTTATTTTTAGTTATTAAGATACCGATATTTTCATCGAAACCGATATTTTTATCCTTGTTTTTAATTATGATACATTTTAGTCTAGTCTATTCATGTTCGTATAGTCGATTGTCGATAATGCTCTCACCAGAATGGACTACATGATGATAACAAAGTTGGCACCTCGTTGACATCGCTTGTCGACGACACTCTCACTTAAACATACTACATGGTGATAAACAAATCTAGCATCTCGTTAGACATGAGAGGATAGTTGACTATAAACAAATATTGCACCTCGTTAGATATAGGAATCACAGTTTCGTGAGTAAACGCGAATACCCTAACCGCCTAAATCCTAATAAGGTGGGTATGGGTAGTTTTAAATTGGATTGAGATAGAGTTTGAGAAAAATAAAAAAGTCTCATTAAAACCATACAATATATATGTATAACATGTGTTATGTAGGAATCCAACCATGCATCTTTTAATTTAAAAAAAAAAACATCTACCATTAAACTTACTAATAATTTATAATAAAATATCCACTAAAAATTTATATAAATATACTATAAATTTAAAACATATCCCAAAATAAATATATGTGTTATGCTACAAGTCTAAGTTAAAAAAAAGGTTAATACAAAATATCAATTTAGATACAAATAAAAAAAATTTATATTTTGTAAAAGAATATTGGGTGGGTACAACTACCCATCGGGTAATGATAATTGAGAACAAGATAAGTACGGATAGTATAATATTAATATGATTAGAGTTTGAATTTCCCTAAATGATAGGGTAACATACCTATTGCCATCCATGATTAGACATAATCAAAAGCTTGATATCGGATCCAACCTATGCAGAACACATACATAAGTTGGCAGATAAATTCCTTAATGTTTTTTATCCAAGCCACAAATCTATCAATATACGCATTAATAAAATCATGTTGTATCGTGTTTTTAGAAGTCCAGATGACTCGTATAAGGGATTTTTTAAGGTGAGCATGCATTTTGGAGATAATCGAACCGTATCAAAATCCAAACCAAAATAGTTCCGAACCGATAAAAAACTGTTGATTGTTTGACTTTATTTGAATCGAATCACTTCTATTTTTTTGTATCAAACCGAACTGTACAGAATTGAATAACAAAATTTAGAATCAAATATAATCGATTGCAAGGAAGTAACTTTATACATCTTTATATGTATCATTTAATTCATTTTTCTATATCGTTATATTAGATTAGTTACAAAATTGATTTAATTTATTATCATTTAATACTATTATAATTTTAAAACTCCATAGATGAAATTAATAATTAAATAGTAGAATATTATATTTCAACGAATAATTTTTGGAAATACATAAAATCTATTAACTATAATAGGTAATAATCAAATAATTAGTTTATAACTTATACAAGGTAATGCATTATATATATATATATATATATATATATATATAAATTCAAGTTTTTATCTATCTTCAAATTTTAAAATAAACTTATATTTAATTCTCTTTTAAAAGTAAAAGTTTTTGATGATCACTTACGAGGTCTACACCAAGAAGATTTCGAAAAATAAAATTTGAAGAAAACTTTAAATGTAATCTATTGTTTTCAAGAAAAGATGATCACTTTAATAAATTTTCAAGTTTATTTTATTAGTTTTATGACTTGTTTTACAGTTTAAATTAAATAACATCATACGAGTCATTTATTTATTTAATTTTACATTTTGTTTGAATGAATATTTGTTTCAAATTATAAAATTCTAAATCTCCGAAACTTGAACTACTCTGCTATATTGTATCCGAATCTCAAAATGAACCAAACCAATTCGATGAAGCAATTTTGAATTTTTTTTCTTGATATCCTCCCCAAATCTCCAAACTTTGGAGTGATTTCGGGGATTTTTTAATCTCAAAATTGCTTCGAACCATACTTACTCCTAGAATTTTCATAGAAGTATGAGTTCCCCTGAAACTGAGACCAGTTTATAACGAGATTACAACTAGCATCCAATAGTTTCAATGTAACATGGAGCCCTTCATGGCGATGGTTGCCATATGAACCTTCTTGATCATCTGTTGGGTAAATGTAGAATTTTTTTACATGGGACAATCGTTCCACGAGATCATGACATTAAAGGTTGGCATCTTTGTACGACGAAGGGGCCATAGTGATGGAAAACTACAAGTTCGCTTGCAATGAAAGCGGGGTGGGTCGACAAGACTGCCATTCGTGTGAATAATTGCTCGAACAAGTTTTTCAGATGGGCAACTGTGCCTTTTGGATGGGAACACATCGTCATGGTGAGTTTTGGATTTGGTAGGTCTGGACAAAATTCTAAACTGCACTCTATTGAGATAAAAAAATCCACAGATCACGGTTTGTAACTTACCCAAGTCGAAGTTTCTCTAATCATTAGACTCCATCCTTCCCTAATACAAAACAATATCACTAGGCGTATGGGTCAAATAGGATCTGATTAGCCTAAATCTCCGCCTTTTTTTATGTCATAACCTTTATAATAATAAAAGTTTTATGTACAAATTTCATACCTCTTTCAATGAATAACTTAGACTTTTTTACTATAAAAATTTATTTAGTATAGTTGAAACCTTTATGCTATAATAATTTAACTTTTATGTTATATTAGTATAACATTTATGTACAAATATTATAACTTTTATATACTTAAAGAATAACATAATATTATATTATTACAACATAAATGTTGTACTATTATAATATAAAGATTATGTTATTACAACATAAATGTTTTGAAATATATTATAGTTCTGTCATGTATGCAAAAAGTTATGCGAACATTATTTAAAGATTATGAGGATATAACTAAAATGTTAAGTTCGCTAAATTAAAAGGTTAGGTAAATAAAATTTAGGGTTTGAGTTAGGGGTTGGGAGCGTGTGAGCACATAAGGCGCATGTGGGAAGCATGAAATACACTATCAGATCAGGTTGACCCAATAACACATAAGACGCATGTGGGAGACATGAAATACACTATCAGATCAGGTTGACCCAATAACACGGATTTAAAATCCATACACTTGGTGCATATAAATAATTATGATAAATAATTACCATTAATATTTAAATACTAATCTAACCGAAAGGCCATCTATACTATATATAGAGAGTTCATATCCCCATATGCCACTATTCCCTATATTTTATCTCAAACTACCCCAAAATGTAACAAAACATCCCCATGTGCCACAATTTTATGCCAAAATACTATTTTACCCTTGTTGACTTTCATAAATTTCCAAAAAACGATGCTTGTCATTAGCCATTTTTTCTTTTTTCAATCTTTACATTTATTAGATCCGGATTAGCCCTCTGATCAATATCAGGCCCAACATGCTTCCGTAAATAAAATAAAATTGACTTTGAATCATACCTCGCTTTTGTCTCTTAAATTCCCTTGGACTTCGGTTCAGGTTTTACGGATCAAAGATCCAACCACTCGCCTGCAGTCTATGGTTCTGAAATCGATTTTCTTGGGAACCCAGATCGCAATCCTTCTCAACGGCCACCTGCCTTTAAGGAGATCACGGGGAAACTCACTGCTGGCTGAATGTTAGTCAGAATTATAAATTTTTTGGACAGAATGTCGGAAAGCAAAAGCCTTGTTTATTGAATAATATAAACTAAACTATTTTACAATAATTATTTTCTCCGCCATTGGAGGAGAAACTTGATTTAGCCAATCATAGCTAAAACTTGAGAGGGGAAACCCCCATGAAAAGGAAAGCTTGAAAGCTAAACTATTACAACTAGAGAGAAGATTTCTCGAAAACTTATGGTAGAAAGAGAAGGTGTGGATTTTCGATGATCTTCTTCTAAGGCTGAAGGCCTCCTTTTATAGGCATCAATTTGCTCCTGTGTGGATCCATTATTGCATTGTCAGCTTGCACTCCATTTGTTGAGTGATTATGGGGCCGACCTCCTTTATTTTCCACCTACCGTTTGGTAAGTGCACCATCTACCATTCCTTGCTGAGTTAGGTGGCTTCATTGTCTTATAGCGTCGGCAACGAATCTTCTGTTGAGTAGAGGGATCCTCCACTTTTGTCCTTTAAACCGGATGTCTTATTCTTCAAAGGTGGCGGGGCCGGCCACTCTTTCCTGTTTGAAATAGCATCCAATGCTTATTACACTGTATTCCTAAACTATTACATTTTTGGAATACAATACAACTTGTTTACTATCGAGTCCAATTAGACCCGCTTTCTTTTATTACATTTTTGGTTTTTATTTTCTAAAAACCCTTCACTTTTCCCCTTTTCTTTGGGTAATTGGATTTGTCCTGTTTAATTTTAAAATCTTGTCCGTATAAAGGTTTCTCTTGTACCTGACAGTAAGAACATATTCTTTCTTCCCATCGTCCGATATGTATCATGTTACATACCTTTTTCTTGGTTTGTTCTGTTGCCGGAACCTTGTTTTTCCAAATTAATTTCCTCTTATTTTCGAAGAGGCTTTCAGCAAATTTGGTTGTATTTCCTGTCATTGAGTTCAACAGGAATGACCCATTTGCAGAATTTTGAAATATTTTGAACGGGTATTTAACTTTGTCCATCTCTGTGAGACAGACCCAAAGTCCCCAGGCTCGCCTTGTAGATATATCATCTTCGATGAGAGCGACCACCAAGGGGCTATTTGATGGTGGGGCTTTAGCTCGGTCAAAACCCACCATATCTGGTCTCTGTAGTTTAATAAATTGAAAAATTGGGTGAGACCCTTTACCCATAATTTTAGGAGTTGCTGAAATGATCTTTAGCTCTAATGTATCTTCTCGACCCAAATGTGGGTTGTTCTGCCATGATTCGTGCACAGCAGTAGCTATCGAATTTGGTAGTTTGGAAATCTCTGAAAAACTAGGTGCGATAGTAAACACCGAAGCAATTACTTCGAAGTCGAACCATTCACGCACATCTTACGGGTTTATACCCGGGAGCATCCAAAGTCTCAAATACTTTCCAAACCAATCGGCAGTTATTTTTTTTGGATTGATCCCATTTCTCGTAACCAATTTCTCCCATGTTCTTTGGTAAACCTGAAATGGAGAAATAGTTTGGTTAGTGTTAACCTGTCTCGAGCCTTAAGTTAACCTCTTCCTCTTTTACCCCAGAGGTGCTGGGTTGACTCGGGTTGCCTGGAATTGCTTCCTAACCTTCCGAATTAATATTTTTATCGGAGTCCGATAAAACACTTGATTTGGCTTTATCAGCCCTTTCACCGGTGTCCGATGAAAAACATTTGTCAGCAAGATATCCTGTTTCAGGTATAAAATTACCCTGCTTGTTCATCGATGATGAACCTTTCTCTTATATTTCTTTATTGATCACCAATGGTGAACATGTCTTGTGTAGCAGTCCTTCTAATGCATTCCATAAATGACAGTTAGAAGTTATTTCCGCTTTCAAAGTTTTTTGGACCTTGTCCAAATCTGCTTTTTGTACATATGCAGCTGCTTCGGCTCGTGTCCTAAGCAACTCAAAGGCCTTGTAAAGTTCCTCAAGGTTTTTCCTGAGGTGTCTTGCTCGAACTGTGATGGAATCTGCTTCAAGGATATCTATCTCTCGTTAAGAAATCTGCAAGAACATTTTCATTAGATTTCACAATGATAATATCAAATAAATAATATTGACATTCTGCTTGCCATCTGATAATACGAGCTTTTTCGATTTTTGATTCAAGTTTATTTTTTAGAAAAGCTTTGACATTTGTATTATCAACTTTTAAAATAAATTCTTTGGCTAATAAGAATAAAGACCATTTTTTAAATGCCTTCCAAACCGCAAATGATTCTTTCTCGTTAATATGCCAGACTCTGGCTTGTTGTTCTGTAAAGAATCCTCCTGTGTATCTACATGGCTCTTCACCGGTAGATGTCTTTCTCATGAGTACTGCTGCCCATCGAAAGTCGTTAGCATCTGTGTAGATTACTAACTGATCCTCATCTTGAGGAATCACGAGTTTCGACAGGTTACTGCAAACCTGTTTTAACTCTCAAACCCGTTGGGAATGGATGTCTTCCCATTTCCATTTGGTTTTCTCATTGTTTTGTAATAAAAGACAGAAATCCTTGCGATATTTTGCTAAGTCCTTGATAAATGAACCTGCAAAATTAATCACTCCTAAGAAGCTTTGAAGATGCTTCTTATCTCTAAGAACATCAGGGAAATTACGGATTTTCTTCACAATGTGTTCCTGTAGTTCCATACCTGCATGGTCAATAATAACACCGAGAAATTTGATTCTATTAATCACAATTATTGCCTTCTTTTCAGAAAGCACTAAACCTTCTTTATGACATGCTTCTGAAAATATTTCAAGATGCTTTAAATGATCTTTCATATTTTTAGAGGCAATCAAAATATCGTCTATGTAAACAAACATAAACTCAAAATAATTTTTGAAAAGATTATCCATCTTTCGTTGGTATATCTGGGGTGCATTTGCAAGTCCCATTGGAAGTACATTCCAAATATACTGACCCTGTGAAGTAGAAAAAACCGTTAATTTCTTTGAGCCTTTTTCTAACTTGATCTGGTAGAATCCAGACTTACAATCAAATTTGGAAAACACTTTTGACCTTTTAATGCAATCAATTAAGTGTTCTCTACTTGGAATGTAATAACCATCAAATTCAGTATTCTTATTAATACCTTGATAGTTAATTACTAACCTTGCTTTTCCTCTCTTTATTTCACCATGGTTTCTTACCAAAAACCCAGGGCTACTATAAGGAGAAATACCTGCTTCGATCAGATTGAGATCGATATGCTCTTTAATAATCTTTTGCATATCCTTTCGATCTTCAATATTCATCTGAATTGGCTTATATCGAACCAACTCGTATTGGTATTGTTCTTTTACTTTTAGGGTTTTTGTCTCATCAAGCTAAAGGATTTTCATTGAAATTCCTTTGTATTAGCCCTTTTACATTTTTAAGGGAAAGTAAACTTTCATCATCAATGTCAATCTGGGGTGGTCATTCTTGTAAGACATTCTTTAGAAACATAATTGCTTCTTCATGTACCTTCTCCATTCCCTTTTGTCTATATGACAAAAGAGCTTCTCCAAATTTCCTCTTATCCTGCATTTTAGGATGAGTTAACTTGGCCTCATTATCACCACATTTGCTGCGAAAATTAATAGGCATTATCCTATTAAATGTTTTCTCTCGTCGCAAAACCTGTATCAAACTACCACAGTTAGTAGTAAAGGTTAACAGGTGTTAGGATTTCAATGTTTAGATTTTAATGAGACAAATCACATATGTAATAGGAAGTTTTGAGTACCCCATTTTTCACGATGTTTAAGTGAATACATAGACTAGAATTGAGTCTAGTGTTAAGTGCTAATAATGGAGGTTGAACAAGGATAACACTGCATCTATGCCCTTAAGAAAAGATATCACTGTAAGAATGCAGGATACAGTATTGCTGCATGAAGGCAGAATACAACATAGCTGCAAAAAGGAAGATACAACAACACCATAACAAGACAGAGCATCTCTACAGCAAAGAAGGAAAGAACGGCATGCAGCATCGCTACAAGAAAATGATACAGGAGTACTGCTAGAAGAAAATGATACAACAGGACTACCAGAAGATACTGCAACCAGGTCTAAGTTACCGCAGCACTGCAAGAAAGTATCAGCTGCACGAAGACCTAGGATACAACGCTAAGCTTACATTCCAGTCAAATTAATAAGCGCAACTTACAACAAGAAGTATCCTATAATCCTAGGAAGGATAAATGCAGTATGAGGAACGAAGACTCATGAAAGAATAAATAGAGCCGTTCCAGAAAAGATCAAAGTTGCAGATACGGAGCCAATACAAAGATGCCACGTGGACTGACGCGCTGCAGAAAGTTGCGAGCTGCAACTGCCGCATTAAATGCTCCGAAAGAAATAGTCAAGTCGCATTAAATGCGAACCATGCCTTTGGTCAGACTACTTCAAATTCAAAAGAGAGATGTCTCCTTCAACGGACATCTTCTCCTACAAGTATAAATAGAAGAAGAGATACACTGAAGCTGGTTACTGAAACTACTGATAACCGAATAATTCACAAAGCTTACAAGATCCAAGTATTCAAGTGTACGATCAGTTTCAATCACTTAACCTTCCGAAGTGAAGCAAGTTCAAGCTGAAAGTTTCCTCAAGGATTCAGAAGCTCATTTCGAAGCACCAGTTGAAGAAAAACCTTTTTATCTTTTTAACCTTATTGCTGTGTGCTTAGGTTGTTTTAATGGTGTCGAACAGTTTATAGGAGAGATCCTTGCTATTTGTATAGTTGTCTAGAGTTAGGCAGCTTCCCTGTGTGGGAGTGTGAAACCCTGTGTGAGTGAGCCTTTGAAGTTTGCAGTTGCTGTGTGTACGCTAGACTTCATTAGGTGGTTACTTTGTAAAGTTGATAGATTGTTAGGAGTGTCCTGTAATCCAATCTTGCTTAACAAAGTTCCTGCTCGAAGAGTAGTATAGTGGACGTAGAAGGATTACACCACCTTCGAACCACTATAACCATAAGTGTTTATTGTTTTCTATCTGTGCTTTTATCTTCTATTTCTTGTTTATATCATTTGCATAAAATGTTTTCTGATAGAAGCATATTTGAGAAAATCAGCCTTGTGTTTTTAAAGTAAATTTCTACTGCATATAAAACTCCAAGTTACAGCATGTTGCACTGTATCCCTATGCTGCAAGCAGTAACTATCTGACGCTGCAAGTTCAAGTAACTTGCAGAGCAGAACGGTTTGTTTAAAGAATTACAAAATCGACCAAGGTTCATTCACCCCTCCTCTGAACCTCGGACACCACTTGGGACCAACAAGTGGTATCAGAACGAGTTGGGTTAAAAGCCAACTTATCTGGTCACGTACCCAGATCCACATTTGTCTCGCTGTTTTCTCTGCATGAAAACTCATTTTTATAGCATATTATGGATTTCTCAAATCACAAGTTACCTATGTTTTCCCTAGAAGAATATGACGATTGGAAGATAAGAATGCGGGCACATCTATCAGCCATGAACGACGAAATGTGTACGGTCATCACCGAAGGACCAATAATCCCCACAAAAGTAAATCCCATGCTAGGTAGAGAGTTAGAGGAAGGAGCACCTCCACCACCAAACTTCCTAGTCAAACCAAGACTTGAATGGAACAATGAAGATAAAAAGAGAGCTAACTTGGATAATGTGGCCAAAAATGCTCTATTCATCACTTTGGATAAAGACACCTTCAGCAAGGTCAAACTTACAGAACATCCAAAGAAATATGGGAAAAGCTGGAGCAAATATGTGAAGGGACTGAGCTTACCAAAGATAATAAAATCTCCAATGCTACCCAACTATTCGAGCTCTTCGAAATGAAGAATGAAGAGACTCTTGAGCAACTAGACTTGAGGTTCACATCCATAGTGAACGAACTAGAAGCTCTGGGAAAACACTACATTCAAAAGGAGAAAAATATGAAAGTGTTGAGAGCCCTACCCGCGGAGTGGGACAGCAAGACCACTGCCATGAGAGTGTCCATAAACCTGTAATCCATGAGTACATTCGACCTATTCTCCGACCTCAAAGCATTCGAGTATGACATCAACAGACGGAGAAAGGAGTCCGAAGAGTCGAGCTCCAAAGTTACAGCGCTCACTGCCAGAGGCACCAAGGATACAACAATTGCTAGTTGCAGTAAATAGAACGAGGTTACAGTAGAAGTTGCTGAAGAGGACATGACGCTTCTCCTAAAGAAATTTAGGAGATTCATGAAGAGCAACAATAATAGCAACAACACCAATCTCAACAAAAAGAATGACTTCAGAAGAAGCCATCCACCTCCTCAGGTATCCTCTTCTCCACAGTCAAATACAGGAAATATTGACTTGTGTTATAACTGTAGGAAACCAGGACACTATGCAAGAAATTGTCCGTATCCAATCGTGCACAAATATCCTGAAGGAGAAAGAGAGCAGAGGGGAGATAAAAGAAGAGAGGAAAGACACAAGCTTCGAGCTCTCATAGGAGAGATGGAAAAAGTCAAGGATACAGTAGTTCCGAAGGAAGTATTGAAAGCTGCAGAATCCTCTGACAGCGACACTGAAACCTCATCCTCTGATGAAGAAGCACTGATATGCCTGATGGCTAAAGATTATGAGGAGAGCGAAGAAGATGAGGTAGTCTATCAACCGTTGTCCATACCAGAAAGTGAGGAGCTGAACATGATCCACTCCTTAAAAAGGATCATGAGTGACTTCGAGCTGATCAACTCAATTCATGAGGAACTGAAGGTTGAAAATGAGAACCTAAGAATCGACAATGAGATCCTCAAGAGCAAGAATATTTACATTACCAAAATGCTCGCAGCACGAGAGTCTGATAACTCGAAGTGTAGCAAGTTGCAACAAGAGGTCTCTAGATTAAATCTGCTGATCACTAAGCTAAAATTTGAGAAGGAAAGCTTGCAATCCATGATAAGCACTTTCAGCAAATCATCAAAGGATGTAAGAGATTGCATAAATCAAAATAGAAATCCTTTTGAAAAATCGGGTATAGGTTACAGCAATCACACCTCTCAGGATACAGCAAACACATCCAAAGCTGTAAAATTTGTTCAAGCTGAAACCCCAATGGAGAAGGAGTTACTAAGTGACTCTATGAAGATCTTGAACAAAACAGTAATGATGGATAAGGGGAAGAAACCCCAGTGCTCAACTGTAGGAAGTAAGCCTGCATCTAAGAACTGGCTGCAGTAGAAGTCATCTGCTGTATGCAGTAAGAGGATGCAGCAATCAACTAAGTTGCAGCACAGAAGAAACTTTCCCACCTATACTAAGACTTATATGTCTAAAACTCAAAGAGGATATACTCAAGAGAAGTATGGTGGAAGACCACACTACAAAGGTGTTGGTATCACACATGTTGTTAATACACACACTTATAACAAGCAGATTGCTAGGACAACTGCATATACTCAGAGAACCAATAAATCTTACAGCAAAACGATGACTGTTAAGAAAGTTTGGGTTCCCAAAGCAACTAACCCTAAAGGACCCGTACAGATATGAGTACCTAAATCTGTCTGAATTTGTTACAGGTTTCAGTGCCAAGTTGCAGCAGTGATGTATGGTATATTGACAGCGGCTGTTCAAGGCACATAACAGGCAGTAAAGATTCTCTGAAAGACTTCCAAGAATGTAAAGGACCAAATGTCATCTTTGGAGATGATTCCAAAGGAAGCACAAAAGGAAGTGGATGCCTAGTCAAAGGAAACATAAAAATCAAGGATGTATCCTATGTAAAAGGATTCGGATACAACCTTCTAAGCATCAGTCAATTCTGTGACAAAGGATACACAGTGGAATTCAACCTCAACAAATGCTTAATCAAAGACAGCACCTCAAATGAAGTCAAGCTTACAGGAACAAGGAGAGGAAACATCTATTTAGCGGATTGGAACCTCTCTACTCAACCTACATGCTTCATTGTGAATAGTCCACCAGAACTGAGCTGGCTGTGGTACAAAAGGTTAAGCCATCTGAACTTCAAGACTATCAACAAGCTAGCAAAGAAAGGCCTCGTAAGAGGATTGCCAAATATAGCATACAAGAAGGAAAATATTTGTGGAGCTTGTCAGAAACGAAAACAAGTTAAGAGCTCATTCAAAGACAAGTCTCAAAAGTCATATCACAGGATCTTAGATCTTCTACACATGGACCTTTTTGAACCAGTAGAACCAGTAAGCTTGAGTGGGAAGAAGTACTCTCTTGTAGTAGTAGATGACTATTCCAGATACACCTGGACGATCTTCCTTGCAAATAAATCAGAAACTCAAGACAAGCTACCTAATCTCATGAAGAAGATCCAGAATGAAAAGAGCTTGAGTATTGTAAAGATTAGATCAGACAGAGGAACTGAGTTCACAAACAAATTTATTAAGAAATTTTGTTCTGATAATGGTATTCGACATGAATACTCTGCTGTAAGAACACCTCAGCAGAATGGTGTAGCTGAAAGGAGGAATAGAACCCTCAAGGAAGTAGCAAGGACGATGATAGCAGAAGCAGAAATACCCAAGAGATTTTGGGCTGAAGCAACCAACACTGCCTGCTACACATAGAACAGATGTCTAATCATAAAGGGTCTAGACAAAATGCCTTATGAAATCTGGAATGGATACACTCCAAATATCCCTTATCTGCATATCTTTGGATGCAGGTGTTATGTTCTCAACAATGGAAAGGAGCATCTAAAGACATTTGATGCTAAATCAGACGAAGGAGTATTTCTAGGATACTCCGCTGTAAGCAGAGCCTTCAGGGTTTTCAACAAAAGAACCTTGGTGGTTGAAGAATCTATTCATGTGGTGTTTGATGAACCACACTGTGACACCAGGAAGTTGAAAGAGACACCTGAAGAGATAGTTCCAAGGAAAGAGAATGCTGTACCTTATATAGAAAGAGTTCTGCCTACAGAAGAAGACAAAGAAGAGGAAGCTGTATCTTTGGATACAGCAGATATTCTTACAGCAGCAAAACCACCTGCATTACAGCAACAAGAAGAACAACCCAGACAAGAACATGTCTTTGAGCCTGACAGGACATGGTTAAGGAATCACCCAAGGGATCTTATCATAGGAGATCCATCCATTGGTGTAAGAACCAGAAGATCTATCCCTCATGAAGCAATGTTTGCATGCTTCATATCCCAGTCAGAGCCTAAGAATGTTGAAGAGGCACTGCAAGATAGCAACTGGATACATGTCATGCAAGAAGAACTAAATGGTTTTGAAAGAAACCAAGTGTGGAAGACAGTTGCAAGACCAATTCATCAAGGAGTAATAGGAACAAAGTGGGTTTTCAAGAACAAGTTAGACCAATCTGGACTCGTTGTAAGAAATAAAGCAAGATTAATTGCTAAAGGATACAGGGGCTGAAATTAAGAGAAGCGCCCCCAAGAAGCTCTTCAAGCCGGAGTTTGAACTGCTTCATGATATTTGTGTATATTTCATTGAAGGCAGAACCGGGAGTTATGACAAGTGCACAGATTTCTGGTTCCGGATCATGTCTGCTATCATGGCCGGAGAAAAGGTGAACTGGGCGAGGTTCATCATGAAGAGGCTGTGGGAGGAAGCAGAGAAGATAACGGAGTGTCGGAGCTACGGTATTACCATCTGTTCTCTGCTTTACAAGCTTGGCCTTCAACTTGCAGCACCTGCCCCCATTCACATCGGAAAGTATCTCGGGGAGAAGAAGAAGGGCAAGACCCAACCAAAGGCTGCAGGAGTAGGAGTTGCGAGGAAGAAAACCAAAGACAAAAAGAATGCAACTCTTGCTCTGCAAGATGAAGCTGCAGGCAGCGGGGATGAAGCCGAAGGAGATGACGCTCCGAGTCCTCTTCCTGTTATCAAGAGGAGTTCAGAGAAAGCTGTACCTGAAACTGAATCCTTGTCCTCTAATGACGATGCACCTTTGGTGAGAAGGGCCCCGCACAGCAAGAAGAAAGTTGCTGCAGCTGCTGCCTCCCAACGCTCTACAGCAAGCCTAGCTGTAGTTGTTGTTGTGGATGAGTCATATCAGCCCCGGGATAAAGAAGGAGCTCTTTATTCTCAACTCTCTACACCTTCTGAGGTGGTAGAAAATCTTACGGATGAGTCACATCAGCTTCAGGAGCCACATCAACATCGGGTCGAGGCAGCTGAAGAAGCTCGTCTACAAACAAAGACTTCAGTGCTCGATCCCACCTTTCCGGCTGCTAGAAATATGGAGCAGCAGTACTCTCTTTGGAGAGAGATGAGGTTGGCTAAAGGGGAAATCCTGCTGAAGTGAAAGGATTTCCTGATAGTCGAGCAAGCTGTCCTGGAGTGGGCCAAGTCAGAAGACATTCTAGCACTACTGCAACCTGAGTACGCAGCAAGAGTAAAGGAGCTTGATGATAGCAGTGCTGCTCAGGGAGCAAAGGACAAAGGAAAGGGAAAAGCTCCCGCAGAATCTGACTCTGCAGAGCTGCCGATAAGAGCAGCAATGGAGGACGTGCAGGTCTTCCTTGCCCCAGCTGCGGAGGCTGTAAGAAAGGGCAATGATGTCGCTTTTTCTCGAGAGCAAATCGACACCTTGGGAGTGGAGCAAGCTGAAGAAGCTATGCTGCAACAGGCGCTGCAACAAAGTATGAAGGAAACCAAGATGCAGCACACTCCCAGAAGAATGCGGGGAGAAGGAAGTTCAAGTTCTCACCTTACGAACTCCCCTGCATATGAGCAAATGGTTGAAGGTCTCTCCACGATCGTCTCTCTTGATCCTCTGGAGAAAGAGACCCAACTATTAGACTATGGCAATTCCCCAATTCGTGAAGTTGAAGAAACTGCTTGTGCAGATTCTTAGGGGGAACCATCCGCCATAATCAGAGATGTCATCTTAGATATCGCTAAAATTGCCGATGAAGCATCTACGGAGGAAGTTGCAGAGACGGTACTTCCTGTACTGGCGGAGACAGCAGTACAGCAGGCGACCATCTTTGAAGCAGCAGCTGGAGAATCAAGAAGGATGGAAGCTGAGATTCTTGCAGCAATAGAGCGTATAGTGCTGGATACTGTGGACGCTGCAGGAAACCAATCAGAGCTGCAAGAACCCATTCTTGCAGTAAAAGCTGTCCAAGTTGTAGGACCGGCCGAGGAGACGAGGTCCCTGGAGAAGACCTCAGGGGAGAATGTTGTTCTGACAACACTCCCTGAGGGTAAGAAGATCTCTGGAGGGGAGGTTGTTCAGACAGTACCCTTAGAGGATGCTGAAAGAATAGCTGAGGTAACCTCAGTGCAGCTAGAGACACCTCAAGCGGAGGTTGATGCTGCAGCTGCTGCATGCTCTCAAGAACCTTCCAAGGTTACAGCAGCAGAGGTTATTGAGGAAGTTGAGATTACTGATGCCGACTTCGCAAGGATGATGAAGGAGCGCAACATAGTTGTTCATGGGCCATTATCTGGCGGAGTAGATCCTGTTCAAATCTCATCCGACGAAGAGGAGGCAGATGAAGAAGAAGAAGAAGAAGAAGAAGAAGAAGAAGAGCACCCATCCTCAAGCTTTACAAGCTCTCAGACCAGCAACCATGAGGATGAGGTCGCCACTGAGGTTCCAAGGCAGGATGCAGCTCCTAAAATTCAAGCTGTTATACCATTCACTGCATCCTCTGCCGCCTCAACAAGACGGAATTCTGGGCTGACTCCTGACGAATCGATCAACCGAGTTGAAGCGGCGGTAAGACATCTGGTGCACGCCCTCCTGGAGCACGAGTCTACCATGCGCAACAGTTTCAGGGTCACTGCCCAATTCCACGCTGAAACCATGACGGGTTTCAAGAAGGACCTTGAAGCTCTGCCTGGGATGATCAAGAGAACGCTGAATGATCACTCCCACAGGCTTTACATGGAACAGGTCGGGATGGAGGGAGAGCTGAAAGTTGAAGCTGCACTGACACGCTAGGAGATCAGACTGTGTAAGCGTCATGCTGAGAGTGCCTCTGACAGGCTGAATACTCACTCCCACGTCCTGCAGACACTTCTGGATCGCGCATCTGATCAATCTCAGCGAACCAGAAGTGTGGACGACCGTTTGGGGAACCTGGAGCTCATTGTTGGAGAACTGAGGGACATCATGTTCCGAGCCTTCTCTCAGTTTGTCGACGCTCCTGTGACCGCCCTCGAACCGACCCGTTGCCCACGTTCCAAGGTGGTCCCAACTGTCCCTGCTCAACCCCCGGTGTTTGATGATGCCAAAAGGGAGAAAGTAAAGAAGATAGATACAGGAGCTCAAGGGGAGCTGAAGAAGATGATGACCAACAACCTCTCAACAGGAGGAGGAGAAGGTCTGGATCATCTGCTGTTGACATCCCCTCTCTAAAGAGATGGAGAAGAGATGATGATACTGGTGCAGCTGCAGGAGAAAGATCTGCTGCAGGTTCTGCATTCAGCAGGGCTGCAAGCAAGGATGCAACACCTCCTTCTCATCATTCCAAGAGAAGGGATAAGAGCCAGCAGCAAGGCTCAAGGAAGAGGATGAGCGGGGACGAGTCTGAGAGTCAAAGGCATCAAAGAGAAGAACAAGATCCATATGCCTGGATTCAAAGACTCGGAGTAATTGGTGAGAAGAGAATTTTCCCAGATGACTTCTACCAATATCCTCCTCAAGAGATCCCTCGCCTTGACACAGAAAAAATCTCTGCTGAAGTGTCCGTTCTGATAGATCAGAGGCCTGAAGGTGAAAATATGGCTTGGAGGTTTGACATCTTCAAGGAAATCAGACTGCCTACTGACAGGAATCCATCATTTGAGGCGATCGCCATATATAAATGATCAGAATACCTCAGACACTTTAGAGAATTATGCAGGAAAGGCAAATTCAGCAGATATCATACTTGCAATACTGCATTAAAGAGATATGAGCAGCTCCCTAGGGACGGAGATCTGGAGATTCAGAGATATTATATCGACCTAGTGAAGCATGGCGGGATCGTACCCTACTGTGAGGACTTCTGGCTCAGATGGATCCAAATTCCTATAATTATGCACAAGCTGGAAGAGTCCTATCAAGAGTCCATCAGGGACTGGTGGAAAGGATCAAGACGAAGAGAAGACATTGAAAAGTTTGCTGGAAGAAGACCTGAAGAACCGTCAACTAAAAGGTCCCTGTTTCAGTAAATTCTATACCCTCTTGTGATCCCTATTGTACATTATATGTCTTGTAAAATTTCTCGTTGTTAAAGAAGAAAATTTTCTTTCTTTCTGTCCTGTCCAAGTTCAAACCTTATGAACTCATGCATGTTGTTTACATTTTTCCTGATGATATGTGATGAAAGGAATAGCATGATGCATATCTGATGAATCCAGGATTAGACTTAATCTTATCAAAGCTGTTCAAGCATGTAATCCTGATAAACCATATGAGATAATGTAAAATAAAACTTCTTCATGAACGAAATAATGTAAAGGTTTTGGCATCATCAAAAAGAGGGAAATTGTTAGGATTTCAATGTTTAGATTTTGATGAGACAAATCACATATGTAATAGGAAGTTTTGAGTACCCCATTTTTCACGATGTTTAAGTGAATACATAGACTAGAATTGAGTCTAGTGTTAAGTGCTAATAATGGAGGTTGAACAAGGATAAAGCTGCATCTATGCCCTTAAGAAAAGATATCACTGCAAGAAGGCATGATACAGTATTGCTGCATGAAGGCAGAATACAACATAGCTGCAAGAAGGAAGATACAGTAACGCCGTAACAAGACAGAGTATCTCTACAGCAAAGAAGGAAAGAACAGTATGCAGCATCGCTGCAAGAAAAGGATACATGAGTACTACTAGAAGAAAAGGATACAACAGGACTACCAGAAGATACTGCAACCAGGTCTAAGTTACCGCAGCACTGCAAGAAAGTATCAGCTGCACGAAGATCTAGGATACAGCGCTAAGCTTAAGTCCAGTCAAATTAATAAGCTCAACTTACAACAAGGAGTATCCTACAATCCTAGGAATGATAAATGCAATACGAGGAACGAAGACTTATGAAAGAATAAATAGAGCCGTTCCAGAAAAGATCAAAGTTGCAGACACGGAGCCAATACAAAGATGCCACGTGGACTGACGCGCTGCAGAAAGCTACGAGCCGCAACTGCCGCATTAAATGCTCCGAAAGAAAAAGTCAAGTCGCATTAAATGCGAACCATGCCTTTGGTCAGACTACTTCAAATTCAAAAGAGAGATGTCTCCTTCAACGGACATCTTCTCCTACAAGTATAAATAGAGGAAGAGATACACTGAAGCTGGTTACTGAAATTACCGATTAACCGAACAATTCACAAAGCTTACAAGATCCAAGTATTCAAGTGTACGATCAGTTTCAGTCACTCAACCTCCCGAAGTGAAGCAAGTTCAAGCTGAAAGTTTCCTCAAGGATTCAGAAGCTCACTTCAAAGCACCAGTTGAGGAAAAACTTTTTTATCTTTTTAACCTTGTTGCTGTGTGCTTAGGTTGTTTTAGTGGTGTCGAACAGTTGATTGGAGAGATCCTTACTATTTGTATAGTTGTCTAGAGTTAGGCAGCTTCCCTGTGTGGGAGTGTGAAACCTTGTGTGGGTGAGCCTTTGAAGTTTGCAGTTGCTGTGTGTACGCTAGACTTCAGTAGGTGGTTACTTTGTAAAGTTGATAGATTGTTAGGAGTGTCCTGTAATCCAATCTTGCTTAACAAAGTTCCTGCTCGAGGAGCAGCAGAGTGGACGTAGAAGGATTACACCACCTTCGAACCACTATAAACCATAAGTGTTTATTGCTTTCTATCTGTGCTTTTATCTTCTATTTCTTGTTTGTATCATTTGCATAAAACGTTTTCTGATAGAAGCTATTTGAGAAAATCAGCCTTGTTTTTTTAAAGTAAATTTCCGCTGCCTATAAAACTCCAAGTTACAGCGTGCTGCACTGTATCCCTATGCTGCAAGTAGTAACTATCTGACGCTGTAAGTTCAAGTAACTTGCAGAGCAGAACGGTTTGTTTAAAAAATTGCAAAATCGACCAAGGTTCATTCACCCCCCCCCCTCTGAACCTCGGACACCACTTGGGACCAACACCAGGTTCTTGTGATTATCCTGCTCATATTTTGCAAATGTTTGGATAAAATTATTACCTAACAAAATATCAGCACCTGTATCATAAATATAGATGAGTGGCATTCTTACTTTATATCATGGGATATCGAATGTGCCTCCAATCATTATTCTTGATTCTCGGATACCTTTATTGGGAATTAGGATCTTTTGGGAGAAATCCCTTCCTGCAATAAGAGGTAATTTTTCCACTGCTTCGCTTGGAAAAACTCCTGGCTTTGCTGCGTAAATGCTTGAACCTGAGTCAATATAAGCTGCAAAATACTCTGTCTTATATTGATCATACAATATCCCTACAGATATATATATATATATAGAGAAAATACTTGTTATTTAGTGTTGTTTCCAAATGGTGTCCGAGGTTCAGAGGGGGGGTGAATGAACCTTGGTCGATTTTTCAGAATCTTTAAAACAACCGTTCTGCTCTGTAAGTTACTTGAGCTTGCAACGATAGATGGTTACTGCTTGCAGCGCTAGAATGCAGTGCTGCACGCTGTAACCCGGAGTTTTGTACGCAGCGAAAATAAACTTTTAAACACAAGGCTGTTTTTCTCAAGAATGCTTCTTTCAAAATGTTTTAAGATGAGATACAGATAAATATGCAGAATATAAACGCACCGATAAATAAAGCAATTAAAACACTTATGGTTTATAGTGGTTCGAAGGTGGTGTAATCCTTCTACGTCCACTCTACTACTCCTCGAGCAGGAACTTTGTTAAGCAAGATTGAATTACAGGACTCTCCTAACAATCTATCAACTTTTACAAAGCAATACCACCTACTGAAGTCCAGCGTACACACAGCAACTGCAAACTTCAAAGGCTAACCCACACAGGGTTCTACACTCCCACACAGGGAAGCTGCCTAACACTTAGACAACTAAACAAACAGCAAGGAATTCTCCTATCAACTGCTTGACACCACTAAAACAACCTAAGCACACAACAACAAGGTTAAAAGGATAAAAAAAAAGTTTTCTTCAACTTGTGCTTTGAAGTGAGCTTTTGAATCCGTAGGGAAACTTTCAGCTTGAACTTGCTTCATTTCGATAGGTTGAGTGACTGAAACTGTTGGCTTGAATGCTTGAAATTTGTAAGCTTGAAACTTTCGCGTATGGATTTTAGTTCTTAGTAACAGTGACAGTATCAGTAACCAGCTTCAGTTCTCCTCGACCTCTATTTATACTTATAGGAGAAGAAGTCCGTTGAAGGAGACATCCCTCTTTTAAATTTGAAATAGCCTGGCCAAAGTATGGTTCGCATTTAATGCGACTTGACTTTTCCTTTCGGAGCATTTAATGCGGCAGTTGCGGCTCGCAGCTTTTTGCAGCGCGTCAGTCCATGTGGCATCTTCTCATTGGCTCCGTGTCTGCTACTTTGACTTTTTCTTGAACGGCTTTATTATTCTTGCTTGAATCTCCGTTCCTCATACTGCATTTATCCTTCATAGGATTTGCAGGATACTTCATCTTGTAGTTGGTGCTGTATTACTTAACTGACTTGTAAGTCTGCGCTGTATCCTAGGTCCTTGTACAGCTGATGTTTTCTTTCAGTGCTGCTGTATCTTAGACCTGATTGCAGTATCTTCTGGCAGTGCTGCTGTAACTTCTTTCTAGCAGTACTCATGTATCCTTTTCTTGCAGCGTTACTGCACGCCGTTCTTCCTTGCTTTGCTGAATCGAAGTTCAACCTTAACTATGCTTTGTTGTTCCTTTCTTCTTCCAGCTATGCTGTATCCTATCTTTATACAGCGACACTGTATCCTGCCTTCTTGCAGCGATATCTTCCCTTAAAGCTTAGATGCAGCTTTATCCTCTTTTAACCTCCATTTCAATACTTGGCTCAAGACTCAATTCTAGTCTATTTATTCACTTAAATAATGTGAAAATGGGGTACTCAAAACTTCCTATTACATATTTGGTTTGTCTCATCAAAATCTAAACATTGAAATCCCAACAATTTCCCCCTTTTTGATGATGACAAAACCTTTACAATATTTCGTTCATGAAGAAGTTTCATATACATTAACTCATATGGTTTATCCAGATTACATGTTTGCACAGCTTTGAACAGATAAATCTAATCCTGGATTCATCAGAGATGCATCATGCTATTTTTATCATAAGCAACAGGAAAACATAAACAGCATGCATGAGTTCATAAGAGTTGAACTTGGATAAAACAGAAGGAAAAAATTTCTTCATTAAGAGATAGAAATTTTTACAACTTAGCAAAAATACAATAAGGATCTCAAGAGGGTATATGAATACAACTTAGTAAAACAAAGACCTTTTGCTTGCTGGTTCGTCTGATCTTCTTCCTGTAAACCTTTCAAGGCCTTCCCTTCCTCTTGATCCTTTCCACCAGTCCCTGATGGACTCTTGGTAGGACTCTTCCAGCTTGTGTCTGATCACGGGAATTTGAATCCATCTCAGCCAGAAGTCCTCGCAGTATGGTACAATCAGCCATTCCTTTACTCGGTCGATGTATAACTGTTGAATATCAAGGCTTTCTTCCCGAACGAGCTGCTCATACCTTCTCAATGCAGTCTTGCAGGTATGATACTTGCTGAATTTACCTTTCCTGCATAGTTCTCTGAAGTGTCTGAGGTACTCTGATCGTTTGAAAATAGTGATCGCCTCAAATGTTGGATTTCGATCAAAAGGCAGTCTGATTTCTTTGAAGATGTCAAATCTCCGAGCCATGTTCTCTCCTTCGGGCCTTTGATCCATCAACACGGACACTTCAGCAGAGATATTTTCAGTGTCAAGGCGAGGGATTTCTTGAGGAGGAAATTGGTAGAAGTTATTCGGAAAAAAATTTCTATCACTAATTACTCCGAGTCTTTGAATCCAGGCGTTAGGATCTGTAGCTTCTTCGTTCTGGCGCCTTTGATTCTCAGACTCGTCCCCGCTCATCCTCTTCCTTGAGCCTTGCTGCTGACTATCATCCCTTCTCTTATGATGATAGCTGGGGGGTGCTGCATCCTTGCTTGCAGCTCTGCTGTGTGCAAACCTGCAACAGATCTTCTTCCAGCAGCTGCACCGGCTCCACCAGCTCCATCATCATCTCTTCTCCATCTCTTCGAAGAAGGGATGTCAGCAGCAGCAGATGATCCAGATCTTCTCCTCCTCCTGCTGAGAGGTTGCTGGTCATCATCTTCTTCCTCTTCAGATTCAGCAGCCCCTTTGCTCCTGTATCTATCTTCAAAACCTTTCCCCTTTTTGGCATCATCAAAAGCCGGGGGCTGAGTGGGGGCTGAGTAGGGACAGCTGGGACCGCCCTTGATTGCGGGCGTTGGTTCGGTTCTAGGGCGGGCTCCAGAGCTTCAACATGCTGAGGAAAAGCTCGGAGCATGATGTCCCTCAATTCTCCTACAATTAGCTCCAGATTCCCCAACCGGTCGTCCACACTTCTGGTTTTCTGAGATTGATCATAGACACGATCCAGAAGTGTTTCCAGGACTTTGGAGTGAGAGTTGAGTCTGGTTGAGGCATTCTCAGCATGCTACTTGCATTGCCTGACCTCCTGGCGCGTCAGAGCAGCTTCGACCTTCAACTCCTTCTCCAACCTAACCCGATCGTAGTACAGCCTATTTGAATGTTCAGTGAGAGTTGACTTGATCATATCAGGCAGCACTTCGAGGTCCTTTTTGAAACCTGTCATGGTTTTAGCATGGAATTGGGCACTGACCCTGAGACTGTTGCGCATGATAGACTCATGCTCCTGGAGAGCATGCAGCAGGTGTCTTACAGCGGTCTCGACTCTGTTGATAGATTCATCAGGAGTCAGCCCTGAATTCCTTCTCGTCGAGACAGCAGCGGATGCAGCAAAAGGAATAACATCTTGACATACTGGTGCTGCATCCTACCTCGGAACTTCAGAAGCAACCTTATCCTCATGGTTGCTGGTTTGAGAGCTTGAAGAGCTTGAGGATGGGTGCTCTTCCCCTTCTTCTTCCTCATCTGCCTCCTCTTCACCGGATGAGACTTGAACAGAAACTGCTCCGCCAGATTTTGGCCCATGAACAGCTATGTTCCGTGTTTTCATCATCCTTGCGAATTCGGCATGCGACATGTTCGCGTCCACAGTAACCTCTGCTGCTGTAACCTTGGAAGGTTCTTTAGAGCGAGCAGCAGCTGCAGCATCAACCTCCTCTCGAGGTATCTCTAGCTGCACTGTGGTTACCTTGGCTTCAGCTCCAGCATCCTCAGTTGGTACTGTCTGAACAGCCTCTCCACCTGAGGTCTTCTCACCCTCAGGAAGTGTTGTCTGAACAACATCCTCCACAGAGGTCTTCTCAACGGACCCCGTCTCCTCGATCGGTCCTGAAACAACTTCGACAGCCTCTGCTGCAAGAATGGGTTCTTGCAGCTCTGCTTGGCTTCCTGCAGCGGTCACAGCTTTCAGCACTGTATCCTTCACTGCTGCAAGAATCTCAGCTTCCACCCTGCTTTACTCTGCAGCTCCTTCTTCTTGTTGAAGGGTGGTTGCCGGCTGCACTGCTTTCGCGTCCAGTGTAGGAAGTACCGCCTCTGCAACTTCCTCCGTAGATGCTTTATCGGAAATTTTGGAGATGTCTGAGATGACATCCCTGATTATGGCTGATGGTTCCCCCTCAGAATCTGCAGCAACAGCATCTTCATCTTCGCAAACCGGGGAATCGCCATAATCCAGTAGTTGGGCTTCCTCCTCCTCCAAGCGATCCAACGTGACAATGTTGGAGAGACCCTTAACCACTTGCTCGTATGCAGGGGAGTTCATCTGATGTGAGCTAGAATTACCTTCTCCCCGCATTCTCCTTGGAGTGTGCTGCATCCTGGTTTCCTTCAGGCTTTGTTGCAGCGCTAGATGCAGCATTACTTCTTCAGCTTACTCCACTCCCAAAGTGTTGATTTGCTCTTGAGCAAACGCGACATCATCGCCCCTTCTTACAGCCTCCGCAGCCGGGACGAGGAAGACCTGCACATCTTCCACTGCTGCTCT
Organism: Scutellaria barbata; assembly: GCA_028654395.1. Classification (NCBI taxonomy): domain Eukaryota; kingdom Viridiplantae; phylum Streptophyta; class Magnoliopsida; order Lamiales; family Lamiaceae; genus Scutellaria; species Scutellaria barbata. The sequence goes on from CM053650.1 coordinate 17,156,405, forward strand.
CATCGGCAGCTCTGCAGAGTCGGATTCTGCAAGAGCTTTGCCCTTTCCCTTGTCCTGTGCTCCCTGTGCAGCACTGCAGCCATCGAGCTCTTGAACTCTTGCTGCAAAGTCAGGTTGCAGGAGTGCCGGAATGTCTTCTGATTTGGCCCACTCCAGGACAGCTTACTCGACTGTCAGGAAATCCTTCCACTTCAACAGGATTTCCCCCTTAGACAGCCGCATCTCTCTCCAAAGAGAGTACTCCGCCGCCATATTTCTAGTAGCCAGAAGGGTAGGATCGAGCACTGAAGCTTCTGTTTGTAGACGAGCTTCTTCTTCAGTGGGCTCAACCCGGTGCTGATATGGCTCCTGAAGCTGATATGACTCATCCCCAAGGTCAACTACAACCATATTAGGTGTAGAGAGTTGGGAATCAAGAGAGTCACCTTTATCCATGGGCTGATGTGACACATCCCCAACAACAGCAGCAGCTCTCTTGCTGCGTAGAGCCCTTCTCACCAAGGGTGCGTCATCATCTGGGGAAGAGGATTCAAGTTCAGGTACAACCTTCCCTGAACTCCTCTTGATAACAAGAAGATGACTCGAAGGATCCTCTTCTTCAGCATCTTCCCCGCTGCCTGCAGCTTCATCTTGCAGAGCAAGAGTTGCATTCTTTTTGTCTTTGGTTTTCTTCCTCGCAACTCCTGCTCCTGCAGCCTTCGGCTGGGTCTTGCCCTTCTTCTTCTCCCCGAGATACTTTCCAGGGTGAATGGGGGCAGGTGCTGCAAGTTGAAGGCCAAGCTTGCAGAGCAGAGAGCAGATGGTGATACCGTAGCTCCGACGCTCCGTTATCTTCTCTGCTTCCTCCCACAGCCTCTTCATGATGAACCTCGCCCAATTCACCTTCTCTTCGGCCATGATTGCAGACATGATCTGGAACCGGAGATCTGTGCATTTGTCGTAACTCCCTATCCTCCCTTCGATGGAGTATGCACATATGTCGTGGAGGAGTTCAAACTCCAGTTTGAAGAGCTTCTTGGGGGCGCTTCTCTTGATTTCAGCCCCTGCATCCCTTGCTCGAAAGAGATCCCACATCTCTTGAGCCGATGTATCCCCATACGTCGCCAACTGGCTGGGGGTCAAACCTGCAGTCGAGATGCTGAAGGTGGTGGAGATGTCCCTAACGGTCAGCGACCGTTCTTCTCCATCTGCATCCATCCGGAACAGGATGCAATTTCTTTCCTCCGCCTGCCTAGCGTAGGCATAGAATCTCTGTACTGACTCCGTGGAGAAGCCAGCGTACACGGTGGTCAACAGCCCTAGGACTTGGGTCTGTTGAAGAGCATCAAAAATCCTTTTGATCAGAACATTATCATACAGCCCTGACTCAAGGATGTGTTCCTGGTTGATCATCCTTCCATCAAGAACGATGGTTTTTCTGGCAGCCATTGAAGATTTTTTTTTGTGAGAGAGAAAGAGAAAGAACAAGGGTTTGCACTTAGAAAATTTTCTGCGATCAAAGTGTTTCTCTCTCTGAAGATGGTGAAAAGTGAATTCAAATGGCACGTTTTGATCTTTATGGCGGTTCTCAAGAGATGTGCGTTGATCAACGGTTGAGATAAATCAGGGAAATAATCTAGTGGCTCAGGAAAAAGCGGAGATGTCAAATCGACGCTAATAATTACTTGGCGCGTGGGCTCTGTCAGCGCCCTTTGCACTTCCTGACACCCGCAGTCATTCATTTAATGCTGAAAGACATGCCCTTTGCTGCCTAAATAAATGCCTTTTTAAGGTTGCATCAAACCAAGTACGAGGTTGCAGAACAATCAATACTCTTTTGAAATAAATGTTGTAACCTGGTGCTGCTTGAATTCTTGATAACTGTTGTACTGTAAGAATAAAGTTGCAGCGCTGTTTGAACCCAGTGCTGTATAACACGTAGCTTACAGTACCATTCTTACTACTTCCTGCAAGCATGCAGAGGTTCCCCCTGCAATCTTGCATCATCTTTTTCTTCACAACTTAAGGATTCCCAGCTCGTTTCGAAGCATGGAAAACCTCGATTCACTCAAAGGTTTTGTAAGGATATCTACAAGCTGTAGATCCGTATGAACTTTTTCTAGCACGATGTCTTTCTTCTCAACATGATCTCTTATAAAGTGATGACGAATGTCAATGTGCTTTGTTCTTGAGTGAAAGACAGGATTATGGGTAATTGCAATAGCGCTCGTATTGTCACAGAGAATTGGAGTCTCTTTTTCTTCTATCCCATAATCTCTAAGTTGCTGCTGTATCCAGAGAATCTGCGCACAGCAACTTCCTGCTGCAACATATTCTGCTTCTGCTGTAGAGGTTGCAATTAAGGTCTGCTTCCTGCAGAACCACGAAACAAGTCTATTTCTCAGAAATTGACACGTCCCACTTGTACTCTTTCTATCAATCTTGCAGCCTGCATAATTTGAGTCGGAGTAGCCTTTAAGCTTGAATCCTTCTTCCTTAGGATACCATAGGCCGACTTCCTGAGTTCCTTTCAGATACTTAATTACCCTTTTTACTGCTAAAAGGTGAGATTCCTTTGGTGCTGCTTGGAATCTAGCACAGACTCCTACTGCAAACATAATGTCTGGCCTGCTTGCTGTGAGATACAGCAATGATCCAATGAGGCGTCTGTACTTGGTAATGTCTACATCTTTACCATCTTCATCTTTGTCAAGACTTATGGATATGGACATAGGAACGGACGTTGCTGCTCCATTCTCCATGCCAAATTTCTTGATAAGCTCTTTCGTATACTTGACTTGGTTGATGAAGGTTCCTGTAGGTAGCTGTTTTACTTGCAGTCCGAGAAAGAAACTTAATTCTCCCATCATACTCATTTCGAACTTAAACTGCATCAGGTTGGAGAATTTCTCACATAGCTCTTTGTTTGTGGATCCGAAGATAATATCATCCACATAAATTTGTACAAGAAGTACACTTTCTCCGTCCTGTATCCTAAACAGCATTTTGTCGATTGTTCCTTTCTGAAAACCATTTTCCAGAAGATAGAGAGATAAGGTGTCATACCAAGCTCTTGGTACTTGCTTCAGTCCATATAGGGCTTTTTGTAACCGAAACACCTTCTCTTCTGCTTGATCCTCGAAACCAGGAGGTTGTTCAACATATACTTCCTCTGTAAGGAGACCATTCAGGAATGCGCTTTTAACATCCATTTGATAGACGTTGAAATTCATATGTGCTGCATAGGCTAAGAAAATTCTTATTGCTTATAGCCTTGCCACTGGTGCAAAAGTCTCATCAAAATCAATTCCTTCTTCCTGACAGTATCCTTTAGCAACTAATCTTGCTTTGTTTCTAACAACGACTCCTGATTCATCTAGCTTGTTCTTGAACACCCATTTTGTTCCAATTACACCTTGATGGGTTGGTCTTGCGACTGTTTGCCATACTTGATTTCTTTCAAATCTATTCAATTCTTCTTACATGGCCTGCACCCAGTTGCTATCTTGCAGTGCTTCTTCAACATTTTTAGGTTCTGATTGTGATATGAAGCACGCAAACATTGCTTCATATGGTATGGATCTTCTTGTTCTTACACCGATGGATGGATCTCCTATAATGAGATCTCTTGGATGGTTTCTAAGTCATGTCCTATGAGGCTCAAAGACATGAGTTGGTGTACCTTGCTCATCACGTTGCTGTAATGCAGGAGGTTCTGCTGCTGTAAGAGTGCTGCATCCAAGGTTGCAGCTTCTTCTTCTTTATCTTCTTCTGTAGGCAGAACTCCTTCTATGTATGGTACAACATTCTCTTTTCTGGGAGAGGTCTCTTCAGGTGGTTTTTCCAGCTTCTTTGTGTCACAATATGGTTCATCAAACACCACATGTACAGATTATTCTACTACCAGGGTTCTCTTATTAAACACTCTGAAAGCTCTACTTACAGCAGAGTATCCTAGAAATACTCTTTCGTCTGATTTAGCATCAAAAGTTTTCAGATGTTCCTTTCCATTGTTGAGAACGTAACACCTGTACCCAATGATGTGCAGATAAAGATATTCGGTGTATGGCCATTCCATATTTCATAAGGTGTCTTGTCAAGATCCTTGATGATTAGACATCTGTTCTGTGTGTAGCATGCAGTGTTGGTTGCTTCAGCCCAAAACCTCTTGGGTATTTCTGCTTCTGCTATCATTGTCCTTGCTGCTTCCTTGAAGGTTCTATTCCTTCTTTCAGCAACCCCGTTTTGTTGAGGTGTTCTTGCAGCAGAGTATTCATGACGAATACCATTGTCAGAACAAAATTTCTCTATAAACTTATTTGTGAACTCGGTTCCTCTGTCTGATCTTATCTTCACTATACTCAAGCTCTTTTCATTCTGAATTTTCTTCATGAGGCCAGGTAGCTTTTCTTGAGTTTCCGACTTCTTTGCTAGAAAGATCGTCCATGTGTATCTGGAGTAGTCATCCACTACTACTAGGGAGTACTTCTTCCCGCTCAAGCTTACTGGTTCTACTGGTCCAAAAAGGTCCATGTGTAGAAAATCTAGAATCCTGTGGGATGATTTCTGAATCTTATCCTTGAAAGAGTTCTTAACTTGCTTTCCTTTTTGACACGCTCCACAGACATTCTCCTTTTTGTAAGCTACATCTGGTAATCCTCTCACGAGGCCTTTTCTTGCTAGCTTGTTGATAGTCTTGAAGTTCAGGTGACTTAATCGTTTGTGCCATAGCCAGCTCAGCTCCGGTGGACTTTTCACAATGAAGCATGTTGATTGAGTGGAAGAATTCCAATCTGCTAGGTAGATATTTCTTCTTCTTGTTCCTGTAAGCTTTACTTCATTTGTGGTGCTGTCCTTGATTAAGCATTTGTTGAGGTTGAATTCCACTGTATATCCTTTGTCACAAAATTAACTGATGCTTAGAAGATTGTATCTAAGCCCCTTTACGTAGGATACATCCTTAATCTTTATGTTCCCCTTGACTAGGCTTCCGCTTCCTTTTGTGCTTCCTTTGGAATCATCTCCAAATATGACCTTAGGTCCTTTGCATTCTTGGAAGTCTTTCAACGTTTCTTTATTACCTATCATGTGCCTTGAGCAGCCGCTGTCGATATACCATATATCACTGCTGCATCCTGACACTGTAACCTGTAACAAATTCAAGCAGATTTAGGTACCCATATCTGTACGGGTCCTTTGAGGTTAGTTACTTTGGGAACCCAAACTATCTTAACAGTAACTACTTTACTGTAAGATTTGTTGGTTCTCATGCTGTATGCAGTTGTCTTGACAGACTGCTTGTTAAAAGTGTGTGCATAACCAACATGTGTGTTACCAACACCCTTGTAGTGTGGTCTTCCACCATACTTCCCTGGAGTATATCTTCCTTGAGGTTTAGACATGTAAGTCTTAGTATAGGTGGGAAAGTTTCTTCTATGCTGCAACTTTGTTGGTTGCTGCATCCTCTTGCTGTATGCAGCAGATGGCTTCTGCTGCAGCCAATTCTTAGATGCAGGCTTACTCCCTGCAGTTGAGCATTGGGGTCTCTTCCCCTTATCCGTCATTGCTGTTTTGTTCATGATCTTTTCAGAGTCACAGAGTAACTCTTTCTCCATTGGAGTTTTAACTTGAACAAAATTTACAGCTTTGGATGTACTTGCTATATTCTGAGAGCCTTGATTGCTGTAACCTATGCCTGAAATCTCAAAAGGATCTCTGACACGATTTATGCAATCTCTTGCGTCTTTTGAAGATTTGGTGAATGTACTCATCTTGGACTGCAAGGTTTCCTTCTCAGATTTTAGCTCGGTGATCAGCAGATTCAATCTAGAGACCTCTTGTTGCAGCTTACTACACTTTGAGTTATCAGACTCTCGTGCAGCGAGCATTTTGGCAATGTCTATGTTTTTGCTCTTGAGGATATCATTATCGATTCTAAGGTTCTCATTCTCAACCTTAAGCTCCTCATGAATTGAGTTGATCTGCTCGAAATCACTCATGATTCTTTTCAAGGAGTGGATCATGTTCAGCTCCTCATCAACTTGTATGGACAACGGTTGGTAGATTACCTCATCTTCTTCGCTGTCCTCACCATCTCTAGCCATCAGGTATATGAGTGCTTCTTCGTCAGAGGATGAGGTTTCAGCATCACTGTTAGAGGATTCTGCAGCTTTCAGTACTTCATTTGGAACTACTGCATCATTGGCTTTCTCCATCTCTCCTATGAGTACTTTCCTATTTGATCCCTTTGAAGCTTGTGCCTTTCCTCTCTTCTTTTATCTCTCATCTGTTCTCTTTCTCCTTCAGGATACTTGTGCACGGTTGGATAAGGACAGTTCCTTGTGTAGTGTCCAGGCTTCCTGCAATTATAGCACAAGTCAATATTCCCTGTATTTGACTGTGGAGAAGAAGATACCTGAGGGGTTGGGTGATTTTTTCTGAAGTCATTCTTCTTGTTGAGGTTGGTGTTGCTGCTATTGTTGTTGCTCTTGATGAATCTCCTGAATTTCTTTAGGAGGAGCGTCATATCCTCTTCAGCAACTTCTGATGTATCCTCACTCTGCTTACTGCAACTGGCGGTTGTTGTATCATTTGTTCCTCTGGCGGTTAGCGCTGTAACTTTGGAGATCGACTCCTCTGACTCCTTTCTCCTTCTATTGATGTCATACTCGAATGCTTTCAAGTCGGAGAATAGGTCAAATGTGCTCATGGACTTCAGGTCCATAGACACTCTCATGGCAGTGGTCTTGCTATCCCACTCCGCTGGTAGGGCTCTCAACACCTTCATGTTCTTTTCTTTCTATGTGTAGTGTTTGCCCAGAGCTTCTAGTTCATTCACTATGGATGTGAATCTCAAATCTAGTTGCTCAAGAGTCTCTTCATTCTTCATTTCGAAGAGCTCGGATAGTTGGGTAGCGTTGGAGATTTTGTTGTCCTTTGTGAGCTCAGTTCCTTCACAAATTTGCTCCAACTTTTCCCAGATTTCTTTGGATGTTTAGCAAGTTTTAACTTTGCTAAACGTGTCTTTATCCAAAGTAATAAATAGAGCGTTCTTTGCCACATTATCCAGGTTGGCTCTCTTCCTATCTTCGTTACCCCACTCTTGACGTGGTTTGGTCGGGAAGTTTGGTGGTGGCTGCTCTCCTTCTGCATAGTCTCTTCCATACATTGGATTCACCTTCATGGGGATTATCGGTCCTTCAGTTATGACCGTCCACATCTCATCATTCATGGCAGAAATGTGTGCCTGCATTCTTATCTTCCAATCATCATATTCCTCTATGGAAAACATAGGTAGCTTGTGATTGGAGGAATCCATGATATGCTTTAAAAATGATTTTAATGCAAAGAAAACAGCGAGACAAAGGTGGATTTGGGTAGGTGACCAGATGAGTTGGCTTTTAACCCACCTTGCTCTGATACCATTTGTTGGTACCAAGTGGTGTCCGAGGTTCAGAGTGGGGGGTGAATGAACCTTGGTCGATTTTTCAGAATCTTTAAAACAACCGTTCTGCTCTGTAAGTTACTTGAGCTTGCAGCGATAGATGGTTACTGCTTGCAGAGCTAGAATGCAGTGTTGCACAATGTAACCTAGAGTTTTGTATACAACGGAAATAAACTTTTAAACACAAGGCTGTTTTTCTCAAGAATGCTTCTTTCAAAACGTTTTAAGATGAGATACAGATAAATATGCAGAATATAAACGCACAGATAAATAAAGCAATTAAAACACTTATGGCTTATAGTGGTTCGAAGGTGGTGTAATCCTTCTACGTCCACTCTACTACTCCTCGAGCAGGAACTTTGTTAAGCAAGATTGATTTACAGGACTCTCCTAACAATCTATCAACTTTTACAAAGCAATACCACCTACTGAAGTCCAGCGTACACACAGCAACTGCAAACTTCAAAGGCTAACCCACACAGGGTTCTACACTCCCACACAGGGAAGCTGCCTAACACTTAGACAACTAAACAAACAGCAAGGATTTCTCCTATCAACTGCTTGACACCACTAAAACAACCTAAGCACACAGCAACAAGGTTAAAAGGATAAAAAAAAAGGTTTTCTTCAACTTGTGCTTCGAAGTGAGCTTTTGAATCCGTAGGGAAACTTTCAGCTTGAACTTGCTTCACTTCGATAGGTTGAGTGACTGAAACTGTTGGCTTGAATGCTTGAAATTTGTAAGCTTGAAACTTTCGCGTATGGATTTTAGTTCTTAGTAACAGTGACAGTATCAGTAACCAGCTTCAGTTCTCCTCGACCTCTATTTATACTTGAAGGAGAAGATGTCCGTTGAAGGAGACATCCCTCTTTTGAATTTGAAGTAGCCTGGCCAAAGTATGGTTCGCATTTAATGCGACTTGACTTTTCATTTCGGAGCATTTAATGCGGCAGTTGCGGCTCGCAGCTTTTTGCAGCGCGTCAGTCCATGTGGCATCTTCTCATTGGCACCGTGTCTGCTACTTTGACTTTTTCTTGAACGGCTCTATTATTCTTGCTTGAATCTCCGTTCCTCGTACTGCATTTATCCTTCCTAGGATTTGCAGGATACTTCGTCTTGTAGTTGGCGCTGTATTACTTAACTGACTTGTAAGTCTGCGTTGTATCCTAGGTCCTTGTGCAGCTGATGCTTTCTTTCAGTGCTGCTGTATCTTAGACCTGATTGCAATATCTTCTGGTAGTACTGCTGTAACTTCTTTCTAGCAGTACTCCTGTATCCTTTTCTTGCAGCGTTGCTGCACGCCGTTCTTCCTTGCTTTGCTGAATTGAAGTTCAGCCTTAACTATGCTTTGCTGTTCCTTTCTTCTTCCAGCTATGCTGTATCCTGTCTTTATACAGCGATACTGTATCCTGCCTTCTTGCAGCGATATCTTCCCTTAAAACTTAGATGCAGCTTTATCCTCTTTTAACCTCCATTTCAATACTTGGCTCAAGACTCAATTCTAGTCTATTTATTCACTTAAATAATGTGAAAATGGGGTACTCAAAACTTCCTATTACATATTTGGTTTGTCTCATCAAAATCTAAACATTGAAATCCCAACATTTAGAATCGTCTGGATATTTTCTCAAATACTTCCAGGCTTCTGACATGGTTATTCGTGCGTTTATTTGATTAATTTTAAACGCAACTTCTTGAATCCTTATGACTTCTTGCATACTTCTTTGTTCTGGCGAATTCTGCTCTCGCGAAATCTTAACAAAGCTCTCTTATGAATTTTTTCTATTGAAAGGTTTGTAATCTCTTCGTTTATACACAATCCTGGCATATAAACTGATTTTATTCTACCCTGATTGTATGTCCATCAAGGTCGAATTCCATCCATTTTTCTTTTCTTTCCCAAGGTTTGTGATCCTCAAGGAAACTTAGACCAAGGGTCATAACACCCTTAGTTATACCTGCACTTCCTGTAACAGATACTTCATAACCTGCTATGTTTAACAAGCCTTCGTATCTATTTTCACTTGGTTGCTGCAAATGATATATCCCGTCACAAGGAAACAAATTATCAGTTTCAGATATATCAAAAACCACATAGATTTCTCTCCAACCATCAGAGCTGTTATTTGTTTTACATTTCTTACCCTAATTTGTTGTGGATTAAAATCCTCATATTTTTTTTTCCTTTCAGGCTTAAAATCCTATCTTCAGAAAAGGACATCCTGTTACTAATTTCAAAATCAAACCTGGATAATTTATTTAAAATCGGATGATCTTTAATTAGTATATTAACACCTCCTATCTTAGGTATCTGGATAGGGTCTGGTGTCATAACCTTGGCAAATTCCTTGAAAATTCTAGGAATTTCTATATACTCTTTTCTAAGAAACATATCTGAATGATGTGTGTTGGAAAGTGCATATGCAATTCTATACGTGATAGAATATGGTCTATTACCTCTTTTTATTAAATCAATTCTCTTGAAGTCCTGATGAAAGGTTAAGACTCTATCGAAATCTTGATCAGCTAGGTTGTATACAATTCTAGGGTGGATATTAAACATAAGTTTACCTGCATACAGATTACCTACCATTGTACCAAGACAACTATCTCGCAGATTATTGATTCTTCTATCCATTACAGATAGATGTAAGTCAGAATCAATACCTTCTTTGAAGGTTGCTTTAATTACTATTTAATTAGTTCCAATATGGATAAATTTCATAGTAACTGCAACTTTTTCTTTGATATGGCTCAGTAACTTAAGAATTTCTTCTCGTGGGATAAGCTGCATGTCAACTTGATTACTAGTTAATTCCATGGGAATTGAAAACTCACCTGAGTTCACCTGATAGATTATGTGATGCTTGCGTTGTCCTAACCCGATCTGATCACAGATTCGATTAAGACCACTATCTTAAATCCATCATAGGGATTTAAGGTTGAATTTTGTCGCATGATTCTTTCCATCATTTTGTTGGAGATGGTCATTCTTGAAAAGAATCTTGATAGATTTTTCGAGGTTTGGAGTCTATCTTCCTGTTCGCCGTGGCTACTTATCTGATTCTGTAGATGATCCATAGGATTTTTCTGAATCAGATTCGAACTCTTATTCATATATGCTTTCATCTGAAGAGATGTCCTCGAACTTGTAAACGGGCACCAAATCACAGTAGTAGACTGCATCCAGGATGTTGTCTGTTGGTTCAAACTTGCGCACATCTTTCTACTTCTGTGGGCAATCGGGTGAAATATGACCTCTCGCACCGCACGTCCAGCAGTTGTAGTCTTTGAAACTTTCATTTGTTTGAGTATGAGCTCGTTTGAAAGTTCTCCTTCTGGTTGTTCATCCCGTTGGCTTTCCTGTGGATCTAGATCCTTGTGAGGGAAACCTGAAAGGACCAGACTTCTGACCAAATTTGTAAGATCTAGCCTTTGATTTGGACCACCATGATCTTCCTTGATTGGAAGACCTTCTGTATGATTCTCCGAACTTCGATTGAAACCTCCTTTGAAAGTGTTTCTTTCGTTTTCCATGTCTTTCACGACTTGGTTCTCCAATAATACTTGGAAAATCATTATTATCGCAACAAAGAGGAGTCTTTTTTACCAACCTTCTTAATTTTTTCTTATTCTTTTGTAGTGTCGCTTGATGACACCATTCTCTTAGGTTGCCCTTTAAAAAAGACATCCTTCTGGCCACTAAATCAACCCTTCTTGGAGGTACTTTATAATTTTGCATAAGCATCTCTCTCCAAAGGCTACATATTTTTGCAAAGAACATTTCTGTTGCAACATTCAACGGTATCTGAGTTTGGAAATAGTATTTGCGGAACCAGTATATATACTCATCCACATAACAAATACTTCTTAACTCGAGAGCATACAAAGCCTGTGTGTATACCCTTTCTTTTTCTTCTTTTCTTTCGTCAAAGTATCCATCGTCGATGAAGCATACTTTGAGCCATATTCCGAATCTTTCGATAATCTCATATAGATCATCTCCCGATCCAATTTCTTCTTTGATATGGGCCTCTGTCTTATCCCATGCTTTCTTGGCTGAACCTTGCAAACTATTTTCAATAAGTTTGCCAAAGTGTACTTGATCCACGTCCAATGCTGAAGAGGCAACTTTTAATGCTGTCATCTATTCATCAATCAAAATTTTCATATTTCTGAAATCGATGACGTCGATTGTGAGCATTACCCCGAATGGATGTGTAGGTTCTAACATCATTTTTCCCCAAGGGCTATTTGATGCTGCCTTATTCCATTCTGGTCGTCTTTTTTGTCGAGCCATAGCGGTGTTATAATCGATTCGATCATATTTCCATTCTTGTGGTTGTTGGGAAACGGGTGTTTCAGCACTCGTACTCCCTTCTTCCTGTTTGGGAATATGGTCGTTATCTTGAGATTAACCAGATCCACAATTCCTAGATTGGAAAGTGATTCGGTTAATTCAGAGAGCTCTTCTCTTAAGACTTCCATCAAACTTGTCAAATGAGGTCAAACAAGAGTTCCTCGGAGCTTTTAGACTTCGGGACTTCCGTAGCCTTTCCTTTGGGAATGCTTGGTTTATCTCAGAACACATTTTTGAAACGTTCGTTCATCGATCTACTTGTTCCCTTTGGTAACCTTCCTTTTAGATCTGTAATTTCTTTTTTCAAATCTAAAACTTCTTGTTGGATCTCGAAAAGAGATCGACACATCTTCCTCATCTGTCCACCATAATATATGATGGTCTTTTGGACTTCTCTAAGGTCTTGGGTAACCTTAGATGTGTCTGGAACAATTATGTTCCAATCTTTGCTGGATGTCATTGAAATCCTGTACTTGTTCTATCTCGAAGTAATTTTCGGATACATTTTTCTTGATTTTCTCCTCCCGTTAGGCATAAGAAAATAATATTGTTCAAATAATTTAAATTCATATCTTCAATAAAACTTGGCACTGATACCACTTTGTGCATCAGATTTCAATAAAAATAAATCATGTAAAAATTCTATTAATTTTGTTTCCAAATAATAATCACCTAGTACATGACATTGTTATACTTTCAGACCAGATCACAAGTATAAATACGAGTGTTTTTTGGGGCACGAGAAAGGTTTCCAGTCAAAATACCAAGATAATTATATCCGGTTTTAATAACCTTGATTTAGTAAAATGGTTTGGAAAACCTAAAATAAGAGTGAAAATAGCATTTCACATAGTGAACTTTTAGGGGTAAATTGGTCTTTGACCACTTTTGTGGCATATTGAGACTATATTATAAGTTTTGTGGCATTTTGGGATATAAGATAAAGATTTGTGGCATTTGGAGACCTTTTCTCATATATATATATATATAAGAGTTCATATCCCATCTTACCACATTTCCTTATATTTTATCCCAAACTACCACACAATATAACAAAATGTCCCCATATACCCTCTTTTATAACAAAACATCCCTAACTACCCATTTTTTATGATAAAATACTATTTTACCCTTGTTGTTTTTTCTAAATTTCTAAAAAACCATGCTTGCCATTAGCCAATTTTTCCTTTTTCCAATCTTTACATTTATTAGATCCGGATTAGCCCTCTGATCAATATCAGACCCAACATGCTTCCGCAAAATAAATAAAACTGAGTTTAAACATACCTCGCCTTTGTCTCTTAAATTCCCCTGGAACTCGGTTCAGATTTTACAGATCAAAGATCCAACCACTCACCCGCAGTCTATAGTTCTGAAACCGATTCCTTTGGAACCCAGATCGCAATCCTTCTCAACGGCCATCTGCCTTTAAGGAGATCATGGGAAGACTCACTGTTGGATGAATTTCACTCAGAATTATAAAAATTTTTGGACAGAATGTCGGAATCCAAAAAGCCTTGTTTATTGAAGAAATAAATCAAACTATTTTACAATACTATTATCTCCGTCATTGGAGAAGAAACTTGATTTAGTTAAGAAGGAGAAACTCCCATGAACAGGAAAGTTTGAAAACTAAACTATTATAACTAGAGAGAAGATTTCTCGAAAACTTATGTTAGAGAGAAGTGTTGTGGATTTTCGATGATCTTCTTTTGAGGCTGAAGGCCTCCTTTTATAGGCATCAATGTGATCCTGTGTGGATCCATTATTACTCTACCAGCTTGCACTCCACTTGCTTAGTGGGGAATGAGGCCGACCTTCTTTATTTCTCACCCACCTCTTGGTAGGTGCATCTACCACCTGTTAGGTGACTTCGTTGTCTTTTTGCGTCGGCAACGCATCTTTTGCTTAGTGGAGGAGTCCTCCACTTTTGTCTTTTGGCAATCGTCTATTTTCGGTGCTTGATTTGTCCAGGATGGTAGTTCCATCCATTACACATTGTCTAACGGGAATGTCATGTGCTAGAGAGAGCCAAGAGAGATCTCTTAGCACCCTTTGAACCTGTATAGGGTCTGTATTTGATCCTTCTATACTATATTCCTAACTATTACATTTTTTAATACAATACAACTTGTTTACAATCGAGTCCAATTAGACTCGCTTCCTTTTATTACATTTTTTTATTTTTATTATCTAAAAACCCTTCCATTTTTCCTTTTTCTTTGGGTAATCGGGTTTGTCCTGTTTAACTTTGAAACCTTATCTCAATAAAGGTTTCTCTTGTACCTGATAGTAAGAACAAATTCGTTCTTCCCATCTTCCGATATATATCATGTTACATACCTTTTTCCTAGTTTGTTCCGTTGCTGGAACCTTATTTTCCCAGATTAATTTCCTCTTATTTTCAAAGAGGTTTTCAACAAATCTAGTTGTATTTCCTGTCATTGAGTTCAACAGGAATGACCCGTTTGTGGAATTTTGAAAAATTTTGAACGGGTATTTCACTTTGTCCATCTCTGTGAGACAGACCCAAAGTCTCCATGCTCACCTCGTAGATATATCATTTTCGGTAAGGGCGACTACCAAGGGGCTATTTGAGGGTGATGTTTTAGCTCTGTTGAACGCCACCATATTTGGTCTCTGCAGTTTTATAAATTGAAAAATTGGATGACACCCTTTACCAGTGATTTCAGGAGCTGCTGAAATTATTTTTAGCTCCAGAATATCTTCTCGACCCAAATGTGGGTTGTTCTGCCATGAATCGTGTACATCAGTAGCTATCCATTCCGGTAGTTTGGAAATCTTCGGAAAACTGGGAGCGGTAGTAAATACTGAAGCAATTGCTCCAAAATCAAACTATTCTCGAACCTCTTAAGGGTTTACACCCGAGAGCATCCAAAGTCTTGGATACTTTCCAGACCAATCTGCAGTTATTTTTCCTGGATTGATCCCATTTCTTGTAACTAATTTCTCCCATGTTCTTTGATACACCTGAAATGGAGAAATAGCTTGATTAGTGTTAACCTGTCTAGGGCCTATTTGGGGTCTTAGGTTAACCTCCCCCTCTTTAACCCCAGAGGTGCTGGGTTGACTCGGGTTGCCTGAAATTGCTTCATGACTTTCCGAATTAATATTTTTAACAGAGTCCGATAAAACACTTGTTGTGGCTTTATTAGCCTTTTCACCGGTATCCGATGAAAAACACTTGTCAGCAGGATGTCCTGCTTCGGGTATATAGGTACCCTGTTTGTTCATCGATGATGAACCTTTCTCATGTATTTCTTTTTGGGTTACCGATGGTGAACCCGTCCGAGTGCAAGGCCCTTCTAATGCTTTTCATAAATAGAGTTGAGCCAATCGTGAAGCTTGTATGGCCTCTTGGACTTTGTCCAAATCTGCCTTTTGCACATATGAAGCTGCTTCGGCACGTATCCTAAGCAACTCAAATGTCTTGTGTAGTTCCTCAAGGTTTTCCCTGAGGTACCTTGATCTTACCGTGATGGAATCTGCTTCAAGGATGTCCATCTCTTGTTAAGAAATCTGCAAGAACATTCTCATTAGATTTCACAATGACAATATCAAATAAATAATATTGGCATTCTACTTGCCACCTGATAATACGAGCTTTTTCAATTTTTGATTCAAGTTTATTTTTCAAAAAAGCTTTAACATTGGTATTATCAACTTTTAATGTAAATTCTTTGGCTAATAAAAATAAAGGCCATTTTTTAAAAGTCTTCCAAACCGCAAAGAATTCCTTCTTGTTAATGTGTCAGACTCTGGCTTGTTGTTCTGTAAACAACCCTCCTATATATCTACATGGTTCTTCACCCGTAGATGTCTTTCTCATGAGCACTGCTGCCCACCTAAAATCGTTAGCGTCTGTGTAGACAACTAACTGATCCTCATCTTGAGGAATCGTGAGCTTTGGTAGGTTATTACAAACCTGTTTTAACTCACGAACTATTTGGGAATGAATGTCTTCCCATTTTCATTTAGTCTTCTCATCCTTTTGTAATAAAGGACGGAAATCCTTTCGGTATTTTGCCAAATCCTTGATAAAGGAACCTGCAAAATTAATCACTCCCAAGAAGCTTTGAAGGTGCTTCTTATCTCTAAGAATATCTGGGAAATTGCGGATTTTTTCCACAATATGTTCTTGTAGTTCCATTCATGCATTGTCAATAATAACACCGAGAAACTTGATTCTATTAACCGCGATTATTGCCTTCTTTTAAGAGAGCACTAATCCCTCCTTATGACATGCTTCTAAAAATATTTCAAGATGCTTTAAATGATCTTTCATATTTTTAGATGCAATCAGAATATCGTCTATGTAGACAAACATAAACTCAAAATAATCTTTAAAAAGATTATCCATCTTTCGTTGGTATATCTGAGGTGTATTTGCAAGACCCATGGGCATTACGTTCCAGATATACTGACCTTGTGGTGTAGAAAAAGCAGTTAATTTCTTCGACTCTTTTTCTAACTTAATCTGGTAAAATCCAGACTTGCAATCAAACTTTAAAAACACTTTTGATCCTTTAATACAATCAATTAAGTGTTCTCTACTTGGTATATAATAACCATTAAATTCAGTAATCTTATTAATACCTTGATAGTTACTTACTAATCTTGTTTTTCCTCTCTTTATTTCACCATGGTTTCTTACCAAAAACCTAGGGCTACTGTAAGGAGAAATACCTGCTTCGATCAGATTGAGATCGATATGCTCTTTAATAATCTTTTGCATATCCTTTCGATCTTCAATGTTCATCTGAATCGGCTTATACCGAACAAACTCGTATTTGTATAGTTCTTTTACCTTTAGAGTTGCTTTGATCTGATTTTTATCCCACCAGGCTAAAGGATTCTCATTGAAATTCCTTTGGATTAGCCTTTTAACATTTTCAAGGGAAAGTAAACTTTCCTCATCAATGTCAATCTGGGGTGGTCCTTCTTGTAAGGCATTTTTTAGAAGCTGAATTGCTTCTTCATGTGCCTTCTCAATTCCCTTTTGTCTATAAGATAAAAGAGCTTCTCCAAATTTCCTCTTGTCTTGCATTTTAGGATGAGTTAACTTGACATCATTATTATCACCATGTTTGCTGCGAAAGTTAATAGGCATTATCCTATTAAACGCTTTCTCTTGCCTCAAAACCTGTATCAAACTACCACAATTAGTAGTAAATGTTAACAGGTTCTTGTGATTATCCTGCTCATATTTTGCAAATGTTTGGATAAAATTATTACCCAACAAAATATCAGCACCTGTATCATGAATATAAATGGGTGGCATTCTTACTTTATACCAAGGGGTATCGAATACGCCTCCAATCATTATTCTTGATTCTCGAATACCCTTATTGAGTATTAGGATTTTTTGGGAGAAATCCCTTCCTACAATAAGAGGTCATTTTTCCACTACTTCACTGGGAAAAACTCATGGCTTTGCTGTGCAAATGCCTGAACCTGAGTCAATATAAGCTACAAAATATTCTGTCTTATATTGATCATATAATATCCCAACGGATTCTATATATTTCTTCAGGATTCTAACATGTTTATCCTTGAGCTTCTTATATTATGCTCATAGGCTAACCTTTGTAATTCTATCACATCTTGTATTTGATGAGTTTGACCATTTCTACGCATTCTTCTCATTTGTTCTATCAACTCATCTTTCTCTTTTCTGAGATCTTCAATCTCTTTGTCTATACGCAATCCTGGCATATAAACTGATTTTATTCTACCCTGATTGTATGTCCATCAAGGTTGAACTCCATTCATTTTCCTCTTCTTCCCCAAGGTTTGTGATCCTCAAGGAAGCTTATACCGAGGGTCATAACCCCCTTAGTTATTCCTGCACTTCCTGTAACAGATGCTTCATAACCTGCTATGTTTAACAAGCCTTCGTATCTATTTTCACTTGGTTGCTGTAAATGATATATCTCATCACAAGGAAACAAATTATCAGTTTCAGATATATCAAAAACCACACAAATTTCTTTCCAACCATTAGGGTTATTAATTTTGACATTTCTTACCCTAATCTGTTGTGGATTGAAATCCTCATATGGTCCTTTTCCTTTTAGGCTTAGAATCCTATCTTCGGAAAAGGACATCCTGTTACTAATCTCAAAATCAAACCTTGATGATTTATTTAAGATCAGATGATCTTTGATTAGTATATTGACACCTCCTATCTTTGGTATCTGGATAGGGTCTGGTGTCATCACCTTGGCAAATTCCTTGAAGATTCTAGGAATTTCTATATACTCTTTCCTAAGAAACATATCTGAATGATGTGTGTTGGAAAATGTATATGCAATTTTATACGTGATAGAATATGGTCTATCACCCTTTTTCATTAAATCAATTCTCTTGAAATCCTGATGAAGGGTTAAGACTCTATAAAAATCTTGGTCAGCTAGGTTGTATGCAATCCTAGGGTGGATATTAAACATAAGTTTCCCTGCATACAGATTACCTACCATTGTACCAAGACAACTATCTCGCAAATTATTGATTATCCTATCCATTACAGATAAATGTAATTCAGAATCAATACCTTCTTTAAAGGTTGCTTTAATTACTACTTCAATAGTTCCAATATGGATCCATTTCATAGTAACTGCTACCTCTTCTTTGATATGACTTAGTATCTCAAGAATCTCTTCTCTTGGAATAAGCTGCATATCAACTTGGTTACCAGTTAATTCCATGGGAATTGAAAACTCACCTGAGTTCACCTGGTAGATAATGTGATGCTTGCGTTGTCTTAACCTTATCTGGTCACAGATTCGATTAAGACTTCCTCTCTTAAATCCATCATATGGACCTAAACTTGAATCTTGTCGCATGATCTTTTCCATCGTTTTGTTGGAGATGGTCATTTTGGAAAAGAATCCTAATAGACTTTCTGAGGTTTGAAGTCTATCTTCCGGTTCGCCGTGGCTACTCGTCTGATTCTGTAGATGATCCATTAGATCCTCCTGAATCAGATTCGAACTCTTCTTCATAGATGCTCTCATCTGAAGAGATGTCTTTGAACTTGTAAACGGGCACCAAATCACTGTAGTAGACAGCATCTCGGATGTCTTCTGTTGGCTCGAACTGGCGCACATTTTTTTACTTATGTGGGCAATCGGGCGAAATATGGCCTCTTGTACCGCACGTCCAGCAGCTGCAATCTTTGAAACTTTCATTTGTACGAGTATGAGCTCGCTTGAAAGTTCTCCTTCTGGTTGTTCCTCCTGTTGGCTTCCCTGTGGATCTAGATCCTTGTGAAGGAAACCTGGACGAACCAGGCTTTTGACCAGATTTGTAAGATCCAGCCTTTGATTTGGACCACCATGATCTTCCTTGATTGGAAGGCCTTCTGTATGATCCTCCGGACTTCGATTGAAACCTCCTTTGAAAGTGTTTCTTTCGTTTTCCGTGTCTTTCGTGATTTGGTTCTCCAATAATACTTGGAAAATCATTATTATCGCAGCAAAGATGAGTCTTTTTTACCAATCCTCTTAGTTTTTTCTTATTCTTTTGTAGTGTCGCTTGATGACACCACTCTCTTAAGCTGTCCTTTAAAAAGGACATCCTTCGGGCCACTGAATTTATCATTCCTGGAGGTATCTTATATGTTTGTATAAGCATTTCTCTCTAAGAGCTATATATTTTTGCAAATAACATTTCTGTTGCAACATTCAATGGTATCTAAGTTTGGAAGTAATATTTGCGGAACCAGTATATATACTCATCCGCATAACATATACTTCTTAACTCGAGAGCATACAAAGCTTGTGTGTATACCCTTTCTTTTTCTTCTTTTCATTCGTCAAAGTATCCATCTCCGATGAAGCATACTTTGAGCCATTTACCGAATCTTTCGATAATCTCATAGAGATCATCTCCTGCTCCAATCTGATCCTTGATATGGGCCTCCGTTTTGTCCCATGCTTTCTTGGCTGAACCTTGCAAACTATTTTCAATAAGTTTGCCAAAGTGTACTTGATCCACGTCCAACGCTAAAGTGGCAACTTTTAATGCTGCCATCCATTCATCGATCAAAGTTTTCATATTTCTGAAGTCGATGACGTCGGTTGTGAGCATTACCTCGAATGGATGTGTAGGTTGTAGCATCGTTTTTCCCCAAGGGGTGTTAGATGCCGCTGCCTTATTCCACTCTGGTCGCCATTTTTGTAGATTCATGCTATGCTATAGTCGACTCGATCATAATTCCATTCTCGTGGTTGTTGGGGAACGGGTGTTTGGACGGGTGTTTCAGCACTCGTACTCCCTTCTTCCTGTTTAGGAATTTGGTCGTTCATTTTGAGATTAACCAGATCCACAATTCCTAGATTGGAAAGTGATTCGGTTAACTCCAAGAGTTCTTTTCTTGAGACTTCCATCAAACTTATCGAATGATGTCAAACAAGAATTCCTCGTAGCTTTTAGACTTCGGGACTTCCGTAGCCTTTCCTTTTGGAATGTTTGGTTTATCTCCGAACGCATTTCTGAAGCGCTCGTTCATTGATCTACTTGTTCCCTTTGGTAATTTTCCTTTTAGATCTGTAGTTTCTTTTTTCAGATCTAAAACTTCTTGTTGGATCTCGAATAGAGATCGACACATCTTCTCCATCTGTCTACTATAATATATGATGGTCTTTTGGACTTCCCTAAAATCTTGGGTAACCTTAGATGTATTTGGAACAATTATGTTCCAATCTTTGCTGGATGTCATCGATATCCTGCACTTGTTTTATCTCGAAATATTTTTCGAATACATTTTTTCTTGATTTTCTCCTCCCGTTAGGCACAAGAAAATAATATTGTTCAAATAATTTAAATTTATATCTTCAATAAAGCTGGTTCTGATACCACTTTTGAGCATCGGATCTCAATAAATATAAATCATGGAAAAATTCTATTGATTTTGTTGCCAAATAATAATCACCCAGTACATGACATTGTTATACCTTTCAGACCAGATCACAAGTATAAATACGAGTGTTTTTTGGGGCACGAGAAAGGTTTCCAGCCAGAATACCAAGATAATTATATCCGATTTTAAACATGTTTTAGCAAAGTGGTTTGGAAGACACAAAATAAGAGTGAAAATAGTATTTCAAATAATGAATTTTTAGGGGTAAATTGGTCTTTGACCACTTTTGGAGTATATTGGGACAATATTAACTTTATGGCATTTTGGGCTTTAAAGATAATAAATTATGGCATTTGGAGACCTTTTCTCTATATATAATGATAAAAGTTGGCAAAAGTTACAATCTTCCGCTTTTGCTTCTAAAGATAAGAGTCAAAGAAAAATATATAAAAAAAAATACGTGACTTTCTTAATAAGTTACCTAGAATTATGATAAAAATATATATCTTTTATAATAAAGTATACATTATTATAAAAGAAAGAAAAAAGATGTCTTTTATATATGTATAGATTATGGGTGGAAATATACACATCCCAAAATTTGTTTTTTTTTTTTTTTTTGTGTTATATTTAAAAAAACGAAAAGATGGTATGTTTAGTGAATGTTGGAGTGTGTATAGGTTCATCCATAGATTGTACTATTAAATTTTAGTTAAAATAGCTATATTATTTAAATAGTTATAAGTTGTACAAAATTAAAGTTAAAATTTTCTTAATTATATTTATCTACATAATATAATTTATTCTAGAAAAATGTTTTACATATCGTCTTTTATTTTTTCAAATATAAATTTTGTTATAAGAGAATTTAATAGAAGAAAATTACTACTTTTTGAAATTTATGAAATTATACATAAATGTTTGAAGTTTAAACATATATGCCTAAAAGAAAATAAATATTTAAAGTTTTAAAAGTTAGAAGCTTATACATAAATATTTTGCATTAAAACTATGCATTTATAATCTGTAATGCAAGAAGTATTTCACTATAAAAGTAAAGAATTACAAGTATTCAATTTTGTAATATTACAAAATACAAGTGTAATCTAAAAAAAAGTATCATATAAATTTTATTAAATAAACTATTCTATAATATACCACAATCTACACCACACACCAACCTTTACACGTACTGTATACTTAATTTGATCAAAACTCTACTTTATACTTTAGGTTTATAAACTTATAAAATATAATTTCATAAAACAAAAGAAATATGAGAAACGAATTTGCATATTGTACGTGTTTTGAAATATGAAAGATGATATGAATAAATGGTCTTTTCATTTATGCAACTTCATTATATTAATATAAATTGTATATATTACCAAAATAAATAATAAAATGCGCATCACAGCATCGAGCGGGTGAACTACTAGTAAGTCTAATAACGAGAGACTCGAACAACTAAACTAAATAACAGAAATGACAAAACATAAATTAATCTGAATCCACTGTGTATATTACCTATTATGCAATTCACATAAATTTATGTGAGACGGTCTCATAGATAATTACCATGAAACAAAACCCATCACCCATAAACAATATGTGAATTGTAGAATTTAAATTGTGAGTTGACTTGTCTCATGTAGTACGATCCATGAGACAGTCTCATAAGAGACTTACTCTATGTGATTTTATATGCAAAATATATTGCTAACACCTTACAGTAATCATATTTCATTACACAAGTTTGTGATTAGTAGAGATGAAAATCTTAGCATTGACAAATCTTAATATGTCACTGATAACATATATGTAATAATCTCATCATTGATTATATGAAAAGTGAAATTTTACATGTATGTTGAATATCTAACATATCAATAATAAACACATATTAATATACCAACAGTGGGTAGGGTAGTAGGATTGTGATAGAAATACAATCATCATTTTTGCACTACCTAACAACCAAATTAAGAAAATACAGAGTTGATAAGAAATATGAATCATATAATTTAAAGAATGAAATCCAATTAATTTAGTTAGCTACGACCACAAGATTTACATCCAAAATTAGAGTAGGAACCAAACGATGATGCAACACCAAACTCTAATTACAATGGCAAGTCGAAAAAATTAAGCGTTAATTCACAAAAATTGGCCGTGCCCCCTCAAGATAAACGATTTGAACATTGCTTTAAACTTATGCGGGCATACGCTTCGGCATTTTGTAGGTAACGGTACAGAAAAATGTGCATTTGAAGCAGATGATGAATGATCAACTCCTCCAACTGCTTTGAGAGTTATTCATATTTTCTGAACTGTAATCTTGACTTCCAAAAGCCATCCTTTGGAACATTCTGATCTGAGCAGAATGTTCCCTTGAAGTGAAAATCCCACTTTGCCCTGGCTTCATTCCGTTGTTCAAATCTGCCAACTCTTCCATGGATTCTAAAGCTCTGACTACCTGAAAATGGGAGAGAGAAGATCAAGAATGTGAAAGGTGTAGTTTGAGTATAGTGCATTTGAGTACGATTAATTACCTGACTCATACGTGGCCTTTTAGATGCTAAATGGCGGACACAAGCTGCAGCAGCTTCAATCATCCGGAACATTTCACTTGGGATGAAGTTATCTCCCAAACGAGCATCAACCACTTCTCCAAACTCTTCTTTGTCTAGTGCTTCTGTGAGCAATGGTCGAGCCTGCAAGAGAAGCACCATCAAAATTTGAACTGTTTCTTGATGTGGGGGGGGAAGAGAGAGAGAGAGGAGAGGTGGGGGTTACCCATTCAACGAGGCTTTCATCGCCTAAAGGTTGGGATGAGTCAACAGGCTTACGACCTGTAATGAGCTCCAAAAGCACAACTCCAAATGAATAAACATCAGATTTCTCGGTGAGTTTACCAGTTGACGCATACTCTGGAGCCAAGTATCTGCAACTCATCCAAATGATCCAGTAAATGATGGATGTTAAATATATATATATAATAATTCCATGCTATGCTCCTTTCACTCTGCAATAATTAGCTAATGCAACACATTGCAGCTTAGACCAATAAAAGTTATGAATCTTAAAAATATCTTGACAGATAACCTTCTAGAAACTCCGTATTTATATGGCATCAGGTTCCCATGGAATGTGAGCACCGGAATGTAGTTGAGTTTAGAACACACTACAATTTTTCTGACATAGATATTAAAAAAATATATTATTTGGCAACCTACCCGAAGGTTCCCATCACACGAGTTGAAACGTGTGTATGTAATTCCAGTTCTAATGCTAGCTTTGCAAGCCCAAAATCAGCAACCTGCTCATATAAGTGGTAAAAGAACGCTTAATGGAGTAGATTTTGTTTGGTAGATAGACTGTGTTATGAGATGCTTGAGAAATTATGTAGCTATAAGAAAAATAATTGGCAAATTTTAGGATTTAAAGAATAAGCATACCAGTGCTTCAAAGTTGTTATCCAAGAGAATGTTTGTTGACTTAATATCTCTATGAATAATTCGGGGTTGACCTGACAAACACACCCAATATTAGGTGATTCTTCAAAAAAATTAAGATGAAACTGGAGTGTGATAGAAAATTTCAATTCGAGTTAAAGAAAACTAACGAAGGACATTTAAGATATAAGCCATAATATTTGAGTGGAGAAAGTAAGAAATTAGAAAGGAAAAAAAAAAGGTAAGAGCTTACAGTCTTCATGAAGATATGCCAGTCCACGTGCTGCACCAGCGGCAACTTTAACTCGACTAGCCCAATCCATTACAACAGACTTGTTTTTATCTACCCAAGTTATAGCTCAAAATATTAAACTCCATTTTTCTCTGAAAAGCAATATATGTTGGCAAACCAGAAACGTAAATCCAGGCTTACCATGAAGATGATAATGCAGGGTGTCATTTGGCACGTAATCATAAACAAGCAACCTTTGATTTTCAGCAATGCAGTAACCAACAAGTGATACTAAATGTCTATGATGTATTCGGCTAATGATCTCGACTTCTGCTCTGAATTCACGCTCTCCTTGTCCGCCACCAGCCTTTAACTGTTTAACAGCAACTTCTCTTCCATCTACAAGAGTTCCTTTATAAACACAGCCAAATCCACCTTCACCCAGAACTTTATATTCCGAAAATCCATCTGTAGCTGTAGATAACTCTTGATACGAGAAACATGACCTTGAACTGCCTATTCCACCATCTGGTGAGTACATGTAATTAGTTGCTGAAGCACTTCCAGCCAGTTGAGACGAACACTGAGATCTTAGAAATGATGAATCTGGAAACAACAACAAAGAGAATAGTAAAAGACGACACGACACTCATGAACATGTTTACATTATTCCACCATAAAGCACTACTTTGGATTATGAAGCAAAGCAAAGATAAGTTAGCTTACACTGACTTGTAACATAATTATGTTGAAATAAGCTGAGCCAAGCTCTGGCCTTGATGTTAAACTAAGAAAAGGAAATAGCATATTCATATCTTACAATAAGCTGAAACAAAGATCAAGATTCAAATTTTCTAAGATTGCATTTGAAATAAATATGGAGGATATTCAAATCCGACAGTATGAAATTCATTACATGAAAAACTTGAATAACCAATTTAACTAGTGATAGCTAACAACAAAAAGGAAGAAGCATAACACTCTGTTTAGAGCATTACACATGAACCCCATATCATATATAATACAAAAGGTAAAAACATTGTGATCAAGTAGTACCTGAATTTTGGGAGGAAGCAAAAGGCGAAGGCATGGTGTAATTGAGACTAAACCCATTCTTTCTCCTCTTTCTTTTATGGGTATACCAGGCAGCCAGAATCACAAGAGACAGAGCCAATAACCCCATTATACCTCCCATTGCAGCTGCACCTCCGGCTCTAAGCCCTCCGGAATTCCCCGATGTTGAATCTGAGGTTATATTCGAATTAGACGGAGTCGATCTTGCCGTTGGTTTCTCGGTCGGAGGTGGCGAGGCTGGCAGTGTTCCATTGGAGGATGCATTGGTATAAGGCGGAGGACGAGGAGATATAGCGGGAGGCAAAGATGATGAAGGGACGGAAGGCGGAGATGCGGTGGAAGCTGGGGGAGGACTGGTGGTTGGTGGAATGGGTGGGGAACTGGTCGGAGGGGGGGTCAATGTGGGTGGTGGAGGAGAGTTTTTCGGTGAATGTGCGTGATGTGGAGGCGGAGGACTGGTGGCGGGAGGCGCGGCGGTGGCCGGAGGGGGAGGAGAGGGGGAAACGGTTGGGGGTGGAGGAGGCGGTGCCACCGGGGGGGAAGGGGATTCGGGCGGTGGAGAAGCAGCTGACGGAGGCGGAGGCGAGGCGGACGGTGGCGGAGGCGGAGATGCAGTAGAAGACGGTGGAGGTGCTACTGGAGAAGGTGGCGGTGATGGTGGTGGTGCGGAAGGCGGTTTGGGCGGTGGTGGTGATGGTGTTTCTGGTGGAGGGGATGGAGGAGGGGTGGACGGAGCTGGCGGCGGAGAGGATCGAGGAGGCGTCGCTGAGGGCGGAGGAGGGGCGGAGGGAGGCGACGCGTCCGTAGTCTGATTAGGATTCGTTGAATTTGTTGGAGAAACTGGTGGAATAAGACTTGATGAATTTGAAATTGGTAGAATTGAAGCCATGTTTATCGGAAAAAGAAATTTGCGTAGATCAGAGCATCTCCATTGAAATGCAGCTCATCTTAACGCTGAATCTCCATTCTCTAACACCACCATTCACCACAAATTTCCCAAAAATCCTTCCTAACTAGAAGAAAAGAATTCCCATAATCAACACTAGAAAGAAAGTACACTATATCACAAATCTCAAATCGAAATGCAGTACAAATGAATCAGCAACCAAATGCGCGAGCAGCTTTCACATCTCAGAAACAGGTCAGAATCTTTAACTTCTAGAAAGAGAAGAAAAACAACCAAAAGAAACTTCTCTCACTAAAATATGATGAGAGAGAAGAGAGAGGGGAAACGTAACGTGGCTACGACTTCGCAATAATATTGAAATACAAATTTTGAGACAACTGAGTTTGAGCATGCGAATGAGCACTACTACGACTACTTAGCTGTCTGTATTTATCATATTTATATATTACTATTTTCTTCAAAATAAATAAATAAATTGTAATAGCAGAGAATAATGAGACGTTAAATCAGAATGTGAACGTGAACGTGGGATTATAGAATTGAAGCAAGAACGTTGTAATGCAACAAAGTCAAAGAAAACATCATGAATGCCATGTTCACTGCCTGCTTCTACCATTCAATCATTCCTTACATTTATTTTATTCTTTTCTCTCTCATTTTTTTTAATTAATTTCTTTAAGGCATTTCTCATTTGAATAATTATCCTTTAATTTACCATTTCGTTTCTCAGATTTTCAGTTAAATGCGCAGTAAATGTAATAAGATATCCTTGGAATGAGGGAACGCGTCAACACTCAATAATTAGTCTCCTTTTTAGGATCTTAAGATTTCTTTTTATTTTATTTTTTTATAATTCAATTTTGAGTGAAACTTAGAGCATCTCCCACTGTTGACATCATTTTTTCACCAAATTCCATTTTTTATGGTGAAAAAATGGGTTTATCTTCCATCAGTAGCACCCAATTTCTTTATTTCACCATTTTTGATGAAAAAATAGTGTATTTGATCTCCCACCTATTTCATCAAATCTTCCACCAAATAATAAAATATTAATATATCACCATTTCACCATATTACACCATTTATAAAGATATAATTTGGTTTGGTCTCCCATGGTATTTCACCAAATATATCACAAAATTATAAATTTAATGTTAATCATAATTTTGGTCTATTTTATTTCCAAAATATTGATTATAGATCTGATTTTAAATATTAATTTTCTTAACTATATAATTTCAACAATGATGATAAATTTCAAAAAACTATTTCAACATGAAAGCAAATCAACTTAAATTATAATACATATAATTAAATTCACAAATAAACAATAATTTCATAAATTATTGCATAAAACATTTCAATATAAATTAATCATAAAAATATTACAACATGATAACGTTACAACATGAAAGAAAATTAACTCAAATAAATTACGTCACAACATATATTAATCTAAAATCATTAAAAAAATCTCATTCATCATTATCATCATCTTCAACATCATCGATTTGACCACGGTTGCCCCACAAATGTGCTACCAATCTTCTTCTTAGTTCATTATGTTCTCCTTAATATGTTACTCAAATGTATTATATTTTTTGTTCATTTATGATAGTAAATGTATTTATCGTTTTAACCTATAATTTATTTTGGCTAAATATATTTATATTTATTAATTAATTTATTAATAATAATAAATATATTTATTTATTGGAAAACAAATCCACTAACCAACATTAATATATTTACAAAGAATATGTTAATAAGTTGGTAATCATATGAAATTAGTTAATATAATCATTTTATATGCTAATTAAAAAATGGTGGTGATTACACCAAATTCTATATTCAATCCTATATTTGATAGGAAAAATAGGATTTGGTGAAAATTATGTTAAAATGATGGTAAGGTGGGAGATTAAAATTCCTTCACCAAAAAATTTGGTGAAAATATAGGATTTGAGATTTTGGTGATATAGAGTTTGACCAAGATGGGAGATTAAACCCAAATCATCATAATTTTAGGTATAATGGTAATTTGGTGATTTAGTTTGGAAGGTCAAAAACACCTAAATTAGATGTAAAATATAGGATTTGGGTAATGGTAAGAGATGCTCTTATATACATCAGATTAGATTCGTACTTCCGTCCCGATCCATCAGGTTAGATTCGTACTTCCGTCCCGATCTATTTGACCCAAATTCATATATATGAAAAAAAATCTTTCATTTTCTCCATTTTTCAGCCGTGCTTTTTTTTTTTTTTCACTTTCTCCATTTTCTATTCTTCTTTTCTTTTCTTCTTCACACAATTTGTGGTAGCAAGGAGAAGCTGAATTTTGTTATCCAACAACTAAATTTTTTTTTTTCATTTTGCCTGAAAATTGAGTTTTTAAAAAATGTATTTGTGTGTTGATTATATATGAAAATCCGTATGTTTTTACTTGGAAAGTTTGGTGAAGATTGAGTTCTTTAAGATTATTTACAGAAAATTTGAGAAAAAAAGTGATTTGTAGAAAATTTGAGGGAAATGATGATAAGAATCACTCATTTGAGATTTTAAAATTTTGAAATTACACTCTATAATACATTTATAGTCTCTAATATATGAGTAATATCTTTAAATTATATGAATAATACATCTACATGTAATAAGTAATATATATTCAATAAAACAAAGTAACTAATACTTTAAGTAATACTTTATGAATATGCAACTAATATCTTACGAATTTATAATTAATATCTTTCACTGAAAATGTGAAATGTAAACATATATTTCAATTATTCAACTAATACTTTATGAGTATGCAACTAATACCTTGTAAATGATACATTTCACTAAACAAATAGAATGTATATTTCAGTTATACAAGTAGTACCTTATGAGTATTCAACTAATATATTATGAGTATATAACTAATATTTTTCACTAAACTAAGTAAAATATAAACATATATTTCAGTTATTAAACTAATACCTTATGAGTATGCAACAGATATTTTATGAGTATACCTTCATTGAACAAGTAAAATGTAAACATATATTTCAATTATGCAACTAGTACCTAATCACAAAGGTTTAAAGGTATTACTTGTTTATTATAAATGTCTAAAAGCATTACTTATAAATCTAAAATGTATTACTTTGTTTATTCATAAGGTATTAGTTGCATAATTCTAAGGTATTAGTTACTTTGTTTTAGTGAAAGATAATCTTAATGTATTACTTGATACATGTAAAAGTATTACTCATAACTCTTAATTATATTATTCAAATACTTAAAAGGTATAATACTTTATTTTAGTAAAACTTAAGTTATTACTTGTTATATGTTAAGGTATCACTCGTATAACTTAAAGGTATTACTCATAAACTCAAAATGTATCAATGTACTGTAGAACGTAAGTTTAAAATCTTAAAATTTCAAATGTTTCATCATCTTTGTTGGGATTTCAGTGTTTTGATTTTGATGAGACAAACCAACTTTATAATAGGAAGTTTGAGTATCCCCATTTTTCACAGTGTTTAAGTGAAAACATATAGACTAGATTTGAGTCTGTAAGTTTAGCTTCTGAAAAATGGAGGATCTCAACAAGGTCGTGCTGCATCAAGAAGATGAAAGTATGAAGAAGCTGGAAGTATGAACTACAGTAATACAGCAAGTAAGAAAGAACGGTAAGCAACGTTGCAAGCAAAAGATACTGGATGCATGAAGATGTTACTACAATGCAGCTATAAGAAGAAAAGATACTACGCTGCAAGAAGTAGTTACAGGAACGCTGCAAGTAGAAGATACAGTGTTGCTGCAAGTAGAAGTTACAGCAGTACTGTATGTAAGAAGTTGCTGCAAGAAGATCAAGTATACAGAGCTGAAGCCATGTTTTGCTGCATACTCAACAAACCTCGACCACAATGAACAGAAACAACATCCTGCAATACGAGAAAGGATAAATGCAGTACGAGAAATGAAGAACAAAACAAGTATAATTAGAGCCGTTCGAGATAAGATCAAAGTTGCAGACGCGGAGCCAATGCAAAGATGACACGTGGCCTGACAGGCTGCAAAAAGCTGTGAGTCGCAACCACCACATTGAATGCTCTGAGAAGATAAGTCAAGGTGCATTTAAGGCGAGCCATGTCTTTGATCAGAACCCTTATTTCAAATGAGAGGTATCTCCTTCAACGAATACCTTTCTAGAAGTATAAATAGAGGTCGAGCAACACTGAAGCTGGTTACTGAAACATTTGCGCTCAAACAAGTCTAAGCATTTTCAAGCTATACTCTCAAGCATTCCTACAGTTTCAGTCACTCGACCTAATGTGAAGTGAACAAGTTCAAACTGAAAGATTCGAAGAAAGATTCGAAAGCTCACTTCACCACACCAATTGGAGAAACATTTTATATACTTTAACCTATTTGCTGTGTGCTAGGTTGTTTTAGATGTCGTCAGTTGATAGGATTTATCCTTGCTGATTGTATTTAGTTGTCTAGGAGATATACAATTTTCCTGTGTAGGAGTTTAGAAATCCTGTGTGGGATTGCCTTTAGAACTTGCAGTTGTTGTGTGTACGTTGGGTTCTAGTAGGTGTTAACTCGTTAGGTTGATAGATTGTTAGGTGATATCCTGTAAACCAATCTTGCTTAACGAAGTTCTTGCTCGAGGAAGCAGTAGAGTGGACGTAGAAAGATTACACCACCTTCGAACCACTATAAACCATAAGTGTTTATTTACTTTATTTATCTGTGCTGCATCTTATATCTACTCTATCATAAGCATAAAAATATCTTTAAAAAGAAAGCATACTTGAGAAAACAAGTCTTCAGTCAAAACATAATTTCCACTGCAAAGAACTCTTAGTTACAGCCTGCCGCACTACATCCTATTGTTGTAAGCAGTAACATTATATGTCGTAAGTTCAAGTAATTTACAGTATAGTAATTTTAAAAAGAAAGATTTTCAAAATCGACGAAGGTTCATTCACCCCCTCTAAACCTCCGAGACCACTTGGGACCAACAATCTTCTTCCTCAAAATTTCTGCAAATCACGATTTCATCTTCTTCTTTGTCAAATTTTCTACATATCATGATAATTGATTTTCAATGTCCTAAAATTATTTTAATAAATTTTGATTTCAAAAACAATTATCTAAATCTATGAAAATGAGTAAAAGAGAAGAGAAAGAAGAAATGACCACATACATGATTCCATGGCGATTTGAAGAAGAATAAAAAGAAAAGGATAGAGAAGAGGAA
The DNA here is from genome assembly GCA_028654395.1 of Scutellaria barbata. Lineage (NCBI taxonomy): Eukaryota > Viridiplantae > Streptophyta > Magnoliopsida > Lamiales > Lamiaceae > Scutellaria > Scutellaria barbata. The sequence goes on from CM053650.1 coordinate 17,188,001, forward strand.
GAATGTACAAAACTGATACGAAAAAAACCAGATTGAGAAGAAGAAAGGAGAGAGAACGTAAAAAAATGGAGAGGAAGAAAAACATAGCGTGTAAAAAAAAAGATTGGTCGACAAGTTAGGTGAGGTAAGAATCTTAGATCATACCCCCGAGTGTACAAAAGAGTTTACCTTCAATTTTATATTAACATTTGATTAGTTTGAGAATAAAACCCAATTATTTAAATTATTATTCCCTTCATTCGAAAAATAAATATCGTTTTTAGTATTTTACATATAAATAAAAAATTTGATAAAAAGATTGAACTATATGACGAATATTATAAATTAATAAACTTGGTAGAATATAAACTATTAGGGTTTTGATGTTTAGATTTTAATCAGACAAAACACATATGTAATTTTTCACAATGTTTAAGTGAATTTATAATATGTTTTGAATCTTAATCAAATTGCAGTAGATAAAAATGTAGAAGAAAAGCTTGCTCAAGTCTACATTGAAAAACAATTGATGCAAGCTGCATAAAGAAGAAGGAATGCAGCCGCTGTAAGCTTAAAATTACAGTAGAAGTATAATTGTTGAATATTGCTTAGGTTGCAGAGAATGCTCAATGCATGCTACGAACTTAAACATATTTAATGATAAGATATCTATTCTTTGAGCATAAATGCAGAACGAGAAAGAACAAAAATAATCCAAGAATTAGTCACTTCAACAGATTGAAAATATAGTCAGTAGAGACAAACTATTATGTGTAGCACTGAAAGTTATAAACAACTGCCACCTGACCGGACAGATTCAACAAACTTGCAACTTGGTACAATAGAAAATTAAATGCACACTGAAGATGAAGACAAAGTTCATTTAATGCGGATTCCACGTCAACTTTAGAGGATTCAAAATGCAAGGATTTGTGTCTTCTTCAATAAGATAAATCTACTCTTATAAATAGAGGAAGAGTCGATTGATACAATCACTAAAAAACATTTTATCTACACTCAAGTTCAAGCAATAAGGCTTTCAAATTCTAAGTGTTTTCAAGACAATAAGTTTCAATCACTCAACATCTAAGAAACAATCAAGCATTCGACCAATCAAACTTTCAAAATTCTAAGACTGCTTCCAACACTAGTTGAAGACCAACAACTTCATATGTGCTTTAACTATTAGTTGTGTGTTACGTTGTTTTAGATGTCCTTAGTTGATAAGAACTATTCCTTGTTAAGTGTTGTTTGTTAAGAGTCTTAGCATTCATCCTGTATGGATTGTAAAGATATTGTGTGGGTCTGTCTTTGAAACTTGCAGTAATTTGTGTGGAAGTTGAGTTCTAGTAAATATTCTCATTAGGTCTAGTGTTTGTTACGAAGAGTCCTGTAAATGAAACCTTGCTTAACAAAGTTTTTCCTCGTGAAGGAGTAGAGTAGACGTAGAGGAATTACACCATTCTCGAACTACTAACCTTGTTTGTTTGTTTATTTATTTATTTATTTATGTTATATCTACATATATCATTTGTCATACAATTTAAAACTCTTGTTAAATCTCTCATTCTTAAAAAGACTTTCAAAGGATCTTATTGACATAAAACTTTTTCGCTGCATGAACTTTAAATACAACTTACTGCATTCTTCTGTAGTGTTGCAAGATGTGTCCTGTACACAAAGTTGTAGCCTCTCTAGATTACAACATGCAGTGTCTTTTTCGAATTTTTTAAAAAATCTATAGAGGTTCATTCACCACCCTCTAAACCTTTGTGCCCCTTGAAACCAACATTAACAAATACATTTTGAAGTCCTATAAACTGTAACGACACTTATTCTAAAACAATTATTTTGACCTAAACAATATTTATTTTGAAATTGAGTTGGATAATTAATATTTTGAATCATATATATTATCTTAGAGCATGATTTGCAACCATCTAATTTATCATTCATTTATATCTTAAAGATAAGATTTTCATGATGAAGATGATGATAGATATAATTTGCATAGGAGTATAACTCCTGTTGCTCAAGTTTTCATTTTTTTGCTTAATTAGGTGAGTGTCCTCTTCAATTTTAAGAAATTCAATTGCATACTACATTATAGAATTATGATAGACTTATATATTAAAAATGATATTTATCTCCAAATTATGTCTACGTTTAAGTTACAAAATACAGTCATTCATTTTGGGTATGTTTATTTAAGGATTATGTAGGATGAGGGAAATTCGATTTTGAAATTTTGAAATTTGGTAATAAAAGGTGAATAGTTAAAATTTGTATTTGTTATGAGATTTTATATGTAAGATTATTATTGTAGATGTCAAATCAATGCTGGAAAAAGTAGTGGTGTGTAATATTATATTATTAGTTGATGTGTAATAGGTTTTAGGTATAGAGTTAATTATAGTGTTTTTTTAGATAAAATAGGTTTTTGATGGATTTGATAATTTTTGACAAAATCCTCTAAACAAACATGGATTTGAGATTTTAATTTAAAATCCGGTGAGGTGAATCCTTAAACAAACATACCCTTTGTGTTTATAGATGAAATTATGCGATGTGTACTATACTTGGAGATTATTGTTCTTCACATAAATCAAACAAAAAACATATTCAAAAGACATAACTTTAATGCTTAATAGATTCGAAACTTTTAGTATTGTATTCTGATTTTAGTATTGCTGAAGTCTGATTATCATTTCAGTCCATGTTTGTTGAACCAATTTCTAAATAACTTGCAAGCCAGCTTCGATTACTAGAATAATAAAACTATGAAGGATGTGTTTGGGATTTCTTACAGAAAATTCTGATTTTGTAGGACATATTTCATATTTGTTTTTTTTTTTTAATGGATTTATGAGGAGTGGACTAAAATGTGATCTATATATTAATGTGTTAGTTGAGAAAACGATCTGTTGAATTGATTGATGGTATAACTTATAGAATCAGAACAAGAAGGAAAAGAGATCACGACAATTATTTATTTATTTATTTGAAGAAAAAGAGATCTCAATAGTTACTTTCACATAAAGCTACACACCTTGTTATTGTATATATGACAATAGGGCATGGGCTTAAATTAGTTCATTGTTCAGAAAATTTAATTGGGCTTTGAGCCCAACTTAAAATTCAATCCAACCACTATAAATATCAGTTCCCAGGAATCAGATCGCTGATCAAATTGATTGAGCTAACTATTCATGATTTAAAAAAAAAAAAAAAAACTTCCAAATCCGACCTTAACAAGCGCTCTGACAGGTGCCACGCGCTTGAGTTTTCGTGCTCAAATTGGCTTGAAGCGGGTGTCACGCGCTTGAGTTTCTACACTCAAATTTGCTGCAAATGCTTGAGTTTTTTTACAAATGTGATTGACAGGCGTCACACGCTTGAGCTTTTGTACTCAAATTTGCTTTAAGTGCTTGAGTTTCCATGCAAGTGTGATTGACAGGCGTCACACGCTTCAAGTGGATGCCATGCACTTGAATTTGCGTGCAAGCAAGATTGACAGGCACCACACACTTGAATTTCGATGCTCAAATTCGCTTCGAGCACGCCCAAATTCACTTTATCATGTTATATACATTTATGTTATGTTCGTTATATCTTTAATCATGTAGCTGTATCTTAACATTTTTTTTTGAATAGTTATATTAGTCATATTTTTTAATTACATTAGTTATATTTTTATATAAAAGTATAAGTAATATTATATAAATATATGAGTAATGTCACATAAATGTATATATATATATATATATATAAATTGTGTCGAAATTGGTTTTATTTTTTGTTTTTTTAAAGTACTATATAAAAATTATGATATTGATATATAAAAGTAAGACTAATATAAAATAAAGATATGACTAATAATGACAGCATAAAAAAAGAGAAGGTGCATATCCGAATCAAATTCGAATAGACCCGAGTGCATGTACAAGAGACCTACTCAAAAAGATATGATGACACAAAAAAATATTTATTTTCTAAATCCAAAAAATGTTAAAACTCATTTATATTTCTCTTTTTAATAATGAAGCATTTCTAATTTTTCTTGTTCCGATTAAATCCGATTCAACTGGAATTTCCTTTCTTTCTCGTAATGGATCGAGAGTTAGTTCCCATTTGAACTAGTTGATTTAATCTGTTTCCTTAAAAACTAAAGTGTTAAGAATTCTACGATGTAGTATGTTATTTTTGTAAATCGGATGCGTAATTATTATTTTTCAAAATTGATCGAGATTATGTAATATTATATCATTTAAATAATAGTAAAATATTTGATTAAAATAATAACTCGCATAAAAGTTATGATTTTTTCCACAATTACCCATATTAATAAATATAGTTGCCCCTAATATATTATATACTTACATATGAAGGCCCGTAGATACAGATACTAGGGATGGACCTATGTGAGTGGGGAGGGTGGCCCTTCAAAATATTTACCCCTTCAAAAAATATTTGGAAAAACTTAATAGTAAATATTTACATATGATTTTATGTAAGGAAATAAAATTATTAATAGCCTCGTGATTATATGATCCTGGTTACGTCCCCTAATTGGTGACTTATTTAACCAATTGGTTTAAAGTGGATTGCGCAACATCCAAGTAGCCATGGGCTGCAATAATTGCAATTTTAGAATAACTCTTTTTAATTAATTTAATGAATTAAGTGAAGCAATCATGCCACTTGTTTAAAGTCTTTGGATTTTATTCATTAAAATACCAAAATGTTGGATATGTTCATGTTTCAATTTCCAAATAAGATTAACAACTCAACAGGACTTGCATCTTCATCAACCCAAAGCTACAATGATTTGAGAACAATTAACTTATATAAAGATGAATACAAAAAAAATAGGCGGAGGGAACTTAAACTACCCATTTTCAAATAGTGACTACTATTTATATCCAAATTGAATTTAACTATACCCATTTTACTCAATTAAATATATTAATATTCCAAACTATCCAATTTTTTAATAAACCATTCCCACTAATACTTTTCAACATCAATTAGCCCAACATTAGTCAACAGTCTTATTAATGAACTCTCTTTTCTTTTTCAAAATTGTGTAGCCCTAATTCCCCCTCCTCCTCATTCTTCTCTCAGCGCCGCCTCGTCCAAATTTCTCTCTTCTATTTCCTACACGAAAATTGTACCCATTTTTTGCTTTTCGTTGCTGTCGAGACCATACATAAAGTAATGGATTTGGGTTTTTCTCCAAAAGAGGTTGGTTTTTCTTCTTCCATTTGTTTGCCGAACTGTATATTTCGTGTAGCATTATATTTGATATGAGTTGGATTTCATTGAATGCCAAATTGGATGTTGATTTACTGCTTTCGAAACATGGATTTAGATGTGTGATGTTCGAATTCTGCCTTACACGAATTTAATTGTGACTGTTTTGTTTGAATTAGGCTCTTGAATCGTATGCGTAGACTTACACGAATTAGGCTCAGTAATTAAATTAGACCGTACACGAAATTATGCATTGTTGTTCAAGCTTACACGAAATATGTAGTTTGAGGCTTACACGAAATATCTCATTTGAACCTTACACGAAATATTTCAGATTTGAACCTTACACGAAATAGCAAAATTTGAACCTTTACGAAATATAAAAATTTAAACCTTACACGAAATATCTGAAATTTTGGCCCTATATGAAATATCCCTTCATTTAGGCCTACACGAAATAAGTCCAGCATAGGCTTACACGAAATACTTGATGACGGACCTACATGAAATACCTCTGTTTCGTTTTATGCTTACACGAAAATTAAAGAGTTGAAGCCTACACAAAGTTTCTCGATTATAGGAATTTAAGAATTTAAAGGCTTACAAGAATTTGGTTAATTATATATGTGAAATAATTTTTTTTATAAATATTTATGTAATGATTTTTGTGTATTAGAACAAATAAATTTCGTGTAGCCTTATAATTTTTTTTTTTTGTAAATATTTATGTAATGATTTATTTTGTATTAGAACCTCTGTTTTTTTGTACTGCTGTTTTTGGTTAATTATATTGTTTTCGTGTACCTTTGTTGTCGTAAATTTTTTATAAGTATTTATGAAATGATTTATTTAATATATAATTAGAATTGAAAATTGTTGAAATTAGTTTCGAAGTTTGAAATTTAATTTGTATGTGTATTATAGCTATCGTTGGAGTGGCCTTGGGTACGTCCTAGATGTTAGGGTCGGCTGACATATATCAATGGAATACATATGTCCTACAATTCGGATCGACATGCACAACTCCATGAATTGAAAATAATAAATTCTCATATGTTGTCAATCTCCGTAGGTGAAGTAGCTCTTGAATCTCATTTTTTTTACTCTAAACGTTCCCAATAACCCCCAAACCAAATCAGTACGAACGTAACACTCAAATAGGGATATACTATCTGACAAAAACAATTAAGTAATCAAAAAATATCAGATCATCACTTTCAATAAATTAATTATAATAAATAAAATTTACATTTCAAACGATTACAATTTAAACCCTAAGAACATAAATAGTTTGTCAATATTTATATTCAAATATACAATATACAGAAAAAAAAACATAAAATGTATTAACTAATGCACTTAAACACAAAACCAAATGATAATACGGATAAACTTGCTTTCAAGAAGAGAAAACTATATTCATTATTCTAACTATTAGAACAAATCAATTACTGACACAATCAAATGATTTAACCCCTACATGAAAATGGAATTGAACCTTACACGAAATTTGGCCTAATTTCGTTCTAATAAGTGTCACCCAAAAAATAAGAACCCAAAGTTCATTTAGGCTTACACGAAATTACTACTGAATTCGTATAGCCCTATAGTAGTAATTTCCTGTAGGCCTAAATAGGAAATTTCGTGTAGCCCTACACCGGACATAATTCAACCTTACACGAAATTAAGTCCCAATTCCTTCCAATTTCGTGTAGCTCTATTTTCTAGAAGTAAAGCTCAATTATTATGTTCAGTTCAAGTATAAGGAAATTTTATAAAAAAATTGCAGGTTATTTTGGTTATCTAGTATTACACTATACACAAAAATACAAACCATTTTACCTTTAAAAATATATATTTGCACAAGAATTGATTTCGTGTATGAGTTAATGTACATAACTTTTAAACATTCATCTTCAATATTTTATAGAGTATGCTCTCTTATATATGCAATTTTATGAACCAATTTCAGGTATTAAATAACCAAAAATATTTACTATGAACCTAGCTAGATTCCCACCTTTTTCAACATTTTTCAGACTCACCCCATCAAACGGCAATATCATTGATTGCTATGTGTACTATTGGGTATATTAAGATAAAATTATAATATTTTGGGTGGATTTGAGAGTGGCTTAAATATTTTTGGGCATTTTGATTTAAACTTAAATGTTTTTGGTTATTTTGGGTATTTCCTAAAAAATATAAAGTGCTAAGCTGAAACCAAATATAGGGTTTATAGTTAACAATATATAAAGATGAATAAAGACAAAAATATACAGATTGAACTGAAGCCAGAATTTGAGAATGCAACATCACCTATAGTTAACAACAGATTTGATTAAAACTACGTTAAACACTCAAATTTAACATGTCAATACAATAGTAGTAATACTAATTTAACTAATTCGTGGAAAAGTACAATTTAACCCCTCATCTTTTACTTGGATGAATCAAACCCATAACTTTTTATTGTTTGTCACATAAACATAAACATTACCCTCTATTTAGCCATTAAGTATTTATTAAAAATGCCACTTAAGCCAACAAAAACCATATATTGAAGATGTATGCAAACAGCAAACCAAATAACATAAACTTCATTACAAGCATTTATGATTTCAAACATCTAATCCAAGCCAAACAAACCAATGCAATGAACAAGAAGAAAAAATCTTGTTCAATGAGAATAATGGCGATACCAACAAAAACTCGCTCCTTTCTCTTCTTGATCATCACCCCTACTATGAATCCACCACAGCAGATTGGTCAATGAATTCCCATCATCATATCCATTTAAGCTCCTTATACTACTCAACCCTCTTTCCTTGTCATAAACCCCTAACAATGCATACACAAACCCCTTCCACCCTTCTCCCACTCCTTCCCTTCCCAACGCTGGCAACGTCCACTCGACCAGCTCTCTCACGAAACCTGCATCCGCGAACAGAGCTTCACTGATCGGAAGTATTGGCAACAACTGAATCCCCAGCCGACACTCCTTCCAATCCGGTGGAGCAAACCAAAGCCCACTGTCTCTCTTGTTTGCCCACAGCACTCCAACCACTCTGTTCTCTCTTGTGAACTCCTCTGGATACAGTTTATCCTCTTCTCTCACATGCCACCATGTCTGTGCTGCTTGAATCTCAAAGGCTGATATAGTTGATCCAATCGAAACGAGGTGGCTATCCCCATAGGCTAGCCCCATCAGAGCTGCTGAGTAGTATGCATTCACTGCCTCGCTCGTGCTTTCTTGATTACGCCCGTCTGCAAACTCTGTCAACCCCCCTGCCCAAGAATGCAGCTTCCACAAATCAAAGCACCTCAAACGAGTGTAGTTCGAGTTTTCTTGCTTGCTCAAGTTCATGTAATCAGCCATCATGGCATAGCCCTGTGGCCTGTACTTCCTTCCCCAAGCAGGATCAATCTTGGCCAACACAGATATTCCATACACGAAGTATCCAAGATGGTAATGATGATCATTGTAAACTCCAAAACCGAAATCAGCACCTGAATCCAGTGATCCTTGTTTGGTCACAATCCCACCCCATTTCGCCTCGTAGAGAAAGCCATTAGGGCCAAAAGTCCCATCCAACCAAGGCTCAATTGTCTCCTTCAAGAACTTCTTGATAGCTGGAATCACGTCAAGATAACACACTTCTTCAGCTATCAATGCTAGCCTTGCTGCTCTAGCTACCAGTTTGGCATAGAAGTAAGAAGAAGGGGTCGAAACACTACGCGAATCCAGCATCTCAACATCCTTAACAAGTGCTTGAATAATTTCACCACATGATTCTTCATCAACCCCTCTAATGGAATGCCAAGTAACAGAAAGAGGATCACTTCTCAAAACCCAAGAATCTCCAACAACACCAACAAGCTCCCCATCAACACTATCGTACTTGAAATCCTCCAACACAGATACAGAGCGATCAGTATCTGAGAGAAGCTGAAGATGGAGAGGATGTGCAAGCATTAACAAATCTCCCCAACCCCTCTTATCCCATTTATACTCCAAACAAAAAGGTTTCGTGAAAACAGCATCGCCCCTCACAGCGTAGCAAGAGCTGAACCTATCCAAAACGGCCTCAAATTTAGGGTTACAATTTGGCAACGCAGCTATCCTGATTATTCCAGCGAACACACCGGAAGTAATCCTGTTTGTGTCGTGGCTCAAATTGATCGGCGACGAGGCGTAGAGAAGCCAGGTTTGATTGTTATTGAGCTTGATTGTGTACTTCGTAGAAGAACTGTTGGGAACCAATTCGAGAATGGCGTGAATTGTTGAAATACAGAGAGGAGCACTACTCATAACATTGCAAGTCAAAAATGGGCTGCCTCTAATAAGGAAGAATCTGAGATTGCAAGAGGGGAAGTCTAGCGTAACACTGAGGCCACTGAATGAAGACACAACGTGGTTTGTATTCGGACTAGGATTATTCAGCGTGGAAATGGTGAGATCAGAGATGAAATTCTGGTAAATGAAAGCAGGGCTTCTGAACAGAGATGGGTAGCAGAGGGTAAGAGATGATTGCGACGATCTGATTATGTAGGGATGGATGTATTCTGGTTGATCGCCATTTTTAAGGACGAGGTTTTGGAAGAAGGAGTTGGTGGGTAAAGGGGCGGAGAGGAGGTGGGGGGAGAAGAATGGGGAGGGGTCTGGGAGGACGGCAGAGTGGGTCTGAGGGAAGAGGAAGGGGCGGGGGCGGCGGCGCTGCTGCGGCGGAGACATGGCGGGGGACGGCGGCGGCGGAGGGGAGGCGGAGGGGGACGGCTTTCTTCGTGGCTTTTTATGGAAAGGTTTAGTGATGATGGTTTTGACTCTTCGTCTAATTTTCTTCAACATGGTGGGGGTATTTATATAATTTGTCTGAATTTAGGGGCTGAATTGTTAATTCAGCTAAGTTTCGGGAAGCAACAGAGTAGTTACGTACGTCAAAATATGCGCCTACCTGGCAACACCGTGTGTAGAAGAATTAGCTTTATTTTTATTAAATAAATAAATGCATACTATATAAAAAGAAAAAGAGAACATTTGATATTTAAAAAAGACATTAATATTTTCTACATGAGTACTGTTTGTGTGCACCAAGTGCATGGATCATAATCCATGCAACTGGGCATACAGGTTGGGCCCGGTTTAATCCGGATCCGCGCCTTTTTTTTTATAATTTATATCATAATCTTTATGTTGTAATAATATAACCTTTATGTTGTAATAGTGTAACCTTTATGTACAGATTTCATAACCTTTTCACTGAATGACTTATACTTTTTTCACTATAAAAATTCATGTAATATAACCCAAACATTTATGTTGTAATAATATAACCTTTATGTTGTAATAGTATAACCTTTATGTACAGATTTCATAACCTTTTCAATAAATAACATAGTTTTTTCACTATAAAAATTCAATATAACCGAAACCTTTATGTTGTAATGATATAACCTTTACACTGTAATACTATAATCTTTATGTACAAATTTCATAACCTTTTCAGTGAATAACTTTTACTTTTTTCACTACTCAACACTGCAAAAGGTTATGTGCATATAACTAAAATGTTGTAAGGATAGAACTAAAAGGTTAAGTTCGCTAAACTAAAAGGTTATGTCAATATACAGCAGAACTAGAATTTGAGTTAGAGTTTGGGCTAGTGTTTGAGCGCGTGAGGCGCGCGTGGGGCGCGTGAAAGACACTTTTGGGTTGAGATGACCCAGTTGTACGGATTTAGGATCCGTACACCTGATGTATAAAAATAATTGTGTTTCTACATAATCTTATTTTATCTTCGAGTTCAAGATTTAACTATAAAGAAATATTTAATTGTTATTAATTTGAAATCTTCGATTTTATTTATTTTATAGTAGAATTATTATTTTTTTGGGAAGACATTTGTTAGTAGAATTTCTTAAAAAAGAATCGAATTGTGTCTCTTACAAATCTGATCACATTTTAACATTTTATTAGTGATTGATGGAATTATCCAAAGTTCCATGAATAAAATTAAACTGAAAATCGTTACTTGTGTTCAATAAATTGAACTGAATCAAGCTCTTAATCATTATTTTCGGATCAAGTCAAGACTAGTGTTTTGTGTATAGCTCATATGACGTGTCTTGTGATGAGTTCTAGAAAAAAAAAAGGGTTATTTAATAAATCTATTATTTTCCACTAACTACTCTTACCGTTATTTAAAAAAACATACAAGCATAAAATTACAAAATTGGGTTCCTTTTTTTTTTTGACTCATTCCACCAATCAACTCAAATTAAGACTTCCTTAATTTGTAATAGTAGCACTGAGAATTCATTTTCCAATATTTTTTACAAATTGGCGTTGGTTATTAGTGTGTTATGGTGAGTAGAGTAAGAGAACTGTATAGACTCAATATACTTATAATTTGCCGTAAATATACGGTTCACAAAAGACTATTCGAAATTCCAACTTATATATTTGCATTCTTACCTTTTATTTGAACATTGAAATATTTAAAAATGGATGTCATGTGACACGGACATTTACAGATAAAAATAAATCTTAAATATGAGTAATAGATGCAGTATCATGTGATTATAATTGAATAAGGGAGAACTGGTATCAATATAAGAAAGGAAAGAAAATGTGGAAACTTACAATGACATATTGATGGGCAGCATTCAGTTGTAAAATGGCGTTGAGACATTCAAACATTGGAAATGAAGGCAAGAGAAGATGGCGTAACTAAAGAGGAGGACAAAATGCTTGTAGAAATATTGCAAAGCATGCAAGGTATCTTAATGCGTGTGGTTTGGGAATGTAAAAGGTGGGATATTTTATTTTGGCAATAATTTTGTTGGTGTATATGAGTATGTCTACTCTACGCAATGGTTTCATAAGAGCATGCTTAGTGGTTTTTTATTTTAGCGTTGATTATCTTTTTTCTCTCCCAACAAGATTCTACTCTTGATGTCAATTTGAAGATATGCACAGTCTGGTGCAACTTGTGGCACTTTACTGTTTCGGCGTTATATCATTTAACTTTTTTTTCGATTAAATTTAAATTTTTGGAACGATAATTTTATAATTTTTTGACTAGTTTTTGTATAATAATAATTTGAGATCAAATGAGCGTTAATTTTTCCAATATGAGAGGTAATATAAGACGGGTTGTAGCATCTAGAATTTTTTTTTTTATATATAACCATATAATATATATATATATATATATTGCATTAATGTATACATAGCTATATGATATAAGTTTACAATATATGCTATATAGTATTAGATTATATAATATTAAGATATATAATTCATAAGATAAGATATATATATATATATATGATATAATTATAACATAAGTTATTATGTATATAACCTAAGCTATATTACATGAAGGACATAATCGTATTGGTAGGTAAGTAGGTAAGGAATGAGTCAAATTACTTCTAGAAGGATTAATTGATTGGATAAGTAAGGTCATTCTCAATCATCTTCTCTACACGAACATAGTCGAACCAAAGCAAGCCATATTTTTTCTTCTCTTTTCCATCCAATTTGCAGCCACCGTTGACCACCATTTCCACTGCCGATCATCAGCTTTTTCGGCAAGGTAATTGGACAAAAAGATAGCTCTTGCCAAGCTCGTCGCAAGGACGGGTTCGGAACTTAAACAAAGGAGCTACTATGTATTTTTCTCTCTTCTTTCTGCTGTGTTGGAAGCTGCCTCTGCCACATCTGAAGCTGCCGTTCGCCGCTGGTTAGGGTCGGAGCTGGCGCCGGGGTTGCGCCGGCGCGTCAGGGTGAGAACCGCCGCTGGGAGCGGCGGCTGTGCGGGGCTGGGCGGCACGGTGCTGCTGTGTCCTGTAGTGTGTGCGTGTGTATAGGTTTAGGTGGTGCAGTTTGGGTGTTGTGTTTGGTAGGGAAGTGTTTGGGTAGCCGGCGCCGGTGTTGCGCCGGCAGTCGGTCAAAGGCGCCGCTGTGAGCAGCAGCGCCAGTGGGTGTGTTTGGATGTGGTTTGAGCTGGTTGGGGCAGGGGGTGTATGTGTGGGTGTGGGAGGGTATTGTGTGATCCGGTGGTATGGGTCTCCGGCGACTTCCAATCGCCGGCAGCGGTGAGCTGGCGGCAGCAGCGGTGGTTGGGGTAGGTGACGGGCAGCAGGGGGCTGGGGAAGGGGAGAGTTGGACTGGGGTTTTTCTTTATAAATTAGATAGAGTTTGAGGGCTAGATTGCAAATATCTATTATGCTGAAATTAGAATTGAACCCTTAGCCTTTATGATATTGCAGATTGCTCCCCTAATTATTTAAAGCATGTTTTTAAGACTATCGAATTACGATAAATGATAAACGGACCCTCGAACTTATGGAAATTACAAAGACATCCTTAAGATTTATTGAAATTGTGTAATTCTCTTTAGAATTATTGAATTTATGATAATGATATGTTTTTATTTAATATTAACTTATATATTGGAATTATATATGTTAATTTATAATTAATAGAAATTGATATATGAATTTTGGACTCTAATTAAATTGCAAGGATAAATTATATTGGTTAATTTAGGTTGTTGAGATCTCTTTATATCACCGATTAAGATACAAACCTTAGATGACTATCGAAATAAGTAAATAAACCTAGTTTTAGGACGGATTTTTGGACCTGAATGTTATTATGTTATTTATTATAATTTAGCTAAAGATTTTACTTGGAATTATAATTTAAACCTATGTTTCGCAAGATTTCTTTTGAGACTAAAAAGTATAAACTTATAAATATTATGCTAATTAAATTAATTTTACGATTTAATTATTATTTCTAATTTAAGGATAAATAACCCTAAATTCATACCTATTTTAATCCGAATTATTAATTTCGAATCAACTTTATAGATTATAAATTATATATTTAATTACAAAATAGGTTATAATTAATTACAAATTAGGGTTTACCTTAAAAATATTATTTTATTTAGTCGATAATTCGATTAGAGTCTAAGTCGAACCCTTATGTTTGTAGGCAATACGCCGGAGTTTGCGCCGTAGATATTTTGGGAATCTAAAGCTTTTGATCAACTGCTCTAAAGGTGGGGAAAAATTTCGTGTTATGGTATTTACATTTTTTTGTTGACTTATTTGCAATTATGAATTATTATATTATGTGAAATGTGACATATTGAAGTGCCTATGAATAAACGTGTTATGAAGTATGATGAAAGGAAAATTAAGTGTTTTGTTAAATAAATGTGCTTCTATATGTATGTTTGATCTATGTATGTGTGATGTAACTATGTGTGCATGTGCATGCGTATGCAAAGCGGCTAGGGCTCGCATAAAGACAGCTGATCACCGTATCATGACGGTTAAGAACTGTAAAATGTTTTTATGGCGGCTAAGAACCGCAAAATGCTTTCATGGCGGCTAAGCACCGTAAATTATGTGAAAAGTGATGTTTGAATGTAAATGATGGATTATATGTTTCCATAGCGACTAAGATCCGCATATGTTTACAAGACGGTTAAAAACCGTAAATGTGAGAATGAAAGTGATATGTTTGAAGGTGAATGATGTTTGATTTGTGAAGAATGCTTATATTTAAATTAATTATAAGTCATGTGATGGAATGTGATTATTGGTGTATTTATGAAATAAAACCCCTATACAGTGTGATCCCACTGAGTGTATTTTATACGCTCACCCCCTTTATATGTTTTCTTTTATAGATTCGGATGTGGGGAGTAGAATGTGAAGAAAGATGCATATAGAAATATATATATTTTTTTGATGTAATTAAACAGGTTATTTTGAAGGGTTGTAAAAATTAAGTCTGATGGCCCGTATATATATATATATATTTTTTGATGCTGTCTCTGATAATCTAAAAATTTTATGTAAATTACGTAGCTTGTATGGATATTTTTATTCTTCGGTTTTAGTTTGTTTTAAATTGTTGGACGTTCAAAAAATGTTATAAATTTATATTTTATTTTATTTCGAAAATGGGGTGTGACACGGGTTATAATTATTTAAACAATGTAGATTACAATATAAAATTTTAAATTAACACGTGATGTAATTTATAAAGATTAAGGAGTCATTTAATAGATATAATTAAACAGTTAAAATGATGGCATTGTTCTTTTGTGGGATGTTAAAAGTTGTGTAATTACTTAGAGACTTCTGACAAACAAGTATTAAAAACAAAACTGGGACAACGATGTAAATGAACAGTTAAACCCTCTTGCATCACATTCATATTGAAATCATCATAACAAAATTCAAAGCTTTGCATATATTGCACTTTTGTCCTTACACACCTTTACCTTTACTGAAGATGCACTTACTTTAAGTGAAATGAACACTTAGTTTGGATTTAGTGGTATAAATACTTTTCCAAAGTTGGGATGTTAACTTGCAATTGCTGATGTGTATTTCAAACATTTATATACCTAGTTTCAACAACACTGTCAAATTTGCTAGATTAAATGTTTGCCTTGTAAGGATATCATTTTTTTATGTCTTTTCTTTTAATTTCTTTACAAGATTTTTTTTTTTAAATTCTTGTTTAATTGATTAATAGAAGTGTTGTGCACGGTTTTTTAAGTGTTTTTTTAGTATTTTTTTTTCACTTTTATGATATATAATGACATATTTGTCCTTCTTGAATTATATTAAATGATTCATTCTCTTATGTGGGTTTTTTACAAGTGTAAATGTTTCCTTCAAACTTTTTTTCTAAACTAACACATATTTCTTTTATGATTATTTTTTTCAATTAATTCATTTTTTTAAATGTTAATTTTTATTTAGTTATTTACGTTATTGTGACTAATGTCAACGGTTGGTACATATTTTTATTTTTACTCTTATTTATTTCAATTTTTATGTAGTTACTTATAACATTAATGATGTTTCTTTCTTTATTTTTGTTTTTTGTTTTTGTTTTTCACATTTTCTTTTTTACAATGTTAATTTTTTATTTAGTTATTTATTTTACTGCTATTAATGCATATGGTTGATACGTGGGGAAATTGAAAACTTAGAACACTATCTTTAAGTCATTCACCAATAAATGACACTAACTTTTCAGGCCTCGACATTGAACACTAACTTTTTAATTTGGATATTTTAGAACAAAAAACCTGAAATCATGAATTTCGGGTCAAATCACAGGAATTTTGATGCAAATCACTTCAGTAAAAACTCAAATCTCATACGATTGGATCCAAAATTTATGATTACAAGTTTTTTTATCCTAAAATACCCCAAATTTAATAGTTAGTGTCCCAATGTTATGACTCGAAAAACTAGTATCCTTCATGGGGTAAATTACTTAAAAATAGTGTCCTAAATTTACAATTTTCCCATTGATACGTATATTTCTTTCATGATTTTTTTTTCAATTCATTTTTTCCAATGTTAATTTTTTATTTAATTATTATTGTTTTTTATTAATGTCAACTACTGATCATGAAGATAAGATTAACAAGATAAGGCCTAATATTAAGGAAAATATAAAATATATAAAAAATTAAATGACTAAATACTTAAGAATTGTTAGGTATAACAAATAAAATTAACCATACCAAGGAGCAATTAACATATCAAATTGTCAGCAACAAACAAAAAATAATAAAATTTATGCAAGAAAACTTGAAACATACCAATTTGTGAGAGACAAGTAAAAAATAAAAAAAAAATTATAGAGAAAAACTTGGAACATACCATGTACTCGCTTCAAGTTCTCTTTTTAAAATAAAATGTACCTCAATAACAAACTTTCTCATTGTTTGCGTCTTTAATCATCTTGATTTCTCCAAGAAATTCAATGAATTTTTCTTTTTTTTTTCTATGGATATCGAATATTTTTCTGGTGAAAAATAGTAAACAAATTATATTTAGAGTCTCGTTAATTACATTTGGGATTAATTTGAGGTGAAACTAGTATATTATCGAATATTTCCCCATCTTTCTCATCAATCATCAACATTAGTGACAATAAAATAAACAAACTGTATAAAAAATTAATATTGTAAAAAAATTGAAAAAATGTAAAGCAAATAAAGAAGCATAAATAGCAACCATTATCATTTATAAAAATGAAATATATTACTAAATAAAAAATTAACATTGAAAAAAAATAAACGGAAGAATACAAAAATAAAAAAAGAAACATATATATCAATCGTTGGCATTAAAAACAATAAAATAAACAATTAAGTAAAAAATTAAGATTTAAAATAAATTAAATAAAAAAACAAATAAAGAAATAGGTGTTAATGTAGAAAATTAGTTTGAAGGAAGTGTTCTCAATTGCAAAAAAACCCCCCACAATATAATGAGTCTTTTAATATAGTCAAATAAGGATAAATATGTCATTAGATAGCCAAAAAAGTGAAAAAAAGCGCATGAATAACACGTGCACAGCACTTTCATTAACACTAATGGAGTTGGGGATTTCGGGCTATATTTAGAAAACCACAAAGGGGTTTGGTGCAATTTTCAAAGCACAGAGAAGTTTCACGTCAATTTTTCAAACCACATGGGGATTTCACCCAATTATCCCCTTTTTTAGCTCATAACTGATCTTCCTACTCAAATATGGAAATATGCGTTTTACAGATATAACTATATATAGTATAATCATATATATTTTAGAAATGTAACATATTTTCTACTATAAAATAAATTTTTACTTTTTCATATCACCAAAGGATGATTTATTAAAATATTACAGTTGAATAATGGTTGATATGTGATTGATGTCTAATATGTCAGACTCATATTTATATAGTGTATAACATTTTCTTTGGGTCCTGCTATCCACATCTCATCATCTTCTAAATACACTCATCAAAATGAAAACACAATTTACAATTTTCTAAACACATCCCACAAAATTACAAAATACTCTTTATTATTAAATATTTATATAAAATATAAAACACAAACTAATTCCTAAACACACCTCAAACACATCTCCACACCCATACCATAACACTAGAGAGGAAGAAGAAGAACCCAAAAATTCTAAGCTTAGAATCGAGAAATGTTCGACCTTAATTCGAACAAATTTTGGCAAGTTTGAATTCATACCAAGAAGAATACAATGGATGCACAACAAGAAGATGAAATTTCAAGTAAGTGAAGTTCTAAAACTTTTGAAGTTGAAATTAAGAATTTAACATGTTACATTTGTTTAATGTTGTTTTAAATACAATGTAAGTGTTTAGGATTCATGTTTATAATGTTGTTTTATGGAAAACATTGCTTGGTTTGATGAGTAATCGAATTTTTTTGTTCTTGTCACGTATATCATTTTCGATTTTGGATCGATCGTGTTCGATCCTGGTTAGTCGAATGAATTGTGATTTATTTGATTACAAGCCGAACATAATGTGATTTGTTCGACCAATGACCAAACAAAGTATGTTGTGTTCGACACTGGTCGAACAATATTCAATTAGTTCGACAAGTAGTCGAACAATATGTAATATGTTCGACCGCTGGTCAAACAGTGTATAGTGTGTTTGACCAGTGATCGAATGTTTTACAGTATTATTGAATTGTGGTCGAACATAATCATTTGTTGTTAGTTTTTTCGGTTACTTCAGTGATTTTAGATTGGTTTGTAAAATATAGATGAATTGATAAAATTATGAATGAATATTGCAAGAGAAAATATTCTTTATACGAGGACGAGGACATGACCAACTACTTCTAATCGAAGGCTTTGGATCGAGGAGGCCTCAACGATCGAAGAACCTATTGCTTCTACTTCTGTCTTTTCTATGATTGATTACCAACCACAATCAGAGGAAGAAGAAGCATTTGACAAACAAGAAGACACACAAAAGAGGGCGATGATGATGAAGACGACATTCTAACTAGTCCTTATCCTGGTGGACCACTTGATCCCCGACTGATTCCAAACTTCAAAATGCATGTGGCATATGCTATTTGGAATGGGGTGGAAAGATGCATAGTGAAGTGTTGGTGCCACACCACCAAAATGGAGACGTAGACATTCAAGAACCTAAATTCGGAGTTTTCCGAGATGCTTGATCGAAGTCTCATCCCAGACTTGAGGTGGATGCCCTATAAGATGCAGAATAAGAATCTCATTTGTGCGTTCGTTGAGCGTTAGCAACCAGAAACCAACACGTTTCATATGCCATGAGGTGAGATGATAATTACGTTGGGTGATGTATTTTATCTCACCAAACTTCTGTTAGTGGACGCTCAATAATAGTAGAAGAGGGTAGAAACAGATTGGAGCAACGTGGTCCACTGATTAGGAGATCATTCCGGGTTACCAAAGCCATCGCAAAGAAGGCCATTTCTAGTCTTCGAGGAGGTTTAGTATGTTTGGAATGGCTTCAGTCTACATTTGAAGGAGATACAGCTTCTCAGAATACCCAAAAATTAACTCGTGCTGCTCGTGCATACTAGTGGTTTCTCTTAGGTTGTTCATTATTTCAAATAAGATGGGCACAAAAGCCTCTTGTAAGATTCTGAAGCTGTTAGAGCACATAAACCGTGTCCTTGAATATACTTGGGGAACAACTGCTTTAGCATTCCTTTATCGACAGTTGGGATTGACATCTTGAAGTAGGGTTAAACAGATGAGTGGATACTTGACACTATTCGAGGTATCACCTTAAAATTTGAGTGGAATAGTCATGCATGTGTATATTATTTTATTTTCCTAACCATTATGTTTATAATTGTGTCAGGTTTGAATATACGAATTTTTTCTAGTTTTCAAACCAACATACAATGTAAATTTTCGATTGGGAGAGCCTCTTGCAAAAAAATGGATGCAACGATCTCACGAGAGTAGAGCTATTGATCGGTTATTGGCTACCAGAGAAGTTTTAGATACCATGTTGCCACACAACGTGAGTTTATGTTCATACTTATTGGATTACGTAATTGTTTTAGGTTTAGTCTCAACTTTATACCTATTGTTCATTATATACGTAGGTGAATTGGACACCTTATAGTGAGATTCGAACTCACTACCTCGAGATGAAGTAACTTTTTATCAAGGGTGCATTCGAGCCTTTGATATAGTAGAGCCGTATCATCCGAACCGTGTGCTACGATAATTCGGCTTTGTTTAAAGGATCCTGGATGAGCCTTTGGTTCCACTTATCTTCCAAAGGGATAATACAAGTGCAAGGTATAAGATCATGTGGGACGCACTTGGAGCGTATTTTCGAATATAGAGGAATCACGTATTGTCTGTCGAAGCATGTGGGAGAGGTGACAATCCGGCTTGGGAATGCTTAGAGGATTATATGGATTGGTTCAACGCAGTTTCACATCTTATTGTCCAAAACCCAGAGAACGTTGTTGCTGATCATGTCCATACTACCAGACCTAGAGGCCCGTAATTGTGGGATATGATCTCCAATGCGTTGGGCACTTAGAGCCTGTGGGTTTAGAATGAGGATGGACTGGATGCATCGCTAATGGTTTCTACTTTAGTTGTGGCATATCATACATTGAAGATTGAGAATGATGATCCACCTGAGTCGTCTAGACGAGCTTCTACTAGTAGAAGTCGTAGGCCTCGTATAGTCATTTCTCTTTAAATTGTAATTTGAATATTTAGTCTTTGAAACTTGTTGTCGTACGTTTAATTTGAGTGTTTAGCTTTCAAACTGTTATACTATTTCTCAATTATTTGAGCTTTTTTTGTAGTGATTTAGCTTTGAAACTTCATGTCGTACTTGTAATTTGTGATAGTCGGACTATCACTATGAATCATGAAACAAACTTAATGGTGGAAGACGTCTTGTTTGACCTAAAATGACTCTATTCTACCAATAGTGGTCGAACATCGTACATTATGTTCAGCCGTAAGTCCAATATTACAAATTTATTCGACCAATATTGATCGAATATATTGTGTTTCATTCGACCATTATAGGTCAAATAGAGTCGATAAATATCGGGATCGATTGAATATAGTGATTTTATGGTATAAATTATAAAAAAATAAATGAAACATGAGGGAAGTATTGGTAAAAATTGATGGAATATCGGGAAAATATCAGTAAATATTGGAAAAATATCAATAAGTATGATGTAACGATATTTCCACAAATACCAATATTTCCACGATATTTTCATGAAATATGAAGGAAATATCAGTAAATATTGATGGAATATCGGTAAATATCGGAAAAAAAATCGATAAGCATGGTGTAACGATATTTTCATTAATACCGATATTTTCACGATATTTCCATCAAAATCAAATTTTTCATGGTTCTATGTACTCAAAATTTGAAAACATCTATAAATCTATATAATAACAAATATATTTGCTTTTTTTCTTTTTCATTTCTTATATTAATCTCACCCAAATTTTTAGGAATATATTAAATCATAGTTAAGACATGTCTGGATTTTTAGGAATACATAAAATCATTTGATATATTGAAATTAAAATATTTCCAAATGATAATTGATAATGTAATTAAGAGTATGTTTCTTATGCAACCGTCTCATGTGCGATAGGATTGACCATATCTCGGGACATAATCGACTGATCAAAAAAAGACATGTATTTATATCTCTAAAAACATATTTATATTAGAAAATTGCATGCTTATGTTGCGCACGATCGCTCATGCCCGAAACATAATCGTGCGCGACACACTATGCACGACACACCCCAAAACATGACCGTACGCAACACACCATACACAACACACACGCTGCTTATTGTTGTGCACGGTCAAACAGTGTTCCAAGACACCATCGTGTGCGAGGAAAACAATCACAAAATTATTGTTGAAAACACATTCTTATAGCTGAAAAAGACATACCTACGCACGGTCGACCTTGTTTCGGAGAACGACCGTACACAGTACCATCACACATGAGGTGGTTGTACATAATTTTTTTGTGTGTAATTAATTTTCCTAAAAGAAATATATCCACTTTTTTTTCAAAATTGATATGTCCATATAATCTAATTAAAAATCCATTTTCTCCAAAATTTGAGGAACATATTGTTGGTCACATTTACCATTGTAATCAGTGATATAAAATCATTTTGATTTTTTAAACACATTTTCTTAATAAAATTATTTGATAACAATAAGATATAATTTGAATCTTTTCAAAAACTGAAAAATCCATTTGAATCAAGTTTAAATATCTCAAAATCTTATTTCAAAACGTACAAATGTTGAAATTTCGGGATATATTTCTTGAGGAAAAATCGTAAAACCTAAATATTATTTTACTTTTATGGAGAATTACGAGACTCCACTATATCTAGCGTATTGTTAGTTCTTAATATTAGCACAATATTGTTATTTAAAAAAAAAATCATAATCATGTTCGGCTCACTGCTCATGAACATATTGATTTGTTGGTTATCTCATGATTTTTCATGTGTATTTGATAATAATTTTACAATTGTAATATAATTTTTATTATAAAAGGTTATATTCCATCATTGTTGAAATTATATTGACTTTTGCTATTATTATTTCTCCGTAGGGTAGAACCATTTCAGTCTACAATCTCTGCATAACGTTTTTTTTTAAGTATTTGAGTTAGATTTTTACTATAAAAATAATTTCAAATAATGATAATACTATTGTTGTAAAAAAAATTGTGAATGGTGTTTTTTTACAGTATGCTGAATGATCAATTAATATAATAAATTTATTGGACTAATTCAAGACAATTTTTTTGATGTAGTTGATGTACAGATTCATACAACAGACTCAGCCTGCTCCACACGCTGTCCACATGCTTCCATGCGTTTGGGTGGTGCGCTCAATTCCATCCAAATTCGCTCCTAGGTGCTACGACACCCCAATCAAATTTAGGTGTTGGAAAAACGTATGGTGTAATTGAAGATGACTAAAATAACAAATGAGAAAGTCGAGGCAAGAGTTAGACTTTTTTTCCGTAAGATGAAATTAATCCGTTTTCAATATTTTACGATCTACGACAAATGTCCCCAAGATACAACGACTTACTAACTTAAAGATCGCAGCACAACGACTCCAAAAGTTTTTCGATGAACTAAAACGATATTTGGAACATTCTTAGATAAGATGATGAGAGATTACAATTATTAGAATGCTAATAATGCAAGTTGTAGTGGAGTGAATGAAATGATTGAATGTGGGATCTATTTATAGAAGTAGAAGAGGTGTGATGTTTTTCCATAATAGATACCTTTTACTTTGAAATGTGTCTTTTCATAATTAGACACCTTGTTTTTTGAATTGAAATCTTTCCACAACTAGACACCTTTCGAAATGAAATAAGGTGTCTCATAATGTTTCGAATTAGTTGCATCCCTTTAAATTGGATCGCATTAATTCAATTCAAACTCACATTTTTTCACAAATTCATACCTCTTTAAATTTTCACACCTTTTCAATTAAAGTTACCAATTACAAGCATTAATTTCTCATTCATCCGAAATTGGATTTGAGAAAATAAATACTCTGAATTTATCTACTCGAAATGTAGATTTTAAATTTACAACTTATTTTCATTTCCAACAAACGAAACACCATGAAAACAATAAGTCAAAGATTGGTCAACACCAACTTTTGAAAACCAATTTCCAACAATCCCCCACATGAATGAAAAATAATGCATATGCGAATGCACACACTTTAGAAAGTTCTGGCGAGCTAGTAGCTTTCGGCTTTGAATCTTTCTTAGTAAGATGCTATCGAATTTACTCGTTGATAGGTGAACGCGATGTCTTAAATCGGTCAGCTTTTTGTGTAAACCAAGACAATAACATTTACACAATAACAACTCTTAATATCTTTTGTTCTCATATTGTGTCCATTTCGATTCTAGACCATATCTTGGATTCATAAGTGATTAAATTGAAGTAGCCAAACTGCTCATTTATATAGGTGATCTTCTATAAAGAGTATCCTGCAATACCCCACCTTTTAAAGGTATATGAATCATTAAAAGCATAAAAGTTTACCCTCACCACACGTCAGCAGGTTAACACTTGGACAACTTCGAGAATGAGGCACTAGATAGATTCCAAGTGCACATTTGAACCATCCATAACTTAATTGTCTCATTGAATCAAGTTCGTGGGATCTCCATTGATCATGATTGAGTTACCGTTATGAACGTTCTTTAGTGTGTGGTTTTTAACCCCATTCTCTTTATTGAATTGTATAATAGATCTCTATTTATACCTCTTGTTAATGGATCCACTATATTTTCCTTTGACTTCATATAGTCAATGACAATTATTCCATTAGAGATCAACTATCTAACGGTATTATGTCTCCTCCAAATGTGTCGAGACTTACCATTATACATACAACTTTGTGCCCTCCCGATAGCTGACATACTATTACAATTAATCATAATAGGAGGCACTGTCATGTAACTTCTTCATCAGCTTTATCTTAAACAATGAATTCAAACTCCATTGTGGATCGAGCTATACATGTTTGTTTAGAGGATTTTTAGGACACAGTTCCTCTTCTAATTCCCCATTTGGGAATGTTGTTTTTACATCCATTTTATATATCTCAAGGTTATGCAGTACTGCAAAAGCAATGAGTACCCTAATGGAAGTAATCCTTGTAACTGAAGAGTATGTATCGAATAAATCATACCCTTCTTTCTATTTGAACCCCATAGCTACCAAATGAGTTTTGTACTTGTCGATTGATCCATCAAATTTGTATTTCCTTTTAAGTATCCATTTGCATCCTAAAGGTTTACATCCTGATGGAAGAACAATAATTTTCCACGTATGATTCTGTATGATGGACTCAATCTCACTATTGATAGCTTCTTTCTAGATAGGAACATCTGGAATGGACAATGCCTCTTGAATTGTCCTGAGTTCATTATATAACATGTATGTTAGAAAATTTGGACCAAACGTCTTGGCCACTTTGCTTCTTTTGCTACGTCTCCGTTCCTCTTCAACATGAGGAGAACTTTGTACAACTTTATAAGTTCTTTTATCCGAATTTATCTCTTTCCTTTTGTTGTTCGGAAAGACATTCTCAAAAAATATTACATTTCTTGATTATATGATCACTCATTCGTTTATATCAGGAATGTCCAATTTATGCACCAAAAATCGATAAACACTACTTTGATATGCATATCCAATGAAAATGCAATCAATTGTCTTGAGTCCCATTCTAACTTGTTTAGATTTAAGCACTTCGACCTTTGTTAGTCACCTTCCACACTTTTGATTTTGGGTTTAACCACGATTTGATAAGAACCCACTTCAAACTTAATTGTGTAAGGCTAAATAATATATATTTTGAGCCCAAAAGAAAATAAATCATTGGACCCAAAACAAAATTATCTCTTTCCAAAACAAAATTATCTCTTTCAAATGAAGCAACAAAAGAATAGGGATATCAGAAAACTTACCATTTTTGAATTTCTTTGATCCGACATCTTCGGTCTTATCTTCCCCCACATTTGGTGTATTTTTTTTTTTATAAAACGAACCAAATTCAAGGTTGTTAGGTAGAACAACATCTTTTATTGTCATCGCTTAAATTTAGTACCGTCGAACTTCGCCGGTCTTTTAGCATAAACTGGTACTGCAGGAATAGAGCTAGCCATCTTCAAAGTACATAGAAATTTCATCTTACGCTGTTGGAAAATATTTAGTGTACTTGAAGATGATTAAAATAACAAATGAAAAAATCGAGGTAAGAGTTGGACTCTTTCTCCGTAAGACGATATTGTCCCGTATTCAGTGTTTTACGGTCTACGGCAAACGTCCCCAAAATACGACTTACTAACTTAAGATAGAGTCTATTTATAGAAGTAGAAGAGGTGTGGTGTCTTTCCATAAAAGACACCTTTTAATTTGAAATAATGTCTTTTCATAATTAGACACCTTTTTATTTGAATTGAAACCTTTCCACAATTAGACACCTTTTGGAATGAAATAAGGTGTCTCACAATGTTTCGGATTAGTTGCATCCCATTAAATTGGATTGTATTAATTCAATTCAAACTCACACTTTTTCACAAATTCACACCTCTTCTAACTTTCACACTTTTTTTAATTTAAGTTGCCAATTTCAAGCATTAATTTCTCATTCATATGAAGTTGAATTTGAGAAAATAAATACTCTAAATTTATCTACTCGAAATGTAG
Source organism: Scutellaria barbata (assembly GCA_028654395.1). Lineage (NCBI taxonomy): Eukaryota > Viridiplantae > Streptophyta > Magnoliopsida > Lamiales > Lamiaceae > Scutellaria > Scutellaria barbata. The sequence continues at coordinate 17,214,390 of CM053650.1, forward strand.
ATTTCAAATTTGCAACTTATTTTTGTTTCCAACAAACGAAACATCATAAAAAAAATTGGTCAAAGTTGGTCACCACCAACTTTTCAATACCAATTTCCAACATTAGGAGGATTGAGACACCACCTTAGCTTTATAAGCTCAAAATATTCGTAAAAAGAAATAACAATAGTTAAAAATATCTTCGTAGAGAAACTCAACAGAAGACTTTATTAAACACGAGTATTCTTTTTTTTCTTTCTATTTTAAATCAAAAAGCTTAACATGCAAAAAAATAACTTGTGTTCTACTAACATTTGTAAATCAAAACCATGACATTTAAAACACATGAAAATTTTACTTGAATGGTTAATCCAACATAGAAGTTTTCAAAGACTTTATATAATATCAAATTCATACACATTAAAATAAATTAAAACATATGCTTTTAGGAAGGAATCTGTATAGCCGGCTACACATCCGCTTCATCGTAAGTTGGATTTGAAAAATATTTTAAATAATATTATGAGACTCCTCCGAAGAGGAAGCCCAATGAGATAACTGTACTTCTCTAATACACTAGGTTTGAACCCGTACGGTGCACGAGCTTCCTAATTTGTCTAATTTACACTTGTTCTTTATTTATGTTTTATGTATTTGTTATTCTATGTATATATATATTGTAATTTTTTTGTTTAGCCAATTTATTTATTGTGTTTGATTTTTGTACTTTTTGTAAAAATGATCAAATAATTTATCATAGATAAAGTTTATTTGATTTAATTATCGGGGTAATTTTTCGCAAATATCTTGCAAAAGTAATGAGTAATTGTTTTTATATTTTACTTCCAATCGCACCTTTTGTGATGAGTATGTTTTAGTTTATCTTTCCTATTAGGTGTCCATTTCTCTTCCCTTTTTACACCATGGTTAAAGTTTGCACACTTTCGCAAGATTAATTTTTTTTTCCTCATTGGTAAATTCATATGCACATTGTGGAGAAAGTAATTATTATCTGTGATGATATTTTTTTTGCAACTTAATATGGGTAAATTTGATGATGTTATTCCACAATGTGGAAGATGCTAAATCATATATTCAATATTGATCAATGAATTTATTTGGTACAATTACAAATACTCATTACATTTTGGAAGAGAATAATTTTTTTTCATCCATGATCCATCCACGAATGTCATATTATAGTCTGTCTTCCTTCACCTTTCATTTATCCGTGCAAGATACAATTGAGCAACAATACGACTCAAACATGTAAATCTTATAATTTTAAAATGACCATTTAAATTCCTATAAATTGTCCATATATTGATCTTTTAATATAATTAAATTTGAACTTTAAATCAAAAAGGAGTAGAAGAACATCATAATATTTTATATAAATATAAAAATATTGAAAACCAAAGATACACAGTTGGTAAATTTCATCTTCCAATTCAGAATATTCATATCGAAGTCTGAACACATAATATTAAGTTATGTAATTGTAAAAACTTATATTTTGACATGTTTAGCTATAGATACTCATAATATTCAATGAAGACACATACGCATGCATGACTTTGAAAATATTTATTGTACAATATATAATTTTCCAATGCCTTCAAACTATAAATTAATTATGTATTTTTAATGTAATTGGTTTTCCTATTTTTAATTTACTCCTATTGTTTTGTCTTCGTATAATTTTCTTCTTATTTTGAAAAGATTAAATCTGAACCAAAATTAAAATAATATGATTACAAATCTAAAAAAAAGTCGTGCATTGTAAAACCCAAATTTGCAAATATTGGGAGTAAAATTAAACTTAATGTATTATTTAATGTATCCAAGTAAATCTAAAATTTGGGTTTAAATTTATTAATAAGTTACAAATTATAATTAGGTATGTGATACTATATTATATTCTGTAAGTTGATATGTAGAGTTTAAACCACGTTTAGATTTTATTAATTCATTTTAAGATATATCAGATAAATGACTGAAGTTCTAAAATGGGATACTAAGTGCACTTAAATATGAAAAAAAAATTATTTCAGAAATATTTATTTTTATTAGATAACTTCTTAAAAGTTTGTTTTTTATTTTTCCTTAGTTAAATGAATATCATATTTTACTTTGGGTGACGAATTATTTTTCAAAATTTCATATTTGTAATATATATCTATGAATTTCTTTTTTCGTTTATTATTGATGTATGAATCTATGGATTTTTAATTTTCAATTAATTTCATACTTTATTTGTGCGTAACTTTTGCTTACCATAAGTTTATCTCTTTAAATTTTTTATTGTTTATAAAAAATGAAAAATATGAAGAGCATTAATTGAAATGAAGAAATATAACAAAATTTGAATGAAATGGATTAACTTGAGCAAAACATGTATCTTTTGATGCTTATTACTTTATAGGGTATTTGACACAATAAAATAATAAGGAACGTAGTAAATTCTATATAAATTAGACAACCACATTATCTACTATTTGATCTATATCTAATTCAAAATGAATATTGTTTTATACCCTATATTAGGTTAATATATTTATGTAGTAATTTGTACTGAAGATGAATTTCAAATAATATGTAATATCAATTATTTATATTTAAAAACCATGCTATATTGAAAGATTATTGAATAATATGATTATACCATATTCAAATACCAGTAAATATATATGATTTCACCTAATTATTTGTATTTTCTAGAAAGATGATTACTATATTGGAAATTTTAAAAGGGTTGAATGCAAAAAATAAATTTGAAGTATGATTGTTTTTAAATTTACAATCTAAACTTTTTATTTTGTATCCAATTGTAACTTGAAATTTAAGAGTTTGTTAGAGTGCCACCAAAACTTCTTCGATGAAATCAACACTTATCCATGCTGAACGTGTATATATTATATTGAATACTTGATTCGTTGTTGTAGTTCTTCATGCTCGATTCGTCACTTTAGTACTTCAAACATTGCTTGATTCGCTCTATATGCATGACCACTTCTCCTTTTCCTAAAATTTGTTCCGATGCACAACGAAATAGAGTAGAGAAATTGAAAACAAATTAAGCTCCAAAAACAATTAGAGCCCAAAATTGATCAAGAATACTTAAAAACACAAAGGCCCAATTTATGGCCTATAACTAAAATAAAACACATTACAGAAAATTAAAAACCATGTATTATTGGGAAATGTATGAAACATATACCACCCCTTAAAATCCCAATTCCCGCCATTAACAAGTTGAGAAAACTGTAGTTATTACAACTCTAGCTAAAATTGTAATCGATATCTTACAATTGCCTGCAAGAATATTCTCGTCCAACTTCTAGTAATGTTATATGGTTTTCCTTATTGTAATCAACTAATTTCATCCTTCAACACATCTTTGCAAAACATATTAGGAAAATTTGTGGAAAATAGTTGGATCATGTTCTCACAGTTTTACCCTTATTCTCGTACAATTCTCAATTTTCTTAAGTACATAGTCATCCATCATAAGACTCGAGCACTTTATACTTAATTGGACATTAACTTCCGTGGGTTCAGATCTTTAATAGGTAAAACATTTATCGCAGACAGTAGATTTGCCTAAAACATTACAACAAAACTCTTACACATTAAAAATTCTAGCGAAGCATAGATTCTTCCATGATTTGAAGAACAGTGAACTAAAACATAACTTAAAACTCAATACAGCAAAAGATAATATGCAGTTCAGATACAAATATCAATGGTTAATATTTCATGATTTTTTTAAATTGTGCCGCATGAAACACATCCTAAGAATATCACAGACAACAAATATACAAGATCCAACAGTTTTCTTCTATTAGTGCTTGTATAATGTCCCAACATCCTAATCATGTGGTATCCTGTAGAAAATCTTAACTGGAGTAAGTAACTAACTCGTACCAATCAAGGACTAACTATCCATCAGCAACGACATAATATTGTACATATTGATATAATTGCTACAGATTTAAAATTCTACTACAGAGAGCACTTACACTAATAAGTCGCGGTTTGTCTTAAAGTTGTACTTAAAACATGCAGTTTTTAGCTGGTTTATTTACAATGCCTAGCTGAAATCCTTAAAATCCCAGTTGAATAATATACATTGACTAATCCCATTCTGTATCGAAGAACCCAGCATCTTTCATCTCGGAATAATATGCATTGTCCAAAAGCCAATCTTCCTCCTGCAGATATGTTCGAATCAATATCTAATTCACAATAAGCAAATAACAAAAAATACACTTGAGATTTTACCTATTTACATAAAAATGCAACAAATTGTAAATACCTCCCTTAACATTTCCTTCTATGTTACAAATTGCACCTTTTTGAGGGGGGTGCATGTAAGAACAATTCAAACCTCAAGTCAGATAGCTAGTTGGTAGTACCTCAAGGGGTTATTTGTAATTAAAAGACATAATACAATTATTTTGTGCATAGGTCAAACCTCAATGGCAGTTTTTGTAATATAACATAAAAAAGTAAATGTATTTAGAGCCCTGAACTGAGTACATATGAAATCAAAATTACCTGGAAAAAGTCGGCAAGGAAAGTTACGTATAGGAAAGGTAGATAAAGAGAGTGACAGCAGATAGTTACAAACTTGTACAACCTGATACAATAATTTTGTAAGCTTAATCAATACAAATAATTATACTAGATTGCAGATATTTTCAAATTGCTAGTAGAAGATTCATACCAAAATCCAGCTCTAAAACCAATTCCAGCCAATCCACTAGCAAACAATCCTATAACGTTTACTATGAACATGACAACAACGTAGTTGTAGAATGATGGTCTTGCTGCATTTCATACGAATATTTTTGGATCCACCAGTAGGGGCAAGTCAGTCCAAGAAAAAATAATCAAAATACAAGACTTAATATCAGAGCTACAGAAAGTATCACTCACGTGGCAACTTATCTCTCCACTTAGAATAGTGAACAAATAGTATGTAGCAGTAGACTGATGTAAGGACCAAAGTATGAATAAACAAAACACTCCACTTTCCCCAATGTGTAGCATCAGAGTTAATGAAGAGGGGCACTCCGAAGCCGAATATGAAGATAGACTGCAGAGAAGAGTGATGTCATCCTTTTAGGAGAAAAATAATCAGCAGAAAGGGAACTCAACATACTTACAACAGTTGTAAAATTTAATTCTAATAGAAGTCAATTTTTTTTCCCTAATGAGGCATTGACTATTTTAATGGGGAGAGAACAAAAATATACAGAAAATTTTATTAAAAGGCTGTGGACTGTGTGGCTGCCTCATTGCTGTCTATAGTTTTTTGGTGTGGCTTTTATTTGAATAATAACAGTCATTCCTTCTACCCATTTGTCTCGACTTGAAGCCAGTTTTCTTCCCTTCATCCTCTTTTCTTTTTATATTATAGGGTAGACACAATATAAATCAATAAGTTGTATTTTATATGTATCTATCAGACAATTCAACTAAAAGCTTAAATTATTCGGAATGAAAGACATTTGTTACCTGCGTAAGTATATCAACAGCAACAAAGGAACCTGAAAGGAGAAAAGTGTGAGCGAGAGCTTCCAATCCACTAGCATAATTCTCCTGGAGCAGGAATGCCACTATGCTAATTTCTAAAGATAGCATCCCAGATTCTGTAAATAAAGACAACAGGTTCCAAGCAACTGCTTTCCCAGAAGCACACTGCCATCCCTGCTTTTCCATCACATAATTAAAAAAATAAAAACATAAAGATATTTAGATCTGTGATCCTATGATATTATCAGTACATTTGAGTTGGTCTGCGGGTAAGCTTTTCTGGGATCAGGAAATTAAACATCAAAGAACTCATGTCTGTAGAGACTGAAGGAAAAGTTCTCCGGAACAAGAAAAACCTACACGTAAATCTTTAAAAGTTTTTTAAGAAACCAAGCTGAGGAAACAAAGAACTCATATTAAATAACCAGTTTGAGGAAACAAAGAACTCATAATATATTACCTTCACTATGGATGGTGATACTGATGAAAAGTAAACAACTTAGGATCAAGTTAATACAAAATCACAAGGTGAAATCTAGAAGTTCTTATGCCACATTTAGTTATTATGCAACATTCCCAACAAGATAGTAAAAAAATTAAGCCACTAATTCTATATTGAAAATATCATTTTCTACTAATATACTTCAAATTTGATAATAATGAAGCTACAGGTGCTGTTACAAATGCCAAATAAATGACTGATGATTTATTATAATTTGAAACTAAATGATTTATTCCCAGAATTTGAACCAAATATCAACTTAAAAAATGTAGACTAATGAACACAGAAAAAAAATAAAATCATTATACTAGAACTCCAGGATCTCGTACCAAGCTTCTAAAATAACATACGATCTACACGAAAACGAAGTGAAATATAATTTAACTAACAAGTTTAGAAATAAGTATTGCCCAAAATAGAAACTGAAGAGAAAATCCGACCTGAAGAAGAGACCATGCTAAATTGAGAAGAGCGGAGAACCATAGGAGAGCGTAGTACGCAATCATGACGTAAGACTTTCGATGGCTAAGCTTCTTTACATTGCGCCTTGCCTGGAACCCTAGGTACAACACCAACAAAGCTGACGGTACAACCAGGGCGGCTTCACGCCAGAAACTGTTGCACCCCATGTTGTCGGAGCTGTACCATTCCGAAATACTCTCGATTTTGCTCCGGACGGGGGGATCTGTTATGTTCTGCGCCGAGGCGATCGAGAGGGTTATATTAGGGTTTAACATTCATCAAATTGAACTCAATTTAGAGGAGTGGAAATCATCCAATCAATTTTTCAGAGAATCAAAGCTGATACTTCATAAAATCATCAATTAAAATTCGCAGCTGGGAAAGGTCTCTAAGAGACTTTAACGGTACAAATTGAATCAAGTCATAGATTTCTGTGTAAATAACAAGAAATGGCAGGTTTGGACCCAGCCTACTTGCAAGGCACAATAAGCATACGGGTGGACTTTAGAAGTAGGTTTTTGTCCACATTGTCATTAGGTCTACAAGAATATAAATATTTAGTCTAGACACCCTCTTCCTTTGAGTTAGTTTTGGTGATGAGTTCTGACCAAGGCCTGTTCTAGAATAATATGTATAGCTATTTCTAATATATAATACTTCATAGATACAGAAATCTGACCATCACTTATGTTTTGCATAGCATGATATTACATATATGTCATGCTATGCAAAACATGATGTAATAAGCATGATATTACATATATGGTCAGAAATAAGTAGATCAAAAGCCCAATACAAGATGATGTAAAACCTAACTTGGCCTCTTCAACCTACCACCTAGACAGATACATGAACATATTTATCCCAATATCAAAATATTATAGCAACTTCTTCACATAACCACCCAACACTACTAACAACACCTTCCCAAAGTTGCTATAATTATTATCCACCAAACAGATAACATCACCACAAAAGTAACATATTCCTATGCAGCCACTTTTACCTTCCATCTATTGAAACCATAACTCAAATAATTTTATAAAAAAATCAAGATAAATACCTTCAAGATTAAATGCATACATAAAAGTTTTATAATAATAATAACAAGGAAAACTATAACAATAATAACAAATACACAAGGATGGGAAAACCAGACAGTTTATAGTATCCCATTTGAGGTTACCAAGTAATAAAAAATAAGAACTTGCTCAACTATACCAAGTAATAAGTTTGTAGTTGAATAGGATTTATAGCAGTTCTTTGGGTATTACAAATATCCTCCATTCTACACATCTTTGTTAATAATTGACATTTTCAACCCACATCATCTCTTTAAAATCACTTACAAACAAAAGATGAGGAGAAAAGATCCAAAATTGTCAATTGCTAAACAATGTTAACAATTATACCACAATACACAGATTAAACAAAGAAGCAACATAAACTAATACAAACTTGAGCAATATTATCTTTTAACATATTAATATTTTAACATTAATTCAATTGAAATTAATTTATTGCAAGTAGACTATATCACATTTAATGCAAAATTAAAGGCTATTAAAATTGTTATTTCAATTTCACAAGTAAATTACTATAAACTAAGCAAAAGATAATATTCGTTTATAAAAAAAAAAAATGGGTATTCAATATTCATGTGCTTTAGCTAACCATCATATGTTACCAGACATATATCTTATAAATTCAATTGTAAGAAGAGTATTAGTTTTAAAACGAATACCTTCATTTCTTAATACCCCAGTTTCAAGATGTGCTATCAAGGAGAAAGCAGGCTAGACTTCGCGAGCCAAGCTAAAAAGCTAAATATATGCATGTGAAGCCACGAAAACAGATCCATATGGTAATCATCATCAGAGCCTTAAAAAGAAAAACAAAAGGGCCTAAAATGTTCGTTTTTTTATTACTGAGATCAAAGCATCATCCGGAGGAGCCCAAGTACAAGACTGGAATGTGTCCATCGGGGTCTTACTAATTATTAGGAATAAAAGGAATAGAGGAATTACAAATCTTACCGGCGGGCTTTACTTAAAGTGAAAGACTAATGTGTGTACGCGAGACCAAGACGATGGGAAGCAGCTTTTTTACGACTCGTGGATCAACTCGTAAAAGTGCAGAATAGCAACCAAGCAAAGTAAAAAATGATTCCAAAAATTAAAAAAAGAAAGACGATCATAAATCTAGTAAATACAGCCACATTTCCCAAAACAATAGCCCCCAATTCTTGATACTTAAGGCATGCATAATCTATATCATCACATCAGTACACTCACAATGAAAAGAGCATTATGATTCAATGAACAATTACACCATAAAGACTGATAATCAAGAAAAATACAGCAAGAAGGTGAGGCGTTGATACAGTATATAACGTAGATTATATGCATAAGAGAAATAGGGTGAGATATGCTTACCATGATTGAAATTAGATTTCCCACATTCTCCAATTGATATCCCGCCACTTTTTCCCAAAGTAAATTTAAAAGAAAAGGGCTTGAAATAGGAGGTTGCGATTCGGCGGAGTGAATGGAAATAAAAGAGGGATATGGATAAGGTAGATATCTAGGGGCCAGGGCACATCTTTTCAATGGGTATGAGGATTATTTACTTAAGGATTGCAATTTGAAATTGGACCAACTGAACGGAAAAATCGAGATTTTGATCGATGGAGAAACCATCCACAAGCGACTAGATTGTAGACAAGAGAGGACTGAGTTGCAGGACTTGTTGAGAGAGAGAGAGAGAGAGAGAGAGAGAGAAAGAGGGGAAAACGGGTGAGATGTAGTGAGTGCGACAAGATTGTAGACGCGAGAGGCCTGTTGCAGGACTTGGGGGAGGGAGAGAAAGAGAAAGAGGGGAAAACGGGTGAGATGTAGTGAGTGCAAGAAAACTTACATTATAATATTATATACCCTCCTGTGAATAACTGAGATGAGATGGGTAAATGATTAAAAAAAATTATAAAATCACCAGTAGTCAGAAAGAGAGAATGAGATAATATATGTGGTATAATATTTATGGCAGAGGCATGATCCAATCTCATTTGATTTTTGATTTACACATATCGTGTTCTACTCTATTGAAAAGTTGGAAATCCATCTAACAATTGAGGCGGGGGCGATTTATCTTATCTCTTTTAAACATATTGGTATCTAAAACATATATCTAATTAGTTACTTATCAATAAATATCATAAATTATATCATATAATTTTTAAAAGAAATTATGATTTGTATGGACTTTAAGAAGGTTAAAATTGGCACTATAAATCTCAATCTAATTATGATTTATCTCCAAATAAAAATTTAATTAGTTACTTATCAATAAATATCATAAATTATATCATATAATTTTTAAAAGAAATTATGATTTGTATGGACTTTAAGAAGGTTAAAATCAGCATTATAAATCTCATTCTAATTAGGATTTATCTCCAAGTAAAAATCTACTTGGTTACTTATAAATAAATATCATAAATTATATCATATAATTTTTAAAAGAAATTATAATTTGTATGGACTCTGTATATACTCAATTCTATTAATTGTGTATCTAGTTGAAATTTTGATCTTAATTAGGATTTATCTCCAAGTAGAAATTTAATTGGTTACTTATCAATAAATATCATAAATTATAGAGTTTATTATATTTTTTACCCCGTAACTTAGGGGATCTGACAAATTCGGACCGTAACTTTTCGGGCTGATAATTTTGCCCCGTAAATTATCGGGCTTCGCGAATTTTACCCAAATTAAGCCCGAATTGCTTAATTTGGGCCCAATCGGCACGTGAATCACACGTGAGCGATGAATTTTCGCAATTTCAGGCCATTTTTGCTGATTTAGCAGATTTAAGCATATGTGGCATTTCTTTTTCTTTTTTTTCAAATCCACCTGGATTAAATCAACTAAAATCTGGAAAGGAGCAGATTAAATTATTGTAATTGAAGATCGAACCACTAAATTAGAATTAGAATTGAATACACCTCATTTTTCAACACAAGCTTATCTCTGATGAACTAGCCACAGACAAATCAAGATCATAAATCTTCAATACTACTTAACTAAATCTTCAACTGTTGAACCTCTTCACTTCTCCAGATCTTTCAGTCAATTAGGTATCTAAATTGCAGTAAAAACAGCAGTCAAAAACTGTCAAGACTCGATCTTTAACCACAAAAATGCAAATATACATATATAAGTAAATAAATAACTGGGTTTTCCTCAACAAGATGCAAACCCACCTAGGAAACACTTTCGAGTTCAGATCTTTGGGAGAGAACCAAAAGAACTGCCGAGAGAAGTTAGGGTTTAAGATTTGGGGAAAAGGAAAAGAAATTGAACTTTATAATTGAAGGAGACGCCGAGAATGTGAATGGGAGTCCATTATATCAGCTTTTCTGTGAAGGAGAGAGTCAAAGACATTTCATCTGTTCTCCTCGAAGGCGGCGCGTAGGCGGCCGACAAGCACGTCGAGGTTGCCCCAGGCCTGTCTGAGCGAGCAGGGGCAGGGCGCCAGTGAGTGTAAGTCCGGCGAGGAAGAGAAGGATTCCGCCGACGGGGAAGAGAGTGACGATGGCGAGTACTTGGGAGGTGGAGGGGCGGTTCTCTTGGAAGTGGGTTTTGATGGCGTCGGTGGGGTGTTGCTGGAGGGACTTTGGTTAAGAGAGGAGAGATATCAGCAGGGGATGTGTTCAAGACTTTCTTCATCTTGGTCAGTTGGAATTGGGGGAATTAAGATTCTTCAATTGGAATGGGGGATGTGGGTTTAATTCCACATTTTAGTTGATTTAATCTGCTCCTTTCCACATTTTAGTTGATTTAATATAGGTGGATTTAAAAAAAAAAGAAAAAGAAATGCCACATATGTTTAAATCTGCCAAATCAGTAAAAATGGCCCGAAATTGCGAAAATTCACGGTTCACATGCGATTCACGTGCTGATTGGGCCCAAATTAAGTAATTCAGGCTTAATTTGGGCAAAATTCGCGAAGCCCGATAACTTACGAGACAAAATTGCCAGCCCGAAAAATTACGCTTCGAATTTGCCAGACCCCCTAAGTTACGGGGTAAAAAATATAATAAACTCTAAATTATATCATATAATTTTTAAAAGAATTTATGATTTATATGGACTCTAAGAAAATTAAAATCGACATTATAAAAAATAGACGAAATATTCATACTAGATATATATATTTCTATTTTCCTGTTGGTGCTCTACGTGAAAGAATTGAAAAAAAAAAAAAAAAAAGAAACAAAAAATTTGAGTGATGTTCTTTCTGCATGTTTTACTAATCTAAACATTCTCCAATTGGTCATGTCTTGCTTCTTTCTTTGTGTAGCATAGTGTTTCCAGTGCTACAGTAATCAGACTGCCAATATTCAAATTTAATTGTGTTCTTTAAGTTTTCCTTAACTTAGTTTCAACCTGACAGTTGAAGGCGAAATTTGATTGTTGAATGTCAGCCAAACAATCAGATACTTTTGCTAGAGTTAAATTTGCTTTTATATGTCTCATGTCTTTACATTTTGTACCAGGGAACTCAAATATACGACGCCAAGGCTGGTGGGTGGCGAGATCTGGGCATGCTTGATGTTATGCAGGTGAGAGTCAACCTTATGCTTGAGCTTGCTTCTACCTACATTTTTTTTTCTTTCAAATGTTATGTTTCTGCATTTACCCCTCTGAGGTTAAAAAGTCCTATAGATACTTGGACGTGCAGGAAGACCCCAGTTTGATAAAAGTGGTGAAGCCATTATACTCACTTCTCACGACAAATTAGCCTACTATTTGCGGCTTTTGACTAGTCAGCTTCCCATTGAGAGTCAGGTGGATCCTTTCTCTTCTCTTCTTTTCTCAAAGAGACTTGATTGTTAGTAATATTGTATCCTGATTTTGGAATCTTGAGCATGTGAAGCTGCAAATCACTGATATGAAAAACACACTTTTGTTCAATTCAACAAGATTAAGGAGTGACTGCTTTAGTCATTTCACTTGCAATGGATCTTGCTATTTCAGTATAGAATTGCCTAGTTTATTAAGTACCCTGAATTTCATTTGTACATGTCATACCAAACATTGGATGCACCTTAAAAATTAATTGTCATTGAGTTAAAGATCGTATATTAAATGGTTTCTTCCTATGGAACATCCTTTTAGCCAATGAGGGCTTGCTGAATCTTGTAGAATCATGATCCAGTAGCAACAGTTTAACACCCCCTGAGTAATGCATACAATGATGATCAATGAGGAGCTCCTTTTAGCTTCAGTATATTTAGAGTAATATTTGATATGGCAATCCCAAGAGTCAAGAACAATTTATAGTATGGTCCCAAAATTTTAGGGTGTATTCATTGTTCCTGAACTTAAAATACTCAGAGATCAGGAGGTTCATGTTGCACATTCACAATTTGAAAATAAGAAAAACAGATTCTCTCCTCTTTTCTTCCACAAAGTTGGTGATGACTTGACATCCCTTTGCAAAGTTGATTGTTTGTCATAAATGCATAGTTATAACAATTTTCTTCACCAGTATAATCAAAAGTTTTGCTTCAAATGTCTGACCAGATTTTCCATCCTCTCAAGTGGATAAAAAATGCCTGACTAACCTATAAGTGCCATGGAGGGCTTTGATTAACAGACCTTAAAGAAAAACCTAAGGATTACTTTTACGTGATTGTGCTAAAAGATTCCTGAAAAAATGACCCAAGTCCCAAACCAAGGATTTGACAGAGACAAAAATTTATCCATGATATATGTTATTAATATCTGCTTATTGACATCATCCTATATGCTTTTTATTTTATTTTGCAGTTTATTAACTCCTTGAAAGATAACCTAAATGCTGAGTGGCATTGGGCACTGTGACAAATGTTAAGGAAGCTTGTGCTTGGCTTAGGTATACATACCTTTTTATAAGGATGAAAATGAATCCTCTGTCATAGTGTATTGGATGGGATGAGGTACATTCAAGACTTGTTGTAAATGAACATATTTATGTATATGTGCAGCTGGGCAACCCCCACTCTGCTCCTCGTCTCTCCTTTTTCTTTGGTTAAACTAAATGCTGGGATATGACAGGTGATGGAAGATCCTTCCCTGAGCCTGAAACAAAGAGCTTTGGTGTCAGATGCTGCATAAGCTCTCGACAAGGCAAAGATGATGCGCTTTGATGAGAAAAGTGGAAACTTCTATTGTACTGAGCTTGGTCGTATAGCTAGTCACTTTTACATTCATTATTCTAGTGTGGAAACTTATAATGAAATGCTGAGACACCACATGAATGATAGTGAGGTAAGTTATCAAAATTCTGGCCTTTTGGATTCTTGTTCTATGATACAGACGTGAATGAACTATTGTTGCTCAACATGGTTGCGTTTGTTAGTCATCTTTTTATAACAATTTTCCTAGAACTATATTTCTTGTAATTCAAATAATGTTTTTACAAATTTTATGCCTTTTATGTTTTTCAAAGTATAAAATCCATCAAAAGGAGTTGGTACTTAATATTGAATTTGAGGCATCATAAAATTAAGTTACAAAGGGCCACCTGGACCCATGAAAATACCTTCTGGTTAAAGTTTGCATGCCCTTTCAGAGCCGGCATTTCTCCGAGTTTAAAGAAACTTTACTATAGATCACAGAATCTAATCCTCTGATAAATGCTTTGATGTTATCACACCGAAATTGCAGCCAAGCTGTATAGCATATATCTTGTATTGAGTACATTGGGGCATATTTGCAGATGTTCTTAGCTACAGGCTTATAGCTTTCTAAAAGTTGATCTATTATGAGTTAATACACGGTTTTGTTAAGCCCAGGTAACTAATTTTAACATATTAGATTATGGTATTTAATGCTCAACAATGGTGAAAATACTGGAAAGATTCTTAAACTTTCTTATATTTGTGAAGGTAATAGTTGTTTAGGTGTTTGCAGCATGCGACGAAGTCCTGAAAATATATGACTAATCAAACTATGTTTTTGTTGTTTATTTTGCAGTTGCCTCATAATTTCTCTTTGAGGAAATTAAATTTGTTGTGAGGGACTTTATAAAATGATGACGAGAGTTTTTTCGTGATGCTCTAGCTGAACTGATGGCTTGATCATGATTTATTCATCTAGAATTGTTCAAAGTTTTTTCAGTCAGATACTTACAATGATAATAAGCACATGAAAATGGTTCAGAAAATGAAAAACATGGTAGCAGTCAAGTGAGATGAAATGCTTTATCATTCAGTGCTTCACATACACTGCCTGCATAGCAGTGTTGTTGTTAGCTTAATCCTTATCTCCCTCATGGCTGATCCATAAGCTTTTTCTACCATGCCATCTATCTGTTAATCAAACATTATAATCTTAATGAATAAGACAATACAGAGACTATATCTGGAGTCAAAATTTATCATTTCGCCTTGACCAAGTGGTTTTGTTTTCCTTTTGAGTAGGTGATTGACATGGTCGTGCATTCTTCTGAATTTGAAAATATTGTTATTCGAGAAGAGGAACAAAATGAGTTGAAACGTTTGCTCGTACATGTCCTCTAGAAATCAAGGGCGGTACATCAAATAAACAAGGAAAAGTGTCAATTCTTATTCAGGTTAGTGGCTGTTACTTCCTGATTAAAGCTGTCCTGTTACTTTGAATAAAAAATGTCACTGTTTTACGTATACAAATCAAATTTGTCATGCAGTTGTACATATCCAGGAGATCAATTAATACATTTTCACTAGTTTCTGATGCATCATATATTAGTTCAAGTTTAGCTCGTATTATGCGGGCTCTATTTGAGATATGCTTGCGAAGAAGTGGAGTGAGATGACTTCCTTCATGCTGGAGTACTGCAAGGCTGTGGATTGTCAAGTTTGGCCCCACCAACATCCGCCCCGACAATTTGATAGAGATATTTCAGCAGAAGTACAGAATACTATTATCATTACTATTTTATTGTAATTAAGTCAATTTCTGACAGATCTATTATTTTATCTTCTGCTTCAGATTTTGAGGAAGCTTGAAGAAAGAGGAGTAGACTTGGATTGCCTCTAGGAGATGTCGGAGAAAGACATTGGAGCTTTAATTCGCTATGCACCTGGAGGGAAGGTATTTGCTCATTATTATTGTTGGTATTGTAGGACATTGAGTGGATTTTGCTTTGTAAATCTGTTCAGCACAAAATATGGTCTGACTTCCTTTTACATTGAAGTTGGTGAAGCAATACTTGGGATATTTTCCAATGGTCCAGTTATTAGCTACAGTAAGTCCAATCACCAGAACAGTTCTAAAGGTAATGGCCAGACATGCTTCAGTTTCCTGTAGCTCTTAACTAGTTTGTAAACCAGCATATCTGATGTGGATCGAATTGCTTTGGCCTTTTTAAACCAATTCGATAGGTGCACCAAAACAGAGGCCCGTGGTCGCCGCTGTGAAGATTGATTTGATTCTGATTTTTATTCCTTTTATTATTGATACTTATTTCCTTTTTTTGTTTGCAATTTCTTCTAAGTATTAAGGCTAGTTTGCAAGTACTATATATTCTTGTTTCTGGAGGGTTTCCAGCAGTTTTTTGGAGATTGACATATCAAACTTTGAGAATTCATTTTTTCTCTAGCAATTGATCGGTATAGCTTCTATCAACGTTTAATTGTGATTTCGGTATTGTGTGATTTACTTTTGCTGTGCATCAATATCATCATACTAAACAACATTATCTCTTTGTATTAGGTTGATTTGCCTATTTCACCAGAGTTCATCTGGAAGGATTGTTTTCATGGTACTGCACAGCGCTGGTGGATTTTGGTTGAGGTGCTGCCTTACTAATTGGCTTCTTGGTTCTTTAGAAATTAAAAGGTCTAATCATTTCTCCAACTCTACTAGATGAGAAATACTATGATGGTCATGCAATTTATGGCTTTTCAGAAGCTATATTAAAATAAAGTGACTAATAAAAGAAGGCCATGATCTATATATCAATCCATGTTGATTGTATATCATTTAATACACTTTGTTATGTTTAATACTTCCCTGAAGAAGATTGATATCTGTACATTGATATAGCATATGCAAGTTGCAAAAGAATTAGCGCACAAAGGGATAGGAGTTGTCAAGATCAAAACTATGAATCCAGTATTAGACATAGAGTTTGTCTTCTGATGCAACATGTATTATAATTGGGTGGATTACATGATTTTGCTTACTGCATGACAGATTTCTGGCAGTGATTTTCTTTTGCCTTTGATCTAGTTGCATATGATCCCTTATCATCTGTATTATACCTATCTATGCATTGGTATTGTTAAGGTCTACTGATTTTCCTGATGTAATTTTCATTAAATTTGGATATCATTACATGCAATTACATGATGTAGCTTTTCATTTAGAAAGCTTATACATATTTAGTGAATGCTCAAGTTGTTAAAAACGCTTGCTCTGTGCCATCTAAGGATTTAACCATTGGCTGATTATTTTACATTCCTAGGATTCTGAGAATGACCATACATACCACTCAGAGCTCTTTACATTAACAAAGAAGATGGCCAGAGGGGATGCTCAGAAGCTATCCTTTACTGTTCCAATATTTGAGCCGCATCCACCTCAGTACTTTATCCGTGCAATTTCAGACTCATGGTTGCATGCAGAGTCTTTCTACAGTATATCCTTCCAGAATCTCATGCTTCCAGAGGTGCTCAGATTGACTTATATATTCTTTGAACTGTATATAAGAGAAACTTATCCATCAGGCTTTATATCTCTCTTCAGGCTCATACAAGTCATACTGAACTCCTTGATTTGAAACCGCTTCCTGTGACAGCACTTGGCAATGGAATTTATGAGGCACTGTATAAATTCACACACTTCAACCCCATACAGACACAGGTTAGGACATTTAGATTAAACATGTTCCATGTTATTCCTTTTCTGCCCTTTTTGTTAATTATTTAAAGTATTCTGTCTAACATGAATTCTCAAGTTTATTTCTTCTGACATGATTTATTGGTAAACCATCAGGCTTTTCATATGCTATATCATACAGACCAAATGTTCTTCTAGGAGCTCCAATAGGAAGTGGTAAAACCATATCGGCTGAGCTTGCAATGCTACATCTGTTTAATACTCAACCTGATATGAAGGTATTTCTCTAAATGGTGGTCATCTGTTGATTAAGCTTTAGACAAAATGCACCCTACAGGTTGGTTTTTAACAAACATTACATTTGATATCTTGGTGGTACTCTTCCCAGGGTTGAGGACTTAAATTTCTTCGCTAAGTTTGAAGTATTGAATGTGGTGCTTTTTTATAGTTCATAATTGTCTTTATCCTTTGTTTCAAATGTAATTCTATGGGCCTAAAACCTTTAATACTTCCATTATCTGGTGGCAGCCCCTCAGGTAGGTATATGCAGAATACTTTAATTGTATTTTGGTCCGTGCTTCAGAAGTTGATAGGGATAGCAAGATCTGCCCTCTCCAGGCTCAAGTGTACTTGGGGATATCCACATTGCACCTCCCTTCCAGATATTCAATCAGGTTGTACCAACCCAATAGATCTGCCAGAAGCACTCCCCTATCATATCGACCTCGTTAAGTATTAAAATCTCTAAATGCACTCAGGTGTTTCCTACTAAAGACTGTTACAAGCAAGCTGGTCTTGAATAGAAGTTGCATCACTGCTAAGGAAACTAAAAGAAACCTAAGTTTACTACCTGTATCTCATATCAGGATCCAACTAAGCTGATGGTCAGTAAACTTGCCTTGATGTAGTGCAATATAATAGTAAAGTCTTCCAGGTTAACCATGTTTAGAAGACTTGAATGTAACTCAAAAAATTAATCCAGAGAGATTGTTTTACGTAAATTCTGCCATGCAAAACAAGCAAGCTTTCTTGTGGCTGTATAACAAGGTTGAAGCTGAATGGGCAGGCACCTAACGCGTGTTTACAAAAATTTTCTTACTTGCTAGTTATGACTTGGGTCCAAAACAATTTTTTTTCTTATGATATCTCCACCATATTTCCCAATAGTACCGTGTTGCTTTATCATTTTAGCCTTTATGGTCTAATAAGTTGATACCCACAGCCAATTTTATGAGAACTTTAGAGTGGAGTAATCCTTGGTTTTTCATCTTCAGTACAACTTGGAATTGTCAATGAATAAGTTTCTCAAACCTTACTGCTGATGTATTATACAAAAATTGAACATATAATGCAAAGACACAAACAATTGTTTTATGGTCAAGGTACTAAGCTATAAATACAAGAAGATATATACACACTCACTCTAATGGCAAGTTTACATGTCGAACATTTTTTAAATTATGCCAGGGCTGGTCTGGCTTACTATTGTTTTTATTTTATCTTTCACGAGTTTGGTCTTCCTTCTGATTTTGTTGATAACTATATTGTTAACTAATGCAGGTTATTTATATAGCACCTTTAAAGGCTCTTGTTCGAGAAAGAATGAATGACTGGAGGAAGCGCCTTGTTTCACAGCTCGGAAAACATATGGTATTTGCATTTGTTGCTCTTATATGTACAACTATGTGAAGCATAGCTAGTCTAACAGGACATCATTATTAGGTGGAACTGACTGGGGACTAAGTATACCCCAGATTTGAGGGCGCTGTTAGAAATGAGATGGTATCAGTTGAAATTGGCATACGCGATCGTATGTTAAGAAGGTAACTATATTTCTGCCTCAGTTTAGTTGACAAGAAATGTTTCTCTTTCTTACTTCTTAGTACTGGTTTGTCATTTAAAGTTTATATATATAACATTATTGATCAAACTTGCTCTTATTCTATATTGGCTCACAAGGCATGTTTTATTTTGAAAAATTATCAATCTGATACTATGATACGATTACAAGTTGGATTTTCCATATTTTCTATGAGCTGGAGTTCCCATCATTAACTTTTTAGATATATCTCTAGGTTGGCTTAATGATATTGGATGAGATTCACTTACCTGGTGCTGATTGCGGACCTATATTAGAGGTATGCGCTATGCATTATTTTGACATCTCATATTATGTTTCTTGCTGGTTGAACCCAACTGTAGATTTGTTCAAATAGTGAACCTTTGTTTGCTCACACAATATGTCTAGTAAGTTGACTCTTGCAGCAGTATTAATTTTGTGAATATTGATTGGGTCAAACATTCATTTACAAATTGCGCAAGTTTTTTTTGATGCACACAATTTATGATGGAAATGAAATAATTACTCAACAAAGTGAAATCTCTCTAATCGTCCCACAAAAGTAAAGCTGAAGCAGCAAACCCTATGCAGCTTTAGCCCATGAGACTATAAATATGTAACCTAGGCCACAAACAATAAGGGTAGACTTGTGTTCTTCCCGAAAGATTCCCACTGATCAAATAGACCATGTTAGAAGAATCACCACTTAATGGCATGAACTTTTTGCCATGTAGGACTAGTGAACTGGAGATTCAGAAAGAATCTCAAATCCCTGGACTGTAATATGTTCTAAAAATTGGAATAATTGCAATGGCTGTCCATTACTTTGTCTTCACCTCAGACAACCTTGAGAGATGAATTCATGTGGTGTAATGCAGTTGCAAAATATATCATTGACCATTGGCCTTCCTTGAGATTAGAGTGTGTGGACATAATAACTTGGCTTAAAGCAACGATAAATTTAAATATGTAAAATGTGGGTTAATTCAAGAAAAATCTGCAAGGTTAGGAACCGGGCTTGGATTCTGTCAAACCGGGGCAATTGGTGAAGAATCGGGCATGTTAAGTCTCTGAAGAAACGGGTCGAGGCAGTTAAGGTTGTTGGAACAGTGTTATCTGCCAAATTAGGGTTGCTGCACACGCTTCAGTTTTGCAAGCAAATGTTGCCGTTTTTCTTAACAGATCTAACTAAATTCGTTGAGGGTTAATGATGTATATATACTGAAATATCTTCAGTTATAAGAGGATATATCAATTCTTAGCATAGCGATCAATTCGATAGTTAGGGTTCTTCATTATCGCGAAAATCCCCAAAATTCTTGTAATCCCGAATTCTTCCTCGATACTTAGTGAATTGCACTGATTCTTGAACGGGTGGACGTAGGCCGATGTGGCGAGCCGAACCACCCTTAAATCGTGGCGTGTTGATCGTTTGCATGTTTAGTTTTTTCGCATTATTCTTTCTGTTCATGCATGCAATTCTGGGTTGATCTTCTGGTCTGATTAGTTCGATTCTTAGCTGGTGATTGGTTCTGGGCATACGAACGTAACAATTGGCGCCGTCTGTGGGAACCGACGATCACCAAGAAACAAGATGATGAAGTTAGATGTACAGAAATTTTCTGGATCGGGTGATTTCAATCTGTGGAAGGTCCACATGAAATCACTGTTAATCCAATACGGAATTGAGGAGGCATTAAAAGAAGAAAGCAAAGATTCCTCGTCTACAGATGCGGAGAAAAGAAAAGATATGGATAAGAAAGCGAAGAGCGCCATCTTCCTGTGTCTCACTGGCAAGGCACTCAGAGAAGTCTGCAAGGAGCCCACTGCGCGAAGTGTATGGAAGAAGCTAAGTCACCTGTACATGACAAAAACTTTGGCAAATCGACTCTTTCTGAAACAAAAGTTGAACTCATTCAGGATACAAGATGAGAAACGAATCTTGGAAAAGCTGGACGAATTCAATAAGATAGTGGACGATTTGGAAAATATTGGAGAGGAACAAGTTGATGAAGATCTTGCATTGACTCTTTTGAATGCCCTTCCAAGATCTTACCAGTCCTTCAAGGATGCGCTTATATATGGAAGAAAAGATCAACTTACTCTGGAAGAAGTTCAAGTTCTGATTAAAACAAGAACAATATCGAGTGTGGCTGAAGTCAAGAATCAGAATCTTGGTGAGGGTTTGAACGTCAGGTACAAGAAGAAAGGAGGTCAAAACTTTGACAAGAAAGCTGGTCCCAAACTAGAAGGGCATGGGAGTAAAGGTGGAGCGGGTTCGGGTGAGACAAGGAAATGTTTCCATTGCCATAAACCTGGGCATCTGAAAAGAAATTGCCCAGAAAAGAAGAAGAAAGAAGTCACCCCAGACAAGAATCAAGCTGCAGTTGCTGAAGGAGACTATGGAGAGGCAGATATGCTATGTGTTGCTTCAGAAAATTCTCAGATTAAGAACGAGTGGGTGCTTGATTCGGGCTGCTCTTTTCATATGTGTCCATTCAAGGAGTGGTTTTCTGATTTGAAGTTGGAGAGGGGAGAAAAAGTACTGCTGGGAGATAATCACTCATGTAGAGTCTTAGGGGCTGGAAACATAAGACTGAAATTGCATGATGGAAAGATGAAGATTCTCCCAAATGTAAGGTATATCCCTCAACTTAAAAGAAATCTCATCTCACTTGGTTTGCTAAATGCCACAGGTTATGAGTTTAAAACGCAAAGAGAAGAAATTTTAGTCACAAAGAATGATGTGGTAGTGATGAAAGGAAAGAAGGCAAACGGCCTTTACATTCTTGAAGGATGTACTGTCACTGGAGAAGCATCATTGATAACCAGCAGTGAAGATACTCGACTATGGCACAAGAGACTTGCTCACATTAGTGAAAAAGGATTGGTGGAGCTGGGGAAAGCAACCATAACAAAGCTGGAAAAATGTGAGAATTGCATACTTGGAAAGGCTACAAGAGCTAGCTTTCCTGCAGGTAAACACATAACCTCAAAACCTCTTGAATACATACATTCTGATATTTGGGGTCCTACAAGGGCAGAAACACATGGTGGGGGAAGATATTTTATCTCCTTTATTGATGACTATTCAAGGAAAGTTTGGGTATATGTGCTGAAACATAAACATGAAGCCCTTGAAAAATTTAAGGAATGGCTAACTATGGTTGAAAATCAAACTGATAAAACCATAAAGTTCCTAAGGACAGATAATGGCCTAGAATACTTGTCTTCAGATTTCAATGAGTTTTGCAGGTTTAAAGGAATATCTAGGCACAGAACGGTCGCATCAACCCCACAACAAAACGGGGTGGCTGAGAGGATGAACCGCACTCTTCTTGAAAGGGTAAGATGTCTTCTATTGGATGCAAAATTACCAAAATCATTTTGGGGGGAAGCTGTGTCTACAGCCGCATACTTAATCAATAGAAGTCCATCTACTGCTGTTGGATTCAAAACTCCCAATGAGAAATGGTACGGTAAGCCCTCAAACTACTCCTATTTGAAAGTATTTGGATGCTTGGCATATGCACACACTAGAAATGACAAGTTGGATGCTAGAGCTATCAAGTGTATTTTCATTGGATACCCAAATGGGATAAAAGGATATAAGTTGTGGAGCTTAGAACCAGGGACTAGAAAATGTTTTGTTAGTAGAGATGTGATATTTAGAGAAGATATAATGGGATACCAGCAGCCGAATAGCACTCAAGAAGAAGAAGATTCTGGTCCTCTTACTGCTCAGTCTGAAAATGATAATACTCAGTTTCAGGTGGAGTTTGATGGTGGAAATCAGGAAGAAGAAAAATTAAATGAAACTGATGATGAAACTCCAGATGTTACTGAACAAGAAGAGGAAAATTCAGATGAAGAGCAGCAATTGCCCCAACAAAATCTAAGAGACTATCAGTTGGCAAAGGATAGGGAAAGGAGAACTATCAAGCCACCCAACAGATATGACCATGCTGATGTAGTACACTATGCTTTGAGTATAGCTCAAGAGTTAGAGTATGAGGAGCCTAAGAACTACAAGGCAGCTATTCAATCACAAGATAGAGATGAATGGATTAATGCTATGGAAGAAGAACTTAACTCTCTGGACAAGAACCAAACCTGGACCCTAGTAGATAAGCCTACAAATGAAAAAATCATTGGTAGTAAGTGGATTTTCAAGAGAAAGGTTGAGGTTGCTGAAACTGAATACATAAGGTACACGGCGAGGTTAGTAGCAAAGGGCTACACACAGAGAGAAGGAATAGATTATCATGAAGTCTTTTCTCCAGTAGTAAAACATGTATCAATAAGAATTCTCTTTGCATTAGTGGTCCAAGATGATATGGAATTGCAACAATTGGATGTTAAGACTGCTTTCTTACATGGGAACCTACAAGAAACCCTATACATGCAGCAACCGGAAGGTTTTATCAAGGCTGGAAATGAGCACAAAGTATGTCTGTTGAAAAGATCGCTTTATGGGCTCAAACAAAGCCCAAGACAATGGTATAAAAGGTTTGATTCATACATGATAAGTATAGGGCTTGAAAGGTGCAATTATGATAGTTGTGTATATCTTGAAAAGGATGGAAACCAAGTTACAACTTACTTGCTCCTATATGTAGATGATATGTTGATAGCAAGCAAGAGCAATATCAGAATTGATAGGCTAAAATCCAAGTTGAAGTTGCAGTTTGAGATGAAGGATCTAGGAGATGCTAGGAGAATTTTGGGCATGGATATCAAGAGAAACAAGAAGAAAAATGAACTTTTTCTGTGTCAGACTAACTACATTAAGAAAGTGTTGCATAGGTTCCTCATGCATGAGTCAAAGTCAGTAACCACACCTCTTGGAAGTCACTGCAAGCTGTCAATAAACCAGAAACCACAGACTGAAACTGAAAGAAGGTATATGGCAGCTGTACCATATGCTAATGCCGTAGGGAGCATGATGTATGCTATGGTATGTAGTAGGCCAGATATAGTATATTCAATGAGTATGATAAGCAGGTTCATGTCTGATCCGGGTGCACAACATTGGGATGCTGTCAAATGGCTGTTGAGGTATTTAAAGGGTACATGTGATGTAAGTTTAAAGTTCATAAAACAGACTAACACCATAAATCCTCTAGAAGGATATGTTGATGCTGATTTTGCAGGGAATGTAGATACAAGAAAATCAATTACAGGTTATATTTTCAAGCTATATGGAACAGCCATTAGTTGGAAGGCAATGCAACAATCAATTGTTGCTTTATCAACCACAGAGGCCGAGTTTGTGGCAATGGCTGAGGCCATCAAGGAAGGCATATGGTTAAGAGGGATATTGAAGGAGCTAAACATAAGGCAATGAAGGATATCCGTTAGCTGTGACAACCAAAGTGCATTACATCTTTCAAAGCATCAAGTGTTCCATGAAAGGTGCAAGCATATTGATATCAAGTTGCATTTTGTAAGGGATCTAATTGAAAAGGGAGAAGTGGAAGCTAAGAAGATAGCCTCTGAAGACAATCCGGCAGACATGCTAACTAAGTCTCTACCTGGGAACAAAATGTGTCACTGCAGAAACATAGTTCATCTTGAAAGATGGACAGACAACAGTTTGTGAAAGTGAAGTTAAAAGGCTGCAAGAGATCAGTTTTTTCATTGAAGTTAAGGTGGAGAATTGTAAAATGTGGGTTAATTCAAGAAAAATCTGCAAGGTTAGGAACCGGGCTTGGATTCTGTCAAACCGGGGCAATTGGTGAAGAACCGGGCATGTTAAGTCTCTGAAGAAACGGGTCGAGGCAGTTAAGGTTGTTGGAACAGTGTTATCTGCCAAATTAGGGTTGCTGCGCACGCTTCAGTTTTGCAAGCAAATGTTGCCGTTTTTCTTAACAGATCTAACTAAATTGGTTGAGGGTTAATGATGTATATATACTGAAATATCTTCAGTTATAAGAGGATATATCAATTCTTAGCATAGCGATCAATTCGATAGTTAGGGTTCTTCATTATCGCAAAAATCCCCAAAATTCTTGTAATCCCGAATTCTTCCTCGATACTTAGTGAATTGCACTAATTCTTGAACGGGTGGACGTAGGCCGATGTGGCGAGCCGAACCACCCTTAAATCGTGGCGTGTTGATCGTTTGCATGTTTAGTTTTTTCGCATTATTCTTTCTGTTCATGCATGCAATTCTGGGTTGATCTTCTGGTCTGATTAGTTCGATTCTTAGCTGGTGATTGGTTCTGGGCATACGAACGTAACAAAATAAAGCCACTGACATGGAGAATCTGGGAGGAAGAAATCAGAAGAGCTTCTCTTTAAGAATTTTAAGTTTGCTTATTAAGGAAGACTTTCTGTAGAGGTAAAATGTTGATATTCAACAATATAAATTTATGCAAATACAAGAATGTTCAGGGATTAAGGATACAAGTATAGGAGCTACCATTCTTGTGGAGTCTAATAATTTGATTTGATATAGTTCCTTTACGGAAGGATAATTTGACGATGATACATAAAACAATTTTTTTTTTGAAAGGAGGAAAACATACTACTCAAACACAATACAACATAACACTTTTACATTTGCACCATTATTACTTCAAAGAGAATTGAAAGAACGAAGATAGTCAATGCAGTGAGCTTGTCGTATTTCTCACGACCCAATCTTTGGGGCTGTGAATGAAAATAAGTATCTGACTGTTTGGTGCTCTAAAACTTGTAGACTGTTAAATACGGATAAAGAGAGGTGGTAATCGACGCAAAGTAGTTTTCAAGTATGAAAGGCAATGTTGTCTACCTAAAGATCCTTGTTTCATATGTATGCACCATGAGAACGTGTTGGATTTGATTTTATCCTTCTAGATTCTTGTACCACTTTGCTTCTGTGTATCATGATTCAAGGATTAAAAGGATTTATGTGTACATGTCAAAGAGCTTCATTTTCATTCACACATTTCTTCACACTATATCATAGCCTATAACATTTTATTGATATTTTATTTTTAATAGGTTATTGTATCTCGAATGAGATATATATCATCACTGACAGAGCGTCCAATTAGCTTTGTTAGTCTTTCAACAGCTTTAGCAAATGCACAGTGTCAGATCTGAAGCTCAAAGAAAATAAAACCCACTTGTAAACCACAAGTTCTCAACTAATCAAGATCTGAGAATATATCTTCATCTAAACCAACAAGATTCAACACTCAAAAATTTACGTGGTTCGGCATAAACAAGTCTACATCCACGGGAAAAAGGGGAGGGGAACTTTTATTCAATCAGGAGAAAAACTTTACAAAGAAGAATACAGAAATCTGAAACTGTGCTAACCCGATATCTTTTTCTCTCTCTATAAGATATATTTCTCTCTCTCTCTATATCTAAACTGGGTTTCTCTCTCTATCATATCTTTTCACTCTCTACAGATACATATATATAGAAATCTATAGCAACTGAAAAAGAAACTGATTAATCAAGAAACCGTTGTGCCGTAACTGATTAGGATCCGTCAAAAACTGATCTTCAGAACCCTTCTTACAGCAGCTTCTTACAGTAACTTTCTTACAACAACTTTCTGTTGCTGCTGTTTACAGCAACCAACTTACAGCAACTTTTTTGCTGTATCTTTCTTACTGCAATCTGATGTTGCTGCTTACAGCAACCTTCTTACAGCAACTTTCTTGCTGTAACTTTCTTACTGTTGCTGCTTACAGCACCAACTTGCAGCAATCTTCTTACTTGTTCAGCAAACACTGGAAAAAAATTTGGCTAAATACTATCAAATCTCCACCTTTAGCCTTATTCTCTTTCTTCTTACTGAGCTGGTTTTTCCTTCTCATTTTCTTTCTTTACGTAACCTTGGTAGCTGCTTTTCCACTCAATCAAATTAACTCCATACACAGCTTAAACTTAGCAGTAGGTAAGGCTTTAGTAAAAGCATCAGCTGGATTTTCTTCAGATGGGATTTTGTTGATTTTCACAACATCACTCTCCACCTTATCTCTTATAAAAAACCTTACATCAATGTGTTTTGTTCTCTCATAATACCCTTGATGTTTGGACAGATGAATAGCACTATTGTTATCACAGTGGAAAGTGACACACTTCTGAAATAAACCAAACTCCTTTAGAATTCCTTTCAGCCAAACAACTTCTTTGACAACATCAGTCAAGGCTATAAATTCAGCTTCTGTGGTTAAGAGAGCCACCACTGATTGCTGAGATGTTTTCCAACTTATTGTTGTCCCAAATAGGGTAAACACATAACCTGTGAGAGACTTCCTTGTGTCTATATTTGCTGCATAGTCTGCATCAACATAGCCAACTATAGGAACTGAACTTTTATACACTTGTTTAAATCTCAAACAATGATCCACAGAGCCATTTAAGTATCTCATCACACCCTTCACTTTTTCCCAATAAACTACTCCTAGATTTGCCATGTATCTACTAATTAACTCATTGAATGAGCAAGATCAGGTTTGCAACACACCATGACATACATTATACTTCCAACTGCATTGGAATAAGGGATCTTCATCATCTTGTCTACTTCTTGATGTGTCTTAGGCCCTTGCTCTTTGACAATCTGATATGTTGCCCAATAGGTGTAACACTGCCCTTAGACTGATTCATTTGATACCTAATCAGCACCCTTTTTAGGTAATCTGATTGATCAAGAACTACTTCACCAGATTCTTCATCTCTGCAGATATCCATCCCTAATATTCTCTTTGCTTTGCCTAAATCTTTCATCTCAAATTCTGATTTTAATAAAGCTTTAACTTCAAGCAAACAATTAGTAGTAATGCTAGCAATAAGCATATCATGCACATATAATAGTAAGAATGTGTGTGCAGTGTCATCACGCTTAAAGTAAACACAATTATCATACCTGCTCCTTTTGAAGTTAATTTTCTGCATATATTCATCAAACCTGAGGTACCATTGTCTTGGACTTTGCTTCAATCCATAAAGTGATCTCCTCAGCAAGCAAGCTTTATTCTCTTTATCAGTAACATGTAAACCCTCTGGAATCTTTATGAAAATCTTCTCCTTCAACTCTCCATGTAAGAAAGCTGTAGTCACATCCATTTGGTGAAGTTGCATGTTGAACTGAGCTACCATTGCAAGTAGAATT
This sequence comes from Scutellaria barbata, assembly GCA_028654395.1. Classification (NCBI taxonomy): domain Eukaryota; kingdom Viridiplantae; phylum Streptophyta; class Magnoliopsida; order Lamiales; family Lamiaceae; genus Scutellaria; species Scutellaria barbata. The sequence goes on from CM053650.1 coordinate 17,242,706, forward strand.
CTGATAGAGCAATGCTTCACAACAGGTGAGAAAATCTCTGAATAATCAATTCCTTCCTTCTGTGTAAAGCCTTTGGCCACAAGCCTAGCTTTGAACCTGATCTTCCCTCCTTTGGTAGCTTCTACCTTCTTCTTGAAGATCCACCTGCAGTCAACTAACTTTTGACGTTTAGGTTTGTCAACTATCTCCCAGGTTGTGTTCTTTTCTAAGGAGCAAAGTTCCTCTTGTATAGCAACCAACTATTTCTCTTTTTGTTTGCAGTTTACAGCTTCATTGTAATCTTTAGGCTCTTGAGTATCAAGTTCCTGAGCTGCAAGTAAAGCAAAAGAAACATTATCAACATAACCAAGTCTAATTGGTGGTTTAATAGACCTTTTTGATCTATCTCTAACTAACTGATAGTTTGCTAATTCATCTTGATCATTCTCCTGCTCATTCCCTTCACAATCATCATGATCGGATTTAGATTCTTGAGCATTCTCACTGATCTTCATGGACTCCACCTCAAACTGAGACTTCCCATTGTCTTTAGATGTGTTTGACTCTAGATCAGCAATCTTAAGTGACATCTTGCTTTCATCAAACACCACATCCCTGCATATTATGCATTTCTGATTTCCTTTCTCCAAACACCAGAGCTTATATCCTTTAACACCCTTTGGATATCCCATAAATATACACTTTAGAGCTCTTGGCTGTAACTTGTCTTGTTTGACATGAGCAAAGGCCAAACATCCAAACACTCTTAAACCAGTGTAATCTGCAATTGATCCATGCCACTTCTCCTCAGGAGTTTTAAACTCAATTGCAGCTGAAGGACTCCTGTTTATCAAGAATACAGCAGTAGCAACTGCTTCACCCCAGAAGCTCTTAGCCATTCCTGAACTGATAAACATGCATCTAACTTTATTCAAGATGGTTTGATTCATTCTCTCAGCCAAACCATTCTGTTGTGGGGTTCCAGGTACAGTCTTGTGCCTAGCTATCCCTTTCTCTTTGCAAAACTTATTAAACTGGTCAGAGGTGAACTCTAAACCATTATCTGTCCTCAGATACTTGAGCTTTCTTCCACTGAGGTTTTCAGTCTCAGTCAACCAATTCTTAAAAGTTTGAAATGCCTCATCCTTAGACTTCAGAATATAGATCCAAACTTTTCTAGAATAATCATCAATTAGAGACATGAAGTAATTTCCTCCATTTCTTGTTTGAGTTCTTGCTGGTCCCCAAAGATCAGAGTGAACATAATCAAGGGGAGCCTTGGTGATATGCATTCCAGTTTTGAAACTCTGTTTCTTCGCGTTCCCAAGAACACAGAATTCACATAAGTCAAGATTTGTGACTTTGTCCTTCCCAAACACTTTCTGTTTTGCAAGCTCTTGTAATCCTTTCTCACTGATATGTCTTAGCCTCCTGTGCCATAACAAAGTTCTATCCATTTCTGATGTTGAGTTAGCTTCTGGAAGACTGGTCTTACCATCTAGGAAATAGAGCTCATTTTTCTTGAACTCTTTAATCACAGTGAGTAATCCTTTGGATACACTTAAAGAACCTCCCTTTGACTGAAACTTGTAACCTTGAGAATTTAGCATTCCAAGAGAAATCAGGTTTCTCTTGAGATCTGGAACATATCTAACTTGGGACAATACTCTTACCACACCATCATACATGTTCAAGGAAATAGAACCAATTCCCTTGACCTTAAAAGGCTGGTCATTACCAAGCAAAACCGAACCGGAATCCTGTAATTTTAAATCTTGAAACCATTCCCTTTTAGGACTCATATGAAAAGAACAACCTGAATCCAAGACCCATTCTAAGCTGATATTAGTTGCAGTGACTGACAGCACCTCTGCAGACTCATATCCTGAATTTGAAGCAGGGGCTTCAATAGTTTGATTGGCTTGATTTGGTTGATTCTTTCCTTGATTTTTCTTGAATTGCTTGTACTTGATGCAATTCTTCTTGTAATGACCCGGTTTGTGGCAGTGGAAACAAGTATTATTTCCAATATCATCTATAGAATCTTGTGATTTCTTATCTGATTTCTTGACAGGTGGTTTATGTTCTTGTTTCTGAAACTTCCTCTTCTGTACACCTTTCTTGATTGCTAGACCCTCACCAACCGCTTCTGTCTTGACTTCATTGTTCTTTGACAATTCATTTGACTTGAGAGCAATAATCATTTCATCAAGAGTGATTGTGTTTTGCCTTCCATACAATATTGTATCTGTAAAATTTTCAAAGGATTTAGGCATTGAACTGAGGAGCATAAGCGCCTGATCTTCTTCAGTTAGAGAGACTCCTATATTTTCCAAGTCATCAAGAATTTTCAGAAATTCTCCAAGTTGACTTGTAACAGACTTTTCATCAAACATCTTGTATGCATAAAGTCTCTTCTTCATGTATAACCGATTTGCCAAGGTTTTAACCATGTACAAACTTTTCAGTTTATCCCAGACACTCTTTGCAGTATCTTCCTTTGCTACTTCTCTTAGGACTTTATTTCCCAAACTTAGAATCAGCGTGCTGTGAGCCTTCTCTAGCAGCAGCACATTTTCTTCTTGTTTCATGGCTTCAGGTAGAGAGGCCATTCCTTTTAGAGCAATAGCTAATCCCTGTTGGACTAAGAGAGCTCTGATCTTAAGTCTCCAGAGACCGAAATCTCCTTCTCCATTGAACTTCTCCACATCAAATCTTGTTGCAGTCATTTCTTGGATCTTTAGGCGGTTTCCCACAGACGGTGCCACTTGTCAGATCTGAAGCTCCAAGAAAATAAAACTCACTTGTAAACCACAAGTTCTCAACCAATCAAGATCTGAGAATAGATCTTCATCTAAACCAACAAAATTCAACACTCAAAGATTTACGTGGTTCGGCATAAACAAGCCTACATCCACGGGAAAAAGGGGAGAGGAACTTTTATTCAATTAGGAGAAAAACTTTACAAAGAAGAATACAGAAATCTGAAACTATGCTAACGCGATATCTTTTTCTCTCTCTATAAGATATATTTCTCTCTCTATATCTAAACTGGGTTTCTCTCTCTATCATATCTTTTCACTCTCTACAGATACATATATATAGAAATCTATAGCAACTGAAAAAGAAACTGATTAATCAAGAAACTGTTGTGCCGTAACTGATTAGGATCCGTCAAAAAACTGATCTTCAGAACCCTTCTTACAGCAGCTTCTTGCAGTAACTTTCTTACAGCAGCTTTCTGTTGTTGCTGCTTACAGCAACCAACTTACAGCAACTTTCTTGCTGTATCTTTCTTACTGCAATCTGATGTTGCTGCTTACAGCAACCTTCTTACAGCAACTTTCTTGCTGTAACTTTCTTACTGTTGCTGCTTACAGCACCAACTTGCAGCAATCTTCTTACTTGTTCAGCAAACACTAGAAAATAATTTGGCTAAATACTATCACACAGTAAGTTTTTGACTATCCATTATTTTGTTGACCTGGTATGTATTTTATGGAGTTTTACTCGATTCTTCTTAGTGTCTGCTTAATAATGTTTACATATTTTACAATTTCTTTAAGTTCTTCCCCTGTCAAACTGTTGTGCACTGCATCAAATGAGTTTTTAACTAGAGGTGAAACATAATTTCTCCCACTAGATATTTAGTAGTTGTCCAATTTTTGGATGGGGGCAAGCATTGTAGGAGGCATAAATAAACACTTGTATATGGTTTAGGTTGGGTAGAGTTACTCTGACTGGATCATTCCTGACATGCCCCTTTTCTCTCAATCAAATAACCATTTATCATTTCTCAAATTTTCTGCTCTTAACTCTATCAAATATGTATTCAAATCTTACTCCAAAAAATTAAATGCTCTATAACTGAAAAGGTGTTATCTTATCCACATGAACTGTTTTTCTATTCTTGAACATTTTGTGTAGTGTTAGCCTCTGTTATACCAGTGGACATTCAACACGCAACAACATAACGTATCTTTGTATTGCATCAATATATATGAGTCCATTCCCAGTTACACATTATATGCGTATGAATACTTACATGTCTATTAATTTCTGCATTTGCATGTATTTTTAGCAACTGACCCTAAAATTTGAAGAAACAGTTGTCTCATATCATTTCTCTACATCCACTACAAGAATTTCGGATTTTTACAACGGTTAAAAACCGTTGTTAAAGACCAATTTTTACCGTTGTCGTATTCAGGGTTGCAAAAAAAAATTCGCACAACGACAACGCACCAAAAAGCGTTGTCGTATATAGATACGACAATACGACAACGCTTTTTGGTGCGTTGCAAAAAAGGGTTGTCTTTTCCGCCATTTTTGAATTTTTTTTACAACGCTTTTTGCAACGCTTAAAAAGCGTTGTCTTTTCCTATTTTACAACGCTTTTTGGTGCGTTGTAAAAAGCGTTGTCGTATCTGAAAAAAATCGAAAAAGTAACACATCATCAGCATATTTTGGACACATCATTGCCACATCATCTTCCACATCATCAATTTTTGACACATCATTGCCACATCATGAGAAATAAATGTGCGTTGTCTAGAATTCGAACTCGTGACCTTTGTAAGACCTTGAACCACTAGGCTACTAGTGCTTTATGTGTTTATATTATATATGTATTTCTTTTATTAACTAATTATATATATATATACATATATAATTAATGACTAATTAATATATAATTGGAAGATTAATGAATAATTAATATGTTTAATAATATTTAATCTAATTTCATATTAAGACAATTATAAAGTATACTAGTTCATATTTTTAATATATGTTATAAACATACTAATTTTTTAAAATTATGAGTTTGTTCATATATATAAGATAATATTAATGCAAATAATATAAAATAACATCATAAAATAATTAAAATTTTCCACTTTAATTTAATTAAAATAATATATAAATTTTGTATTATTATATAAAAAAAATTGTATTGACCAATTAATATATGTATGTTTTTTTATTTTGAAAAATAGTTTATGGTTCAATTACACATATTTAAATTTTTTTTCATATTATTATTTTAATTAATCATTTTTATATCTTTTTTTTATTTTATAAAATAATTTTTTCAAATAATTTATGTTTTTGGTATTAATTTTAAAACCAAACTAATTTATATTTATTTTCTAAAATAATAATATATAATTTTTATATTATTATGTAATACAAATTTTTTTTATTTTTCAAATTAATATATGTATTGTTTTTTTTGTTGTAAAATAATTTTTGGTTCAAATTAAAACCAAACTCATTTTATCTTTATTTTCTAAAATAATAATATATAATTTTTATATTATTATGTAAATCAAATTTTTATATTTTTCAAATTAATATATGTATTGTTTTTTTTTTGTTGTAAAATAATTTTTGGTTCAAATTAAAACCAAACTCATTTTATCTTTATTTTCTAAAATAATAATATATTATTTTTATATTATTATGTAATACAAATTTTTATATTTTTCAAATTAATATATGTATTGTTTTTTTTTGTTGTAAAATAATTTTTGGTTCAAATTAAAACCAAACTCATTTTATCTTTATTTTCTAAAATAATAATATATAATTTTTATATTATTATGTAATACAAATTTTTATATTTTTCAAATAAATAAATGTATATTTTTTTATCCTTGTATAATTAAATTTTTTATATATTCTTAATTAATTGATATATATATATATCTTTTTTTTATGTTTTTTGTATTAATTTTAAAACACAATAATTTTATCTTTATTTTTTTTTACAAAAAACATTCATAATTTATGAATTATGAATTATAAAATACAATTTTCGAATCATGTTTTAAAATAATATTCAAATTTTGTATTATTATATAATAGGATGAGAGTAATACTTAATTAGGTGTAATTAATTTGTTAATTAATTCAAAATAGTATTTTGTAAAAATACTATTTTCTAAAATAATGAATTTGTTCATATAAGATAATATTAATGCAAATAATGTAATATAAGATAACATTATAAATTAATTAAATGTATTAAATTTAAGTTAATTAAAAAATAATTATATTAAAAAACAATTATTGCATATTGGGTTGTAAAATAAAAAAAATGTTTTAAGAAAAGACAACGCTCAAAAGCGTTACAAAAAAGGGTTGTCGTATAGCCAAAAAAAGGCCATTTAACAACCCTACTTAAAAAGGGTTGCATAATGGGTTGTAAAAAAAAAAATTCAAAGAAAAGACAACGCTCAAAAGCGTTGCGAAAAAGGGTTGTCGTATAGCGAAAAAAGGCCATTTAACAACCCTACTTAAAAAGCGTTGTCGTTTCATTTTTAACCGTTGTCGTATGGCAATTTTTTGGAAAAAAGACAACGCTTTTCTGAAAAAGGGTTGTAAAAACCCAAAAGACAACACAAATTCATTAAAAGGGTTGTTAAAGGGGCGTTGTTAAAGGCAAAAATTCTTGTAGTGATCGTAATAGATACCTTATTAGATCATAGGCACATAATCTGAGCCATAAACAACTATTTGAAGGTCTCTCTGAATTATTTTTCATGTGTGTTACAATAAATGTTGATAATGAGTTTATTTTAATATTCTTTTATTAACGATGATCCAGTGATTTGGGTGATTAGCTTGGTGTTAAAGAAAACGGTTTGTTCAACTTTAAGCCTAGTGTTAGGCCAGTTCTGATGCAACACACTTCCTTACACCCTCCACACTCAGTTTGCAAAACAATATGAATTGAAGAAGATAATGTATTATGGAATATTATTGATAATATGGAATGAAATCACTAGCAAAACATGAATGATTCCTGTCCTAAGGCACCAGCTGTAATTCCAAAATTCCAAGATAACCTAATGACAAATAAGAAGCATATTAAATACTAATTAAATGGGCTTAGTCATGACAAGCCCATGACTTAAGCCTAATGAAAAACACCATCATCCGCAGCAACTATGTTCTTGCATCCTTATGCAGCAACCATGTTCTTGCTTTGCCTCATGTAGACCCGATCTCCATCAATTCCCTCCCGATTGAGAATAGCCTTGTCCTCAAGGCGGAAGTGTGGAAACTGAGTACGAAACTGTATCTTGTCCACCCATGTGGCATCATCCACTAGTTGATCCTTCCAAGAAACTAGAACTTGGCGCACACGATCATCTCCTCTCCACACTTCACGACGGCGCGTCACTGTCTTAGGCTCAAACTCTGGAGCATCAAGTAGAAAATTTGCTGGGAAATTGGGTGCAGCAGAGTGTCCATCGGTCATGACCTTCAGTTGCAAAACATGGAACACCGGGTGGACTCGTGAAGTCGGAGGAAGGACGAGTTTATAGGCTGCTGGCCCCACCTTCTCCAACACTGTAAACGGCCCAAAATAACGAGGCGCTAGTTTTATGTTAAGCTTGTGGAAGAGAGTAGCTTGGCGATACGGGGTGAAATTCAAAAACACACGGTCTCCCACTTCATAACTCACATCGCGATGATGTTTATTCGCTGTTTGCACCATACGATACTGAGCTCTTTCCAAACGGTGACGCAGCTGCGCAATTATAATATTTTGATTCATCAAATCATCCGCCACAGCCTTAACTCGCACCTCCCCGGGTAGAAACTGAGATAGAGACGGGGGTGGTCGCCCATACACTGCTACGAAAGGAGTCGTACCTATTGCAGAATGATAACTGGTGTTAAAACAATACTCTGCCCAACCCAACCATTGGGCCCATTGCCGGGGGTGATCCGAAACAAAACAACGCAAATAAGTTTTAAGGCATCGATTCATTACCTCAGATTGCCCGTCGGTTTCCGGATGATACGCCGAGCTCATCTTCAGCTTAGTTCCCAACATCCGAAATAACTGCTTCCAAAAAGAGCTGAGGAAGATGGGGTCGCGATCCGACACAATAGAACGTGGAACTCCATGAAGGCGAACGATCTCTCTAGCAAAGCAATCTGCCACTTGCCTTGCTGTAATGGATGTTGCAGTCCAATGAAATGAGCAAACTTGGTTAGCCGATCGACCACCACAAGTATGCAATCGAAGTGGTTGGAACGGGGCAAACCAGAGATAAAGTCCATACTAATATCTTCCTATACGCGATCAGGAATCAGAAGTGGCTGAAGAAGACCAGCAGGTGTACGTGCATTATATTTATTCTGTAGGCATGTCAAACATTCCGCCACAAACTGGGTCACCTGCCTTAGCATTCCAGGCCAGTACACATTAGCTGCTAAGCGACGATAAGTGCGAAAGCCACCCGCATGGTGGGAGTTACATGAAACTCGGACATCAACCTTTTGATCAAAGGTGAGGATGGAGGAACCACCTAGCGATCGTTGAAATACAAGACCCCATTACGAAGTAAATAAGAACGAGCCACCGGATGACCTGCCTCTAGTTCACGTATTATTGGCCCGAATGTAACATCATTTCGCACAGAATTTTGCAACTCAGACCAATCTGCCCACTGTGGAAGTGTTAACGCCCCCATCTCCGATTCTGAATCGCGTCGAGATAGGACATCGGCTGCCCGATTGGAGGCCCCTGTCCTGTACTCAATTGTGAAATCAAACCCCAACAATTTTGGGTGGCAAAATTGTTGTGTTGGGGACTGAATCGCTTGCCTCAGAAGATGGCGTAAACAATGATGGTCCGTTCGCACCACGAATCGATGACCCATCAAATATTACCTCCAATGTTGCAGGGCCAATATAAGAGCCATAAGTTCCTTTTCATAAGTGGATTTCGCTGCGTTCCTAGGTCACAAGGATTTGCTAAAATAGGCGAGTGGCTTACCTTCTTGTATCAGTACTGCACCTATGCCCTGACCAGATACGTCGCATTCCACACAAAACAGCAGTGCAAAATTAGGCATGGCTAAAACCGGAGCGGAGGTGATGGCACGCTGTAAAGTCTGAAACGCTGCTTGAGCTTCATCTGTCCATAAAAATTTTCCCAGTGCCTCCTTCCGTAATAATTGAGTGAGGGGTTGGGCAAGCATACCATACCCATGAATAAACCGACGATAATAGCCTGTCAACCCCAAAAATCCCCGAACATCCTTAACAGATTTTAGTGTCGGCCACTGCAGAACCGCCGACACTTTACCTGGTTCCATTGCCACCCTGTCACCAGATACCACATGTCCCAAGTATTCAATCGACCTCTAGGCCCAAGAACATTTTTTTGGATTGATCACATAACTCCCAGAAGCTAACAAAGCCACTACCTCTCGTAGATGTTGCATATGAGAATCCCAAGTAGTGTTATAGATTAATATATCATCAAAGAAAATGAGCACGAACTTACGTAAGAGAGGCCGAAACAAGTCGTTCATGGCTGCCTGAAAAGCGACTGGAGCATTCATCAACCCGAACGGTATTACAACAAATTCGTAATGGCCAGAGTGTGTACGGAACCCAGTCTTAGAAATGTCCTCTTCGGCAATACGTATCTGGTGATATCCTGCTCGTAGGTCCAAACGAGTGAACCACGATGCACCATGAAGCTCGTCCAATAACTCCTGAATTACAAGTATTGGATACTTATCTGGAATTGTGCGTTTGTTGAGCTCTCTATAGTCGATGCAGAACCGCCAGCTGTCGTCCTTCTTCTTCACCAGTAACACCGGGCTCGAATAACGGCCTGTGCTGGGCTGGATGAGGCCCACGGACAACATATCAGCCACCAAGCGTTCAATTTCATCTTTCTGTGCAGGGTTGTACTTATATGGTCGAATAGAGATGAGAGCTGACCTTGGAATTAAGGTGATGCGGTGGTCGCAGGCACGACGTGGAGGCAGACCTATGGGAACTGTAAAGACCTGCGAGAACTCCTGAAAAGTGGTTGTAATGCAAGGTGGGCCCTCTGCGAGTCAACTGACTGTGGCTCTGCTTGTAAGACTATGTTTATCCATACCCAACCTTACCCACAATCAACTAATAAACAATTCATGTTGGGATTTCAATGTTTAGATTTTGATGAGACAAACCAAATATGTAATAGGAAGTTTTGAGTACCCCATTTTCACAATGTTTAAGTGAATAAATAGACTAGAATTGAGTCTTGTGTCAAGTTTTGAAATGGAGGTTAAAAAAGGATAAAGCTGCATCTAAGCCCTAAGGGAAGATATCGCTGCAAGAAGGCAGAATACAGTATCGCTGTAGGAAGGCAGGATACAGCATAGCTGGAAGAAGGAAGAAACAACAAAGTATAAATAAGGTTGTACTTCGATACAGCAAAGCAAGAAAGAACGGCGTGCAACAACGCTGCAAAAAAAAGGATACAGGAGTACTGCTAGAAAGAAGTTACAGCAGCACTGCCAGAAGATACTGCAACCAGGTCTAAAATTCAGCAGCACTGAAAGAAAGTATCAGCTGCACAAGGACCAATGATACAGCGCAGACTCACAAGTCAGTTAAGTAATACAATGTCAACTACAAGACGAAGTATCCTGTAAATCCTAGGAAGGATAAATGCAGTACGAGGAACGGAGATTCAAGCAAGAATAAAAGAGCCGTTCAAGAAAAAGTCAAAGTAGCAGACACAGAGCCAATAAAAAGATGCCACATGGATTGACGCGCTGCAGAAAGCTGCGAGCCGCAACTGCCGCATTAAATGCTCCGAAAGGAAAAGTCAAGTCGCATTAAATGCGAACCATACTTTGGCCAGGCTACTTCAAATTCAAAAGAGGTATGTCTCCTTCAACGGACATCTTCTCCTACAAGTATAAATAGAGGTCGAGGAGAACTGAAGTTGGTTACTGTCACTGTTACTAAGAACAAAAATCCATACGCGAAAGTTTCAAGCTTACAAATTTCAAGCATTCAAGCCAACAGTTTCAGTCACTCAACCTATCGAAGTGAAGCAAGTTCAAGCTGAAAGTTTCCCTACGGATTCAGAAGCTCACTTCGAAGCATAAGTTGAAGAAAACTTTTTTATCCTTTTAACCTTGTTGCTGTGTGCTTAGGTTGTTTTAGTGGTGTCGAGCAGTTGATAGGAGAAATCCTTGCTGTTTGTTTAGTTGTCTAAGTGTTAGGCAGCTTCCCTGTGTGGGAGTGTAGAACCCTGTGTGGGTTAGCCTTTGAAGTTTGCAGTTGCTGTGTGTACGCTGAACTTCAGTAGGTGGTTTGCTTTGTAAAGTTGATAGATTGTTAGGAGAGTCCTATAAATCAATCTTGCTTAACAAAGTTCCTGTTCGAGGAGTAGTAGAGTGGACGTAGAAGGATTACACCACCTTCGAACCACTATAAGCCATAAGTGTTTTAATTGCTTTATTTATCTGTGCGTTTATCTTCTGCATTATTATATGTCTCTCATCTTAAAACGTTTTGAAAGAAGCATTCTTGAGAAAAATAGCCTTGTGTTTTTAAGTTAATTTTCGTTGCGTATAAAACTCCAGGTTACAGCGTGCAGCATTGCATCTTAGCACTGCAAGCAGTAACCTTCTATCGCTGCAAGCTCAAGTAACTTGCAGTGCAGAACGGTTGTTTTAAAAGATTTTGAAAATCGACCAAGGTTCATTCACCCCCCCTCTGAACCTCGGACACCACTTGGGACCAACAAGTGGTATCAGAGCGCGTTGGGTTAAAAGCCAACTTATCTGGTCACCTACCCAGATCCACCTTTGTCTCGCTGTTTTCTCTGCATTAAAATCATTTTTTTTAAAAAACATATCATGGATTCCTCCAATCACAAGCTACCTATGTTTTCCATAGAGGAATATGATGACTGGAAGATAAGAATGCAGGCACACCTTTCTGCCATGAATGATGAGATGTGGACGGTCATAATTGATGGACCGATAATTCCCATGAAGGTGAATCCAATGTATGGAAGAGACCATGCAGAAGGAGAGCAGCCACCACCAAACTTCCTGACCAAACCACATCAAGAGTGGGGTAACGAAGACAGGAAGAGAGCCAACCTGGACAATGTGGCAAAGAACGCTCTATTTATTACTTTGGATAAAGGCACCTTTAGCAAAGTTAAAACTTGCTCAACATCCAAAGAAATATAGGAAAAACTGGAGCAAATTTTTGAAGGAACTGAGCTCACAAAAGACAACAAAATCTCCAACGCTACCCAACTATTCGAGCTCTTCGAAATGAAGAATGAAGAGACTCTTGAGCAACTAGATTTGAGATTCACATCTATAGTGAATGAACTAGAAGCTCTGGGCAAACACTACACACAGAAAGAAAAGAACATGAAGGTGTTGAGAGCCCTACCAGCGGAGTGGGATAGCAAGACCACTGCCATGAGAGTGTCTATGGACCTGAAGTCCATAAGTACATTTGACCTATTCTCCGACTTGAAAGCATTCGAGTATGACATCAATAGAAGGAGAAAGGAGTCAGAGGAGTCAATCTCCAAAGTTACAGCGCTAACCGCCAGAGGAATCAAGGATACAGCAACCGCCAGTTGCAGTAAACAGGGTGAGGATACAGTGGAAGTTACTGAAGAGGATATGGCGCTCCTCCTAAAGAAATTCAGGAGATTCATTAAGAGCAACAACAATAGCAGCAACATCAACCTCAACAAAAAGAATGACATCAGAAGAAGTCATCCAACCCCTCAGGTATCTTCTTCTCCACAGTCAAATATAGGGAATATTGACTTGTGCTATAATTGCAGGAAGCCTGGACACTACGTAAGGAACTGTCCTTATCCAACCGTGTACAAGTATCCTGAAGGAGAAAGAGAACAGATGAGAGATAAAAGAAGAGAGGAAAGGCACAAGCTTCGAGCTCTCATAGGAGAGATGGAGAAAGCCAAGGATGCAGTAGTTCCGAAGGAAGTACTGAAAGCTGCAGAATCCTCTGACAGCGATGCTGAAACCTCATCCTCTGATGAAGAAGCACTCATATGCCTGATGGCTAGAGATGGCGAGGACAGCGAAGAAGATGGGGTAATCTACCAACCGCTATCCATACAAGTTGATGAGGAGCTGAACATGATCCACTCCTTGAAAAGGATCATGAGTGATTTCGAGCAGATCAACTCAATACATGAGGAACTGAAGGTTGAAAATGAGAACCTTAGAATCGATAATGAGATCCTCAAGAGCAAAAACATCGACATTACCAAAATGCTCGCTGCACGAGAGTCTGATAACTCAAAGTGTAGTAAGCTGCAACAAGAGATCTCTAGATTGAATCTGCTGATCACCGAGCTAAAATCTGAGAAGGAGACCTTGCAGTCCAAGATGAGCACATTCACCAAATCTTCAAAGGACTCAAGAGATTGCATAAACCGTGTCAGAGATCCTTTTGAGATATCAGACATAGGTTACAGCAATCAAGGCTCTCAGAATACAGCAAGTACATCCAAAGCTGTAAATTTTGTTCAAGCTAAAACTCCAATGGAGAAAGAGTTACTTTGTGACTCTGAAAAGATCAAGAACAAAACAACAATGACGAATAAGGGGAAGAGACCCCAATGCTCAACTGCAGGGAGTAAGCCTGCATCTAAGAATTGGCTGCAGTAGAAGCCATCTGCTGCATGCAGCAAAAGAATGCAGCAACCAACAAAGTTGCAGCATAGAAGAAACTTTCCCACCTATACTAAGACCTACATGTCTAAACCTCAAAGAGGATATACTCCAGGAAAGTATGGTGGAAGATCACACTACAAGGGTGTTGGTAACACACATGTTGGTTATGCACACAGTTTTAACAAGCAGTGTGTCAAGACAACTGCATACAGCATGAGAACCAACAAATCTTACAGTAAAATAGTTACTGTTAAGAAAGTTTGGGTTCCCAAAGTAACTAACCCTAAAGGACCCGTACAGATATGGGTACCTAAATCTGTTTGAAATTGTTACAGGTTACAGTGCCAGGATGCAGCAGTGATGTATGGTATATCGACAACGGCTGCTCAAGGCACATGACAGGCAATAAAGAAACGTTGAAAGACTTCCAAGAATGCAAAGGACCTAAGGTCATATTTGGTGATGATTCCAAAGAAAGCTCAAAAGGAAGCGGATGCCTAGTCAATGGGAACATAAAGATCATGGATGTATCCTACGTAAAGGGGCTTAGATACAATCTTCTAAGCATCAGTCAATTTTGTGACAAAGGATACACAGTGGAATTCAACCTCAACAAATGCTTAATCAAAGACAGCACCACAAATGAAGTAAAGCTTAAAGGAACAAGAAGAGGAAATATCTACCTAGCAGATTGGAATTCCTCCACTCAATCAACATGCTTCATTGTGAAAAGTCCATCAGAATTGAGCTGGCTATGGCACAAACAATTAAGTCACCTGAACTTCAAGACTATCAACAAGCTAGCAAGAAAAGACCTCGTGAGAGGATTACCAGATGTAGCTTACAAAAAGGAGAATGTTTGTGGAGCGTATCAAAAAGGAAAGCAAGTTAAGAGCTCTTTCAAGGATAAGATTCAGAAATCATCTCACAGGATTCTAGATCTTCTACACATGGACCTTTTTGGATCAGTAGAACCAGTAAGCTTGAGCGGGAAGAAGTACTCCCTAGTAGTAGTGGATGACTACTCCAGATACACATGGACGATCTTTCTTGCAAAGAAGTCAGAAACTCAAGAAAAGTTACCTGGTCTCATGAAGAAAATTCAGAATGAAAAGAGCTTGAGTATAGTAAAGATAAGATCAGACAGAGGAACCGAGTTCACAAATAAGTTTATAGAAAAATTCTATTCTGACAATGGTATTCGTCATGAATACTCTGCTGCAAGAACACCGCAACAAAACGGGGTTGCTGAAAGAAGGAATAGAACCCTCAAGGAAGCAGCAAGAACGATGATAGCAGAAGCAAAGATACCCAAAAGGTTTTGGGCTGAAGCAACCAACATTGCATGCTACACGCAGAACAGATGTCTAATCATCAAGGATCTTGACAAGACGCCTTATGAAATATGGAACGGTCATACATCTAATATCTCTTATCTACACATCTTTGGATGCAGGTGTTACGTTCTCAACAATGGAAAGGAACATTTGAAAACTTTTGATGCTAAATCAGACGAATGGGTATTTCTAGGATACTCAGCTGTAAGTAGAGCTTTCAGAGTGTTTAATAAGAGAACCCTGGTGGTAGAAGAATCTATACATGTGGTGTTTGATGAACCACATTGTGACACAAAGAAGCTGGAAAAACCACCTGAAGAGACCACTCCTAGAAAAGAGAATGTTGTACCATACATAGAAGGAGTTCTGCCTACAGGAGAAGAAAAAGAAGAAGAAGCTGCAACCTTGGATGCAGCAGACATTCTTACAGTAGCAGAATCTCCTGCATTACAGCAACATGATGAGCAAAATACACCAACTCATGTCTTTGAGCCTGATAGGACATGGCTTAGAAACCATCCAAGAGATCTCATTATAGGAGATCCATCCATTGGTGTAAGGACAAGGAGATTCATACCACATGAAGCAATGTTTGCGTGCTTCATATCACAATCAGAGCCTAAAAATGTTGAAGAGGCACTGCAAGATAGCAACTGGGTACAGGCCATGCAAGAAGAATTGAACGGATTTGAAAGAAATCAAGTATGGCTAACAGTCGCAAGACCAACTCATCAAGGTGTAATTGGAACTAAGTGGGTGTTCAAAAACAAGCTAGATGAATCGGGAGTCGTTGTAAGAAACAAAGCAAGATTAGTTGCTAAAGGATACTGTTAGGAAGAAGGAATTGATTTTGATGAGACTTTTGCACCAGTGACAAGGCTAGAAGCAATAAGAATTTTCCTAGCCTATGCGGCACATATGAATTTCAACGTCTATCAAATGGATGTTAAAAGTGCATTCCTGAATGGTCTCCTTACAGAGGAAGTATATGTTGAACAACCTCCTGGTTTCGAGGATCAAGCAGAAGAGAAGGTGTTTCGATTACAAAAAGCCCTATATGGACTAAAGCAAGCACCAAGAGCTTGGTATGACACCTTATCTCTCTATCTTCTGGAAAATGGCTTTCAGAAAGGAACAATCGACAAAACGCTGTTTAGGATACAGGATGGAGAAAGTGTGCTGTTAGTACAAATATATGTGGATGACATTATCTTCGGATCCACAAACAAAGAGCTATGTGAGAAATTCTCCAACCTGATGCAGTCAAAGTTCGAGATGAGTATGATGGGAGAATTAAGCTTCTTTCTCGAACTGCAAGTAAAACAGCTACCTACAGGAACCTTCATCAACCAAGTCAAGTATACGAAGGAGCTTATCAAGAAATTTGGCATGGAAAATGGAGCAGCAACGTCCGTTCCCATGTCCACATCCATAAGTCTTGACAAAGATGAAGATGGTAAAGATGTAGACATTACCAAGTACAGACGCCTCATTGGATCGTTGCTGTATCTCACAGCAAGCAGGCCAGACATTATGTTTGCAGTAGGAGTCTGTGCTAGATTCCAAGCAGCACCGAAGGAATCACACCTCTTAGCAGTAAAAAGGGTAATTAAGTATCTAAAAGGAGCTCAGGAAGTCGGCCTATGGTATCCTAAGGAAGGAGGATTCAAGCTTAAAGGCTACTCCGACTCAGATTATGCAGGCTGTAAGATTGATAGAAAGAGTACAAGTGGGACGTGTCAATTTCTGGGAAATAGACTTGTTTCGTGGTTCTGCAGGAAGCAGACCTCAATTGCAACCTCTACAGCAGAAGCAGAGTATGTTGCAGCAGGAAGTTGTTGTGCGCAGATTCTCTGGATACAGCAGCAACTTAGAGATTATGGAATAGAAGAAAAAGATACTCCAATTCTCTGTGACAATACGAGCGCTATTGCAATTACCCATAATCCTGTCTTTCACTCAAGAACAAAGCACATTGACATTCGTCATCATTTTATAAGAGATCATGTTGAGAAGAAAGACATCGTGCTAGAGAAAGTTCACACAGATCTACAGCTTGCAGATATCCTTACAAAACCTTTGAGTGAATCGAGGTTTTCCATGCTTCGAAACGAGCTGGGAATCCTTAAGTTGTGAAGAAAAAGAAGATGCAAGATTGCAGGGGGAACCTCTGCATGCTTGTAGGAAGCAGTAAAGATGGTACTGTAAGCAACGCGTTAATACAGCACTGGATTCAGACAGCGCTGCATCTTTATTCTTACAGTACAGCAGTTATCGAGAATTCAAGCAGCACCAGGTTACAGCATTTATTTCAAAAGAGTATTGATTGTTCTGCAACCTCGTACTTGAATCGCTGCAATCTTAAAAAGGCATTTATTTAGGCGGCAAAGGGCATGTCTTTCAGCATTAAATGAATGACTGCGGATGTCAGGAAGTGGAAAGGGCGCTGACAGAGCCCACGCGCCAAGTAATTATTAGTGTCGATTTGACATCTCCGCTTTTTCTTGAGCCACTAGATCATTTCCCTGATTTATCTCAACCGTCGATCTCGCACGTCTCTTGAGAACCGCCATAAAGACCAAAACGTGTCATTTGAATTCACTTTTCACCATCTTCAGAGAGAGAAACACTTTGATCGTAGAAAATTCTCTAAGTGCAAACCCTTGTTCCTTCTCCTTCTCTCTCACAAAAAAAAATCATCAATGGCTGCCAGAAGAACCATCGTTCTTGATGGAAGGATGATCAACCAGGAACACATCCTTGAGTCAGGGCTGTATGACAATGTTCTGATCAAGAGGATTTTTGATGCTTTTCAACAGACCCAAGTCCTAGGGTTGTTGACCACCGTCTACGCTGGTTTCTTGATGGAGTCAGTACAGAGATTCTACGCCTACGCCAGGCAGGTGGAGGACAGAAACTGCATCCTGTTCCGGATGGATGCAGATGGAGAAGAACGGTCTTTGATCGTTAGGGACATCTCCACCACCTTCGCATCTCCGCTGCAGGTCTTACCCTCAGCTAGTTTACAACATATGGGGAGGCATCGGCTCAAGAGATGTGGGATCTCTTTCGAGCAAGGGATGCAGGGGCTGAAATCAAGAGAAGCGCCCCCAAGAAGCTCTTCAAACCGGAGTTTGAACTTCTCCACGACATCTGTGCATACTCCATCGAAGGGAGGACAGGGAGTTATGACAAATGCACAGATCTTCGGTTCTGGATCATGTCTGCAATCATGGCCGGAGAGAAGGTGAACTGGGCGAGGTTCATCATGAAGAGGCTGTGGGAGGAAGCAGAGAAGATAACGGAGCTACGGTATCACCATCTGCTCTCTGCTCTGCAAGCTTGGCCTTCAACTTGTAGACCCGCCCCCATTCACCCTGGAAAGTATCTCGGGGAGAAGAAGAAGGGCAAGACCCAGCCGAAGGCTGCAGGAGCAGGAGTTGTGAGGAAGAAAACCAAAGACAAAAAGAATGCAACTCTTGCTCTGCATGATGAAGCTGCAGGCAGCGGGGAAGAAGCCGAAGAAGAGGATCTTTCGAGTCCTCTTCCTATTATCAAGAGGAGTTCAGGGAAGGCTGTACCTGAACTTGAATCCTCTTCCCCAGATGATGACGCACCCTTGGTGAGAAGGGCTCCACGCAGCAAAAGGGCTGCTGCTGCTGTTGTTGGGGATGTGTCACATCAGCCCAGGGATAAAGGTGACTCTCTTGATTCCCAACTCTCTACACCTAATATGGTTATAGTTGACCTTGGGGATGAGTCACATCAGCTTCAAGAGCCATATCAGCACCGGGTCGAGCCAAATGAAGAAGAAGCTCGTCTACAAACAGAAGCTTCAGTGCTCGATCCTACCTTTCCGGCTGCTAGAAATATGGCTGCGGAGTACTCTCTTTGGAGAGAGATGCGGCTGTCAAAGGGGGAAATCCTATTGAAGTGGAAGGATTTCCTAACAGTAGAGCAAGCTGTCCTGGAGTGGGCCAAATCTGAAGACATTCTGGCACTCCTGCAACCTGACTTTGCAGCAAGAGTTCAAGAGCTCGATGACTGTAGTGCTGCACAGGGAGCACAGGACAAGGGAAATGGCAAAGCTCTTGCAGAATCCGACTCTACAGAGCTGCCGATGAGAGCAGCAGTGGAAGATACGCAGGTCTTCCTTACCCCGGCTGCGGAGGTTGTAAGAAGGGGTGATGATATCGCGTTTGCTCAAGAGCAAATCGACATCTTGGGAGTGGAGCAAGCTGAAGAAGCTATGCTGCATCTAGCACTGCAGCAAAGCCTGAAGGAAATCAGGATGCAGCACACTCCAAGGAAGATGTGGGGAGAAGGCAGTTCAAGCTCACATCAGATGAACTCCCTTGCATACGAGCAAGTGGTTGAGGGCCTCTCCAACATTGTCACGCTGGATCGCTTGGAGGAGGAGGAAGCCCAACTACTGGATTATGGCGATTCCCCGGTTCGCGAAGATGAAGATGCTGTTGTTGTAGATTCTGAGGGGGAACCATCTGCCATAATCAGGGATGTCATCTCAGACATCTCTAAAATTACCGATGAAGCATCTACGGAGGAAGTTGCAGAGGCGGTACTCCCTACACTGGACGGGACAGCAGTGCAGCCGGCAACCACCCTTCAACAAGAAGAAGGAGCTGCAGAAACAAGCAGGGTGGAAGCTGAGATTCTTGCAGCAGTGGAGGATACAGTGCTGAAAGCTGTGAACGCTGCAGGAAACCAAGCAGAGCTGCAAGAACCCATTCTTACAGCAGAGGCTGTCGAAGCTGTTACAGGACCGGCCGAGGAGACGGGGTCCGTTGAGAAGACCTCTGTGGAGGATGTTGTTCTGACAACACTCCCTGAGGATAAGAAGACCTCAGGTGGGGAGGCTGTTCAGACAGTACCCACTGAGGATGCTGGAGTTGAAGTTGAGGTAACCCCAGTGCAGCTAGAGACACCTCGAGAAGAGGTTGATGCTGTAGCTGCTGCTCGCTCTCAAGAACCTTCCAAGGTTACAGCAGCAGAGGTTACTGTGGACGCCAACATGACTCATGTCGAATTCGCAAGGATGATAAAGGCACACAACATAGCTGTTCATGGGCCAAAATCTGGTGGAGCAGCTCCTGTTCAAGTCTCATCCGGCGAAGAGGAGGCAGATGAGGAAGAAGAAGAAGGAGAAGAGCACCCATCCTCAAGCTCTACAAGTTCTCAAACCAGCAAACATGAGGATGAGGTTGCTACTAAAGTTCTGAGGCAGGATGCAGCACCAGTATGTCAAGATGTTATTCCATTTGCTGCATCCGCTGCTGCCTCGATGAGAAGGAATTCGGGGCTGACTCCTGATGAATCTATCAACAGAGTTGAGACCGCTGTTAGACACCTACTGCATGCTCTCCAGGAGCATGAGTCTATCATGCGCAACAGTCTCAGGGTCACTGCCCAATTCCATGCTGAAACCATGACAGGTTTCAAAAAGGACCTCAAAGTGCTGCCTGATATGATCAAGTCAAATCTCGCTGAACATTCAAACAGGCTGTACCACGATCGGGTCAGGATGGAGAATGAGTTGAAGATCGAAGCTCTTCTGACACGCCAAGAGGTCAGGCAATGCGTGCAGCATGCTGAAAATGCCTCAACCAGACTCAACTCTCACTCCAAAGTCCTGGAAACACTTCTGGATCGTGTCTACGTTCAATCTCAGAGAACCAGAAGTGTGGACGACCGGTTGGGGAATCTGGAGCTGATAGTAGGAGAATTGAGGGACATCATGCTCCGTGCTTTCCCTCAACATGTTAATGCTCCGGAGCCCGCCCCTGAACCGACCCGACGCCCACGATCAAGGGTGGTCCCAGCT
Organism: Scutellaria barbata; assembly: GCA_028654395.1. NCBI lineage: Eukaryota > Viridiplantae > Streptophyta > Magnoliopsida > Lamiales > Lamiaceae > Scutellaria > Scutellaria barbata. The sequence continues at coordinate 17,263,360 of CM053650.1, forward strand.
GCCTCTGCTCAGCCCCCGGCTTTTGATGATGCCAAAAAGGGGGAAGGATTTGATGATAGATACAAGAGCAAAGGGGCTGCTGAATCTTAAGAAGAAGATGATGATGACCGGCAACCTCTCAGCAGGAGGAGAAGAAGGTCTGGATCATCTGCTGCCGCTGATATCCCTTCTCCGAAGAGATGGAGAAGAGATGATGATGGAGCTGGTGGAGCCGGTGCAGCTGCTGAAAGAAGATCGGCTGCAGGTTCTGCACACAGCAGAGCTGCAAGCAATGATGCAGCACCCCCCAGCTATCATCATAAGAGAAGGGATGATAGTCAACAACAAGGCTCAATGAAGAGGATGAGCGGGGACGAGTCTGAGAATCAAAGACGCCAGAACGAAGAAGCTACAGATCCTAACGCCTGGATTCAAAGACTCGGAGTAATTGGTGAAAGAAAAATCTTTCCAAATAACTTCTACCAATTTCCTCCTCAAGAAATTCCTCGACTTGACACTGAGAACATCTCTGCTGAAGTGTCCGTGTTGATGGATCAAAGGCCTGAAGGAGAGAACATGGCTTAGAGATTTGACATCTTCAAAGAAGTCAGACTGCCTTTTGATCAGAATCCAACATTTGAGGCGATCACTATCTTCAAACGATCAGAGTACCTCAGACACTTCAGAGAACTATGCAGGAAAGACAAATTCAGCAGGTATCATACTTGCAAGACTGCATTGAGAAGGTATGAACAGCTCGTTCTGGAAGGAAGCCTTGATATCCAACAGCTATACATTGACCGAGTAAAGGAAGGGCTGATTGTACCATTCTGCGAGGACTTCTGGCTGAGATGGATTCAAGTTCCCGTGATCAGACACAAGCTGGAAGAGTCCTACCAAGAGTCTATCAGGGACTGGTGGAAAGGATCAAGAGGAAGGGAAGGCCTTGAAAGGTTTGCGGGAAGAAGATCAGACGAACCAGCAAGCAAAAGGTCTCTATTTTACTAAGTTGTATTTATATACCCTCTTGTGATCCCTATTGTACTTTTGCTAAGTAGTAAAAATTTCTCTCTGTTAATGAAGAAAATTTTCCTTCTGTTTTATCCAAGTTCAACTCTTATGAACTCATGCATGCTGTTTATGTTTTCCTGTTTATGATGAAAGGAATAGCATGATGCATCACTGATGAATCCAGGATTAGATTTAATTGTTCAAAGCTGTGCAAGCATGTAATCTGGATAAACCATATGAGTTAATGTAAATGAAACTTCTTCATGAACGAAATATTGTAAAGGTTTTGTCATCATCAAAAAGGGGGAAATTGTTGGGATTTCAATGTTTAGATTTTGATGAGACAAACCAAATATGTAATAGGAAGTTTTGAGTACCCCATTTTCACAATGTTTAAGTGAATAAATAGACTAGAATTGAGTCTTGTGTCAAGCTTTGAAATGGAGGTTAAAAGAGGATAAAGCTGCATCTAAGCCCTAAGGGAAGATATCGCTGCAAGAAGGCAGAATACAGTATCGTTGTAGGAAGGCAGAATACAGCATAGCTGGAAGAAGGAAAGAACAGCAAAGTATAAATAAGGCTGTACTTCGATACAGCAAAGCAAGAAAGAACGGCGTGCAGTAACGCTGCAAGAAAATGATACAGGAGTACTGCTAGAAAGAAGTTACAGCAGCACTGCCAGAAGATACTGCAACCAGGTCTAAAATACAGCAGCACTGAAAGAAAGTATCAGCTGCACAAGGACCAAGGATACAGCGCAGACTCACAAGTCAGTTAAGTAATACAGTGCCAACTACAAGACGAAGTATCCTGCAAATCCTAGGAAAGATAAATGCAGTACGAGGAACGGAGATTCAAGCAAGAATAAAAGAGTCGTTCAAGAAAAAGTCAAAGTAGCAGACACGGAGCCAATAAGAAGATGCCACATGGACTGACGCGCTGCAGAAAGCTGCGAGCCGCAACTGCCACATTAAATGCTCCGAAAGGAAAAGTCAAGTCGCATTAAATGCGAGCCATACTTTGGCCAGGCTACTTCAAATTCAAAAGAGGGATGTCTCCTTCAACGGACATCTTCTCCTACAAGTATAAATAAAGGTCGAGGAGAACTGAAGTTGGTTACTGTCATTGTTACTAAGAACAAAAATCCATACGCGAAAGTTTCAAGCTTACAAATTTCAAGCATTCAAGCCAACAGTTTCAGTCACTCAACCTATCGAAGTGAAGCAAGTTCAAGCTGAAAGTTTCCCTACGGATTCAGAAGCTCACTTCGAAGCACAAGTTGAAGAAAACCTTTTTATCCTTTTAACCTTGTTGCTGTGTGCTTAGGTTGTTTTAGTGGTGTCGAGCAGTTGATAGGAGAAATCCTTGCTGTTTGTTTAGTTGTCTAAGTGTTAGGCAGCTTCCCTATGTGGGAGTGTAGAACCCTGTGTGGGTTAGCCTTTGAAGTTTGCAGTTGCTGTGTGTACGCTGGACTTCAGTAGGTGGTTTGCTTTGTAAAGTTGATAGATTTTTATGAGAGTCCTGTAAATCAATCTTGCTTAACAAAGTTCCTGTTCGAGGAGCAGTAGAGTGGACGTAGAAGGATTACACCACCTTCGAACCACTATAAGCCATAAGTGTTTTAATTGCTTTATTTATCTGTGCGTTTATCTTCTGCATTATTATCTGTCTCTCATCTTAAAACATTTTTAAAGAAGCATTCTTGAGAAAAACAGCCTTGTGTTTTTAAGTTAATTTCCGCTGCGTATAAAACTCCAGGTTACAGCGTGCAGCACTGCATCTTAGCACTGTAAGCAGTAACCTTCTATCGCTGCAAGCTCAAGTAACTTGCAGTGCAGAATGGTTGTTTTAAAAGATTTTGAAAATCGACCAAGGTTCATTCACCCCCCTCTGAACCTCGGACACCACTTGGGACCAACAATTCATTTGTCTCTCATTCACATATACATTCTACACTACAATCAAATCCCATCTTTTTCATACTTTATCAATAACCACCCACAACCACAACCAATCTTTAATAAAAATTTTTTTTATAATTTAACAAATATATCTATAATTAATTTTTATTATATTTTAAATATTTAAGAAATATATACAATTATTTAATATTAAAAAAATCGTAATTATAATAAAAAAAATTGGGAATACAATTAAAATAAATTACAACATCCAATAAAAAAAATTTAAAACACTCGACAAATCAAAATTTTTAAATACACTTATCTATTGTTATAAAAAAATCGTAATTATAATTTTTTTTTAAGTGGATAAATCAAAATTTATAATTATTTAAATAAAATACACTCGACAAATCATACGATGACACGTGTCATCATAATTGAGTGAGCAAAATAGCATGACCATGGTCATGCAACAACCTTGGTCATGGATTCTCATTACATTTTTTTTTTTTTTTTTTTGTCATGTAGCTCTTTCTTGGTCGACGCCCAGGACCGATAAACATGGTCTAAGGATGCCCAAACAACCCAACACTCACTCACCTCAGTGAGCTTGGGCACAACTGATGGCTGAGATTTCCCATCTTTTAAGAGCTAGATTGCCCTTTAAACACATCGGCTCGCCGTCCCAAATGAATTCCATAGTAAGCTATGCCTGGTTGGCGCGCACCTCTCCCAACGATGCAAGCCACGACACACCTAAAATCACATCAATGTGGCCAAGGGAAAATACAAAACATGTTACCTCAAACTGTTTACCGGCTGTCATAATGGGTACCTGAGGGCAAATGTCATGCGTCGAGACTCGTTGGCCATTGCCCAAGCGGACCGAAACAAGTGAAGTCACGTCAATGGGAATAAATAGCTTACGTGCCACACGATCCGAGATGAAGCGGTGCGTAGTACCACTGTCAATCATAATTGTCACCTGTTCACTCCTCACTTTGCCGCTCAATTTCATTGTTTGAGGGCCATCAAAGCCCCCTGCTGCAAGGTGTGACAGCTCCACGCTGTGAAGTTAGAGATCAGACGGTCCCTGATTGTCACTCAATTGAAGAGGTGGATTAATGTCCTCCACCGGCTCCTCAGTTTCCGATGCATCCACCAATAAAACCCTCAAGGAACGGTTTTGACACCTATACAAGGGAGAGTATGGTTCCGGACATTTAAAGCACAAACCCTTGGCCCGGAGATCAGCGTACTCCTGGTTGGATAAGTTGCGTACCCCCCGAAAAACGAGAATTTGCTGAAGAACCCATCGATTCCGTAGGCTTTGCCAAGACTGATCCCAACGGCCGAGTAGAAGGCTGATTCGGTTGCCCTGTAGAAACAGCAACTGGTATAGACGGTACCCCCATGGATCCTATAGGCGAACGAGAACCCCCCGAATAAGACGATCGCGGCGTCGCCGTGTAGCATGGTATGATTTGAAGGCCTGCAACTTGCGCTCAATTTCTCTCGCGAGGTGCATGGTGGAAAAAATATCAATAGCATCCTTCGAACGAATGCGATAACGAATCTCCTCCCGAAGTCCATGGAGGAACAAGCCCAAGCAATAAGTATCGTCCAATCCCGGAACATGGGAGACCCGGGTGATAAATTCGTCGATATAGACATCCAAGGATAAAGTTTGGCGGGTGTTTGCCAAGGACTAAAATGGATTTGCCATGGGATCGTCGCCATACCGACGCAACAATTCAAATGTCAATTTCGGCCAAGTCAAGTTTGGAAAACAGCGCATCACCCATTGGAGCCAATGAAGTGCCGAACCTTCCATGGCGACGACGGCACTGTGTTGTGGACACGGAAGTATTGCTCCGCACTCGACGCACTCGAGATCCACGAGACGGGATCCTCGCCTCGAAAAGCAAGAAAATCGACCTTAGTGAACGTTGGAGCCACCGCCATCGGTGGTGGAATGACAGGTATAGGAGTCGATGCGGAATCCTGACTTGCAGATGACTCCGGGTTGACGGAGGTCTTGTTTGCTAGGAGCTGACGCAAGAGTGCTTGCGTTTCCAGATGTTGGGCACGAGTCTCTGCAGCATGGGTATTCAATGAGTCCAAGGCTTTCTCTACGGTATGCATACGAGATTCGAGATCCTCAAATTGAGACTCTAAACGCGTCATGAGAGCGGGATCGAGCAACGGCAGGTTCGGACCAATTGATGCAACACACTTCCTTACACCCTCCACACTCAGTTTGCAAAACAATATGAATTGAAGAAGATAATGTATTATGGAATATTATTGATAATATGGAATGAAATCACTAGCAAAACAGGAATGATTCCTGTCCTAAGGCACCAGCCGTAATTCCAAAATTCCAAGATAACCTAATGACAAATAAGAAGCATATTAAATACTAATTAAATGGGCTTAGGCATGACAAGCCCATGACTTAAGCCTAATGAAAAACACTCTCATCCGCAGCAACTATGTTCTTGCATCCTCATGCAGCAACTATGTTCTTGCTTTGCGTCGTGTAGACCCGATCTCCATCAAGTTCCACTTGAAGTTCATATCCAGGCAAGTACATGGTTTCATTGTTTCTTCTTCATGAAACTGTAGGAGGCTTGCATATACTTTTGAAATTTTGTCATCCCAACTATTGGAGCTGTATTATACATGTAAGAAGTCATACAAAATCTGCCACTGCAAGAATTTAGCTACATTTCATGTTCAATTTACTCTACTATGCACTTTTAGTAAAAAGCTCCACTGACCATGAACACATGGCTTACCTATAAATTTTATTCACTCAGCCAACAAGCAGGGTTTGAGGTGAAAGTTTTAAAATGTATGCGTTTTGATGTCTCTCTTTTACTAAGTAAATCTTTATGAATCTTAACCTGTAATTTTCTGCTCTTAAGAAGTGAACATTAGACGGCCAATAAGGTAATAATAATAATTAGTGGAAAGTGATTGTATTTCAGACTATTGGAAGAGGAAGTTTTGATCATTACTGCCAAATTGATTATGTTTTACCCTTGTCTTTTAAAATCTGGTCTTTGATGCAGTCGTATGAATATATCAGAGAATTGGCCTTTTTTTAGTTTGAATTTTAACAGTTTTCTTATCATAGCTGCACATATTTTATTCTGAGTATTCATATTCTGCACAGATAAGTCGATGATATATTATGTAGACATATTAATATTTCAGACAATGAAGATTAACAACTGACTGTTTATTCATGTCTATTGAGTATTGACAAAATCTGATGTTAATGACTGCATGTCGAAGAAGAAAGGAAAAATAAAATGAATGTGGTTTCTATTAGATGCTGGATGAATAGCAAGCTTCACGCTCAATGTACTTGAACTAAATAGCTATTACTTGTAAATGTTTTAGCTCGTGAATTAAATATATAAATGTACACAGGCACACTTTGGACACCGTTGACCTTTTTTTGTGCTCCTGGATATATAATCTGGTGGGAATCAAGGTGCATTATGAAGTTGATTTTGGATGTATATTTTCAACTCTTGCAAGCAGAAATGTACAATATAAACCAACAATTTTGCAATCTAAAAAACTCTGAGGAATAATCAGACAATACATTTTCTTTTCAAACAAAAAAGTCCAAGTATCTGAAAATAAGTCCAAGTATGTGAAATTTGTGCATGGTAGTTCATTGAATTTATACTGTATCATAGAGCATCTTCCACATATTGCAACATCCTGCGTCGGTTGGAAGAGGGAAAGTTTTTTTAATAATTTATAAGTGGGTACAATTGACTCTTCTAGGAACTTGGAGTAACCATTTTCAGCAAAGCGAGGACATAAATGAAGTATTTGCTAACAGAACCTGTTGTACCATCATTTCGTTATAGATAATCGAAGTATGGAATGTTGGGGATCATTGGCTTTGAACACTGTTCAATTTTGCAAGAACTGACTTTATTTGGAAACTGATTGATGGCTTGTACCACTGGTTGGTCAGAAAAAAATTACTTTTTAATATGTTAGGTCCTGAAAATTTGCATGCTTTGTGTTGCCAATATTTTATTATCAATTTCCTTGTATTTAGTTTCGATTAATGTTTCACTAGATTGAGAAACTAACTCACTTTATGGGTTATAACCAGGGAACAGAATATTTTGATGCAAAAGCAAAGAGATATGTTGATTTTCCAATTACAGATATTCTGCAAATGATGGGTCGAGCTGGACGGTCTCAGTACGATCAGCATGGGAAAGCTATTATTCTTGTCCATTAACCCAAAAAAAGCTTCTACAAAAAAAGGCCTGAAATTTTGAAATATATATATTTTATTTGGAATCAAATGTTGATTTTTTTATGTACTGCATGGACTTTTTTTTTCTTTGTCCAGTTTCTCTATGAGCCATTCCTAGTTGAAAGCAGCCTGAGAGAACAGTTACATGATCACATCAATGCCAAGATAGTTTCTGGAACAATTTGTCATAAAGAAGATGCAGTACATTATCTCAGCTGGAGATATTTATTTCGTAGACTGGTATGATAATTTGATACTTGAATTTGATTGAATGCCCCATCTTGTGACTGTTATCACCCTGGTTTTCTTGACCAACTTGTCCTATATTTAAATTAAGTTCACTTCTGGGGGGGTGTTTGTATGCATTTTGTTTTGGTGGTGTTGTTCAAAAAGTGACTTTGTTTCCCATATAAAGCAATTAATCCTGGTTAAATTACTTCTAGAATATGCTGACATCTCATGCATTCAAAGTTCTGAGTACTACTCAAACACAGTTAATTGTTTGGTTTCTAATGAGTTTAAGCTCTTTTCGGTGTGGCATTTTTCTGACTGTTCTCTCCATCCAGTTCCTGAAGTTGTATTCCAATATAAAGTTCAATCTCTCTTTAACAGGGGGTTAATCCAGCTTATTATGGCTTAGAGAGTGCAGATCCTGGAACTCTAATTTCTTACTTGTGAAGGTAACCTGAGTTGTTTTCAATTGTTTATGTTGGAATCTGGTTTCAGCTGTTGGTGATTCCATGTCTCGTTTTAATATATCTTAACAGCCTAGCGCTGAGTACATTTGAGGATCTTGAAGACGGTGGTTGCATTAGAATTGATGAAGACAACGTCGAGCCAATGATGTTGGGTTCAATTGCATCTCAGTATTAACTAAAATACACAACTGTATCAATGTTTGCTTCAAATATAGAAGCTGACACATCGCTTGAAGTTAGTTAGCTCCCATTATTCATATCATTGTCTATGCTCCTTTATTCTTTCTTAATTTATTTTTATTTGATCTATACTTGTATTATTTCTAATTTAGGTTTCCTTCACATATTATCCGGGGCTTCTGAATATGATGAGCTTCCTGTGCGGCACAATGAAGTAAGTTAAAGTGAATCTTCATTAGTTGAGCTACAATTTGTATCTGACGTCAGTTTTTTAGCTTTTATGTTTTTTGTGCATTGGTTTGACCCTGTCTTGTTTTAATTAGTTGAGTTGGATAATTTATCCTGTCGCTAATATTTATTTTCTCTTGTTGTTTCATTTATTTATGCATCTTAACACATTGCAAAGTAGCAGAATAGATATCTCGAGCAAGTGACATTGGCCATAATTTATTGATAATTGTAACGTTAAATAACGTTTGTTGCTCCATACACAAAGGTGATGAGGTTCGTCAGTGTGATGCAATTTCACTCATGCAGGTTCTTTTCTCTTCTTTGGTTATTTATGAGAGTGTTGTCTTTTCTTTTCTTTATTTTGGACTCCACAGTTAATGAATTTGCAATCTAAGATAGATTGAGTATTAATTATACAGTGCAAAGGGTCATCTAATGCTATTTAATTTCTCTCTTTTAATTATAAGTATCCTCTGCCTTTTTGTACATTTTGGATTATGTATTCATCATTGTGGATTGATTTTTTTTTTTTTTTTTTGGCTCTGTAGGAAAATCACAATGCAGATTTATCCAGTAAGGTTCGCTACATGGTTGACGAGAATCTTCTTGATGACCCTCATGTGAAGGCAAATCTTCTTTTTCAGGTTGTTGCTATCCTTGTCTTTGCCTCGTTAACCCAATTTTGATGCAATAGTTGAAGATATCTACTTCAGACTATGCTAATTTGATAAGGTCTTATATTGTTTATGTTTCTGACATGTATTTTAATGAGATCCGGGCACACTTTTCCCGAGTTGAACTACCGATCACTGACTATGTCACAGATTTGAAGTCTGTTCTGGATCGAAGTATCCGTATCGTACAGGCAATGATAGATCTGTGTGCAAACAACGGATGGCTCTCCAGTGCAATTACTTGTATGCATGTTCTGCAAATGGTCATGCAGGTAGTTAATATAGTGCCTATTACTATGAGCAGCTGTTTGTTAATATAAATAGCACCAGTTTATTTTATACTGGCTTAAGTTGTTTTGTTGTTGTTCTGCCGAACCAGAAAGAAATTGGTTTCTTGTATTATTCTTTCATTTGTTTTCACAATGAGAATGCGTATTGTAATTTTCTGTACCAATATTCTTCCATTCAAATACTGCATTTCCTTGGATAAATATATTTGTTTTGTTATATTTCAGGGTTTATAGTTTGACAAAGATTCATCCTTGTTGATGGGCCCATGCATGACAGATGATCTTGCTAGTACATTGGGCCAGAGAGGAATCCTGAGTGTCCTGCAGTTGTTTGATATTCCTCTGGAAACTTTGCAGACTCTCACTAAAAGTTCCACTGCCTCAAGGCTACATGAGGTCTGTTATCTGCTATATCAAAGCAATTTGAGCCCACTGCCACTTTGACATTATAAATGCTTTTCAAAGTACATAATAGCAGTGTCTTTATCTTGGAAATATGCTAAGTTAGACATTATACTTTTAATTTGTAAGGACCCCAGTGAGTTCTTTAGCTTGCCAACGTAGCCAAGAACTACCCTACTTCCACAGGTAAAAGATGAAGCTTGGTGGTTGATTCTTGGAAATACCTCTACCTCTCAACTATATGCATTGAAGCGCGTCTCCTTCACGGATTTATTGCAGACAAACATTGATATCCCATCAAATGTGAATGACTTCAAGGTAAGAGCAGTTTCAGATTCCATTTGAATCCTCTTCTGCTTTCTCTGCATAAATCATAGAATGATGGGCGAATGCAGCTTGTTCTCTTTGCTTTCTGTTTCCATCTTATAAATCTACACATGAAATTTAGGTTTCACAGTTGACAAACTCGTCAGAAAATACTGACTTCTAAACTTAGCCATGTGGTTCGACCTTTTTACTGAGAAAATCCTATAATGTTATGAAATTACAAATTCTAATTGCACACTAAGATTTTTATTTTTCTTACGAATAACCACCTCAGTCACATCAATTACAAATAGAGGCAAAGGTCACGAGTGTTATTTGTAATTTACGAACTTCATTAGGTCAACCTCTAGTGTAGTTTTTGTAATTGATCTATAGACTATCTTGGTGAACATTTTCTTATTCACTTTTTCCTTTCCTTTTCTAACTGAAATGTTTCTTGCTTCTCAGGGTATGAAGTTGATTGTGGTTTCTGATTGTTATGTTGGTTTCGATCAAGAGTATGCTATAGAAAATCTTATATGATGGATCGATCAAGTCTGAAAACGAGGGCGTGGTCATTGAAACGTATTGCCCTACCTCAAAAGTTGGCTGCGTCAAAGCCTTCTTTTCTGCACATACATGCAGTTTGTGTATTGTAATTTAATATCTTAGATTGATAGATGTGCAACAAAGAATTTTAAATCATACTCATGAAACATATCTGCGTAATTCGTGTTTTGATGCATTGCAGATTTTTAACTTTTATTTCGGTTTACTTTTTGATTCATTATAATGGATTTGAAATTTATTTTAATGTCATCTCAAAGCAGTTCTCCAAATCATCTGTTCAAGGGTAGATTGCTCCATCTTTAAATGTTTATTGAATTTAGAATGTGGTCTAGTTCCTATTTAATTGTTGCATTACAGATCTTACTATTGATACTTTGGATTATCCGAAACCAGTACTAATATTATCAACTAATCAGAATGTTTGATTATTAGACCAAAGTCCCCTCTCAGAACCGTATGAGACTTTGATCTCGTATCACATAGCACCTCGTTATATTTAGACCAAAAATATGTTGATGTTTTAGTTGAACGCTAATCAGGCCATTTTGAGCCTTTATGTTCACCTACGCTATATGTTTACCTACCCTATCCAATGAGTTTGTACTTAATAAAATATGTATATATGAGTAATGATGCAATGTAAGAATGGTACCAACCATTTTCCATTAGCCAATAAAATCTTGATCCTCTTTTGTTTTTCCAAGTGTTTTTTTACCAATTCAAAATCTCAACTGTTTCATTTATCCAACATTTATTGAAAATCCAGTCCATAGATTTGTACAACCATCATAGGATGTAAGCAGAAAGTGGAACACGATCAATGGAAGTTTTTTTTGCTATTTATGGCACAAACCTCAGTCTGCCATCAACTCAAAGGAGAGGAGATCACTTGGGCACAATTACATGCAACAAATTAGGTCCATGTTTGATACCTTTAGTCAAGAGTTTCTCTTTCCTGAGAAGAATGTAATGAAAGCAAATATCACATAAAAATATTTGGTTATTTCCTTCACATTATGACTCCATATTTTCTTGCCGTCAGGGTCAATTGTTTGAGAAAATTCGTTTTAACTTTTAAACCAATTGAAAGTGCATCTCATTTGTCTGATCGGATGTTTTGACCACACATGCTTAATCATTAATTTGAGGACTTAAAGTTGAGCTAGGATATGTCCATCCGGTCTAAAAATTTGGAACTGAATCGGAACTGAACAGTGGTTATTTAATTCGGTTTCGGTTAGGGATATTTTCAAACCGATAAAACTGTTGATTTATCTATTTTTTTCTTTTAATATTATATATTATATAAAAATAATATTATGTATATGATATTTTATTCTTTAATTTTAAGTTGTATTGATTATTATTTTTAATTTGTATTATAAGTTGTAATTTTTTTTGGTTTATGGTTTGTATCAGGTTGTATTTAAATTGCAATTTCTAATTTTTTTAGATTGGAACTTGTAATTTGTAAATTCTAATGTTGTATTTCTAAAGTATAAATGTAAGTTGTAATTTTTAATTTATATTAAATTATTAACTCTCATTTTGTAATATATGAATAATTGTAATATTTATATTCAAATTTAATTAAAAAAAAAAGAGTAGAAACTGATTGTTCTAACCAAAATCAGCATTTGACAAACCTAAACAGAAACCGAAATCGTAAGATTTGATACCAGTTTTTGACCCTCCACAATTTTTTAAACCGAAACCGACTATTTGAATACCTCTAGTTGGGCCAATAAGAAATTAAAGGGGAAAAGTACGAATCTACATCCTAACTAAATGGTTGTAGTGTTTATAATCTCAAAATCGATTTCGTGAGATAAATTAATATATGTAATATATGAGAAGATGAATAGTTTTTTTAAATCTTTCCACATTAGATTATTTCATTAGTCTTTTTCACTATATTAGTGATAACACATTAGTGTATACTTTGTGTTACAAAACCATGTGGACCAATGATTAAAAGATAGGTGCTCTCAGCACGATCGATAAGGATTTGAAGGAATAGATGAGTCAGAGTTAATGTACTCATTTGAAGGTGAGCCATTTAACCTCCTAAATCTGAATAGACTTTGCGTCTGAAAACATTTTCAAAGAACATGTCTCGCCTTCTCCAACAATTCCACATCAGACAAACCAAGTCTAGTCCAATCACCCTCTTAGTTCTGTTGTTCTCTGCAAACACAAGGGGCTGAAGTTCTGAGACAAACTTATCAACTTTAAAGCTCATTCCCATCAAAACAACCAGACAACAGGCCTAAAGACCAATTACTCACTGTCCATTCTTTATTAAAGCATAGAAAGAAGAAATAGAACAAAAAGGAAAAAAAAAGAAAAAGAAAAACCAATAATTTATCACTTCTTTGAGAAGAAAGAAATGAAATCTGACATTCTGTTTAGCCAAGACTTGAAAGGACTAAATCTATCCTACCCATGTGGGTAATACTAACGCCATTGAATGTATGACATGTGTCATATGTCAAAAGAATTAATGGTTAATATTTCATGAAACACATCCTAAGAATACCTAAGAATATCACATACAGCAAATATGTAAGATCCAACAGTTTTCTTCTATTCGTGCTCGTATAATGTCCCAACATCCTAATCATGTGGTATCCTATAGAAAATCTTAACTAGAGTAACTAACTCGTACCAATCAAGGACCAACTATCCATCAACAACGACATAATATTATCCATATTGATATAATTGCTACAGATTTAAAATTCTACTACAGAGAGTGCACTTACACACTTACACTAATGACGGTTTGCCTTAAAGTTGTACTTAAAACATGCAGTTTTTTTGTTGGTTTACTTACAATGCCTAGCTAAAATCCTTAAAATCCCATTTGAATAATATACATTGACTAATCCCATTCTGTATCGAAGAACCCAGCATCTTTCATCTCGGAATAATATGCATTGTCCAAAAGCCAGTCTTCCTCCTGCAGATATGTTCGAATCAATATCTAATTCACAATACGCAAATAACAAAAAATACCCTCGAGATTTTACCTATTTACATAAAAATTCAACAAATTGTAAATACCTCCCTTAACATTTCCTTCTATGTTACAAATTGCACCTTTTTGAGGGGGGTGCATGTAAGAACAATTCAAACTTCAAGACAGACAGCTAGTTGGTAGTACCTCAAGGGGTTATTTGTAATTAAAAGACATAATACAATTATTTTGTGCATAGGTCAAACCTCAAGGATAGTTTTTGTAATGTAACATAAAAAAATAAATGAATTCAAAGCCCTGAACTGAGTACATATGAAATCAAAATTACCTGGAAAAAGTCCGCAAGGAAAGTTACGTATAGGAAAGGTAGATAAAGAGAGTGACGGCAGATGGTTACAAAATTGTACAACCTGATACAATAATTTTGTAAGCTTAATCAATACAAATAATTATACTAGATTGCAGATATTTTCAAATTGCTAATAGAAGATTCATACCAAAATCCAGCTCTAAAACCAATTCCAGCCAATCCACTAGCAAACAATCCTATAACATTTACTATAAACATGACAACAACGTAGTTGTAGAATGATGGTCTTGCTGCATTTCATACGAATATTTTTGGATCCACCAGTAGAGGCAAGTCAGTCCAAGAAAAAATAATCAAAATAGCAAGACTTAATATCAGAGCAACAGAAAGTATCACTCACGTGGCAACTTATCTCTCCACTTAGAATAGTGAACAAATAGTATGTAGCAGTAGACTGATGTAAGTACCAAAGTATGAATAAACAAAACACTCCACTTCCCCCAATGTGTAGAATCAGAGTTAATGAAGAGGGGCACTCCGAAGCCGAATATGAAGATAGCCTGCAAAGAAGAGTGATGTCATCCTTTTGGGAGAACAATAATCAACAGAAAGGAAACTCAACATACTTACAACAGTTCTAAAATTTAATTCTAATAGAAGTCAATTTTTTTTTTCCTAATGAGGCATTGATTATTTTAATGGGGAGAGAACAAAACTATACAGAAAATTTTATTAAAAGGCTGTGGACTGTGTGGCTGCCTCATTGCAGTCTATAGTTTTTTGGTGTGGCTTTTATTTGAATAATAACAGTCATTCCTTCTACCCATTTGTCTCGACTTGAAGCCAGTTTTCTTCCCTTCATCCTCTTTTCTTTTTATATTATAGGGTAGACACACTATAAATCAATAAGCTGTATTTTATATGTATCTAACAGACAATTCAACTAAAAGCTTAAATTATTCGGAATGAAGACATTTGTTACCTGCATAAGTATATCAGCAGCAACAAAGGAACCTGAAAGGAGAAAAGTGTGAGCGAGAGCTTCCAATCCACTAGCATAATTCTCCTGGAGCAGGAATGCCACTATGCTAATTTCTAAAGATAGCATCCCAGATTCTGTAAATAAAGACAACAGGTTCCAAGCAACTGCTTTCCCAGAAGCACACTGCCATCCCTGCTTTTCCATCACATAAGTAAAAAAAAAAAGAAAAGATACTTTAGATCTGTTATCCTATGATATTATCAGAACATTTGAGTCGGTCTGCAGGTAAGCATTTCTGGGATCAGGAAATTAAACATCAAAGAACTCATGTCTGTAGAGACTGCAGGAAAAGTTCTCCGGAACAAGAAAAACCTACACGTAAATCTTTAAAAGTTTTTTAAGAAACCAAGCTTCTAATGTGATAGATTATTCAATAACCAGTTTGAGGAAACAAAGAACTCATATTAAATAACCATTCAATAACCAGTTTGAGGAAACAAAGAACTCATATTAAATAACCATTCAATAACCAGTTTGAGGAAACAAAGAACTCATAATAAATTACCTTCACTATGGATGGTGATACTGATGAAAAGTAAACAACTTACATCAAGTTAATACAAAATCACAAGGTGAAATCTAGAAGTGTCATAAGAATAGAAAATTTTCATAACTCTGCAAAAGCCTTTCACCTACTGGTGAATCATACTTTGTCATCTTGATCGATGCGATTTTTACCGCTTGCATTATTACTCATTTCTGAAAGCTCTATCCATCTACCACATTTAGTTATTATGCAACATTCCCAACAAGATAGTAAAAAAATTAAGCCACTAATTCTATACTGAAAATATCATTTTCTACTAATATACTTCAAATTTTATAATAATGAAGCTACAGGCTGCAGTTACAAATGCCAAATAAATGACTGATGATTTATTATAATTTGAAACTAAATGATTTATTCCCAGAATTTGAACCAAATATCCACTTAAAAAATGTAGACTAATTAACACAGAAAAAAATAAAATCATTATACTAGAACTCCAGCATCTAGTACCAAGCTTCTAAAATCACATAAGATCTACACGAAAACGAAGTGAAATATACTTTAACTTAACAAGTTTAGAAATAAGTATTGCCCAAAATAGAAACTGAAGAGAAAATCCGACCTGAAGAAGAGACCATGCCAAATTGAGAAGACCGGAGAACCATAGGAGAGCGTAGTACGCAATCATAACGTAAGACTTTCGGTGGCTAAGCTTCTTTACATTGCGCCTCGCCTGGAACCCTAGGTACAACACCAACAAAGCTGACGATACAACCAGGGCGGCTTCGCGCCAGAAACTGTTGCACCCCATGTTGTCAGAGCTGTACCATTCCGAAATACTCTTGATTTTGCTCTGGACGGGGGGATCCGTTATGTTCTGCACTGAGGCGATCGAGAGGGTTATATTAGGGTTTGACATTCGTCAAATTGAACTCAATTTAGAGGAGTGGAAATCATCCAATCAATTTTTCAGAGAATCAAAGCTGATACTTCATAAAATCATCACTTAAAATTCGCAGCTGGGAAAGGTCTCTTAGAGACTTTAAAGGTATAAATTGAATCAAGTCATAGATTTCTGTGTAAATAACAACAAATGGCAGGTTGAGACTCAGCCTACTTGCAAGGCACAATAAGCATACGGGTGGACTTTAGAAGTAGGTTTTTGTCCACATTGGCATTAGGTCTACAAGAATATAAATATGTAGTCTAGACACCCTCTCCCTTTGAGTTAGTTTTGGTGATGAGTTCTGACCAAGGCCTGTTCTAGAATAATATGTATAGCTATTTCTAATATATAGATACAGAAATCTGATCATCACTTATGTTTTGCATAGCATGATATTACATATATGGTCATAAATAAGTAGATCAAAAACCCAATACAAGATGATGTAAAACCTAACTTGGCCTCTTCAACCTACCACCAAGACAGATACATGAACATATTTATCCCAATATCAAAATATTATAGCAACTTCTTCACATACCACCCAACACTACTAACAACATCTTCCCAAAGTTGCTATAATCATTATCCACCAAACAGCTAACATCACCACAAAAGTAACACATTCCTATGCAGCCACTTTTACCTTCCATCTATTGAAACCATCACTCAAATAAATTTTATAAAAAAATAAAGATAAATACCTTCAAAATTAAATGCGTACATAAAAAAATTATAATAATAATAACAAGAAAAACAATAACAATAATAATAATAAATACACAAGGATGGGAAAACCAGACAGTTAATAGTATCCCATTTGAGGTTACCAAATAAAAAATAAGAACTTGCTCAACTATACCAAGTAATAAGTTTGTAGTTCAATAGGATTTATAGCAATTCTTTGGGTATTACAAATATCCTCCACTCTACACATCTTTGTTAATAATTGACATTTTCTACCCACACCATCTCTTTAAAATCACTTACAAACAAAAGATGAGGAGAAAAGATCCAAAATAGTCAATTGCTAAATAATGGTAACAATTATCCCACAATACACAAATTAAACAAAGAAGTAACAGAAACTAATACAAGCATGAGCAATATTCTCTTTTAACATATTAATATTTTAACATTAATTCAATTGAAATTAATTTATTGCAAGCAGACTATATCACATTAATGCAAAATTAAAGGCCACTAAAATTGTTATTTCAATTTCACAAGTAAATTACTATAAACTAAAGCAAAAGATAATATTCGTTTATAAAATAATAAAAATAATTGGGTATTCAATATTCATGTGCTTTAACTAACCATCGTATGTTATCAGACATATATCTTATAAATTCAATTGTAAGAAGAGTATTAGTTTTAAAACGATTACTGTTGGGATTTCATTGTTTAGATTTTGATGAGACAAACCAACCATGTAATAGGAAGTTTTGAGTACCCCATTTTCACATTGTTTGAGTGAATAAATAGACTAGAATTGAGTCTTGAGTCAAGGATTGAAATGGAGGTTAAAAGAGGATAAAGCTGCATCTAAGCTTTAAAGGAAGATATCGCTGCAAGAAGGCAGGATACAGTATCGCTGCACAAAGACAGGATACAGCATTGCTGGAAGAAGAAAGGAACGGCAAAACATATATAAGGCTGTACTTCAATACAGCAAAACAAGGAAGAACGGCGTGCAGCATCGCTGCATGGAAAAGGATACAGGAGTACTGCTAGAAAGATGATTACAGCAGCACTGCCAGATGATACTGCAAGCAGGTCTAAAATACAGCAGCACTGAAAGAATGCATCAGCTGCACAAAGACCAAGGATACAGCGCAGACTTACAGAACAGTTAAATAAATACAGCGCTAACTACAAGACGAAGTATCCTGCAAGCCCAGGAAGGATAAATGCAGTACGAGGAACGGAGATCCAAGCAGGGACAAAAGAGCCGTTCAAGAAAAAGTCAAAGTAGCAGACTCGGAGTCAATAAGAAGATGTCACATGGACTGACGCGCCGTAGAAAGCTGCGAGCCGCAATTGCCGCATTAAATGCTCCGAAAAGAAAGTCAGTCGCATTAAATGCGAACCATACTTTGGCCAGGCTATTTCAAATTCAAAAGAGGGATGTCTCCTTCAACGGACATCTTCTCCTACAAGTATAAATAGAGGTCGAGGAGAACTGAAGCTGGTTACTGAAAACTGATACTGTCACTATTACTAAAGCATCTACGCGAAAAGTTTCAAGCTTACAAAATTTCAAGCCAACAGTTTCAGTCACTCAACCTATCGAAGTGAAGCAGAGTTCAAGCTGAAAGATTTCTTACGGATTCAGAAGCTCACTTCGAAGCACAAGTTGAAGAAAATCTTTTATCCTTTTAACCTTGTTGCTGTGTGCTTAGGTTGTTTTAGTGGTGTCAAGCAGTTGATAGGAGAGATCCTTACTGTTTGTGTTAGTTGTCTAGAGTTAGGCAGCTTCCCTGTGTGGGAGTATAGAACCCTGTGTGGGTTAGCCTTTGAAGTTTGCAGTTGCTGTGTGTACGCTGGACTTCAGTAGGTGGTTAGCTTTGTAAGTTGATAGATTGTTAGGAGAGTCCTGTAAATCAATCTTGCTTAACAAAGTTCCTGCTCGAGGAGCAGTAGAGTGGACGTAGAAGGATTACACCACCTTCGAACCACTATAAGCCATAAGTGTTTTTATCGCTTTATTTATCTGTGCTTATTTTCTGCATATATTTATCTTTTCTCATCACAAAACGTTTGAAAGAAGCATTCTTGTGTAAAACAGCCTTGTGTTTAAAAGCATATTTCCGCTGCGTATAAAACTCCAGGTTACAGCGTGCAGCACTGCATTCTAGCGCTGCAAGCAGTAACCATCTATCGCTGTAAGCTCAAGTAACTTGCAGTGCAGAACGGTTGTTTTAAAGATTCTGAAAAATCGACCAAGGTTCATTCACCTCCCCCTCTCTGAACCTCGGACACCACTTGGGACCAACAAGTGGTATCAGAGCAAGTTGGGTTAAAAGCCAACTTATCTGGTCACCTACCCAGATCCACCTTTGTCTCGCTGTTTTCTTTGCATAAAAATCATTTTTAAAGCATATCATGGATTCCTCCAATCACAAGCTACCTATGTTTTCCATAGAGGAATATGACGACTGGAAGATTAGAATGCAGGCACACCTTTCTGCCATGAATGATGAGATGTGGACCGTCATAACTGAAGGACCGATAATCCCCATGAAGGTAAATCCAATGTATGGAAGAGACCACGCAGAAGGAGAGCAGCCACCACCAAACTTCCTGATCAAACCACGACAAGAGTGGGGAAACGAAGACAGGAAGAGAGCCAACCTGGATAATGTGGCAAAGAACGCTCTATTTATTACTTTGGATAAAGGCACCTTTAGCAAAGTCAAGACTTGCTCAACATCCAAAGAAATATGAGAAAAGCTGGAGCAAATTTGTGAAGGAACTGAGCTCACCAAGGACAACAAAATCTCCAACGCTACCCAATTATTCGAGCTCTTCGAAATGAAGAATAAAGAGACTCTTGAGCAACTAGATCTGAGATTCACATCCATAGTGAATGAACTAGAAGCTCTGGGCAAACACTACACACAGAAAGAAAAGAACATGAAGGTGTTAAGAGCCCTACCAGCGGAGTGGGATAGCAAGACCACTGCCATGAGAGTATCTATGGACCTGAAGTCCATGAGCACATTTGACTTATTCTCCGACTTGAAAGCATTCGAGTATGACATCAATAGAAGGAGAAAAGAGTCAGAGGAGTCAGTCTCCAAAGTTACAGCGCTAACCGCCAGAGGAACAAAGGATACAGCAACCGCCAGTTGCAGTAAGCAGAGTGAGGATACAACAGAAGTTGCTGAAGAGGATATGGCGCTCCTCCTAAAGAAATTCAGGAGATTCATCAAGAGCAACAACAATAGCAGCAACACCAACCTCAACAAAAGGAATGACTTCAGAAGAAGTCACTCAACCCCTCAGGTATCTTCTTCTCCTCAGTTAAATACAGGGAATGTTGACTTGTGCTATAATTGCAGGAAGCCTGGACACTACGCAAGGAATTGTCCTTATCCAACAGTGCACAAGTATCCTGAAGGAGAAAGAGAACATAGGAGAGATAAAAGACGAGAGGAAAGACACAAGCTTCGAGCTCTCATAGGAGAGATGGAGAAAGCCAAGGATGCAGTAGTTCCGAAGGAAGTACTGAAAGCTGCAGAATCCTCTGACAGCGATGCTGAAACCTCATCCTCTGACGAAGAAGCACTCATATGCCTGATGGCTAAAGATTGCGAGGACAGCGAAGAAGATTAGGTAATCTACCAACCGTTGTCCATACAAGCTGATGAGGAGCTGAACATGATCCACTCCTTGAAAAGGATCTGAGTGATTTCGAGCAGATCAACTCAATTCATGAGGAGCTTAAGGTTGAGAATGAAAACCTTAGAATCGATAATGAGATCCTCAAGAGCAAAAACATCGACATTGCCAAAATGCTCGCTGCACGAGAATTTGATAACTCAAAGTGTAGTAAGCTGCAACAAGAGGTCTCTAGATTGAATCTGCTGATCACAGAGCTAAGATCTAAGAAGGAAATCTTGCAGTCCAAGATGAGAACGTTCACCAAATCTTCAAAGGACGCAAGAGATTGCATAAATAGTGTCGGAGATCCTTTTGTGATTTCAGGCATAGGTTACAGCAATCAAGGCTCTCAGAATACAGCAAGCACATCCGAAGCTGTGAATTTTGTTCAAGCTAAAACTCCAATGGAGAAAGAGTTACTCTGTGACTCTGAAAAGATAGTGAACAAAACAGCAATGACGGATAAAGGGAAGAAACCCCAATGCTCAACTGCAGGGAATAAGTCTGCATCTAAGACTTGGCTGCAGCAGACGTCATCTCCTGCATGCAGCAAAAGGATGCAGCAACCAACTAAGTTGCAGCATAGAAGAAACTTTCCCACCGATACTAAGACCTACATGTCTAAACCTCAAGGAGGATATACTCTAGGGAAGTATGGTGGAAGACCACACTACAAGGGTGTTGGTAACACACATGTTTGTCGAGCACACACTTTTCATGAGCAGTTTTCCAAGATAACTGCATACAGCTCGAGAACCAACAAATCTTACAGTAGATCAATTACTGTTAAGAAAGTTTGGGTTCCCAAAGTAACTAACCTCAAAGGACCCGTATGGAAATGGGTACCTAAATCTGTTTAAGTTTGTTACAGGTTACAGTGCCAGGATGCAGCAGTGATGTATGGTATATCGACAGTGGCTGCTCAAGGCACATGACAGACAATAAGGAAACGCTGAAAGACTTCCAAGAATGTAAAGGACCTAAGGTCATATTTGGAGATGATTCCAAAGGACGCACAAAAGGAAGCAGATGCCTAGTCAGGGGGAACATAAAGATCAAGGATGTATCCTACGTAAAGGGGCTTAGATACAATCTTCTAAGTATCAGTCAATTCTGTGACAAAAGATATACAGTGGAATTCAACCTCAACAAGTGCTTAATCAAGGACAGCACCACAAATGAAGTAAAGCTTACGGGAATAAGAAGAGGAAATATCTACCTAGCAGATTGGAATTCCTCCACTCAATCAACATGCTTCATAGTGAAAAGTCCACCGGAGCTGAGTTGGTTATGGCACAAACGATTAAGTCACCTGAACTTTAAGACTATCAACAAGCTAGCAAGAAAAGGTCTCGTGAGAGGATTACCAGATGTAGCTTACAAGAAAGAGAATGTCTGTGGAGCGTGTCAAAAAGGAAAGCAAGTTAAAAGCTCTTTCAAGGATAAGATTCAGAAATCGTCTCACAGGATTCTAGATCTTCTACACATGGACCTTTTTGGACCAGTAGAACCAGTAAGCTTGAGTGGAAAGAAGTACTCCCTAGTGGTAGTGGATGACTACTCTAGATACACATGGACGATCTTTCTAGCAAAGAAGTCGGAAACTCAAGAAAAGCTACCTGGTCTCATGAAGAAAATTCAGAATGAAAAGAGCTTGAGCATAGTGAAGATAAGATCAGACAGAGGAACCGAGTTCACGAATAAGTTTATAGAGAAATTCTGTTCTGACAATGGTATTTGTCATGAATACTCTGCTGCAAGAACACCTTAACAAAACGGGGTTGCTGAAAGAAGGAATAGAACCCTCAAGGAAGCAGCAAGAACAATGATAGCAGAAGTAGAAATACCCAAGAGATTTTGGGCTGAGGCAACCAACACTGCATGCTACACGCAGAACAGATGTCTAATAATCAAGGATCTTGATAAGACACCGTATGAAATATGGAACGGTCATACACCAAACATTTTCTGTTTGCATATCTTTGGATGCAGGTGTTATGTTCTCAACAATGGAAAGGAACATCTGAAAACTTTTGATGCTAAATCAGACGAAGGAGTATTTCTAGGATACTCTGCTGTAAGTAAAGCCTTCAGAGTGTTTAATAAGAGAACCCTAGTGGTAGAAGAATCTGTACATGTGGTGTTTGATGAACCACATTATGACACAAAGAAGCTGGAAAAACCACCTGAAGAAACCTCTCCTAAAAAAGAGAATGCTGTACCATACATAGAAGGAGTTCTGCCTACAGAAGAAGAAAAAGATGAAGAAGCTGCAACATTGGATGCAGCAGACATTCTTACAGCAGCAGAACCTCCTGCATTACAGCAACAAGATGAGCAAAATACACCAACACACGTCTTTGAGCCTGATAGGACGTGGCTTAGAAATCATCCAAGAGATCTCATTATAGGAGATCCATCCATCGGTGTAAGGACAAGAAGATCCATCCCACATGAAGCAATGTTTGCATGCTTCATATCACAATCAGAGCCTAAGAATGTTGAAGAGGCACTGCAAGATAGCAACTGGGTACAGGCCATGCAAGAAGAATTGAATGGTTTTGAAAGAAATCAAGTTTGGCAAACAGTCGCTAGACCAACCCATCAAGGTGTAATTGGAACAAAATGGGTGTTCAAAAACAAGTTAGATGAATCAGGAGTCGTTGTAAGAAACAAAGCAAGATTAGTTGCTAAAGGATACTGTCAGGAAGAAGGAATTGATTTTGATGAGACTTTTGCACCAGTGGCAAGGCTAGAAGCAATAAGGATTTTCTTAGCCTATGCAGCACATATGAATTTCAACGTCTATCAAATGGATGTTAAAAGCGCATTCCTGAATTGTCTCCTTACAGAGGAAGTATATGTTGAGCAACCTCCTGGTTTCAAGGATCAAACAGAAGAGAAGGTGTTTCGACTACAAAAGGCCCTATATGGACTGAAGCAAGCACCAAGAGCTTGGTATGACACCTTATCTCTCTATCTTCTGGAAAATGGTTTTCAGAAAGGAACGATCGACAAAACGCTGTTTAGGATACAGGATGGAGAAAGTGTACTTCTTGTACAAATCTATGTGGATGATATTATCTTCGGATCCACAAACAAAGAGCTATGTGAGAAATTCTCCAACCTGATGCAGTCAAAGTTCGAGATGAGTATGATGGGAGAATTAAGTTTCTTTCTCGGACTGCAAGTAAAATAGCTACCTACAGGAACCTTCATCAACCAAGTCAAGTATACGAAGGAGCTTATCAAGAAATTTGGCATGGAGAATAGAGCAGCAATGTCCGTTCCCATGTCCACATCTATAAGTCTTGACAAAGATGAAGATGGTAAAGATGTAGACATTACCAAGTACAGACGCCTCATTGGATCGTTGCTGTATCTCATAGCAAGCAGGCCTGATATTATGTTTGCAGTAGGAGTCTGTGCTAGATTCCAAGCAGCACCGAAGGAATCACATCTTTTAGCAGTAAAAAGAGTGATCAAGTATCTGAAAGGAACTCAGGAAGTCGGCCTATGGTATCCTAAAGAAGGAGGATTCAAGCTTAAAGGCTACTCCGACTCAGATTATGCAGGCTGCAAGATTGATAGGAAGAGTATAAGTGGGACGTGTCAATTTCTGGGAAATAGACTTGTCTCGTGGTTCTGCAGGAAGCAGACCTCAATTGCAACCTCTACAGCAGAAGCAGAGTATGTTGCAGCAGGAAGTTGCTGTGCGCAGATTCTCTGGATACAGCAACAACTTAGAGATTATGGGATAGAAGAAAAAGAGACGCCAATTCTCTGTAACAATACGAGCACTATTGCAATTACCCATAATCCTGTCTTTCACTCAAGAACAAAGCACATTGACATTCGTCATCATTTATAAGAGATCATGTTGAGAAGAAAGATGTCGTGCTTGAAAAGGTTCACACGGATCTACAGCTTGCAGATATCCTTACAAAACCTTTAAGTGAATCTAGGTTTTCTATGCTTCGTAACGAGCTGGGAATCCTTAAGTTGTAAAGAAAAAGAAAATGCAAGATCGCAGGGGGAACCTCTGCATGCTTGCAGGAAGCAGTAAAAATGGTACTGTAAGCTACGCATCAATACAGCACTAGGTTCAGACAGCGCTGCAACCTACATTCTTACAGTACAGCAGTTATCGAATAAATCAAGCAGCACCAGGTTACAGCATTAATTTCAAAAGGAGTATTGATTGCTCTGCAACCTCGTACTAGAGCTGTTGCAACCTTAAAAAGACAATTATTTAGGCGGCAAAGGGCATGTCTTTCAACATTAAATGCATGATTGCGGGTGTCAGGAAGTGGAAAGGGCGCTGACAGAGCTCACGCGCCAAGTAATTATTAGTATCGATTTGACATCTCCGTTTTTTCCTGAGCCACTAGATCATTTTCCTGATTTATCTCAACCGTCGATCTCGCACGTCTCTTGAGAACCGCCATAAAGACCAAAACGTGCCATTTGAAATTCATTTTTCACCATCTTCAGAGAGAGAAACGCTTTGATCGCTGAGAATTTTCTAAGTGCAAAAACCCTTGTCTCTTCTCTCTCTATCTCACAAAGATTTCAATGGCTGCCAGAAAGACTATCGTTCTTGATGGAAGAATGATCAACAGGGAGAACATCTTGGAGTCAGGGCTGTATGATAATACCCTGATCAAGAGGATTTTTGATGCTCTACAACAGACCTAAGTCCTAGGGCTGTTGACCACAGTATATGCTGGCTTCTCCACGGAGTCAGTACAGAGGTTTTACGCCTACGCTAGGCAAGCGGAGGAAAGGAACTGCATCCTGTTCCAGATGGATGCAGATGGAGAGGAACGGTCGTTGACCGTTAGGGATATCTCCACCACCTTCAGCATTTCGGCTGCAGGTTTGACCCCCAGCCAGTTGGCGACGTACGGGGAGGCATCGGCTCAAGAGATGTGGGATCTCTTTCGAGCAAGGGATGCAGGGGCTGAAATCAAGAGAAGCGCCCCCAAGAAGCTCTTCAAACCGGAGTTTAAACTTCTCCACGACATCTGTGCATACTCCATCGAAGGGAGGACAGAGAGTTATGACAAGTGCACAGATCTCCGGTTCCGGATCATGTCTGCCATTATGGCCGGAGAAAAGGTGAACTGGGCGAGGTTCATCATGAATAGGCTGTGGGAGGAAGCAGAGAAGATAACGGAGCGTCGGAGCTACGGTATCACCATCTGTTCTCTGCTCTGCAAGCTTGGCCTTCAACTTGCAGCACCCGCCCCCATTCATCCTGGAAAGTATCTCGGGGAGAAGAAGAAGGGCAAGACCCAGCCGAAGGCTGCAGGAGCAGGAGTTGCGAGGAAGAAAACCAAAGACAAAAAGAATGCAACTCTTGCTCTGCATGATGAAGCTACAGGCAGCGGGGAAGATGCTGAAGAAGAGGATCCTTCGAGTCCTCTTCCTTTTATCAAGAGGAGTTCAGGGAAGGCTGTACCTGAACTTGAATCCTCTTCCCCAGATGATGACGCACCCTTGGTGAGAAGGGCTCCACGCAGCAAGAGAGCTGCTGCTGCTGTTGGGGATGTGTCACATCAGCCCGATATAGTTGTAGTTGACCTTGGGGATGAGTCACATCAGCCTCAAGAGCTATATCAGCACCGGGTCGAGCCAACTGAAGAAGAAGCTCGTCTACAAACAGAAGCTTCAGTGCTCGATCCTACCTTTCCAGCGGCTAGAAATATGCCGGCAGAGTACTCTCTTTGGAGAGAGATGCGGCTGTCTAAGGGGGAAATCCTGTTGAAGTGGAAGGATTTCCTGACAGTCGAGCAAGCTGTCCTGGAGTGGGCCAAATCGGAGGATATTCTAGCACTCCTGCAACCTGACTTTGCAGCAAGGGTTCAAGAGCTTGATGGCTGCAGCGCTGCACAGGGAGCAAAGGGCAAAGGAAAGGGCAAGGCTCTTGCAGAATCCGACTCTGCAGAGCTGCCGATAAAAGCAGTAGTGGAAGATGTGCAGGTCTTCCTCACCCCGGCTGCAGAGGCGGTAAGAAGGGACGATGATGTCGCATTTGCTCAGGAGCAAATCGACACCTTAGGAGTACAGCAGGCTGAAGAAGCCATGCTGCATCTTGCGCTGCAACAGAGCCTGAAGGAAACCAGGATGCAGCACACTCCAAGGAGGATGCGGGGAGAAGACAGTTCAAGTTCAAATCAGATGAACTCCCCTGCATACGAGCAAGTAGTTGAGGGCCTCTCCAACATTGTCACGCTGGATCGCTTGGAGGAGGAGGAAGCCCAACTACTGGATTATGGTGATTCTCCAGTGCGCGAAGATGAAGATGCTGCCCAAGCAGACTTTGAGGGGGAACCATCTACCATAATCAGGAATGTCATCTCAGACATTTCTAAGCTTGCCGATGAAGCATCTACGGAGGGAGTTGCAGAGGCGGTACTCCCTGCACTGGACGCGACAGCAGTGCAGCCAGCAACCACCCTTCATCAAGAAGAAGGAGCTGCAGAGAAGAGCAGGGTGGAAGCTGAGATCCTAGCAGCAATAGAGGATACAGTGCTGAATACTGTGATCGCTGCAGGAAGTCATACAGAGCTGCAAGAACCCATTCTTGTAGCAGAGGCTGTCGAAGAAGTTACAGGACCGGCCGAGGAGACGGGGTCCTTTGAGAAGACCTCAGTGGAGGATGTTGTTCTGACAACACTCCCTGAGTGTGAGAAGACCTCAGGTGGGGAGGCTGTTCAGACAGTACCCACTGAGGATGCTGGAGTTGAAGCCGAGGTATCCCCAGTGCAGCTAGAGACACCTCGTGAGGAGGTTGATGCTGCAGCTGCTGCATGCTCTCAAGAACCTTCAAAGGTTACTGCAGCAAAAGATACTGTGGACGCTAACATGTCGGATGCCGAATTCGCAAGATGGATGAAGGATCGGAATATTGCTGTTCATGGGCCAAAATCTGGCGGAGCAATTCTTGTTCCAGTCCTATCCAGCGAAAAGGAGGCAGAAGAAGAAGAAGGAGATGAGCACCCATCCTCAAGCTCTACAAGCTCTCATACCAGCGAGGATGAGGATGAGGTTGCTTCTGAAGTACCGAGGCAGGATGCAGCACAAGTATGCAAGGAGGTTATCCCATTTGCTGCATCCGCTGCTGCCTCAACAAGAAGGAATTCAGGGCTGACTCCTGATGAATCCATCAACAGAGTCGAGACCGCTGTTAGACATCTGCTGCATGCTCTCCAGGAGCATGAGTCTACCATGCGCAACAGTCTCAGGGTCAGTGCCCAATTCCACGCTGAAACCATGACAGGTTTCAAGAAGGACCTCGAAGTGCTGCCTGATATGATTAAGTCAACTCTCAATGATCATTCAAACAGGCTGTACTACGAGTGGGTCAGGATGGAGAAGGAGTTGAAGGTCGAAGCTGCTTTGACGCGCCAAGAGGTCAGGCAATGCAAGCTGCATGCTGAGACTGCCTCTAACAGACTCAACTCACACTCCAGAGTCCTGGAAACACTTCTGAATCGTGTCTTCGATCAATCTCAGAAAACCAGAAGTGTGGACGACAGGTTGGGGAATCTGGAGCTGATTGTAGGAGAATTGAGGGATATCATGCTTCGTGCTTTCCCTCAGCATGTTGATGCTCCAGAGCCCGCCTCTGAACCGACCCGACGCCCGCGATCTAGGGCGGTCCCAGCTGCCCCTGCTCAGCCCCCGGCTTTTGATGATGCCAAAAAGGGGGAAAAGTTTGAAGGATTTGAAGATAAATACAAGAGCAAAGGGGCGGCTAAACCTGAAGAAGAGGAAGAAGATGATGACCAGCAACCTCTCAGCAGGAGGAGAATGAGGTCTGGATCATCTGCTGCTGCTGATATCCCTTCTCCGAAGAGATGGAGAAGAGATGATGATGGAGCTGGTGGAGCCGGTGCAGCTGCTGAAAGAAGATCTACTGCAGGTTCTACACACAGCAGAGCTGCAAGCAAGGATGCAGCACCGCCCAGCTATCATCATAAGAGAAGGGATGATAGCCAGCAGCAAGGCTCAAGGAAGAGGATGAGCGGGGACGAGTCTGAGAATCAAAGGCGCCAGTACGAAGAAGCTGCAGATCCTAATGCCTGGATTCAAAGACTCGGTGTAATTGGTGCAAGAAAAATATTTCCAAACAACTACTACCAATTCCCTCCTCAAGAAATCCCTCGCCTTGACACTGAGAACATCTCTGCTGAAGTGTCCGTGTTGATGGATCAAAGGCCTGAAGGAGAAAACATGGCTTGGAGATTCGACATCTTCAAAGAAGTCAGACTGCCTTTTGATCGGAATCCAACATTTGAGGCGATCTCCATTTTCAAACGATTAGAGTACCTCAGACACTTCAGAGATCTATGCAGGCAAGGCAAATTCAGCAAGTATCATACTTGCAAGACTGCATTGAGAAGGTATGAACAGCTCGTTCGCGAAGGAAGCCTTGACATTCAACAGCTATACATCGATCGAGTCAAGGAAGGGCTGATTGTACCATACTGCGAGGACTTCTGGCTGAGATGGATTCAGATGCCTGTGATCAGACATAAGCTGGAAGAGTCCTACCAAGAGTCCATCAGGGACTGGTGGAAAGGATCAAGAGGAAGGGGGCCTTGAAAGGTTTGAAAGAAGATCAGACGAATCTGCAAGCAAAAGGTCTTCGTTTTACTAAGCCGTATTTATATACCCTCTTATGATCCTTATTGTTGTATTTTTGATGTTGTAAAAATTTCTATCTCTTAAATAAAGAAATTTTTTTCTTTCTGCTCTGACCAAGTTCAACTCTAATGAACTCATGCATGCTGTTTATGTTTTCCTGTTGAGTTTGTTGAAAGGAATAGCATGATGCATCTCTGATGAATCCAGGATTAGATTTATTTATTCATTCAAAGCTGTGCAAGCATGTAATCTGGATAAACCATATGAGTTAAAGTAAAATTAAACTTCTTCATGAACGAAATATTGTAAAGGTTTTGTCATCATCAAAAAGGGGGAAATTGTTGGGATTTCATTGTTTAGATTTTGATGAGACAAACCAACCATGTAATAGGAAGTTTTGAGTACCCCATTTTCACATTGTTTGAGTGAATAAATAGACTAGAATTGAGTCTTGAGTCAAGGATTGAAATGGAGGTTAAAAGAGGATAAAACTGCATCTAAGCTTTAAAGGAAGATATCGCTGCAAGAAGGCAGGATACAGTATCGCTGCACAAAGACAGAATACAGCATTGCTGGAAGAAGAAAGGAACGGCAAAGCATATATAAGGTTGTACTTCAATACAGCAAAACAAGGAAGAACGGCGTGCAGCATCGCTGCATGGAAAATGATACAGGAGTACTGCTAGAAAGATGATTACAGCAGCACTGCCAGATGATACTGCAAGCAGGTCTAAAATACAGCAGCACTGAAAGAATGCATCAGCTGCACAAAGACCAAGGATACAGCGCAGACTTACAGAACAGTTAAATAAATACAGCGCCAACTATAAGACGAAGTATCCTGCAAGCCTAGGAAGGATAAATGCAGTACGAGGAACGGAGATCTAAGCAGGGACAAAAGAGCCGTTCAAGAAAAAGTCAAAGTAGCAGACTCGGAGCCAATAAGAAGATGCCACATGGACTGACGCGCCGCACAAAGCTGCGAGCCGCAATTGCCGCATTAAATGCTCCAAAAAGAAAGGTCAGTCGCATTAAATGCGAACCATACTTTGGCCAGGCTATTTCAAATTCAAAAGTGGGATGTCTCCTTCAACGGACATCTTCTCCTACAAGTATAAATAGAGGTCGAGGAGAACTGAAGCTGGTTACTGAAAACTGATACTGTCACTATTACTAAAGCATCTACGCGAAAAGTTTCAAGCTTACAAAATTTCAAGCCAACAGTTTCAGTCACTCAACCTATCGAAGTGAAGTAGAGTTCAAGCTGAAAGATTCCTTACGGATTCAGAAGCTCACTTCGAAGCACAAGTTGAAGAAAATCTTTTATCATTTTAACCTTGTTGCTGTGTGCTTAGGTTGTTTTAGTGGTGTCAAGCAGTTGATAGGAGAGATCCTTGCTGTTTGTGTTAGTTGTCTAGAGTTAGGCAGCTTCCCTGTGTGGGAGTATAGAACCCTGTGTGGGTTAGCCTTTGAAGTTTGCAGTTGCTGTGTGTACGCTGGACTTCAGTAGGTGGTTAGCTTTGTAAGTTGATAGATTGTTAGGAGAGTCCTGTAAATCAATCTTGCTTAACAAAGTTCCTGCTCGAGGAGCAGTAGAGTGGACGTAGAAGGATTACACCACCTTCGAACCACTATAAGCCATAAGTGTTTTTATCGCTTTATTTATCTGTGCTTATTTTCTGCATATATTTATCTTTTCTCATCACAAAACGTTTGAAAGAAGCATTCTTGTGTAAAACAGCCTTGTGTTTAAAAGCATATTTCCGCTGCGTACAAAACTCCAGGTTACAGCGTGCAGCACTGCATTCTAGCGCTGTAAGCAGTAACCATCTATCGCTGCAAGCTCAAGTAACTTGCAGTGCAGATCAGTTGTTTTAAAGATTCTGAAAAATCGACCAAGGTTCATTCATCCCCCCCCTCTGAACCTCGGACACCACTTGGGACCAACAATTACCTTCATTTCTTAATACCCCAGTTTTCAGATGTGTTAACAAGGAGAAAGCAGGGTAGACTTCACGAGCAAAGCTAAAAAGCCAAATATATGCGTGTGAAGCCACGAACAGATCCACGTGGTCATCATTAGAGCCTTAAAAAGAAAAACAAAAGGGCCTACAATGTTCTTTTTCTATTACTGATATCAAAGCATCATCCGGAGGAGCACAAGTAAAAGACTGGAATGCGTCCATCGGGGTCTTACTAATTATTAGGAATAAAAGGAATAGAGGAATTACAAATCTTACCGACGGGCTTTACTTAAAGTGAAAGACTTAACATGCATACGCGAGACCAAGACGACGGGAAGCAGCTTTGTTACGACTCGTGGATCAACTCGTAAAAGCGCCAAATAGCAACCAAGCAAAGTAAAAACATGATTCCAAAAATTAAAAAAAGAAAGACGATCATAAATCTAGTAAATACAACCACATTTCCCAAAACAATATCACCCAATTCTTGATACTTAAGGCATGCATAATTATATCATCACATCAGTACACTCACAATGAAAAGAGCATTATGATTCAATGAACAATTACACCATAAAGACTGATAATCAAGAAAAATACAGTGAGGCATTGATACAATATAACCTAGATTATA
This sequence comes from Scutellaria barbata, assembly GCA_028654395.1. Classification (NCBI taxonomy): domain Eukaryota; kingdom Viridiplantae; phylum Streptophyta; class Magnoliopsida; order Lamiales; family Lamiaceae; genus Scutellaria; species Scutellaria barbata. The sequence goes on from CM053650.1 coordinate 17,295,312, forward strand.
TGCTTAAGAGAAATAGGGTGAGATATACTTACCATGACTGAAATTAGATTTCCCGCATTCTCCAATTGATATCCCGCCACTTCTTCCCAAAATAAATTTAAAAGAAAAGGGCTTGAAATAGGAGGTTGCGATTCGGCGGAGTGAATGGAAATAAGGATAAGGTCGATATCTAGGGGCCAGGGCACATCTTTTCAATGGGTATGAGAATTATTTACTTAAGGATTGCAATTTGAAATTGGACAAACTGAAAGGAAAAATCAAGATTTTGATCGATGGAGGAACCATCCACAAGCGACTAGATTGTAGAAGCGAGAGGACTGAGATGCAGGACTTCTTGTTGATAGAGAGAGAGGGGAAAATGGGTAAGATCAGAGAGATAAGGAATCAATTTGGTCAATATGAATGATCTTGTTTCTTTAAATCACCACGTTGGTCTTTGGCAGTGGTTTGCTAGGGAGGAAGTCTAGCTAGGAAAAAGAAGTGAGAAGCTCGACTTGTCAGTGTGCTGTGGCTGCAAGGTTAAGTGATTGAGTGTGCTGTTGGTTATACTTAATTAGATTAAAAACGAAAATTAGTTTTAATGATATTTGATTCTATTCCAAATGCAAACAATATTTATAATATATATATATATATATATATTATACCCATTATTATATTTAAACAATTAGTTAAAACCACGGAATTATCCATCCCTCTTGATAATCAAGAAATAATCTTAAATTTACTTGATAAAAAAGATATATTACCTTTTATGAAAACACATAATTATATATATATATATATATAGGATTAGTGCAAATTGCATTTAGACCTTTAATACAGTGTTTTCATAATCGGACCGGTCGGTTCAACCGGGAACCGGTAAGGAAACCGGTCCGGTTACACTCAATTAACCGTTTTTTCGGTTAAACCGAAAAGAACCGGTCAAAAATCGGTTGAACCGGTTATAACCGGGACCGGAAAACCGGAAAATCAGTTTTTTTTTTGCTATGAAAGTTCTAAGAAACATTGGATAGATGTATGTGATAGGATGAAATGTAATAGATTTTGATGAGACAAAACGTGTAATAGACTAGATCTTTAGCTATCTGGATAAGTTTTATATATAAATATGCTAAGACAAGGATGCTGGAAAGACTTGAAGATTCTGCCAAGTAACCAGGAAGCCGAGTCCCTGCTACCTGGATACTGTATCAAGCAACCAGTAATCAAAGCTCGAAAAGGACGCTACAAGGAACCTGGAGATAGTCAAGGAAGCTGACCTACTTGCTCAAAAAGGATGCTACAAGGAACCTGGAGATAGTCAAGGAAGCTGACTTACTCGAAGAGGATACTATCAGATACATCAAAGTCAATGCAACCTGACTAGCCAGTAGAGTCACTTCAGTTCTAACAAATCAGAATCTGCCATGTGTGAAAAAGCAGCAAGGACACAGTACAAGCAGTCTGCAGAATGAAGTTGCGCAGACAAAGGACAAAGCAGTTGCAGAACAGAATGAAGGCATTTCAGAACAGGTGTCAGAAGATCGGCAGAACTAATCAGGAAGAGACACCTCATCATGCAAAGGACTGCCTTTCCAACGGGCAGAAAACTATCTGATGCCTATATATATGGAAGTCTGATATACAAAGAAATATCAAGAAAATATACAACCAAGAAAGAACTGAGAAGCAAACAGACGCGAAGAAAATCTCTTACAAGCAAAAGCTTATACACTCAAGTTAATCAGACTGAGCAGCAGCAAGCCAGCTACCTTTGTGATCTTCAGAAGTTCAAGGAGCTTGCTGCATTTGATTGTGTTTAAATCCTTCACTTTATTCTAAGTCTGATAGGAGTCGTTTAGGCAGGAGTTTACACTGCTAAGTTGTAATCTCTCTGAAGAAGAGAAAGGATCATGTGTGGGTCGATTAACCTGTGTGGAGATCCTATGTGGGTCGATAGTTGGTCACTGTGCAGCTACCTGTGTGGATAGAGCTGACAGTTTGTTTAGAGTATAGTTTGTGTTAGCTGAGTCTATTGTAAATCAAACTTGCTTTAACAAAGTTCCTCCTTGTGAAGGAGTAGAGAGGACGTAGAGGGATTACTCCACCCTTAAACCTCTATAAGCTTGCTTGTGTTATTCATAGCTTTATATCCATCTATCTGCATCTGAGCATACTGCATTAAAAGCGTGTTTCGAAAATCATAAGTATTTTCGCTGTGCATTACATTCTCTGTCTAAGTCCTGAGGTCACTGCCTGAGCAGGAACCTATCGAGCAGTAAGCTTACTAGCTACCTGTTCATCAGGGACTTAACATTCTTTGGAGCAAAAGTTGAAAAATTTGATAAGGTTAATTCACCCCCCCTCTTAACCTTATACCACTAGGACCAACAGTATGTAATATTGGTCTGAGTTCGTTTTCAATATATAGATATTTCAATAATATATATGATTTATGTCGTTAATATCGATAAGTTATAAAAAAATTAAATATTTAGTCCTTAATATCGACAAGTTCTAAAAAAAATTAAATATTGATATGATTGATGTCGTTAATATCGACAAGTTCTACAAAAATTAAATATTAATATATAGATATTTCAATAATATATATGATTGATTTCGTTAATATCGACAAGTTCTAAAAAAATTAAATATTGATATGATTGATGTCGATTAATTATTTTCAATATTCAAGCACATTTATATAAAGTTATATAAAAATAACAAACATTATATTCATCATATTCAAGAAAGGTACTAATTCTTTCAAATTAATTTTTTATAGCTGTGATTTATTGATTCTTGCAACTTATATTTTATTCTTTTGTCATTAACTCAAATATTTATATGTAAGGCTTGAGCAAAAGAGGATTTGTTATAATCCTATTGACTACGAAAGCATTGACAAAACAAACTTTTGGGTTGTGGAAGAAGAAGAGGAGAACCATCCACCTATTATAGATGTTGATGAATTGAATAACATGCTTTATGGTGAGAATGACATTCCAATAATTACTATGGATGAAGGTATCTATTTCAAATTTCAATACTTGAATTCATTTAAATGATTCAAAGAAATTTCTTTCTAAATCCACTTGTTTCTTTTATAGATATGGATAATATTGGAAGTGAGGTGCATCATTTGGAAGACATCGAAGAAGGGGATGCACCTCATTTGGAAGACATCGAAGAAGGGGATGGGGAACAAATTGTGGCAAAAATGGTTGAAGGAGATGATGTGATATGATCATCAAGATTTACAATATTTTACTTTGTCATTTTATCTATCTTAAATTTTAGTATTTAATATTTTAATTTTTAGTTTGAGACTTCATTATGGATTATGGGGTATGTAATTTGACATTTTATAACTTTATCATATTTATTTTAATATGAATCATATAAGTATATAACTTTTTTAATGTAACATAATTAATATTAAAAAAAATAGACAAAGATCATTTTATCGGTTGAACCACCAGTTCAACCGATCCGACCGGTTGAACCGTGAACCGGTGGCCAGGCCGGTTTGGCCACCGGTTCGGTTATGAAAACACTGCTTTAATATTAAAATGTTTAGCAGAAAGCTTTATAGCAGCTTTAAGAGATGGTAGAAATAAAGTATGGAATAAATCTCTTATGGGAATAATTCAATACAGTCTGGCCCATGAACCAGTATATTTTGATATTTATCCTGATTTATGTTTATCCTTTACTAACAACAATATATTAAGTGTTTTAACATTAAATGTTAAAACTCATGGATATGATTATATTCCAGATTCGGAAATAATTTGTATATGTTATAGAATTTACTATAAACCTTTATATACTATGAATCCAAGATGTAAAATAATGGATAAAAGTATTAATAAAACTATTCTTATTGAAACAAATTTTAATAGATCAAATATCTCTACTAGAAGAGTTATTAAATGGGAAGAAATAAACTTTCCAGAAAAATGAATAATTGAACAAGAGGTTTATAAAGAACCTTTAATAAAAAAAAATTTGAAAAATATAATTCAACCAGAAGAAAGAACTGTTCAAATTCAATTTTCAAATGAACAGAAAAAATTATTACTTCCATCTTCTATATCTAGAAATAATTCTATGTTTAAAACAAGAACAACAGATTCTTATATCTCACCTCTAGATTATTGGGTAGATTTATCACAAACATCTAGAGCTTCTACTTCTCAAATAAGAGAAGAATTAGAATCTGAAAGAAATAAAAATAAAGAAGAAGTCTTTATTGACAGAAATAAAATTGTTAGGGATTTTAATTATGGAAATATCCATAAAGAAAGTGACATTATATGTCAGAACCCCATTTAGTCTTCATGATTAATACACCTATCAATTTTGAAAAAGGATCACCTGTTAGGCAGGAAATTTGTAAAGAATTCAAAAATTCAAAATGGATACTTTTCAGAAAATGGTTTTTTGAAAATCTATCTGATAATCTTGAACAAATCCAAGAAGAATTTTATAAAAATTGCAAAGAAAAAAATACAAAAATATTCTTTGTTCCTTGGTTTGTAAAAACTTATATCATAAACCAAATTTCAGTTTTAGAAAAAACTTATAAATTAACTATTGAACAAGAACAAAAATCTTTGTATCCTTCCAATACTTCATTCCAAATGGAGAAAAATAGTAAAATAATGAGTTTTACAGCATTTTGAAAATTAATTGAAAATGAAACTTTACAAGTTACTATAAAACATATAAATGTTTTAATGGAAAAACAAAATTACACTAATTTATATTTAAACATAATAGGCGAAGAATTAAATTCTCTTCATAATAAAATTGAAAATATACTTTCAATTATAAAATAAATTAAACCAGATGTACATATTGAAGTTAAGAAAGAAACAAATATAGTTTCAATTGCTTCTTCATCTATACAACCACCTCCAGAAATAAAAGATTTTAAATTAAAATCATGTAAAAATAATTTAGAAGAGTTAATTATTGAAATTTAAAGGACAGAATATTTCTACTTTAAATAATGAAGAAGGACCATCTGAACCTTTAAAAGATATAATAAATAAAATGAAGTGGGCTAATAGACATACTCAACAAAGATATTATTTGAGTAAACCAACACCTATTGATGTTTTTCATGAAGAAAAAGAATTTTTCTCAGAAACAAGCTATAATGGAAAGAGTATCTTTGAATGGAATCTTGATGGATTTGCAGATACACATATTTATAATATGGCTCATATATAGAATGCTTATGTATAGTATTGTCTGTACAGCAGCAAGAAATAATGATAGTAATATTGCTAAAATGATTATAGCAGGATTTACTGGACAACTTAAAGGTTGGTGGGACAATTATTTATCTCAAGTAGCAAGAGATACAATTCAAAATGCTGTCAAAATAGAAAATAATAATCAAAATAGTAATGTTGTCTATACTTTAATTATGACAATAATTGAACATTTTACTGGAAAATTTACAGATAATAGCGAAAATATTCGTACTCTTCTGAGTAATACAAGATGTAGAACTCTAACAAATTTTAAATGATATAAAGATACTTTTCTTTCTAGAGTCTTCGAATTACATGATTGTAATAACAGTCACTGGAAAGCCAAATTTATTGATGGTCTTCCAAGTCTTTTTGCTGAAAGAATTAAAATAATTCTTAAAAAAGATAATTTAAATATTTCTTATGATAATTATACATATGGAAATTTAATAAGTGTTTGTATTCAAGAAGGCTTAGCCCTTTGTAATGAATTAAAATTAAACAAACAAATTAAAAATCAAAGTTTAATAGAAAGAAAATAATTAGGATATTTTTGTGACCAATTTGGTATGGAAAAAATTAAAGAAAGTCAACCTAAACATAAAAAATATCCTAGGAATCCTAGAGATAAAAATGAAAAATATTATAAGAAAAGAAGGCATTTTTCTGAAAAATTTAAAGAGAAAAAGAAAAGAAGAAAAGAAACCTTTAATACAAATAAAGGGAATAAAGATAAGAAAAATATTATATGTCATAAATGTCATAAACCAGGTCATTATGCTAATGAATGCTGGACTAAGGCAAAAATAAATAAATTAGAAATTGATGTTAATATCAAACATGCCTTATTACAAATAATGATAGAATTTGATTCAAATAATAAATCAGAAGAAGAATCATTATAATATTCAGATGATTTAAGAAATTCAGATAGTGAAAACATATCTTCAAATAATGAAGAATGTGATAATTGTATACAAGGACAACCTTGTATAAACCATATCAGTAATACTGATGAAAAATGAGATGAGTTTTATAAACTCTTATCCCAATTTCAGGATTTAAATATTAATACTATGGATAATAATTCCTTTATAGAATTATTAAAAAATATAAAAGATCCTGAATTAAGATAAAAAATTATTGATCAAATTGAAAGTACATCATCTACAAGTAATACTAAAAAAGAGGAAATAAATATTCCTATCCAAAATCAAAATCAAACATACTCTATGAAAGAAATTCATAGAATGTTAAAACAAAAATATGGGGATAAAAAACCTACAACTACTGAAAAATTATTAATAGAAATTAATAATTCAAAAATAGAGGTAAAAGATCTCCAAAAATGTAATATTAATATACATAACAGATTATCCATAATAGAAAAAGAAAGAATTATGAAAAAAGAAGAGTTTGTTGAATTAGAAGAACAACAAGAATTTTTTTTATCAATAATAGATAAAAATAAATCTGCAAAACAAATTATTCAAATAATGAATATGTTCATATCACAAAAGTGGTATACCAAAGTAACTCTTTTAATTGATAATAATTATCAAAAAGAATTTATTGACATGATTCATAGTGGTGCAGATTTAAATGTTATACATGAATGTTTAATTCCTTCAAGATTTTTTTCATAAAACAACCAATTCTCTTTCACATGCAGGAGGAGGGTCTTTGGATATTAGTTATAAATTACCAGAAACTTTAATATGTAAAAATGGAAGTTGTATACCTACTAATTTCCTTCTTGCAAAAGATATTTCTAGTCAACTTATTCTTGGCTTACCCTTTATACATAGTATATATCCTCTAACACGTATTGATGAAAAATGAATAATTGGTACTTATAAAAATAAACCTATCATTTTTCAATTTATAAACAGACCTATACAAAAGGTCCTTAATGAAATAAAAGAAAAAATGGATAGAAAAATATTTCATATCAATTCTTTAAAAGAAGAAATTAATTCTCTTACTATTGAAGAGAAATTGAAAAATCATAAATTACAGGATAAAATAAAACTTAATAATAATAAGTTTTCTTTAGAAATATATGATGATCATCCAAATGCTTTTTGGATAGAAAGAAACATGTTATTTTTCTTCCCTATGAAGACGATTTTAATGAAAGGAATATTCCTACAAAATCTAGACCATGTCAAATGAATTCTGAATATTTAGAATTGTGTAAAAAAGAGATAAAATCTCTCCTTGATAAGAAGTTAATAACTCCTTCTAAATCTTCATGGTCTTGTACGGCTTTTTATGTTAATAAACATTCAGAACAAGAAAAAAGTATACCTAGACTTGTTATAAATTATAAACCTCTTAATAATGTTCTAAAATGGATTAGACATCCTATTCCAAATAAAAAAGATCTTATAGATAGACTTTTTAGAGCTTTGATATTTTCAAAATTTGATTTAAAATCTGGATATTGGCATATCCAAATAGAAGAGGGTAATAGATATAAAACAACTTTTAATATTCCAATAGGACATTATGAATGGACAGTTTTACCCTTTGGGTTGAAAAATGCTCCTTCAGAATTTCAACAAATAATGAGTGATATATTTATCCCTTATAGCAATATTATAATTATTTATATTGATGATATCCTTGTATTTTCTAAAGATATTGAAACTCATTTTAAACATTTAGAAATTTTTAGAAAACTTATTATACAAAATGGTCTTGTCATATCAAAATCTAAAATGAATTTATTTCAAACAAATATCAGATTTCTAGGACATAATATTGAAAATGGAAAAATCATTCCAATACAAAGAAGTATGGAATTTGGAAATAAATTTCCAAATATAATTACGGATAAAACACAATTACAAAGATTTTTGGAAGTTTAAATTATGTTTCCTCATTTGTTGAAAAAATCATACTCCTTGGACTGATGAACATACCAAGGTAGTCAAGCTTATAAAAGAAAAGGTAAAAAATATTCCTTATCTTATGCTTGCAAATCCTCAATGGGAAAAAATTATTGAAACATATGCTTCAGATTTAGGATTTGGAGGTATTTTAAAACAAATAAATCCAAAAGATAGACAAGAAATACTTGTTAGGTTTTATTCAGGAAAATGGAATCCTACATAGAAAAATTATGCTACTGTAGCTAAAGAAATTCTTGCTATAGTAAAATTTATTATAAAATTACAGGATGATTTATATAATCAAAAATTTATTATAAAAACAGATTGCCAAGCAGCAAAAGGTCTTTTCAAAAAAGATTTCAAACATGATATTTCTAAACAAATGTTTGCAAGATGGCAAGCTTATTTAGCTCCTTTTGATTTTGAAATTGTTTATAAACAAGGAAAACACAATAATTTGCCTGATTATTTAATAAGAGAATTTCTTTTATGATTTCAGATATGAGTCAACAGGGACGAGGATCCTATTTCCTTAATAGGGGAAGAGGAAGGGGAAGAAATTCCCATCAAATCTTAGCCCAACATGGTAAACAGAAACTTATTTCCCAAAATATTTCTGGAAATACATCAAGAAATATTCCTGACAAAAATCATCCATTATATGGAGATTTTCAAGATTATCTGAGAAAAAAATCACAGGAACATAGTCTTGGAGAAAAGGAAGAATCTTCCTATGCCAGTATTACTAATGAGGAAAAGAGTAATATACTCTTTAAAAAAATCTGAATACAGAGATTTAATTCTTTTTATAGAAGAAAAAGATATCCAATGGAAAGATAGTCCATGGACTATTATGGAGAGATATGTTCCTAGTGGAACCATTATAAGTGGTTCATATAAATCACGAGAATTTTATGAAGAGATGCTTAAAGCATTAGAGAGTGTTGATATTGAACACTTTGGTCCTGGAAATAACCAGACAAATGAACATGCATATTCAAAGTTCACTATCAAGAAGATTATATCTCTTGAAGAAGGGGATCATCTCCCTTAGTTGAAAAAGAGGTTATACATCCTAGTCAAAGAAATACATACAAATTTAATTTTTGGGATTATGTAGATGGTTTTTATAAAACCCTTTTCTTTGAAAATAAGAAAAGAAAACGTACCTGGTTGATAAAAATTTGTAGCAATTGCTCAAAACATCCAGTTAATAACTGGTTCTTTGATTGGTGGAAAATCTTTGGCACTTCAATAGATATTCTACCAGATAATTATAAAAATCTGATGGAGGAATGGACTATGTCAGCACCTTCAGTTGAAAATAATTCAATAAAGGGTCAAACCCCTTGCCAATTCTTTATACAATCAGGCATTCCATGTATATGGAAATGGACACCAGAATTCGGTTATACCGATAATGGGACTCCTTGCTTATGAAGAGTTGGTCATACCAAGATGTGGGACAAAATGATAAAAATTGATCCCGAAACAGGAGAATTATATTCTCAATCCACCATTGATAATATCAATGAAAAAATATAGTGTTATAAAACACAAAAAGAAAAGAAAAAAGAATAAATAAAGGATTTAAATAGTCATTTCAAAAGAATTTCTCAAAAGTATGCTGGAACATTTTCCAGGCAAAAAATGATAAAGATATATCTTGAAGAAATGAAAAATGATCTTTTTAAGAATTTACAAAATACAGGATGTTCAGGTTCAAAATCTGATACTTCTATACTTTCTGATTCAAGCAGCAGAGACGACACAGAAAGATTATTTTCTGAACAAGAAGGCCAAGATCACGAAGAAGAAAATCCTGAATTAAGTGTGTCATTCAACACACTCAAAGAATCTCTCCTTGAAAAATTTAAAGATTAAATGGAAGATCTAAATCATCATATTGTGGAAGATTTATATTTCGTTCAAAGAAATTATTTACATTCATTATGGAGGCCATATTTTAATCCACTTTTTTATGAAGAATGTGGAAGTTGGAATAGGGTTTCCACAATAAAAAGATAAATAAAAATTATTGAAAGAAAGATAAAAGAAGTTAAAGAACTTCTTATCTTTGATCCATATTTTCAAAATGATGAAAATAATGATCGAATGATTGACCTATGGAGGTACAAGGAATCACTCAAGGCGTTAAAAACCCAAAGCTCAATCCTTGCAGGATAAGAGACAAGAAGATAAGATGTTCTCCACTTAGTGGACCCCATACAATGTTGTAATGGACAATAAAGTCCAATAAAAAGAATCTTTACTGTTTGCTTTTATAAAGCAATGTTTGTAATAGTATTTCTTTTTCTTTATAAATAGGTTTAGTTTTCATTTGTAAGGGCATGTTGGAGTAAAGTATTCGCCCATTCTCTCTCCCTTCTCTCTAACTTCTCTCTAAACTTTCTTTGTGTAATCCTTTGTATAATATAAATATTGTGTGTTCTTGGTGTTTTTCAGACTCTGTAAGTATTTAAATTTCTATTTTTAAATTTTTTATTTTTATATGTTTATGAAATGCCTATCAATGATAGGCTAAATATTTATGTGTTAGATAAATTCTACTGGTTCTTTTAAGCATGTCTGTTTATTTTTAGATTTTTGGAAATATGGATACTAATGAAAGGTTCAGACACTCAGGTTTGAAGCTTAAGTACTACGATGTATTATACAATCCTAATGTTCACCCTTTTAGCCGTTTTTAGCTAGAAAGGCGTTTGAGGCATTTGTGGGGTTGAAGGGGATTTGATAATACATATATGTCATAAATGCTCAGTAAATTCCTAAGAGTTTAAATGTCTGGTAAAAATATATCGAATATAATTATTCCAGTATATAGGCTGGAAACCCTGCGTATCCATTGCTATACTTGAGTATAGGGGATCAATGTGGTATAACAATGTCAATTACTTGAGTATAGGGGAATTTGAAAATACGCATTTAGTATTCATGTATCCTGGGTTTGAAAATACATAATATACAATTAAATATTACCAATATATTATTTATAATTTTTTAATCTTTTACTTATAGCTCAAATATAATGAAAAATAAGATAAGTGACAACAAATAGACATTGATACAATACACTTCACAATAAATTTTTTTTCTCAGTAGAAGAAGAATATATTTTCAAATGAAGGGTATGAGAATTATCCCAAAAATATAATATACTAATATCTCAAACATACAACAAAATCAGTTAGCGAAACTCATTCTCCACGACACTTGGCACCTCAAAAGCTTAATTAACACCTAAGAACCTTACATGGATTACTAACCCAATCATTAAAATTGACCGACAAAACAGATGAAGAATGCACAAATATCTAATTCCAAAGTCGATTTTCACTGTGGAAGATAATTGCGTTTCTTTTATTCCAAATAAGCCATACCACACGTTCCCAAATACAAACTGCAAAGATTTTCCCTTTATTTCCTTTAAGGATCCTACTAAAATGTAGTAAGTTCGTTGAGGAATTAGAAGAGAGAGCTGTTTCTATGTCGTTATCTTATACAAATTTTGATTTTTTTTTTAAAACTCCAATGAATTAGATGTGACCACGCCTAACTCTACGTCATCTTCTTGTATAAATTTTGAATTTTATTTTTTTAGAACACTCCAATGTGTTAGGCGTGACCACTCCTAACACTTGTACAAATTTCGATTTGTTTTTTCCAGAAAACTCCAATAACCACGCCTTACTCTACGTCGTCTTCTTGTAGAAATTTCAATTTTTTTTAATTTTTTTTAGAAAACTCCAAGGAGTTAGGCGTGACCACACCTAACTCTACGTCATCTTCTTGTACAAATTTTGATTTTTTTTTCAGAACTAAGCTTAATGCAAGATGAAAAAGCTATGCAAGACTTCAAATTTTTCGTCTGTCCAAAATGATGCGTGAAGATCCTTATATATAGGTCTCCACCTAAGGTTTACACCTGAGAATTGATGGAAAGTAACTGCAACAAAAAATGCATGCTGCAACCTGGTGGTACATCATCGATCGGGTGTTATAACTTGTACATTGTTTCATGGTTGGGTGTTGTATTGCAACAACTATCTACTGCGCTGCATTTTTGGCCCCCGTCCATGGTGCTGCAACCATAACCCAAAAAGATAAAGTGGGTCGGGTAAAATTCAAGCCCCATCCGCCCAAGTCCAGTTATCAAGAACCAAGGCCCAGAGTCGAGGTTGAGTCAGATTCAGACTGAGCTGTGCCGACTCGAGCCCTACACGCGTATGTGTGTTGTGCAAGCATACTACTACAAGAGTGTAAAAATTACTAAGTCTTTTCACATTACTTCTTTAATACTTGTATTTTCGAGGGCCGTCTTCCTATGTTTATTGTCATGATTATGTGTTTCTGCATCTATGATAAGGGGTGTTATATCCCGCACATATATGATTGTGATTGTGAAGTGATTGTTCCATGTGCTTGTGTTAGTTTATAGTGCACCAAACAATGTCAATTATATTGGAAAAATAGAAAATAAAATTGTTACAGAATAAGATTGTTATAAAAAATATTATAATAATGCACACAACAAATTCTGAAAGTGGATGTTGTCGATATATGATAACATGCAGATAACACTATGACAATAAAAACTTGTTGGAAACCCAAAATGCTTTCGAACTTCAAAATGCAGTAAAATCTTTAAGCTTTGGCTATGAACAAGATCTAGAGAGCAACACCAACAAACCTACAAGAAGTGCCTTGAAAATGCACCGTAAATGAATTTGGAAAGTTGAGTCAATAAGACATTTATCTAAAATACGAATATGTCCCGACTAGTGCTCCCGATATGATGTGACGTTCCCAAAGATAAAACGACTTATATCTTCTAATTAGTAGCACCACAAAACTAAAAGCACCAACGAACTAAAATAGTGATAATATTAGATTGCACTTCTATATGCTCAAAAATGCAAGATTGTTTTTGCAAAGATGCTATGAAAATAATAAACTTTGCAGTAAGAATTCCGTGCTCTCAAAGGTATGCAAAGTTAAGAAAAACATTCCTTATTTATAGGCACAATACATCAAGTGAAGGGACTCATCATATTAATGAGCATTCAAGGTATTTAAGCACATTGAGTAAGCTCTCCACTTACCTTACACCATCAATTACTCAGGATTTGGAAAGTCATCAGCAATAAGGGCTTCGAGATGGGCCTTATTAAATGGGCTACCTAATGGCTTTTGCTATTTGGACTTCGTAGATGAGCGATGTTGTTACCTATCATATTACCCAACATCGAACGGATCATCTGATCACCGGATAGGTTTTGGTCACTAACTTCAGGTATAAATTTTCACTCATCGAAAATCGATTTAGAGAGCGTGAATATACTAGATCATCTACTCGAGTCGTAAAATAACCTTTTGCTCCTTACTTCCATATTTCTCCAACTTTAACTTCTCAAAATAATGGTCAAACATGTGTAGTCAGGACTTCTTACAAAAATCAATATTGTTCATGCTTCAATTGGCTCAAAACCAATTTCTCCAATAGTTTGTTTACTACGATTTATTTATTTTAGTGTATTTAGTACTGTTCTGGGATCCACACTAAGTGTATTTCAAACACTCATCCCTCTATATTAAAAATATTTTTTTTCAGTTCAAAAAGTTTAGGATATGGTATGCGAGCGGTGAATACTAGTAGAAGAATTTATTTAAAGAGTGTTGTTTCATAAATTTTAAAAACATGTATTTTAAAATTATTCTTACTTTTATTTATCTATATTTTTAAAACAATAAATTTTGTTTGTAAATAACAACATAGTCTACAATTTACCTTATAAGAAACATGTTACAAAATCTAAATCAGAAGAGATTTTCTAGTTTACATAGATAAATGGATACAAATTGTCTAATTACTAGTGGTCGATATGATTTAATTAAACGTTTCATAATAAGAACTATATGTGACCGGAGTTATTTCAATAATGATGATGATTATGGGTATCTCTACATTGCCTAATGCTCTAGTAGATGTGATTCTAAAGAAAAAGTTATTTTTATATCTAAATATTAACTTGGTTATTTATTATAATCTACATATATGTTGGTCTCAAGTGGTGTTCGAGGTTTAGAGGGGGTGAATGAATCTTAGTCGATTTTTCAAATCTTTCTAAAAACTTTTATGTTCTGCAAGTTACTCGAACTTGCAGCGCCAGATAGTTACTGCTTACAGGACTAGGATGCAGTGCTGCACGCTGTAACTAGAGTTTATACGCAGCGGAAAATTACGATTTATAACACAAGACTGGTTTTCTCAAATATGATCCTTTTCAAAACGTTTTATGCTTATAAGAGATAAATATATATAAAACAAAGATAAGCACATATAAGAAAGCAATAAAACACTTATAGTTTATAGTGGTTTGAAGGTGGTGTAATCCTTCTACGTCCACTCTACAACTACCTCGAGTAGGAACTTCGTTAAGCAAGATTGAATTACATGACACTTCTAAAAATCTATCAACATTACAAAGCAACCACCTACTAGAGTCCAGCGTACACACAGCAACTGCAAACTTTAAAGGCTAACCCACACAGGGTTCTAAACTCCCACTCAGGGAAGCTGCCTAACTCTAGACAACTTATACAAACAGCAAGGATCTCTCATATCAACTGTTCAACACCTCTAAAACAACCTAAACACACAGCAACAAAGTTAAAAATATATATGTTTTGTTCTTCAACTGGTGCGGTGAAGTGAGCTTCTGAATCATTCAAAGGATTTTTTAGCTTTGAGTTTGCTTCACTTCACAGAGGTTGAGTGACTGAAATTGATGGTAGACTTGATTGTTTGTAACTTGAAAGTTTGAGAGTTTTTGGGCAAATGTTTCAGTAACCAGCTTCAGTGTTTCTCATCCTCTATTTATACTTGTAGGAGAAGATGTCCGTTGAAGGAGACATCTCTCTTTTGAATTTGAAGTACTTGATCAAAGGTATGGCTCGCATTTAATGCGACTTGACTTTCTCTTTCGGAGCAATTAATGCGGCAGTTGCGGCTAGCAGCTTTCTACAGCGCATCAGTCCACGTGGCATCTTTGTATTGACTCCATTTTTACAACTTTAATCTTGTCTCGAACGGCTCTATTTATTTTTGCTTGAATCTTCATTCCTCGTACTACATTTATTCTTCCTCGGATTGCAGGATACTTCTCTTGTTTATCATTGACGCTGTTGACTGTTTGGACAGTAAGCTTTGTGCTGTATCCTAGGTCTTCTTGCAGCTGATACTCCCTTGCAGTGCTACTGTAACTAAGACTTGCTTGCAGTATCTTCGGGCAGTACTGTTGTATCTTTTTCTTGCAGTACTCATTTATCCTATTCTTGTAGCAATGCTGCACGCCGTTCTTTCTTACTTTACTGCAGTGCTGTAACTGCTTTCTTGCAGCGATGCTGTATCTGCTTTCTTGCAGTAGCTTCTTTCCGATATACTTGATGCACTTATGTAACTTATAAAACCTCCATTTTTCAGCACCTATATCTAAACTCAAAACTAGTCTATGCTTTCACTTAAATATTGTGAAAAATTGGGTACTCAAAACTTCCTATTATATATATATTTTGTCTCATCAAAATCTAAACATTGAAATCCCAACAATTTCCCCCTTTTTGATGATGACAAAACCTTTACATTATTTCGTTCATGAAGAAAGTTTTCATCTTTACATTAACTCATTTTCTTATATTATCCTGATTACATGCTTGAAAAGCTTTGAACAGATAAGATTCTAATCCTGGATTCATCAGAGATGCATCATGCTATTCCTTCATCACATAACATCAGAAAAACATAAAAGTATGCGAGAGTTCATAATTGATGAACTTGATCAAAAACAATAAACTAAAATTTCTTCATTAGCTGATAGAAATTTTACAAGAGATAGAGAAATACAGAGAAAGAGTATAAAGAGCATGCATATGTATGTATAAGACTATTGAAACAGAGACCTTCGTGATGATGATTCTTCAGGTCTACTTTCAGCATCCATCATTTCCTGCTCATCTCTTTCTCTCAATCCCTTCCACCAATCTCGAATGGACTCCTGATAGGATTCTTCAAATATTTGCTGCATCTTTGGAACTTGAATCCATCTCAGCCAGAAGTCCTCACAGAACGGCACTATCCTACCTCGTTTCACTAGGTCGGTGTAGAAGTTCTGAATCTCAAGCTCTCCGCGCCTAGTAAGCTCTTCATATCTTCTTAGTGCAGACTGATAAGTATGGAATTTGCTGAATTTGTCCTTTCTGCATAGGAACCTGAAGTATCTGAGATATTTCGATCTCTTGTACAGTGTGATCATCTCGAAAGATGGATTACGATTAGTAGACAACTTGACGTATTTGAAGATGTTCAAGCTCCATGCGATGTTCTCTACATTCGGCCTCTGATCCATCAGCACTGATACTTCAGCAAATATGTTGTCTGTGTCAAGTCGGGGTATTTCTTGAGGGGGGTACTGGTAGAAGTCTCTGCCAAAGAACTTTTTTTCTCTAATCAGCCCAAGCCTCTACATCTAGGTATTTTCATCAGCTTCATCTCTGGCTTGCTCCATTCTCTGAGCAGCCATCTTTTCATTGTGATGCCTTTCTGCTTCGGCTCTGCTTACCCTCTTCCTTGAGCCTTGCTGCTGACTCTCTCTCCCTCTCTTTGTATGATGAGAAGAGGGAGGTGCTGCATCTTTTCTTGCAGCACTCCTGTGTGCAGCATCTGCTATTGATCTGATTCCAGCAGCTGCACCAGCTCCTCCAGCTCCACCTTCATCATCTCTTCTCCAGCACTTTGGAGAGAGAATGTCAGCAGCAGTAGATGATTCAGACCTCATTCTTCTCCTGCTGAGAGGCTGATCATCATCATCATCTTCTTCTTCTTCTTCACCAACTTCCCCTAAGCTCCTGTATCTTTCAGTAAATCTTTCCCCCTTTTTGGCATCATCAAAAGCCGGGGGCTGAGCAGGGGCAGCTGGGACCACCTTAGAGCGTGGTCTCCGAGTTGGTACTGGGGCGTCCTTGGATGCTTCAGTATGCTGAGGGAATGCACGAAACATGATATCCCTCAGTTCTCCGACGATCATCTCCAAGTTCCCCAAACGGTCGTCCACACTTCTAGTTCTTCTAGATTGATCAGTGACATGGTCCAGAAGTGTGTCAAGGACGAGGGAGTGAGTCTACAGCCTGTCAGAGGCATTCTCAACATGGTGCTTACACAGCCTTACTTCTTGGCGAGTCTGTGCAGCTTCGATCTTCAGCTCTCCCTTCATCCTTACCCGTTCCATGTACAGCCTGTGGGAGTGATCATTGAGCGTTCTTTTGATCATCCCAGACAAGGCTTCAAGATCTTTCTTGAAACCAGTCATGGTTTCAGTGTGGATTTGGGTGGCGACTCTAATGCTGTTCCACATGGTAGACTCATGCTCTTAGAGAGCATGCACCAAATATCTAACAACGGCTTCTACCTTGTCGATTGACTCTTCAAGAGTCAGGCCCAAATTCCTTCTTGTTGAGATGACAGTGGATGCAGCGTAAAAAATGATAGCTTGGGGGTTCTGTGCTGCATCCTGCCTTGGTGCCTCAATAGCAACCTCATCTTCATGGTTGCTGGGTTGGGAACTGGTTGAGCTTAAGGATGGGTATTCGTCATCTTCTACCTCCTCTTCGCCGGATGAGATTGTAATAGGTTCTGCTCCGCCAGCTTTTAGCCCATAAGCAGCTATGTTTTATGCCCTCATCATCCTGGCGAATTCGGCATCATCAACTGCAGCGTCCTCAGTAACCTCTGCTGCTGTAACTTGAGAAGGTTCTTTTGAGCATGCAGCAGCTGCAGCATCAACCTCCTCTTGAGGTGTCTCTAGCTGTATAACGGTTACGTCTACTTCTACTCCAGCTTTCTCTGTGGGTACTGTCTCAACAGCCTCCCCAGCAGAGGTTTTCTCACCCTCAGGGAGTGTTGTCAGAACAACATCCTCGCCTGAGGTCTTCTGCAAGGACCCCGTCTCCTTGGCCGATCTTGTAACCTGGACAGTTTCTGCTGCAAGAATGGGCTCTTGCAGCTCTTGTTGGTTTCTTGCAGCTTCCACAACATTCATCACTGTATTCTCCACTGCTGCAAGAACTTAGCTTCCACCCTCCTTGTTTTCTCAGCAGCTTCTTCTAGGGTGGCTGCTTGCTGTACTGCTGTCTCGACCAGTATAGAGAGTCCAGCCTCTACAACTTCCTTCGTGGTTGCATCATCGACGATCTCAGCAATGTCAGAGATGACATCTCTGATGATGACGGTCGGTTTCCTTTGTGAGTCTGCAGCAGCAGCATCCATGTGAACAGGGGAATCACCATAGTCCATCAGTTGAGGCTCCTCCTCCTCCAAAGGATCAAGAGTGACAATATTGGAGAGGCCTTTAACCATTTGCTCGTATACAGGGGAGTTTGCATGATGATGACTTGAACTACCTTCTCTCCGCATCCTCCTAGGAGTGTGCTGCATCCTTATCTCTTTAACACTAGCTTGCAGAACCTGTTGCAGCATTGCTTCTTCAGCTTGCTCTACTCCCAGGATGTCGATTTGCTCTTGAGCAAAAGCGATATCATCACCTCTTCTTACAGCCTCCGCAGCAGGGGCTAGGAAAAGCTGGACGTCTTCCAATGCTGCTCTCATTGGCAGCTCTGCAGAGTTGAATTCTGCAAGAGCTTTTCCCTTTCCCTTGTCCTTTGCTCCCTGAGCAGCACTGCTTGCTGATTGATCTTGCACCATGGCTGCATACTTAGGTTGCAAGAGCGCCAGAATGTCTTCTGAGTTGGCCCACTCCAAGACTGCTTGCTCGACTGTCAGGAAATCCTTCCACTTCAATAAGATTTTCCCCTTAGACAGTCGCATCTCCCTCTAGTGATTGTATTGCAGCTCCATATTTCTAGCTGCTGGGAGGGTAGGATCAAGCACTGATGCAGCAGCTCCATGATCACGCGAGGAGGCTAAGTCAGTAGCCCCCTGTAGACGAGCTTCTACAACAGTTTCTCTGCCACTCTCTGGCAGATGTGACTCATCTCCAACAGTAACTACAGCCACGCTTGCTGTAGAGACTTGGGAATTATCAGCTGCAGTAGCCTTTTTCTTAAGACCAAGGGTACGTCATCATTTGAGAAAGAGGCTTCAGGTTCAGGGTCAGCCTCTCTTGAGGTCCTCTTGATAACGGGAAGAAGACTCTCAACATCCTCATCTTCCTCGTCATCCCCATTGCCTACAGCTTCATCTTGCAGGGCTAGGGTTGCATTCTTTTTGTCTTTGGTTTTCTCCCTTGCAACCCCAGCTTCTGCTGCCTTCGGTTGGGTCTTACCCTTCTTCTTCTTCTCCCCGAGATACTTGCCAATGGGGATAGGGATGGGTGCTGCAAGCTGGAGACCAAGCTTGCAGAGCAGAGAGCAGATGGTGATGCCGAAGCTCCTCCTCACCGTTATCTTCTCTGCCTCATCCCACAGCCTCTTCATGATGAACCTCGCCCAGTTCACCTTCTCTCCGGCCATGATAACAGACATGATCCGGAATCGGAGATCTGTGCATTTATCCTAACTCCCCGTCCTGCCTTCGATGAAGTACGCACAGATATCATGTAGGAGTTCAAATCTTGTAACCAGGTGCTATTTTACAGAAATTGACAAGTCCCACTGATGCTCTTTCGATCAATCTTGCAGCTTGCATAATCTGAGTCGGAGTAGCCTTTAAGCTTGAATCCTCCTTCCTTGGGATACCATAGGCCTACTCCCTAAGTTCCTTTCAGATACTTGATAATTCTTTTGACAGCTGAAAAATGTGATTCCTTTAGTGCTGCTTGGAATCTTGCACAGACTCCTACTGCAAACATGTTGTCTGGTCTGCTTGCTGTAAGATACAAAAAGAATCTAATTAACCGTCTGTATTTTGTGATATCAATATCTTTACCATCTTTATCTTTGTTAAGGCTTATGGATGTAGACATAGGAATGGATGTCGCTGCACCATTCTTTATACCAAATTTCTTGATAAGCTCTTTTGTGTACTTGACTTGACTGATGAAGGTTCCTGCAGTCAGCTGTTTTACTTGCAACTCGAGAAAGAAACTTAATTCTCCCATCATACTCATCTCGAATTTTGACTGCATCAGGTTGAAGAACTTCTCTCATAAGTCTTTGTTGGTGGATCCGAAGATGATATCGTCCACATATATCTATACCAGCAGTACACTATCTCCATCATATATCCTGAACGATGTCTTGTCGACTGTTCCTTTCTTGAAACCGTTCTCCAGCAGATAGAGAGATAAGGTGTCATACCAATCTCTTGGGGTTTGCTTAAGTCCATAAAGGGTCTTGTGTAATCTAAACACCTTCTCTTCTACTTGATCTTCAAAATCTGGAGGTTGTTTAACATACACTTCCTCTGAAAGAAGACCATTTAGGAATGCACTCTTTACATCCATTTGATAGACATTGAAATTCATGTGAGCTGCATATGCCAGAAAAATCCTTATTGCTTCCAGCCTTTGCTACTGGAGCAAACGTCTCATCAAAATCAATTCATTCTTCCTGACAATATCCCTTAGCAACTAATCTTGCTTTGTTCCTCACAACAAGTCCAGATTTATCTAACTTATTCTTGAAGACCCACTTTGTTCCTATAACTCCTTGATGAGTTGGTCTTGCAACTGTTTGCTATACTTGGTTTCTTTCAAAATCATTTAGCTCTTCTTGCATAGCCTGTACCAGGTTGCTATCTTTTAGGGCTTCTTCAACAGTTTTGGGCTTTGTTTGAGATATGAAGCATGCAAACATTGCTTCATAAGGGATGGACCTTCTTATCCTTACTCATATGGATGGATCTCCTATTATAAGATCCCTAGGATGGTTTCTTAGCCATGTCCTGTCAGGCTCAAAGACATGTGTTGTTCTAGGTTGCTCCTCTTGTTGCTGCATAATTGGAGGTTCTGCTTCTGTAAGAATATCTGCTGCATCCAGAGGTGTAGCTTCTTCTTCTTTATCTTCTCCTGTATGCAGAACTCCTTCTACATATGGAACAACATTCTCTTTTCTTGAAGCTGCATCTTCAGCAGGTTCTTCCAGCTTCTTGGTATTACAGTGTGGTTCATCAAACACCACATGAATAGATTCTTTAACTACTAAGGTTCTCTTTTTGAATACTCTGAAAGCTCTACTTACAGCAGAGTATCCTAAGAATACTCCTTCCTCTGACTTTGTATCAAAGGTTTTCAGATGTTCTTTTCCATTGTTGAGGATATAGCACCTGCATCTAAAGATATGCAGTTATGAAACACTTGGTGTATATCAATTCCAGACTTCATAAGGAGTTTTGTCTAGATCCTTGTTAATCAAACATCTGTTCTGTATGTAGCATGCAGTGTTGGTTGCTTCAGCCCAAAATCTCTTGGGTATTTCTGTCTCTGCTATCATTGTCCTTGCTACTTCTTTAAGGGTTATATTCCTTCTTTCAGCAACATCATGCTGTTGAGGTGTTCTTGCAGCAGAGTATTCATGTCGAATGCCATTATCATAACAGAATTTCTCAATGAATTTGTTTGTGAACTCAGTTCCTCTGTCTGATCTTATCTTCACTTTGAGTTTCTGATTTCTTGGCAAAAAAGATTGTCCATGTATATCTGGAGTAGTCATCTACTACCACAAGTGAGTACTTCTTCCCACTTATGCTTACTGGTTCTACTGGTCCAAACAGGTCCATATGTAGAAAATCTAGAATCTTGTGAGATGACTTCTGTAACTTGTCTTTGAATGAGCTTGTTAGTTGCTTTCTTTTTTTGACAAGCTCCACATATATTCTCCTTTTTGTATGACACATATGGTAATCCGCTCACAAGTCCTTTTCTTACTAGCTTGTTGATAGTCTTGAAGTTCAGATGACTTAATCTCTTGTGCCATAACCAACTAACCTCTGGTGGAATTTTTACAATGAAGCATGTTGGTTGAATAGAAGAGTTCCAATCAGCTAAATAGATGTTTCCTCTTCTTGTTCCTGTAAGCTTGATTTCATTTGAGGTGCTGTTCTTGATGAAGCATTTGTTGAGGTTGAATTCAACTGTGTATCCCTTCTCACAAAATTGACTGATGCTTAGAAGGTTATATTTAAGTCCTTTCACATAGGATACATCCTTGATCTTTATGTTCCTTTTGACCAGACATCCATTTCCTTTTGTGCTTCCTTTGGAATAATCTCCAAAGATGACTTTAGGTCCTTTGCATTCTTGAAAGTTTTTGAGAGCTTCTTTACTGCCTGTCATGTGCCTTGAGCAGCCACTGTCAATGTACCATACATCACCGCTGTAACCTGGCATTGAAACCTGCAACAATTTTAAGCAGATTTAGATACCCACTTCTTAAGGGTCCTTTGGGGTTAGTTACTTTGGGAACCCAAAATTTCTTAACAGTCACTGTTTTACTGTAAGAATTGTTGGTTCTCTGACTGTATGTAATTTTGTTTTTAAATTGCTTGTTAAAAGTGTGTGCACAGATAACATATGTGTTGCCAACACCTTTATAGTGTGGTCTTCCACCATACTTCCCTTGAGTATATTCTCTCTGAGGTTTAGACATATAAGTCTTAGTATAGGTGGGAAAGTTTCTTCTATGCTACAACTTTGTGGGTTGCTGCATCCTCTTACTGCATACAGTAGATGGCTTCTGCAGCAGCCAGTTCTTAGATGCAGGCTTACTTCCTGCAGCTGAGCATTAGGGTTTCTTCCCCTTATCCATCATTGTTGTTTTGTTCAAGATCTTCACAGAGTTACAGAGTAACTCTTTCTCCATTGGGGTTTGACCTTGAACAAAGTTAACAGCTTTGGATGTACTTACTGTAGTCTGAGAGATGTGATTGTTGTAACCTATGTCTGATCTTTCAAAAGGACTTCTGTTTTGATTTATGCAATCTCTTGCATCCTTAGATGATTTACTGAAGGTGCTTATTGTGGACTGTAAGCTTTCCTTCTCAGTTTCTAGCTTAGTGAGCAGCAGATTTAATCTAGAGACCTCCTTTTGCAGCTTACTGCACCTTGAGTTATCAGACTCACATGCAGCCAGCATTTTGGCAATATCAATGTTTTTACTCTTGAGGATCTCATTGTCGATTCTTAGGTTCTCATTGTCAACCTTTAGTTTCTCATGTATTGAGTTGATTTGCTCAAAGTCACTCATGATTCTCTTTAGAGAGTGGATCATGTTCAGCTCCTCTTTTCCAAGTATGGACAGCGGTTGATAGATTATCTCATCTTCTTCACTGTCCTCGCCATCTTTTTCCATTAGGCATATCAGCGCTTCTTCATCAGAGGATGAGGTTTCAGTATCGCTGTTAGAGGATTCAGCAGCTTTCAGCATCTTATTCGAGACTGATGTATCCTTGGCCTTCTCCATTTTTCCTATGAGAGCTCGAAGCTTGTGTCTGTCCTCTTTTCTTTTATCTCTCCTCTACTCTCTCTCTCTCATTCAAGATACTTGTGCACCGTTGGATATGGACAATTTCTTACATAGTGTACCGGTTTTCTGTAATTATAACACAAGTCAACATTGCTTGTATTTGGCTGTGGAGAGGAGGATACCTGAGGGGGTGGATGACTTCTTCTAAAGTCATTCCTTTTGTTGAGGTTGGTATTGTTGCTGTTATTGTTGTTGCTCTTCATAAATCTTCTAAATTTCTTTAAAAACAAAGCCATATCCTCTTCAGCATCTTCAGCTGTAACCTCTGTCTGCTTACTGCAACTAGTGGTTACTGTATCTTTGGATTCTCTGGCAGTTAGCGCTGTAACTTTGGAGCTCGATTCTTCGGACTTCTTTCTCCGTCTGTTGATGTCATACTCAAATACTTTGAGGTCGGAGAATAGGTCGAATGTGCTTATGGATTTCAAATCCATAGATACCCTCATGTCAGTGGTCTTTCTGTCCCACTTCGTGGACAGGGCTCTAAGCACTTTCATGTTCTTTTTCATTTGAGTGTAGTGCTTGCCCAGAACTTCTAGTTCATTCACAATGGATGTGAATCTCAAGTCTAGTTGCTCAAGAGTCTCTTCATTCTTCATTTCAAAGAGCTCAAAAAGTTGGGTAGCATTGGAGATCTTGTTGTCTTTAGTGAGCTTTGTCCTCTCATATATTTGCTCCAGCTTTTCCCATATTTCTTTGGATGTTCTGCAAGTTTTGACCTTGCTAAATGTGTCTTTGTCCAAGGTGATGAATAGAGCATTCTTGGCCACATTGTCTAGGTTGGCTCTCTTCCTATTTTCATTGTTCCATTCTTGTCTTGGCTTAACCAGGAAGTTTGGTGGTGGCTGTGCTCCTTCTTCTAAGTCTTTACCGAGCACTGGATTCACCTTTGTGGGGATTATTGGTCCTTCGATTATGACTGTCCATATCTCGTCATTAATAGCTAACAGATGTGCCTGCATTCTTATCTTCCAATCGTCATATTCTTCTATGTAAAACATAGGTAATTTGTGATTAGAGGAATCCATGATATGCTGTAAGAATGAGATTTTGGATGTAGAGAAAACAACGAGTCTAAGGCAGATCTGGGTAGGTGACCAGATAAGTTGGCTTTTAACCCAACTAGTTCTGATACCACTTGTTGGTCCCAAGTGGTGTCCGAGATTCAGAGGGGGGTTGAATGAACCTTGGTCGATTTTTCAAATATTTCTAAAAACATTTATGTTCTACAAGTTACTCGAACTTGCAGCGCCAGACAATTACTGCTTATAGCACTAGAATGCAGTGCTGCACGCTGTAACTAGAGTTTATACTCAGTGGAAAATTACGATTTATAACACAAGGCTAGTTTTCTCAAATATGATCCTTTTCAAAACGTTTTATGCTTATGAGAGATAAATATATATAAAACAAAGATAAGCACAAATAAGAAAGCAATAAAACACTTATGGTTTATAGTGGTTCGAAGGTGGTGTAATCCTTCTATGTCCACTCTACTGCTACCTCGAGCAGGAACTTCGTTAAGTAAGATTGAATTACATGACACTCCTAACAATCTATCAACTTTATAAAGCAACCACCTACTAAAGTCCAGCGTACACACAACAACTGTAAACTCTAAAGGCTAACCCACACAGGGTTCTAAACTCCTACACAAGGAAGCTACCTAACTCTAGACAACTTATACAAACAGCAAGGATCTCTTCTATAAACTGTTCGACACCTCTAAAACAACCTAAGCACACAGCAACAAGATTAAAAGTATATATATTTTGTTCTTCAACTGGTGCGGTGAAGTGAGCTTCTGAATCCTTCGAAGGATTTTTTAGCTTTGAGCTTGCTTCACATCACAGAGGTTGAGTGACTGAAATTGATGGTAGACTTGATTGTTTGTAACTTGAAAGCTTGAGAGTTTTTACGCAAATGTTTTAGTAACCAGCTTCAGTGTTTCTCATCCTCTATTTATACTTGTAGGAGAAGATGTCCGTTGAAGGAGATATCTCTCTTTTGAATTTGAAGTACTTGATCAAAGGTATGACTCGTATTTAATACGACTTGACTTTCTTTTTCAAAACAATTAATGCGGCAGTTGCGGCTAGCAGCTTTATGCAGCAAGTCAGTCTACGTGGCATCTGTTGGGATTTCGATGTTTAGATTTTGATGAGACAAAACATATATGTAATAGGAAGTTTTGAGCACCATATTCTTCACAGTGTTTAAGTGAAATCATAGACTAGTTTTGAGTCTGGTTTTAAGTGCTGAAAGATGGAGGTTTTCATAAGTTACTTAGCTGCATCGAGCTTATCAGAAAGATGCTGCTGCAAGAAAGTAGATACAATAGCACTACAAGAAGGCAGTTACAGCACCACAGTAAAGTATGAAAGAACGGCGTGCAACATCGCTGCAAGAAATGGATACAAGAGTACTATAAGAAAAAGTTACAACAATACTGCCTGAAGATACTGCAAGAAGGTCTAAGTTACAGCAGCACTGTAAGAAGACATCAGCTGCAAACAGACCTAGGATACAGCGCAGAGCCTACTGTTCAAACAACCATACAGCGCCTATCACAAACAAGAAGTATCCTGTAATTCGAGGAAGGATAAATGCAGTACGAAGAATGAAGATCCAAGTAAGAATAAATAGAGCCATTCGAGACAAGATCAAAGTTGTAGATACGGAGTCAATACAAAGATGCCACGTGAACAAACGCACTGTAGAAAGCTGCTAGCCGGAACTGCCGCATTAAATACTTCGAAAGAGAAAGTCAAGTCGCATTAAATGCGAACCATGCCTTTGGTCAGACTACTTCAAATTCAAAAGAGAAGACATCTCCTTCAACGAATATCTTCTCCTACAAGTATAAATAGAGGATAAGAAACACTGAAGCTGGTTATTGAAACATTTGCGTAAAAACTCACAAGCTTTCAAGTTACAAGCATTCAAGTCTACCATCAGTTTCAGTCACTCAACCTCTCAGAAGTGAAGCAAGTTCAAGCTGAAAGATCCCTCGAAGGATTCAGAAGCTCACTTCATCGCACCAGTTAAAGAAAACAAACAAATATACTTTTAACCTTGTTGTTGTGCGCTTAGGTTATTTTAGAGGTGTCGAACAGTTGATATGAGAGATCCTTACTGTTTGCATAGTTGTCTAAATGTTAGACAGCTTCCCTGTGTAGGAGTGTAGAACCCTATGTGGGTTAGCTTTTGAAATTTGCAGTTGCTGTGTGTACGTTGGACTTCAGTAGGTTGTTACTTTGTAAAGTTGATAAATTGTTAGGGAGGTCTTGTAATTCAATCTTGTTTAACAAAGTTCCTGCTCGAGGAGCAGTAGAGTGGACGTAGAAGGATTACACCACCTTCGAACCACTATAAACCATAAGTGTCTTATTGCTTTCTTATTTGTGCTTAATTCATTTTCATATATCTATCTCATAAGCATAAAATGTTTTGAAAATGATCATATTTGAGAAAACCAGCCTTATGTTATAAATCATAATTTTCCGCTGCGTATAAAATCTAGTTATAGTGTGTAGCACTACATCCTAGTGCTGTAAGCAGTAACTGTCTGGCGCTGCAATTTCAAGTAATTTACAGAGCAGAAAGATTTTTTGAAAGATTTACAAAATCGACCAAGGTTCATTCTCCCCCCCTCTGAACTTCGGACACCACTTGGGACCAACAAGTGGTATCAGAGCGAGTTGGGTTAAAAGCCAACTTATCTGGTCACCTACCCAGATCCACCTTAGTCTCGTTGTTTTCTCTGCATCTAAAACTCATTCTTAAAGCATATCATGGATTCCTCTAATCACAATTTACCTATGTTTTCCATAGAAGAATATGACGATTGGAAGATAAGAATGTAGGCACATCTATCAATAATGAACGATGAAGTGTGGACGGTCATCACTGAAGGACCAATCATTTCCACAAAAGTAAATCCAGTGCTAGGTAGAGACTTAGAAGAAGGAGCACAGCCACCGCCTGTCTTCCTAGTCAAGCCAAGACTCGAATGAAATAATGAAGATAGGAAAAGAGCCAACCTAGATAACGTGGCCAAGAATGCTCTATTCATCATTTTGGATAAAGACACGTTCAGCAAAGTCAAGACCTGCAGAACATCCAAAGAAATATGGGAAAAGTTGGAGCAAATATGTGAGGGGACTGAGTTCACCAAAGACAACAAGATCTCCAACGCTACCCAATTATTTGAGCTCTTTGAAATGAAAAATGAAGAGACTCTAGAGCAACTAGATTTGAGATTCACATCTATTATGAATGAACTAGAAGCTCTGGGCAAGCACTACACTCAGAAAGAAAAGAACATGAAAGTGCTTAGAGCCCTACCTGCGGAGTGGGACAGCAAGACCACTGCCATGAGAGTGTCTATGGATTTGAAGTCCATCAGTACATTCGACCTATTCTCCGATATCAAAGCATTTGAGTATGACATCAATAGATGAAAAAAAGAGTCCGAAGAATCAAGCTCCAAAGTTACAGCGCTAACTGCCAAAAGCCCCAAGGATACAACAACCACTAGTTTCAGTAAGCAAATAAAGGTTACAGCAGAAGTTGCTGAAGAGGATATGGTTCTGCTTCTAAAGAAATTTAGAAGATTTGTAAAGAGCAACAACAACAACAGCAACAACACCAACCTCAACAAGAGGAATGACTTTAGAAGAAGTCATCCACCTCCTCAGGTAACCTTCTCTCCACAGCCAAATACAAGTAATGTTGACTTGTGTTATAATTGCAGGAAACCAGGACACTATGCAAGAAATTGTCCATATCCAACGGTGCACAAGTACCCAGAAGGAGAGAGAGAATAGAGGAGAGATAAAAGAAGAGAAGAAAGACACAAGCTTCGAGCTCTCATAGGAGAGATAGAGAAAGCCAAGGATACAGCAGTCTCAAAGGATGTGCTGAAAGTTGCAGAATCCTCTGACAGCGACACTGAAACCTCTGTTGGAACTGAGGGATCGCCGACCCTATACAATTATCCAAATCGGGATCCATGCAAATATGATTAGTTCTAAGGTCAAAACTGTAGATCGAGAAATCGATAGAGCCTGGACCTCACGATCTTCTGCTGTATTCCTCACCCTTTTCCCGAACATTGTGTGGGCAACGAGATATCGAGACTTTCAACCGTCTTTTACTAAATCGTATCTCAGATTTCATGTGTATAGAAAACGGCTGACTTAAGGCTTACTTATAGGCTACAACAGGGACCTTGAGGAGGATTAGGAATCGGTCTCCTGATAGGCTTAGGAGTCCTAAATTCGATCTAAATATACTTCTTAAGCCTATCAATAATATCTCGATCCACTAAAGAGATATTATTGAACTACCGTCCCAAATCCATATTAAATATGAGCTCCTATTTATTATGTGAGCGTTTATCTCCCCGTGTTTAAGATATCGAATGTCCGTTAATTAAATGAATTACTGATAATTGAATTAATTAACATTTAATTCCAAGAGTAGTACCACTCAACTTTATTATCATGTCGGAATAAATCCACCTGCATGGTTTACATGACAATCCTTATGAGCTCCTCAAGAGAACATCATCATCCTAAATAATTAGGACATGGTTTCATTATATAATTAACAACACACCATATAAACAACATTGTATCCCAATTTATAATCTATAAGGAACTGATAACATGATCTTCTGTGTGGCACCACATACCATTTTATCTACAATATAAATTAATTGGACAATTGCAATAACATATATAACAAATATAAAATGCAAAACATTTGACCATAAAAGATTCTCATATCATAAAAAGATGTTTATACAAAAGCTAGGCTTATAGTATACATCCTAACAACCTCATCATCTGATGAAGAAGCGCTGATATGCCTGATGGCTAAAGACTGCAAGGACAGTGAAGAAGATGAGGTAATCTATCAATCTTTGTCTGTACCTGAAAGTGAGGAGCTGAACATGATCCACTCTTTAATAAGGATCATGAGTAACTTTGAGCAGATCAACTCAATTCATGAGAATCTAAAGGTTGAAAATGAGAACCTAAGAATCGACAATGAGATCCTGAAGTGCAAGAACATTGATATTGCCAAAATGTTGGTTGCATGTGAGTCTAATAACTCAAGGTGCATCAAGCTACAAAAGGAGGTCTCTAGATTAAATTTGCTGGTCACTAAGTTAGAAGCTGAGAAGGAAAACTTGCAGTCCACGATAAACACGTTTAGTAAATCTTCAAAGGACGCAAGAGATTGCATAAACCAAAATAGAAGTCCTTTTGAAAGCAATCACATCTCTCAGACTACAGCAAGTACATCCAAAGCTGTAAATTTTGTTCAAGTTGAAACCCCAATGGAGAAAGAGTTACTATGTAACTCTATGAAGATCTTGAACAGAACAACAATGATGGATAAGGGGAAGAAACCCCAATGCTCAACTGCAGGAAGTAAGCTTACATCTAAGAACTGGCTGCAGCAGAAGCCATCTGCTGTATGCAACAAAAAGATGCAGTAACCCACCAAGTTACAGCACAAAAGAAAATTTCCCACCTATACTAAGACCTACATGTCGAAACCTCAAAGAGGATATACTCGAGGGAAGTATGGTGGAAGACGACACTACAAAAGTGTTGGTAAAACACAAGTTGTCTCAGCACACACTTTTAACAAGCAGTCTGTAATGACAACTGCATACAGTCAGAGAACCAACAAATCTTACAGCAAAACAGTGACTGTTAAGAAAGTTTGGGTTCTAAAAGCAACTAACCCCAAATGACCCTTACAAAAATGGGTACCTAAATCTGTTTGAAATTGTTACAGGTTTCAGTGCCAGGTTTCAGCAGTGATGTATGGTACATTGATAGTGGTTGCTCAAGGCACATGACAGGCAGTAAATAAGCTCTCAAAGACTTCTAAGAATGCAAAGAACCCAAGGTCATCTTTGGAGATGATTTCAAAGGAAGCACAAGAGGAAGTTGATGCCTAGTCAAAGGAAACATAAAGATTAAGGATGTATCCTATGTGAAAGGACTCAGATACAACCTTCTGAGCATCAGTCAGTTTTGTGACAAAGGATATACAGTTGAATTCAACCTCAACAAATGCTTAATCAAAGACAGTACATCAAATGAAGTCAAGCTTATAGGAACAAGAAGAGGAAACATCTATCTAGCTGATTGGAATTCCTCTACTCAATCAACATGCTTCATTGTGAAGAGTCCACCAGAGCTTAGCTGGCTATTGCACAAAAGGTTAAGTCATATGAACTTCAAGACTATCAACAAGTTAGCAAGGAAAGGCCTCGTAAGAGGATTGCTAAATGTGGCATATAAGAAGGAGAATGTCTGTGGAGCTTGTCAGAAAGGAAAACAAGTAAAGAGTTCATTCAAAGATAAGATACATAAGTCATCTCACAGGATTCTAGATCTTCTACATATGGATCTCTTTGGTCCAGTAGAACCAGTAAGCATAAGTGGGAAGAAGTACTCACTTGTAGTAGTGGATGACTACTCCAGATACACATGGACTATCTTCTTTGCAAAGAACTCAAACTCAAGACAAGCTACCTGATCTCATGAAGAAAATCCAGAATGAAAAGAGCTTGAGCATTGTGAAGATAAAATCAGATAGAGGAATTGAATTCACAAACAAGTTCATTAAGAAATTCTGTTCTGACAATGGTATTCGACTTGAATACTCTGCTGCAAGAACACCTCAACAGAATGGTGTTGCTGAAACAAGAAATAAAACCCTCAAGGAAGCAGCAAGGACAATGATAGTAGAAGCAGAAATACCCAAGAGGTTTTGGGCTTAAGCAACCAACACTGCTTGCTACACACAGAACAGATGCTTGATTATCAAGGATCTAGACAAAACTCCTTATGAAATCTGGAATGGATATACACCAAATGTTTCATATCTGCATATATTTGAATGCAGGTGTTATATCCTCAATAATGGAAAAGAATATCGGAAGACTTTTGATGCAAAGTCAGATGAAGGAGTATTCCTAGGATACTCTGCTGTAAGTAGAGCCTTCAGAGTATTCAACAAGAGAACCTTGGTGGTTGAAGAATCTATTCATGTGGTGTTTGATGAGCCACATTGTGACACCAAGAAGCTAGAAGAATCAGTTGAAGATATAACTCCAAGAAAAGAAAATGTTATTCCTTATATAGAAGGAGTTCTGTCTACAGAAGAAGACAAAGAAGAAGAAGCTGCACCTCTGGATGCAGCAGATTTTCTTACAGCAGCAGAACCCCTTGTCATACAGCAACAAGAGGAGTAACCTAGACCAGCACATGTCCTTGAGCCTGATAGGACATGGTTAAGGAATCATCCTAAGGATCTTATAATAGGAGATCCATCCATAGGAGTAAGGACAAGAAGGTCCATCCTGTAGGAACCGTCGGATCGCCGACCCTATACGATTATTTGAATCGGGGTCCATGCAAATATGATTAACGCGCAGCGGAAAACGAATCATACCTTTTACACCGAAATTAGTTCTAAGATCAGAACTGTAGATGGAGGAATCGATGAAGCCTGGACCTCACGATCTTCTGCTGTATTCCTCGCCTCTATCTCGAACGTTGTGTGGGCAACGAGCTATCGAGACTTTCAACCGTCTTCTACTAATACGTATCTCAGATTTTTATGTCTGTGTATCTGTATATATGTGTATCGAAAATGGCTGACTTGAGGCTTATTTATAGGCTACAACAGGGACCTTGAGGAGGATTAGGAATCGGTCTCCTGCTAGGCTTAGGAGTCCTTAATTCGATCTGAATATACTTCTTAAGCCTATCAAATAATATCTTAATCCACTAAAAAGATATTATTGAACTACCGTCCCTTATCCATATTAGATATGGCTCCTATTTATTATGTGCGCGTTTATCTCCCCGTGTTTAAAATATCGAATATCCATTAATTAAATGAATTACTGATAATTCAATTAATTAATATTTAATTCCAAGAGTAGTACCACTCAACTTTATTATCATGTCGGAATAAATCCACCTGCAGGGTTTACATGATAATCCTTATGAGTTCCTCAAGGGGACATCATCATCCTAAATAATTAGGACACGGTTTCATTATATAATCAACAACACACCATATAAACAACATTGTATCCCAATTTACCGAGCTTATTGATTTAATAAATAAATCTCACCTATTGGTAAATTAAAGAAACATATATCGAGTATACATGCCCGTTATCATACAATGATTAAGAGAACGCACATCCATAATAACAGAGGTCTTGTTTTATTTATGTAGTCAGTACAAATAAAACAACCTCAATTGATCCTGCTCAATACATACAAAATGTACTAGTGTAATTTTATAATCAAGACAGATTAATACCAAATTACACTACAACCATTCCGATAATTTGTCCAAATGTACTGTGAGCTACCATTCCTAATAATTTGTCCAAATTACACTACAACCATTCCTAATGTACTGTGAGCTACCATTTATAATCTATAAGGAACTGATAACATGATCTTCTGTGTGGCACCACACACCATGTTATCTACAATATAAATTAATTGGACAATTGCAATAACATATATAACAAATATATAAAATGCAAACATTTGACCATAAAAGATTCTCATATCATAAATAGATGTTTACACAAAAGCTAGGCTTATAGTATACATCCTAACACATCCCTCATGAAGCGATGTTTGCATGCTTCATATTTCAAACAGAGCCCAAGACTATTGAAGAAGCCCTACAAGATAGCAACTGGGTACAGGCCATGCAAGAAGAGTTGAATGGTTTTGAAAGAAACCAAGTATGGCAGACAGTTGCAAGACTAACTCATCAAGGAGTTATAGGAACAAAGTGGGTTTTCAAGAACAAGTTAGATGAATCTGGACTTGTTGTGAGAAACAAAACAAAATTGTTGCTAAAGGATATTGTCAGGAAGAAGGAATTGATTTTGATGAGACCTTTGCTCCAATAGCTAGGCTGGAAGCAATAAGGATTTTTCTGACATATGTAGCTCACATGGATTTCAATGTTTATCAAATGGACGTGAAAAGTGCATTCCTAAATGGTCTTCTTACAGAGAAAGTTTATGTCGAACAACCTCTAGGTTTTGAAGATCAAACAGAAGAGAAGGTGTTTAGATTACACAAGGCCCTTTATGGACTTAAGCAAACCCCAAGAGATTGGTATGACACCTTATCTCTCTATCTACTGAAGAATGGTTTCAAAAAGGGAACGGTCAACAAGACACTGTTCAGAATACAGGATGGAGACAGTGTACTGCTAGTACAGATATATGTGGACGATATCATCTTCGGATCCACTAACAAAGAGTTATGTGAGAAGTTCTCCAACCTGATGCAGTCAAAATTTGAGATGAGCATGATGAGAGAATTAAATTTCTTTCTCGGGCTGCAAGTAAAGCAGTTGACTGCAGGAAACTTCATAAGTCAAGTCAAATACACAAAAGAGGTTATCAAGAAATTTGGCATGGAGAATGGTGCAGCAACATCAGTACCAATGTCTACATCCATAAGCCTTGACAAAGATGAAGATGGTAAAAATGTTGGTATTACAAAGTACAAACGATTAATCGGATCCTTACTGTATCTAACAGCAAGCAGGCCAGACATTATGTTTGCAGTAGGAGTCTGTGCAAGATTCCAAGCAGCACCAAAGGAGTCACACCTTTCAGCGGTTAAAAGGATTATCAAGTATTTGAAAGGAACTCAGAAAGTAGGCCTATGGTATTCCAAGGAAGGAGGATTCAAGCTTAAAGGCTACTCTGACTCAGATTATGTAGGCTGCAAGATTGATCCGAAAAGTACTAGTGGGACTTGTCAATTTTTGGGAAATAGACTTGTTTCATGGTTTTGTAAGAAACAAACTTCGATTGCAACCTCTACAGTAAAAGCAGAGTATGTTGCAGCAGGAAGTTGCTGTGCGTAAATTCTCTAGATACAACAGCAACTTAGAGATTATGAGATTGAAGAAAAAGAGACTCCAATTCTCTGTGACAATACAAGTGCAATAGCAATTATTCATAATCCTGTTTTTCACTCAAGAACGAAGCATATTGACATACGACATCACTTTATAAGAGATCACGTGGAAAAGAAGGATGTTGTGCTTGAAAAAGTTCATACGGATCTCCAGCTTGCAGATATATTCACTAAATCATTGAGTGAATCAAGGTTTTCTATGCTAAGAAATGAGCTGGGAATTCTTAAGTTATGAGGTGAAAAGGATGGTGCAAAAGCTTAGGGGGAATCTCTGCATGCTTACAAGGAGTAGTAAGTATAGTACTATAAGCTACGCCTTCATACAGCGCTGGGTTCAAAGAGCGCTGCATTCCTTATTCTTACAGTACAGCAATCAACGGGAGTGTAAGCAGCACCAGGTTACAACATTGATTTCAAAAGTGTATTCATTACACTATAACCTCGTATTAAGAATGCTGCAAACTTAAAAAGACATTTATTTAGGCAGCAAATCGCATGTCTTTCAGCATTTAATGCATGTCTGCGCGTGTCAAAAGTGGAAAGGGCGTGGTCAGAAACCCACGTGCCTTGTAATAATTAGCAACGATTTGACATCTCCACTTTTTCTTGGACCGTAAGATCAATTCCTTCTGATTTATTTCAACCATTGATCTTACTACATCTCCCTTGAGATCCGCCATAACACCCATAACCACCCTAATTCGAAATCTTTTTTCACCATTACCCAAAGAGAGCAGTTTCTTTTCACGAAAAAGTTTCCTAAGTCCAAATCTTCGAAGCTTTTCATCTCTTTCTCTCAGAAAAACAGAAAAACCATGGTAGCCAGATAATCCATCATTCTGGAAGGTTGTTTGATCAATCAGGAGCACGTTTATACTTCAGGGTTATTTGATAATGGGTTGATTCGGAGGATTTTTGATGTTCTTGAGAGGACTAAGGTCATAGGGCTGTTGACCACTGTTTATGCCGGCTACTCGAAGGAGTCGGTACAATGCTTCTACTCCTACGCTAGGATGATGGAGGAGAGGAACTGCATCCTGTTCCGGATGGATGCAGATGGAGAAGAGCGATCTCTCATCATAAGAGACATCACTGCCATCTTCAGTATATCTGTTGGAGGTATGACACCAAGGCAGCTTGTGACTTATGGGGAGCACAACGCTCAAGAGATGTGGGATCTCTTTCGAGCAAGGGATGTTGGGGCTGAGATCAAGAGAAGCACCCCCAAGAAACTCTTCAAGCCGGAATTTGAACTCCTACACGATATCTGTGCATACTCAATTGAAGGCAGAACGGGGAGTTACGACAAATGCACAGATCTCCGGTTCTGAATCATGTCCGCTATCATGGCCGGAGAAAAGGTGAATTGGACGAGGTTCATCATGAAGAGACTGTGGGAGGAGGTAGAGAAGATAACGGAGCTAAGAAGCTACGGTATCACCATCTGTTCTCTGCTCTGCAAGCTTGGTCTTCAACTTGTAGCACCTGCCCCCATCCCCATCGGAAAGTATCTCGGGGAGAAGAAGAAGGGTAAGACCCAACCGAAGGCAACAAGAGCTGGGGTTGTGAGAAAGAAAACCAAAGACAAAAAGAATGCAACCCTAGCCCTGCAAGATGAAGCAATATGCAGCGGGGGCGACGAAGAAAAAAGGACGTTCAAGATCCTCTTCCCGTCATCAAGAAGACTTCAAGAGAGGTTGACCCTGAACCTGAAGCCTCTTCCTCAAATGACGATGCACCCTTGGTGAGAAGGGCCCCGCGCAGTAAGAGGAAAACTGCTCCAGCTGCTGATTCCCAACTCTCTACAGCAAGCGTGGCTGTAGTTGTTATTGGGGATGAGTCACATCTGCTTGGATGTGACCAAGAGACTGGTGTGGAGGTTCGTCTACAAGGGGCTGCGGACTCAGCTTCTCCATGCAATCATGAAGCCCACACATCAGTGCTTGATCCTACCCTCCCAGCAGCTAGAAATATGGAGCTGCAATACAATCTCTGGAGAGAGATACGACTGTCTAAGGGGGAAATCTTGTTGAAGTGGAAGGATTTCCTGACAGTCGAACAAGCTGTCCTGGAGTGGGCCAAATCTAAAGACATTCTGGCGCTCCTGCAACCTGAGTATGCAGCAATGGTGCAAGATCAATCAGCAAGCAGTGCTGCTCAGGGAGCAAAGGGCAAAGGGAAGGGAAAAACTCTTGCAGAATCTGACTCTGCAGAGCTACCGATGAGAGCAGCATTGGAAGATGTGCAGGTCTTCCTCATCCCGGCTACGGAGGCTGTTAGAAGGGGAGATGACGTCGCTTTTGCTCAAGAGCAAATCGACACCCTAGGAGTGGAGCAAGCTGAGAAAGCTATGTTGCAATAGGCGCTGCAACAAAGTGTTAAGGAGACCAGGATGTAGCACATTCCTAGGAGAATGTGGAGAGAAGGAAGCTCAAGTTTGCATCTTGTAAAGTCCCCTGTATACGAGCAAATGGTTGAAGGCCTCTCCAATATTGTCTCGTTTGATCCTTTGGAGGATGAGGAGCCTCAACTGGTGGACTACGGCGATTCCCCTGTGCATATGGATGATGCTGCTGCAGACTCTAAAAAGGAAGCAACCGCCATCATCAGAGATGTAATCTCTGACATTGCTGAAATCGCCGATGATGCAACCATGGAGGAAGGTGCCGAGGCTGGACTCCCTGTACTGGTAGAGACAGTAGTACAACAGGCGACCACCCAAGAAGAAGCTGCTGAGGAGACAAGGAGGGTGGAAGCTGAGATTCTTGAAGCAATGAAGCGTATAATGCTGAATGCTGTGGACGCTGCAAGAAACCAACCAGAGCTGCAAGAACCTATTCTTGTAGCAGAACCTGTCCAAGCTACAAGACCAGCCGAGGAGATGGGGTTCTTGCAGAAGACCTCTGGGGAGGCTGTTGATCTGACAACACTCCCTGAGGGTGAGAAGACCTCTGCTGGGGAGGCTGTTGAAACAATACCCACAGAGGATGTTGAAGTAAGAGTAGAGGTAACCTCTGAGCAGCTAGAGACACCTCAAAAGGAGGTTGATACTGCAGCTGCTGCATGCTCGTGAGTACCTTCTAAGATTACAGCAGCAGAAGTTACTGAGGACGCTGATGTTAGTCCTGCTGAATTCACAAGGATGATGAGGAGGCATAACATAGCTGCTTACGGGCCAATATCTGGCGGACCAGAACCTGTTGCAGTCTCTTCCGACGAAGAAGAAGCAGATGATGAAGAGCACCCATCCTCAAGCTCAACAAGTTTTCAATTCAGCAACCAAGAGGATGATGTTGCTACAGAGACACCGAGGCAGGATGCAGCACAGAACCCTCAAGCTGTCATTCCTAATGCTATATCCAATGCTGCCTCAACTAGAAAGAATTCAGGGCTGACTCCTGACGAGTCGATCGACAAGGTTGAAACCGTTGTTAGACACCTGGTGCAAGCTCTCCAAGAGCACGAGTCTATCATATGAAATAGCCTCAGAGTCGCTGCCCAATTCCACGCTGAAACCATGACTGGTTTCAAGAAGGACCTTGAAGCCTTGCTTGGGATGATCAAGAGGACACTCAATGATCACTCCCATAGGCTCTACATGGAACGGGTTAGGATGAAGAGAGAATTGATGATTGAAGCTGCACAGACTCGTCAAGAAGTCAGACAATGCAAGCGTTATGCTAGCAATGCCACTGACAGGCTGCAGACTCACTCCCTTATCCTTGACACACTTCTGGATCATATTTCTGATCAATCCAAGAGAACCAGAAGCGTGGACGACCAGTTGAGGAACCTGGAGTTGATTGTCGGAGAACTGAGGGACATCATGTACTGTGCATTCCCTCAGCATACAGAAGCCCCCCAGGAAGCCCAGAACCGACCTAGAAGCCACGTTCCAAGATGGTCCCAGCTGCCCCTGCTCAGCCCCCGACTTTTGATGATGCCAAAAAGGGGGAAGGATTTGGTGAAAGTTACAGGAGCACAGGGGAAGCTGAAGAGGAAGAAGATGATGACCAGCAACCTCTCAGCAGGAGGAGGAAGAGGTCTGAATCATCTGTTGCTGCTGACATCACTTCTCCAAAGCGCTGGAGACGAGATGATGATGCTGGAGCAGGAGGAGCTGGTGTAGCTGCGGCTGCTGGAAGCAGATCTGCTGCAGGTGATGCATACAACAGAGCTGCAGGCAAGGATGCAGTGCCTCCCTCCTACCATTCCAAGAGAGGGAATGAAAGCCAGCAGTAAGACTCAAGGAAGAGGATGAGCGGGGCCGAGACTAAAAGGCATCAAAGAACAGAAGAAGATCAATATGCCTGGATGCAAAGGCTCGGTGTAATTGGTGAGAGGAGAGTTTTTGCCAGAGACCTCTACCAATATCTCCCTCAAGAAATCCCTCGCCTTGATACTGAAAACATATCTGCTAAAGTATCTGTGTTGATGGATCAAAGGCTTGAAGGAGAAAACATGACCTGGAGATTTGACATATTTAAGGCGGTCAAGCTATCTACTGACAAGAATCCATCATTTGAGGAGATCACCCTGTATAAACAATCAGAATACCTCAGATACTTCAGATTTCTGTGCAGAAAAAGCAAATTCAGCAGATATCACACTTGTAAATCTGCACTGAAGAGATATGAGTAGCTTACTAAGGATGGAGTGCTAGAAATTCAAAATTTCTATGTAAACCTAGTGAAGCAAGGCAGGATTGTACCTTACTGTGAGGACTTCTGGCTTAGATAGATTCAGATTCCAGTGATCAAAGAGAAGCTAGATCAGTCCTATCAGGAATCCATCAGAGACTGGTGGAAGGGATCAAGAGAAAGAGAAGGCCTTGAAAGATTCGCTGAAAGAAGACTTGAAGATTCGTCTACAAAAAGGTCCCTGTTTTAGTAATTAATATACTCTCTTGTGTTCTCTTTTGTAATATATGCCTTGTAAAATTTCTTTCAGTTAATGAAGAAATTTTCTTTTTTATTTCTGTTTAAAGTTCAACCCTTATGAACTTATGCATGCTTTTTATGTTTTCCTGACGATATGTGATGAAGGAATAGCATGATACATCTCTGATGAATCCAGGTTTAGATTATATCTTATCAAAGCTGATCAAGTATGTAATCCTGATAAATCATATGATAATGTAAGAATGAAAAGTTCTTCATGAACGAAATAATGTAAAAGTTTGTCATCATCAAAAAGGGGAAAATTGTTGGGATTTCGATGTTTAGATTTTGATGAGACAAAACATATATGTACTAGGAAGTTCTGAGTACCCCATTCTTCACAATGTTTAAGTGAAATCATAGACTAGTTTTGAGTCTGGTTTTAAGTGCTGAAAGATGGAGGTTTTCATAAGTTACTAAACTGTATGGAGCTTATCGGAAAGATGCTGCTGTAAGAAAGTAGATACAGTATCGCTACAAGAAGGCAGTTACAACACCGCACTAAAGTAAGAAAGAACGGCGTGCAGCATCGCTGCAAGAAATGGATACAGGAGTACTATAAGAAAAAGTTACAATAATACTGCCTGAAGCTACTGCAAGAAGGTCTAAGTTACGGTAGCACTGTAAGAAGACATCAGCTGCAAACAGACCTAGGATACAGCGTAGAGCCTACTGTTCAAACAACCATACAACGTCTATCACAAATAAGAAGTATCCTGCAATCCAAGGAAAGATAAATGCAGTACAAGGAACGAAGATCCAAGTAAGAATAAATAGAGCCGTTCGAGACAAGATCAAAGTTGCAGACACGGAGCCAATACAAAGATGCCACGTGGATTGACGCACTGCAGAAAGCTGCTTGCCGCAACTGTCGCATTAAATGCTCCGAAAAAGAAAGTCAAGTCGTATTAAATGTGAACCATGCCTTTGGTTAGACTACTTCAAATTCAAAAGAGAAGACATCTCCTTCAACAGATATCTTCTCCTACAAGTATAAATAGAGGATGAGAAACACTGAAGCTCGTTACTGTAACATTTGCGCAAAAACTCACAAGCTTTTAAGTTACAAACATTCAAGTCTACCATCAGTTTCAGTCACTCAACCTCTCAGAAGTGAAGCAAGTTCAAGCTGAAAGATCCCTCGAAGGATTCAAAAGCTCACTTCGTCGCACCAGTTGAAGAAAACAAACAAATATATTTTTAACCTTGTTGCTGTGTGCTTAGGTTGTTTTAGAGGTGTCAAACAGTTGATATGAGAGATCCTTGCTGTTTGTATAGTTGTCTAATTGTTAGGCAGCTTCCTTGTGTGGGAGTGTAGAACCCTGTGTTGGTTAGCCTTTGGAGTTTGCAGGTGCTGTGTGTACGCTGGACTTCAGTAGGTTGTTACTTTGTAAAGTTGATAGATTGTTAGGAAGGTCCTGTACTTCAATCTTGCTTAATAAAGTTCCTGCTCGAGGAGCAGTAGAGTGGACGTAGAAGGATTACACCACCTTCGAACCACTATAAACCATAAGTGTCTTATTACTTTCTTATCTGTGCTTAATTCATTTTCATATATCTATCTCATAAGCATAAAACATTTTAAAAAGGATCATATTTGAGAAAACCAGCCTTGTGTTACAAATCGTAATTTTCCGTTGCGTATAAACTCTAGTTACAGCGTGCAGCACTGCATCCTAGTGCTGTAAGCAGTAACTGTCTGGCGTTGCAAGTTCAAGTAATTTGCAGAGCAGAAAGGTTTTTCGAAAGATTTACAAAATTGATCAAGATTCATTCACCCTCCCTCTGAACCTCGGACACCACTTGGGACCAATAACATCTTTGTATTGGCTCCATTTCTACAACTTTGATCTTGTCTCGAATGGCTCTATTTATTCTTGCTTGGATCTTCGTTCCGCGTACTGTATTTATCCTTCCTCGGATTACAGGATACTTCTCTTGTTTATCATTGGCGCTGTTGACTGTTTGGACAGTAAGCTTTGCGCTGTGTTCTAGGTCTTCTTGCAGCTGATACTCTCTTGCAGTGCTGCTATAACTAAGACTTGCTTGCAGTATCTTCGGGCAGTACTGCTGTATCTTTTTCTTGCAGTACTCCTGTATCCTATTCTTGTAGCGATGTTGCACGCCGTTCTTTCTTACTTTGCTACAGTGCTGTAACTGCTTTCTTGCAGCAGCTTCTTTCCGATATACTTGATGTAGCTATGTAACTTATAAAACCTTTATTTTTCAACACCTATATCTAGACTCAAAACTAGTCTATGCTTTCACTTAAACATTGTGAAAAATGGGGTACTCAAAACTTCCTATTATATATATTTTTTGTCTCATCAAAATCTAAACATTGAAATCCCAACAATATATATATAGAAAAATGTTCAAATGCCCATTGTAGATAACTCTTAATATGTCCACCAATGACGTGTAATGATCATATCCTCTTATTATATAAAAAGTGAAATTAATAGATATTCTGAATTCTTGAAAAATCAACCGTGGACAAATATTAATGTGCCCATAATGAGTAGATGAGCACGACAATATATATATAAACAAAATATTATGTTGAAAATAAATGGAGTAAATTTCCTACCCATAAAATATTTCCATTTTAAGAAATCTCATTTATTACCTTTCATTTTGCATTTATTGCATAGGAATTCAAATTATAAATAAATAAAATTTAATTTAGAAAATCCTATCTATAACATTTACTTTGTATTTACTGTATAAAAACTCCAAAATAAAAATAAATAAATGAAAGGGAGAAAAAAAGAATTGAGGGGAATGAGCACGGGTGGAAGGGGCTGGTGTAGGCTGGTTCGATACAGTATATCGATTTTTTTTACCATAACGTATACCGTATCTACCGTACCGAAATTTACGGTATGCCAAAAGACATATCGATACCGTACCGAAATTTTTGATATACCAAATTTTAGTATACCGAATTTTGGTATACCGAATTTTTGGTATATTGATAACCTATACCGTTTGATATCGAATTATCGAATTTTTCGGTATATCGAAATTTACCGTCATACCACTGAAAATTACCGAAAATATCGAAATTTATCAAAAATTATCAAAATAGATATATATATATATATTGTTAATATTAATATATTTAGGTGTATACCGAAATATTCTAAATCGCCATACCGATACCAGATCAAAATTTTTGGTATGCCAAAATTTTCGACATTTTTGGTATTTTTTGACACGGTATATGCGGTATACTGAAATTTCTAGTATTTTGCCCAGCTCTAGACTAGTGTGGTCGAGGTAGGGATGGTATATTTTATATTTTTCATCATTTTTGTAAGTACAATAATTATTTATTTTAAATCAAATTTTAATGAAATTAATCATTTTTTAATGATCATTAATTTGATATTCATATTACATATATACAAATAAAAAATCGAAATGTATGTTTGTGAGTTTGAATGGTTTTTGTTTCTTCTAAACGGTTTTATGATAAATGACAAATGTTATAAGTAATTTATTATAAATTAATATTAAATGTAGAAATAAAAAGATACAAATAGAAAATTAAATAAATAATATTTATAAAAAATTAGATAAAAAAATATAGTCGCAAATTAAACTTCTGCATTTGAAATGCATTTTTAATGAATATGTTTCATATTTATTCTTTTGACATTTTGTTTGTTGTCATGTTTTTCTTTTGCTTATTTATATTTTTGATGGAGGTGGCCATGGGGTTGGATGGGGTGATTTTTTTTTTTTTGACAAGGGGGTGATTTTTTGTTTCTTACTTGAAATATTAATTATTAAATGTTAGATTAAGTCCAATTTTAAATAACCTTCACTTGTGTTTGATATATGATTATTATTTATAGTTTTATTTATTAAATGTTAGATTAAGTCCAATTTTAAATAAATTTTTATTTGAAAACGTTGCAAGCTATTTTGATGTATTTGATAAGTTGATAATTTTTTTTATTGAATTTATAACATTTGAGTTATTTATGTAAATTGGACCAAAAATTTCATTAAATTGTGTCTATTCAGAGTTATGAATCTTAATAAAATATAACATTTAGTTATCCCAATTCTTAAATTTATATCGTTTCCAATATACATAACATATTTTTAGGTATTAAATTTATTTTTTAAAATTTCAATTACCGTATTATGTTATAACACTTTGTTGTTGTTGTTGTGATACTAA
Source organism: Scutellaria barbata (assembly GCA_028654395.1). NCBI lineage: Eukaryota > Viridiplantae > Streptophyta > Magnoliopsida > Lamiales > Lamiaceae > Scutellaria > Scutellaria barbata. Next base: position 17,339,100 of record CM053650.1, read on the forward strand.
ATGTAATTTATTGTGAGTTTTAAGTACTTAATGGGTGTACCAATTTGATCGAAATTTTCATTTTTATCTATATCATATTTCAAATATAGACTTTTCAATTTGATTGTTTAATCTATACATGTGTACGTTATTTTTTGTATTTCAAATTTCTAATATTATCAAATCTTATTGTTTAGAATAACATAAATTTAAAGTAAAAAAATCTAGCTTTGTATTAATATAAAATATTATATTTATGTTAAAATAATACATCATTACATCACTATAATTTTTAAATAATTAGATAATATATAACAAATGGGAATTGTTGGTCCCAAGTGATTCGTAGGTTTAGAGGGGGTTGAATGAACCTTCATCAATTTTGAAAATCTTTTTCAAACTTACTATTCTACAAGTTATTTGAACTTACAACACCAGCAGTTACTGCTTACAGCACTAGGATGCAGTGTTTGCTGCACGTTGTAACTTAGAGTTTTATGCAGCGAAAATTAAGTTTTGACTGAAGGCTTGTTTTTTCAAGAATGCTTTTCTTTTAAAGATTCTTTTATGCAAATGACAAGATATATATATATATATATATATATGATGTATATATATATATGATGCAGCACAAATAAATATATAAAACAATAAAACACTTATGACTTATAGTGGTTCGAAGGTGGTGTAATCCTTCTACGTCCACTCTACTACTCCTCGAGCAGGAACTTCGTTAAGCAAGATTGGTTTACATCATATCACCTAACAATCTATCAATCTAACGAGTTAACACCTATTAGAACCCAGCGTACACACAACAACTGCAAATTCTAAAGGCAAACCCATACAGGATTTCTACACTCCCACACAAGGTAGTTGTCTATCACCTAGACAACTATACAAATAGTAAGGATAAATCCTATCAACTGTGGACACCTAAAACAACCTAGCACACAATAACAAGGTTAAAGTATATATGGATTTCTTCAACTGGTACAGCGAAGTGAACTTCTGAATCCTTTTTCGAATCTTTCAAGTTGAGCTTTGTTCACTTCACTTTAGGTCGAGTAATTGAAACTATAGAAATGCTTGGAGAATATTGTTTGAAAATGCTTAGACTTGTTTGAGCGCAAATATTTCAGTAACCAGCTTCAATGTAGCTCGACTTCTATTTATACTTGTGTTGGGATTTCAGTGTTTAGATTTTGATGAGACAAACCAATCATGTAATATGAAGTTTTGAGTACTCCATTCTCACATTGTTTAAGTGAATAAATAGACTAGAATTGAGTCTTGAGTCAAAGATTGAAATGGAGGTTAAAAGAGGATAAAGCTGCATTTAAGCTTTAAAGGAAGATATCGCTGCAAGACGGCAGGATACAGTATCGCTGCATAAAGGCAGGATACAGCATTGTTGGAAGAAGAAAGGAAGAGCAAAGCATAAATAAGGCTGTACTTCAATACAGCAAAACGAGAAAGAACGGCGTGCAGCAACGCTGCAAGAAAAGGATACAGAAGTACTGCTAGAACGTAGTTACAGCAGCACTGACAGATGATACTGCAATCAGGTCTAAAATACAGCAGCACTGAAAGAATGCATCAGCTGCATAAGGAACAAGAATACATCGCAGACTTACAGGACAGTTAAGTAATACAGCGCCAACTACAAGACGAAGTATCCTGCAAATCCCAAGAAGGATAAATGCAGTACGAGGAACGGAGATTCAAGCAGGGATAATAGAGCCGTTCAAGAAAAAGTCAAAGTAGTAGACACGGAGCCAATGAAAAGATGCCAACTGGACTGACGCACTGCAGAAAGCTGCGAGCCGCAACTACCGCATTAAATGCTCCGAAAGGAAAAGTCAAGTCGCATTAAATGCGAACCATACTTTGGCCAGACTAATTCAAATTCAAAAGAGGGATGTCTCCTTCAACGGACATCTTCTCCTACAAGTATAAATAGAGGTCGAGGAGAACTGAAGCTGGTTACTGATACTGTCACTGTTACTAAAACATTTGCGCGAAAGTTTCAAGCTTACAAAGTTCAAGCATTCAGACCAACAGTTTTAGTCACTCAACCTATCGAAGTGAAGCAAGCTCAAAGCTAAAGGATTCCTTACGGATTCAGAAGCTCACTTCGAAGCACAAGTTGAAGAAAACCTTTTTATCCTTTTAACCTTGTTGCTGTGTGCTTAGGTTGTTTTAGTGGTGTCAAGCAGTTGATAGGAGAGATCCTTGCTGTTTGTTTAGTTGTCTAAGTGTTAGGCAGCTTCCCTGTGTGGGAGTATAGAACCCTGTGTGGGTTAGCCTTTGAAGTTTGCAGTTGCTGTGTGTACGCTGGACTTCAGTAGGTGGTTTGCTTTGTAAAGTTGATAGATTGTTAGGAGAGTCCTGTAAATCAATCTTGCTTAACAAAGTTTCTGCTCGAGGAGCAGTAGAGTGGACGTAGAAGGATTACACCACCTTCGAACCACTATAAGCCATATGTGTTTTTATCGCTTTATTTATCTGCGCTTATTTTCTGCATATCTATCTATCTCTCATCATAAAACGTTTTGAAAGAAGCATTCTTGTGAAAAACAGCCTTGTGTTTAAAAGTTTATTTCCGCTGCGTACAAAACTCCAGGTTACAGCGTGCAGCACTGCATTCTAGCGCTGCAAGTAGTAACCATCTATCGCTGCAAGCTCAAGTAACTTGCAGTGCAGAACGGTTGTTTTAAAGATTCTGAAAAATCAACCAAGATTCATTCACCCCCCCTCTGAACCTCGGACCACTTGGGACCAACAAGTGGTATCAGAGCTAGTTGGGTTAAAAGGCAACTTATCTGGTCACCTACCCAGATCCACCTTGTCTCGCTGTTTTCTTTGCATTAAAATCATTTTTAAAGCATATCATGGATTCCTCCAATCATAAGCTACCTATGTTTTCCATAGAGGAATATGATGACAGGAAGATAAGAATACAGGCACACCTTTCTGCCATGAATGATGAGATGTGGACTGTCATAACTGAAGGACCGATAATCCCCATGAAGGTAAATCCAATGTATGGAAGAGACCATGCAGAAGGAGAGCAGCCACCACCAAACTTCCTGATCAAACCACGACAAGAGTGGGGAAACGAAGACAGGAAGAGAGCCAATCTGGATAATGTGGCAAATAACGCTCTATTTATTACTTTGGATAAAGGCACTTTTAGCAAAGTGAAAACTTGTTCAACATCCAAAGAAATATGGGAAAAGCTGGAGCAAATTTGTGAAGGAACTGAGCTCACCAAAGACAACAAAATCTCCAACGCTACCCAATTATTCGAGCTCTTCGAAATGAAGAATGAAGAGACTCTTGAGCAACTAGATTTGAGATTCACATCCATAGTGAATGAACTAGAAGCTCTAGCTGGGCAAACACTACACACAGAAAGAAAAAAACATGAAGGTGTTAAGAGCCCTACCAACGGAGTGGGATAGCAAGACCACTGCCATGAGAATGTCTATGAACCTGAAGTCCATGAGCACATTTGACTTATTCTCCGACTTGAAAGCATTCGAGTATGACATCAATAGAAGGAGAAATCAGTCAGAGGAGTCGATCTCCAAAGTTATAGCGCTAACCGCCAGAGGAACAAAGGATATAGCAACAGCCAGTTGCAGTAAGCAGAATGAGGATATAGCAGAAGTTGCTGAAGAGGATATGGCGCTCCTCCTAAAGAAATTCAAGAGATTCATCAAGAGCAACAACAATAGCAGCAACACCAACCTCAACAGAAAGAATGACTTCAGAAGAAGTCACCCAACCCCTCAGGTATCTTCTTCTCCACAGTCAAATACATGGAATGTTGACTTGTGTTATAATTGCAGGAAGCCTGGACACTACGCAAGGAACTGTCCTTACCCAACCGTACACAAGTATCCCGAAAGAGAAAGAGAACAAAGGAGAGATAAACGAAGAGAGGAAAAGCACAAGCTTCGAGCTCTCATAGGAGAGATGGAGAAAGCCAAGGATGCAGTAGTTCCGAATGAAGTACTGAAAGCTGCAGAATCTTCTGACAGCGACACTGAAACCTCATCCTCTGATGAAGAAGCGCTGATATGCCTGATGGCTAAAGATGGCGAGGACAGCGAAGAAGATGAGGTAATCTACCAACCGTTGTCCATACAAGCTGATGAGGAGCTGAACATGATCCAGTCCTTGAAAAGGATCATGAGTGATTTCGAGCAGATCAACTCAATTCATGAGGAACTGAAGGTTGAAAATGAGAACCTTAGAATCGATAATGAGATCCTCAAGAGCAAAAACATCGATATTGCCAGAATGCTCGCTGCACGAGAGTCTGATAACTCAAAGTGTAGTAAGCTGCAACAAGAGGTCTCTAGATTGAATCTGCTGATCACTGAGCTAAAATCTGAGAAGGAAATCTTGCAGTCCAAGATGAGTACGTTCACAAAATCTTCAAAGGACGTAAGAGATTGCATAAACCGTGTCAGAGATCCTTTTGTGATATCAGGCATAGGTTACAGCAATCAAGGCACTCAGAATACAGCAAGTACATCCAAAGCTGTAAATTTTGTTCAAGCAAAAACTCCAATGGAGAAAGAGTTACTCTGTGACTCTGAAAAGATAGTGAACAAAGCAGCAATGACGGATAAGGGGAAGAATCCCCAATGCTCAACTGCAGGGAGTAAGCCTGCATCTAAGACTTGGCTGCAGCAGAAGCCATCTGCTGCATACAGCAAAAAGATGCAGCAACCAACAAAGTTGCAGCATAGAAGAAACTTTCCCACCAATATTAAGACCTACATGTCTAAACCTCAAGGAGGATATACTCCAGGGAAGTATGGTGGAAGACCACACTATAAGGGTGTCGGTAATACACATGATGGTTATGCACACACTTCTTACAAGCAGTCTGTCAAGACAACTGCATACAGCATGAGAACCAACAAATCTTACAGTAAAGCAGTTACTGTTAAGAAAGTTTGGGTTCCCAAAGTAACTAACCCCAAAGGACCCGTATGGATATGGGTACCTAAATCTCTTTGAATTTGTTACAGGTTACAGTGCCAGGATGCGGCAGTGATGTATGGTATATCGATAGCGGCTGCTCAAGGCACATGACAGGCAATAAAGAAACGTTGAAAGACTTCCAAGAATGCAAAGGACCTAAGGTCATATTTGGTGATGATTCCAAAGGAAGCACAAAAGGAAGCGGATGCCTGGTCAAGGGGAACATAAAGATTAAAGACGTATCCTACGTAAAGGGGCTTAGATACAATCTACTAAGCATCAGTCAGTTCTGTGACAAAGGATATACAGTGGAATTCAACCTTAACAAATGCTTAATTAAGGACAGCACCACAAATGAAGTAAAGTTTACAGGAACAAGAAAAGGAAACATCTACCTAGCAGTTTGGAATTTCTCTACTCAATCAACATGCTTCATAGTGAAAAGTCCACCGGAGCTGAGCTGGTTATGGCACAAACGATTAGGCCACCTGAACTTCAAGACTATCAACAAGCTAGCAAGAAAAGGCCTCGTGAGAGAATTACCAGATGTAGCTTACAAAAATGAGAATGTCTGTGGAGCGTGTCAAAAAGGAAAGCAAGTTAAGAGCTCTTTTAAGGATAAAATTCAGAAGTCGTCTCACAGGATTCTAGATCTTCTACACATGGACCTTTTCGGACCAGTAGAACCAGTAAGCTTGAGCGGGAAGAAGTACTCCCTAGTAGTAGTGGATGACTACTCTAGATACACATGGACGATCTTTCTAGCAAAGAAGTCGGAAACTCAAGAAAAACTACCTGGCCTCATGAAGAAAATTCAAAATGAAAAGAGCTTGAGTATAGTGAAGATAAGATCAGACAGAGGAACTGAGTTCACGAATAAGTTTATAGAGAAATTCTGTTCTGACAATGGTATTCGTCATGAATACTCTGCTGCAAGAACACCTCAACAAAACGGGGTTGCTGAAAGAAGGAATAGAAGCCTCAAGGAAGCAGCAAGAACAATGATAGCAGAAGCAGAGATACCCAAGAGATTTTGGACTGAGGCAACCAACACTGCATGCTACATACAGAACAGATGTCTAATCATCAATGATCTTGACAAGACACCTTATGAAATATGGAATGGTCATACACCGAATATCTCTTATCTACACATCTTTGGATGCAGGTGTTATGTTCTCAACAATGGAAAGGAACATCTGAAAACTTTTGATGTTAAATCAGACGAAGGAGTATTTCTAGGATACTCTGCTGTAAGTAGAGTTTTCAGAGTGTTTAATAAGAGAACCCTGGTGGTAGAAGAATCTGTACATGTGGTGTTTGATGAACCACATTGTGACACGAAGAAGCTGGAAAAACCACCTGAAGAGACCTCTCCTAGAAAAGAGAATGTTGTACCATACATAGAAGGAGTTCTGCCTACAGAAGAAGATAAAGATGAAGAAGCTGTAACCTTGGATGCAGCAGACATTCTTACAGCAGCAGAACCTCCTGCATTACAGCAACATGATGAGCAAACTACACCAACTCATGTCTTTGAGCCTGACAGGACGTGGCTTAGAAATCATCCAAGAGATCTCATTATAGGAAATCCATCCATCGGTGTAAGGACAAGGAGATCCATACCATATGAAGCGATGTTTGCGTGCTTCATATCACAATCAGAGCCTAAGAATGTTGAAGAGGCACTGCAAGATAGCAACTGGGTGCAGGCCATGCAAGAAGAATTGAATGGATTTGAAAGAAATCAAGTATGGCAAACAGTTGCAAGACCAACCCATCAAGGTGTAATTGGAACAAAATGGGTGTTCAAGAACAAGCTAGATGAATCAGGAGTTGTTGTAAGAAACAAAGCAAGATTAGTTGCTAAAGGATACTGTCAGGAAGAAGAAATTGATTTTGATGAGACTGTTGCACCAGTAGCAAGGCTAGAAGCAATAAGGATTTTCTTAGCCTATGCAGCACATATGAATTTCAACGTCTATCAAATGGATGTTAAAAGCGCATTCCTGAATGGTCTCCTTACAGAGGAAGTTTACGTTGAACAACCTCCTGGTTTCGAGGATCAAGCAGAAGAAAAGGTGTTTCGATTACAAAAAGCCCTATATGGACTGAAGCAAGCACCAAGAGCTTGGTATGACACCTTATCTCTCTATCTTCTGGAAAACGGTTTTCAGAAAGGAACAATCGACAAAACGCTGTTTAGGATACAGGATGGAGAAACTGTACTTCTTGTACAAATTTATGTGGATGATATTATCTTCGGATCCACAAACAAAGAGCTATGTGAAAAGTTCTCCAACCTGATGCAGTCAAAGTTCGAGATGAGTATGATGGGAGAATTAAGTTTCTTTCTCGGACTTCAGGTAAAACAGCTACCTACAGGAACCTTCATCAACCAAGTCAAGTATACGAAGGAGCTTATCAAGAAATTTGGCATGGAGAATGGAGCAGCAACGTCCGTTCCCATGTCCACATCCATAAGTCTTGACAAAGATGAAGATGGTAAAGATGTAGACATTACCAAGTAAAGACGCCTCATTGGATCGTTGCTGTATCTCACAGCAAGCAGGCTAGACATTATGTTTGCAGTAGGAGTCTGTGCTAGATTCCAAGCAGCACCGAAGGAATCATATCTTTTAGGAGTAAAAAGGATAATTAAATATCTGAAAGGAACTCAGGAAGTCGGCCTATGGTATCCTAAGGAAGGAGGATTCAAGCTTAAAGGCTACTCCGACTCAGATTATGCAGGCTGCAAGATTGATAGAAAGAGCACAAGTGGAACGTGTCAATTTCTGGGAAATAGACTTGTCTCGTGGTTCTGCAGGAAGCAAACCTCAATTGCAACCTCTACAGCAGAAGCAGAGTATGTTGCAGCAGGAAGTTGCTGTGCGCAGATTCTCTGGATACAGCAGCAACTTAGAGATTATGGGATAGAAGAAAAAGAGACTCCAATTCTCTGTGACAATACGAGCGCTATTACAATTACCCATAATCCTGTCTTTCGCTCAAGAACAAAGCACATTGACATTCGTCATCACTGTATAAGAGATCATGTTGAGAAGAAAGACATCGTGCTAGAGAAAATTCACACGGATCTACAGCTTGCAGATATCCTTACAAAACCTTTGAGTGAATCTAGGTTTTCCATGCTTCGAAACGAGCTGGGAATCCTTAAGTTGTGAAGAAAAAGATGATGCAAGATCGCAGGGGGAACCTCTGCATGCTTGCAGGAAACAGTAAAATTGGTACTGTAAGCTACGCGTCAATACAGCACTAGGTTCAGACAGCGCTGCAACCTACATTCTTACAGTACAGCAGTTATCGAAGATCTCAAGCAGCACCAGGTTACAGCATTTATTTCAAAAGAGTATTGATTGCTCTGCAACCTCGTACTTGGTTTGCTGCAACATTAAAAAGGTATTTATTTAGGCGGCAAAGGGCATGTCTTTCAGCATTAAATGAATGACTGCGGGTGTCAGGAAATGGAAAGGGCGCTGACAGAGCCCACGCGCCAAGTAATTATTAGCGTCGATTTGACATCTCCACTTTTTCCTGAGCCACTAGATCATTTCCCTAATTTATCTCAACCGTTGATCTCGCACGTCTCTTGAGAACCGCCATAAAGACCAAACGTGCCGTTTGAAATTCACTTTTCACCATCTTCAGAGAGAGAAACGCTTTGATCGCTGAGAATTTTCTAAGTGCAAAACCCTTGTCTCTTCTCTCTCTATCTCACAAAGATTTCATCAATGGCTGCCAGAAAGACCATCGTTCTTGATGGAAGGATGATCAATAGGGAACACATCCTGGAGTCAGGGCTGTATGACAATACCCTGATCAAAAGGATTTTTGATGCTCTACAACAGACCCAAGTCTTAGGGTTGTTGACCACCGTCTACGCTGGCTTCTCCACGGAGTCAGTATAGAGATTCTACGCCTACGCTAGGCAGGCAGAGGAAAGGAACTACATCCTGTTCCGGATGGATGCAGATGGAGAGGAACGGTCGCTGACCGTTAGGGACATCTCCACCACCTTCAGCATCTCGGCTGCAGGTTTGACCCCCAGCCAGTTAGCGACGTATGGGGAAGCATCGGCTCAAGAGATGTGGGATCTCTCTCGAGCAAGGGATGCAGGGGCTGAAATCAAGAGAAGCGCCCCCAAGAAGCTCTTCAAACCGGAGTTTGAACTTCTCCACGACATCTGTGCATACTCCATCGAAGGGAGGACAGGGAGTTATGACAAATGCACAGATCTTCGGTTCTGGATCATGTCTGCAATCATGGCCGGAGAGAAGGTGAACTGGGCGAGGTTCATCATGAAGAGGCTGTGGGAGGAAGCAGAGAAGATAACGGAGCGTCGGAGCTACGGTATCACCATCTGTTCTCTGCTCTGCAAGCTTGGCCTTCAACTTGCAGCACCCGCCCCCATTCATCCTGGAAAGTATCTCGGGAAGAAGAAAAAGGGCAAGACCCAGCCGAAGGCTGCAGGAGCAGGAGTTGCTAGGAAGAAAACCAAAGACAAAAAGAATGCAACTCTTGCTCTGCAAGATGAAGTTACAGGCAGCGGGGAAGACGCTGAAGAAGAGGATCCTTCGAGTCCTCTTCCAGTTATCAAGATGAGTTCAAGGAAGGCTGTACCTGAACTTGAATCCTCTTCCCCAGATGATGACGCACCCTTGGTGAGAAGGGCTCCACGCAGCAAGAGAGCTGCTGCTGCTGTTGGGGATGTGTCACATCAGCCTGATGTGGCTGTAGTTGACCTTGGGGATAAGTCACATCAGCTTCAAGAGCTATATCAACACCGGGTCGAGCCAACTGAAGAAGAAGCTCGTCTACAAACAGAAGCTTCAGTGCTCGATCCTACCTTTCCAGCGGCTAGAAATATGGCTGCTGAGTACTCTCTTTGGAGAGAGATGCGGCTGTCTAAGGGGGAAATCCTGTTGAAGTGGAAGGATTTCTTGACAGTCGAGCAAGCTGTCCTAGAGTGGGCCAAATCAGAGGACATTCTGGCACTCCTGCAACCTGACTTTGCAGCAAGAGTACAAGAGCTCGATGGCTGCAGCGCTGCACAGGGAGCACTGGACAAAGGAAAGGGCAAGGCTCTTGCAGAATCCGACTCTGCAGAGCTGCCGATGAGAGCAGCAGTGGAAGATGTGCAGGTCTTCCTCGTCCCGGCTGCGGAGGCTGTACAAAGGGACGATGATGTCGCGTTTGCTCAAGAGCAAATCGACACCTTGGGAGTGGAGCAGGCTGAAGAAGCCATGCTGCATCTTGCGCTGCAATAGAGCCTGAAGAAAACCAGGATGCAGCACACTCCAAGGAGAATGCGGGGAGAAGGCAGTTCAAGTTCTCATCAGATGAACTCCCCTGCATACGAGCAAGTGGTTGAGGGCCTCTCCAACATTGTCACGCTGGATCGTCTGGAGGAGGAGAAAACCTAACTGCTGGATTATGGTGATTCCCCAGTTCGCGAAGATGAAGATGATGCTGCTGCAGATTCTGAGGGGGAACCATCAACCATAATCAGGGATGTCATCTCAGACATTTCCAAAATTGCCGATGAAGCATCTACGGAGGAAGTTGCAGAGGCGGCACTCCCTACACTGGACGCGACAGCAGTGCAGCCAGCAACCACCCTTCAACAAGAAGAAGGAGCTGCAGAGAAGAGCAGAGTGGAAGCTGAGATCCTAGCAGCAATAGAGGATACAGTGCTGAATACTGTGATCGCTGCAGGAAACCAAGCAGAGCTGCAAGAACCCATTCTTGCAGCAGAGGCTGTTGAAGAGATTACAGGACCGGCCGAGGAGACGGGGTCCGTTGAGAAGACCTCAGTGGAGGATGTTGTTCTGACAACACTCCCTAAGTGTGAGAAGACCTCAGGTGGGGAGGCTGTTCAGACATTATCCACTGAGGATGCTGGAGCTGAAGCCGAGGTAACCCCCAGTGCAGCTAGAGACACCTCGAGAAGAGGTTAATGCTGCAGCTGCTGTTCGCTCTCAAGAACCTTCCAAGGTTATAGCAGCAGAGGTTACTGTAGACGCAAACATGTCAGATGCCGAATTCGTAAGGATAATCAAAGCACGAAACATAGCTGTTCATGGGCCAAAATCTGGCGGAGCAGTTTCTGTTCCAGTCTTATCCAGTGAAGAGGAGGCAGAAGAAGGAGAAGAGCACCCATCCTCCAGCTCTACAAGCTCTCATGCCAGCAAGGTTGAGGATGAGGTTGCTGCAGAAATACCGGGGCAGGATGCAGCACCAGTATGCCAAGAGGTGATTCCATTTGCTGCATCCGCTGCTGCCTCGACGAGAAGGAATTCAGGGCTGACTCCTGATGAATCTATCAACAGGGTCGAGACCGCTGTTAGACATCTGCTGCATGCTCTCCAGGAGCATGAGTCTATCATGCGCAACAGTCTCAGGATCAGTGCCCAATTCCATGCTGAAACCATGACGGGTTTCAAGAAGGACCTTGAAGTGCTGCCTGATATGATCAAATCAACTCTTACTGAACATTCAAACAGGCTGTACTACGATCGGGTCAGGATGGAGAAGGAGTTGAAGGTCGAAGCTGCCCAGACGCGCTAAGAGGTCAGACAATGCAAGCTGCATGCTGAGACTGCCTCTACCAGACTCAACCATCACTCCCAAGTCCTCGAATCACTTCTGGATCGTGTCTATGATCAATCCCAAAGAACCAAAAGTGTGGACGACCGCTTGGGGAACCTGGAGCTGATTGTGGGAGAACTCAGGGACATCATGGTCCGAGCTTTCCCTCAGCATGTTGATGCTCCAGAGCCCGTCCCTGCACCGACCCGACGCCCGCGATCAAGGGCGGTCCCAGCTGCCCCTACTCAGCCCCCGGCTTTTGATGATGCCAAAAAAAGGGAAGGATTTGAAGATAAATACAGAAGCAAAGGGGCTGCTGAACCTGAAGAAGAAGAAGATGATGACCAGCAACCTCTCAGCAGGAGGAGAAGAAGGTCTGGATCATCTGCTGCTGCTGACATTCCTTCTCCGAAGAGATGGAGAAGAGATGATGATGGAGCTGGTGGAGCCGGTGCAGCTGCTGAAAGAAGATCGGCTGCAGGTTCTGCACACAGCAGAGCTGCAAGCAAGGATGCAGCACCGCCCAGCTATCATCATAAGAGAAGGGATGATAGCCAGCAGCAAGGCTCAAGGAAGAGGATGAGCGGGGACGAGTCTGAGAATCAAATGCGCCAGTACGAAGAAGCTTCAGATCCTAACGCCTGGATTCAAAGACTCGGTGTAATTGGTGAAAGAAAAATTCTTCCGAATAACTACTACCAATTCCCTCCTCAAGAAATCCCTCGCCTTGACACAGAGAATATCTCTGCTGAAGTGTTCGTGTTGATGGATCAAAGGCCTGAAGGAGAGAACATGGCTTGGAGATTCGACATCTTCAAAGAAGTCAGACTGCCTTTTGATCGGAATCCAACGTTTGAGGCGATCACCATTTTCAAACGATCAGAGTACCTCAGACACTTCAGAAAACTATGCAGGCAAGGCAAATTCAGCAAATATCATACTTGCAAGACTGCATTGAGAATGTATGAACAACTCGTTCGTGAAGGAAGTCTTGATATTCAACAGCTGTACATTGACCGAGTGAAGGAAAGGCTGATTGTACCATTCTGCGAGGACTTCTGGCTGAGATGGATTCAGATTCCTATGATCAAACACAAGCTAGAAGAGTTCTACCAAGAGTCCATCAGGGACTGGTGGAAAAGATCAAGAGGAAGGGAATGCCTTGAAAGGTTTGCAGGAAGACGATCAGACGAATCAGCAAGCAAAAGGTCTTCATTTTATTAAGTTGTATTCATATACCCTCTTGTGATCCTTGTTGTATTTTTGATGTTGTAAAAATTTCTATCTCTTAAATGAAGAAATTTTGTTTTTCTACTCTGACCAAGTTCAACTCTTATGAACTCATGCATGCTGTTTATGCTTTCCTGTTGTTTATGTTGAAAGGAATAGCATGATGCATCTCTGATGAATCCAGGACTAGAGTTATCTGTTCAAAGCTGTGCAAGCATGTAATCTGGATAAACTATATGAGTTAATGTAGAATGAAACTTCTTCATGAACGAAATATTGTAAAGGTTTTGTCATCATCAAAAAGGGGGAAATTGTTGGGATTTCAGTGTTTAGATTTTGATGAGACAAACCAATCATGTAATAGGAAGTTTTGAGTACCCCATTCTCACATTGTTTAAGTGAATAAATAGACTAGAATTGAGTCTTGAGTCAAAGATTGAAATGGAGGTTAAAAGAGGATAAAGCTGAATCTAAGCTTTAAAGGAAGATATCGCTGCAAGAAGGCAGGATACAGTATCGCTGCATAAAGGCAGGATACAGCATTGCTGGAAGAAGAAAGGAATAGCAAAACATAAATAAGGTTGTACTTCAATACAGCAAAACGAGAAAGAACGACGTGCAGCAACGCTGTAAGAAAAGGATACAAGAATACTGTTAGAACGTAGTTACAGCAGCACTGACAGATGATACTGCAATTAGGTCTAAAATACAGCAGCACTGAAAGAATGCATCAGCTGCACAAGGACCAAGGATACAGCGCAGACTTACAGGACAGTTAAGTAATACAGCGCCAACTACAAGACGAAGTATCCTGCAAATCCCAGGAAGGATAAATGCAGTACGAGGAACGGAGATCCAAGCAGGGATAATAGAGCCGTTCAAGAAAAAGTCAAAGTAGCAGACACGGAGCCAACGAAAAGATGCCAACTGGACTGACGCACTGCAGAAAGCTACGAGCCGCAACTGCCGCATTAAATGCTCCGAAAGGAAAAGTCAAGTCGCATTAAATGCGAACCATACTTTGGCCAGACTAATTCAAATTCAAAAGAGGGATGTCTCCTTCAACGGACATCTTCTCCTACAAGTATAAATAGAGGTCGAGGAGAACTGAAGCTGGTTACTGATACTGTTACTGTTACTAAAACATTTGCGTGAAAGTTTCAAGCTTACAAAGTTCAAGCATTCAAACCAACAGTTTCAGTCACTCAACCTATCGAAGTGAAGCAAGCTCAAAGCTAAAGGATTCCTTACGGATTCAGAAGCTCATTTCGAAGCACAAGTTGAAGAAAACCTTTTTATCCTTTTAACCTTGTTGCTGTGTGCTTAGGTTGTTTTAGTGGTGTCAAGCAGTTGATAGGAGAGATCCTTGCTTTTTGTTTAGTTGTCTAAGTGTTAGGCAGCTTCCCTGTGTGGGAGTATAGAACCCTGTGTGGGTTAGCCTTTGAAGTATGCAGTTGCTGTGTGTACGCTGGACTTCAGTAGGTGGTTTGCTTTGTAAAGTTGATAGATTGTTAGGAGAGTCCTGTAAATCAATCTTGCTTAACAAAGTTCCTGCTCGAGGAGCAGTAGAGTGGACGTAGAAGGATTACACCACCTTCGAACCACTATAAGCCATATGTGTTTTTATCGCTTTATTTATCTGCGCTTATTTTCTGCATATCTATCTATCTCTCATCATAAAACGTTTTGAAAGAAGCATTCTTGTGAAAAACAGCCTTGTGTTTAAAAGTTTATTTCCGCTGCGTACAAAACTCCAGGTTACAGCGTGCAGCACTGCATTCTAGCGCTGCAAGCAGTAACCATCTATCGCTGCATGCTCAAGTAACTTGCAGTGCAGAACGGTTGTTTTAAAGATTCTGAAAAATCAACCAAGGTTCATTCACCCCCCCCTCTGAACCTCGGACCACTTGGGACCAACAACTTGTAGAAAGATATCCGTTGAAGGAGATATCTCTCATTTGAAATATGTGCACTGATCAAAGGCATAGCTTGCATTTAATGCACCTTGACTTATCTTCTCAGAGCATTCAATGCGGTGGTTGCGGCTTGCAGCTTTCTGCTGCCTGTTCTGCAGCCTGTCAGGCCACGTGTTGTCTCTGCATTGGCTCTGTGTCTGCAACTTTGATCTTGTTATGAATGACTCTAATTATACTTGTTTCGTTCTTCCTTCCTCGTATTGCATTTATTCTTCTTTGAATAGTAGGGTGTTGCTTCTGTTCGTTGTGCCTTAACTTATCTTCTCAGAGCATTCAATGCGGTGGTTGCGGCTCGTAGCTTTCTATAGCCTGTCAGGTCACGTGTTGTCTCTGCATTGGCTCTGCGTCTGCAACTTTGATCTTGTTACAAACGACTCTAATTATACTTGCTTCGTTCTTCCTTTCTCGTACTGTATTTATTCTTCTTCAGATAGAAGGGTGTTGCTTCTGTTCGTTGTAGTCGAGGTTTGTTGAGTATGCAGCAAGTCATGGCTTCTGCTCTATATCCTTGATCTTCTTGCAGCAACTCCTTCCATACAGTAATGTTGTATCTTCTACTTGCAGTAGTGTTGTATCTTTTATTTGCAGCATTACTGCAACTACTTCTTGCATCGTAGTATGTTTTCTTCTTACAGCTACATTGCAGTAATCTCTTCCTGCATCCAGTATCTTTTGCTTGCAGCGATACTTGTCATTATTTCTTACTTGTTGCATTACTCTAGTTCATATCTGTAGTATCTTTATGCTTTCATCTTCTTGATGCAGTATGACCTTGTTGAGATCCTCCATCTTTCTAATCCTAAACTTACAGACTCAAATCTAGTGTATATGTTTTCATTTAAACACTATGAAAAATGGGGTACTCAAACTTCCTATTACAAATGTGGTTTGTCTCATCAAAATCTAAACATCAAAATCTCAACAATTTCCCCCTTTTTAATGATGACAAAACCCTTTACATTATTTCGTTTATGAAGGAAGTTTTTACTTTGCACTTATCTTTTTTTGTTCAGGAATTACAGATATGTTCTAAGAAAGATAAGATAATCCTGGATTCATCAGTGATGTATCATTTCTAACCTTCAACACAAATCAGTAAGATTAACTAAGCATACAAAGATTTATAAGGAATGAACTTGATCATAAAGTAGGAAATAAAATTTCTTCATTAAGAGATAGAAATTTTACAAAGAGTGAAAACTATACACAAAAACATATACAAAAATATCTTGCAGCAACTACTGCTGAAATAGGGACCTCCTTGTTGAAGATTCTTCAGGTCTTCTTTCTTGCTCATCCTTTTTTCTTGAGCCCTTCCATCAATCTCGAATGGACCCGTAATAGGATTCTTCCAGCTTTTGCTTGATCTTTAGAATTTGAATCCATCTCAATCAAAAGTCTTCATAAAAAGGCACTATCTTTCCTTACTTCACTAGGTTTAAGTATCTTGTCTGAATCTTTAGCTCTCCATCCCTAGCAAGCTATTCATATCTTCTCAATGCAGATTGACAAGTATTAAACTTTCTGAAGAAGCCCTCTCTGCAGAGATACCTGAAGCATCTAAGGTACTCTAATCTTTCAATACAGATTGACAAGTATTAAACTTTCTGAAGAAGCCCTCTCTACAGAGATACCTGAAGTATTTGAGGTACTCTGATCTTTTGTACAAAGTAATCGACTCAAATGATGGATTCCTATCAGTAGGCAATCTAATTGTCTTGAAGATGTTAAAGCTCCAGGCCATGTTCTCTCTTTTAGGCCTCTGATCCATTAATATAGATACTTCAGCAGATATGTTATCTGTGTCGAGTCATGGAATTTCTTGAGGGGGTATTGGTAAAGAGCTCTATTTACATCTTGCATTATCTTCGGTTTGCTCTCACCAATCACTCCAAGCCTCTGCATCCAAACATTTTCTTCTTGTTCTGCTTTGACTCTTTTAGCCCTTTGAGCAGCCATCTTCTCATTATAATGCCTTTCAGCTTCAGCTATGCTCACCCTCTTTCTGGAGCCTTATTGCTGATCTTCTCTTCCTCTCTTGGTGCTGTAAGAAGAGGGAGGTGCTGCATCTTTTCTTACAAGGGCACTGTATGCAGCGCCTTCAACTGGTCTGGATGCAGCTGCTGCACCACCAGCTCCTCTTTTTCCTTGATCATCTATTCTCCATCTCTTTGGAGAGGGAACATCAGCAGCAGCAGATGACCTTGATCTTCTTCTTCTGCTGCTTAAAGGCTGGTCATCTTCTTCTTCATCTTCCTCCCATGATCTCCTGTATCTATCTGGAAATCCTTACCCCTTTTTGGTATCATAAAAAACCGGGGTTGGAGTAGGGACTGCTCTTGTTATAGAAGACCTTGGTCTTCTTATAGGAGCAGGGGTTTGCCTAGCTGACGGCTGGTCTCCTTGAGTATGTTGGGGGAATGCATTGACCACCATATCTTGCAGCTCACCGACTATCATCTCCAAGTTGCCCAGCCTGTCATCAACACTCTTGGTTCTCTGAGATTGATCAAGAACATTGTCCAAGAGTGTCTCCAACAGCATGTACTACAAGAATTTTTGTCTTTAACAACCCCTCTTTAACAACCCTTTTAATGAATTTGTGTTGTCTTTTGGGTTTTTATAACCCTTTTTCAGAAAAGCGTTGTCTTTTTTTCAAAAATTCGCCATACGACAACGGTAAAAAATGAAACGACAACGCTTTTTAAGAAGGGTTGTTAAATGACGTTTTTTTGGCTATACGACAACCCTTTTTCGCAACGCTTTTGAGCGTTGTCGTTTCTTAGAATTTTTTTTTTTACAACCCATTATGCAACCCTTTTTAAGTAGAGTTGTTAAATGGCATTTTTTTGGCTATACGACAACCCTTTTTTGCAACGCTTTTGAGCGTTGTCTTTTCTTAAAACATTTTTTTTTATTTTACAACCCATTATGCAATAATTATTTTTTAATATAATTATTTTTTAATTAACTTAAATTTAATACATTTAATTAATTTATAATGTTATCTTATATTACATTATTTGCATTAATATTATCTTATATGAACAAATTCATTATTTTAGAAAATAGTATTTTTATAAAATACTATTTTGAATTAATTAACAAATTAATTACACCTAATTAAGTATTACTCTCATCCTATTATATAATAATACAAAATTTGAATATTATTTTAAAACATGATTCGAAAATTGTATTTTATAATTCATAATTCATAAATTATGAATGTTTTTTGTAAAAAAAAATAAAGATAAAATTATTGTGTTTTAAAATTAATACAAAAAACATAAAAAAAGATACATATATATATATATATATATCAATTAATTAAGAATATATAAAAAATTTAATTATACAAGGATAAAAAAAATATACATTTATTTATTTGAAAAATATAAAAATTTGTATTACATAATAATATAAAAATTATATATTATTATTTTAGAAAATAAAGATAAAATGAGTTTGGTTTTAATTTGAACCAAAAATTATTTTACAACAAAAAAAAAAACAATACATATATTAATTTGAAAAATAAAAAAATTTGTATTACATAATAATATAAAAATTATATATTATTATTTTAGAAAATAAAGATAAAATGAGTTTGGTTTTAATTTGAACCAAAAATTATTTTACAAAAAAAAAAAAAACAATACATATATTTATTTGAAAAATATAAAAATTTGTATTACATAATAATATAAAAATTATATATTATTATTTTAGAAAATAAAGATAAAATGAGTTTGGTTTTAATTTGAACCAAAAATTATTTTACAACAAAAAAAAAAACAATACATATATTAATTTGAAAAATATAAAAATTTGTATTACATAATAATATAGAAATTATATATTATTATATTAGAAAATAAATATAAATTAGTTTGGTTTTAAAATTAATACCAAAAACATAAATTATTTTATAAAATTATTTTATAAAATAAAAAAAAGATATAAAAATGATTAATTAAAAGAATAATATGAAAAAAAAATTTAAATATGTGTAATTGAACGATAAACTATTTTTCAAAATAAAAAAACATACATATATTAATTGGTCAATACAATTTTTTTTATATAATAATACAAAATTTATATATTATTTTAATTAAATTAAAGTTGAAAATTTTAATTATTTTATGATGTTATTTTATATTATTTGCATTAATATTATCTTATATATATGAACAAACTCATAATTTTAAAAAATTAGTATGTTTATAACATATATTAAAAATATGCACTAGTATACTTTATGATTGTCTTAATATGAAATTAGATTAAATATTATTAAACATATTAATTATTCATTAATCTTCCAATTATATATTAATTAGTCATTAATTATATATGTATATATATATTATTAGTTAATAAAAGAAATACATATATAATATAAACACAAAAGCACTAATAGCCTAGTGGTTCATGGTCTTACAAAGGTCACGAGTTCGAATCCTAGACAACGCATATTTTTTCTCATGATGTGGAAGATGATGTGGCAATGATGTGTCCAAAATATGTTGATGACATGTCACTTTTTTGATTTTTTTTAGGATATGACAACGCTAAAAAGCGTTGTCGTATCGAGATACGACAACGCTTTTTGGTGCGTTGTCGTTGTGCGAAATTTTTTTTGCAACCCTGCCTACGACAACGGTAAAAATTCCTCTTTAACAACGGTTTTTAACCGTTGTTAAAGCCCGAAATTCTTGTAGTGATGGAGTGGTTGTGAAGAGTTTCTGCAACCACATTAATCGAATTCTTACACATCTTTATCTCTGCGCGGCTGATTGCAGCTTCTCTCTTCAACTCTCCCTTCATCCGAATCTTATCCCTATACAGCTTGTTGGTTTGATTGTTGATGCTGTAATGTAGTTTCTCAGGGATGACTTCAATATCTTTCTTGAAGCGGTCATGGTTGCAGCGTGGAACCTGCCACTTAGGCGCATACTGCTCTGCATGTTAGACTCGTGTTCTTGCAATGCTTGTAGCAGATGTCTAACAGCAGCAACAATTTTATCAATTAATTCATCAGTTGACAGTCCACCTGCTCTTCCTTATCTTATCCTAGAAGCCGGTGCAACATAAGGAATTATAGCTTGAGAAGGTTGTGCTGCATTCAGCTCTGAGTCTTCGGTTTCGTCTTCATCATCATCATCATCTGCATCCTCATCAGAGCTCCTTATCGAGCATGATCCTCTGAAAAAAGTGAACTTCTCATTGAATTTAGAGGTAGGATCTTCATCTGCTTCTTCCTCATCGGCCTCCTCAGTAGTCTCTACTACTGTATCCTGGATGGATTCAGGTAAGCTTGCAATAGTAGCAGCATCAACCTCCTCATTAGGTGTCTCTAGCTGTGTAGGGTTTACTTCGGCCACTTCATCTTCTGTATCCTCTGAGGGTACTGTCTCAACAGCCGCCCCTCCAAAGGTCTTCAGCTCCTCAGGGAGTGATGTCTCAACAGCCGCCTCATCTGAGGTCTTCTGTAGGGACACCATCTCAATGACTAGTTCTGTAATTTCAACAGCTTTCTCTACAAGATTCTCTTCTTACAGCACTGGTAGGTTTCTTGCAGCTTCTACAGTTTGTAGCACTGTAAACTCGACTGCTGCAAGAATCTCAGCATCCATCTTTAGACTTGATTCAGTTGTTTCTTCAAGGATGTCTGCTTGTTGTACTGCTATCTCTATCAGTACAGGGAGTCCTGCTTCCGCAACTTCCTCTGTGGTCGCATCATAGACAATCTCAGTCTCTGTAATATCAGAGAGTACATCTCTAATAATCACGGATGGTTCCCCCTGAGGTGAAGCTGTAGCAGCTCAGGATAGACGTGTACTGGAGAATCACCGTAGTCAAGTAGCTGAGTCTCCTCCTCCTCTAAAGGTTAAAGACAGACTAGTGTTGAGAGACCCTCAACTACTTGCTCGTATGCAGGGAAGCTTGAGTTATGACTTGAACTTCATTCTCCCCGCATCCTTCTTGGAGTGTGTTGTATCCTAGTCTCTTTCACACTAGTTTGTAACGCTAGTTGCAGTATCGCTTCTTCAGCCTGCTCCACTCCAAGAGTGTTGATTTGCTCTTCAGCAAATACAATATCGTCGCCCCTTCTTACAGCCTCTGTAGCCGGGGCTAGAAAGACCTACACATCTTCCCTTGCTACTTTCATCGGCAGCTCAGTAGACTTCGACTCCATTGCAGCAGTCTTTTCTTATCTTTATCCAGTGCTCCCAGAGCAGTAGTTTCTCTTGATCTTTCTTGAACAAACGCTGCAAACTCAGGTTGCAGTAGATGGAGGATATCTTCTATTTGAGCCCACTTCAGGACAGTCTTCTCTATTGCAAGATACTCTTTACACTGCAGCAGAGTTTCCCCCTTAGACAGTCCAGAGACTGTATTTCTGCTCTATCTCATCTCCAGCAGCTGGAAAGGTTGGATCGATTAGACCTCTTGCAGCAGCTCCTTGTTCATGCGAGTTACGCATATGCTGCTCATCTGACTCAATCTCTGCTACAACTATTGTCATTCTTACAGCAACAGGTTGGGGATTGTCTCGCAAATGTTGTTCCTCTGCTGCAATTATTGTTCTTACAGCAGCTGCAACAGCTTTTTTCTTACTGCGCAAAGAGATAAACTTTTTGATGACGGGAAATGAGTTGTCTTCTAAGCTGAGGGGCAGGGCCTCTTGCCTAAGTTCTTCCTGTTCTGCCCCACTGCTTACAGCTTCATCTTGAAGGCCCAAGGTTGCAGTTGTTGTATCCTTAGTTTTCTTCCATGCAACCCCAGCAACTTTACAAGCAGCACCCTTCTTCAGGGTCTTACCATTCTTCTTCTCTCTAATATATTTGTCAATGGGGATGGGGGTAGGGGTAATCAACTGCAAACCAAGCTTGTAGAGGAGAGAGCAGATGGTGATGCCATAGCTCATCCTGGCAATGGTCTTCTCTGCCTCCTCCCATATCCTCTTCAGGATGAACCTGACCCAGTTCACTTTCTCTCCGGCCATGATTGCAGACATGATCCTGAAGCGGAGGTCTGTGCACTTTTCATAGCTCTTTGTTCTGCCTTTAATGGAGTATGCACTGATATCATGAAGAAACTCAAACTCTGGCTTGAAGAGTTTCTTCGAGGCGCTTCTCTTAACTTCGGCCCCAGCATCTCTTATCCTGAAAAGATTCCATATCTTCTGAGAGATATCTTCATCGTATGTCAAGAGTTGACTGAGGGTCAACCCTTCTGAAGAAATACTGAAGGCAGCGGTGATGTCCCTCATAGATAGCTCCATGTCCTCCTCATCTTTATCCATCCTAAATAGAATGAAGAACCTCCTCTCCTCGTCCCTTCTAGTGAACACATAGAACTCTGGACCGATTCTACGGAGAATCCGATGTAGATGGTGGTTAGGAGCTCTAGAATCTGGGTCCTTTCCAAGGCTTCAAAAATTCTTGTGATTATGGAGTTGTCGTATATTTCAGTGGCGTAAACATGCTCCTGGTTGACCAGACGTTCCTCAAGAACAATGGTTTGTCTAGCAGCCATTGTAGATGTGAGAAAGGTTCTGAAAATTTTAGAAAGAGAGAGACTTCTCTTTGCTTGAAACTTAGGAAATGTTTTGAGAATGATCAGGTTATGGTATCAAGAGGAAAGTTTAAAAGACGTGTAGTAAGATCAATGACTGAGATTAAAAGATTAAAGTTGATCTTACGGTCCTTATAAAAATGCGGAGGAGTCAAAGTGTAAATACACAAAACTTAGCAGTTATGGCCTCTGACCTCATCTTTTCGAATCCTGATACACGCAATCTTGCATTAAATGTGAGGAAAGACATACATTTTACCGCCTAATTTATTACTTTTTAAAGTTACAACATCCTAGTACGAGGTTGCAGAACATTAAATACTCTAAGAAATAAATGTTGTAACCTTCTTACTTACTAACCATGCTGTAAGAATTAATAATGCAGTGCTGTATGAAGCCGCATCTTACAGTGCGATACTTAGAGCTTCTCGCAAGGTTGCAGGGATTCTCCCTGAGCTTCTTCAACTTCTTTTTCACTCACAACTTCAAAATTCCTAGCTCGTTTCTTAGTATTGAAAACCTCGACTCACATAAGGGCTTGGTGAATATATCAGCTAGCTGGAGATCTGTATGAACTTTCTCTAGCATGACATCTTTCTTTTCAACGTGATCTCTTATAAAGTGATGTCTGATGTCAATGTACTTTGTTCTTAAGTGAAAGACTGGATTATGGGTAATTGAGGTTCGGGGGTGTGTGTGAATGAACCTTCATCGATTTTGAAATCTTTTTCAAACTTACCGTTCTGCAAGTTACTTGAACTTACAGTACCAGCAGTTACTGCTTACAATACTAAGATGCATTGATGCACGCTGTAACATAGAGTTTTGTGCAGCGAAAATTAAATTTTGACTAAAGGCTTGTTTTCTCAAGAATGCTTTTCTTTTAAAGATTCTTTTATGCAAATGACAAGATATATATGTGATGCAGCATAGATAAATATAAAGTAATAAAACACTTATGGCTTATAATGGTTCGAAGGTAGTGTAATCCTTTTACGTCCACTTTACTGCTCCTCAAGCAGGAATTTGGTTAAACAAGATTGGTTTACAGGATATCACCTAACAATCTATTAATCTAACGAGTTAACACCCACTAGAACCCAGCGTACACACATCAACTGCAAGTTCTAAAGGCAAACCCACACAGGATTTCTACACTCCCACACAGGGAAGTTGCCTATCACCTAGACAACTATACCAACAGTAATGATAAATCCTATCAACTGTGGACACCTAAAACAACCTAGCACACAATAACAAGGTTAAAGTATATATGATTTTCTTCAACTGGTGCAGCGAAGTGAACTTCTGAATCATTTTTCGGATCTTTCAGGTTGAGCTTTGTTCACTTCACTTTAGGTCAAGTGATTGAAACTGTAGGAATGCTTGAGAGAATATTGCTTGAAAATGCTTAGACTTGTTTGAGTACAAATGTTTCAGTAACCAGCTTCAGTGTAGCTCGACCTCTATTTATACTTGTAGAAATATATCCGTTGAAGGAGATATCTCTCATTTGAAATATGTGCACTGATCAAAGGCATGACTTGCATTTAATGTGCCTTGACTTATCTTCTCAGAGCATTCAATGTGGTGGTTGCGGCTCGCAGCTTTCTGCAGCCTGTTAGGCCACATGTCGTCTCTGTATTGGCTCTGCGTCTGCAACTTTGATCTTATTTCGAACAACTCTAATTATACTTCTTCGTTCTTCATTTCTCGTACTGCATTTATTCTTCCTCAGATAGCAGGGTGTTGTTTTTGTTCGTTGTAGTCGAGGTTTGTTGAGCATGCAGCAAGTCATGGCTTTTGCTCTGTATCCTTGATTTTCTTGCAGCAACTCCATCCATACAGTACTGTTGTATCTTCTACTTGCAGTAGTGTTGTATCTTCTATTTGCAGCATTAATGCAACTACTTCTTGCAGCGTAGTATTTTTTCTTCTTACAGCTGCATTGCAGTAAATTCTTCCTGCATCCAATATCTTTTGCTTGCAGCGATGCTTGCAGTTCTTTCTTACTTGCTGTATTACTGCAGTTCATACTTGCAATATCTTTATACTTTGATCTTCTTAATGCAGCACGGTCTTGTTGAGATCCTCCATTTTTCCGATCCTAAACTTATAGACTCAAATCTTGCCTATATGATTTCACTTAAACACTGTGAAAAATGGGGTACTCTAACTTTCTATTACAAAGATGGTGTATCTTATCAAAATCTAAATATCGAAATTCCAATAGATACAGTACTAGTTTAACATAACAAAGTATACTTTTACTATAATTGTCACGTAAATATCGACAAATTAAATTTGTGCATGAATAATTTAAGGGGTATATATATGTGTTTATATATAAATTAATCAATATTACATCAAAAAATATATATAATAAAATAATATATGATAAAATAATACTAAACACCCGATTGCAGTATAATTACTTGTATAGTTTGGATGCAATTAACTCTTTTCCAATATTAATTAATGTTTTAATTCCAATAAATCTCAATTATATTAAACTAAATTTTCCTTTCTTTGTACAGGTCTTTTTCCATTTCAAGTATTATATATTAAAGTATAATTAAGTTAATTAATAGCTACAGAATAGAGTAGAAAAACGTACTCCTGGATTAAAAAAAAGGTACTTTAACACATTAATGACATGATTGGTATGGTGGAATGGAATAAGGTGTGAATGGAATGAACCTAAGAATAGAATGGTGATAGGAATGGAATGATATTAAAATGTTTATTCCTATGATTGGTATCGTAGAGAAATAGGAAATGAATGAAATAATCATTATAAGTATATTTCATAATTGATAACTACAAATAAAATATTAAATTAATTTTTATTTGATCAAATTATCATTCACTATAATTTTATTTTAATATTCTTATTCCATTTAATTTAAATAATATGATATATTTAATTAATTAAAAATTATAAAAAAATTAATAATTGCACTAATTATAGGTTATACCTACCTTCAAATTTTACTATAAAACGTATATTTATTTCACTTTTAAAATGAATAATTTCTAATGACCATTTATGAGATGTAGATTAAAAAGATTTTGAAAAATAAAATTTGAAAAAAACTTGAATGTAATTTATTATTTTCGAGGAAAGACGACTACTTTAGTAAATTATCCAATTTATTTTATTAGTTTATGAATTATTTGAACAAATATTTATTTTATATTATAAAGTTTTGAATTTCCAAAATTTGAATTGATCCAATCCGTAATACCTAAATCTCTTAAGGAACCGAACTGATGTGACGGAGTAAGTCTGGAGATTATTTTTTACAATTTTCCAAAAATCTTCAAACTTTGAAGCAAATTCAGATATTATCTTATCCTCAACTTGCTCTGAACCGTGCTCACCCTTATCACTAATATTAAGGTATATCATATTTAGATATTTTATTTTATTATTAATATATTAATTTTTTATTATATAGTAGTTAATTATATTATATTTTATGATAATTTTATTAATTATTTTATATGATTTTATGCTATTAAAATAATACTTTATATTATTTAAAAAATATTTTAATTAGTTATAATTTATTTATATATTTTTATATAAACTAAACTACACTTATTTGTATTAATATTATATTCATATTATTTCTATATTTTTAAAAAAAAATTATATTCATTTTTTATTTTTATTCTATTTATCTATTTAATTTTATTATTTATTTGATATTTTTATTTTTTATTTTATATTAATTTTATATATTATATTTTTTATAAATAATTTTATATTATTATACAATTTTACATATTAATTTAATTTTGGAAAGTCAACTTGTAAAAAATTAAACTAAATAATGATAAATAATCGAATTAATAAATATAGTTCATTCATTTGTAGGTGAGGAATACATAATACCATGGGGATAGGAAGGAATGATCATTCCCTCATCCATGGTAATGACAATTCCTAAAGGAATGGTGATTCCCACTTATAAACCATACCAATCAAAGGAATGAGAATGAAGGTAGGAATAGTGATTCCATTCCCAACTCATTCCATCATACCAATCATGCCATAACTATCACATTTGATATGTATATACTTTGTCGGTGGCCCACTATTAAAAATTCCATAAATCTAATTAATACAGTATATTTTGTTTTTATGTAATTAATCACATCATAGCAATTTGATTTGGACTTTTATTGTCAAACACAAATTTTTTTTTTTGTATAATTGTGATTCGTGCATCTAATCCTACTCAATTCACACGTTGCTTCATGCACTCGCAAGCGTTCTTATACGTTTGGGTGGGTGCACTTAAACTCACCCAAATTCGCTCCAAGCAAGCTTTCCTATACGTTTGGGTGGGTGCACTTAAACTCACCCAAATTCGCTCCAAGTATTATACCTTTATGTTATGTTAAATATACATTTATGTTATGTTAGTCATACCTTTAGGGCCTTTATATTATATTAAGCATATTTTTATGTTATATTAAGTATACCTTTATGATTTTATGTTATGTTAAACATATTTTTAGGGTTTATAATGTTATGTTAAGCATATCTTTATGTTATGTTAAACATACTTTTATGTTATATTAGTCATAACTTTTAATTATATTAGTTGTACCTTTATATATTATATAAATGTATGACTAATATTATTTAAAGGTATGTGTAATATCACATAAAGATATATACATACAAATTAGGGTTTTTTGTGCTGAAATTAGGGTTTGTTTTTTTAAGTTAAAAGTATTACATAAATGTATGTTTAACATAATATAAAGATATGACTAAAATAACATAAAAGTCACGACAAAAAAAAGAAAAAAAAAAGAGAAAATGAGCGGATTCAGGTTGGATTCGCCCGACTCGACTCGACCCGACCCGCATTGTGAGGATTTATGATTCATACAACAACACACAAGTGCAACTCCTTGTCAAAATAGGACCACAATTGAGTAATATCTCAAGTTATGAGATTAGATAGAAAAATAGGATTGTATATAGAATCACTTGCAAAAGTGGTTAGAATTATGAGGCAGAAAAAATATAACAGCACGAAATGTCATCGATCCCTAGTATTCATGGAAGAATTCCTATTTATTAATCAAATTACGAGATTTAATTAATTATTTGTTTATCACTTCAATAGTTGTTAAGATGAGATAACTTTTATTTAATTTAATTAGGAAAATCAAATATGGAAATTAATATTTTTTTTTTAAAATTTCTATTTATTAATTTCTTAAAACCCATTGAAATTCCTATATATTTATCTCTTCACCGAATATGTTAAAGAGTGGGTCTCCCGTGCAACTGGTGTGCAATCTAGTCAACCAGAATCGAGCCAAATTCATGTGTTTGTTTTTCTTTTTGAATTCATGTGTTACCTTTAATTTATGTTTAATATGATTTTTATGTTGTATTAGTATGATTTTTATATACGAATATCCTTACTTTTATATATTATTTTAACTTCAAAAAGAAGAAGAATTTGTGTATAATTTGTACATATATACATTTATGTGATATTACATATACATTTGTATCAATATAGTCACACATTTATGAAATATAAAGGTTGAACTAACATAATTAAAAAATATGACCAACATAACTAAAATGTATTATTAATGTGTGTATAAAAAATGTAAATGTATTAATGACATAACATTAATGTATGAAAGTTATAAGTAAAAGTATACATATTTTTTCCGAAAATGCAAAAAATAAACTGTGTGATGCCCTTTTTAGGATGCATGGAGAAGCGTGGAGGCATGTTCCAGGTCGGATTGACCCAAATTATTCGTGCATCAATTGCACATGAATTTTGTTGTATATTAAATTGTATCGATATATATAGATATATATATATATATATATATAAATTAAAATTTTTAATACTCTTATCATTTAAGGAAAAACTTGAAGTGATTGTTATTATTTTAGATAATATGTACTATAAAAGGAAAAGTCTAACTAAAACTTTGGTGATAAAATTTAGAGAAAATTTCAATTATTGTCATGTATATTAGGCCTTGTTTATTTTTTTAACACAAATTTTACGTATTTAAATTTTAGTTTCTTAACAATTTTTTTTTAATATTAGTCTTATTTCATTCAAAATATCAATTTTTATCTACTACATCAGCAATTTCAATGATCACATAGATTAACATCGAATATTGAACAAAAATCAGGAAAAAAAATGTATAGACCAAATTTGAGATACATAAAATTGATATAAAAAAAACTAATTAGTTACGAGGCAAAATTTGTAATTTTCCCTAAGGTTGTATTTGGATGGAGTGATTCAAAATTTAGGATTTCAAGTAAATGAAATTTAAATGTACTCAAGTTGAAGTTGATTTGAAATCCATATAAAATGATTCATAAATTAATTCAAAATGAAAGTAATGAATTTCAAATCGACATGCATCCAAATACCATCTGTGAATTTACCACCATGGATTTCAAATCCTTTCTCAAATTTACATATCTAAATGAACCCTAAAATTTATCATCCCCGCTTACAAAACATATAGAGTTAGACTCAAATAATTAACAAGGGGATAATTTAGCTGCCAAGTTACGCTTTAGGCTAATATAGCTAAGCTTGAACAGAATTGCTATTTTACCTGGATTATTGACAAAATTTGTCAAAGTAAGACTTGGATTTGTAAAATTAAATTAATTAGTTGCTACAAACTAGGGTAGAAAAACGTACTTGAACATTATCACATTGGATTTTTATTACTTTGTCGGTAGCTCACATGCATTAATAAATATTCCAATAAACATCAAAGCTTCCGATTCTGTTGCCGCTGGAGGAAGCTCAGAGAATTTTGGCTAATGCTAACTATGTTCTGAAATCCAAAGCTTATTTTATGGATTTTTTTATGGAAATAATGATTTCACGGAAAATTATGATGTAAAATAATCTTAAAAAAAATCCACGTGCGAAAAAATAACAACATTTTATGTTGACTGAAATATTAAGATTGGGGGCGATTGTGTTACACTCGTCGAAATTGGGTCAGAAAATTAAAATTTCGGTCAAAAAAATTTAAATTGGACAATTTCTTTCAATTACAGAACTAAAATGAATATCGAAAATTAATAGAACTAAAATTAGATAATGTCTCTGTATATGATCAAAAATAAATTTTTCCCCCATTGTGCTTTGAAATTTTGAATTTGGTTTCAAAATTTCAGTAATTTATGGATGCAATCCTACCCCTTATCTCAATTTCAATAATACTTTGGTTTTTTCCATTTTCATATAATTGCATACACATTATATGAAAATAAATTGCGAAGTTTTGAATTTTGGTTATATAAATCTACCATCTCCATTTTTCAATCTCTAATTTTACAGGATTCTACATTCTACAGCGGTCCACTAAATTTAGTTTTTCATTAATCTGACTAATTAATGAAGAAAAAACCTTAATTCCGAGGTACATAGATAAAGAAAATTCTCAGATTAATGAGATGTAGATCAATTTTCTCTTCATAATATAAATTGTTGATTTAATTGAAACGACTTCAATACCATTTTAGCTTTTATTGTTTGAAATTGAAATTTCAACTTAAACCAAATTAAGGTTTAAAGACAGTTAAATGTTAAAGAATCATGACAGAAGTTTGTGAAGTTAATAGTTTTTAAAAATGCATATGATCATAAAACCTAAAACAAAAATTGCATTTTTCCTAAGTGTTATATCTTTGAGAAATTCATCAAATGAAGTATAGATTACAACTGTTAGTAAACAAGATACTGTATTCTCTGTAAATTAAAGTAGGCTTTCCGCATGCTTTAAAAAAATGTACATAGCGGGTCAATTTGAATTTTACCACTATAATTGAGACTATATTATGTAGACGATCAATTTATATCAGCCTAACCCTAATCCCTGTGTCTACTTCAAAATTCAAACTTGCCTAATGTGGAAATATTGTTCAAAATTAAAAAAATACTTTTAAGAATCTCAACCAAGAAAAAAAAAAACCTATAAATAGGGGTTCTTTCATTACATTGAAACACAAATCAAAAGCAAAAAAAATATAGTATAGTTGTCATAAAAACCTCAATACAAAGAAAAATGGCTTATAACCATGCTTCCGCATATTTCCTCATGACTCTCATCCTCTTCGCCGCCGCAAATCCACTAGCCCGCGGTGTTACAATCTTCAGAACTCTGCAAGTCTCCGGCATCCTTTGTTGCACCCGCACTGCCTCCCCGGAAGCCAGCCTGTCTCCGGGGCTAACGTAAGATTGAACTGCATCGGATCTCAAGGTGGCATAATAACTGTTGGGACGACCACCACCGGGGTGAATGGACGCTTTACCATTTCTACTACTAACTTAACGGGGCTTAATCCCATCAGCCTCCTCTCCATTCCATGTGTTGCCGTCGTTAACCTTCCACTCAATGCAACTATCTGCCCCGTTTTATCCACCGTTAACGGCACTCTTGTCGGCGTCGTAGGGGCTGCCGTTCCACTGTTGACACGAATCATTGCAACAGTGTTGGGCTTTTTACCAGTGATCACTGTCACCATCTAATTGCCATCATCCATCATCTCCACTACTTCTCATTATGCAAGTTTATATAATATAGTAGCAAGCATGCATGCTATATTTGTATCATGCAAATAAATACATAGTTTTGTTGATGTCTGCATCAGCAATACATATGTAATCTTTTTTATATTATCTATTTCACTCTTAAATAAATGGGGAAGATGAAAGTTAATCCTATGGTCAGCTCAATTATATATATATATATATATATATATATATATATATATATATATTTATTTATGCTTGTTGGAATATTTATATGTTAAATATATTATAATTGAATAAACTTTTAATTTTTCATTTTATAACCTAAACTCATTTCTAATATTTTTGCAAACATAATCAATATTTTCATTTCATTTTTGTATATGTAAAATAATTAACAACAACTAATTATCAATATATAATTTATATATGCATATACAATTGGGAATTAACACGAGTATTTTAAACAGAAAACTAAATTTGTCATCTTCAATTTATACATAAAATAACATGAAATGCTTGTTTAAAAAAAAATCTATAACATCCCGAATTAAAATTCAACTTTGTAAAATATAATGAATTTTTTTATAATTGAAATAATAATTAAAAATAATAATACCAATAATAATAATAATAATAATAATAATAATAATAATAATAATAATAATATTTATAAAAAAATAGGAAAAAGAGAAACTTACCTTTAACAGCATCTCCAATGACTCAACCAAGTTTCAGGTTTTTTTGTGTCACATCATTGCCAAAACTTCTACCTTTAAACTAATACTTCACCAATTATTCTATCCAAAAAGTAATTATTCATGAATCCACTATCAAAACCCTCATATATCTTGTAAATTTTTATTAATTTACCATCTCTATTTATCATTTTATTTTATAATTAAAAAAATCATAATATTTCTGTTGGAACCGAGAGCTCACCGACCCTATACGATTATCCGAATCGGGGTCCATGCAAATATGATTAACGCGCAGCGGATAAACTGTAGATATTAGTTCTAAGGTCAGAACTGTAGATAGAGGAATCGATGGAGCCTGGACCTCACGATCTTCTGCTGTATTCCTCGCTTTTTTCTCGAACGTTGTGTGGGCAACAAGCTATCGAGACTGTTGGTCCCAAGTGGTGTCCGAGGTTTAGGGGGGGTGAATGAACCTTGGTCGATTTTGCAAATCAAAAAAAAACTTTTCTGATCTGCAAGTTACTTGAATTTGTAGCGTCAGATTGTTACTGCTTACAGCACTAGGATACAGTGCTGCACGCTGTAACTTAGGGTTTTATACGCAGCGGAAAAAAATAACTTTTATAACTCAAGGCTGATTTTCTCAAATATGTTTCTATCAGAAAACGTTTTATGCTTATGAGATAAACAAGAAATAGAAGATTAAAGCACAGATAAAAAGCAATAAACACTTATGGCTTATAGTGGTTCGAAGGTGGTGTAATCCTTCTACGTCCATTCGACTACTCCTCGAGCAGGAACTTTGTTAAGCAAGATTGAATTACAGAACACCCCTAACAATCTATCAACTTCACAAAGTTACCACCTACTGAAGTCCAGCGTCCACACAGCAACTGCAAACTTCAAAGGCTAAGCCACACAGGGTTCTACACTCCCACACAGGGAAGCTGCAAACTTCAAAGGCCTAACAAGGATTTCTCCTATCAACTATTTGACACCACTAAAACAACTTACCCACACAACAACAAGGTTAAAAGTATATTGTTTGTTTCTTAAACTGGTGCTTCGAAGTGAGCTTCTGAATCCTTGAGGAATCTTTCAGCTTGAACTTGTTTCACTTCTTGAGGTTGAGTAACTGAAACTGATAGAGACTTGAATACTTAGTTCTTGAAAGTTTTAGAAATTTTGCACAAATGTTTCAGTTACAGTCACCATCTTCAATTCTTCTCATCCTCTATTTATACTTGTAGGAGAAGATGTCCGTTGAAGGAGACATCTCTCTTTTTGAATTTGAAGTAGTCTGACCAAACGCATGGTTATCATTTAATGCGACTTGACCTTTTCTTTCGGAGCATTTAATGCGGCAGTTGCGGCTTGCAACTTTCTGCAGCGCGTCAGTCCACGTGGCATCTTCGTATTGGCTCCGTGTCTGCAACTTTGATCTTCTTTGGAACGGCTCTATTTATTCTTGCTTGAATCTTCGTTCCTCGTACTGCATTTATCCTTCCTAGGATTGTAGGATACTCTTTGTTGTAAATTACGTTGATTGACTTGACTGGACTGTAAGCTTTGCGCTGTATCCTAGGTCTTTATGCAGCTGATTCTTTCGTGCAGTGCTGCAGCAACCTGGTTGCAGTATCTTTGAGCAAAGCTGCTGCATCTTTTTCTTACAGCACTCCTGTATGCCATTCCTTCTTACTTCACTATAGATACGTTTTGTCTTGTTACAGCAATGTTGTATCCTGCCTTTTTACAGCGATGTTGTATCCTGCCTTCTTGCAGCGATATCTTTTCTGAACGACTTAGATGCAGCTTTATCCTTGTCAATCCTCCATTTCTCAGCACTTAAACCTAGACTCAACCTAGTCTATATATTCACTTAAATATCGTGAAAAATGGGGTACTCAAAACTTCCTATTACATATATGATTTGTCTCATCAAAATCTAAACATTGAAATCCTAACAGAGACTTTCAGCCGCCTTTTACTAAATTGTATCTCAGATTTTGTTTGTATAGAAACGGCTGACTTGAGGCTTATTTATAGGCTACAACAGGGACCTTGAGGAGGATTAGAAATCGATCTCCTGATAAGCTTAGGAGTCCTAAATTCGATCTGAATATACTTCTTAAGCCTATCAATAATATCTCGATCCACTAAAGAGATATTATTGAACTACCGTCCCAAATCCATATTAAATATGGCTCATATTTATTATGTGCGCGTTTATCTCCCAATGTTTAAAATATCGAATGTCCGTCAATTAAATGAATTATTGACAATTCAATTAATTAACATTTAATTCCAAGAGTAGTACCACTCAACTTTATTATCATGTCGAAATAAATCCACCTGCAGGGTTTACATGATAATCCTTATGAGCTCCTCAAGGGGACATCATCATCCTAAATAATTAGGACACGGTGTCATTATATAATCAACAGCACACCATATGAACAACATTGTATCTCAATTTACCGAGCTTATTGATTTAATAAATAAATCTCACCCATTGGTAAATTAAAGAAACATATATCGAGTATACATGTCCGTTATCATACAATGATTAAGAGGACACACATCCAATAACAGAGGTCTTGTTCTATTTATGTAGTCAGTATAAATAAAACAACCTCAATTGGTCCTGCTCAATACATACAAAATGTACTAGTGTAATTTTATAATCAAGACAGATTAATACCAAATTACACTACAACCATTCCGATAATTTGTCCAAAATTATCTCGGTTGTGAGCTACCATTTATAATCTATAAGGAACTGATAACATGATCTTCTGTGTGGCACCACACACCATATTATCTACAATATAAATTAATTGGACAATTGCAACAACATATATAACAAATATAAAATGCAAAACATTTGACCATAAAAGATTCTCATATCATAAAAAGACGTTTATGCAAAAGCTAGGATTTTAGTATACATACTAACAATCTCCCACTTATACTAAAAGACTATGCTGTCATATACGCTGCCATACATCTGATTCCCATCCCATCAACATGCTCATCGAAGGCTTTCATCGGAAGGGCCTTTGTGAAAGGATCTGCTAGGTTATCGGCTGATGCAATCTTGGCGACAATCACTGCCCCTTGCTTTACGATATCTCATATTAGGTGGTACTTGTGCTCAATGTGTTTACTTGCATTATGAGATCGTGGTTCTTTCGAGTTTGCTACTGCACCACTGTTATCACAATAGATTGTGATAGCTTTGGGCAAACCAGGAATCACTTCTAAGTCCATCAAGAAGTTTCTGAGCCATACAGCTTCTTTGGCTGCCTCAGAGGCTGCCACATATTCAGCTTCCATGGTGGAGTCCGAAACGCATTTCTGCTTCACACTTCTCCACACTATGGCTCCGCCTCCCAAGGTAAACACATACCCCGAGGTTGATTTATTGTTGTCCCTATCTGATTGGAAATCTGAATCCGTGTAACCCACAGGTAATAAATCATTTGCCTGGTAAACTAACATATAATCTCTAGTCCTTTTCAGGTACTTTAGAATATACTTTACGGCAGTCCAATGACCTTGTTCTGGGTTATTTTGATATCTACTAACCATGCCCACGGCAAAGCAGATATCTAGTCTCGTACATAGCATTGCATACATTAAGCTTCCTACAACCAAAGCATAAGGAACTACTTTCATTTCCTCTATCTCCTTTGGTGTCTTAGGACACATTTCCTTAGATAAAGGAACTCTATGCCTAAAAGGTAGAAAACCTTTCTTGGAGTTTTACATGCTAAAACGAGCTAGGATAGTGTCAATGTATGATGCTTGAGATAAGCATAACATCATTTTCTTGCGATCTCTTATAACTTTGATCCCAAGAATATGTCCAGCTTCTCCTAAGTCCTTCATAGCAAACTGCTTGGACAGCCATACCCTTACGTCTGATAACACCTTGACATTGTTTCCAATTAACAAGATATCATCTATGTATAGTACAAGAAATACCACCACGTTTCCGTCACTCTTCTTATATACACAAGACTCATTCGGACATTGAATAAATCCAAAAGATTGGATTACCTCATCAAAACGGATGTTCCAAGATCTCGAAGCTTGTTTCAGTTCATAAATTGATCGATTGAGCTTACACACAAGATGCTCTTTGCCCTTCTCAATGAATCCCTCTGGTTGCTTCATATTGATGTTTTCTTCAAAACTTCCATTAAGGAAAACTATCTTGACATCCATCTGCCAAACCTCATAATCCATATAAGCAGCAATAGACAAAAGAATCCGGATAGACTTCAGCATCACTACCGGTGAAAAGGTTTCCTCATAATCGATCTCTTCTTTTTAAGTATACCCTTTCGCAACAAGCCTTGCTTTGAAGGTCTCTACCTTTCCGTCTGATCCTTCTTTTCTTTTGTAGACCCATTTACATCCAATGGCTTTTACACCATTTGGTGGTTCTACAAGCTCCCAGACTTGATTAGAATCCATAGATTCTATCTCAAACAGCATTGTCTTTTGCCAAGATATCGCATCTTTATCTTGGAGTGCTTCGTCATAAGTCCAGGGATCTATTTCATGTTATCTAGGGAGCAGGTCTGAAGACTCTCCCAAAAACATGAATCTATCAGGTTGTCTAACAACCCTTCCACTACGACGAGGCACTATCGGTATTTGTGTATCATTAGTGACACGCGGTGCAGTCACTTGTGGTATCTCATCTTGTACCATCGGTACATCAGAATTATCCCCTCTCATTTTCGCAAGAATAATTTTACTCATGGGCTTGTGGTTCATTACATAGTCCTCTTTTAAAAATCGGTCATTCGTACTAACAATGACCTTCTGATCTTTAGGACTATAAAATAAACCACCTTTCGTTTCTCTAAGATAGCCCACAAACAAGTGTACTTTCGTACGAGATTCCAACTTATCAGCATCTCCCTTCAACACATGTGTTGGACTACCCCAAATCCGAATGTGTTTCAAACTAGGCTTACGCTCAGTCCACAATTCTGTAGGAGTAGAGGGTACTGACTTAGAAGGTACCAAGTTTAGAATGTACGTCGATGTTTCCAGAGCATACCCCCAAAATGAATTTGGTAATTCTGAATAACTCATCATCGATCTAACCATTTCCATAAGAGTCTTATTCCTTCGTTCTGCCATACCATTCTGTTGGGGTGTACCCGGTGCAGACAATTAGGATTGAATCCTAACCTCTGATAAGTAACTCCTAAACTCTCCTAAGAGGTACTCACCACCACGATCAGATCGTAGTGTCTTGATACATTTACCGTGACATTTCTCCATATCAGCCTTGTATTTTTTGAACTTGTCAAAGCACTCAGACTTGCGGCGCATCAAGTAAATGTATCCATATCTCGAATAATCGTCTATAAAAGAGACAAAATATTCGAAACCACCTCTTGCCTGAATAGTCATAAGGCCACACAAATCAAAATGAATCAATTCCAACACTTCTTTGGCTCTATACCCCTTTGCCTTAAAAGGCTATTTGGTCATTTTTCCTTCCAAGCAGGAGTCGCAGGTTGGATAGTTTTTCACTTTCAAGGAACTCAAAGGTCCATCGGCTATCAACCTTTGAATCCTACTTAAGTTAATATGACCCAACCTTAGATGCCAAAGATATGTTTGGTTCATTTTCGAAGGTTCTTTTCTCTTATTAGATTTAGAAGACGTGTTATTAATTTCCATTTATTGCATCGTAGGAGTTATTGGATTAAGAGTATATAAATTGTCAACCAACATACCAGAACAGATAATAACTCTATTCTTCTTAACCACAACTTTGTCATCTAAAGAAACAGAATATCCATCCTTAAAAAGTTTAGAAACTGAAATCAATTTTTTTCTAAAACAAGGCATGTAAAGACAATCTCTCAATATCAAAGACTTATTCCTATGAAA
Organism: Scutellaria barbata; assembly: GCA_028654395.1. Lineage (NCBI taxonomy): Eukaryota > Viridiplantae > Streptophyta > Magnoliopsida > Lamiales > Lamiaceae > Scutellaria > Scutellaria barbata. The sequence continues at coordinate 17,376,678 of CM053650.1, forward strand.
AGATAAATAAACATCTCCCACTGCAACGACCGCCACTTTCGCAGCAGTGCCCATGTATATGGTAATCTCTCCATCACTTAGTCGTCTAGTTTCCTGGAACCCCTGCAATGAATTGCAGACATGATCAGTGGTTCACGTATCTACACACCAGGTACCGATAGATAACACCGCTAAACATGTTTCAACAACTAATGAAAAAGATGTACCTGAATTGTTCTCTTTTTTACGGGGACAATCGACTTTCCAATGTCCAGCCTGCTTGCAATGGAAGCACTTGCCTTTTGGCTTTTTCACACCACCTTGTGGCTTAGCCACTTGAGGTCCAGCCATCTTCTTGGCTGAAGAATTCTGTTTCTTCTTATTATTTCCGTCTTGCGGTTTAGAAGCAAAAACATTTTTAACAACGTAAGACTGAGAATTTTAACGAAACAGTCCCTCTGCTGATTGGAGTTCTGTCAAAAGTTCCGCCAATGAATACAACCTCTTGTTCATGTTGTAGTTCAAACGGAACTGCTCAAAACTCTTAGGCAGCGTTTGGAGAACAATATCGACCTGGGTTTCCCCATCAATTTCAGCTCCAAGGACCTCCATCTCATTCAGATGAGCCATCATCTTGAGGACATGATCACTCACATGTGTCCCATCAGCCATGGTGGTAGTCATCAAGTTTCTCATAGCCTCTTGTCTGGCAACCCGACACTGGTGTCCGAAGAATTTTTTGAGATTATGCATTATATCATAGGCAGTAGGTATGGTCTGATGCTGATGTTGCAGCACATTTGACATGGAAGCCAAAATGTAACACCGCGTCATCTCATCTGCATTGACCCACTTCCTATAAAGCATTTTCTCCTATTCAGTAGAGTTTTCATCAGGCATGTCAGGACAGTGCTCAGTGAGTACAAACTTATACTCTTCAGCAGTCAGGACAATATCCAGGTTTCGTATCCAATCAATATAATTAGTACCAATAAGTTTGTTTTCTTTAAGTATAACAGCAAGAAGATTGAAAGCCATAATGAAAATCATGAGAATCACATAAATAAACACATATGTCAAAACATTTGAATTGTCAAATCATATTGTTCCCTCAAACAACATAATTTAAATTCACCAACACCTCAATACACCGTGAACTTCGTATGCCACGATGGTGTGGATGTATACTAATTCAAACATTTGTTGGAGGAGGTTTTACCCATTAATTTTATTATCTTGTCAACTTAACTTTATGACAAATAAAATTAATAGTTGGTATCGCTTTGGCCATACAAATAACAGCAGTGACTCTGATAGGGATGATACTTATCAAATGCATCTAAGTGTATACCATTACTTGATACTAAGTCCATTATCTAGGATTATGCCCCTTCAGATGGAGAAGATGACATACTCCTAAACAATTTTCTATAATCATCCATAAAGGAAGTTTGATCTAGTGATCCGCAAATGAACTCATCCGATATGGAGGAAGGCACTTAAAACCAACACGCAAGTTCAAATGCATCACTTACAAACCAGTAATGGAGGCCATGGGATTTATTTTAAAAAATTAATTAATCCCTCTCCCACTTAGTTATTTAACATGAGGGATTTTAACATGCATATTATATGAAACACATAAAAGCATGCTTGATAAAACAACACATATAAGGCAATAAATATGAAAAACATAATTTCCAACTATTATGGCCTCGTTATATGGTCGTGTTCTTGAATATTTGCCGTCAAACGGGGATCGACCTCTCGCTTATCTTTCCGTCATGGCTTCTGGCCTCCAGAATCTCCACGATCCAAAGATCCAACGAATTAGGGTTCTGTCCTCTTCTTTCTCATTCCGTCGTGGCTTCTGGCCTCTAGAATCTCCACGATCCACCGAATCTGGATCATAACCCTAACCCTAATCCTATATTTAATTATATCCATCGATTCTATACTCCACGAAGGAGTTTACATATAATCTAGATCGAACAGAAAATGAAAACCTAACACGATAACCTGCCGTGATTTTACTATTACAATCATATATTCAAAAAACAACCTCGACATGTTCGAGGGTTTAATTCATACATAAACATACATTCAGACCATAATAGTTGGATTTAGGGTTCCTGCAGAAAATCATAATCTCTTGCATATCCTACTATTATTCGATCTAAAATACACATGCATCAAGATACGATTCATAATAGAATTAACCGATTCAATCGCATAGAGTCAGAAAACCACGGTTCTAATACCAATTGTTGGAACCGAGAGATCGTCGACCCTATACGATTATCCGAATCGGGGTCCATGCAAATATGACTAATGCACAGCGGATAAACGAATCATACCTTTTGCACCGATATTAGTTCTAAGGTCAGAACTGTAGATCGAGGAATCGATGGAGCCTGGACCTCACGATCTTCTACTGTATTCCTCACATTTTTCTCGAACGTTGTGTGGGCAACGAACTATCGAGACTTTCAGCCGTCTTTTACTAAATCGTATCTCAAATTTTATGTGTATAGAAACGGCTGACTTGAGGCTTATTTATAGGCTACAACAGGGACCTTAAGGAGAATTAGGAATCAATCTCCTGATAGGCTTAGGAGTCCTAAATTCGATCTGAATATACTTCTTAAGCCTATCAATAATATCTCGATCCACTAAAGAGATATTATTGAACTACCGTCCCAAATTCATATTAAATATGGCTCATATTTATTATGTGCACGTTTATCTCCCAGTGTTTAAGATATCGAATGTCCGTCAATTAAATGAATTATTGACAATTCAATTAATTAACATTTAATTCCAAGAGTAGTACCACTCAACTTTATTATCATGTCGAAATAAATCCACCTGCAGGGTTTACATGATAATCCTTATGAGCTCCTCAATGGGACATCATCATCCTAAATAATTAGGACACTGTGTCATTATATAATCAACAGCACACCATATAAACAATATTGTATCCCAATTTACCGAGCTTATTGATTTAATAAATAAATCTCACCCATTGATAAATTAAAGAAACATATATCGAGTATACATGCCCGTTATCATACAATGATTAAGAGGACGCACATCCATAATAACAGAGGTCTTGTTCTATTTATGTAGTCAGTATAAATAAAACAATCTCAATTGGTCCTGCTCAATACATACAAAATGTACTAGTGTAATTTTATAATCAAGATAGATTAATACCAAATTACACTACAACCATTCCGATAATTTTTCCAAACTTATCTCGGTTGTGAGCTACCATTTATAATCTATAAGGAACTGATAACATGATCTTTTGTGTGGCACCACACACCATGTTATCTACAATATAAATTAATTGGACAATTGCAACAACATATATAACAAATATAAAATGCAAAACATTTGACCATAAAAGATTCTCATATCATAAAAAGATGTTTATACAAAAGCTAAGCTTGTAGTATACATCCTAACAATTTCAACATTCGAAATCAGCGTCAAAACACGTCACTGCCCCAGGTTGGATTTTCAAAGAAATATTCATTGAAAAGCCTAGCGTGTGCACCTTCACGATCCTATTTCACATATGTTCTTTGTTTTCTGGTTATGTAATAAGAACTCTTTGATACATCGAGAAGTGCACGTTGTTGTTGGAGTAACACCATGTATTCTTTATCGAGTGTGTTATCCATTATGAACTTGTTGAGACTATCACTACCTCTCTCGTAGGAGAATGAGTTCGAAGATGAAGACATGTTTGATAATTTAGAAATAAAATTGTGAATGAGTGAGAAAGACAATGAATTTGTGTAGTGGTAAATCTGAAAGTGTGCTACTCCAATATATAATGTGATTTCTAATGATTAATTTTATAACGACTTATTTTCGAACGGCTAGTTTTGCAACCATTAGTTTTCCAATGACTAATTTTGCAATGGGTAGTTTTATCAATTTCATTTCAATTTAGGAAGTTCTTGCACATTTAATTTATTTTCCAATACTTCTACTTTTTCTATAGATATAGATAATGGAAAGATACTTTGGAAAAATACGATCTAATGTGGAGACATCATCATTTTCAGTCAATGCACCCGTTGTTCAACTTCAACCACCACCACATCAAAATAATGATAATGAAGTTGATATGGAAAATCTTTCAAGTGATCCGGGACTATGGCCTAACATAATGAGCTATCCACCTAATTTAATTGAACATGTTCGTAGAGCTTACTTATTCAAAGGTCCATGTCAACTACATGAGCATGATTTTCCTCAAAAGATAGATGGAAATCGAAAACGTAAATTTATTGCATTTTGGTTTGATGAATGTAATGATTGGTTGGAGTATAGTGTATCAAAAGATGCGGTATTTTGTTTATATTGCTATCTTTGCTCGACGGGAAGTAGTGAAAGAGGGCATGATGCTTTTGTGTTTGAAGGATTTAATGTTTAGCGTAAGAAAGAAAGATTAAGAGATCATGTTGGAGATCATAATAGTGATCATAGCAAATGTAGGTTGGCTTGTTAAGATTTGATGAATCAAGGTCAACACATTCAAGTGTCTTTTTCTAAGATCTCAGAAAAATAAAAAATTGATTATCGTTATAGGTTGAATGCATCAATTGTTTGCTTGCGTTACCTCATTGTGCAAGGATTAGCTTTTCGAGAAAATGATGAGTCCGGGAAATCATTGAATCAAGGTAATTTTATTGAGCTTTTGAAAGTTATTGCTTCGTGTAATGAAGAAATCAACAATGGTGTGTTGCATAATGCTCCTGAAAATCTCAAGCGATCATCTCCAAAGGTTCAAAAGGATATCATAAGTGCAGTTGTAATTGAGACTACTAATGCAATCATTAAGGACATTGGAAATGATTTTTTCTCAAATTTAGTTGATGAGTGTAGAGATATATCTATGAAAGAGTAAATGGGAGTGGTTATTCGTTATGTGGATAAGAATGGATGTATTATTGAATGTTATCTTGGTCTTGTGCATGTTAGTGACACAACTACAGCTTCACTTGAGAAAGGTATAAAATCATTATTCTCCACTCATGATTTGAGTATTTCTAGTTTGAGTGGTCAGGGATATGATGGAGCTAGCAATATGAGAGGTGAACTTCATAGTCTAAAAAATTTGCTGCTAAAGAAAAATCCCGCTGCTTACTATGTCCATTGTTTTGCTCATCAACTTCAACTAACACTTGTCGTCGTTGCTAAAAAGCTTACAAGTATTAATTCTTTTTTCAATACTGTTACACATGTATATAATGTTGTTGGAGGTTCTTGTAAACGTATGGATATATTTCGAGAGAAGCAAATTGAAAAGGTCATTGAAGGAATTGCAAATGATGAAGTCAAAACCACAAGAGGATTAAATTAACAAATGACATTAAAGCGGCCGGGAGATACTCGTTGGAGTTCTCATTATGGTACTCTCATTAACTTGATGCATTTATTTTCATCTATTGCTGATGTTCTTGAGTATTTTGGAGAGAATGGTAATGATGATTCACAAAGGGCTGAAGCAATTGATTTGTTGGATACTATGAATAACTTTGAGTTTATCTTTGTTACACATCTCATGAGAAAACATTTGGAAATCACACATGAACTTTCACAAGTTCTTCAAAGGTAAGATCAAGATATTGTTAATGCAATGAATCTTGTGAAAGTATCCAAAGTTTGTTTGCAAGCATTGAGAGATGATGGTTGGGAAGCTTTGTTGATTGAAGTTTCATAATTTTGTAGCAAACATGAAATAGTTTTATCAAACATGGATGACACATATGCACCTCGAGGAAGATCAAAGCGTAGAATTGAAAAGTTCACTAATCTTCACAATTACAAAGTTGAGCTATTTTATACTGTAATTGACATGCAAACTCAAGAGCTTAATCACCGTTTTGATGAAGTGAACACTGAGTTGCTTCTATGTATGACATGTTTTGATCCTAAAGACTTATTTGCGGCATTTGACAAAAACAAGCCGTTTCACCTTACAAATTTTATCCATCCGAATTTTCTATAATTGCTCTATGTGAACTTGAGAGTCAACTTGAGAACTTTATTTTTATGTGCGTTTGGATAAAAACATCTTTGAAGTAAATGGAGTAGGAGGACTTGCTCAGAAAATGATCTTTACAAGGAAGCACATTATTTTTCCATTGGTTTACTTGTTGATTAAATTGTCATTGATATTACCGGTTACCACTGCCACAGTAGAAAGAGCTTTTTCGACAGTGAAGATAATCAAGAGTGTTCTTTGCAATCTAATGAGTGATACACTATTAAATGATTGTCTTGTTGCATACATTGAAAAAGATGTATTTAGAAATGTTAGCAGCAAAACAATTATGCATTAGTTTCAGAATATGAAAAATAGAAGAAAAATGTTGTAATACATTAATTTTATCATATAATATATTTATATTATTGATTTAGAATTAGTGTATCTATATTTTTTATTAATTCACTTAGGCTCTCGAGCCAAAATCTTGGGTCCGTCACTGTTTCTCATGACTCTCATTCTCATCGCCGCGGTAAATCCACTAGCCCACGGTGGTACAATCTTCAGAACTCTGCAAGTCTTCGGCATCCTTTGTTTACACCCGTATCGGAATCTGCCTTCCCGGAAGCTAGCCCGTCTCCGGGGTTAATGTAAGATTGAACTGCATCGGATCTCAAGGTGGCATAATAACTGTTGGGATGACCACCACCAGGGTGAATGGACACTTTACCATTTCTACTACTAACTTAACGGGTTTTAATCCCATCAGCCTCCTCTCCATTCCATGTGCAGGGTCGGCCCTGACAGTTCGGGGGCCCTTGGGCAACAACAAAAAATGGGCCCCTAAACAAAAAAAAATGCATATGCACAATTCTTGAAAATATTGTCAAGTTGCTTCACTATCCGTATTCCGAATTTCAACCTCAGACCACATGTACATTGTTGGAAAAATACAACACCTACAACAAAAAAATAAGTACAAATAAATAGTAAAAGTATTATTAAAAATATCTAGATCTCCTAGCATTTTGAGAAACAAAATCATCAATTAAATTTTCAAAATCAAGTTTCTCTAATATTTCATTTTCAATGCATAACATAGCCAATCCATTTAATCTTTCCTGAGACATAGTCGAATGCATATATGATTTCACCAATTTTAGTTTCAAAAAACTTCTTTCAGCCGAAGCTACAGTAACTGGCAGAGTAAGAAAAATTCTATATGCAATAAAAATATTAGGAAAACAATCCAATGCTTTTACAAACTCAAGAACTTCAATATTTGACTTTATTTCTACTGACAAACACGACTGTAGCACTTGTAATTCAGAAAATAAGTCGTCAGCATTAATGTCAGATTTATCTTTATGTGTAAGAGCAACTTGAAGATTAATACAACACTCTTGCAATTCTTTATCATCAAGTGAAAGAAGTTTCTTAAGATTAAACAAAAAACCAAAGATATTTTCAAATACATTCAAATGTTCAAATCTGCTCTCCAAAGATGCAATAGCCATATCTACTATAATAAAAAAATAATTGTACTCAAAAGATTCTTTTGCAGATAATGAAATATCTTCATTAGGATTTTCATCAAATTGTTTCTTCCTAACAATTTTACGTTTTGAGGTGAAAATAGGTTCAATTTCCTTCATAGAAGCAAGATCTTTGGCTATTGTTATGGCAGATTGAAATCCTTCTTTCCTATAAGTTTTAAAGTAAGAAATCAAACCTTTTAAAGTCGTTATCGCAGCATCAATTTGCATTTCTTTAGATTGTAATTTCTTACTAATCAAGTCAATCTTTTTCAAAATATTATGACATATAGCCATACCCAACAAGAACTCAAAATTTTCAAGATCATTTGTTGCTAAAGATTCAGCCTCACTCCTAGTTTTAGCATCTTCACTTACTTTAGATAATTCGAGCAATGCTTTTCTTATCTCATTAGGTTGAGTAATTATAGATGTAACACTATTAACATAACTTTCCCATCTTGTTGTGGATAATGACTTTAGAGTTAAATTATGAACATTCTCTTGTAAAATTTTCCATCTTTTTGTAGAACTAGGAAATAAAGTATACAAGCGTTGCACAACTCCAAAAAATGAGACAGCTTTAATACAAGAATGTGCGATATCACAAATTATCAAATTAAGAGAATGACAAGCACATGGCATATAAAATGCTCTAGGATTTACTTCAAAAAATCTTGTCTGCACACCTTGATTTTTTCCTTTCATATTAGAACCATTATCATAACCTTGCCTCCTCACATCATCAAGTTCAAGCCCGTGAGTTTGCAAAACACGTTGTAATTCATTAAAAAGTCCTAATCCAGATGTATCATCCACCTTCATAAACTAAAATATTCATTTATCTTTACTTGACAACTTGACACGTTCACACATCGAACTATCAAAGTCATTTGCTCGTGGTGACTTACATCTAATGTACAATCAAGTATTACAGAAAAATATTTTGCTTCTTTAACTATTTCAATAATAGCACTTCGTATTTTAGAGGCTAACAAAAAAAATCAACTCATTTTGAATTTTATGACTAAGATAATGATAATGAATCTCTTTATTTTGAATGCATCTAAAATGTTCTTGCATAACCAAATCAAATTCTGAAATTATCTCAAGCAGCCCCAAAAAATTACCATTATTATTTTGTAAAAATTTTTCATTCTCCCCACGGAAAGCTAAATTGCGCTTAGCAAGACATTTCACAACAGAAATAATTCTTACTAAAACCAATTTCCAATGTTCTTTCTCTTTCTTGATTTGTACTTGTACCTCTTTATCAATTGTTTCATCCTTTTTCATTCTAATTTGCAAGTCAATCCAAGTTCTCATATTGTTAATATGTTCAATACTGTTTTCATGTTGTTTAAGCCTTTCACTTTAATGTTTCCAATCATTAAGACCATCATTTGCAAGCAAACTAATATTGTTAATTGATTTAAACAATTTGCAACAAAACAATATACCTTGTTTGCCCCTTTCGAGTATACAAGCCATTTTCTATCTTGATTCTCTCCATTTGGCAATTTTCTTATGTAATAAGAGTAAGAAAAATGCCTATTAAGTGCATCAGTAGCAAATACAAGATTATTTTCCCTTAAAGGACCCTTCTCAATCAAAATATCTCTTGTTTTAGTATCAATGTTATCCCAAGTTCTAGGATCATAGATATCCAAATTATTACCAACTTCATTTTGCTCTAACTCAATTTCATTCTCACTCATATTTCTAACATCTTCATTCAAATGAGTATTATCATATTCTCTTGATTCTTCTTTATTCACGTTATTGTCACTTTCTATTATATTATCAACTTCTTCATTCAGATCATTATTATCATTTTTACTCCAGTCGTCTTGTTTATTTGTTAGATGTTCATTTAGCCCATCTTCATTAATCACATCAACAGAATCTTCATTTGAAGAATTAAGCTTAAAAAACTTATCAAGAGCACCTCTCTGTGACTTAACAATCTCTTCTGATTGTTTTCTTTTTTTTCTTTTCTGATATCCAGACATATGTTTTTTCATGATTATGAGAATTAAAAAATGAAAAGTACAATAATCCTTTGACAATCTAATAGGTAACAAATAAGAATAAAAAAGATAAAGTCACCAAGAATGACAGAGATAAATAGTAAAAACAGGAGAAATAAAACCTGATTTCAGCAATAATCTTTCTTAGATCAGCAGCCAAACACTGAACAGCAACAATCAAAGATGATGTGAGGATGGAGAAAATTTATGAGTGATTCGTGAGTGAAAAAGCCATTTGTTTATATGACTTGAAAAGTAGTAATGACTTTTCATCTTCAATTCACTAATTTATTGATTTTTTTTTTATTTCCATAATTAATTTGATGGGTTTGAAGTTAAAAAATATTATATAATGGACTATTGGGCTTACAACATATAAGATATAAGTAGTCTTATTTTCAATAATTGGGTTATTGTACATTAAGAAAGATAAAAAAATATATTAAAAAATATATATATATATACTACGTACCTAAAATCGTTGCAACAATTTTGGGCTTTTTACCAATGATCACTGTCACCATCTAATTGCCATCATCCATCATCTCCACTACTCATTATGCAAGTTTATATAATATAGGAGCTTTAATAAGTAGCAAGCATGTATGCATGCTATATTTGTATCATGCAAATAAATACATAGTTTTGTTGATGTCTACATCAACAATACATATATAATTTTTTTTTTAGGAAAGTATTCATTTTACCAAGAAAAATATAATCATTTATCAAAATTACCATGATATATAATAATGTGAACTTTTATACCACAAAATAAAATAGTATGACACTTTCTACCACAATTTTTGTCAAAGTTAACTTGGATGAAACGACAATTAATATATTTTATTATTTTTGGTCAAGTGGAACAAAATTTCCTCATTAAATTTTTTTTCTTGGGAACAATGGATAAGAGGGCACATGTAGTAATAGGGTTGCAACAATTAATTTGGCCATGCAACTATTACACCAATTTTTTTTTCTTATTATTTATTGTTGTGTTCATTGCATTTGTCCACGCACGTAGATTAATTGGATTTTGCAACTATTACTTACTATTACACCAATTTTTTTATTTTTTTCTTCTCATTATTTACTGTGAATTCACATGTAATTTTCCTGTGTAGTCTTCATCTATATAGGTTGATAAGTTTAGTACGAAATTATCATACAACATTTTGAAGAACAAATTATCTGAATTTTTTTGTAGAAGTTTTGGCTTTTGGAAGATTGGAAGAATTATTGTTGAACATGTACATTAGTTTATCATTCATTAGCAATAAGATATTATCTAGTGATATATTGAGAAAGGGGACTAACTGTTCGGCATTAGCTCCGCAGGCCATGTATCTCTCGAACTCCTCGACTGTGCCTCCATTCTTGGTCGTCTATCATCCCTTATGAATGGGCTAAAGACATATTTGCTCGGAACTCTTAGCCGAACATTGCGGATGTCGGCACTCGTTCGAAGGATAAACGATGAAGAGCTGTAAGATTCTGACCCCCTACTACATCAGTCGCACTGTAGTCTACAAGGGCACCTCCACCTGTAGAAGTCCCCAAATCAAAATGAATCGGGGATAAGTGTCCCTGAGGGTCAACAGTGGTAGGGGGTGCACCAGGAGTCAACTCAGGGGGTACGTCTACATGTGTAGACAAATCCTGCTCGAAACACTGCTCAGGAGGAGGATAGAAGGACTCATGAAATCGAATCTAGGATGGGTAGGATAATACTGCTCGCCCGGTGGGTAGAATTGCTCATGGTAGGAGGGCACATAGTTGTAGTACTCTGCGATCCCAGACTAGATCATGTTTGGAATCTCCAACTCCACTCTTCACGTCCTTTATTCTCCACGTAACTGAGCCTGTCATCGACGTATGTTCGCATCTCAAAGAACTGGTCACCAACATAATCTCTCAGGCCTATTAGGCTTGCGTTCATTGATTCGAAACCAGTGTTGAACATTTTCTTCAACTCCTCAAAAATAGTACCAACGCTCGTTGGATCTCCATGTCTCGTGTTTGAGGGACCCGGTTCGTCGACAACAGACGACGTGTGTGGGGGATACACTGGCAACTGAGGACCACCTCCATCGTGAAACTGCTCCTGATATGCTGGATAACCCTCAGTCGGGTAGGGAGACAGTCCATAATCCCTCTATCTTAAAATGTCATGCATCTCCGATATAGGGACCTCAACATACGCTGGTGCTCGATCCTCATCCTCCTCATCTATCTGCTACAAGATATCGATCAAACAATCTACGGCTGACATGTGTCGTTGCTACCTCACCAAGAACTCTCCTGCTGTCAATATCGACCGTCTCAACCGCGTAGTCCTCGGTGCTCGGGGGCAGCATTCATGGCTTTTGACAAGACAATGGTGGGCCTCCTTGGACGACCCCTCCTCGACCAAGAGGGAAGCTGAACGCCGTCTACGAGATCCTGATCCATGTACTGTAAGTACGGCTGTCAAGCCTCCCGACGCTCGACCCAAAGATTCTCATAACACTCAAGACCCTGCAGTAGAGATAGTCACAATTCAATTCATCAAAAATTAGAGAATTATAAGTACATGTAAAGAATAAGAGACTCTGAATTTAAGTAACCCTGAAATCAACATCCTGATATAGCTTTCTCGAGACGTCGTCTTGTGGTCTCTTTGTCGACCACCTCAAAAGCCTTAGTAACACCTTGTGAGACTTCGAAAGGTGCTTTCCGGCATATACACCGGTGTATGGAATCGACTCGAAAGTCCATATCTATAAATTTCCAAGAACAATTCATGTTTTTTGTAAATTGAATTATTCAATCAAAATATGAAACAATAAAAATGACAGTTAACACTAACCATTACGGCTAACGAGAATCCGTAGAAGTGGTACGTCGGGGGCCTGATCGTAGTTGGCTCCGGCAGCTCAGCTGATAGTTGGTTGATTTTGTTTAGAATGTGGAGATAAGAAAGCTTACCCCATGGAAAGGTCTCCCACCGATCCTCGTCCTCTACCAAGTCGCAAACCCAAGGGTTAATTGAAGTGGTAAGTGGGTCAACTCCAAGTAAAATGTTGTAAAAGAGGATAATCTTAGCAATCTTTATCGTGTCATCCCTACAAGCTACGAACTCCTCTGCTCTAAATCTCTTAAGAAGATCCGCCATAGTTATCATATCCTCACCTTCACATACTCGGTAAAACACACCATCCAACTGCTGCGGCACCGACAGAACATTCGGCCTGAATTCAGAGTCGCCAAACCTTAAACCCGTCACCAGGGTGAACTCGGTCCGAGAGAATCGACAAAGACGATGGTCTCCACCAACATGAAACCACACATCATCCGTGGGGGTATGGGGCCCACACACCTCACGTGATATAAAGGCGTGTAGAAAGCTCTTGCAACTGTCAGGCTCGGTTGCCCAGCGCAAGAAATGACCGAAACAGCTACTCTCAAAATCAGTCACACATTCACTATGAGTTTTTTTCAAGATTTTCTTTATGTAGCCTAGTACTCTGACACGTGTGTGCGAGTTAATGTATACTTGTTTTGTCTGATACTCCGGATGCACCCAATCGAGCTGCAAATGAGAAAAAAAAATGTTCACATTAATTCATACATTAATATACAAAATGAAAGTACATATGCGAATTAATATCTTACGATTTCTCAGAAAAATAAATATATGAAACTTATAAAGGTGGGAGTTTTGCTTATGCAAATTAGTAAAGTTGGATAAAACGTAGATTAATAAATTACCAAAAAAAAAAAGTAACCGACCATTATTAAAAATTTTAAAAGTTTAAATGATCCATCAATTCTAAAAATTATGTTATTTTAATCATTACTTCAGATTATTTATAGCAGATGAATCTACCTATTATTTAAGAGGGATTAAGAAATTATTTGGCATTAAGTGTTGATTATTAAACGTAGATTATAAAAATTACAAAAAATATTTAACGGTGATAAGGATATTATGTTACTTTAATTATGAAATGGGGATTATGAAAGTGAATTATTAAAATTATCTACCTATTAATTAAGATGTATTAAAAAATTATTTTCCAGTTAAGTGTTGATTATTAAAAGGAGACTATAAAAAATAGAATAAAATTTCTTAACGGAATTAGGAAATTATGTTGCTATAATTATGAAATGGAGATTATTAAAGAGGATTATTTTTTAGAATTTACATAATATTTACGAAGGATTAGGAAATTATTTCTCATTAAGTGTTGATTATTAAACGGAGATTATAAAAATTACTAAAAATAATTAAATTCGATTAGGATATTATGTTACTTTAATTATGAAATAGGGATTATTAAATTGGCTATTCAAATTATGTATCTATTATATAAGATGGGTTAAGAAATTATTTTTATTACGTGTTGATTATTAAACGGAGATTAAAAAATTTTATTAAAGGGGGATTATTCAAATATGATATTTAATTATCCAATTATAATTATTAAAATTTTAAAACGGGGGCGCGGTGCGTGGGTGCACCCGACGGGTGACGGGGGAGGCACGCGCGACGCGTGACAGGAGCGCGCGCGCACCCAAGGCCTAAACGTGAATATTCAAATTCACGTTTAACACTATAATCATAGTGTTAAACGTGTGTTTTCAATTTATTAACGTTTAACACGGGTGATGGGGGTGCGGCGCGCGCGCGACAGATGACGGGGGTGCGCGTGCGATGGGTGACTGGACTGCGGGCGCGAGCTCGCGCCAGAGGCCTAAACATGAATATGGATATTCACATTTAACACTATAATTATTGTGTTGAACATGATTATTCCCTATAATCACATTTAAACTATAAAATCAAAATTTATAGTGTCAAACGTCGATTATGCCCGTTTAACCCTTTCAAACATCAATTCAAATACATATTTAAACAAATTAACCCTATCAAATTAAAATTTAACCCGTTTAACCATTCCAAACATAAATTCAAGCATATATGAAAAGAAATTAAACCTAATCCCTAAATAATTTAAGGTTCAACGGGATTTGAAATCAACGTTTAACCCTCCGTTTGTTCAACTAATACTCAACAAATTCAAAGTATTAAGACATTTTTCCAACATATTCAACAAAATTTCAATTCTCAAGAAATTTCAATAAATTCGAACCTTAATTTCAACAATTTTCTGAAAAAACGAGGGATAAATCACTAACATTTCCTTCTTGATTTGACATCTTCGTCTTAAACGTGGATTTTCAGCAAAAAATTGAAGATTTAAACGTGAAATATGAGGTGGATTTTTTAGTTGCCAAGAAGGTGAAAATGGAGGTTAAAGGAGGCTGTAATTCGAAAGGGAAGAGTTTGGGTTTGGGGGTTGGGGTGGAGGTGAGAGAAAACACTTTTTTTTACCAAGATTCCCTTTGACCAAGGTTGTTATTGGGTAATAATTGTGGTCATCAAAGTCAATCAAAAAATGTGGTATTTTTTGTCTTACTTTTATATTTGATGGTATAAAGTATCTCACTTTTATTTTTTATGGTAAAAAAATATCAATTTTATTTTTGGTGATATTTTTTGTCATACTTAATATTTTTGGTGGTAAATTGGGTTGCTATCCCAATCTTTTTTATATTATCTATTTCACTCTTAAATAAATTGAGAAGATTAATGTTTAGTCATAATCTCATGCTCGGTTATACATCTTTATACTAGTTGGGGTATTTATATGTCATATATCATATGTAAGCTTTATAATGCTTAACTTTGCTAACTAAACTTAGAAATATCATTTAATTTCCTTAAAAAAATCCAAAGAGTTTATTACTAAAATTGTCCCCTAATTTAGGGATTTGTCAGTTTAAAACTTTAATTTTTTGGGTTGGTAATTTAGGACTTTAAGTTTTCGGGCTTCGCGAATATTATCCAAGTTATGCCTGAATTGCACAATTGGGTTCAAATTGCATGCGAGATCACGAATTTCGATCGAATTTTGATTTTTTGGGCCAATTTTTGCTGATGCGGTATTTGTTTGTCACTTGTGGCATTTCTAATTTAAATCTTTTTCCTTTAAAATGGATAAATTTTTTAATTTTATTTATTTTTCGAATAAAAAAATTAAAAGAATAAAAACAACTCTTGACTCTTTATCTTCCTCCATTTCCCAATTCTCCATCCCAATTTCTCTGCTCCGCTCCGGCCATCATCACCACAGTGCCATCAGCAACATCCTCGGACAAGGGAAAAAGAGGTGATGTTTTAATGGGTGGTTTCCCCTTTTATTTCGCAAGAGATATCATCAAAATCAACAATCCATTTCTGCAAATTGTTGAGTTTAAGGAAGAAGAAAAGAGATGATTTCATCAATGGCTTCCATGTCCTCTTTGTCTAATGGCGTGTCTCTTCAAAGAAAAGAGACGTGTCTTTTAGGAATGGTGGCTTTCTTTTATGGAGTCAATTCTATTAATTGGGTATCCAGTTGAAATTCTAATCTGAATCTTATTGGGATTTATCTGCAACAAGAAATCTAATCTTATTAAGATTCACAATTTTAGGGGGTGTATTGGTTGTGGAGTCTGTAGGATTTTTTTAGACTTTCAAAGTTTGGGAGTATTCAATCCGAATTTTCAAAAGTCTTTAAAAATCCTGAGGTATTCAATACGGATTTTAAAAAGTCTTAAAAATGGATTTTAATACTTCTTTGATTCTCTTCCAAAAATATAAATAGATTTCACTCTCCAAAATCTCTTCTAACAACTAGAGATTTCCACGTATTCTCTCAGAAAACTCTGAAGACGAAAGGTTAGAAGAAAAAAACCTTCGTTGTTCTTCTAACAAAGGTACTACACAAATCTTTTGCTGCTCTTTGTTTTGGATTTTGTGTATGGATTGGTTGAAGCTATTTGCTATTACTTTGCTATTACTTTGTTGGATTATGTGTATGGATAATATGCTTTGAGGTTATGTGTATGGATAGTTTGCTTTGAGGTTTTTGTGTGTCACCACTGCCATCGACGTACACATTTCTGTAACCGCACACCGGTCGCCTCACCCACCCACGATCGATTAATATAGTAATATTATCATGGGGATCCACACAAGATACCAAAAGGAAGGCATCAAAGCCAACTAGAACAAAGAACGGAAGCTAATGCATGGAGATTTTTTCTAAATAATTTGGATAACTTTTTTTAGATACAAGTGTGTTCATATACATTTGCATTAATAGTTCCAGCGCGGAGTCCATGGAAATCCATGTAAATCAATAAAAAAGTGTATTCCACAATCATGTCAAATCTATGAAAATCCATGTAAATCAATAAAAAAAGTCAGTCAAACTCTGCATGGAGTTTATGGATTTCTAAATCCACAAACTTTTTAAAGTCCAAAAAAATCCAATAGAATCTCAATTGAATACACCCCTCTTAATCTTATTAATCCTTATCCAACTAGGATTCCAAATCCCATCAATTAATTAAGAGTCCTAATCTTAATATAATTATAGTTGATATTGTCTTAGAATATGAACTTTATTGATTATATTAATATCAAAAATAAATATCAAAATATTTATTTAATTTCTAATACAATCATCACTGTAGAATATCAAATATTCCTAAAATTAAATGATATTTATATAATTATCTAAATCATATGGAAAATGGTTTCCCATAAACCGTTAGAGATATATAAACTTACACAAAAACTTTTATGTAACTGGTGCACGGATCCTAGATCCGTGCACCTTATAACACCCTAGATATTTTATAATATTAAATATAAATTAGATAGTATTATGATATAAATTTTAAAATTTATAATATGACATTATGTTATAAGGTGATAAGCATAATTATGTCTTTATCAATATTATTCTATCTCTTCATCATAAATGCACACAATTTTTTTTCTCACCTAACCCAAGATGAAAGAAGCAATAATTTGGAAAATTTTGAAAAGAGATAATCACTCTCTCTATCTCTCGACTTTCTCTCTCTTTCTTACGCTCTATCTCTCTCTTGCTCTCTCTCTCTATCTGCTGCACGATTTCTCTTTTTATCTCTCTCTCTATTATGGACACTGCAGTGTGTGTTGTTTTGGAGCCGGCGCATGGTTGGTGCCTGCAAGCCGGCGCTTATAATACCAGCGTGAGGAGCCGTGGGCCGCCGCTTGCAGCGGTGGTGCATGGGTGCATATATATATCTGTGTGTGCGTGAGGTATAGAGAAAATCGAGGATGACGATGAGTTGTGTACGAAGTGGGTGTTGTGTTTTGTGTGTGCGTGTGGGGGTGCCGCCGTGAGTAGCGGCACCGTGACGGATGTGAGCGGTGATCTATGCACGCTTGTACCGGCGGCTGGGTATGGTCGCACCATCGTGAGAGCAGTGGGGCTGTAGTGTATGTGTGTGTGTGTTTCTGTGTGTGTGCGTGTTCGGGTGTGGAGTCACCGATAGTAGCGAAACTGTGGCTGGGAAAGGTTTGGGGTGAGGATTAATTTTTGTAAATTTGATATGTTAAAGGACTAATGTGCAAACTCTAATCTTTGGTCAAATTAATGTTCAACCTTTAGCTTTTGTTGAATTACATTTTTACCCCTAACTTTATATGATATGCACCAAGACCCCTAAACTTTGAGCATATGACAAATCGAAACACCAAAACTTGCTGAAATTACATATTACACCCTAAAATTTGATGATATTCTGTATTGCACTTTAGGGTTGATGAATATTGTAAAATGGCCCCTAGAATTACTAAAATTTCAATTTAAACCCCATAATTTGTTGGACTTATGAAATGGAGCTAAAAAATTTGCCGGTATTACTTTTGAGACTCAAAATATAGATGAAATGACGAGTTAGGTCCAATCAAGTGAATTTAAGTTACAAGTAAACCCTAAAAATATTATAAAAATTAAAGTATGTACGATATAATCGTTATCTCAAATTTAGGGTATAACCTCCTAGACTCATGTCTCATTAACCCCATTATCTTAAGTTCAAATCGAACTTTTCATCTTTATGATTTAGATGTTTCTTTACGAGAGAGAATTTCAACTTGAAGAATTTATTTGAAATCGTTAAAGGTTCGCTTAAATCTTAAAAAGAACAATTGCGCCTTGTAGGAAATACGAAAGGAGGGACGAATTAAACTCGTATAAAAAGTAGACGTCTTACAGGCATCATCTTCGAAAGATGGGGATAATTGCTTGTTACGGTATTTATATTTCTTTCGAAATATTTAAAATATGAAATTTTATACCTGAATTACATAAGGTCGATATTATATGAATAAGATCTTATAATATGATGATTAGGGGTAATTTCTTTAAATTTACAATATTATAAAGTTTATGCTATTAATATATGAAATCTTTTAAGATTATTATTAAATGTGAAGGTGATTGATGACTGATTGGGACAAATGATTGCATTATTGAATAATTTACGCCACATGATAGATTTTGATTGTTTATTAATTGAGTTATATTGATTGAGATATTTGAGATTGATAAAATATTGAGGGTTTATATTAATGAATAATTTACGCCACATGATGGATTGTGATTGTTTATTGATTGAATTATATTGATTGAGATCTTTGAGATTGATAAAATGTCGAGGGTTATATTATTGAATGATTTAAGCCATGTGATGGATTGTGATTGTTTATGGATTGAATTATATTGATTGAGATCTTTGAGATTGATAAAATGTTGGGGATTTATATTATAGAAAGATTTAAGTTATGTGAGTAATGATCGATTGAGATGACTGTTTGCTATATTGAATGATTTAAGTCATGTGATTGATGATAGATTGAGATGACTGTTTGTTTTATTGGACGATTTTAAAGTCAAATGATTGTTTGTAATTATTTATTAATTGGATTGTTTGATTGAGGTGTTTGTGATTGATGAAAAATGATTGGGTTTGAGCCCCGAGAATAAACGGGTTTGAGTCCCTATAATGAACGAGTTTGAGCCCCTATAATGAATGGGTTAGATCCCTTATAATGAATGTGTTTGAGTCTCGAGGTAATAAATAAATTGGGTTTGAACCCCGAGATAAAGGATAAATCAGGTTTGAGCCCCAAGATAAAGGATAAGTCAGGTTAAACCCCACATTCATGTGATACAAGTATGCTAAATGATTGATTACTGTGATTTATGTATCGTATTTTATTATTGCTTACTATGCACCATATATGTGAAATTAATATGTGCAAATCTGATAAATGAAATGTGATTTTCATAGTGGTTAAAAATCCACAATTTCATGGCAGTTGAGATCTGCGTTGTCATGACGGCTGAGAACTGTAACTAAAGAGATATGTTTGAATGTGATCGATAAATACTTTATGACAACTAACTTCTTATGTTAAAATTGTGTTCTGAAGAGTTGATAGACATCCGAATGAAATTCTTTAAGTTTATAACATTTTGAAATAGAGGTATGACACTATCTTTTATCATATGGTTTTAAATGTATGTGCGATATGTTTTATTTATTTTAGAAATTATTTTGTCATCCCGAGTTTCCCCACTGAGTGTGTTTCAAACACTCATCCATTTATGTTAAAATGTTTTCAGTTTAAAGAGTTTATGGCAAAGAGCGCGAGCGGTGGATGTTGGTAGCAAATGATAAAAGGTTGCAAATGATTTTTATTCAAATTGTAATATTTCACAAATTATGGAAATGAATATTTTATTATAAATTACGATTTTTAATTATCTTTCTTATTCTTAATGAGAGTGAATTTTTATACGTAAGAAACACCTTGGTTAATGTTTATCTATAAAAAGAAATGGGGCGTTACACACCTGACCCGATCAAGCCCACGCGCCCTCCACGTGCTCGTGCGCTCCTCCACGTGCTGGGTGGATACGCTCAAACCCACCCGAATTCGCTCCAAATGCTATACATTTATGTTATGTTAAGCATACCTTTCACTACAAGAATTTTGGGCTATTTTTACCGTTGTCGTAGGCAGGGTTGCAAAAAAAATTTCGCACAACGGCAAATCATCAACATATTTTGGACACATAATTGCCACATCATGAGAAATAAATGTGCATTGTTTAGGATTCGAACTCGTGACCTTTGTAAGACCATGAACCACTAGGCTACTAGTGCATTTGTGTTTATATTATATATGTATTTCTCTTATTAACTAATTATATATATATACATATATAATTAATGACTAATTAATATATAATTGGAAGATTAATGAATAATTAATATGTTTAATAATATTTAATTTAATTTCATATTAAGACAATTATAAAGTATACTAGTGCATATTTTTAATATATGTTATAAACATATTAATTTTTTAAAATTATGAGTTTGTTCATATATATAAGATAATATTAATGCAAATAATATAAAATAACATCATAAAATAATTAAAATTTTCAACTTTAATTTAATTAAAATAATATATAAATTTTGTATTATTATATAAAAAAATTGTATTGACCAATTAATATATGTATGTTTTTTTATTTTGAAAAATAGTTTATTGTTCAATTACACATATTTAAATTTTTTTTTCATATTATTCTTTTAATTAATCATTTTTATATCTTTTTTTTATTTTATAAAATAATTTTTTCAAATAATTTATGTTTTTGGTATTAATTTTAGAACCAAACTAATTTATATTTATTTTCTAATATAATAATATATAATTTTTATATTATTATGTAATACAAATTTTTATATTTTTCAAATTAATATATGTATTGTTTTTTTTTTTTTGTAAAATAATTTTTGGTTCAAATTAAAACCAAACACATTTTATTTTTATTTTCTAAAATAATAATATATAATTTTTATATTATTATGTAATACAAATTTTTATATTTTTCAAATTAATATATGTATTATTATTTTTTTGTTGTAAAATAATTTTTGGTTCAAATTAAAACCAAACTCATTTTATCTTTATTTTCTAAAATAATAATATATAAATTTTATATTATTATGTAATACAAATTTTTAAATTTTTCAAATTAATATATGTATTGTTTTTTTTTTGTTGTAAAATAATTTTTGGTTCAAATTAAAACCAAACTCATTTTATCTTTATTTTCTAAAATAATAATATCTAATTATTATGTAATACAAATTTTTATATTTTTCAAATTAATATATGTATTGTTTTTTTTTTTATTGTAAAATAATTTTTGGTTCAAATTAAAACCAAACTCATTTTATCTTTATTTTCTAAAATAATAATATATAATTTTTATATTATTATGTAATACAAATTTTTATATTTTTCAAATAAATAAATGTATATTTTTTTTATCCTTGTATAATTAATTTTTTTATATATTCTTAATTAATTGATACATATCTATATATATATCTTTTTTTTTATGTTTTTTGTATTAATTTTAAAACACAATAATTTTATCTTTATTTTTTTTTACAAAAAACATTCATAATTTATGAATTATGAATTATAAAATACAATTTTCGAATCATGTTTTAAAATAATATTCAAATTTTGTATTATTATATAATAGGATGAGAGTAATACTTAATTAGGTGTAATTAATTTGTTAATTAATTCAAAATAGTATTTTATAAAAATACTATTTTCTAAAATAATGAATTTGTTCATATAAGATAATATTAATGCAAATAATGTAATATAAGATAACATTATAAATTAATTAAATGTATTAAATTTAAGTTAATTAAAAAATAATTATATTAAAAAACAATTATTGCATAATGGGTTGTAAAATAAAAAAAAATGTTTTAAGAAAAGACAACGCTCAAAAGCGTTGCAAAAAAGGATTGTCGTATAGCCAAAAAAATGTCATTTAACAACCCTACTTAAAAAGGGTTGCATAATGGGTTGTAAAAAAAAAAAAAATTCTAAGAAACGACAACACTCAAAAGCGTTGTGAAAAAGGGTTGTCGTATAGCCAAAAAAAGGCCATTTAACAACCCTTCTTAAAAAGCGTTGTCGTTTCATTTTTGACCGTTGTCGTATGGCGAATTTTTGAAAAAAAGACAACGCTTTTCTGAAAAAGGATTGTAAAAACCCAAAAGACAACACAAATTCATTAAAAAGGTTGTTAAAGAGGGGTTGTTAAAGACAAAAATTCTTGTAGTGTTTATGTTATGTTAAGCATATCTTTATGTTATGTTAGTCATACCATTAGTGTCTTTATATTATATTAAGCATATCTTTATGTAACGTTAAACATACATTTATGTTATGTTAAGCATATTTTTATGGTTTTATATTATGTTAAGCATACATTTATGTTATATTAAACATATTTTTATGTAACGTTAAACATACCTTTATATTATATTAAGCATATCTTTATGATTTTATGTTATATTAAGCATACCTTTAAAATGTTTATGTTATGTTATGTTAAGCATACCTTTATATTATGTTAAATATACATTTATGTTATGTTAGTCATACCTTTTAATTATGTTAGTTGTACCTTTATGTATTATATAAAAGTAGATTAATATTACTTAAAGGTATGCGTAATATTTACATAAAGGTATATATGTACAAAATAGGGTTTTTTTGTGCTGAAATTATAGTTTTTTCGTCAAAATTAAGGTTTTTTTTTATTAAAATTAGGGTTTTTTTAAGGTTAAAGTATTACATAAACGTATGCTTAACATAATACAAATGTATGACTAACACAACATAAAGATCGGGGTAAAAAAAAAGGAAATGCACAGATCCCTATTCGGATTCGACTCGAGCCAACCCGTGTTGTATGGATCTTAGATCCATACAATAGTTGCACACAAGTGCAACTCATAAACTTATATTTAACTCATTTTACTTAAAAAGGTGAGTTGGGGACCATGGACCCATAATCATAAGTTCCAATAAATTGAATAAATAATTAAACTCTTTAATTTTTTTAATTCGACTTATTAATTCCATTATTATTCTACTAAAAATACGGAATTACACTCTTACAATTATAGAATATTTTACACTTTGAAAATGATTCGTCCACTGATATAACCATTTATATAGATTAATTCGTAATCAAAGTAGGTATTATCCATCAACCTCTTCATTTTATATTTTATTTTATTTGTGAATTTTCATTTTTTTCTGTTTTATTTATATTAAAAATCCGTTATATCAACAAGATTAAACATAATAATCATAAACAGAAAATTGAGAAAAAAAAATATGAATTATATAACTTAAAGGTACTAGTCGTATTACATAAATGTAAAATTTATAACACATAAAGGTATTACATCATTACATAAATGTATTATTTGAAAATAGAATATAGAGTATTAATTATATCACTTAAAGATATTAACCACATAACGTAAAGGTACTAGTGCATTTACTTAAAGGTATTACTTTATTTTACTTAAAAAATATTTTTCTTACTTTATTGAAATATGTTAATTGTATCATATAAAGGTATAAATTTTATTTCTTGAAGTTTTATGTGTTGTTTCACATATGGCATAATTACTTCATTTCCATAAAGGTTACTGAAATATAAAATAAATGTGTTATTTATATGACATGAAGGTATTAATCAAATGACATAAAGTATTACTACATATACTTAAAGGTATTATGTTATTATTATATTAGTTGTATTACATACATGTATCAATTGTATTACATAAAGGTATTAGTTGTATCAAATAAAAGTTTTACCTTAGTTACTAAGATATAACATTAAGATAATATTAACATAACTAAAGTATCTGATACACATAATTAAAATGTATGAATTGCATAACTTAAAAGTATGGTACGATTCACAAAATTGACATAATGTGAACTTGGATATAGAATCACGTGGGGTTGCGTGATTGTGCCTAGGGTGTGAGAAAATGGGTTAAATTGAATTGCACATACCCTAGATCCATGCAAATGGTGCACTAGAGTTTTTATGTAAATAGATATATGAGTATCAACTAGTTTTTAAAACAAAAATTGTTAAATTACAAAATTGTGCAGACTATATGTATAGATTTATATTTTGTTCTATGCAATATGCATTGTATATAATGGTTGCATTCGACATAAAATTAACACATTGTTTCGTCATTTCATGTAGAATAACTTAATGTGGAGTCAAATATGTAAACACTGCTTCAAAGAAAGAATCCGAATACGGATAGATGCGATTAACATGTCAGTAAAATTATTGTTTCAATATGCATTAGCAACACATCGCAAATGACAATTCAGTGCAACTTTGGAAAAAAGATGGTCGGGTCGGGGCGTGGCTGTTGGGTAATCGCACAACAAAACATAAGAATAATGGATCTTAATACGATCCTCAGCCTAAGATGGAAAAAATTAATAACATTGGATTAAATATCATGCGCTCAATCCTGTACAAATGAAGGATTTCAAAAATGGATGTAGAAGGTAAAACTTGAACTACGTTAATCTAATGCTTTTAGATCAAGCATAGGTGAATATTCAATTTTTACTACGGTAAAATGAGGGAGCGATAATAACGTAAAGCTGAAATGGATGGCCAGGATTTCACATGGATCAATAGTTGATATCACAAGTTTATATATACACTGACGAATCTCAGAAGTACCCCATATATTGATAAATAAGTACTAAATTGTAACACTACTTATAAATAACAACCTATGCTTTCCTTATTAAAGGTAAACATTAAAAAAAAAAAAAAAAAAAAATAAGAGCATTTACAATGCACCCCAAAAATTTGAATTATAGTTAACTCTCCCTCTTTCACTTATCCCTCCACATCATCATTCAATTAACTATAACTCACATTTTTTAATTCTTTCAATTATATTTTAAAAATGAGTTATAATTAACTCTCTCTCCTCCACCTGATCTTTAATTTGAGAATTTTTATCATCTAAAATAATTTTATATTTACGATAATGTGAATAAAATAAATATTAATTTTTTAAAATATATTGTAGAAAAAATCTTATAAATTTATTTCGTTGTATTTGAACGAATTATCAAAAAATCAATTTATTTTGTATTTGAGATAATATATAATTGTAAACAATTATTATACATTTAAAAAAAGTAGTACATCAAATTAAGAAAAACAATTAATTATAAAATACAAAGCAATTAATAATAATTAAGAAAATGAAATAAAAACAATTAATAATAATTAAAAAAAAAAATCAAAAGGAATCGTGTGCATATGGGGTTCTGGTTTTCTCACGCGCCATGCAATCCTGGTGAGCGTATCCTGCAAGTGCTGTACTTTTTTTTTCTAATTCATCATGGTGAATCAACCGTGCCATCACATTTCATAACTCATTCCCTCTTTCTTCTACCATGCTAATTGGGTTATAGTTAAATAACTATAACCCAATTTTTTTAGGGGTTGTAAGTGCTCTAACAAAAGTACAACTACATTAAGACAATTTTGCTTTTCAAACAAACCCAGCCTCAAAAAAAAAGAAATGGCAAAAATTTACTGCATTTTCTGACGCTGGATCTGAAAGAGCCTCTCCTTGTATGTTCTCCGGGCCTCCATCTTCATCATATGGGCTAAAAAATCGGCCCAAGAATCAATGGGCCCAGGCAAACACCAATGCACACAATCATTATACAACGTAACATTCTCATTGGGCCAATGCCCATATCTACTCGGATGCCCATCAGGCCTCAACAGCATTGCCTGCGTCGTGTCCATCAGCCTCAACTTCTTCCTTCCCTCTCTCTGCGCAGCCCTAAATTCCTCCAATTGAATCATGTAAAACTCCAAATTCAAGCCTTCTAGAATCGTCTCATTGCTCCGAAATGGTCGCCGCCGCACGCAGTTTCCGCCCTCGTTCCACAGCCCGTTCTCGAAGTGCGACGGCGCGAAGGTACGGAGGATCGTAACGCCGTTGAAGTTTTTTCTGCCGTTAATGGCTTTGAACGCCGTTCGGAAAATGCGGCGGTAGCCGTAGGTCATCGGAAGATCGGTGACGTTAGGAAGGTTACAGTAGTTGCAACCGACGACGCGGCGGCGCTCGTAGTAGACGGCGGTTCGGGTGAACCAGTGGCCGGCGTTGAGGATGACGTAATCAAAGTCGTCAATCTGAGTGGTCCACGACTCGTCGAACTCGTCGAGGTGGAGGTTGAAGAGTCCGGTGTGGGTCGGGCCATCGGAGTCTCGCTCTTCGGATCTTACCAGAAATGGGGACCGGAAGTAAACGAGGGTAAAATTGTAATTAACGTATTTCCATCGTTTGTACTGCTCCTCAGTGGTTGGGGAGTCATCGATTGGATATTCTACCTGAAATGACATTTACAATTAGACCTATTTGTTTTTCAATTCGTTAATATTTAATTTTCGATGAAATTTATTAGAAGAGAGTAAGTACATATTACACGAAATATGATACAAAATCATTAATATTTTGATTGGTGAAAATTAAATGCATATCAAGTGAGGATATAATATTTCATTACTTAAAAGTTAAAACTAGGAATTATTCTAAATTATTCAATAATATGTATGTTGAATAATCTGGAGAGACTGAGTCACATGCACTGTTGAGCTTTTTTGATAAACATTGGAATTTGAACTTATAATTTTTATGAACCAAAGAAAGGCAGTGTACCGTATCATTATCATGGGGCCGCACCATGGACATTAACACATCAGTCGAGTTTAGCATATTTATGCAAAATAGCAGAGTGCAGAATATCATGGTAATACCACCAAATATGGATGATGTGGGGTAAGGTGGGCTATATACACATCTTCTCCAAATCTCTTTTATCTCGTATTTCAATATTTATTCAATAATTAAATTATCAATATATAGTTAAAATAAAATAAAATAAAGTAGAAGATAAAATCTAAAGGGAAAATTGCAGAGAAGGAAGAGGTCAGAGAATTATGGTTCCTAGATCTTGGAATTGTGAAGATGCTCACGTTCTCAAGATTGGATTCCCTATACTTTGTCATTTTCCCTTGCTACGTTTTCCTTTTTTAATTATATTATTAAGAAATTCCGATTTTAAATATATGAAAAATGACTCTTATCTCATTTATTATATTTATCCCCCACAAGTTCAAAGCAAATTATTTACACATACTATTCATCATTAAATAACAATGTTTATTACGTATGAGATGATGTAGAATGCATAGGATATAAGATATAGTAATAATACACGATTTGTCATATGATGTGTTACTGTGTATCTGATCTTAATTAGACTGTAGTATTATTATTGTCATCAAAGAATAAACTGAAATGTCCAAAAACTAATCCAGCAAATCCAGGCTGTACTTCTTCTTTTATCATTGTATTAATCAATAATTCAACTTTTGGTGGTTCCTCAGATTTGAAGTGAAGTATCCATTTCCCTTAATAAAAGGGGAAAAGACAATAATGAGACGTCAAATATATTTATCTATCTATTTATTTATTTATTTATTAAATGAAAATGAGTGAAGGGTCCTTTACTTTAGATGGAAGATAAGAAGAGAGATTTATACTCCGGCTCATCATATCATGCAATGCATCATTTTATCCATCTACTGTTTTCTGGTCGAGAAACTCCCTTATCATTTTTATCATCTTAACTAATTGAAAAAAATAATATTTTATATATATATATATATATATATATATTTTTTGGGATATACACAAATTCAGTCTCCTTTTTTCATTTAAAAAGCAACTATGCATACATATTAACCATATAATCACACGTCATAATAATTTATCTAAACAAGGAAATAATTTATTAATTAATTTGAGCTTGGCTTTATAATGGGAATTTAATATTTTGAAAAACAAGCCAGCCTAATTAGGTGAACTAAACCTTTCTAAAACTCAATTATTTACAACTAGTTCAACAAGCAATTCATGTAGTTGAACATGAACGGAACACAGTACACTCACTAATCAATACAACATAACTATATCAAGAAAAAGTTAAAAAGAATGCAAATGCTCATTATTTATAAACAATAACAAAAATTTATTTTTAAAAATCTACGTGAATTACAAGTTGAACACGTCTGACATATTTCCATTTCACATAACTATATCCATAAAAGAGTCTCATCTAAGACTCAACTCGCTCTCATAAGTCTGTGTCATTGTTTATCCACTTTCAAAACCAAAAAAAAATCTTAGAACAAGCAAGCACGCAATTCAAAGACAGCTCAAACAATAACACTAAAATGATGAAAAATAATACATATATTAAAACAAAACAAAAAAAGGAAAGAAAAAACTTACTCTGGACAAGAGGCATATCATGGATTGCATTTGATTCCTCCCCACAGAATCTCCAACAAAGGCCATAGACTTGTCCCTCACCATATCCAAGAACTGATAAGGATTAAAAACCGGCATATGACAGCTATCCGGTTTCCACTTCCACTTCATGAACCGGGTATCGGGTCGCCCGTACTTCATGCAGTTTTGGTGCTCGTGGATCGCCCAACACGTCTCGTTTGTGTAATATGGACCATCCGGGTTTGGGACCCACTCGCCCGAGAATATATCGCACTTCTCTTCATTATCTCTTATCTTAATATCACGATAAGAACGGCTCATCACTGCTGAGTCCTTGTAGCTGGATAGAGACGAATTATCCTTCATCACCGGATAATTTAGGCGGATAACTGTGATGAGGATCAATGCTGTTGCTAACATTATAGCTACATTTGATCCTATGTTTTTATTTACAGTAAGCTCCATGGATTTGGAGGTGTAGAGATAATAGATATGTGTGTGGAGATAATATGTGGAGATTTTGTACAAGAGAGATTGGAATTTTATTTTGGGAGATGTGAAGAAGAGATGGGCTTATATATTTCAAAAGTTGGTCTATTATAATACTTTTAGTAACTATTTCTTATTACTTTTGTCTTTTATTTTAATTTATTCCTATTTTGGTATGTTCAGTAGTGTGTAAAAAATTACAAGATTTGTTTACATTATAAATTGACATTCGCTTCAATAATGTACCCAATTTTTCAACTACAAAACAAAAATTATATAATGCAAGATAATTTAGGTGAACTTTTAAAACACCGTTAGAATGAAAATATTTTAAGAATTGAGCGGGCTTTCTTAAATGCTTTAATATTAAAAAAATAATGCGTTATTTGTCTTTCTTTTGTCTATTGAAACAAGATATAATTTTTTACTTAACATAAATAAATTCATCAGTCTCCAAGAGTCAAGGGAGAGTCTATTCTTTTTAAGTGAGGTCAAATATATAGGGTAAAATATGTTTCACTTAATTAGCTATGTATCGTATTTTGGTTATATTAATCAATTTCAACCAAATATATTTAGATGATGGTATTTTAAGTGTTGTAATACAAAATAAAGTGTCATTTATAATTAAGCGATATGATTAATTATTATAATTATTATATTTGCTTTGCGTGCAGAAGTTGACAAAATGCCTTTTTCAGGACATGATGAATTGTAAAAAATTATTAATAAAGTGACTAATATTTTGAACTGACATGTAATAGATCTGATCAACAAGTGTGCATTAATTAGTACTGAAATAATTGTCTATGTATGAGATTAAATTAGTGTTAAAAGTGATCAAAATCTTGTCTTCAAATTTCAGTTGAAAGAGAGTGTGCTTGATCTGATTGCTTTGATTGTATAACAATCATATTTTATTGCAGTATAGTATGCTTCACCGACTGAATTATTACAATTCCGATTAAGGGTATAATAATTTTATTTGTCCATTGTTGTAACTAAAAAATTATGATAAAATAGTTAGATATATATATATATATATATATATATATATAATGCGTGATATATATAATGCGTGTTAATAAAATATGATATACATATTTAAAAACAAATGGATCCGATATAATCTAGAGAACTTTTTTTAAATGAAAAGCGTCTTCAACAACTTGCGTGATTTTAATACAAAATCTGCATTTCATGTCAGGGATTTGTACTAAATTATATATTAAAAAGGAATATTCTGCTAATTAATATATTCTTATTTAATCTGATTTATTATATTATAATTTATCAATATATTTACATGGTCATCGTACATGGTGTCATAATGGATTGATACGAACACGATACAATAAAACATGAAATTAATTTTAGGTGTCCTAATTACATGTGCATGAACACTAAAACTCGAATACTCATTTTCGTTTTTGTCAAGAATTGCCAATCTCGTTAATTTAAAATTTTAAAGTTTTACCCGTATTGAAAACAATTATAAAGTCAAATAATTCACATGAAACAATTAGAAATTGTAAAATTATTTTCACTATCTTCTTCCTTCTCCTAATTGGCTACAAGTTACTCTTACACACCTGTTGTTGTTTATAGTTTCATAAGAGAGTTTCTGAAGTACTTTAAATGGCCTGATCTTAACAAATAAATATAATATATAACATTAAGATCTACGAAAAGATAATTCAATATAATTTTTTATGGGCACTAATCAAATTCAACATAGAAAAATAAAAACACTAAGAACACGTAATTGCTACTTGCAATGGAGATTATGTTTGACAATAATACTATTTTTTCTTCGAAGCATTTTACAATGTTTGAGGGAACTGTAAACTAGGCTTAAAAATAACAATATTAAACAAATGGGAGTTTTTCTGAAATTCGAAAAAACATAGAGATCCAGTTTATATATTTGCACTTTACTCAATTAATTAAATTAAGTAAAGTTGTGGTTGAAGGAATTTGAAAAAAGAAAAAAAAAAAAAAATCCCTCACTTGCTCCGTTGGCCTTATTAAATTTAATATGAGACTGCAAATAAATCATAATAGTAGTAAGTAAAACTACTACCACACTACCAAATATTTTAATCATTTGTGTGAAATTAACTGTCACACCAACATTAGGTAAACAACTATGTACTATTTTACTCTCAATTCAACGACTCTGCTGACAAAAGAGTCAGAATACGAAAATAAGTCATGAGTTTGAAAATTAGGGGTATGAGTTTGAATTTTTAGGATAAAATCATGTTAATAATATCAATGAATCCAACTTTAAACCTGATTATTAAATTAACAAATTTTATGATTTACATAGTAATTTAAAAGGATCGAATTATTATCTTTAAATTAATGAGATATAAACCTAAAATTGAAAAAAAAAAATTGTTTTCAATAAATAAGAAACTCGATAACATTAATTGTTCTTCAATCTCCTAATGATTACTGAGTGACGTTACTTTTACTATGCGAAATATAAAGGTTCCAAGGAAAATAACTTAATTGTCCTTTTTAACTCGTGTATTAGGACCTGACCTCACCCAAATCATGACTTCCAACCTTATTTTGCAAATCTTTCAAGGTGAAGTTACAAGCTAAAGTTTTTACATTGAGTGGCACTTAGGATACATATATAAATTTGTTTTTCCCTAATTTTTAATGCAATTCTTCTTCCCATCTTCACATCCACCTTTTTCTTGTTTTCTTCTCAAATATAAAGTAAAGATGAAGTTTGAGAATTGTTTATGATTCTTTTTCTTCATCTCCTCCATAGCTCCATTGTTCTCATCTCATCTTCTTCTCCATTCATGTTTATAATTTTTTTTCTTCGTCTTTTTGCTTTTCATCTTTATATATTTTGATCATTGATTACAAATCATAATTCCATTACAATATTTTAAAATATTAAAAATCAATATTACAGTCATATAAGACTAATTGTAGAAAATCTGATAAAGAAGATGATGAAAAATAGCATTTAAAATTTTAAGATTTTAAATTTGAACTCTATAGTACACTGATACCTTTTGAGTATTTGATTAATATATTTACGTCATATGATGTAGCACTCCAACCCAACTTAGGAGAATTGAGTCACTACCTTGACTTTTGAGCTCAAAGATACATAAAAAGAATAACAATTAATAAACTTTTTAAAATCATTTTTATAAAAAAACTCAGCGGAAGATTTTTAAAGCACGAGTATTTTTTTTATAGTCAAAGGACTCAATATGCAATAATCTAATCCGTATCTTACCTACATTTGTAAATCAAAACCCTAACATATATAAGTCGTTTAAGAAGTTTACTTAAGCCAACATCGGAAGTTTCAAAAAGGCCTCCAACATATTAAATTCATACATATTAACACATATTAAAACACATGTATATGCTTTTAGAGGTGAGTTCGTACAGGTGGCTACACATCTGCTTTGTCGTAAGTCAGACATGAAAACATTTAAATATAGCAACATAAGATTTAAGAAATCTTAGCGGATAACATTTATTAACTGTTATGTTAAAAGGATTGACCAATACTCTAATTACATTATCTTCCAAGGTCCGAAGATCTGACATAAACTTTAAGGTCTGAAGACCTGGCATCCAAAGTTCGTCAACCTAGTACTTCACACGAATGTGTCATGTCGTGTCATTATATTCAACATACAAGTTATTCTAATCAATATACAATAGAAACTCTATAAATTAATACTTATAGGACCACTAAAATTTATTAATTAAAAGAGTTATTAATTAATCGATAAATTAATAATTATTAATTTATGTTGGTCCCAAGTGGTGTCCGAGGTTCAGAGGGAGGGTGAATGAATCTTGATTGATTTTGTAAATCTTTTTCAAACTTACTGTTCTGCAAGTTGCTTGAACTTATAGTACCAGCAGTTACAGTGTACAGCACTACAACACTAGAATACAATACTGCACGCTATAACTTAGAGTTTCTATACAGAGGATGTCTTGACCAAAGGCTTGTTTTCTCAACTATGCTTTTCTTTTAAAGGTTCTTTTATGCTTATGACATGATACAATACTACACATGATATGATTTATAGTAGTTCAAAGATGGTGTAATCCTTGTACGTCCACTCTACTGCTCTTCGAGTAGGAACTTCATTAAGCAAGATTGAATTACAGGGAAACACTTAACAATCTATCAACCCAATGAGTTAACACCTATTAGAACCCAGCGTACACACAGCAACTGCAAGTTCTAAAGGCAAACCCACACAAGATTTCTACACTCCCACACAGGGAAATTGCCTATTACCTAGACAACTATACAAACATCAGGCCTTCTTTCAACAACTCTTCTTTCTTACTCCTCTTTCTCTTGAGCCCTTCCACCAGTCTCGTATGGACTCTTGATCGGATTCTTCCAGCTTCTGCTTCATTTTTTCTTTCTTACTTGTTGCATTACTGCAGTTCATACTTGCAGTATCTTTATACTTTCTTCTTCTCGATGCAATACGACTTTGTTGAGCTTCTCCCCCTTTCTGATCCTGTAACAATAGACTCAATTCTAGTCTATGGTTTTACTTAAACATTGTGAAAAATGGGGTACTTAAACTTCCTATTATATATTAAAAAATATGCAGAGGTTCTTTTATAAAAAATGAACTTGAACATAAAGCAGAACATAAAATTTCTTTATTAGGAGAAATAAATTTTACAAAGATAAAAGAAAAGGGGTATATATATACAGATATCATACAACAACTACTGAAATAGAGAAACGAGTTCAAAGGTCACTGCACTGACTGCAAGAAATACGAAGGATGCAACAATCGGAAGCTGCAGCAAACAGTCAGAAGTTATAGTTGAGGATGCAGAAGAAGATATGACTCTTCTTCTAAAGAAGTTTAGAAAATTCATGAAGAGCAACAACAACAACAATAACAACACCACCAACAAGAGGAATGACTTCAGAAGAAGCCATCCACCACCTCAGGTATCTTCTTCTCCGAAGGAGCTGGTGGTGCAGCTGCTGCAAGTAGACCAGTTGCAGGTGCTGCATACAGTGGCGCTGCAAGAAAAGATGCATCACCTCCTTCTTCTTACAGTACAAAGAGAGGACCAGCAACAGGGCTCGAGGAAGAGAGTCAGCAGAGCTGAAGTTGAAAGACACTATAATGAGAAGATGGCTGCTCAAAGGGCTATGAGCAGAGTAAGAAGAAAATGTCTGGATGCAGAGACTTGGAGTGATTGGTGAGAGCTGACCAGTAGACAGAGCTCTCTACCAATACCTCCCTCAAGATATTCCACATGTTCGTCAGTAGTTAGCTTCAGTGTTGTTCGACCTCTATTTATACTTGTAGAAAGATATTTGTTGAAGGAGATACTTCTCATTTGAATTAAGTGTATTGATCAAAGGCATGACTTGCATTTAATGCGCCTTGATTTTTCTTCTCAGAGTATTTAATGCGGTGGTTGGGCTCGCAACTAGTTGCTACATTACTGCAGTTCATACTTACAATATCTTATACTTTCTTCTTCTCGATGCAACATGACTTTGTTGAGCTCCTCCACCTTGCTAATCCTGTAACAATAGACTCAATCCTAGTCTATGGTTTCATTTAAACATTGTGAAAAATGGGGTACTCAAACTTCCTATTACATATGTGGTTTGTGTCATCAAAATCTATACACTGAAATCCCAACAATTTATATATTAATTAATATTTTATTAATTTATAATGAAATACTCAATTTACAAACACTTTTCAAACTACCAATACTCAATAATATTAATTATAATTGAGAGCGTTATTGGAATTGATAAAGATGATAGAGATAATAATGAAAGTTCTACAATGGAGCCCCCTTCGCAAAATGAGGCTATTAAAACGGCAATCACATTGAATAATTTCTTGTTGAGCTATGACAAAATACACCAGAAGTTCTTACAATGATAAGAAAAATTAAAGACGAGATTCAAGGTGAAATTGATTTTAAAAAAAAAAAGACAATTGAGTCATTTTTCAAGAAAACTTCATAAATCATTCATGTAATATGTAGTATATAAGAAATTATTAATTTATATTTTATATGGGGTCTATAGAAATTATCAAAAAATGTATTATCTTATAATTTTAGCGAATTATTAATTTAGCACCCTATTCCCAAGTTGGGACCGGCCGAAAATATTGTCTTAAAGAGTTTATTAAATTATCGAGTATTAATTTATCGAGTTTCTACTGTAACTGTAACTAAATGTTGCTCATTTTTGACTTTGATTCACAAGCGGAGATAGCTCCTGAAGTGTTCGATCATTTGTATTGCACTCGGCACGTCATAAATTCTTAGTCTTTAAGTTGCATCTCAATTATATCATACACATACATACACATTCATCGTCATTCGTTACTTAACTAATGTATCGTTAACGATATGTCTCAATTATACATAATATCACTAAAACATATCATAATCATCTAGCCAACATACTTATCATACATGTCACATATGTATATCATATGAACATAACAAAATAAGTTATGACACTTTAAAGCACACTCTAAAATATGCATCAACTATACCTAGAAGGAAAATTGTATTTGACATTTTAACTCATAAAGCTCCCATTCATATTCTAAAACTTAAATAATTTATCACTTCACACATAAGCTCACATTTAATCACTTAAGATCAGTTTCAAAATGTGGTCAAATTGCACTCTTAAATCATAGATAAAATTTTAATTTGAAAACTATATAGTAACTTGTAGGTAAAAAAGACACTATTTACCACAACAATTTTCATAATTTAAAAAATCATCTAAAATTTATGAAAATAATCAGGAATTTACATAACAACCCTTAGTTAAATATTTTGAAATAGAAGTGATGAAATTCAAATTACACAAACTTAAATAAATAATTTATTATACATAGATATTGTTCGAAAAATGTTTTAAAACCAATCTGTCTTATAAAATTTACTATAAATCATATAGTTAATGAAACCTTCTAAAATGACTAATTTATACTTCCAAAATCATGTATGTTGTCATGTTTTAAGTTTTGAAAAATCATAATCAATTGATTTTAAAACATTATTTTTGTAGAGTCTAAAACTACAAAAACTTTGATTCAAAATTAGACTATCTTTGAAAAATCATTACAATTCATTCAATACTTCACAAGTTACCCAATATCAATCATAGACTCAAAAATTCATTTAAAATAACGTACTAAAATAATTTTGAAAAATTTTAATTAACCGATTTTATACAATTATATGTCTAAGGTTTAAAACTGTAAAATTTCAATTCGAAACTGAACTATTTTTGAAAAATCATTATAATATATAAAGTACTCCTAAAATTACCAAATTTTAACCAGACTCAAAACTTCATATAGCATAATATATTAAAATAACTTTGAAAAACTCTACGTATACGATTTTATAAAAATCGATAAAGTGGACTGTAATTACTAAGGTTTTTTCACATTTTGATTAAACCACTCATTTCCTTAATTAAAATATAAATTCAAATTTTATAACTCTATTAATGTCAATAAAATCACCTTAACTTAGTTTAACACACATTGGAATGAGTTTAGATAAGATAATCAAACATGCAAAGTCTAATTCAACATGCAATAGAACCACCAACACGTCAACCATATAGAATAAAATATTAAACAAATTTCACCACATTTCTAGGGAATCGCCATTGGATCATACATGCAATGAGTTTAAGTAAAAAATCAAACACATAAAGCATGATATCCAACAACATTCATCACACTTATAGGGATTTTCCCTTGGATCATACATGCAACTCAACATTAAGAATCTAATCATGTTCCTAGAGAAATATTGATGAGATTTAGTCAAAATACCTCTTGAGTTGCACACAAACTATGAGTTCTTGAGTGTTTCTTGAATGAAGAATACTACCTCTTAAGCTTTATTTCTCTTATTGCCTTGAAAAAGTTCTTCTTCTTTACTTAATTTTGAAAAGGGTTGTTTGTTTAAAGATGGGGATAAAAGATTTTGAGAGAAGAAAATGGTAGAGAGAAGGAGTGACTATGCTAGAGAGAGAGTGTGTGAGTGATTCCTTAGCATCTTGCCAAATGAGAAATAAGAGGTTCAAATGTGAAGTCTAGATGTAGTATATATTGTACAAATTCTAATTTAATACATATAGATAGATCACTTGTTTAATGATAGAATTTAAGATGTATTATCATGCAGTGACATTGAGATATGTAGTTGATTTGATAGGGGCATTGGAGATTGAGTATTATTTCATCTATTGTGACATAATGGGATGGTGATCATGATTGCATATATAATATGAGAGAAGTTGACAAAAATTACTGATTTGTCCTTTTCCACCTAAATATGTTTGAATTTTTTTTTGGTTTGGATTTAAGGAAAAATTGTTATAATTTATTTCATTTCATTTCATGGTTTCTGAAAATGACTTCAGTGAGTGTGCAAGTATGGGGTCAACTTTTTGACTATTCTTATGCTATTTATTCAAGCACAAAAAAATTAATTTCGATTAATTTAATTTATCATTGAAAGCATAACACTCTATTTTCATGTACCTCTCAAGCTTTTTGACAAAAGCTTGTATTGTTTTATACTTTTATTTGCTGCACCCAAAAAACATATTAATGTGAGTCAAGGAAACGAGTCGCAATAGGATCGTGCCTTTGTAAATGAGAATCACCTTGTTCGAAACAGAGGGAGGGATTTTGTCCAATGTTGAGATTTTTGCAGGCACTATCGACACTCGCATCCACTGACTTATTCCTAGCAAGAGTTTTCAAAATCATTCCTTGTTCTTCTGGACTGGGGAGAGGAACATACACACGCTTCCCTAATCTTCCTGGTTAGAGCAATGTAGGATCGATAACCTCAGGCCTACCAAATTTGAAGCAAGATAAAAAGGTTAAATAGGAGTCATAGGGATCGATGATGAACATTTAAGTAAAACAACTACCTATTTGTAGTTCCTATTGTTGGAGAAAATTGATTTTGATCCAATTAGAAGTGTGAGTCAATATTGACTTTTGTTGAAAATCTTAACCACACATGTTTGACCATTATTTTGAGGAGTCAAAGTTGGACAAATGTGAAAGTAAAAGGCAAAAGGTTGTTCTACATCTCGAGTAGATGATTGTAGTGCATTTACACTCTTAAAACCGATTTTTGGTGAGTGGAAATTCATGCACAAAGTTAGTGTCCAAAGCCTGTCTGGTGATCAGATGTTGCGTCTAATGTTGACAACATGAGGGGCAACATCGCTCGTCTGTAAAGCTCAAAATATAAAAGCCCATTGGGTAGCCCATTTGGAGAGGCTCATCTCGAAGCCTTAGCGGCTAATGGCCTTCCACTTACTTAGTGGGTTAAATGCCTTAAATGCTCATTAAGATGAGAAGTCCCTTCACTTGGTGGATGTGCCTATAAATAGGACATGGTTTTCATACCTTTGCATAAGATTTTATACAGCATTGGAAGTACGAAATTCTTGCTAAAAATATCATCATTCTCATAGCATCTTTACAAAATCAATCTTGCATTGTTTGAGCATATAAAAGTGCGATCTAGTCCTTCTACTATTTTAATTCGTTGGTGCTTCTAGTTTTGTAGTGTTACTAACTAGAAGACGTGAATCATTTTACTTTTGGGAACATCACATCGTACCGTGAGCACTAATCGGGACGTGTTCGTTTTTTAGGGGAAATGTCTCCTTGACTCGACTTTCCAAAATTCATTTTGCTGCATTTTCAAAGATTTTTGTTGCAGAGTTGTTGCTACTACTCTTTGCATCTTGTACGTAGCCAAAACTCAAAGATCTTACTGGTGTTTGAAGTTCGAAGGTGTTTTAATTTTCCAACAAGTTTGTGTTATCTACAGTGTTCTCGACAGTGTTGCCAACATTATCGACAACATTCGGTTTCAAAATTTATTGTGTGCAGTGTTACAATATTTGCGATAACATTTATATTCTGTAACAGTTTTACTTTTTATTTTTCCATTGTAATTAACATGGTTTGGTACACTATAAACCAACACCAATTACATAAACACCTCGTCTCTATTCGGCACCATCCAACTTTATCAATTGCTGCAATGGAAGATATACTCCATTTTCAAAATAAATAATTGCAATTGTTAACTGATAATACATAATAAGCAAGGCATCACTAGAGAAAAGCTATTTTACATGCCTGTTTCAAGAGCCGGCCGACAACCCCTTCCCCGTCTTTATCGTGCTTTGTTGCCAATGCATCCACCTGATATAAAATGATGAGGTAGATACAGTTAATATATGAAATTTAACAATCGAATGAACAAAATATACCGGGACATAGAGAACAAGTCTAAGATTTTTTTTTTTTTTTTAGAGGAAGTAAAAAAATATTATAAAAGAAGATTACAAAAGGATAAGTATGGAGAAAATTGTATCTAAAGTACATTATTTAAATTTCAATAAGCATCGAATATACATATTCCCCTAAAACATCTATGTCCTGAAATCCACCACGAACCCAAACTTAAATTTTTCCCACATTTCATCTTGCGGTTCCTCAACATTTTCAATAATTCTTTTCTTCCTTTCCAACCAAAGAGATCAACATAAGTATTAAATTGTGTGTCTTCAATCTCTTGGGATTTTCACTTATTCTGGTGCCTATATTAGTCAGTGTTGGGCCTATTCTGAGGCATCTGTTAATTTGTTGGGAATCCAAAAGACTTGTTGCGGCTGTACGTCTCTTTCGGCCAATGAGGTTTTTTTTATTTTTTTATTCTACAATTTGCTTTGTTAGACAATCATCATGATGATTAGTAGGATTAATATTTCAAGAACAAATTGTGGTCTGGCATAGATCGTGATCATAAATATAAATCATGAAGATAAACATCAACATAATTTATATTCCTATAAAAATAAATTACGATAGTCTAGTATATATCACGATGCAAATTGTGTGTTAAGGATAGTTGAATAATTTTTATCAAATAGGTATTTTTTATTTTTTGTTATACATATTGGGGAGAAACACCACATACCTATATATATCTTGCTTGAAGCAGTAAACTGCAGATCTTCCAACAACAAAATAAACTATTTCGTATAGTTAAATTTAATAATAGAGATCCTCTTTTTTTGAGAAAATAAAATAGATATACTAACATACACGAATGAAATACTAATCAGGTGGCTTGTTATATTCGTTGACATTGGAAAGTATAAAGGAAATTTTTGTTAATTTTGTGTCTTCTCTTTCAATTTCTTCAAGAATTCTGGTAAGATCATCACATGAATTTACAATCCATATTTCATAAAATAAAAATTATTTTATAAAAATGAATTAGAATTATGGACACTTATGATCCTACAATTTCATATTGTTCTTTTTTTTTCGTCTATAATTAGAACTAACATTCTTTTTTCCTTATAATTATTTACTAGATAAGTTGAAGG
Organism: Scutellaria barbata; assembly: GCA_028654395.1. NCBI lineage: Eukaryota > Viridiplantae > Streptophyta > Magnoliopsida > Lamiales > Lamiaceae > Scutellaria > Scutellaria barbata. The sequence goes on from CM053650.1 coordinate 17,417,412, forward strand.
CAAGCATTTGAATTCATGGAGGGAGAGGGGGATAAGGGTGGCATTGGGGCCTCTTCAAATCTTAAAAATTATATATATATATATATATATATATATATATATATATATATATATATATATATACAGTTTTGATCAGGCACGCACCTAAAGAATGCGCACCAGATTCTTTTTATATTTTATATTATATACAAAATCCTTTTTTCACGCTACCACTTCACTTATAACCCCTTATCAACATAGACATTTAACAATTCACATCTCACACATCAATCATATACCTTCTCCCCAATTCTCATCCACACAGATACAACCAAGAAAAATATTGAAAATCAATTAAATAAAACAATGAAAAATATTCAATTAATCAATTCTCAAGAAATCTTAAATCCTAATCAATATTCGACATAAAAATTAAAATACGAATTGAGCAACAAAGAGAATAAATTCTCAACAAATCTTCAAAATCAATCCTTAAAATCCCAAGTCATCAATTACCAAGAAATCTCAATCAATCCTCTAAATCCCAAGTCCGTTTAATATGAAGCAATGAAAAATATTCAATTAATCAATTCTCAACAAATCCTAAATCCTAATCAATATTCGAGAAATCCTCAAAATTAACCATAAAAATTAAAATACGAAAATCCTAATCAATATTCGAGAAATCCTCAAAACTAACCATAAAAATTAAAATACGAAATCCTCAAAACTAACCATAAAAATTAAAATACGAGCAACAAAGAGAATAAATTGTCAACAAATCTTCAAAATCAATATATCATATCCTCCAACTCAATCATCAATTACCAATATTCGAGAAATTCTCAAAACTAACCATAAAAATTAAAATACGAAATTCTCAAAACTAACCATAAAAATTAAAATACTAGCAACAAAGAGAATAAATTGTCAATAAATCTTCAAAATCAATATATCATATCCTCCAACTCAATCATCAATTACCAATATTCGAGAAATCCTCAAAACTAACCATAAAAATTAAAATACGAAATCCTCAAAACTAACCATAAAAATTAAAATACTAGCAACAAAGAGAATAAATTGTCAACAAATCTTCAAAATCAATATATCATATCCTCCAACTCAATCATCAATTACCAATATTCGAGAAATCCTCAAAATATTGGTAATTGATGATTGAGTTGGATGATATGATATATTGATTTTGAAGATTTATTGACAATTTATTCTCTTTCTTGCCGGTATTTTAATTTTTATGGTTAGTTTTGAGGATTTCGTATTTTAATTTTTATGGTTAGTTTTGAGGATTTCTCGAATATTGATTAGAATTTTCGTATTTTAATTTTTATGGTTAATTTTGAGGATTTCTCGAATATTGATTAGGATTTAGGATTTGTTGAGAATTGATTAATTGAATATTTTTCATTGCTTCATATTAAACAGACTTGGGATTTAGAGGATTGATTGAAGATTTCTTGGTAATTGATGACTTGGGATTTTGAGGATTGATTTTGAAGATTTGTTGAGAATTTATTCTCTTTGTTGCTCTATTCGTATTTTAATTTTTATGTCGAATATTGATTAGGATTTAGGATTTCTTGAGAATTGATTAATTGAATATTTTTCATTGTTTTATTTAATTGATTTTCAATATTTTTCTTGGTTGTATCTGTGTGGATGAGAATTGGGAAGAAGGTATATGATTGATGTGTGAGATGTGAATTGTTAAATGTCTATCTTGATAAGAGGTTATAAGTGAAGTGGTAGCGTGAAAAAAAGATTTTGTATATAATATAAAATATAAAAAATTAAAAAAAGGAATCTTAAAGAAGTGCGCACGGTGCGCATTCTTTAGGTGCATGCCTGATCAAAACTGTATATATATATATAAAAGATAATTTTTAATGTTAAAGAGGTAATTAAATTAGAATCATTAATTAAATTAATTTTATTCCACATTATATATATATATATATATATATTATTTCACTTAATTATTATCAGTCTCATATATTCGCATTTTTTTAATCTTTGATTTTTTTTAATCATTTTAGGTACCAAATTCGTAATAATAGAATGATGGTATGAGTTTTCTAAATTACTAAAATGAGTAAATAATTTTTGTGGCCACTTATATTTGTATTATTCAAGTATCTAACATTTGAATTTTATCATTTTAGTATCAAACTATTAATACGAATTTATTAAGAGAATATTAAAAATTCAAAACTGAATATATGTTTACTGTGAAATGAAAATATACCTAACTATATATATATATATATATTATAATTAATACTTATTTTGAATTTTTATATACGGTAAATGGACCCACTAAACACAATTTATATCTTCGTCACTGATTGAATTTAGACAAAGTTTTGGGTGAGATCGTCTCACGGAATGAGATCCGTTAGACGGGTCAGGTCGGGTTGAACGTAAAAATTTATGTAATACTTTTGTGTTTATTAAGTAATTTTTTGTCTGTATATTAGATAATACTTTGTATTATAAGATATATTTTGAGTTGAGTCAAACTCTAAGAAAATATGTAATACTTTTATGTATATTAGATAATACTTTTATGTGTATCAGACAATACTTTTGTATTATAGGATACATGACCCGAATTGAGTTGAGTCGGGTCTTAAAAAAACGTACGGATCCTAAGGCTTTCAGGTGCTCTTCTCTCTCGTGCAACATGTAATACTTTTGTATCATGTACATATACTACATAATATAATTTTTTTTACCTGATATATAGAAAAATATTACTTAATACATACAAAAGTATTACATAATTTATTATTTATGATCGGACCTGACCCATCTCACAATATGAGATCCGTGAGACGGTATCAAACAAGACCTAGTCTTAAATTTAAGGAATGATTTATGGGAAGAATTTAAATTGAATTAAAGAACTTGGGTAGAATTGATGCAGTATAATATTCACAAGACAGCTCAAAATAAAAGTTCAGATATATGAATCCGTCGTAATAATACAATTCTCCAAACAAACTCACTATATTTATCAAAATGAAACATTTTGAATTTTGGATTTTTACCAATTCAATTGTACGATTTGAAATGTACTCTTTTATTTTTATTTTTGAGCAGAACAACCCTTCTCACTTGTATATATATGAGACATTGGTAGATTTGTAGCAAGAATACTTAGGATACTGACATGGTGAGCACCAATAAGGACGACAAAACCCACAAAAACAACGTGCACTATTCCGTTGATTTAAGGAATATCCGGAAGTAGCAATATAACGAAGGAAAAATTCCCAAGTTATTAATATTCTTAATCAAAGAAAAAGTTCCCCGATAACAAATCCTAATGCCACTATTTATACTAATAAAATTAAAATAGTCCTAACTAAAGGAAACATCTACTCCTACTCAGCAAATGAAATAAAAACTAAGAAAATCAAATACTAATCTAGGAAAAAGGCCGATCCTTCAAGAAGACAACTTGTTGTACTCGTGCATCAGGAAACGATCTTTCGTGAGAATAGCCCAGACAAAATCCCCCACATTGAACTGAATTTCGGCATCTAACATCAGCAGCCAGTTTGTAACGGGCATTGGAATCCTTCAAGCAAACCTGAGTGGCATTATGAATAGCCTGAAATCAAATTTGTTGTTCGTTAATCCTCAGATTAGCGTGAGGGCAAAGTAAGGAGATCCACTGGTCCACGCGGAATAACAACATAGATAATTTGAAATGGACAGAATCCAGTGCTACGATTAATGGCTACATTGTGAGCAAATTCTACTTGAGCCAACTTAGAATCCCATGACTTCACATTATCCCCCATAAGACACCGAAATAAGTTACCTAACAATCGATTTACCACCTTCTTTTGGCCATTCGTTTGTGGGTGGTAAGCACTACTAAAATACAACTCTATTTGAACCATGTGCCAAAGACTACACCAAAAATGACTAAGAAAACGTGTGTCGCGATCCGACACAATGGATAAAGAAAGACCATACAACCGATACACTTCCGTAAAAAATAATTGAGCCACATGCACTGTATCTGTTATACGCTTACAAGGAATAAAATGGAACATTTTAGAAAAACGATCCACCACAATAAAAATTGAATCATGATTGCATTGCGTTTGTGAAAGGTCCAACACAAAATCCATACTAATACCAGCCTAAGGGCGGGAAGGAACCAGAAGAGGCCGATATAAGCCTACATTAGATGCCACCCTTTTGAAACGTGACAGGTAAGATACTGAGCCACATAACGAGCAACATCACGTCATAAAGAAGACTAGAAAAAATGATGTTGCAAGAGTTTAATAGTGATCCCTGTTATAATTGAATCACAAAATAGCATGCTCAATCACACATAAACATGCTTCAGCACATAAGCCCCAAACCTAAGATCTATGATGATAAACTGAAATAGGGAAGAAACGATAATCATAAAGCGGAAGCGTACCTGAATCCATAGATTGATTATTGAAAAGATTCATACTTTAACTGGTATGGTTTACCAAACTATCAGTTCATCCTTTTCACTTTTCCGTAGAGAGAATACAGAGCGTGGAGTCTAGAATCTGATGTTTGGGGACCATAACCTTAACTTATAAAAGTTTCCTTTATTTTCAATTTGGTCCCTCAACAAATTGAAAATCACTTAATGGTATCTACACATAAAAGCCCATGAATCTTATGATACCCACGTAAGCCCATAACTTAAACTTGAGTGGATCACTTTAATTGGGCCTCTTTAAAACAACTATACACATTTAATTTGACACGTGGAAGCCCAATATTGGATTTTTCCAACAATCTCCCACTTGGGCAACACGTGACACCGAACAAATGTGTATTAACTAAATGAGCTCAAACCTTGCTGTCATATGTATAAGTATCCCTTAATCAATCTTGTTATTAACTGCATTGACATAGGATTAAAGGGGCTTTCGTCACTTTAAGTGTAACTAGACCCATCAGTAATCACGTATATCATTTCAATTAATCAACAGATCATTCATGGTGTGTAGCATGGAAATTACATGTAATGTGATCTAACATGTCTATTTCCAACTGGTCCTTTCCTTATTCTTTAGTGAGATCAACATAATACATAAAATAACAGAGTGTAAACAAATGAATCAAAACTGTATTTATGCGCAGAATTATTCATATACACAATAGTGTCAAAAATAAACATAGAGCAATAAAATATACACAGACTCCCACTAAACCGAAGTATGATGAAATAACATAACACCCATATGAGTTGTATGCTCATGAAAAACTTTGGGTGGTAGACCTTTAGTTAGCGGATCCGCAATCATCGAGTCTGTCCCAATATGCTCTATAGAAATCTGACCACTCTGTACTCTTTCCTTCACAACTATGAACTTAATGTCAATGTGTTTTGACTTAGTGGAGCTCCGGTTGTTATTAGAATATAACACTGCTGAATTATTGTCACAATACAACTTAAGTGGTTTTTCAACATTCCCCAAAACACGTAGCCCAGTGACAAAATTTTGCAACCACATTCCATGATTCGATGCCTCATAACACGCTACAAATTCTGCTGCCATGGTAGAAGACGCTACGAGTGTCTGCTTAGCGCTTCTCCATGAAACAGCTCCCCTTGCTAGCAGAAAAATATAGCCTGAAGTGGATCTTCTACTATCTTGGCATCCAACGAAATCAGAATCAGAATACCCAATGATCTCCAACTGATCTGATCTCCTATATGTGAGCATGTAATCCTTAGTTCTCTATAGATACCTCATAACCCGTTTGGCTGCTTTCTAATGATCCATACCAGGATTACTTAAGTATCTGCCCAACATACCAACAATAAAACTTAAATCAGGTCTTGTGTAGACCTGAGCATACATCAAACTCCCAATAGCTGAAGCATATGGAACCTTTTGCATCTCTTTAACCTCAAGATCAGTCCTAGGGCATTGACTGAGACTAAACTTGTCTCCCTTAGCCACAGGGGTGTCACCTGGCTTGCAATTTTGCATGCCAAATCTTTGCAACACTTTTTCTATATATCCCTTTTGTGATAATCCAAGAATGCCTTGAGAGCGATCTCGATTTATCTGGATCCCTAATACAAAAGAGGCCTCTCCAAGATCTTTTATTTCAAATTTCTTTAATAGAAATGTCTTGGTATCGTGCAACAAACTTAAATCATTGGTGGCAAGTAGTATATCATCGACATACAACACCAAGAAAATAAATTTACTCACACTAAACTTGTGGTATACACAATCATCAACAGCATTAGTCTCAAAACCAAACGAGACAACTACTTCATGAAATTTATGGTACCACTGACGAGAAGCTTGCTTGAGTCCATAGATGGATTTCTTTAATTTGCAAACCATACTCTTTGGGTCTCCAGACACAAAGTTTTCAGGTTGCACCATATATATTGTCTCAACAATATCACCATTGAGAAACGCTGTCTTTACATCCATCTGATGTAACTCAAGATCATAATGTGCAACTAATGTCATTACTATTCTAAAAGAGTCTTTCAAGGAAACCGGAGAGAAAGTCTCTTTAAAATCAATGTCTTCCCTTTGAGTAAAGCCTTTTGCCACAAGACGTGCCTTATATCTTTCCACATTACCGTTTGAATTCCTTTTGGTTTTAAAAATCCATTTACAACCAATGGGCTTCGAACCTTCTGGTAATGGGACAAGATCCCAAACTTGATTGTCTTGCATTGACTTATACTCTTCATTCATGACATCAATCCACTTTTGAGAATTTGGACCTTTCATGGCTTGATGAACATTAATAGGATCATCTTCCATTAATTCCTTAATGTCCTCATTTTCTTGGAGAAAAATAATGTAATCATCTGAAATAGTTTTTCTCTTCTCTCTAGTGGATCTCCTTAATTCTATGTGTTATTGAGGTTGTTGAGGTTGTTCTTGAATTATTTCATCAACCTGATTGGGAAGATCTTCGACATTATTCTGTTGAGGTTCTAAATCTGCTTCTTCTTCAATGACAGGAATGGAAACCTGAACATTGTCATAAGCAGTAGTAGGTGTCGAAATCGACTCCTCCTCAAAAGTAATGTCTCTAACCTTATTTCTCCCCCCAAACTCAACATCCTCAAAGAACACTGCATTTCCCGTCTCAAAAATTGACCTTCTAGTGGGATCATAGAACTTAAAACCCTTGGATTTTTCTGAATAACCAATAAAGTAGCTGCTAACTGTTTTGGAGTCCAGTTTCTTTTCATTTGGCTTGTAAGGCCTAGCCTCAGCTGGACATCCCCAAATATGAAGGTGATTTAAACTAGGTTTTCGCCCAGTCTAAAGTTCATATGGAGTTTTAGCAGCTGCTTTAGTTGGTACCCTATTGAGAATATAAGCTGCAGTCTTTAGTGCTTCTCCCCAAAGTGATTCTGGTAAGGAGGAATGACTGATCATACTCCTCACCATGTCCTTTAAAGTTCTATTTCGTCTCTCAACTACACCATTCATGCTAGGTGTTCCCGGCATAGTGTACTATGGGACTATTCCACATTCCTTCAGAAAGATAGCAAAAGGACCTGGACGTTGTTCACCTGAACCATCATATCTACCGTAGTATTCACCACCACGATCAGATCTGACACACTTAATCTTTTTGCTGAGTTGACTTTCAACCTCTGCCTTAAATATTTTGAACATGTCCAGTGCCTCTGATTTTTCATGGATCAAAAGATAAATGCAGTACGAGGAACGGAGATCCAAGTAGGGACAAAAGAGCCGTTCAAGAAAAAGTTAAAGTAGCAGACACGGAGCCAATAAGAAGATGCCACATGGACTGACGCGCCGCAGAAAGCTGCGAGCCGCAACTGCCGCATTAAATGCTCCGAAAGAAAAAGTCAGTCGCATTAAATGCGAACCATACTTTGGCCAGACTATTTCAAATTCAAAAGAGGGATGTCTCCTTCAACGGACATCTTCTCCCACAAGTATAAATAGAGGTCGAGGAGCACTGAAGCTGGTTACTGTTACTGAGATCTAAAATTTCATACGCGAAAAATTCTAAGCTTACAAGATCCAAATATTCAAGTCTACAATCAGTTTCAGTCACTCAACCTATCGAAGTGAAGCAAGTTCAAGCTGAAAGATTCCTTACGGATTCAGAAGCTCACTTCGAAGCACAAGTTGAAGAAAACCTTTTTATCCTTTTAACCTTGTTGCTGTGTGCTTAGGTTGTTTTAGTGGTGTCAAGCAGTTGATAGGAGAGATCCTTGCTGTTTGTTTTAGTTGTCTAGAGTTAGGCAGCTTCCCTGTGTGGGAGTATAGAACCCTGTGTGGGTTAGCCTTTGAAGTTTGCAGTTGCTGTGTGTACGCTGGACTTCAGTAGGTGGTTTGCTTTGTAAAGTTGATAGATTGTTAGGGGTGTCCTGTAAATCAATCTTGCTTAACAAAGTTCCTGCTCGAGGAGCAGTAGAGTGGACGTAGAAGGATTACACCACCTTCGAACCACTATAAACCATAAGTGTTTTTATCACTTTATTTATCTGCGCTTATTTTCTACATATACATATCCATCTCTCATCATAAAATGTTTGAAAGAAACATTCTTGTGTAAAACAGCCTTGTGTTTAAAAGTATATTTCCGCTGCGTACAAAACTCCAGGTTACAGCGTGCAGCACTGCATTCTAGCGCTGCAAGCAGTAACCATCTATCGCTGCAAGCTCAAGTAACTTGCAGTGCAGAACAGTTGTTTTAAAGATTCTGAAAAATCGATCAAGGTTCATTCACCCCCCCTTTAAACCTCGGACACCACTTGGGACCAACAAGTGGTATCAGAGCAAGTTGGGTTAAAAGCCAACTTATCTGGTCACCTACCCAGATCCACCTTTGTCTCGCTGTTTTCTTTGCATAAAAATCATTTTTAAAGCATATCATGGATTCCTCCAATCATAAGCTACCTATGTTTTCCATAGAGGAATATGACGACTGGAAGATAAGAATGCAGGCACACCTTTCTGCCATGAATGATGAGATGTGGACCGTCATAATTGAAGGACCGATAATCCCCATGAAGGTAAATCCAATGTATGGAAGAGACCATGCAGAAGAAGAGCAGCCACCACCAAACTTCCTGATCAAACCACGACAAGAGTGGGGAAACGAAGACAGGAAGAGAGCCAACCTGGATAACGTGGCAAAGAACGTTTTATTTATTACTTTGGATAAAGGCACTTTTAGCAAAGTCAAGACTTGCTCAACATCCAAAGAAATATGGGAAAAGCTGGAGCAAATTTGTGAAGGAATTGAGCTCACCAAGGACAACAAAATCTCCAACGCTACCCAATTATTCGAGCTCTTCGAAATGAAGAATGAAGAGACTCTTGAGCAACTAGATCTAAGATTCACATCCATAGTGAATGAACTAGAAGCTCTGGGCAAACACTACACACAGAAAGAAAAGAACATGAAGGTGTTAAGAGCCCTACCAGCAGAGTGGGATAGCAAGACCACTGCCATGAGAGTGTCTATGGACCTGAAGTCCATGAGCACATTTGACCTATTCTCCGATTTGAAAGCATTCGAGTATGACATCAACAGAAGGAGAAAAGAGTCAGAGAAGTCGATCTCCAAAGTTACAGCGCTAACCGCCAGAGGAACGAAGGATACAGCAACCGCCAGTTGCAGTAAACAGAGTGAGGATACAGCAGAAGTTGCTGAAGAGGATATGGCGCTCCTCCTAAAGAAATTCAGGAGATTCATCAAGAGCAACAACAATAGCAGCAACACCAACCTCAACAAAAAGAATGACTTCAGAAGAAGTCACTCAACCCCTTAGATATCTTCTTCTCCTCAGTCAAATACAGGGAATGTTGACTTGTGCTATAATTGCAGGAAGCCTGGACACTACGCAAGGAACTGTTCTTATCCAACCGTACACAAGTATCCTGAAGGAGAAAGAGAATAGAGGAGAGATAAACGAAGAGAGGAAAGGCACAAGCTTCGAGCTCTCATAGGAGAGATGGAGAAAACAAAGGATGCAGTAGTTCCGAAGGAAGTACTGAAAGCTGCAGAATCCTCAGACAGTGATGCTGAAACCTCATCCTCTGACGAAGAAGCACTCATATGCCTGATGGCTAAAGATGGCGAGGACAACGAAGAAGATGAGGTAATCTACCAACCGTTGTCCATACAAGTTGATGAGGAGCTGAACATGATCCACTCCTTGAAAAGGATCATGAGTGATTTCGAGCAGATCAACTCAATTCATGAGGAACTTAAGATTGAGAATGAGAACCTTAGAATCGATAATGAGATCCTCAAGAGCAAAAACATAGACATTGCCAAAATGCTCGCTGTACGAGAGTCTGATAACTCAAAATGTAGTAAGCTGCAACAAGAGGTCTCTAGAATGAATCTGCTGATCACTGAGCTAAGATCTGAGAAGGAAATCTTGCAGTCCAAGATGAGTACGTTCACCAAATCTTCAAAGGACGCAAGAGATTGCATAAATCGTGTCAGAGATCCTTTTGAGATTTCAGGCATAGGTTACAGCAATCAAGGCTCTCAGAATACAGCAAGCACATCCAAAGCTGTGAATTTTGTTCAAGCTAAAACTCCAATGGAGAAAGAGTTACTCTGTGACTCTGAAAAGATAGTAAACAAAACAGCAATGACGGATAAAGGGAAGAAACCCCAATGCTCAACTGCAGGGAGTAAGCCTGCATCTAAAACTTGGCTACAGCAGAAGCCATCTGCTGCATGCAGCAAAAGGATGCAGCAACCAACAAAGTTGAAGCATAGAAGAAACTTTCCCACCTATACTAAGACCTACATGTCTAAACCTCAAGGAGGATATACTCAAGGGGAGTATGGTGGAAGACCACACTTCAAGGGTGTCGGTAATACACATAATGGTTATGCACACACTTTTCATAAGCAGTTTTCCAAGATAACTGCATACAGCTCGAAAACCAACAAATCTTACAATAGAGCAGTTACTGTTAAGAAAGTTTGGGTTCCCAAAGTAACTAACCCCAAAGGACCCGTATGGATATGGGTACCTAAATCTGTTTGAATTTGTTACAGGTTACGGTGCCAGGATGCAGCAGTGATGTATGGTATATCGACAGCGGCTGCTCAAGGCACATGACAGGTAATAAAGAAACGTTGAAAGACTTCTAAGAATGTAAAGGACCTAAGGTCATATTTGGTGATGATTCCAAAGGAAGCACAAAAGGAAGCGGATGCCTAGTCAAGGGGAACATAAAGATCAATGATGTATCCTACGTAAAAGGGCTTAGATACAATCTCCTAAGCATCAGTCAATTTTGTGACAAAAGATATACAGTGGAATTTAACCTCAACAAGTGCTTAATCAAGGACAACACCACAAATGAAGTAAAGCTTACAGGAACAAGAAGAGGAAATATCTACCTAGTAGATTGGAATCCCTCCACTCAATCAACATGCTTCATAGTGAAAAGTTCACCGGAACTGAGCTGGCTATGGCACAAACGATTAAGCCACTTGAACTTCAAGACTATCAACAAGCTAGCAAGAAAAAGCCTCGTGAGAGGATTACCAGATGTAGCTTACAAGAAAGAGAATGTCTGTGGAGCGTGTCAAAAAGGAAAGCAAGTTAAGAGCTCTTTCAAGGATAAAATTCAGAAATCGTCTCACAGGATTCTTGATCTTCTACACATGGACCTCTTTGGACCAGTAGAACCAGTAAGCTTGAGCGGGAAGAAGTACTCTCTAGTAGTAGTGGATGACTACTCTAGATACACATGGACGATTTTTCTAGCAAAGAAGTCGGAAACTCAAGAAAAGCTACCTGGCCTCATGAAGAAAATTCAGAATGAAAAGAGCTTGAGCATAGTGAAGATAAGATCAGACAGAGGAACCGAGTTCATGAATAAGTTTATAGAGAAATTCTGTTATGACAATGGTATTCATCATGAATACTCTGCTACAAGAACACCTCAACAAAACGGGGTTGCTGAAAGAAGGAATAGAACCCTCAAGGAAGCAGTAAGGACAATGATAGCAGAAGCAGAAATACCCAAGAGGTTTTGGGCCGAAGCAACCAATACTGCATGCTACACGCAGAACAGATGCCTAATCATCAAGGATCTTGACAAGACACCGTATGAAATATGGAACGGTCATACACCAAACATTTCCTATCTGCATATCTTTGGATGCAGGTGTTATGTTCTCAACAATGGAAAAGAACATCTGAAAACTTTTGATGCTAAATCAGATGAAGAAGTATTTCTAGGATACTCTGCTGTAAGTAAAGCTTTCAGAGTGTTTAATAAGAGAACCCTGGTGGTAGAAGAATCTGTACATGTGGTGTTTGATGAACCACATTGTGACACGAAGAAGCTGGAAAAACCACTTGAAGAGACCACTCCTAGAAAAGGGAATGCTGTACCATACATAGAAGGAGTTCTGCCTACAGAAGAGGAAAAAGAAGAAGAAGCTGCAACCTTGGATGCAGCGGATATTCTTACAGCATCAGAATCTCCTGTAATACAGCAACAGGATGAGCAGGCTACACCAACGCATGTCTTCGAGCCAGATAGGACATGGCTTAGAAATCATCCAAGAGATCTCATCATAGGAGATCCATCCATTGGTGTAAGGACAAGAAGATCCATCCCATATGAAGCAATGTTCGCATGCTTCATATCACAATCAGAGCCTAAGAATGTTGAAGAGGCACTGCAAGATAGCAACTGGGTACAGGCCATGCAAGAAGAATTGAATGGATTTGAGAGAAATCAAGTATGGCAAACAGTCGCTAGACCAACCCATCAAGGTGTAATTGGAACAAAGTGGGTGTTCAAGAACAAGCTAGATGAATCAGGAGTCGTTGTAAGAAACAAAGCAAGATTAGTTGCTAAAGGATACTGTCAGGAAGAAGGAATTGATTTTGATAAGACTTTTGCACCAGTGGCAAGGCTAGAAGCAATAAGAATTTTCTTAGCCTATGCAGCACATATGAATTTCAACGTCTATCAAATGGATGTTAAAAGCGCATTCCTGAATGGTCTCCTTACAGAGGAAGTATATGTTGAGCAACCTCCTGGTTTCGAGGATCAAGCAGAAGAGAAGGTGTTTCAATTACAAAAGGCCCTATATGGACTGAAGCAAGCACCAAGAGCTTGGTATGACACCTTATCTCTCTATCTTCTGGAAAATGGTTTTCAGAAAGGAACGATCGACAAAACGCTGTTTAGGATACAGGATGGAGAAAGTGTACTTCTTGTACAAATCTATGTGGATGATATTATCTTCTGATCCACAAACAAAGAGCTATGTGAAAAGGTCTCCAACCTGATGCAGTCAAAGTTCGAGATGAGTATGATGGGAGAATTAAGTTTCTTTCTCGGACTCCAAGTAAAACAGCTACCTACAGGAACCTTTATCAACCAAGTCAAGTATACGAAGGAGCTTATCAAGAAATTTGGCATGGAGAATGGAGCAGCAACGTCCGTTCCCATGTCCACATCCATAAGTCTTGACAAAGATGAAGATGGTAAAGATGTAGACATTACCAAGTACAGACGCCTCATTGGATCGTTGCTGTATCTCACAGCAAGCAGGCCAGATATTATGTTTGCAGTAGGAGTCTATGCTAGATTCCAAGCAGCACCGAAGGAATCACATCTTTTAGCAGTAAAAAGAGTGATCAAGTATCTGAAAGGAACTCAGGAAGTCGGCCTATGGTATCCTAAGGAAGGAGGATTCAAGCTTAAAGGCTACTCCGATTCAGATTATGTAGGCTGCAAGATTGATAGAAAGAGTACAAGTGGGACGTGTCAATTTCTGGGAAATAGACTTATCTCGTGGTTCTGCAGGAAGCAAACCTCAATTGCAACCTCTACAGCAGAAGCAGAGTATGTTGCAGCAGGAAGTTGCTGTGCGCAGATTCTCTGGATACAGCAGCAACTTAGAGATTATGGGATAGAAGAAAAAGAGACTCCAATTCTCTGTGACAATACGAGCGCTATTACAATTACCCATAATCCTGTCTTTCACTCAAGAACAAAGCACATTGACATTCGTCATCACTTTATAAGAGATCATGTTGAGAAGAAAGACGTCGTGCTTGAAAAGGTTCACACGGATCTACAGCTTGCAGATATCCTAACAAAACCTTTGAGTGAATCTAGGTTTTCTATGCTTCGAAACGAGCTGGGAATCCTTAAGTTGTGAAGAAAAAGAAAATGCAAGATCGCAGGGGGAACCTCTGCATGCTTGCAGGAAGCAGTAAAGATGGTACTGTAAGCTACGCATCAATACAGCACTGGGTTCAGACAGCGCTGCAACCTACATTCTTACAGTACAACAATTATCGAAGAAATCAAGCAGCACTAGGTTACAGCATTTATTTCAAAAGGAGTATTGATTGCTCTGCAACCTCGTACTAGAGATGCTGCAACCTTAAAAAGGCATTTATTTGGGCGGCAAAGGGCATGTCTTTCAGCATTAAATGCATGACTGCGGGTGTCAGGAAGTGGAAAGGGCGCTGACAGAGCCCACGCGCCAAGTAATTATTAGCGACGATTTGACATCTCCGCTTTTTCCTGAGCCACTAGATCATTTCCCTGATTTATCTCAACCATCAATCTCACACGTCTCTTGAGAACCGTCATAAAGACCAAAACGTGCCATTTGAAATTCACTTTTCACCATCTTCAGAGAGAGAAACGCTTTAATCGCAAGAAAATTTTCTAAGTGCAAAACCTTGTCTCTTCTCTCTCTATCTCATAAAGATTTCATCAATGGCTGCCAGAAAGACCATCGTTCTTGATGGAAGGATGATCAACAGGGAAAACATCCTGGAGTTAAGGCTGTATGATAATACCCTGATCAAGAGGATTTTTGATGCTCTACAACAGACCCAAGTCCTAGGGCTGTTGACCACCGTCTACGCTGGCTTCTCCACGGAGTCAGTACAGAGGTCTATGCCTATGCTAGGTAGGCGGAGGACAGGAACTGCATTCTGTTCCGGATGGATGCAGATGGAGAGGAACGGTCGCTGACCGTTAGGGACATCTCCACCACCTTCAGCATTTCGGCTGCAGGTTTGACCCCCAGCCAGTTGGCGACGTATGGGGAAACATCAGCTCAAGAGATGTGGGATCTCTTTCGAGCAAGGGATGTAGGGGCTGAAATCAAGAGAAGCGCCCCCAAGAAGCTCTTCAAACCGGAGTTTGAACTTCTCCACGACATCTGCAAGAGAGCTGCTGCTGCTGTTGGGGATGTGTCACATCAGTCCTCTATGGTTGTAGTTGACCTTGGGGATGAGTCACATCAGCTTCGGGAGCCACATCAGCACCGGGTCGAGCCCACTGAAGAAGAAGCTCGTCTACAAACAGATGCTTCAGTGCTCGATCCAACCTTTCCAGCGGCTAGAAATATGCCGGCAGAGTACTCTCTTTGGAGAGAGATGCGGCTGTCTAAGGGGGAAATCCTGTTGAAGTGGAAGGATTTCCTGACAGTCGAGCAAGCTGTCCTGGAGTGGGCCAAATCAGAAGATATTTTGGCACTCCTGCATCTTGACTTTGCAGCAAGAGTTCAAGAGCTCGATGGCTGCAGCGCTGCACAGGGAGCACAGGACAAGGGAAAGGGCAAGGCTCTTGCAGAATTCGACTCTGCAGAGCTGCCGATGAAAGCAGCAGTGGAAGATGTGCAGGTCTTCCTCGCCCCGGCTGCAGAGGCGGTAAGAAGGGGTGATGATGTCGCATTTTCTCAGGAGCAAATCGACACCTTGGGAGTGGAGCAGGCTGAAGAAGCCATGCTGCATCTAGCGCTGCAATAGAGCCTGAAGGAAACAAGGATGCAGCACACTCCAAGGAGGATGCGGGGAGAAGGCAGTTCAAGTTCAAATCAGATGAACTCCCCTGCATACGAGCAAGTAGTTGAGGGCCTCTCCAACATTGTCACGTTGGATCGCTTGGAGGAGGAGGAAGCCCAACTACTGGATTATGGTGATTCCCCGGTTCGCGAAGATGAAGATGCTGCTGCTGCAGATTCTGAGGGGGAACCATCAACCATAATCAGGAATGTCATCTCAGACATTTCCAAAATTGCCGATGAAGCATCTACGGAGGGAGTTGCAGAGGCGGTACTCCCTGCACTGGACGCGACAGCAGTGCAACCAGCAACCACCCTTCAACAAGAAGAAGGAGCTGCAGAGAAAGGCAGGGTGGAAGCTGAGATCCTAGCAGCAATAGAGGATACAGTGTTGAATACTGTGATCGCTGCAGGAAGCCATGAAGAGCTGCAAGAACCCATTCTTGCAGCAGAGGCTGTCGAAGAGGTTACGGGGTCCGTAGAGAAGATCTTAGTGGAGGATCTTGTTCTGACAACACTCCTTGAGTGTGAGAAGACCTTAGGTGGGGAGGCTGTTCAGACAATACCCACTGAGGATGCTGGAGTTGAAGCCGAGGTATCCCCAGTGCAGCTAGAGACACCTCATGAGGAGGTTGATGCTGCAGCTGCTGCTTGCTCTCATGAACCTTCAAAGGTTACTGCAGCAGAGGATACTGTGGACGCTAACATGTCACATGCCGAATTCGCAAGGTGGATGAAGGAACGGAATATTGCTGTTCATGGGCCAAAATCTGGCGGAGCAGTTCCTGTTCCAGTCTTATCTAGCGAAGAGGAGGCAGAAGAAAAAGGAGATGAACACCCATCCTCAAGCTCTACAAGCTCTCATACCAGCAAGGATGAGGATGAGGTTGCTGCTGAAGTATCGAGGCAGGATGCAGCACCAGTATGTCAAGAGGTGATTCCATTTGCTGCATCCGCTGCTACCTCAACAAGAAGGAATTCAGGGCTGACTCCTGATGAATCTATCAACAGGGTTGAGACCGCTGTTAGACATCTGCTGCATGCTCTCCAGGAGCATGAGTCTATCATGCGCAACAGTCTCAGGGTCAGTGCTCAATTCCATGCTGAAACCATGACGGGTTTCAAGAAGGATCTCGAAGTACTGCCTGACATGATCAAGTCAACTCTCAATGAACATTCAAACAGGCTGTACTACGATCGGGTCAGGATGGAGAAGGAGTTGAAGGTCGAAGCTGCTCTGACGCGCCAAGAGGTCAGGCAATGCAAGCTGCATGCTGAAACTGCCTCTACCCGACTCAACTCTCACTCCAAAATCCTGGAAACACTTCTGGATCGTGTCTTCGATCAATCCCAAAGAACCAAAAGTGTGGACGACAGGTTGGGGAATCTGGAGCTGATTGTAGGAGAATTGAGGGATATCATGTTTCGTGCTTTCCCTCAGCATGTTGATGCTCCAGAGCCCACCCCTGAACCGACCCGACGCCCGCGATCAAGGGCGATCCCAGCAGCCCCTGCTCAGCCCCCGGCTTTTGATGATGCCAAAAAGGGGGAATGATTTGAAGATAAATACAGGAGCAAAGGGGCGGCTGAACCTGAAGAAGAAGAAGATGATGATGACCAGCAACCTCTCAGCAGGAGAAGAAGGAGGTCTGGATCATCTGCTGCTGCTGACATCCCCTCTCCGAAGAGATGGAGAAGAGATGATGATGGAGTTGGTGGAGCCGGTGCAGCTGCTGGAAGAAGATCTGCTGCAGGTTCTGCACACAGCAGAGCTGCAAGCAAGGATGCAACACCGCCCAGCTATCATCATAAGAGAAGGGATGATAGCCAGCAGCAGGGCTCAAGGAAGAGGATGAGCGGGGACGAGTCTGAGAATCAAAGGCGCCAATATGAAGAAGCTACAGATCCTAATGCCTGGATTCAAAGACTCGGTGTAATTGGTGCTAGAAAAATCTTTCCAAACAACTTCTACCAATTCCCTCCTCAAGAAATCCCTCGCCTTGACACTGAGAACATCTCTGCTGAAGTGTCCGTGTTGATGGATCAAAGGCCTGAAGGAGAGAACATGGCTTGGAGATTCGACATCTTCAAAGAAGTCAGACTGCCTTTTGATCGGAATCCAACATTTGAGGCGATCACCATTTTCAAACGATCAGAGTACCTCAGACACTTCAGAGATCTATGCAGGCAAGGCAAATTCAGCAAATATCATACCTGCAAGACTGCATTGAGAAGGTATGAACAGCTCGTTCGGGAAAGAAGCCTTGACATTCAAAAGCTATATATTGATTGAGTCAAGGAAGGGCTGATTGTACCGTTCTGCGAGGACTTCTGGCTGAGATGGATTCAGATTCCTGTGATCAGACACAAGCTGGAAGAGTCCTACCAAGAGTCCATCAGGGACTGGTGGAAAGGATCAAGAGGAAGGGAAGACCTTGAAAGGTTTGAAAGAAGATCAGACGAATCAGCAAGCAAAAGGTCTTCATTTTACTAAGCTGTATTCATATACCCTCTCATGATCCTTGTTGTTGTATTTTTGATGTTGTAAAAATTTCTATCTCTTAAATGAAGAAATTTTTCTTTCTGCTCTGACCAAGTTCAACTCTTATGAACTCATTCATGGTGTTTATGTTTTCCTGTTGCTTTTGTTGAAAGGAATAGCATGATGCATCTCTGATGAATCCAGGATTAGATTTATTTATACAAAGCTATGCAAGCATGTAATCTGGATAAATCATATGAGTTAAAGTAAAATGAAACTTCTTCATAAACGAAATATTGTAAAGGTTTTGTCATCATCAAAAAGGGGGAAATTGTTGGGATTTCAGTGTTTAGATTTTGATGAGACAAACCAATCATGTAATAGGAAGTTTTGAGTACCCCATTTTCACATTATTTAAGTGAATAAATAGACTAGAATTGAGTCTTGAGTCGTGCATTGAAATGGAGGTTAAAAAAGGATAAAGCTGCATCTAAGCTTTATAGGAAGATATCGCTACATGAAGGAAGGATACAACAAAGCAAGGAAGAACGGCGTGCAGCATCGCTGCAAGAAAAGGATACAGGAGTACTGCTAGAACGAAGTTACAGCAGCACTGCCAGATGATACTGCAATCAGGTCTAAAATACAGCAACGCTGAAAGAATGCATCAGCTGCACAAAGACCAAGGATACAATGCAGACTTACAAGACAGTTAAGTAATACAGCGCCAACTACAAGACGAAGTATCCTGCAAATCCCAGGAAGGATAAATGCAGTACGAGGAACGGAGATCGAAGCAGGGACAAAAGAGCCGTTCAAGAAAAAGTCAAAGTAGCAGACACGGAGCCAATAAGAAGATGCCACATGGACTGACGCGCCGCAGAAAGCTGCGAGCCGCAACTGCCGCATTAAATGCTCCGAAAGGAAAAGTCAGTCGCATTAAATGCGAACCATACTTTGGCCAGACTATTTCAAATTCAAAAGAGGGATGTCTCCTTCAACGGACATCTTCTCCTACAAGTATAAATAGAGGTCGAGGAGCACTGAAGCTGGTTACTGTTACTGAGATCTAAAATTTCATACGCGAAAAATTCTAAGCTTACAAGATCCAAATATTCAAGTCTACAATCAGTTTCAGTCACTCAACCTATCGAAGTGAAGCAAGTTCAAGCTGAAAGATTCCTTACGGATTCAGAAGCTCACTTCGAAGCACAAGTTGAAGAAAACCTTTTTATCCTTTTAACCTTGTTGCTGTGTGCTTAGGTTGTTTTAGTGGTGTCAAGTAGTTGATAGGAGAGATCCTTGCTGTTTGTTTTAGTTGTCTAGAGTTAGGCAGCTTCCCTGTGTGGGAGTATAGAACCCTGTGTGGGTTAGCCTTTGAAGTTTGCAGTTGCTGTGTGTACGCTGGACTTCAGTAGGTGGTTTGCTTTGTAAAGTTGATAGATTGTTAGGGGTGTCCTATAAATCAATCTTGCTTAACAAAGTTCCTGCTCGAGGAGCAGTAGAGTGGACGTAGAAGGATTACACCACCTTCGAACCACTATAAGCCATAAGTGTTTTTATCGCTTTATTTATCTGCGCTTATTTTCTACATATACATATCCATCTCTCATCATAAAACGTTTGAAAGAAACATTCTTGTGTAAAACAGCCTTGTGTTTAAAAGTATATTTCCGCTGCGTACAAAACTCCAGGTTACAGCGTGCAGCACTGTATTCTAGCGCTGCAAGCAGTAACCATCTATTGCTGCAAGCTCAAGTAACTTGCAGTGCAGAACGGTTGTTTTAAAGATTCTGAAAAATCGACCAAGGTTCATTCACCCCCCCCTCTGAACCTCGGACACCACTTGGGACCAACATATAGATACCCATATCTTGAATAATCCTCTATGAATGATACGAAATATTGTTGACCATTCCAAGAAGCCATAGGGAATGGCCCACTAATATCTGTATAAATCAATTCTAAGACATCTTTAGTTCTTTGGGCACCTAATTTCTTTTGTTTGGTCTGTTTTCCTTTAATACACTCAACACATATAGTAAGATCAGAAAAATCAAGTGTATCTAAAATATCATCCGACACAAGCCTCTCAATTCTGATTCTCGATATATGACCTAAGCGCTTGTGCCATAGGTTAGACGAATTTTTTTTATTTAATTTTCGCTTGGTAACTCTAGAATCAACATGCAATGATTCATTATATGAAGAAACAATATCAAGCAAATATAGATTGTCAAATGCACTTAATGAACCAGTGCCCACAAAACTGAAATTATTTGAAAGTTTAAACCGACTATCTCCAAATGAACAAGTAAAACCACATTTGTCCAACATGGAAATAGAAACCAAATTCCGTCGAAAAGACGGTACAATAAATGTATTTTTCAAATCCAAAAAATATCCAGTTTGTAATAACAATCTAAAATGCCCTATTGCCTCCACTTCTACCGATTTGCCATCTCCCACATAGATGTATCTTTCACCATCACTTGGCTTTCAGCAGCCCAAGCAACCCTGCATAGAAACACTTATGTGAGTAGTAGCACCAGAATCTAACCACCAAGTGTTTCTAGGTACTGAAGCTAAATTAACCTCAAAACAGACCAAAGTAAGATTAGTACCTTTCTTTACACGCCAAGCGTGAAATCTGGTACATTCTTTCTTTTTGTGTCTAGGTTTGTCACAGAAGTAACAATTTTTATTATCTTGAGAGTTGTTTTGTTGTTTCTTCTATGCTGGACCTTGATCCGTAGCAGCTTTCTCAACAGGCTTTCTTTTCACGCCCTTTCCCTTATCTTTAGAACCAGTGGCCAGTTGAGTAACCTCAGTTCTTTCTTGCTTCAACCACACAGTATGAAATGAGCTCATTAAGAGTCCATTTCTCTTTCTGACAGCTGTAACTGACCTTAAATGACTGAATTGTGCAGGAAGAGATATAAACACCAAATGCACGAGTAAGTCTTCAGACACCTCGAGCTTCAGTGCACTTAATTTTGAAGCATAATGAGACATCTGCATGATGTACTCCCTTATGTTTTCTCTACCCTTATACTTCATTGAGATCAAGTTCGCCAGAAGCGTACTTGTCTCGGCCTTATCGTTTCTCACAAAACGTTGTTCAATATGGGCAAGGTACTCACTGGCCAAAGTGATTTCCTCAGATGCAGCGGTGCCTCGAAAGGTTTCCGGAATACTACGCTTAATGATCATTAGACTAACGCGATTTGAGCGCTCCCACTTCTCAAAATTCTTCCTTTCATCAGGAGAACTTTCAGTCGTAAGAGAAGCAGGTTGTTCTACCCTTAATGCGTAGTCAAGATCCATGCAGCCCAAAGTGATTAGAATATTATCCTTCAAATCCTTAAAATTAGACCCATTAAGCATGGGTATGTTGTTAATGTTGGCAGACACTGAAGTAGCAGACATAGTTGAACAGAGAATAACAAAACAAAATAACTATTATGCTCACATAAAACCAAAAGAACAATCAAGAAATTCAAATATGATGGCAACATCTCGAGGCACCTAGCACAACATTAATATCAAGTCTTTGGACAGTAATATTAACTCGTAAGTGGTCACCTCTGTGTAATGATCAAATACTAACAATAAAATCATGTCAAGCAACAGTCTTCCTTTGGGCCGACTTATTACTCACACGAAAAACCTTATAATTGTTACGTATCTACCACTACATATGTTTGTGTACTTCGAGCCAAGTATTAATCTTCCTTTGGGCCGATTAATGCTCGCATGAATATACGCATCTACAACCAACCTAATATTCTCAATAGAGAGATCTACACAAGAGAGGTCACTTTGGCGACTTCATGTTTCAATCAACCCATCTCGAATATTAATAAACTAAAAGGAATATGAGATGCCCAACAAAATTAAATTATGTTTTCATACATACAAGAGATGTATCATAATCCGAAATCATTCAAAAAAAAAATTGGGAGCATACCACATTAATATATTAATTAACAAATTCATAACATTTGGGGAGCAGCCATATCAACAAGATATAGCAAAATTATTATTTAAACACTGTCACGTGCAGACCATAATAAGCAATAGCAAATCTACGATAAATAGATTTAATAATTTAAAACATAGAATTCTTGCTAACCAAATTACTGTGCATATCAAGCTTTTCCAGACATCACAATAATAAAATAATGATTAACATAATTTAACCAAAGAAAGAGATTTGAAAACAAGGTAAACAGTCTCGCGATTTTCGAAACTAATATCATCCAAGGTGAAACCGAATCCACGATGCACAATTTCATCCAAGACAAAACTTATTGAACATGAAGAATCATTATTCATTAATACAAAATTATACCAAACTAAAACCTGGTAAACAATTTATCTTAATTGAAAAAAAATACGAAGCCCTAATTTCTTGTGAATCAAGAAAAAGAAATTCTTCCCAAAATTCAGAGAATCATAGGTAGAGTGGCTCTGATACCACTTGTTATAATTGAATCACAAAATAGCATGCTCAATCACACATAAACATGCTTCAGCACATACGCCCCAAACCTAAGATCTATGATAAACTGAAATAGGGAAGAAACGATAATCATAAAGCAGAAGCGTACCTGAATCCATAGATTGATTATTGAAAAGATTCGTACTTTAACTGGTATGGTTTACCGAACTATCAGTTCACCCTTTTCACTTTTCCGTAAAGAGAATACAGAGCGTGGAGTCTAGAATCTGATGTTTGGGGACCATAACCCTAACTTATAATAATAAGTTTCCTTTATTTTCAATTTGGTCCTTCAACAAATTGAAAATCACTTAATGGTATCTACACATAAAAACCCATGAATCTTATGATACCCATGTAAGCTCATAACTTAAACTTGAGCGGATCACTTTAATTGGGCCTCTTTAAAACAACTATACACATTTAATTTGACACGTGGAAGCCCAATATTGGATTTTTCTAACAATCCCGTCTTACACGGCTCATTGCATGCACTTCTAATATGAGTTTGTAGCCTAAACTGGATTGTGGGATACATAATTGTAACTCTTTAAACAAAACCCCTCTATATACACAAATTTTGAGAATTTGCTTGAGAGAATACTTGCAATTTTTGTACTGAAATAAGGGTCGGATGTATACAACTCGATAAATGTATTGAAGCCTGGCACAAATGTATGCATATCAATCAGGATTCAATGATGTCTACTCAAGACATCCGCCACTTTGTTAGTCACCCCAGGCTGGTGTTTAATGACAAAAGTGAATTGTTGGAGAAAAGACGACCACTTGGCATGACGGGTCGATAACGATTTCTGGTTGTGCAAATGCTTGAGGCCTTCATGATTTGTGAAAAGAATAAACTCACGGTGGAATAAGTAGTGATATCAGTGATGAACAACTCGTACCACCAAGTAGAACTAAAGATCATAAGTGTTGTAACGGGTACGAGCTTCTGTGAGCTTTTCACTATAGAACGCAATAGGCTTGGCTTGTTGGCTAAGAACCATCCCGATTCCAATTTTAGATGCATTATAATAAAGTTCAAAGGGCTTGGTAAAATTAGGTAGCAAAAGAAGGGGCCCACTAGGGAGCTTTTCTTTTGTAGTGGCAAATGTGACATCCACACCTACTGACCAAGAAAATGTCTTCTGATGCATTGTGTCCGTGATTGGTGTCATAATAGAACTGAAATGATGAATAAAATGTTGGTAAAATGACGTAAGGCTATGAAAACTTCGTACCTTAATCAACGTAGTAGGAATCGACCAATATGAATAGCGACAACATTGGAACTGTCAACACTCACTCCTTGTACTGAGGTATATATGATAACCTCAAAAGATCACAGAATCCATAAGAAATGCATATTTGCTTGGAGAGGTATAAAATTTATCCTCCCATAGAATGGTTAAAATAGTGCGCAAGTGCTGAAGATGGTTTACCACTGATTTATTATAAACTAAATTGTCATCAAAATAAACCACAACACATGATCCAATGAGCGAACGTAGAGCTTGGTTCATCACACGCATAAAAGTGCTAGAGGCATTGAATAAACCAAAAGGCATAAAAAGCCACTCAAAAAGTCGCTCTTGTGTCTTGAATGCGGTTTTCCATTCATCCCCCGAACGTATACGAATTTGATGATAACCGCTCTTTAGATCCAATTTACTGAAAATAATAGCTCTATAAAGTTGATCAAGTAAATCATCTAAGCGGAATTGGAAAACGGTAACAAATTGTAATTTTGTTGATTGCATGACTGTCAACACACATCCTCCAAGCACCTTCTTTCTTCGGAATAAGCAAAACGGGGACTGCACAAGGACTTAAACTATGACGCATATAACCCCGGGTTAATAATTCTTCCACCTGACGTTAATAATTCTTCCACCTGACGTCGCATTTCTTCATGTTCGGTGGGACTCATACGATAATGAGGTCTGTTGGGCAATGACACTCCTGGAATTAAGTCTATTTGATGTTGAATATTCCGTAAGGGGGGAAAACCGATGGTAATTCTGTAAAGAACACATCAGCAAACTCTGTAATTAATTGTTGCACAACCTCGGGAATGGTAGATGAATTTGTTGTATCATGTCCACAAATAAGTAGAACCTGAGATGATTGCTCTATTTCTCTAATGAATGCGCTGTGAGATAAAAATAAGACATTGCCCTCATGGAAGTGATGGGAATTAACCCTTGAAAATTAAATCTGATTAAATCAGAAATCTCATCATATAATCGATTATAATGTATATCCTATATGATAATTAATCTTGTATAAGGTTAATGAAATACCTTTCACAGCATGCTTTAACGTCTTCATAGTTTCTCTGCACGCCTCAAACCATCAAGCCTTCTCCGATGTTTTCTCTAGAATTTTTCTGCAGTATACGTGTCTGTGCACCGTATAATATTATGGACTATTTAATAGAACAAAAACCTAGGAGTTTTAGGACTCCTATCCTTGCTCTCCAAGATTCCTTTTCCATATAGGAAAAATATATAGATAAAATCATATCAGATATATTTATCTCATAAATATCTCTTAACTGATATATTTATCCGGATAGTCCAACAAACTTAATGATACTGCAATACATATTATAATCTTTATAATATATTAAGTTCATAATAGAGCCACTGAAGGGACCTAATTGGACCCAATTAAATTAAGCTCAAATAAATTGATTTTGACTTAATCATCTCTTGACTAATCAAATTAACTTATTAATCTCGTTCAACCCCATTATAAGTACGAGATTGCACTCTTAATTAAATTGAATTTATTGAAGCAAATAAATCAATAAAATATATATCCTCTGATTGATCGATCCAACATATTACCCCATTCGATCAAATAAAAATTGGGATAGGCTACCATGACCAATAAGCCTTATTTCCAATATTCATCAATCTTAAACCTCAACTTCTATTTGACAGTCCCGTATGATCACATCACACAATTTGATTCAACAACAATGTTGAATACTGAGCTCAGATTTGCTGTCAAATAGAAAAACATGTGAGATCATAATCATGCCTATTTAATAGGTGAAGGTGTCTAATATTGCAAATATATGTTCTCCATTATTTCACTTTAATTCCCAAAACACCGAGATATTGACCAACTAAATGATCTCACCCTTTGGCATCTTAAAGAACTTCAAGTTAGTAACAAAGTTACACTACTGCTCAAGATTAAGGTAACATATACGTCAATCAATGAATTTAAATTGTAAGGTCAAAGCACAATTTAATTTCATATGATCCCGTCCAATACACCATATGTGTATCCTCAATTCCATTTCCAAGTTAAAGACAAACTTCAATGAAATTGAGATGATCTTATCAAAATAAATTGCCCAATTTATTTACTGATCACGAACAAAAAATTTATGGATCGAAATTAAATCGAATCTTTATGTGCTTAACAACTTAAACACTCGATTTAAAATATGTCTACAATCCATAGCTCATGCAAAGCTCAATCATACATTCAAAAGAACAAATTATATGAATTCAAAAATTTCTGGAGAAACAAAGGTTTACTCAAGGGCACATAAGTTTATATATACTAACAACATTCTCTCCCACTTGCCCTAGAGTAAATGGGACATGCCTTGTACACCCATGTTCCTAATATGACCCTAAAAAATACCACTAGATAAATTCTTAGTAAAAAGGTCGGCAAGATTATCTGTAGATATAATCTTGCACACAGTGACATCTCCTCGTTGAACTATATCCCTTATAAGGTGATACTTCCACTCAATGTGTTTTCCACGCTTATGGTTTCTTGACTCTTTTGCATTTGCCACTGCTCTACTATTGTCACAAAACAGTGTAATGGAATATGACGCAGAAGGAACTACCTCTAGGCTTAGCAAAAAATTTCTTAGTCATACTGCTTCTTTGGCTACTTTGCAAGCATCCGCGTACTCAGTCTCCATTGTGGAATTAGCTATACACGATTATTTTACACTTCTCCAAACTAGTGCTCCACCATCAAAAGTGAATATTGATCCTGATGTAGATTTTTGAAAATCTCTGTCAGCTTGAAAATCAAAATCAGTATATTCCACTGATACTAAATCTGATGCTGAATATACCGACATATAATCTCTTGTTCTACGAAGATACTTGAGAATATGTTTTACAGCAATCCAGTGTTCAGGTCCTGGATTCGACTGATATCTACTGACTATCCCAACAGCATAACAAATATTTGGTCTCGTACACACCATTGCATACATGAGACTTCCTATAGCAGAAGCATAAAGAACTCATTTCATGTATTCCACTTCACTAGGAATTTTTGGAGATTGCTCCTGTGACAAGTGAACTCCATGTTTGAAAGAAGTCAGACCTTTCTTGGAATTCTCCATGGCAAATCTTACCAGTATTTTGTCAATGTATGAAGCTTGAGATTAAACAATCATCTTGTTTTTCCTATCTCGTAAGATTTGGATTCCTAAAACATAGTTTGCTTCTCCCAAGTCCTTCATATCAAACTGTTGTGCTAACCAGTGTTTTGTTGATGTTAATAATTCCACGTCATTTTCAATCAGTAGAATGTCATCCACATATAACACGAGAATTTTTACCTTCTATATTTTTATAGACACAAGGCTCTTCAAGATTCTGATCAAAATCACAAGTTTTAATTACTTGATCAAATCTAATATTCTAGGTTCTAGACGTCTGCTTAAGTCCATAAATGGACCTATTCAATTTACATACTTTATGCTCTTGACCATTTAGATAAAACCATCTGGTTGCATCATATAAATGCTCTCGTCAAGATTTCCATTAAGGAAAGCTATCTTGACATCCATTTACCGCACCTCATAATCAAAATGAGCTGCAATGGATAAGAGAATTCGAATAGATTTTAACATGGCTAAGAGTGAAAAAGTTTCTTCGTAATCGATCCCTTCCCTTTGGCTATAACCCTTGGCAACTAATCTAGCTTTAAAGGTCTCTACCTTTCCATCTATTCCTCTCTTTCTCTTGTAGATCCATTTGCACCCAATGGGTTTTACCTCTTCAGGCTTATCTACAAGATCCTAGACAGAGTTAGTATACATGGAATTCATTTCTAAATCCATGGCACTTTTCCAATGATTAGCGTCTATATCTTCTATAGCCTCGCTAAAGGAAGTGGGATCTTTCTGTTGCTCAGTGGAGACCGCCTCAAAAAACTCTCCGTAGAGCAAGAATCTAAAAGGTCGTTTAACGACTCTTTTACTGGAGCTTATTCTTGTTCTCCATATCCTTTCGTATCTATTTCTACATCCGAAGATGAATGAACAATAGGAGCATGATTTTCTGCCACCTCATTAATCGGAGAACCAGTTGGCACAGTAGGTGGAACCTCAATGTGTCTCCCACTGGATCCAATAGCCGATGGCGGTAGATTTATGAATTCAGGATGAATAAATTCAATGCGGATCTCTGGATTAAATGAACCAGGAATATTTTCCCCCAGCTTATCCAAAAGAACTTTGTTCCTGGATTCATTCTCTTTTATATACTTATCCTCTAAGAAGGTCGCATTTGTACTTACAAATACTTTCTTATCCTGAGGACTATAAAAGTAGTACCCCTTGTCCCTTTAGGATATCCTACAACATATAATTTTGATCTTGATTCTATCTTATTCGTCTTACCTTTAAGCACATATGAGGGACATCCTCATACACGAATATGTCTTAGATTTGGCTTACACCCATTCCACAATTCGAGGGGTGTTTTAGATACAGACTTAGACGGATCCATATTCAGTACATACATAGCAGTTTGTAGTGCATATCCCCAAAAGGAAGCACTAAGAGTAGAGAAGCTCATCATAGATCTGACTATGTCCAACAAGATCATGTTTCTTCTTTCCGAAACACCATTCTGTTGTGAAGTACTTGGTGCGCTTAACTGAGATAAAATCTCATTCTCTGTCAAGTATGCTCTAAAGTCACTAGATAGATATTCACTACCTCGATCAAATGGAAGTGTTTTTATGTTCTTACCTAATTATTTTTCTGCTTTCAGTCTGAATTCCTTGAATTTTTCAAGTGCCTCAAACTTGCGAGCCATTAGATAAATATAATCATATCTTGAGTAGTCATCAGTGAAAGTAATGAAGTACTCATATCCACCTCTAGCTTGGACTTTAATTAGTCCACATACATTAGAGTGTATTAATTTCAAAACTTCCTTCAGTCCTTTGAACTTGAAAGACCTCTTAGTCATTTTACCCTCCAAAGAGGATTCACATATAGGTAATAGTTCCACCTTTAAATCAATCAAAGGGCCATCTTTTACAAGTCTTTGAATCCTATTAAGATTAATATGACCAAGTCTTAGGTGCCAAAAGTAAGTCTCATTAGTTGGAGATAACTTTATGTGTTTGGTGGTATGGTATAAGAAGTTGTCGGTTGGTTTTAAGATATACAAATCGTTATCTAAATGTCCCTTACACACTATAGCTTTATTAAAAGAAATATCAACCGTCATAGAAGAGAAATGAACATGATATCCTTGTTTGAATAACAAAGCAACATAAATCAAATTTCTAGTAATGTTTGGGACATAATAACAATTACTTAAAACCAAATGTTTTCTACTTGAAAAATAAAGATAAACATCTCTGACAGCTTTTGCAGATACCACAACTCCTGTGCCAACCCTCAAGGTATGATCCTCTTCATTAAGCTCCTTGGTTACTTGGAACCTCTAGTAGGCCTATTCTGAGCGGTCATTTAGTAGTTAGTGGCTCCAGAATCTACTATCCAAGTATCTGTAAAATCAACCACTAAACATGACTCAATTAAGGATAACTCACCCTTTTCTTGTTTCTTAGCTAGGTAAACCGGGCAATTTCTTTTCCAATGACTCTTTTCCCCGTATTCAAAACATTTCCCTTTTGGTTTCCCCTCACTTTTCTCTTGGGTCTTAACTTTTTTTGCTTGTTGTTGTGGACCCATCTTGTTGGACTTTTTCCTTTTTCCATCCTTACCTTTTGGTTTGGATGAGGATAGCCCAGCAGAAGTAACAGTGTAAGCATCACCATTTTGGACCTTAAGAACACTCTCAACATTTTGAAGCTCTTTCATCAGTTCGGTCAAGTACATGTTCAGCTTATTCATGTTATAGCTGACTTTGAATTGTGAGAACATCTCAGGGAGAGTCTTTAAAGTCATGTCAACTTGAGTCTCCGCACTGATCTCAGCCCCTAAAACCTCAGACACGTTGAATTGACCAATCAGCGTAAACACATGGTCTCTCACGGACGTCCCAGGTTTCATACGCAGGTTCATAGTATTCCTAATGGCAGCCTAGCGAGCTTGACGTCCTTGATGCGCAAACATTTCTTGAAGGCTTTTCATGATTTCAGTGGATGTCCTCATGAACTGATGTTTTTGTTGCAACACATTTGAGATTGAACCCAAAATATAGCAACGAGCCATATCATCAGCATGAATCCACTTATCACAAGTCTCTTTTTCCGCAGCAGTGGACTCAATAGTGGGGATAGGAGGACAGGGTTCATCTAGCACAAATTTGAACCTCTCTACAGTGAGAACAATTAAAAGATTTCATTTCTAGTCTATGTAAATATCTCCCACTAGTTGATTCTTATTCAAAATCAACGACAAGACGTTTGCAGATATTTTCTAAAATATAAATAAATGAAAAAAATGAGCATGCATGATACGGATGAAAGCATAAAAAAAATAATAAGTAGACCCAAAACTACTTTATGTGATTAACCATCTAAAACTCCAAAATCATGACATACCTCTCTATAGGAGAAATAAATGTTGATTTATAGTTAGGCTGGGAATCTCCCACTAAATCAAACATCCCGCATCTCATGCTATATTGACTTAGTATCACATTATTTTTAGCCGTCTATTACATTAATTGGATATTCTATAGGAAGTCCTTTTAATGTTTCAATTTAAGTGTATAACCCTTATATTAATAAATTTTAAATCTTTTAATCAAGTGTGAAATCTATAGGATAAACACACTTAATCAAATTAAAATTTATTTACCATTTATTGAGCCTAATCAAGTAACCAAAACAATGCAACCCTCCTATAGAGAGACCAAATTAATTAGCACAAGGTATACATATATTCTTACTTTTAGGCTAAAAAGGGAGGCATTGGGCTCATAAAATGATCCCTTACACACTTAATATTTTGTTATAAGAAAAAATGGGTTTGCTTAGATTAATATAAGTCCAACCATTTTAACTCTTAAAATGGTTCAAATATCAATCATAATATTTATTCTCTAAACTAGTAAACCACTAGAAAAGAAAATAAATAAAAACATGCATAACATATTAGAATTCTAGAGCGGTGTTCATGCGATTTCTACATGACATGTTATATGAATGACATTTAATTCAATTAAAACATCTCATGCAATAATAATAAAAGCAAAGAACAAATTTTTATGGCCCATCCTAGACACAAAAATTACAAACAATTGAAAGTTCCAATTGAGCCACAACCCGGCCCAATTCTTCAAAGCCCATTTGTAATTTTTCTGGTCCAAGTCCTTATATTCTGGAAGCCCAAATCTTCTGGTAAACAAAAGGCCAAAAGAATATGACCCTTCTTTCATCTCAATTGATGAGCGTTTAATTGACATCTTCTCATGACTTGGGACCAACCAAAAAAAATTAAAAGTTGGCCCAAATAACCAAGTGCAAGAATGAGCAACTGACCACCGAATATGCATTCTTCAACCTTCCCTTTTTTTTAAGTTGAATATGCAGTAGCCATTAACCAAATATTCACATCATCGAAAGCATCATCGCCATGGTAAAATAAATACAAATACAAATTAACTTATCTTGTAACCTATTTCGTATCTAATAAGGAGAAATTATGGAAACGTAATCCACCCCCTTGTTTACAGACTCAAAAAAACAAAATATAATTTGTATCAAAACTAGGCCATAAATTGTTCATAAATTAAAACATTCATCTTATAACAAGCATATCACATAACCTAACACCGCTCAAACTAAAACATGCATGAACAAAATTAATTCATCAAAGAATATACAAAATAATATCAAAACCTATGGCTCTGATACCACTTGATGGCAATTAACCCTCGAGAATTACATCTAATTAAATTAGAAATCTCATCATATGATCGATTATAATATATATCCTATTTGACAATTAATCTTGTATAAGGTTAACGAAATACCTTTCGCAGCGTGCTTTAACGTCTTCGTAGTTTCTCTACACGCCTCAAACCATCAAGCCTTCTCCGGTGTTCACTTTAGAACTTTTCTGCAGTATACGTGTGTGTGCACCGTATAATATTGTGGACTATTTAATAGAAAAAAAATCTAAGAATTTTATGACTCCTATTCTTGCTCTCCAAGATTCCTTTTCCATATAGGAAAAATATATGGATAAAATCATATCAGATATATTTATCTCATAAATATCTCTTAATTGATATATTTATCCGAATAGTCCAATAAACTTAATTATACTGCAATACATATTATAATCTTTATAATATATTAAGTTCATAATAGAGCCACCGAAGGGACCTAATTGGACCCAATTAAATTAAGCTCCAATAAATTGATTTTGACTTAATCAACTCTTGACTAATCAAAATAACTTATTAATCTCGTTCAACTCCACTATAAGTACGAGATTGCACTCTTAATTAAATTAGATTTATGAAAGTAAATAAATCAATAAAATATATATCCTATCATTGATCGATCAAACGGGAAGGACTAAGCTCTCGGGGCATAGTAGGTAACAAAGTAATTTTGATGCCCTCGAACATAAAACTATGGGTGGGACTATCTGTACCCCGATCTTTTCTAAGCACACCTCAATTTCTATTCACATCCTATATAATGAAATTTAATTTTTATAAATCTCTAAACATACCCCACCCAATTTTTACCCTTTGCCCTAAAATACAACACACACCGCACTCTAACTCACACCCCATTACACACACCCCACTTATGACAAAACTTCCAAACCAGTTGGAATGGAACCTGTCTTTTCTTTGGGCTTTTAGCCCTATGTATTGGGAATGCTAACCAATCCATCTAACCAGAGTTACCTCTTTATGAGACGGGGGGGTTAGAAAGGGGCATGGAGAAATCCTCGTATGGCAGCAGTGGAACCGGAGCCTCATCTGCAGTACTCGTCTGCTTTCCGGGGCGAAGAATTGCGTAAGAGTTGAAGTATCGGCGCTTGTTGGGACCTTTACAAATACAAATTAGGTGGGCCCATCTCATGTCTCATGAGAAGAAGGGGAAAGCTGAAAATAAGGTCTCTAACTCTCCGGTTTGTCGTTCATATGAGTCTATTATTACTCTAGGCTATCCTAGCCCGGGAATGGAGCGAAAGAAAGAGCAATTGAAGAATCAGAGGCTGCCCTTAGCTGATTAGCGGATTAGGCAAAGCAAAAAAAGACGATAAATTCTATTGATGAGCAATTGCCTGTTTAAAGTAAGAATTCGACTGCCACAGAAGGAGCTGTTCTCGCTGTGAACGAATGCGCTCTCTTAGTAAATATGCTAATGCAAGAAGTGGCGAAATTGTTGATGCAGAGAATGCCATGGTTCTTCTTCCTCCCTACATTAAGGTTTAGAGAAGGAGAAGAAGAGGAGAGTCACACCCACATCTTCGGCCATGATAATTGAACACGCCGTGAAAGCTTCGTACAAAAGAACCGAACAAGCTCCATGGACTCCCAAGGTTAGTGTTGTTGTAGTTAGTAAAACTCCACCCACTTGTTTGCTTAGATATGATATTAGTTGCAAATTTTTTATGCAAAACGAAACACTATGTTCATTTGTGTATGTGTGTATGTACATTGTCGTAAGTACAAAAAATTGAGGTGAGAATCAAAATTTTCAAAAAATTTACGATAAATCTGCACGGGTCGTTTGACCCTGGTTGTTTGTATGTAGTGAAGCCTGTTCGACCACTAAGTCGAACGTGATGAGGAATGTTCGACTTCCTCGGTCGAATGGCACTAGGTTTGTTTGACTTCATTGCGTCGAATGACAGTAGGTTTGTTCGACTTCATCACGTCGAACGGGATGAGATTGTTTGACTTTCTTAGGTAGAATGGGATGAGCTTTGTTTGACTTTCTCGGGTCGAACGGCTACTAGGTTGTTTGACTTTTATGCAACTCCTTGGGTCGAACTGTCTATATTCTAAGCATGCATAATTGTGTTTTTTTCATAGCCAAATCATTTGATATATTTTTTTCATTTCTATGCAGATAAGATATACAGAAGGAGGCAGTGACCAATGACGTACCAAAGAAGGAAGTGCTTCACAGATTGCAACAAATCCTTGGATTCTACAGCCCTTCGAACCGCAGCAAGAACAACAAGTTGCAGTGATTATGGAAGAGGAACCGGTCCATCAAGCGACCAACGGTCTCTGAATGAAAGCGACGTACCGAAGAAGAAAGTGCTTCACAGATTGCAACAAATCCTTGGATTCTACAGCCCTCCGAACCGCAGCAAGAGCAACAAGTTGCAGTGATTATGGAAGAAGAACCGGTCCATCAAGTGGAGCAACTTGAGTTGCCTAGAGATGAAGATGTCAGCACTAACAAAGAGAAAGAGGATGTAGATGAGGAGGTTGCAGAGGAGGCTGATGAGGAGATTTTGACGAGGCTATTTCCTGCGGGCCCATTAACCCTCAATTGATCCCGAGTTTTAAATGTCATGTGGCTTCAAAAATTTGGTTCAATGAAGAATGCGAGGTACTCAAGTTTTGGTACCACACAATGAAGTTGGAGTCGTGGAAGTTGGAAGTTGAACCGGACGATTGGTTGAGATAGATGAACCGATCAAAGATCTACGATTTGCGATTCATATCCTACAAAACCCCCAACAAGAACCTGCTATGTGTCTTCGTGGAGCGTTGGCATCTGGAAATCAACAGTTTTCACATATTGTTCGGGGAGATGACCATCACCCTAGATGACGTCTACCAGATAATTGGACTTCCGATGATGGGACATCTGGTTGTGTTGCCTGATGAGCCATCAGTCCCTACCCTAGTGCTGATGTCTACCTTCCTTGGTATAGATACAGGAGCCGTTGAGAGGGCATTGCATGGTTCCCGAGGTTCTACTGTGAAGTTGGAGTGACTCCGATCACGATTCAGTGGAGATGTCACTTCTGATGACGAGGCCACAAGAAGATGTGCAACTAGAGCATATTTGTGGTATGTGCTTGGTTGCACTGTCTTCTCTGATAAGAGCGGCTCAAGAGTCTCGACTAATATATTGAGATTGCTGGGAAATGTGCGTCGAGTGCACACTTATACCTAGGGCGCTGCTGCACTTGCTCATCTGTATCGGCAGCTGGGATTGGCATCGCGTTATGGGGTGAGGCAGATGGCTGGGTACTTGACATTGTTGGAGATTAGTTGAAACACATTTTACACTCGGTATGTTTGTTAGTTGTTTACAGTTCTGCAATTGTTTTTTCTGATGCAGACATGGATATACGAGTACTTTTCTGTGACGAGGCCAACTCGCAACGTCGCTTTTGGAAGCGGAATGTGTTTGGCCGGCAGATGGGCCAAACAATCCTCACCGGGGCCATCCATCGACCGTATAGTAGCTTAGAGGGAGATACTGGATGATTATTCGGCCAGTAATGTAAGTTTTTTGATAATTATGGTAAATTTAAGTGAGCCTATTTGATACCGTTTAAATTGTGATTATGTCGATATCTTGTAGGTCGTTTGAACTCCTTATGCTGGAATACGAGATGTCTACCCCCTGAGAAGATGTTACGTTCTACGTCGGATGCATTCGTGTCTTCGACTACCAAGTTCTTCACTAATATTGACATCACATTTCGATGGCTCACAGTCTAGCTTTCTCCAAAAGTTGTGAACCATGTCCAGCGTGATTGGTGCCCTGATTCGAGTCAATTCTGCCAGCTCGTGTGCACATGGCAGCCTATGGTTCTTCTCAAATCACACCCACATAGTAGGGAATCCACGCCGCATATGTTAACACCTTCAAGCTCATCAAAAATCTTATGCAGAGCAGCATGTGACACCAATCCTCGAATTATCTTGAAGAGAGAGAACTTGTAGCGATGATGGGTGATAGTCAAACTCTTCTCGAATGATGCTTTGATTGTGTTGTGAGACACAATCAACAGACCTTGAATCTTTTCCCAGGAAATTTTGAAATTTGATTGGCTGGCTCCCAGTTGTTTCTTCAATTTTGAATGGGCATTTTCCGCCCTACCAAACGAAAATAAACAAAATTTGGTACAGTTAATTTCAAAATGCAAATGAAAAAAATGACACATGATGACAATTTAATACAATTACACACGTACCGACTACTTGTGGTGTTATCGAAATGCATAATGTTGTTGGTCCAGCATGAAACAAACTTTTCCTTGTAAGGTGTTATCCAACTGTCAACGACGTAATTGACGGCCTCTGGATAGTCAGCGTAATCATCCATCAACCTCCATAACAACTCGTTGAATTTAGGCAAATCCTTAGCAACCATCAATGAGTGAAATGAATTGTTAAGTGAATCTCACTTCTATTTTTTTGTATGAAACATTGGTCTACATTTCGTCAGGATGTTCTTGCTAATATGCCACCGGCACAACAAATGTTTGACGTTGGGAAACATAACTTCAATGACATTCATCAATACGATCTCCCGATCAGTGATAATCATACTCGGTAGTGTTGATTGATCCATTCAACCCTTCAGAATTGTCAGCGCCCAAATATAGTTCTCCTGTCTTTCGGACTCCAAATATACACAAGCAATCGAGAAGGTGATGTCTGTGGATTGATACCAACAATCTCCAAAAGAGACATCTTATACCGATTGGTCTTATACGTGCAGTCCATCAAGATGACGTTCGGAAATGCATGTAATAACTCGACACTGGTAGGGTGAGCATAAAACAAATTTTTAACCCTGTCGGTGTGCTCGCATTGCTTGTCCAGATAATAATACTTATGATGGCTAAATTTTTCCAACAGATATTGCATTTACGAATGACCTCCATGCTTAACTATATGATGCTTGTGACGGGCATTGTATATGGTCTTCAGCGTCGACTCATTATCAACAAAAGTTTCTTCCAAACTGCTCAAGATATCATTGGGCTTCGTGTTATTCTTCGTCAAGTCGTACACAACGATCTTCTACCTCTGTCAATCGACCGGCATACGAGTGCCCCACCAAGTAAGCCCCCATCGGGTGATTATAAGATCCGCATACAACAGTTAGACACCATTCACCAACATTATTGATTTAAATGTCCTTCAACAGAAAAGTACAATCACACTTATTCATGCCAGTTACTTTCCCTCTAGAGCTTTTTGCAGGCACGTCCTCATTGTCGACACCCCAATTTGGTCTTTTTATCTTTGGCTTAGTTGGACGGTATGTCCCACTCATTCACAACATAGATATACTCTAAGCCGCCTACTACTGGCCACCCTGTCAAATCGCTTCACCAACACCAGCATATTAAGTTTGTGTCCGACTCCTTTTGCCCAATCGACCATAGCCGTTCGATCTTCAAAAACTAAATCAGTCATAAACTCCACCTTATAATCAACTTATTCATACAGTGGAGCAATCACCTCCACATCATGAATGTATTCCTCCCCGGGATTGACCACACTCAATTCCGTAGATTTCGACCCATTTTTCTATTAATCAGTGAACAAGTAACATAATACATATATTGTTCTGAGTAAAATGTTAAATTATACTTAAAAAATACTCTGAACAGATCACATCGTGTTCGACCAAGACGGCCAAAATGATCAAAATATATAGGGTTTGTTCGACCATGTCGTTCAAACACATAGGGCTTCGTTCAACCGACATGGTCAAACACTTAGTGCTTCGTTCAACCAACATGGTTGAAATATTACATGTCTTGTCCGAACATGAGAGTCGAATGCATAGTATCTTGTTCGGGTGCTTCAGATCGAACACTCTGTGTTTTGTTCGACCTGAAGCGGTCGAACTCGACTCTCCAGCGGGAATTTTCAAGCTAAACCTTAAAGTTCGATTTCTCAAAAAACATCACTAAAAACTGAACAAAATGAACTTATCAACTTACATTGCTCATTTCACAAGTGTCTTCACGTTTCATTAACATTTTCTACGATAAAATTTGCTTGCTACACCCAATGTTTTTCTTTGAAGCTTGCAAATGGAAATGGAGATAAGAGTTGAGTGGGGTTGATTTGGGCAAATGTGGTGTGTTTAGAAAATACGGGGTGTGCTTAGATATATCTATCCTCATATTGGTACACAAGGGTTTTTTAGACATTTTATAAATAATTACTTTTCATTTATTTAATTGTGGAGTGTGCTTAGAAAAGACCGAGGTGCAGATAGTCCCACCCTAAAACTATTAAATATTTGAATGCCCATTATGCACCACGTTCCGATCAAATTGCCAAGGATGTCCTAATAGAAGATGACATGCATCCATTGGAATAATATCACACCAAATAGAGTATATTTTTATCCAATCGAAAATGTCACCAAAACACAACGAGTAACACTAATTTTATTTCCTTGCTAAAGCCAGGCCAAAGAATACGGTTGGGATGAGTCTCAGAGGGCAAAGATAATTTCACAGCATTAAATGCGATAACATTTTCATGTGAACCCGAGTCAACGATAAATCGACGAACTTTATCATTGATAGTGCAAGAAGATTCAAATATATTATAGTATTGTTAGATTGTACAGGTGCTAAGCAAATACGACGAAGAACCAAAGAGAGGCCAACATCTCCCAAAAGAATCTCCTCTAAATGGCGGTTTGTCTCATTGAATTAAAACATTGGCTTTATTAGATGGTCTGAATCATCATGAACCTCATCCAAAAGCAATCCATGAAGGTCTGTGGTGTTGGGACAATTCGCACGTTGGTGCCCATAAGCACCACAAGAGAAACATTATCCAGGGTGAGTATTATTTGGTGTAGGTTGTCCACACATGTGGAGGGTAGGGAAGATGGACTACGGCCTATTGATGGGCGAGCATCGCTCTGAGGGGGGTGTTCTTGTCGACTTCCAGCAAGAGTAGTGCCAGACGCACTTCTTGCAAATTGTTGCTCAAGTAATTTGGCCTGTTGATGCGCTTCTGAGATGGTGATTGGTGAAAAAATTTAACATGTCTTGAAATTGCATGCGGAGTCCACCAAATGTAGCAGGATATCAACTGATTGAAGGTTTCATTGATATCATTCCAAACAAGTAGTTGATAAAATTCTTCAAAGTAGTCATCCACCGAGCGGTTACTTGTCACAGATTTTGTAATTTCTGGTACAATACACGAGAATAATTGAATGGCAAGATAATGTAGATTTCTCACATGCACAACACGCGCTAGATAATTTTCCTATCAGATAATTGATCCAGATTCTCGCGTGTGACAATGGGGCGAAGAGATTGTCTAGCATCCCAATCAATGTTCATGCTTCAAAAGATCCAGATTTTCCCGTCACACGCATAATTTTTGATGAAAAACCCTAATTTCCAACTAATTTGTCCTCAATATGGTTAATTAAGGAATCGATATTAGGATTGCCCATGGGATTGCAAAATCATTCTTGCATATTTGTCTAGAACAAAATAAGTTTATTAATTAATTATTCAAACTTATATCTATATAATATCTATCTATTACATCTTATAAAATTTAAATTGCCAAATATATTCTTATTAAATTTTTTTATTTAAAGTTATAATTATAATTTAGTAATTTAGTATTTTTGTATATAGTATTAGAATCCTAATCCAAAATCCTATAGAATCCTAATTTTTATAGAATTCTGATTCAATTATTTTTGTAATTTCTAATTTTATATAGAATCCTAATCCAAATCACATACAAAATCATAATCCTATATAGAATTTTATTCTAAAATCCTTTAAAATCTTAATTCTATATATATATTATTTAAGATTATAATATTAATTTAATATTTAGTAAATTTGTATTTAATAATTTTATATATAGAATTTTATTTC
Organism: Scutellaria barbata; assembly: GCA_028654395.1. Taxonomy (NCBI): domain Eukaryota; kingdom Viridiplantae; phylum Streptophyta; class Magnoliopsida; order Lamiales; family Lamiaceae; genus Scutellaria; species Scutellaria barbata. The sequence continues at coordinate 17,457,336 of CM053650.1, forward strand.
AAAATTCTAACCAGATATATATTTTTTATTTTAAGTCATTATAGTTATTTAGTATTTTTGTGTATAACAAATTTATATTAGAATTATATTAAATATTTTTATATTTAATAATTTTATATTAGAATTCTAATTCAAAAACCTTTAGAATCTCAATCCTATAGAATCGTAATTCAAGTATTTTTGTGCTACCTAATTTTATATAGAATCCTAAATAAATCACATAAGTATACGCTTATTACGTCAAAAATATATCGGTAAAAGAGAAATGCAACAATGAAAAGAAAATATTCTAATTTGAGTGTTGTACTACGTTGGGAATTTTCCTAGCACCCTACCTTGGGTCGGAGCTTAAATAGGTGCGAGGCACGGCTCTGTCAGGTTCGAATTTGTGAGCGCAAAGCCACATAAGTATAAGACATTAAAGTTGCGCCCTATGCCACTGGATATCCTTTTGGTGTAACGATAAAGAGTTTGATGGTCCAACACTTGATATTAGAGCAAGTCACAGGTTCGAAGCTAGCTCGCAGTGCAGGTTGTTAGGGTGGCCGAGACCTGAGAAAGGTAAACGGATCTAAAACTCACAGTGTAGGTTGCTATGGTGGCCGGGACCTGAGAAAGGTGAACGGACCTGGAACTCGCAGTGTAGGTTGCTAGGGTGGCCAGGACTTGAGAAAAGTGAACGGACCTGGAACCAACAGCTCTGCCAGGTTCAAATCCGTGAGCACAAAACTACATAAGTATAAAACATTAAAGTTGCACCCTATGCCCATTGGATATCCTTTTAGTGTAACGGTAAAGCATTTGATGGTCCAATATACTATCTTAGATTTTCAATTCGTGAATATGTTTCTAGAATACATTACTTAAAAGAAGTCTTATTCCAAAGTTTTATTAAATCATAACCATATATATTTAATTTAGTAATTTTGTGCATTGTTTTCACACTTTCAAATTCATCTTCACCAAATTATATTAGTTTATTCATAAATTATTGATTGTACCTTTTTTTCTTCATAAATCAAATAATATGCTTACTACGTCAGAATTATATCAGGAAGAGAGAAATGCGCGGCAATAAAAAATAAAATATTTCAGTTTGAGTACAATCATTTTCTTTTATTCCTCACTAATTTTTGTAATATTTTTTCATTATCTTAGGTTTTTCAATTCATGAATACGTTTATAAAATACACGAATTAAAAGAAGTGTCCAATTACATTCATTGTGGAATTAAAATACACGAGCCACCTACCTTTTATTGTGAAAATAGAAAAAATAAGCTTGCAACTACGAATGTTAGATATGTTTACTTATGGGTCAAAAGAGATGATTGAGTTTTGGAAAAACATTCATTCATACAATTCAATATTTACTTTTAGTATTTTTAGTGTAAGACTGAATAAAAAACTTGTTTGATGTGAAATTTTCATTTTTTGAGCACACGAAATGGTCCATCATAATCTTTCAAATTCCAAGATTGACTTCTACTATAAATGGTCCTGGACCTTTCCAATAGAGAGTTTAACGTAGAATGAACATAGAAACAACTATTATGTTTGAAGTTGTAATGCAAAAGAAAAAAACATTTTCACACCTTTGAAGGAAATCAATATGCAAAATTTTTCTAAAAATTGAAGGAGATATCTACCATGGACATTGTACAATTTCAAATTTAAAAAATGTTAAGTTAGATCAAATGGTGTACACTTGTCCAACAACTAATCAATTGACAACAATAGAGGGAGAATGAAATAATAACAACATACCTTGTAAACGAGCATAATTGTTCATACTTTTTTTGTTGGTAAGACATTTAAGATAATGTATTACTATGGATGTTATAACTTTTTTAAAATATCTTCTATTTTTCAAGGGATGAAACAGGTTGGCATTAATAAATCAAACAAGTTAAACCACATGGACCCAATAGTTCAACGAAAAACACTGAACAAGAACAAAGATACATCTTCTTATTATTACGAGTTTTTCAACTTCAATAATTTTCATCAAATTTCTTATTCTCTCTCACGCACAAACATATGAGTTACTATAACTTTTAATTTTTTATTAAAATATTTGTGTAATTCCATTGAACATTCCAGATGTTACTGATAGCCACACATATCAAGATTTGTCAAAAATAATAAGGTATGAATGCTAAATTGATGGATCAAGCAAACTCCAAATCGGGTTATGTGTATGGGAACCGGTAAGAACCGGATTCGGGTTGGTTGGAACCAGGTCAGATCAGTGTGAACCGAAGTAGGAGTTGCAGCCGGGTTGGAACAGTAGCCACGGGTTCAGGGTTGTTAGTTCAGTTATAACAGATGCAGCAGCTTAGGGCATAGGTTTGGGGAAAAACCAAAATCCACTTCGATCGAGACTTAGACGTTGAAATCGGTTGAGGGCTTATGCAGTATATATATAGGCGCACACTATATTCTATAATTGATATACAATTTCCATAGATTTTTGAGTTAGAGTGAATTAGGGTTCATGTTGTGCGATAGAACCCTAATGTGCGAAAGTGCTTTGATTGTACTCAATTCTTGTTCCGATCTTTGAATTAATAGAGGGTTTCTGTTCTCAAGTGGATGTAGACTCATTTGGAGTCGAACCACTATAAAATCATCGTGTGTTTTTCGCATTCTTGATTTTGTTCTTCATTTTATTAGTTTTAGGGTTTTCTGGTTTCTGGTTCAACTTTCTTGCTGGTTTTTGATCTGCATGCTATCATCCTAAGAAGTGGCGCCATCTGTGGGAACTCCTGCAGATCAGTAAAGATGGGGTCAATGAAATTGGACGTGGAAAAGTTCACCGGAGCTGGGGATTTCACCCTATGGAAGGCTAAGATGGAGACAGTGCTAATTCAGCAGGGATGGGAGGATGCCATCTCTGAAGTTGCTCTTGATTCAGAGATTACTGAGGAAGATGAAGCTGAATCATCAAGAACAAGAAACGAAAGATTGAAGGTGGATTGGAAGACTAGGAGTTCCGTTATCTTGTGTCTTGGGGAGAAGGCCTTGAGGGAGGTTTACCAAGAAAAGACATCACTAGATATATGGAGGAAGCTGGAATCACTCTATCAAACTAAATCCTTGACCAATCGTCTCTTTCTAAAACAGAAGTTAATATCATTCAAGATTGCGGATGAAAATAAAATCTTAGAGAAACTTGATGAATTCACCAAGCTTGTCGATGACCTGGCCACAATTGATGAGAGGTAGAAGGATGAAGATGTAGCACTCCTACTATTAAACTCACTCCCAAAGTCGTATCAATCATTTAAGGACGCTATGATATATGGTAGAACAATTTCCATGACTCTGGAATCTGTGATGACAGCAATCAGGTCCCGGGCTCTCTCAAATGATTCTGAGTTCAAGTCGCAAGGCATCGGAGAAGGACTAAACCTGAGATTCAAGAACTTGAACAAGAATAATCAGCTTCGGTTCAAGAATCAAAATAACGGTGGTATGTCTGGTCCTATGGGAAATCAAGAAAGACCTGAGACAAGGAAATGCTTTGCATGCCACAAACCGGGGTATCTAAAACATAATTACCCAGAAAAGAAGAGAAAGGAAGCTCAGAACACTCAGCAGGCTGCAATAGCTCAAGATCAGCAACCCTTCATTGGAGCAGATATGCTATGTGTGATCAATGGTCGAGTGGAGGAAGAGTGGGTGCTGGATTCAGGATGCTCTTTCCACATGTGTCCCAATAAGGCATGGTTCATTGATCTGAAGATGGAAGATGGAGGATCCGTGCTGCTGGGAAACGACCATATCTGCCAAGTAAAAGGAGAAGGCATGATCCAACTAAGGCTGCATGATAGAGCTGTGAAGACCCTAACTAAAGTCAGGTACATTCCTCAATTAAAAAGGAATTTAATATCTCTTGGTATATTAAATGCTTCTGGTTATGAATTTCATACTCACAAGGAACAAATATTAGTAACCAAAGAAGGCAAGTTAGTATTGAAAGGGAGAAAATCGAATGTCTTGTATTTGCTGTGTGGATCGACTTTCACAGGTGAAGCTGGGGTGGTTTTAAACACTAAACAGCAGGTAGTACTATGGCATAAAAGAATGGGTCACATAGGCAATAAAGCTCTGATGGAACTCTCCAAACAGAAGCTGATAGGAGCTGATTCGAAATCTGAGCCACAAGAGTGTGAGCATTGTATTTTGGGTAAAGCCACTAGGACACCATTTCCAAAAGGAAAGCACACCACTTCTGGAATCTTGGATTATATCCGCTCTGACATCTGGGGTTCCTCAAGGACAGAAACGCATGGAGGAGGGAAATACTACATCTCATTCATAGATGATTATTCTAGAAAGGTGTGGATAAGTAATATGGTGTAGGATTTTGATGCTACGCATCGGAATAAAAGAAAACAATTTTCTCAAGCATCAAAACAGAAGAGGATCTTATGTACAATTTAAATAACGATTTACCTCTTCATGCGTGTCCTTTAATGACGAAGACCAAGAATTACAGATGTAATTCCTCTACTTGAGACACACAAGCTCTTCCTAGACCTCCTCCAAAACGTTTGCTAGAACGCATAGAAAACTTATTTTCTTTTGAAGGAACCACGTTTTTTTTTTTCTGTTATGGGGAACGTGTATTTCTTTTTATTTTGTGTATGGAGAATAATGTTTTTTTTTTCACATCTCAAATTAGGTTTAGGCTCATCTATTTATACCAAATAAAAAGCAAAAGTCCATAACCTATGCCTAATCATATTAGGCCCAACACATATCCTAATCATATTAGGCCCACAACTTATATACAACGGGCTTATTGATCTAGTTCAAACTTAACGTGTGTAACCCTTGTATGACCCAATTATTATTACTAGCAAGCCCAATAATTAGAATGCAGATTGTAGTTGGTTTCTAGCTAAACACTACGACCACCTAAAATAACTGAATTAATAATCTTCATTAATTAAAATCCTTAACTATTTATTATATTGCATCTTATTAAAGGACATCTCTTTCAATCTCCCACTTGTCCTCAACAAGTGTGCAATAATAAATTCCCTTGTCATTTTAATGTCTTAATCTAAACATCATGTAAGATAGTTCGTCATTCTATCTTATTCAGACATTTTCTTGAATTCCAAATTTAAACTGTCAAAATAAATTATTAACTCTTAATCCATTTGAGCATGGCCATGCATTTCAGTTTTCATTTTTCAAGAGGCCGAAGATAACATTCCTATTAAATAGGAAGACAATCTCATTCTTGTACACCCACACTTCTCCATACAATTCATGTCAATTCTGAATCTCGACTTTATAGCCTCCTTTTACGGCACGACGTTTGACGAAACCAAGAATATTCAATCCTAATATAAGAAATAAGCGGTATACTCATGGTTTAGGAACTTATTTAATAGTTACTGAAATTCTATGACGTTTTATAGAATTTTATTCGGGTTAATCCAATATCTGTTCTCCAACAAATATCCATGTAATTGATTAGATATCAAATGTCTCTATAGCCCATGAAACTGCGCTATCAACCAACTTACAAACTAGTCTTTATAAGTCATTATTGTCCAATTTAATGACTTAGACTAGAGACAATGATAAATATAACTTCAAGTTTGCATGATAGGGTTCCATTTATCAAATCACGTATTTGACAATCCTATTTGAAATTATAAATTATTTTGGACATATTAATTCAACAGAATAATGAATCAATATTGAAAATCTATTTCAAAACAAACTTATTATTTTTCTCAAGTCTATGAACAAATTTCATAAAATTAGAAAATTACATGATTTAAAACAAATCTCTAGAATGCTTAATCCCTATGGCCCTAGTATGACCTTCATGCTTGGGTTGAGGTAGTGGCTTAGTCAATGGATCTGCAACATTGTCATCCGTATGAATTTTGTAAATTTTCAGATCTTTTCTCTCAATCATATCTCGTATCATATGAAACTTCCTCATAATGTGTTTGGACTTCTGGTGTGATCTAAGTTCCTTAGCTTGGGCAATGGCTCCATTATTATCACAATAAAGATTTACACCATCGTCTATGTTAGGAACTGTTGGGTTTTCAATGTTTAGATTTTGATGAGACAAACCAAATATGTAATAGGAAGTTTTAAGTACCCCATTTCTTTCACATTGTTTAAGTGAATGAATAGAATAGAATTGAGTCTTGTGTTTAGTATCAAAATGGAGGATGAAATAGGATAAAGCTGCATCTAAGCCTTAAACGAAGTTATCGCTGCAAGAAGGAAAGATATAGCATCGCTGCGAGAAGAAAAGACGGCGTACAGCAACGCTGCAAGAAAAAGGATACAGGAGTACTGCTAGAAAGAAGTTACAGCAGCACTGCCAGAAGATACTGCAACCAGGTCTAAGTTACAGCAGCACTGAAAGAAAGCATCAGCTGCACAAGGACCTAGGATACAGCGTAGACTTACAAGTCAGTTAAGTAATACAGCGCCAACTACAAGACGAAGTATCCTGCAAATCCTAGGAAGGATAAATGCAGTACGAGGAATGGAGATTCAAGCAAGAATAAAAGAGTCGTTCAAGAAAAAGTCAAAGTAGCAGACACGGAGCCAATAAGAAGATGCCACATGGACTGACGCGCTGCAGAAAGCTGCGAGCCGCAACTGCCGCATTAAATGCTCCGAAAGAAAAGTCAAGTCGCATTAAATGCGAACCATGCTTTGGCCAGGCTACTTCAAATTCAAAAGAGGGATGTCTCCTTCAACGGACATCTTCTCCTACAAGTATAAATAGAGATTGAGGAGCACTGAAGCTGGTTACTGTTACTGAGATCTGAAAATCATCTGCGAAAAATTCAAAGCTTACAAAATTCAAGCATTCAAGCCTACAATCAGTATCAGTCACTCACCCTACCGAAGTGAAGCAAGTTCAAGCTAAAGGATTCCTTACGGATTCAGAAGCTCACTTTGAAGCACAAGTTGAAGAAAAACCTTTTATCCTTTTAACCTTGTTGATGTGTGCTTAGGTTGTTTTAGTGGTGTCAAGCAGTTGATAGGAGAGATCCTTGCTGTTTGTTTAGTTGTCTAGAGTTAGGTAGCTTCCCTGTGTGGGAGTGTAGAACCCTGTGTGGGTTAGCCTTTGAAGTTTGCAGTTGCTGTGTGTACGCTGGACTTCAGTAGGTGGTATTTTTGTAAAGTTGATAGATTGTTAGGAGAGTCCTGTAAATCAATCTTGCTTAACAAAGTTCCTGCTCGAGGAGCAGTAGAGTGGACGTAGAAGGATTACACCACCTTCGAACCACTATAAGCCATAAGTGTTTATTTGCTTTATTTATCTGTGCATTTATCTTCTGCATTATTATCTGTCTCTCATCTTAAAACGTTTTGGAAGAAGCATTCTTGAGAAAAACAGCCTTGTGTTTTAAAGTTAATTTCCGCTGCGTATAAAACTCCAGGTTACAGCGTGCAGCACTGCATCGTAGCGCTGCAAGCAGTAACCATCTATCGCTGCAAGCTCTAGTAACTTACAGTGCAGAACAGTTGTTTTAAAAGATTTTGAAAATCGACCAAGGTTCATTCATCCCCCCCTCTGAACTTCGGACACCACTTGATACCAACAAGTGGTATCAGAGCAAGTTGGGTTAAAAGCCAACTTATCTGGTCACCTACCCAGATCCACCTTTGTCTCGCTGTTTTCTCTGCATAAAACTCATTTTTAAAGCATATCATGGATTCCTCCAATCACAAACTACCTATGTTTTCCATAGAGGAGTATGACGACTGGAAGATAAGAATGCAGGCACACCTTTCAGCCATGAATGATGAGATGTGGACGGTCATAACTGAAGGACCAATAATCCCCATGAAAGTAAACCCAATGTATGGAAGAGACCATACAGAAGGAGAGCAGCCACCATCGAACTTCCTGATCAAACCACGACAAGAGTGGGAAAACGAAGATAGGAAGAGAGCCAACCTGGATAATGTGGCAAAGAATGCTCTATTTATTACCTTGGATAAAGGCACATTTAGCAAAGTTAAAACCTGCTCAACATCCAAAGAAATATAGGAAAAGTTGGAGCAAATCTGTGAAGGAACTGAACTCACAAAGGACAACAAAATCTCCAACGCTACCCAACTATTCGAGCTCTTCGAGATGAAGAATGAAGAGACTCTTGAGCAACTAGATTTGAGATTCACATCAATAGTGAATGAACTAGAAGCTCTGGGCAAACACTACACACAGAAAGAAAAAAACATGAAGGTGTTGAGAGCCCTACCAGCGGAGTGGGATAGTAAGACCACTGCCATGAGAGTGTCTATGGACCTGAAGTCCATGAGCACATTCGACCTATTCTCCGACTTGAAAGCATTCGAGTATGATATCAACAGAAGGAGAAAGGAGTCAGAGGAGTCAATCTCCAAAGTTACAACGCTGGCAGTACTCCTGTATCTTTTCTTACAGCGATGCTGCACGCCGTTCTTTCTTACTTTACTGTGGTGTTGTAACTGCCTTCTTACAGCAATGTTGTATCTACTTCTTTGCAGCAGCATCTTTCAGATAAGCTCGATGCAGCTAAGTAACTTATGAAAACTTCCATCTTTCAGCACTTAAAACCAGACTCAAAACTAGTCTATGATTTCACTTAAACACTGTGAAAAATGGGGTACTCAAAACTTCCTATTACATATATATTTTGTCTCATCAAAATCTAAACATCGAAATCTCAAAAATCTCTGTGGATACTGTTGGAACCACGGATCGCTGACACTATATGACTATCTGATTCGGGGTCCATGCAAATAAGATTAACGCACAGCAAATAAACGAATCATACCTTTTGCACCGATATTAGTTCTAAGGTCAAAACTATAGTCGAGGAATCGATAGAGCCTGGACCTCACGATCTTCTGTTGTATTTCTCGCATTTTCTTGAACGTTGTGTGGGCAACGAGCTATCGAGACTTTCAGTCACCTTCTACTAAATCGTATCTAAAATTTCGTGTGTTTAGAAACGGCTGACTTGAGGCTTATTTATAGGCTACAACAGGGACCTTGTGGAGGATTAGGAATCGGTCTCCTAATAGGATTAGGAGTCCTAGTTCGGCCTGAACACACTTCTTAATCCTATCAATAATATCTCGATCCACTAAAGAGATATTATTGAACTACCGTCCCAAATCCATATTAAATATGGGCTCCTATTTATTATGTGTGCGTTTATCTCCTCTTGTTTAAGATATCGAATGTCCGTTAATTAAATGAATTACTGACAATTCAATTAATTAACATTTAATTCCAAGAGTAGTACCACTCAACTTTATTATCATGCCGGAATAAATCCACCTGCAGGGTTTACATGATAATCCTTATGAGCTCCTCAAGGAGACATCATCATCCTAAATAATTTGGACACGGTTTCATTATATAATCAACAACACACCATATAAACAACATTGTATCCCAATTTACCGAGCTTATTGATTTAATAAATAAATCTCACCCATTGGTAAATTAAAGAAACATATATCGAGTATACTTGCCTGTTATCATATAAGAGGACGCACATCCATAATAACAGAGGTCTTGTTCTATTTATGTAGTCAGTATAAATAAAACAACCTCAATTGGTCATGCTCAATACATACAAAATGTACTAGAGTAATTTTATAATCAAGATAGATTAATACCAAATTACACTACAATCATTCCGATAATTTGTCCAAAAATTATCTCGGTTGTGAGCTACCATTTATAATTTATAAGGAACTTGATAACATAATCTTCTGTGTGGCACCACACATCATGTTATCTACAATATAAATTAATTGGACAATTGCAATAACATATATAACAAATATAAAATGCAAAACATTTGACCATTAAAAGATTCTCATATCATAAATAGATGTTTATACAAAAGCTAGGCTTATAGTATACATTCTAACAGATACGATCCTACTTACCGCTATCGCAAGTAGTATTTTAGTAGGTTTTATTATTTTTGCTCTCGATACCCACCAAATTTTTGGCACCGTTGTCAGGAACTAGTGTCAAAACAGTTTTTCTTTTTGTAATTTTCATTTTATTTTATTTTGTTTTGTTTATTTTTATTTTGATGCATCATTATTTTCATATAGGTGAACTTGATTTTGATCCGAAAATTGAAAAGACGGCTTGTCGGCTAAGGAAAGAAACAAAGTTGAAAAATGAAGCATCTACTTCATCCCCTAACTTACTCTCATTTCTTGATTCAAAAAATACATCTAGTGAAGTTGATTTTGCAAAGAAAGAAAAAGAAATGGCACAAAGGGAAAGGACTTTGAAAGAGTTGACAGCTCCAAATCTTGATCAACAACCCTTGTTATGCATTCAATACCCTAATATAGAGGCAAATTTTATACTAAAACTATGGCCCATCCTACCATCTCTGATTGGATTGGTGTGAAGATTCTTTTTCGATATTTGAAGGGCTCCCTTCATCATGGTCTCCTCCTGCGCATACCTAATCATTAAATATTATTGCGTACTCTGACTCAGACTTTGGTGGAAATATCGTGGATGGCAAGTCCACTTCCGTTTACTACATTTTTCATAATACTTCTCCTATCTTATGGCGATCTTGCAAACAGATGGGTGTTGCACGGTTCTCTACTGAAGCTGAATACCGTGCTCTAGCTTCGATAACCTCTTAAGTGTATTGGGTGTTCCATCTTTTTTGGGAACTTGGATTATCTCTCACTGCCCCTCCTCGGCTTCTATGTGATAATTTGGGCATAACTCGGCTTGCTCTTCACCCTGTCCTTCACTCACACATGAAGCATATTGCGCTGGATTTACACTTTGTTTGTAATCTATCGAATAAAAGCATTTTTCGAGTGGGCTATATCACTACAATGGATCAATTGGCTAACACATTGATGAAACTTTTATCTCAAGCTCGATTTCATAGTCTACATTCCAAAATATTCGTGGCTGATGCCACGTCCATTTTGTGGGGGCATATCAAGGAAGATCTACATATATCTTCCCCCAAATAGATAAATATTATTCTATAAATATTTTGTAGCAAATATTATATGTATATATCTTGTCTTTTTATCTGTTGTATTCTGTAATATTTAAGGGCTTTAGACCTAGTAGAATAGATGGAAAACTCCCCCACATACTCTCTACAGAGTCCCCCAACATAGCGCAAAATTAGCTAATCAATAGTTTCGCTCAATTCGGTTCAAGCCAACAATTGATAAAATTCTTCGGTATAAGTATCAATTGTCTTCGATCTCTATCTCAAATTCTACAATTTTTTATAGAGGGTGCGAGCATAATTATAGGGTTAAAATTCCTAGCATAAGTATTTTTTGAATTATTCCCAGGATAAAATCTTGGATTTTCCTTGTCTAACACGATAAGACTGTCTAGTGCCACTAAGAGGCGGCTCTACCCCTAAAGCGAGTTGCTACTAAAGATACACGACGATCGATTGGAACATCCTTAAAGTCCAGAATTTCCTCCATAAAGATGAGCTAATCAATGAATTCCTCGGCCTCTAACCCCCCAGTAAACTCAAGGAGTTTGAGTTTTAAACTGGATTCTCTAATGATTGTCATCAACCCACCTAATAGCACGTACTGCGACAGGGGTAAAGGGATTATCGATACTGACTTCATCATTTGAAGAGGCTGAATTCTTAGGGTACGGCTCTGGCGCATGAGGATCGCGCTAAGCATATTGATTGGGTACGACATGATCATGGTTAGCGGTTGTTTGGGCCTGAAGCAACGTGACCACATTTGCTAATTGTTGTGTTAGATCATCCAATCGTTGGCCGAGTGTGGCATCTCGATTCGATTTGCTCAACAAGGCGGCATGATCAGATCGATGGCTGGCTACTAGATATCAACTAATGTAGATGTGCATATAGATTGAACGAACAACACCTTCTATCAAGGCATTGAATTCACAAGAATTACCGTCACTATATGGAGATAAGAAAAAACCCTAAAATTCTTTCATATATCAAGTACCACCCCCAAATAGAGTCATGCAATCAAATATATATCCGAAATTAAAATTGGGTCCAACAAAGAGGTCACACTAAGGTTTCATACGTAAATAAGAAATACAGCACCAAAAATATTAAAACTTACACTCTTTTACTTTATCGGGCTGTAAGAGGATCAAACTTGCCCAAGAAGTGTAACGCAGCTTCATCTCCATCACATTCCCGCAAACAATGAAGAATTTTTGTTTAACTTGAATAATCTTCCTGCAAGCTCAGATTGTGACAATGAGGACCATGACAATTTCTTGAACAAGAATAACTCAAACCCAAATCAATAATCAAAGTCGCCATTAATAGAGTTGGAGGTTGCTCAGGAACATGAAGAAGATGACTTGGCTTCTAATTCTAGTAACTCATTCAACTGATGATCCCTTCTTTTCAATTTTTTTGATAATACATTGGTTGAATTAAAGTTTAAGTTTGACTGTCGAAATTATGGGTTTTTATGTGTTTCTCTGAATCTTTCTAAAGTGATTAGTTGGAATTGACTTGATTTTAGATTGTTGTTGAAGAAGATGTCCTTTAATAAGATGTCAATATAATAAATTGTTAAGAATTTTAATTAATGAAGATTATTAATTCAGTTATTTTAGGTGGTTGTAGTGTTTAGCTAAAAACCAACTATGATCTACATTCCAATTGTTGGGCTTGCTACTAATAATAACTGGGTCCTATGAAGGTTACATATGTTAAGTCTGAACTAGATCAATGAGCCCGTTGAATATAAGTTGTGGGCCTAATATGATTAGGATACGTGTTGGGCCTAATATGATTAGGCATAGGTTATGGGCTTTTGTTTTTTATTTGGTATAAATAGATTAGCCTAAACCTAATTTGAGATGTGGAAAACATTATTCTCTATATACAAAATAAAAGAAAAAACACATTCCCCACTGAAAAAATAGAAAACGTGGTTCCTTTAGAAAGAAAAGAAATTTTCTCTGCGTTCTAGCAAACGCTTTGGAGGAGGTTTAGGAAGAGCTTGTGTGTCTCAAGTAGAGGAATTACATTTATGATTCTTGGTCATCGTCATCAAAGGACACGCATCAAGAGGTAAATCCTTATTTAAATTGTGCATGAGATCCTCTTCTGTTTTCATGCTTGAGAAAATTGTTTTCTTCTATTCCGCTGTGTAGCATCAAAATCTAACAGTGGTATCAGAGCCTCTTACACAAATTAAGAATGATTGTTTTTATTATATTTCAATTTGATGCATGTTCTTCAGGATTTTAATTCAAAAGATGAGATTGATATATGAATTAAAGTTGTTTAATTAGAATTTGATTCTGATTAGTTGAATCTTAATTTGATGTATTTGACATAACAAAATCCTAAAAATCGTTTGGGAACATGATGTTGTTTAGAATCTGTTTTTATATATATTTGATATATAATTTTTTGGATTTAGCATGTGTCTCAATGATTGGAGTGAGCAAAATTAGTAGGGTTGTGGGTTCGACCCCTTATCCACGTGAATTTTCCTTATTTTCCCATGAATTGTCGGGTTGGTAGCATTGTGCATGTTTTACGCTGATCACCCTAATTTGAATTTTCCTTATTTTCCCATGAATTACCGGGTTGGTAGCATTGTGTGTGTTTTATGCTGACCACCCGGGTTCGAATCTTAACCGTAGCGTGGATATTCCAATTGTTGCGGATTTTTTGTTTAAAGATAAATTACACGATTTTATATCCAATAGATTGTATTGGTCAAGTGGTTGTAGTTGTTTCTTGAAACACGGGATCAAATCCCATGTTTCTGGAAAAAAATATTTAATTTTGTGAAAATAAGGGAGGATCAGTTAAATATTAATTGTTACCTTATTTGTCGTAAAGCAAGTTGAAGCCAAATTGGTAACAGTTTCCTCTTTGTCAGATCATGTGTTTGAATCCCTCAGGCCTCATTTATTTTGAATAAGTGTTGGGATGAGGATTTTTCTTGATGGCCTTCGCCTGCTGGCCCTTTGGGCCCATCTGATGGGCCATGGTATGCTAGGCCGACCTTTAAGCTTCTGCTCTATGGGTTGAGTCTCCATATCTTTGGCCTGGACTTATTTTGAATAAATTTTGGGCCACAATAAATATTTTGATGCAATTACAAATTTTGATAAATAATTTCCACATTAAATCTAGTTGAATTAAATTGAATTATGAAGTTTATTTTATCTATTAATTTGATTAATAGATTCTTATTGTTTATTTAATGTAAATGAATGAGCTGAGGATTTTGCTTGATGGGCTTTTGCCTGCTGGTCCTTTGGGCCCATCTGATGGGCCATGGTATGCTGGGCCAACCCTTGGGCTTCTGCTCTATGGGTCTGGCTAGGCCGCAACTATTGGGTCTCCATATCTTTGGGCCTGGACTTATTTTGAATAAATTTTGGGTCATAATAAATATTTTGATTCAATTACAAATTTTGATAAATAATTTCCACATTAAATCTAGATGAATTAAATTGAATTATGAAGTTTATTTTGTCAATTAATTTGATTAATAGATTCTTGTTGTTTATTTAATGTAAATGAATGTATTAATAGATTCTTGTTGTTTATTTAATGTAAATGAATGTATGTTTAATATTTGATATTGTGTATGCATTCCTATAATTCTTAATAATGATGTTTTGATTGAATGTATGCTTATTATTCTTTATATGCGATGTTTAGAATGTATGTTGTGATCAAAGTATGGCCCATATATAATTTTATATAGTTTTAGAGTTTTCAATATGCTTTGCGTATCGATCATTGTAAATATTTTTTTTTATTTTAGTTATTGTAATTAGAATAAAAATCTTGTAAGTATTTCTTGGATGATCAAGAATGGAGATCCATGACGGTTCAAGACAGAGCAACTGAAGATTTGATCTTTTGTATGTACATATATATAGGGGCACATTTATTTTATGCATTTTATTATGCATTGTATGTTTATGTATGTTTATGGTTTATGTTATGAGTTCGTTATATAAACCTGCATAATAAATCATAAGTCCCTAAAGAAATGTTGAGTAATATGTCTTTCCAAATATACGCCTATGAAACCCTTGATAATTTATGATAGGTTATGCCTAAGCAAAGTGTCATTTTTTATCTTGGGATAATACAGGTAAATTCATTGAAGGGATTTACATGTATGATTTGGTTAAACTCAACAAAGTTATCAAAAGATAAAGTTTTGGACTTCAAGTTAAAAAGATATGATTTAACATGAGATGTTAACATGTCGACCAAGAATTATAAATGTTATAATTAGTAAAAGAGTTTACTTACCTTGATCACTTAATTTTGGGAAAGGGCCCAAGCCCGCTCAAAATTTTGTGAAATAAGATCTTGGAAACACTTTATTCAACTGGGGAGTATATGTATGAATATAGTGTGCATAGCCTGTTTTAAAATTGTTTTAAATTACGAGCTATTTTCTTTTATACATGATTGAATGGTGTATTTTTCTTTCATATGTAGATAGATGACTAACAACAACAACAACACAGTTTTCAATCTTCGTTCAATCCTTGAGAAGGACAAATTGAATGGAAATAACTTCCTCGATTGGAAGAGAAACTTGAGAATTGTTCTCAGATCTGAAAACAGAGAGGATGTCCTTGACACCCCAATCCCAAAACTTAGTGACACCTCAACAGTTGAGATAGACTCAAAGAAAAAGTTATTCGTGAAAAGTCTGTGACTGTCACATGTCTTATGTTGGCAACTATGGAAACAAACCTCCAGAAGAGGTTTGTGGATATGGATGCCTACACCATCATTCAACAACTAAGAAACATGTTACAGTTTCAATCAAGAATGAAGAGGTATGAGACCTCTAAGGTAATTCTCGAAAGTCATCTTGAGAAAGGTAAACCGGTTGGTTTGCATGTCTTCAAAATGATTGGTCTTTTTGAAAACATGACAAGACTTGAATTTTCTTATAGCCAAGAGTTGGCTACGGATACCATTCTTCACTCTCTTCATGATGAGTACGACCAATTCAGGTTAAACTACAATATGAACGGTATTGATAAGACCTTAGAAGAGCTTCTTGGAATGCTCAAAACAGCTGAGCAGAACATTGGGACCCTAACACCAAAGAAGGATGTTCTAATGGTTAATAAGGGAAAAGGGTTCAAGAAAAAGGGCACTGACAATAATAAGCAGGGGAAAAGGGGTGAAAAACAAGAAAGTTGTTGAACTTAAACCTAAACTCAAAGATGCTTCTTCTGAAACAGAGTGTTTCCATTGTCATGGCAAGGGCCATTGGAAGAGAAATTGCCCGAAGTACTTGGAGGATAAGAAGAATGGAAATATAGTTTCCAATTCAGGGACTAAAAGGAGTTAGAAGACTGGAAAAGGGAGAGATAAGCCTACGCGTTGGAAATGGGGTAAAAGTTGTTGATTTAGCTGTACGATCTTATAGTCTATCTCTACCCTCTTGTTTAGTTTTAGAGTTGAATAATTGTTATTACATTTCCTCTATTACTAGAAATATTATTTCAGCTTCCGTTTTGGATACTGAAGGGTTTTCATTCATTATTAAGAATAAATGTTGTTCTATTTATAAGAATAATTATTTTATGTCAGTGCTAACTTAATGAATGGTCTCTATATATTTGATTTAGATAACCATGTCTATAACATAAATACTAAAAAGCATAAATCAAATGATTCAAATACAACTTACATTTGGCCTTGTCGTCTAGGCCATATTAACTTGAAACGCATACATGAGATGCAAAAAGAAGGTCTTTTGCAATCATTTGATTTTGAATCATATGATGCATGTGAATCTTGTTTAAAAGGAAAAATGACGAAGTCACCTTTTACTAGAAAGGGAGAAAGAGCTAGTGAACTATTGGAACTAATACATACTGATGTGTGTGGACCAATGAGTTCAAAAGCCAGGGGTAATTTTAGCTACTTCATAACATTTACTAATGATTTAAGTAGATATGGGTATATTTACTTGATGAGGCACAAATCTGAATCGTTTGAAAAGTTCAAACAATTTCAAAATGAAGTAGAGAATCAGCTTGGCAAGAAAATTAAAACATTATGATCTGATCGTGGTGGTGAATATTTGAGTCAAGAATTTGATAATCATCTTAAAAATTGTCGAATTCTTTCACAATTAACTCCACCAGGAACATCCCAATGGAATGGTGTGTCCGAAAGGAGAAATCGAACATTGTTAGACATGGTTCGATCTATGATGAGTAATGCTACTCTTCGACTATCCTTTTGGGGATATGCTCTTGAAACTACTACTTTTACACTAAACAGAACTTCATCAAAAGCTGTAGAAAAGACACCATATGAGATATGGAGTGAAAAAGTTCCAAAGTTGTCTTTTCTAAAAGTCTAGGATGTGAAGCTTATGTAAAACGTTTACTTTCTGATAAGCTTGCACCCAAATCAGACAAATGTTTCTTTGTGGGTTATCCAAAAGAAACAAGGGGCTATTACTTCTACAACCAAACTGAGAACAAAGTGTTTATTGCTCGAGATGGTGTCTTCTTGGAAAAAGAGTTTATTTCAAAGACGACAAGTGGGAGTAATGTACTTCTCGAAGAAATTCAACAAATGGATGAAATTCAACCTCCATTAGAGGTGGAGACCTCTATCTTTAATGACATGTTAGACTTGTCAGATATGACACCCCATGTGCTAGAGGTAGAGGAACGTGAACTCATAATCCCGACAGGGGTATTGAATGATGTCCCACTCGAATTAGATACACAAGAAAGTTCACAACCTGTTGTGAATATTTCTCCTGTTGCTCTAGCCTCTCGTAGAACTGATAGGCCTAGATCTAGACCAAAGAGATTTGTGGATTTTCTTTTGACAGAAAACCGCGAAGTCTTAATTTTGGAAGATGAGGAACCTAACAGCTACAAGAAAGCTATGACGAGTCCAGACTCTGATAAATGGCTAAAAGCAATGAAATCTAAAGTGGAGTTCATGTCTGAAAATCAAGTTTGGGACTTGGTTGATTTGCCAGATGGGGTAACACTCATAGGATGCAAATGGGTTTTCAAGTTGAAAACAAACAAGGAAGGAAACGTGAGTCTTTTCAAAGCTAGATTGGTGGCTAAGGGATATAAACAAATTCATGGTATAGACTATGATGAGACCTTTTCACCAGTTGCTATGCTTAAATCCATTCGGATACTCCTAGCAATTGCAGCTCATTATGATTATGAGATTTGGCAAATGGATGTCAAAACTGTCTTCCTTAATGAAATTTTGGAAGAGGTTGTGTATATGACACAGCCAGAAGGTTTTGTAGATTCTAAAAATGCTGGGAAAGTATGTAAATTTCAAAAATCCATTTATGGATTGAAGCAAGCATCTCGGAGTTGGAATCTTCGTTTTAATGAGACAATCAAACAGTTTGGTTTTCTCAAAAATGAAGAAGAGTCATGTGTTTACAAGAAAATTAGTATCAGTAGTGTGGCCTTCTTGATCCTATATGTAGATGACATACTGTTCATTGGAAATGACATTCCAATGCTTAACTCTGTAAAGATTTGGCTAGGGAAATGTTTTTCAATGAAGGATCTTGGAGATGCAGAGTACATTTTGGGCATCAAAATCTATAGAGATAGATCTAGAAGGATGATTGGACTAAGTTAGGAAACTTATATTGATAAAATTCTTGAAAGGTTCAATATGAAAGACTCTAAGAGAGAATTTTACCCATGTCACATGGTATAATGCTTAGCAAGAATCGGTGCCCTTCAAAACCTGATGAGCAAAAGCGCATGAGTAAGATTCCTTATGCCTCAGCAATAGGATCTATCATGTATGCCATGATTTATACTCGTCCAGACATCTCATATGCTTTGAGCATGTGTAGCAGATTCCAATGGAATCCAGGTGAAGCACACTGGATTGCGGCTTAGAACATCCTCAAGTATTTGAGAAGAACTAAGGATTGTTTCTTAGTATACGGAGATGAGAATGAACTTGTTGTTGAAGGTTATGTTGATGCAAGCTTCCAAACGGATAGAGATGATTTTCGGTCTCAATTCGGTTTCATCTTCTGTCTTAATGGAGGAGCAGTGAGCTGGAAAAGTTCAAAGCAAAGCACTGTTGCAGATTCTACAACTGAAGCAGAATACCTTGCAGCTCAGAAGCAGCAAAGGAAGGAGTTTGGATTAAAAAGTTCATTACCGAAATTGGTGTGGTTCCTAACATAGACAATGGTTTAAATCTTTATTGTGATAATAATGGAGCCATTGCCTAAGCTAAGGAACCTAGATCACACCAGAAGTCCAAACACATTATGAGGAAGGTTCACGTGATACAAGATATCATTGAGAGAAAAGATGTGAAAATTTGTAAAATTCATACGGATGACAATGTTGCAGATCCATTGACTAAGCCACTACCTCAACCCAAGCATGAAGGTCATACTAGGGCCATAGGGATTAAGCATTCTAGAGATTTATTTTAAATTATGTAATTTTCTAATTTTATGAAACTTGTTCATAGACTTGAGAAAAATGATAAGTTTGTTTTGAAATAGATTTTCAATGTTGCTTCATTATTCTATTGAATTAATATGTCCAAAATAATTTATAATTTCAAATAGGATTATCAAATACGTGATTTGATGAATGGAACCCTATCATGCGAACTTGAAGTTATATTTATCATTGTCCCTAGTCTAAGTCATTAAATTGGACAATAATGACTTACGAAGACTAGTTTGTAAGTTGGTTGATAGTGCAGTTTCATGGGCTATAGAGACATTTGATGTCTAATCAATTACATGGATATTTGTTGGAGAACAGATATTGGATTAGCCCAAATAAAATTTTGTAAAACTTCATAAAATTTTCCGTAACTATTAAATAAGTTTTTAAACCATGAGTATACCACTTATTTCTTATATAAGGATTGGATATTCTTGATTTCGTCAAACGTCGTGCCGTAAAAGGAGACTATAAAGTCGAGATTCAAAATTGACATGAATTGTAAGGAGAAGTGTAGGTGTACAAGAATGGGATTGTCTTCCTATTTAATAGGAATGTTGTCTTCGGCCTCTTGATAAATGAAAACTGAAATGCATGGTCATGCTCAAATGGATTAAGAGTTAATCATTTGTTTTGACAGTTTAAATTTGGAATTCACAAAAAAGTCTGAATAAGATAGAATGACGAACTATCTTATATGATGTTCAGATTAAGACATTAAAATGACAAGGGAATTTATTATTGCACACTTGTTAAGGACAAGTGGGAGATTGAAGGAGATGTCCTTTAATAAGATGTCAATATAATAAATAGTTAAGGATTTTAATTAATGAAGATTATTAATTCAGTTATTTTAGGTGGTCGTAGTGTTTAGCTAGAAACCAACTACAATCTGCATTCCAATTGTCTGGCTTGCTACTAACAATAAATGGGTCCTACGAGGGTTACACACGTTAAGTTTGAACTAGATCAATAAGCCCGTTGAATATAAGTTGTGGGCCTAATATGATTAGGATACTTGTTGGGCCTAATGTGATTAGGCATAGGTTATGGACTTTTACTTTTTATTTGGTATAAATAGATGAGCCTAAACCTAATTTGAGATGTGGAAAACATTATTCTCCATACACAAAAATAAAAGAAAAAACACGTTCCCCACTAATAAAATAGGAAACATGATTCCTTCAGAAAAAAAAAAAAAAAGAAATTTTCTCTGCGTTCTAGCAAACGTTTTAACGACAAGAATTTTGGGTTTTTACAACGGTTAAAAACCGTTGTTAAAGACCAATTTTTACCGTTGTCGTAGCCAGGGTTGCAAAAAAAATTTCGCACAACGACAACGCACCAAAAAGCGTTGTCGTATATAGATACGACAACGCTTTTTAACAACAGTGTGTGCAACGCTCAAAGAGCGTTGTATGTATTTAAAAAAATTGTGCAACGCTTTTTACAACGCTTTGAAAGCATTGTCGTATGTGCTCCGAAAAAATTTGTGCAACGCTTTTAACAACGCTGAAAAAGGGTTGTCGTATCTTGTTCAAACCAAAATAATTTGTGCAACGCTTTTAACAATGCTGGAAAAGGGTTGTCGTATCTTGTTCAAACCAAAATAATTTATGCAACGCTTATAACCGTTGTCTTTTCTTTTGTTTTTTTTGGGTTGTCGTTTCATAAAATAACAACGCTAACGACAACCCTTTTTGTGTTGTCTTTTTTGTTCATTCACATTTTTTACAATAATTTCATTATTTACTGGATATATATAATAATATAATGTAGTTATATAAACTAACAAGTGCATTAGCCGAACAAGTAAACACCATCAATATCATACGCGTAAATTCATAAAGCATTCCAACCTAAATGTATGTCTCATCCCCACACTTGTGTGCACACAACCTTAAGTTCATAAATTTAAAATACTCCAAGTAATAACAAAATGTAGCTTTTGTTTGAATAACATCACAACCTTGGAAATCACGGCATCACGACCTTTATGTACTCCCTACGTCCCCACAATCTGTCAAATGTAAGAACAAAGTTAATATGAACTCTAAAGATGATAACGTTCTCATATTAAAGTTGTGAAAAGAATGCATTTCAAGTTAAAGTATAGTAGTCACCTTCTTCTACCCATTTATATGTTCTTGAACGCAATCAGCCCATTCAACACGGACTTCATCAATATCAGCTCTAGTGCACTTAACATCCGTGAACTTTGAAAAATGAATATATAGTGTTTAATCAATAATCAACTTAATATGCAAACTAAATATCAAAGATTTACTCACAATTGAACGCAACGAAACACAATCCGATGTTGCATCCTTTTGAACAAGTTGTCTCATGTACCACATCACAAAAAAACCACATTGATTGGTATCAGGTTGCAAAGGAGCCTACATTACAATGTAAGTGTATCAACTGACATATATGATTGGTAATGATAAAATAATTACATACATAATTTCCAACGTATTATTCACATATACAAAATACATACCTTGACTACTTCCCATGTCGGTTGTTTTTTCCCATTCTTTCCAATCTCTGTATTGAACATTCTCAAGGCCCTTCATAACAACAGAAGAATGTAGTAATAATCTATATGCAACATAAAATAAGGGATAAGAAATGTACTAAACTTATTTAAATTGAAACTTACAACTCAACAATTTTTTTCCAAGTCTGATCATGCAAGCGATGATAAAGATGATCCAACAAATGACAAGTTTGCTTGTGGGGGTTGATGACAGTTAGAATCCAGTGGAATATATGGAATTAAAAATTAACCCAAATCAGCCACAACTTCAAATAATTCATAATTTTCTCACAAAATTCAGACTTCAGCTACGTCAAGTTATCACAATATAATGTGCCAAATTTGTAATGAAAACTTACCCTACATTGCAAGGTGCCAAAACTAATTAACAAAGGAGCACATTTCAGTAACCATTGATAAATTGATTACACTAATTCAACTAATCAGCAAATTTTTTTTTTACCATTCATGAAATTTGCCTACACATGATTCAATTGTATTCTACAATACAATTTGAAACTCACCTTGCTATATATATATATATATATATATATATATATATATATATATATATATATATATATATATATGTATATATATATATGTATATATCTTGTAATAATATGAAGCATATTTATTTTGGAGTATATATAATCTGTCATTTCATTACATAGTCCAAAAAGATGTCATCAAAACAGCAACCATAATTGATTGAACACAGATATTTAGTTGATGGATGGGAAGGATTTCAGAACAATGTGAAAAGACTGAGGACTGTTACTGTTAGGAAATCAGCAAATGTTTCAATGTTTACATACAATATCCATGTATAATATCAGGAGATATGACATACTAGAAAAGTAGAGATCTGCTTTTGGTATGCACGTTATTATCTGCACGAAGTTATCTATGATAGGAGTCTATTTATGGGAATTAGTGATAACTGTAATTAGGGCTCTTTCAAATCTTAAAAGTTGCTCATTAAATTAGCTTAGCAACAAATTCACAGCTGAATGAATTGGAAATATATTGATGTTTAGAGGCTTATTGAATCAACAACACTAGCTCTGCATAAACTTAAGCACGAGGATAAATTTATGAACAATAAATATATGAAAATTTGGAAAACACGAATGCTACAAGAACAAGACAGAACCTGCGTTATTGTTCACCTTTATAATGGGATCCAATTGCTCATGCAGACTATTATATGCTTCTTTTATACAGCTTAATGCATGGAAACACCTACAAAGTTGAATAGATAAGAAACAAAACAACCCTGATTAGTTGATGAAGGTTAAGAATCAATATGCAGTATTATAATTCCAATGTTGTAAGATTTATACTTGCAGCGATGTTCCTAGTGTTCTTGAGAAATCTGAACCCTATGTTCGTAAGAGAAAACAAAGCGATGGCTTCAATGGTTTTACAGTTCACTGTTATCTGGTTTTTCATTGCTCAATGTTTTCCCATTCACTCCTACCAATTCGGTGTCAAAAACGAGTGTTGCACGACCTGCAAGCATTAATGGTTGAACCAGCAATAAAATGTCAGGTGTTGATCACTCAGGGTCAGATTTATGAGAAATAGAAATGATCAATCAGGAGGCAGAAATTAACAGCTTAAAAGTCAATCACACTATAGGCCGATATAGATCTGAGGATTAGTATGATCTGATTTAGAAAATGACTTCAAATATATGCTTGAGGAGATAGTTAACTTGTTCAAACATATGGCAGATCTAGCTTATTACCTGGGATGGTAGGTGGGGATCCTTGTTCACCATAACCAAGTTTAGAAGGAATTTTCAACTTTCGTTTCTCTCCCAAGCACATGCCCAGTAGTCCTTGATCCCATCCTACAAAATAATGGTCAACTAAATAAGACTTTCAATCTAAAATCTTTCATGTAATGTTAAGACATGTTTGCAGGCATTTGCGAATCACATCAGTTGCTTATATATACAAATGAGTAAACAGCCTGTACGAGTATTTGGCATTCCCTAACGTAGAAAGGATATCAAATTTCTTGAGATACTTGCTGTATATTCAATATAGGTTCTCAGCTCATTCAATATATTTTAGATATAACACATATGGTATATATCCTTGCACACTGCCTAATGAAACTCCATCCTCAGCGCCAGGGCAGTAACTGATTTATCTCCAGAGTTGAAAGATTTTCTCTAACAAACATAACACATGTGATGTCATTTCTTACTAATAAATTTTTACCACGAGATTCTAAATCCTTAAACAGACAGGCCTCTTATAAGTCATCATTCAGAGACCATTATTTCTTTTTTCTATGCAATATGTGTCCATTGATCCTTTAAATCCTATTACCCATCTACAGAATTGTTGTCGATAGCATGTCTTAACCTAGAACATGCATCTCTAATCTGACATGCACCAAAGCTGCAAAGCAAATCATACAAGAGCATAAAAATAAGTCTTCATTGAAGCAAAGCATCCAGAAGTAAGTAGAAATGATTAAAGAACAACAATATAAATTCGGCTAATTCACACAACAAAATCATCACATAAGAAATCACTATCAAAGGACCAAATATCAAAGATTCTGGAAATGCACTACGCGAAGCAACATAACAACAGAGCGAGGTTCATACAAAATCAATTCAACAAATACGAATGCTAAAGTCGGTTGCATTGGTGTTCAGTTTCTTCATCAATTTCCAAAACAGATATGCTATATGAAATCTTATTCTAAGACTCAAAGCCAAATAAACTTCCAAAATTTTCCCCACCAAAATTTGAAGCTAAATATTATCTTAATACAACAAATTAGTGAACTGGTATGTAGCATTCATTATTATGTGCGAAAAAGGAATTCATTTTTCAACTTCACCATCCCTCCAAAACACCCATATCAATAATCTTCTCAGGATGAAAGAAAGGTCAAACTCAATATTTCCTCCCAAACCAGAAATAATTAGCAGAGACCACTTTCAATTCAGTCAATAATTCTTTATGTGCCTTGATAAACAAACTCTAATAAATTCAATATGCACAAGTATTGACTTACAGGAAAGACTGTTTTTCTGAATTTTTTTTTATTGAAAAGTGATGTTAATGAATAATGTGGAACACAATTTATACTTTAGGGATGGAAATTATTGTACTATAACATCAGGAACCAAAGTGATACTGAGATTCTAACTATTGATGTAATTTGCCCTAATCCAAAACTTAAGCAAGATATAAGCAGATACACTCAGAAGTTCGAGGAAAGACATCTTCTCAAAACGATTATTATCACTTCATTACTAGGTTAAACAGTGGGGTGGATGTGGAAACATCTTAAGCTCAAGAAATGCATAATTACAGTGGTTTTATCACTCTAATCAAATAATTAGTCGAATTTATCTTATCTACAGAAATAAAAGAGCTAACCAGTAAAATAATCTCAGCAACTAGTTGGAAGAATCACTAGTTGGGGCAGAATGATGATTGACAACCAAGGGAGGGCGTAGAGCTCGGTGATTAACTATTTTCTGCTTTCGAGCATTATACATTTCCTCCGTTTCGATCACAACCAACCTTTTCACCTAAATTCAAATATTCAAAAAAAAGTCCTTTGAAAGACTTACACAGAACAAGTTCAAGCCGTTTCAGTCTTGGCTGCGGACTTCACGAGACCACGAAACCAAATCCACGAAATGCAGTGGTGGTGGAAAGAGATTTGGGCAATAGTTCCTAATTTGGGTGGGGATGGAAATGCGTAGACGAGGATGGCGGCAATGGAGAGAAAATTGGGTGGGAATGGAAAGCCCCTTACGAATTTTGGGGTTATTTGAAAAAACCTAACTCCAAATTAGCAAGTATTAATATTAAAAGTTGGTAAACAATGAACATAGATATGTTTGGTGAAATTGGTGATATTGTCTTCATTAATTAATTAGGTCACAGGTTCGACACTGCTTAGTGTGTTGCACTTCTGATAATTTTTTTTAATTCTTAATTAGTTCATTGATATTAATTAATTAAGTAATTGACATAATTTATTTATTTTTTTTGATTTCTAATTGTATAAATCTTAAAACACAAGAATTTTTTTTTTTAGAAAAACATTCATAATTCATAAAATACAATGTTTGAATCATGTTTTAAAATAATATTCAAATATTTTATATTATTATATAAAAAGCATGTGAGAGTAATACTTAATTAGGTGTAGTTAATTTGTTAATTAATTCAAAATAATATTTTATAAAAATACTATTTTCTAAAATATTTAATTTGTTCACCTAAGATATAATGCAAATAATGTAATATAAGATAACATTATAAATTAATTAAATATATTAAATTTAAGTTAATTAAAAACAATTATATTAAAAAATAATTATTTTATAATTGTTTTTTATTTTAAACATGCAACACACAAAACAAAAGGGTTACAGAATGGGTTGTAAAATAAAAAAAAAATTCTAAGAAAAGACAATGCTCAAAAGCATTGCGAAAAAGGGTTGTCGTAGAGCGAAAAAAACGCCATTTAACAACCCTACTTAAAAAGCGTTGTCGTTTCATTTTTGATCGTTGTCGTATAGCGATTTTTTGCAAAAAAGACAACGCTTTTCGGAAAAAGGGTTGTAAAAACCCAAAAGACAACACAAATTCAGTAAAAGCGTTGTTAAAGAGGGGTTGTTAAAAGCCAAAATTCTTGTAGTGTTTGGAGGAGGTCTAGGAAGAGCTTGTGTGTCTCGAGTAGAGGAATTACATCTGTGATTCTTGGTCATCGTTATCAAAGGACACGCATCAAGAGGTAAATCGTTATTTAAATTGTGCATGAGATCATCTTCTGTTTTGATGCTTGAGAAAATTGTTTTTTTCTATTCCGCTATGTAGCATCAAAATCTAACAGTTGTATGTGAGCTTCATTTTTATAAAAGCTTGTCTGAAAGTTTGTTGATCACTTCGATGGCCTTATGTTAATATGAGGATGTTGTAGAGGAGCTTATTTTATTATATGAAACAATTAAATCATATGGAGAAATGACATTCGCATTAGGGTTTTTTTTCATATATTTTAATAATAATATTGGTTGGACAAAATTACAAGGAAAACTAAAAAATTCCCCGTAAATTATCATCAAAAGTAAATAAGAAACGAACATACATTCATCTAGTCCACAATGTTATCTAGTTCAAAATTATTTTATATATTTACTACAGAATAATAAATATTTTTCGAATCTTTGCAATTGGAGAGGGAATACAAGACAACTTAATAAAGTTGTTGAACACAAATACAATGATTATCGTAAATATTGACAAAAAAATCAACTGAAAATTGCGCTTGGATCTATCATTCAGATGATTAAAGAATCAATAATATTATTTCACTGGGAGTCAAGTCATTTTGAGTAAAGGATTCAAAAATAGGGTTGAACGCAAAAAACAAATTACAACATCAATAATTCAATTTACCTTAAAATTCAGGATATGAAAAATAAATTATGGAACGTTGATGGCGAATCCTTGCTCCAACAAAGTAATATAGAACGATGAGATAGAACCGATTAAGTATTATATAACTACAGATTTTTTGCATTTTGTGAAGATTTTATTTTCGCTCATCAACGAAAGATGTAACCTTGCAGTTTTATTTAATAATTTTGATTCTTGATATGTATGGAAAGGATAAGGAACTCAATGCTATGGTAATATAATTTTGTAACATATATTTTTTTAAATAAATGATGATATATATTAAAAAAGGAGATATAATTTTGTAACATATGAATGAATCAATTTGATTTTTATCGTAGATTAGGGTTTTTTTTTTCGATATATATATATATATATATATGAGATCCATATATTATATCAATGTACATAGTTTTTAGTTAGTTACACGATGATAAAAGGATGATAAAGTAGATTTCAAATTAATATATATATATATATATATACATACATCCATATTACTTTAGACTCTCCAATATTAATTTTGATGGTTTAGTGAGTAGAATGCAACATAGTTTATGTATGATTGAGATTTGCAATCAGTTATGTTATAAGTGTAAAAACATGTATATGCTATACATGCATTGTATACCAACTTCGAAAAAATCGTGTATGCAATAACATAAACGATATTCATAGGAAACGATTATGAAATATTTAAAATCATTGTGAACATGAGATTGAAAAAGAGAAAAAAAAAAAAAAAGAAAACTAGATGGAATTTTTTTCATATATGATGAAACAATTATGTACATGAGATGGAAAAAAAAAAAATAGATGGGAAAGATGTTTAAGTATACGATATTCATAGAAAATGATCGATTTATTAAATATTTAAAATCATTATAATTAAACATGAGATGGAAAGAAAACTAAAAGATTGAA
This sequence comes from Scutellaria barbata, assembly GCA_028654395.1. Classification (NCBI taxonomy): domain Eukaryota; kingdom Viridiplantae; phylum Streptophyta; class Magnoliopsida; order Lamiales; family Lamiaceae; genus Scutellaria; species Scutellaria barbata. The sequence goes on from CM053650.1 coordinate 17,485,779, forward strand.
GAAAAAAATTCATTTAGTTAGACGACCCTTAGTTAGAAACTTGGAATATGAATCTAGTAGAGAATAAAAGTTAAAGGAGTCACGTAGAAGCCCAGCAAAGTTAAATGTAAAGTCCAACCCAAAAAAAAGAAAATTTACCATGGCTGACTTTTTACTGCTGTGGAAAAAGTTAGTAATGTATGTATACACCAGTGTATATCGAAATCACCCCAATAAACTTTGAAACACCCTAATATGTCCCCATAGGTTTAGTCGAATAGCATATACATCTTTAAACTTGAACAAAATCTCAAATTTGAATCTTCACCCCAATTGTACCTAAAAATAATCACCCCAACATATTTTATGTATATAAAAATGATATGAATTTATGTATGATAGTTATTGATTCAAGAAAATCATTTTAGCTCGTTGTTAAACTCTTAGGGATTAAAAACCCCATAATCCCCTTGAAAAAAAGTAGTGATTTGAGTATTTGACATGAGAACATATGAAAACAAAACAAAAACAAAAATTCAAAATGTGTACAGTAAAAATCATATTTGTCAAAAAAGAGGACCTATAATTACACCTGCAATTGCCATCCAGCACAAAAGTCTTTGTCAGAATTCATGGTGGGTGGGACTCTCATTTTTAAAAACACCTTCCCCAATTATTTACCCTCTCATATCATATGTTATTCATATTTTTAATTATCAATTTTTTAGTATTAATTATATATATATATTTATGATTCATACGAATTGGCGATAAAGAATTGAAAATCAAACTATATCCTCTAAACAATTTACATTCATATAATTGGTACTTCATAAATTACAATATCATTAATGTATATTATGTGTTTATACACATAATATATTAAAGTGTATACATTTGTTATTAAAATAATATATAAAACGTACCTCAAAAGATATGTTATTCATTTCAAAATTTGTCAAGCCACAGTAAAAGACACCCGATTACTTATTGCAATTATAAGAAACATAGCCCAATATAATAAATAAAAATTTAAAATGATCGAAATATAACAAAACATTAAATATAGTTAAAATTGATCTCTTACGCTTAATGAAATGGATCCACCAATCAAGTGGGCACACTTTTGTCTAAAACACTTTTTTTTTCTATAAAACATTCTTATTATGAAATGATTATTTGGACTCATTTTCACATTATATATATATAAACACTCACTCCAGTAGAAGTAATAGGTCTAGCTCAAACAATGTATCAGCAGCTACTCCTAATCTTTCTCCTCCATCTCAGCCCACTGCTGGAAGTTTCCGGCGTCGGTGTAAACTATGGCACCATCGGAAACAACCTCCCGCCACCAAAGCGGGTGGCTCAGCTACTTCAATCCACCCTCATTAACAAGGTCAAGATTTACGACACCAACCCCGACATCCTCGAAGCCTTCTCCAACACTGCCATTGACCTCATCGTCGCCATTGAAAACTCTCATGTTTCCAACATCAGCTCCAGCCCTTCCGCCGCTGAAGCCTGGTTCTCATCCCGCCTCGCCCCCTTCATCCCCGCCACCTCCATCATAGCTATAGCTGTCGGCAACGAGTACCTAACCGCCGCCGACGACGACAAGCTCGACCACAACGCTTTACTCAAAGCCATGCAGAATCTGCATGCTGTTCTGCTCACACGAGGGCTAGATCGTAAAATCAAGATCAGCACACCACATAGCATGGCAGTCCTCGCCTCCTCATTCCCGCCGTCTTCTTCCACCTTCGCCACCATGCTCGTCCCTACAATGACAGCGATCATTGCCTTCCTGGCGGACACTGGCGCCCCGTTCATGGTGAATGCTTACCCCTACTTCGCCTATCGCGACAACCCCAAAACGATCGATCTAGAGTATGCATTGCTAGGCAATGGCACCAATGTTGTTGATCCTAAGGGGTACAGATACAGCAACATGTTGGATGCACAAATCGACGCTGTCCGATCAGCCATTGGCTTGTTAGGGTTCGCCAACCGTTCGATCAAGGTTGTTGTGTCGGAGTCGGGGTGGCCATCGAAGGGTGATGATGCCAGAGATACAGCTGCCACACCAGAAAATGCAAGGACTTATAACACTAGATTGATCGAACGAACACAGTCAAATAAAGGGACGCCGATGAAGCCGAAGGAAAGCGTGGAGATATTCGTGTTTGCTTTGTTCAATGAGAACAAGAAGGAAGGGGGTGGTAGTGAGAGGAACTTTGGGATGTTCAATGGTGATGGCTCTAAGGTTTACGATGTGGATTTGAGTTGCCAGTTTTGTTCGGAGAGTGGTGAGAAGCTAGGGTTTGGGGAGAAAGGATCGGGTGTGGGGGCGAACAGGGGTCCTTCGGTGTGGTGCGTGGCGAAACCACATGCAGATGAGAAGGTGGTTCAAGCTGTGGTGGATTTCTGTTGTGGAGGTGGTGGTGTAGATTGCAGAGAGATATATGAGAATGGAAATTGTTTTAGAGCAGATAAAATACACGCACATGCATCGTATGCGATGAATGCCTACTATCAGATGCATGGAAGGAATTACTGGAATTGTGATTTCAAAGGCACTGGAATTGTTACATTCACTGATCCAAGTAAGTTCATTAATAATCTATGGATTTTCTTCAATGTCTATACACTATCATAACTGTGTTGTGTGTATGTGGTTTTAGGTTATGGACAATGCCGATATGCACAACAGTGAGAGGTACTGCTGTTATGTTTGTTTGTCAAACAATTCCTTTTTTTTTTGGAATGTTGTTTTTCATTGTCAAAAAATTGGAAAAGGTAATCCTCTAGGGAGAAGGGAAAGTGATTCCCTAATTCCCTCCACTATCAGAGGCTTTTAAGATTGAAAAGCACCTACTCTTTATTGAGATTACAATTATATGTTTTCGGACATTTACTATTTCCTCAAATATTTCAATGTTTTTTAATTTTAATACACATTATATATATTGATAATGTTATTGGCTTTTGGTAAGAGGAAAAAAAATGCAATTCAGAACAGAGATTCAATCCCCAATGCTTTGCAACTTTGAGTGCAAGATTTCTGTTTCAATTCTAGTTTTTAAATCCTACCCACATAATTCTTGGCATATAACTATTACATGGATAAAACTTAAAGAATTTATCAAAATCAACACAAAAATATACAAAACCCTACTTCCCATCACAACCATATTGTAATCAAACTGACAAAGTTCATGTCAAGTTAGTAGTCATGCTGTGTTCTCCTAAATTTCCTATAAAATTGATTTAAGGACATTTTTTTCAAGAACTTTGAACTGTCGTGACACCAAATAAGTGATTTTGATAACATTTTCGGAACCTTGTATGAACATGGAAAACAGATGTATATATAACCGGTAAGTAATTTGGATGATTAATCATGATCATGGAGGTTTGGGATATAATGAGGACTGCCAAATAGCACTACCAAAATATCTTCAATAACCATCAATTGCAGAGTTACTAACTGTTCATTGATTTTTGATGTAGAATTGTTCGTTATTGAGCAGATAAACAGAAATAATTGTACTAAGACATCAGAATCAAAAGATTCTGTTAATAATCCTATTAAGCATACATCAATATCTGTATAATCAGGAGTATCATTATATAACCAAAAGAAACGCATCAGCTTTCACGAAATAATCAAATTTAGTATGAGGTAGTGCTTCAGAATGAAATTTTGATAAACACCAATATGTGCAAAAAGAAAATGTAGAGCATAAAAGCCGACCTGAGCAGCATCAACCGCTGGAAACTCTCATTTCGACCAGCAGTATAAAGAGGAAGCTTGTGGCGTGGGTCAATTAAGTTGTCGGCAGATAGAGATTCATTGTATGAGCTGCTTCTTCCAAACCTATTCCTAGCTATATTGATATCCGAACTGCTGTCTTCTATTCTTCTCCACATTCCATTTAACGTTTCCAGCTCCATCTCCTTCAGATGGATATCACTGATAAGACCTTCTGCCTGAGCCTAAAACAACAAGACAAAGACAAATCAGCACTATAAAAGATTCAACTCTTACATAGTTGAATAATAGGGAGAGGAAAGAAATTAGACCTGTTTCCCTGCAAGTTGTTCGATTAAGCTGTGAAGCTGTTTATCCAATGCTTTCTCTCGCTGAGCTGCAAGTGAAGATATCGGTCATGTCTAGCTGATAAAAGATTATTCTTATTCCGACAAGTCCTCTAAATATTTGAAGAATATATTTAAAGAATATTCGAAATATTTGAAGAATATATTTAACTAAAAGCAAAGTCAACAGGTGGACTTCCAGAACATTGTGCTTCTGAATATGATAAATCTCAGTGAAGACTTTCAGGTGGGTTTTTAGACAATGGGAAGCCTTAAGGAATAAATTAATCAACGATTTATTCAACACTCAATCCACAGAGCCCCGTGAGATATTTGGTTCAGGGTCGATAGGAATTAGTGATCCCATAGACATTTTATTAGCACAGTGGACCAATACAACTATGCGACTGGAACACCACGATGCAATATTATGATTTGTAAGCCATTGCTGTTAGACTGTGCCACTTAATAACTTTCAGAAACTAATATCAGGCAGCACACAAAAGTAGTTTCCCAAGTCTTGTATTATGAAGTTTCTAACAATTCCTTGAAATATATGTTTACTCCTTTATACATGTGTGTACAGATGCTCCCCTTTCTCTAGTCATAACTTCAACAAGTACTAGATGCCTTTTTTAAGTGATTGCTACCTGCTAGATCCTTTTTGCTACTTGTCATCTTCCTTCCAATTTTTTATGTTAAATGGTTCCACAAAGCATGGATTTTGATACTTATAACATGCCAGAATACACAATTATAAGACAGTACCTGGAGTCGGACGCTGCAATGCATTATCTTGGACCTGTTGCCACTTCTCCTCCAACTTTTGAACAATCTCTTCCATTGTAGCCTATGAATGAATTAGAGTTTCAGCAGACCAAGTAATTAATAAGCATAAACTGCAATAGTTAATGTTAACCATGCTGACCATTTCCTTTTTCTTGCTCTCCAATTTGTCAATCAATGCATATTTAGGAGCATCGGAATCTTCCTGGGCATCAACTGTTGATCTGGATTCGTTTAGCATTCCATCTGCTTCTCCTGAATGGCTGGCATCCACCAAAGCTTTTGCTCTTTGCAACTCAGCTTTCAGGTCATCCTCAATTAAGTCCATTTCCTGCAAAGCAAGCTTGTAACTTGTAAGATACGCTCTTATCATGTGATAAAAGTTGCTTTATAAAATAAATTTTATAGATATTGTGAAGATATAAGGATAGGAAAAGCTCAGATACAACCATAAAACCAGTTAAAATATCAACTCGGAAATAATAACACCAATAGTGTTGGAAACTAAACTCTGACCTTCAACTTACTTCTCAGCAAATCTGCTTCCTGTAACTTCTCCTGAAGTTTAATTTCACAATCGGATATAGCCCTTTGATACTCAGCATTTTCTTCCAGCAATCTAGCCTCTCTTTGCTGTGTCTGCAATAATTTATTATTACCAGTAAACATCAGCTTTCTACAATCACAAACTGCAAATGCACATCAAAGGCACTCTAACTGTTTAACAAAATTGCATAAACCCAACAACAGATCACAATCTGCAATGCGCCTGAGTTCATAATCAAATAACAACAACAAGGGTAGAAACAAAAAATAAAGGAACCAATTACAGCTTGCAATCCAATTTTGTTTGAAAAATAGATAATATCAACAATACTCAGGCTTCACATCTATTAATTTCAATTGCTGACTTAGGCCTACAATATGTACTAAACTAGCAAAACTATAATTTTCAAATTCCAATTAGCAAATGTCTTCCATCATCATCAAAATAATTCCAAAACAGAATGTGGAAAAGACTATACTATTCCCCAAATAAACACAAGTAATCCAAACTATGTAAAAAAAACATATATCCATTAAAAAATCATAATAATTCTGCAAAAGATTAATTGAAAAAAAGACCTGTTGCTTGGTAGCAGAATGGGCGTTGAGCTGAAGGGCAAGATCGTTGTTAGAGGCAAGGGAATGAGCATGGAGATGAGGAAGGCGTTGAGAGATGTCAGGAGGAGGCAATCTAAGCCGCAGATCTTGGATCGAGCGGTTCAAAGAAGTGGTTTTGCTGTCGAGCTCATGCACATAGGTGAGTTGTTCGGGAGTGAAGATTAAAGGGATGGAATTGGGATCGTTTTCTTCGTCGCTCCGCCCACCACTACCGCCTCCGACCACGTCCGCCGCCCAAGCAAGTAAGCCAGCCATCTCTTCTGCTACAGTAGCTCCCACTTTTTTTTCCTTTCGTATATATTGTTTCTTGTTTCTCCTGAACTAGAGATGTGCTTCTTCGATTTCCCCCAATTTCGATCATTGTATCCAACCTAATTTAGTTTTCTCCATCATCCTTATCAAATTGTGTAGGAAAATAAACAATTCTTGGATTTTGATTTTGGGGGAAAATTAGTATTTTATTTTTGTCCCAAACAAATGTTTGTGAAATTTGACTTGTGATCAAATCGTTATGAACATTGGTTTAAAGTCCAATCGATGCTTTCATCATTTAAAAGAAATTTAACAATATTTTTTCTGAAATTTTGTAATAACAATAATTGTAATTATAATAACAAAATAAAAAAATAATAATAATAGTAAATTCTTTTTCAATTACAATAATAATCACAAAAACTTATCTATACATTTTAGTTATATTAATAATACATTTTTGTTATGTTAATAATACATCTTTGTTATGTTAGTGATACATTTATGTTATATTAGTAGTATTCTTATATTATATTCATATTCTAGCTCTAATGTAATGTATTCTAGTTATGTTAATGATATTTGTTAATATTAATAGTGATAATCTATGTTATGTCAGTAATATTCTTATCTTATATTATATAAAATTTGATAATACATTTATATAATACTTTTTTGTGACACAGTTAATACATTTATGTTGTACACCTAAAACTTTTATGTAATACACAAATATATTTCAGTAAAATAACATAAATCAATTTTTAAGTAAAATCACATTTAAGTAGATGTATCAAATGCAAATATGATAATTATTTCACAAGATTAATGTTGTGCCTTCTTTCTCCTCAATTCTCAGGCCACCAACCAAATCTTCTACAAATTCACTTTCGTACTGCAACCCTTCTCACCCATCACCGTCAGAGTCATCGATCTCATCTCCCCCTCACACTCAACGAGAAGGTCTAGCAGCTCGTCAACAACGCATCGCCATCCCCAACCTCAACTTCTCTATCACCATCCCCCACTTCAACATTTCCGCCCATAAAATTTGGAAATTTGTCTAAACATATCAAACATATTTGTAGGTTTTGATACTTGAAATTGTCTCCTACATAATTATTTATTGTTGTTCTTGGAAGTATTCACGTTTTACGGGATTAACAATTGTGTCCAAATGAATGAGTAGTATGTTATCTTCTCTAGTCATTTCATATTGGTAATTGCTTGGTGCAATTCGTTGTTTTTGTGCACAATTTTTTGTTTTTGCTCCTCAATATCACGCTCTTTATTTGCGACCGAAGTTGACAATAATTCTCGTAATTTCTCATTTTCCTCTTCCATAACTTTTAAAAAAAACAGACATATCTTCACTTTGTTTCCTTTTAGATTTGGACTTTTTTTACTGATGAAGAACCATCACTTATGTTTTCATTGCTTAGATTGATTCAAAATGAAGATATAGAAGGATCAGGAGATATAGAGACTCATTAACAACTTCTAGTGAAATGATGTTGAGAATCCGCTTGTATTTGCAACCTGCACAAACTCTTTCAACATAGACCACACATAGTCGAATTTGAACATTTCCTTATTGCCTTTTTCTTGCACAAATAACTTGTGTGCTTGTCAAATTTACAAAGAATGTTGAAATTTATTGAGAAAATATTTATAGCACATAAAATAGTAAAACATAAAGATAATTACTTATGAAAATGAGTTCATGTGCACCGCTTGAATTCATATACTCAATTTAGCACAAACAATCATTGAACTTTAGAATATTTTTTAGAATTGTTTGCATAGGGCATTGTAGTGATCTTTGGTTACGCTGTTTTAGATTAGAGTTTGGCATTTCAAAATTGAACTTATCTATAATGCATTTATAAAATTAATCTCTAGATTGATTTATACTAACAATTGGATCTTGCGAAATTTCAAGAAAGACAATGAAAGATGTTGATCTTCAACATTTGTATAATTAGTACTGCGTGACTTTGATATTATAGAGAAGATGAATATAATGTAAATTAAGAGCTTTGGGAGAGGTGTGCTTTAGAATGTGTGGTATATCTTCACTATTTATAAAAAATCTTGGTATAAAATATCATAAGAATCTAATGGATAAGACTAAAAGAAAATGTAGTTTATCAACGGCCAATACATGGATTTTACTTTGTTATGATATATTTGTTATTCTAACTTTTTTTTTAATCATTGAGATTGAAGAATGAGTAAGTTATCAACGATTATAGTTGAAAGCACATGAATTATGCTTTATGAGAGGCTTCATTTTCCAACTTTTTTTAAATGGTTGAAATTTAAAGATTGTGTGAGTTATCAACAGTTATAATTGAAAGCACATGAATTGTGCTTTCTTAAAGTCTTTGTTTTTCCAACTTTTTTTAAGAGTTAAGATTTAAAGATTGAGTGAGTTATCAATAGTTATAATTTGAAAAAGCACATGGATTGTACTTTCTTTATTCAATTATTGTTGGTTATATAATGATCATATGCTAGAATGGATTTTTTCATTGTCTTCTACCTCATTTCTTTCATTTATTATTACTTTATTTCCTAATTCATTATTCTTCTAGCCTTACAATCGAAAAATGAAATTCAATTATAACGGTCCTTTTGCAACATCTTATTCTTCAAGCTCGTCCAATGAAAAGTTTTAACAACGGATGACAAGTTACAATGCGGAACACGAAGTGCTCATGCAACAAATATACAACAACATTCCAAAGATGGAAGAATTTATTAGACTTTAAAATATTAATTCTACGATTAAGGCTTAGTTACAGACCGTAGAGAAATTTACCGTGATCGAGAAGGAGCAACACAAAACCTCTTCAACGACTACTTCTCTGAAAATCCAACATTCAACGAAGAACAATTTTGTCGACGATTTTGAATGTCCCAAAATTTATTCATTCGTATTGTTAGTGATGTTTCTAATCATAATCATTACTTTGAGCAACGAAGAAATGTAGCTAGAAAACTTGGTTTGTCTACACCAAAAAGTAACAGTTGTATTTCGACAACTAGCATATGTAGTTTCAACAGATGCAATTGATGAGTACATGAAAATTGGAGAGTCTACATCATTTGAATGCGTTAAGAGATTATGTCATGCTATTATCGAGATATATAGTGAGCAATATTTGAGATCACCCACTCTTAATGACATTGCTAGACTACTTTATCTTGGTAAGCAACATGGCTTTTCAAGAATGTTAATTAGTCTTAATTATATGCACTGAAAGTGAAAATATTATCTAACAACTTGGGATATGTCGGGTGAAGTGGATTGCTAACAATTATTCTTGAAGTTGTAGCTGATTATGACTTGCATATTTTGGGATGTCAAGATCCAACAACGATATTAATGTATTGGAGACATCTCATCTTTTTTTCTAATCTTGTTACAGGTATTGCTCCTCCAGCACATTATGTGTTGGTTACAATTGCATCGTAAGGGCTAACTAGTCGAACACAGAAATAAAATGTCTAATCTATTATAAAATACAGCTATAGTCGAGTTGAGGAAGACCCTCTATCCTTAAGACGAGATACGACCAGGGTAGTGCTCATTGGATCGTGCGTATCATCTCCCAAAGATAAAATGACTTCGTCCTTTGAGATGTAGCATCACAATCTCAAAAGCTCCGACGAACTTTAGTGTTTTAGAGAACTGAGCAAATGCAAAATGGAAAGCTTTGTATGATTTACGTTTTTCGTGTTTAAAAATGATATATGATGATCTCTATTTATAGATCTCTACCACAGAGGTTACACCTAAGAATTGATGGGAAGTAGCTGCCCACTAACGGGTCTTTAATGCAAGAAACATCTCGTTCAAAATTTGAAACGACAACAAAAAACGTATGTTGCAATCTCGACCGGGAGCTGCAACTTACCCGTTGCATCCTCGGTTGGGTGCTGTAAGTTGCACGCTGCATCCTCGGTCGGGAGTTGTAAGCTGCATGCTGCATCCTCGATCGGGAGCTGCAATGCAGCATGCTGCACCCACGACCAAGAGCTGCAATGCAGCAACCACATCAGCGAGTCGGAAAAACTCGAGCCGTCCCATCCGCCCAAGTCCAGCCCAACATCCAATTGCCAAGGACCAAGACCCACGACCGAGGTCGGATCGGGTTGGATCCCGGTCCGGGATCATTCCATGTCGGGACGAGGCGAGGCACGCGTGCATGTGTGCATACCGCTCCAAAAGTGTATTAATTACTAAGTCACTTCACATAACTTCTTTAATACTTGCATTTATAAGGTCCATCTTCCTATGTGAGATAGTTAAGCTTCTTTCCTACACTCAACACCTTCACATTCCCATTTCAAGTGGTCAACTTAGATGTTTAATTTCTTACTCACCAAAAATTGGTTTTGAGTGATTCAAAATGCCTAGATTATCTAGTCCGAACGTAGATTAATCTTTTAGCATTCAATGTTTAAAAGGATTAACATTTAGCCACTTAACTATTAATCAAAGTGATGTCACCCACCATTTTTTACAACCAATTTTCTAACAATCCTCCACATGAGTGGAAATTAATGCATGAATGCAGACTCGAAACTCAGCCCTCGAGAGATCGTGTTGCATATGGATAGGTGGCTTTTGTTCTTGAACCTTTCCATAGTGAACGTTATCGGATGTACCGGTGGCTTAGTGGACACAATACCTTAAACTAGTCCACCTTAATGTACACCAAGTCAACAACGCACACACAACAAAGTCTCAACACTTTTGTTCTCACGTTTTTGTCCTTTTTGGCCATGTACACATCTTTGGTTCATAAGTGTTTATTTATAAGCGACCATCACTTCTCACTTATATAGGTGATATCCTTTCGAGTATCCTGTCATACTCTACCTTCTTAAGGCATTTTAGGAATCATTAAAAGTCTTACGACTTATCCTCACCACATTTGCAGGCTCAACACTTGATTTGCTTTCTAGGGAAGGGTTTATTTCTCAAGTGTTTATCTAACCAACTTTCATATTTAGTTTTCCCATTGAACCATGTTCTTGAGATCTCCAATCTCCATGGTTGGGTTTCCATTAAGAAAGTTTTCTTAAGATGTGGATTTTATTCACACTCCCCTAGCAACTTGTTCATTTGATCTCGATTTAACCCTTTCATTAAAGGATAAGCTAAATTATCTTTCAACTTTACGTAATTGATTGATATCACACCGATCGAAATCAATTACCACGGTATTATGTCATCGACGTATATGTCTTGACTTACCGTTATACATTTTGTTCATTATCCTACCTATGGTAGCTTAGCAATCACAATATACCATCACCATTGGTACAGGCTTATTCCAACATGAAATATCCTTGAGAAAGTTACGAAGCCATTCGGCTTCTTCTCCCATCTTATCCAGGGCTATAAACTCGGATTCCATGGTGGAACGAGCTATACATATTTACTTCATGGACTTTCACGACACGGCTCCACCACCTATAGTGAATACATATCCACTCGTGGAAAATGAGTTTTTTGTGTCTGAAATCCAATTTGCATCACTATATCCCTCAAGTACGGTAGGATATTTTGAGTAATGCAAGCCTAAGTCGAGAGTATACTTTAAGTACCTCAAGACTCGTACGAGAGCTTTCCAATGCTCACTACTTGGATTGCTTGTGACTCTACTCAATTTATTCACCGAGCATGCAAGATCAGACCTTGTACAATTAGTTATGTACATTAAGCTTCCTATGATCCTTGCATATTCAACTTAAGCTACAGGCTAACCTCTATTTTTATTCAAGTGTACGTGAGTTCTAAAGGTGTTTTGGCAGGTGGATCGTCATAAGCATTGAATTTTTAAGCACTTTCTCAACGTAGTGATATTATGTTAATGCTATTCCCTCAGACGTCCTAAGTATTTTGATTCCAAGAATCACGTCTTCATACCCATATCTTTCATGTAGAAATTTCACTTCAACATGCGCTTCGTTTCAATTATAACTTCATGGTTGCTACCCGTGATTAACATATCATCCACATAAAGACAAACAATGACGTAGGTCTTAGGTGTGCCCTTAATGTAGATGCATTTATCACACTCGTTGATTTTGAAATCATTTGATAGCATAGTATTGTCAAATTTCACGTGTCATTGTTTAGGCGCTTGTTTAAGTCCATACAAGGACCGAACAAGTTTATACACCTTTTTTTCTTATCCAGGTGTTACGAACCCTTCGGGTTGATCCACGTAGATCTCTTCTTCTAGCTTACCATTTAAGAACGTTGTTTTTACGTCTATTTGGTGGATTTCTAGATTGTGCAAAACAGCAATCGCTAGAAGCATATGTATTGATGTAATTCTCGTCATAGGTGAAAAAGTCATCTCCTTCATTTTGTTTAAAGCATTGGCTACTAGATGAGTTTTATACTTGTCTATACTTCCATCAGCTTTGTACTTCTTTTTAAGGATATATTTGCATCTTAAGAGCTTACAACCGGGAGAAAGATCAACTAACTCTCATATGTTATTTTACATAATGGAATCGATCTTACTATTGATTGCTTATCTCCATAATGGAGCATCAGGGCTCGATAGAGCTTCCTTGATCGACTTCGATTCATCATCTAACATATATGTGAAGAAATCAGGACCGAAACTTTTAGCTATTTTAGCTCTTTTGCTACGTCTAGGTTCCTCTTCTAAAGGATTAGAACTACTTATAGCTTGGTCTAGAGCTCTTTTATTTTTTGAGCTCGTTTCTACCCTTTCTTTATTAGGATAGACGTTTTCAAAGAATGTAACATTCCTTGATTCCATAATTGTTCCCTCTGTCATGTCAAGAATTTCTAACTTATGGATTATGAAACGATAAGCACTACTATTGAGTGCATATCCCACGAAGATACAATCAATTGTCTTCGGATCAATTCTCACTTACTTAGGATGTGGTACCTTCACTTTAGCCAAACACCCCCACACTTTGAGATATTTATACGTCAGTTTACATCTTTTCCACAATTCGTAGGGAGTTTCATTCTTCCCTTTAAAAGGAATTTTATTAAGTATATAATTCGCCGTTAGGACGGCTTCCCCCCACAGGTTCTGTGGTAACCCCGAGCTTATGAGCAAGGCATTCATCATCTCTTTTAGAGTTTAATTTTTACATTCAGCCATGGCATTCGATTGAGGTGGGTAGGGAGCCACCGTTTGGTGAATTATGCCACTTAGTGAACACAACTCTTCAAACAGTGCCACATACTCTCCACCTCTATCACTTCGTATAACTTTTATTTTGCTATTTAATTGATTTTCTATCTCATTCTTATAATTCTTGAAAGCTTTGATAGCTTCGTCTTTACTTTTCAAAATGTATACATAGCAATACTTTGTGCAATCATCGATAAAAGTAATAAAGTATTTTTCTCACCTCTAGTTTGCACAAACTTAAAGTCACACACGTCGGTGTGAATTAATTCTAAAGGTTTTGTGCTCCTTTCAACACTATGAAAAGGTAGCTTAGCCATTTTGGCTTCCACACACACTTCACATTTTTTTTGTGTATCTAGTTTATCGACTTTTAATAAGTCCATTTTTACTAGTTTTTTTTATAACATTTAGATTAACATGTCCCAATCTACTATGTCATAAATCACAACACTCAATGATATAGAAGAAAATGTTGCATTCTCATTATTCATCTTAGGTACAACTTGACACTTGGCCATTACATTGATTTTGAAAAGGCCATTAGCTAAATAGCCCCTACCTAAGAATACACCATGCTTCGTAAATATAAACTTTTCAGCCTAAAAAATGAGCTGGAAGCCATGGTTTACAAGTAGCGAACCGCTAACTAGGTTTTTGTGGATGTCCGGGACATGCAAGATATCTTTCAACGTGAGCTATTTACCCAAAGTTAGCTTGAGTACAACGTTTCCAACTCCAACTACCTCAGATGAAGATTGATTTCCCATGTGGAGCTTTCATCCACTCATAAACTTGTAGGAGAAAAAAACCTCCATATCCGAGCACACATGGCAAGTAGTTCTAGTATCCACGAACTACTCTCTTGGGTTATCTACCAAGTTAGCTTCAAACACCACCGCACAAAGATCTTGGTCGTCCAAGTCTTTCTTTTGCTCAGCCATATTGGCTTGGTTGCCTTTCTTTTTCTTTGGCAACCTACATTCTTTCGCCATATGATTAGGCTTACCACAGTTATAGCAATTGTCATTGAATTTCTTCGCTGGTTTCTTCCCCTTCTTATTTTGATTGGGGTTAAAGCGTTTTCACTTATTGCCCTTCAATAGGTTCGTTTTTGTATCCATAGGTATGCACGGCCTAGGATCAGCCTTCCTATTATCCTCCTCGATCTGGAGCTTGACAATCAAGTCCTCGAGAGTCATTTATTTTCATTTATGCTTAAAATAATTCTGGAAGTCCCTCCAACTAAGTGGGAGCTTCTCGATCATACAACCAACCGTGAAAAATTTTGATAGATTCATCCCTTCGGCTTGAACCCCATGCACTACCAATTGAAAGTCTTGCACTTGGTCCATCACGGGATGAGAGTCAACCATTTGGAACTCGAGAAAATGAGCCATCATAAATTTTTTGACTCCGGTATCCTCGATTTTATACTTTTTCTCTAGAGTATCCCACAACTCTTTGACCATCTTACAGCCCGTATACACGCTATACAGCGAGTCGCTCATCCCATTCAGGATATAATTCTTACACAGGAAGTCACTGTGCATCCAAGCATCGAGGACTGTAAGTGCCTTCATATTCGTATCGTCTTCGGCTACGACCAAGGTTCTTGTCTCAGATACATCGACACTTCTACAGTGGTCAGGTAGAACAACATCTTCTACTGTAAAGTTTTCTCCAAAAAACCTCTCGGGTTTTTCCACAGTAGGCAATGCAGCAGGCCGTATCGCTGCATGGAAGGTTGCAGCATTGGTAGTTGCAGCAGCTGAGGTTGCAGCCACGTTAGTTATAGCAGCTAGGGGAATCACGTTGTCACTGTTGTTGTTGTTGTTGTCCGATATGATATCTCATCTTAAGATTGTTGGTTATAATTGCACCGTAAGGCTAACTAGTCGAACACATAAATAAAATGCCTAATCTATTACAAAATACAACTATAGTCGAGTCGAGGAAGGCCCTCTATCCTTAAGACAAGATACGCCTAGGGTAGTGCTCCCAAAGATAAAATGACTTCGTCCTTTGAGATATAGCACCACAATTACAAAAGCTCCGGTGAACTTTAGTGTTTTGGAGAGCTGAACAAATACAAAATGGAAAACTTTATGGTTTACGTTTTTCATGTTAAAAAATGATGTATGATGATTTCTATTTATAGATCTCCATCACGGGGGTTACACCTGAGAATTGATGGGAAGTAACTACCCACTAACGGGTCTTTAATACAGGAAATGTCTCGTTTAAAATTTAAAACAACAACAAAAAATATATACTGCAACCATGGTCGGGAGATGTAATGCAGCATGCTGCATCCTCGATCGGGAGCTGCAATGCAGGAACCACAGCAACGGGTCGGAAAAACCCAAGCCGTCCCATCCATCCAAGTCCAGCCCAAGACCCACCGTCGAGGTCGGGTCGGTTCGGGCCCGGGACCTGACCGAGCCAAGTCGTGTTTATCGAGGCACGCGCATGTGTGTGTTGCACAAGCATATCACTCAAAGAGTGTATTAATTACTAAACCACTTCATATGATTTCTTTAATATTTGTATTTATAAGGTCCATCTTCCTATGTGAGATAGTTAAGCTTCTTTTCCACACTCAAGACCTTCACATTCTCATTTCAAGTGGCCAACTTAGATGCTTAATTTCTCAATCACAAAAACTTGGTTTTGAGTAATTCAAAATACCTAGATTATCTACTCTAAACGTAGATTAATCTTTTGACATTCAATCCTTAAAAGGATTAACATTAACCACTTAATTATTGGTCAAAGTGATGTCACCCACCATTTCTTACAACTAATTTTCTAACATTATGTTATTTAAGGAAATGAATACAATAAGGAATATTATTTAGCTTAAAATATTTATCCCAAATGGGCTGACTCTTATGCAAACTATTCATTCACCAAGTGATCTCAAAAAATAATATTTTACAAAAATACAAGAAGCATGTAGAAAGGGTGTAGAACATGTTTCTAGTGTTCTTCAAAGTAGATTTACAATTGTGGTGAATCCAGCGCATTTTCGATTGAAAAGTGATTTACAAAATATCATGATTGCATGCATAATAATGCATAATATGATATTAGAGGATGAATGAGATCTTAATGTTCCAATTAAAGAAAATTGGAAAGTTTGACTCTCGGACATTGAATTTGCAAAGAATGAACCTAATCGTTTTCAAAAATTTCTTAGTCGACATAAATAAATTAGAGATTTAAATGTTCATTTTGCACTTTGAAATGCATTAATTGATCATTTGTGGGAAGAGTATTCTAATTCAGAAAATTAGGCATTATCACTATGTAACATCAATTTCATTTTTCAATAAAAATAAGTTATTGTTTTTGTTTTCATTTTACATTAAGTTTTATTCAATTAATTATATGATTTTTTTTATTATAAAGAGAAAAACTATATTGATAGGATGATATTGTAATAGATTTTGATGAGGCAAAACATGTAATAGTTAGCACTTAGCAATCTGGTTAGATTTTCAAATGTAAAAGTTTAGCTAAGGTAAGGATGCTGGAAGAGGAAGAAGATATTGGAAGGAGCCTGTGCCAAGTCACTGCTACCTACATGAAGTTAGGATACTGCATCTTCAAGTGAGGAATTTCATCTAAGTATAGAATGACACTGGGAGCTAGCTTAAAGCATCTCAAGTCAGAGGAAGCTATCTCATCAGGCGACAAAACAGTAAATCCACTTTCAGGCTCATCAAAGTTAACGCTTCCTACAGAGCCGGTAGAAACACTCCAGTCCAAACTAATCACAGGATACCATCTGGAAAAAATAAGAACTGTGCACTGATCATTTCAGAGTATGACGGGCGCAGTGCAGAGGTAAATGGTGCAACAGAAACAGTGTTAGAAGATCTTGTACGACCCAATAGCTGCATGACACCTCACCATGAAGAAACTGCCTCTTCAACGAGCAGATTTCTTAAAATTCTATAAATAGAAGATTGAGTGCACTTGGAACAAAAACTGAAACCACCATCTCATGAATCGATCTTTCTAATAATCAACGTATCTCAAGCTCTCTCGTTTCAATCACTCAATCTATCAAGTAGCAAGCCAGCTATCTTTTGATATTCTGAAGTTCCAAGAGCTTGCTGCATTCGATCGTTGAAGAAAACCTTATTTCTTAAAGTAGATTGTTTAGGAGTTGCTTAGGCAGAGGTTATTCCTACTAAGTATTTGTACTCTATGTAAAAAGAGAAAGAATCCTGTGTGGGTCAAGGAACCTGTGTGGAGATCCTGTGTGGGTCGAATAGTTGGTCACTGTGCAGCTACCTGTGTGGATAGAGCTGACAGTTTTGTTTAAAGTAGAGTTTGTGTTAGCTGAGTCTCTGTAAATCAAGCTCTCTTTAACAAAGTTCCTCCTTGAGAAGGCGTAAAGAGGACGTAGAGGGATACTCCAACCTCGAACCTTTATAAATTTATTTGTCTGTGTGTTTATTGTTCTTTTGTTATATCTATCTGTCTTCTCCATCAAGCATCCTACATAAAAAGTTTTATTCGAAAAACACATAATTTTCGTTGTGCATTTAAACCTCTCTCAAGTTCTGAGGTAACTGCTCAAGCAGTAACCTATCCAGTGCATTAAGCTCTCTAAGCAACCTGCTCTCCAAAGGACTTACATTTTTTGAGGAAAAGTTTGAAAATTTGATAAGGTTAATTCACCCCCCCTTAACCTTATACCACTTGGGACCAACAAGTGGTATCAAAGCAGGTTGGATTAAAAACCCAATCTATCTGGTCAATCTCTAATCCCTGTTTTCAAAAAATCTCATCCATCAACCTTACTGCATCATGGATATACATAAATTGTCTATATTTTCTATTGAAGAATATAATAACTGGAAGATTAGGATGCAGGCATATCTATCAGCTATGCATGATAAAATGTGGATGGTTATTACAGACGAACTCCCGAGGATCACTAAATTCAATCCTATCTTTGCAAGAGCAGCAAATGCCGATGATGCGTAGTCATCCCTCATCAAGCAGTCATTAATAAACCTAGGGACGAGTGGACAATTGATGATAGGAGACAAGAAAACCTGGATAATGTGGCAGAAAACACCCTGTTTGTCACACTAGACAAGGGTACTTTCAGCAAGGTCAAGACCTGAAAAACGGCCATAGACATATGGAACAAGCTCGAACAAATTTGTGAAGGAACGAAGCTTACCAAGGAGAACAAAGTATCAACCGCAACTCAAAAATTTGAGTTATTCAAAATGTTGCCTAAAGAGATCCTAGAGCAGATGGACTTAAGATTCACAAACATTATCAACGAGCTTAGGTCCTTAGATAAATTCTATACTCAGAAAGAAAAGAATATGAAAGTGCTGAGGGTTCTACCTGCAGAATGGGATAGTAAGACAATGGCCATGAGAGTTTCCATGGATCTGAAATCAATGAGTACGTTTGATCTCTTCTCAGACTTGAAAGCCTTTGAATATGATATCAATAGAAGTAAAAATAAAGCAGAAGAGTCAAGCTCAAAAGTAACTGCCCTAACAGCAAGCAACGCAAGAGAGACCGGCACTATCTACAGTAACCAAATGGAGCTACCTATAGAAAGCACTGATGAAGATATGGCCCTCCTCTTGAGAAACTTCAAAAAAATCATCAGATACAATAGAATGAGTGACTTCAAGAAAAACCAACCAACTCCTCAAACATCCAGCTTCCAGCAACCTAATCTTGATACCTCCAACCTCTACTACAACTACCGAAAGCCTGGACACTTTGTCAGAGAATGTCTGCATCCAAAGGTCAATCGATATCTCGAAGAGGAATCATCTCAAAGAAAAGAAAAATAAAGAGAGGAAAGAAGAAAAATCAAAGTCTTCCTTAGTGAGATGGAAAAATGGAAGGATGCTTCAACATCCAAGGAAGCTTAGCAGGAAGCAGAATCCTCAGATAGTAGCAGTAACTCATCTTCATCAGATGATGAAGCGCTTATCTGTCTTATGGTGCATGGAACAGAGGATAGTGAAGATGGTGAGGTAATGTACCAACCCAATCCCTCACCGGAAGAGGAAAAGCTAAACAAAAACCTATTCCTAAGACAAATCATGAGTGATTTCGAGCAGATAAACTCAATCCATGAGGAGCTAAAAATTGAAAATGAGATGCTTAGGAGAAAAAACAAACAGATAATTGAAGAGTTATCCGCATATGAGTCCAGTAACTCAAAGTGCAGTAACCTCCAAGAAGAAATGTCAAAGCTCAATCTGACGATCGCTAAGCTTGAGGATGAGAAGTACAATCTCCAAGCAACCATCAGGATCTTTAGCAAATCTGCAAAAAGATGCCAAGGAGTGTCTAATGATGGCTAAGAGTCTCTTTGATAGAACTGGCCTAGGATACTGTGCTGGAACTTCTCAAGAAAAAGCAAGCACGTCTAAAACTGTTGTGTTTGTTCAAGCAGAAACCTCGATGGCAAAAGAGTTATCTAATAACTCAGAAGAAAGTTTGGGCAAACCAACTGGTGTAGACAAGGGAAAGAAACCCATGTACACATCCATAGGAAATAAGCCTGTCTTCAAAAGCTGGTTGCAGCGGAATCAATCTGCTGTAAGCAGTAAGAAGAAACAACAACTCACGAGGATGCTGCACAAAACCTTCTACCTCACACATACTAAGACCTTGATGTCTAAACCTAAAAGAGCTTATGCTCAAGGGAAGTATGATGGAAGATCGTTCTTCAAAAATGAAGGTTCTACACGCTCTACACACACAAAACAGTATCCTAAGGATACCACTTATAAAGGAAACAACAAAGCTCTCAACAAATTAATTGTTGTGAGACAAGTTTGGATTCTCAAAAGGACTAACAAGGAAGGACTCATACTTGTATGGGTACCTAAGAACAAGTGACATTTATCTTGTAGGTACCTGTGCTAGGAAGCAGTAAAGAAGTATGATATATTGACAGTGGTTGCTCAAGGCACATGACTGGAAACAAGGAAGCTCTAAAGGATCTTCAACCATGCAAAGGACCTAAAGACATCTTTGAAGATGACTCCAATGGGAGCACAAGGGGAATTGGAGATCTCATCAAAGGAAACACATACATAAAAGAAGTTTATATGTGAAATGGCTGAAGTACAATTTACTTAGCATTAGCTAATTTTGTCATAAAGGGCACTCCGTGAAATTCAATCTTAACAAATGTCTAATCAGAAACAGCAAAACCAAGGAAGTCAAGCTAACTGGAACCAGAAAAGGGAACATCTACATAGCTGACTGGAGCTCAGTTACTACAGCTACTTGTTTCATAGCAAAAGGATCATCAGAAGCTAGCTGGTTATGGCACAAAAGAATAAGTCATTTAAACTTGAAATCAATTAACAAGCTCGCAAGGAAAAGGTTAGTCAGAGGGCTACCTGACATGGTATATAAGAAAGAAAGCCTGTGTGAAGCATGCCAAAAGGGAAAATAAACTAAAAGCTCCTTCAAGAACAAGGCTCAAAGATCAACCGAAAGGATACTGGACCTACTCCATATAGACTTGTTCAGACCAGTGGAACTAGTAAGCATGAGTGGAAAGAAGGACATTCTAATAGTGGTTGATGACTTCTCAAGATTCGCATGGACCCTGTTCCTAACCAAGAAATCAGATACCTAGCGAAGGTTATTGGAATTTCTAAAGAAGCTGCAGAGAAAAGCTTGAGTGTAGTAAAAATCAGAACAGACAGAGGAACTGAGTTTACTAACAAGTTCATCGAAGGATACTGCATAGAAAATAGAATCAAGCACGAATATTCAGCAGCTAGGACACCTCAACAAAATGGAGTTGCAGAAAGGAAGAACATGACCCTCAAGGAAGCTGCAAGGATCATGCTAGTCGAAGCAATGCTACCAAAAAGATTTTAGGCAGAAGCGATCAACACAACATGCTATACCCAGAATAGATGTCTTATCAACAAAGATTTAAATAAAACTCCTTACGAATTATGATATGGTTATACACCAAATATTGATTACTTTCATATTTATGGTCGTAGGTGCTACGTGTTGAATAATGGAAAGGATTACCTAAAGGCGTTCGACTCTAAATCAGATGAAGGAGTATTTTTAGGATACTCCACAGTAAGCAAAGCCTTCAGAATCTTCAACAAGCGGATACTTCTTGTGGAAGAATCAGTGCATGTGGTTTTTGATGAACTACACTGCAGAAAGGCTGATATAGATGAACTCAATGAAGATTATGAGAAAACTCGCATCACCAACACTTGTGTTGAATATATTGATGCACAGTTACCAAATCTCCAAAATATGGAAGAAAACCTTTCAAATCACAATTAGCAACCTACTCCTATGCAGTAACCTAGAACAGAGCAGGAACTTATGAACAACCAGGCACCTACAGCAGAACAACAAGAGCCAACTATTCAAGAGGAAGTACATCATCCAGATAGGATACAGCTGGAGATTATGCTAGATATTCAACCTGACTCAAGTCAACAAGTCAACACATACCAATCGCATGATCCAAAGCAACCTGTTAAAGAACAGAATGAGCAGCAAGCTGAAGAAACAAGGAGAAAATGGCTGAGGAATCACCCAAGAGATCAGATCATAGGACATTCTACATCTGGGGTGAGAACAAGAAGAACCAACCCCCATGAAGCTATGTTTGCGAGTTTTATATCCCAAACAGAGCCAAACAGTATAGAGGAAGCTCTTATAGATACCAACTGGATTCAAGCCATGCAGGAAGAGTTGAATGGATTCGAAACAAACCAAGTATGGTACCTGGTCCCCAGACCAACACATCAAGGAGTAATCGGCACTAAGTGGGTATTTAAGAATAAATTAGATGAAGAAGGTCAAGTGGTCAGAAACAAAGTAAGACTGGTGGCTAAAGGATACTGCCACGAAGAAGGAATAGATTTTGAAGAAACCTTTGCACCAGTAACCAGATTAGAGGCCATCAGAATCTTTCTAGCCTATGCAGCTCACAACCTCACTGTATATCAGATGGACGTAAAAAGTGCATTTCTAAATGGTTTGCTAGCTGAAGAAGTCTACGTAGAGCAACCTCCTGGATTTGAGGATAACCCAGTAGGGAAGGTCTTTAGATTGAAAAAGGCTCTATATGGACTTAAACATGTACCTAGAGTCTGGTATGACATCTTATCAAAGTATCTACTTGATAATGACTTCAAAAAGAGAAAAGTGGACAAACACTCTTCAGAATCCAATATAGAGATAGCATCCTGCTAGTTTAAATTTATGTTGATGACATCATCTTTGGATCAACCAACAAGGAGCTATGCAGTAAATTCTCAAATCTTATGCAGTCTAAATTTGAAATGAGCATGATGGGAGAATTAAACTTCTTTCTTGGGCTTCAAGTAAAACAAATGAGCAATGAAACATTCATCAATCAAATGAAGTACATCAAGGAGCTAATAAAGAGGTTTGGATTAGAAACTGCAAGCACGGTAAGCATTCCAATGGTAACCTCAGGAAGCTTAGACAAAGATAGTGATGGTAAAACAGTAGATATCACCAAGTATAGAAAACTCATTGGATCACTGCTTTATCTAACTGCAAGCACACCAGATAAAATGTTCACAGTACGAATGTGTGCTAGATATCAAGCAGCATCCAAGGAATCTCACCTTACAGCGGCCAAGAGAATCATCAGATACCTTAAAGAAACGAAAGAAGTTGGATTATGGTATCCTAAGGAAGGTGGAATTAAATTTATTGGTTATACTGACTCTGATTTTGCAGGTTGCAAGATTGACAGGAAAAGTACAAGTGGTATCTGTCAACTCCTGGGAAACAAACTGGTATCATGGTTCTATAGCAATCTCAACTGCCGAAGCAGAATATGTTGCTGCAGGAAGTTGCTACGTCCAGATTCTTTGGATCCAACAACAACTGAAGGACTACAGAATTGTTAAAAAGGAAACTCCCATCCTATGTGACAACACAAGTGCCATAGCAATTACACATAACCCTATCTTTCATTCAAGAACAAAACACATCGATATCAGATACCATTTCATAAGAGACCATGTTGAGAATAAAGATATATCTCTGGAGAAAGTTGATACTGATCTGCAGGTAGCTGACATTTTTATTAAACCGCTCTGTGAATCACGATTTTTATTTCTTAGAAATGAGCTAGGCATAATTAACCTGAGTTAAATCTTCTATGATATTCTTATTTCTATGGTTATACAGCTTAGGGAAAACTTCAGGAAATGAAGAGCCTTATATACAGTAACCTAAAGGTTACTGCTAGAAGTCCCTGGACAAGGCTCTGAAGCTAGGTTACTGGAGAGAAACTGCAGGAGGTAGTTTGCAGGAACCAGAAATGTGGACGCGTGAAGTACGGAACAGTTATCCCATGTTAGCAGCCGTTTTTTACAGAAATACTCTCGAACTTTTCAAAAGTCACATCAGCAAACACCGCATCAAAATTAGCTACAGCAGGATTAAGAGTCCCTTCAACTTCAAACTAAATCTGGATCGTTCGATCAGAGATCCCCTAAGTTCAAATATAAGGGAGTATCTCTTCATCCCTTACACTCACCAACTCTCATTCTCTAAAAACCCTAACTTTCAAGCAAACACTGATCTCTTGCTCTTTTCTTTCTCTCTATGTTGCACTCTCTCACAACAATGGCACCCAAGCAAAACCAAATCATTGATGGCAGGTTGGTGGATGAGATCATCTTGGTCAAAATGGTGATAGAGGAAGAAAACACCAAGGACTTGATGAAGGACATCTTGAGATATCTTCGTGCTACAGGCCTCTTAAAATTCTGCTCCTTCTTCAAGACTCCCTATGCAGAAGAACAGGTGGCTAAGTTCTACAGGAGAACAAGGGTCTCGGATGATCGGTCAGAGATCCGATCAAAGTTGGGTGGCGAGGAGCTCTCTATTGATATCGAGCTTCTGGTGGAGGTGTTCTCTCTTCCCACTAAGGGAATAGACACCAGTGATCTCTCTTCCTACGGAGAAAAAGAGTTGGAGGTCTATTGGAGAATGTTTATTGGGAGGAAGGACACCAAGGGGATGTCCAGGAGCTGCAGCAAGAAGGTCTTTCTTCTGGAGTTTGAAATTCTGCATGATATCTGCTGTCACATCATCGAGAATCGTTCTGGCTCCTTTGATAAGTGTACTAACTTCAGGTACAGGATGATAATGGCCGTTGTGAAGAATGAGAAGATAGACTGGGCCAGCTACCTACTCTCAAGGTTGGTGGAGAAGAAGGTGGGCAAGCCTATTTATGAGCTGGTGATGAACACCCTTCTAGACACTTGAAGGTGGACTTGTCCCAACGGAAGCCTATCCAGAAAGGGAAGTTCATCGATGCGAGTAGGGTCTTTGCCAAGAAGACTGTTGCTCGGTCATTCCCAGTAACCAGAGAGGTCTCCGAGGGTTCCAAGGACACTTTTGGGACAAGAAAGATATTTCGTCAGACCAGCAGTGGCTCATCTTCGTCGGAAAGCAGCTCGAGGATGGACGAACCCTCGCTGACTACAGCAGAGCCGAAGAAGATTAAGCACATGAAGGGGGTTCAGAGGAAGCTGATGGTCTCTGATAACGAATCAGAAGACACTGTTGTCCAATCTTTTAAGGCAGCAACAGTGAAAGTCGAGATTGATTCTCCACTAAAGGATGAGCAGGGAGCTGAGGGAGAAGCTGTTGCTCAAGTTGAAGAAGTTGGAGGAGAAGAGGTGGATGAGGAGGATGTGGTGGAGTATGTCATCAGTCTCCCTAAGATTAAGGCTGCTTTTGAAAAGCTGATGGATAGATTCACCACATGGTGGTAATACAAGCACCTCTCCAGAGAAGACCTGATCTAGTGGACTGGCTGGAAGACAGAGGAGGAGTGGGTCCTAAGCTGGGCTATGATAGATGATCTTGAGGAAATTCTGGAAAAGAAGTTCCTAAAACAGCTCAGGAGGAGAAGGTGACCGGAGTTTCAGGATGATGCTAAGGCTGACGCTGAGATTGAAGTCAGGAAGCAAGCTGAGACAGCTAAACAGCTACCTCAGTCTTTCCCAAGAAGCCAGAAGGGGAAGACACCCATCGAGCAACCAAACTTCTATCGGGAGGAAATAATTCTGGATGTTGCTGCTGACCAGGTCAGAGTAAGCGATGACGTAGGCTTTGCTGAAGCCCAAGTTGAAAAGTTTGGAGCTGAAGAGGCTCTAAAAAGGATGATCAAGCAGGCTACAAATATCAGTCTGGCTGATACAAGGATAAGGAGGCCAGTAAGAGAACAGCAAGCTGGTGAAGGTTCCTCTTGTGCATCCCTGATGATCGAGCCTATCAGTAGGAGGTCACCCTCACCATCAGAGAAGAATGGAGAAGAGTTCTCTTACCTGACTGACCTAATCGTGCTGCCAGAAGTTCCTGCTCAGACGTTGATGAAGGAGAGTAACCTTAATCCAACTGACCCTTCCAAGGCACAAGAGTTGGATACCCTCGCTATTGCTGCCACATTCGACTCCTTTCTGGAACTGACAGAGGCACCTCCCGCAGCAGCAACCAATACAACCATTGAGCCAACAACTCATACATCTATGGAGGTAAAGGTTTAGAGTAAAGCAGTACAAGGGGTGGAGGGACCTGCTCTGATGGAAGTGGAGGAGCCTGCTCCTGTCGAGGCAGTGGATCATGACAAGATGGTCACTGCGGAGGATAAAAAGGGTGAGAAGAAAGCAGATGCCGTGGAGCAGGAAGTGGTAGGTGAAAAAGAAGAGGACAAGGAGGAAAAGGAGGCTGAAAAAAAGGCTGAGGAGGATAAGGAGGCTGACAATGAGGAGAAGAATGTTGAAAAGGAGGCTGAGGAGGATAAGGAAGCTGAAAAGGAGGAAGAGGCGAAGGAGACTGGAGAGAAAGCTTCAGAGAAGGAGGAAGCTAGATCAGTTGATGAAGGATCCAGTAGCACCTCCAACAGCGATAATGGATCACCCAGTGAACAGGATGGTACCGGAGCCGAAAAATCTAAAATTCTAACCCCCACATCTTCTTCTCAACAGGTACCTATTGTTAATGTTGCTGATACGAAGAAAGCTGCCAAATCCAATGATGAAGTCTTGACTGCCATTAAACAAATGGGGAAGTCACTGGTGAGAGCGAGCAGAAAGCTCCGCAAGAAAACTCGCTCCAGCACCATCAAGACTCAATCTTTTCTAGACTCCCTCAACATGTCCTTAGCAAGACTTCGTCAAGTGATTGATGCCCAGCAACCCCCAAGGAGAATACTACTGTGGAGATTGTGAAGACAGTGATGGAGAAGCTGAACAGACAAGAGCAAAAGATGATTCTTCTAGAAACTGATCAAAAGGCTCTTGTCACCATAGTAGGCCACATAGATGAGGAGCAGTTCAACCAATCGCAGATCCTGAGAGAGCATTTTGGCACCCTATTAGACATACACTCGATGGTGAGCTTCGTAATTGGGAAAACTGATGATGACAAAAAGGGGGAAAGGAGGCTGGAGGGGCAGCAGAGGAGCAAACAGGATCCTTCTACCTGTAAGCAGATGGTAGTGAGCAGAAAGAGGGATGATGCTGGTGATGGTGGCAGTAAAAGAATTGGAACAAAAGGCCCTCCAAACAGCAGTCTTAAAAGAAAATCAAAAGCTGTCTCAGGGTTTATTCATCTAGGCTTCAGAAAGAGAGCTGACGGTAGAGAAGAGAAGAGAAGGAAGATAGAGGCTGAATTGGCAAGCAGCCTGGGCACAGTCTTTGGAAAAGGACCTCAGGAAGTCCTTACTAAAATATACCCAGCCCATAAGCTGTCTGACATTGCCTTCTTGGAGCAAAATATGCAGAATCCTACCAGCTCAGGCCTTAAGACCTTTTTTGAAGCAAGCCCGGATCCTAGGAGCAAAAAGTTTATCATACCAAGGATTCCGGAGGTCACTCTCCCTATAAACACCAATCCTTCATTCCATCAGATAGAGGCCTTCAAGAGGATAGAATTAATGAAATATTTCACAACCCTCTGCGAGGACTCTACTCTGCTTAGAGGATACCGCACCAATAAGAAAGCTATGGAGAGATTTCTTGATCTTGCCAAGAAGGGAGAAATTTCATCTAAATATGGAAGGACGCTGGGAGCTAGCTTAATACATCTCAAGTCAGAGAAAGTTATCTTATCAAGCGACAAAACAGCAAGTTAACCTTCAGGCTCATCAAAGTTAACACTTTCTGAAGAGCCGGTAGAAACACTTCAATCCAAACCAATCACAGGATATCATCTGGAAAGAACAAGGACTGTGCACTGATCATTTCAGAGTATGGCGGGCACAGTGCAGAGGTAAAGGGTGCAGCAGAAACAGAGTCAGAAGATCTTGTACGACCCAATAGCTGCATGATACCTCACCATGAAGAAACTGCCTCTTCAATGGGCATATTTCTCAGAATTCTATAAATAGGAGATTGAGTGCACTTGAAACAAAAACTGAAACCATCATCTCGCGAAGCTATCTTTCTAAGAATCAACGTATCTTAAGCTCTCTCGTTTCAGTCACTCAATCTACCAAGCAGCAAGTCAGCTACCTTTTGATATTCTGAAGTTCCAAGAGTTTGCTGCATTTGATCGCTGAAGAAAACCTTATTTCTTAAAGTAGATTGTTTAGGAATTGCTTAGGCAGATGTTATTTCTACTAAGTATTTGTACTCTCTACAAAAGGAGAAAGGATCCTGTGTGGGTCAAGGAACCTGTGTGGAGATCCTGTGTGGGTCGAATAGTTGGTCACTGTGCAGCTACCTGTGTGGATAGAGCTGACAGTTTTTTTAGAGTAGAGTTTGTGTTAGCTGAGTTTTTGTAAATCAAACTCTTTTTAACAAAGTTCTTCTTTAAAAAGGAGTAGAGAGGACGTAGAGTGATTACTCCACCCTCAAACCTCTATAAATCTGCTTGTCTATGTGTTTATTGTTCTTTTGTTATATCTATCTGTCTTATCCATCAAGCATCCTGCATAAAAGGATTTATTCGAAAAACACATAACTTCCGTTGTGCATTTAAAACTCTCTCAAGTCCTGAGGTAACTGCTCAAGCAGTAACCCATCCAGTGCAGTAAGCTCTCTAAGCTACCTGCTCCTCAAAGGACTTACATTTTTGGAGGAAAAGTTTGAAAATTTGATAAGGTTAATTCACTTCTCCCCCCTCTTATTCTTATACCACTTGGGACCAACAAGTTATTCACTAAAAATGTTATGAAATCTGTACATAAAAATTATACTATTACAATATAAAGATTATATCATTAAAATATAATGGTTTTAGCTATATTTCATGAATTTATATGGTGAAAAAAGTATAAGTTATTCAGTGAAAAAGTTATGAAATCTGTACATAAAAGTTATACTATTACAATATACAATATAAATGTTATATTAGTACAACATAAAGGATATGAAATAAATTTAAAAAAGAAAAAAAAAGTTGGGCGCGAATCCGAATTAAATTGAACCCAACCCGACCCATACGCCCAATTATATGTATCATGATCCATGCACTTGGTGTATATAAACACTACCCATAATTGTATTATTAATTTACGTGATGTAATTATATTCATCATACTATATTTCAATGTATAGATCATAAGGTATTGTAATTAGTACTTATTAAACTAAAATTCCTATTAAATTATTCCAAAGGAATAAAACATATTTTCGATGATATTAGTTTCATTTCCAATTTTTATTCCTCGTTGGGGCATGGAAAATAATCTTGAAAATGACTGCAAATTATGTTGAACACTTCTTTCTCCCTCTATCTTTGTGTGTGAATTCATTAGCCACCATAAAAAGAGAAAATCAACTTGAGAGGAAATACCCAACCCAGTTGCTTTCTCAAATTTAGATTGGCCCATTTTGAGATTGCTTCTGTCATTTTGCACTATCAAATCTTAAAAGTGATGGCGACACTCAATCAATGCATTCCCATATGTGGTCAACAAAGGTAAGTTTAACTTAGCCGTAATTGCAAAAACTAATAATAATAAATAAATAAATAATTCATGATTTTTTCAAAAATTGTATGATAATTCTCAGTTTTCTAATTTTGAAAAAAAAACATAATTTTTATTTGTTGTTGCTTAAACTATATTTATATTGACGGTGATTGGATTTTATATATTCGATAAAGATGTCATATCATATATCACGTCGGATGTCACATAATTCCCAAAAAAATGTATTTGAAAGTGAAATTGCAAAATAAATCACTATCTTTTCAAACAATGCAATATCTTAAACAAAGTTTCTCTTGAAATGAAATAGAGTGGATTAGAGGGATTACTCCATCCCTAAACCATTATATATTGTTTGTTTGTTCAACTATCTTTTATATATCTTATATATGTTGTCGCATTCTCACACTTTAGCAGCATAGACTTAACTTATAAAAACCTAATGTTTAAAATTCAATAGGCTCTAGTTCGGGTCCCTAGCACCTAAGATGCTTTTTCGGAGTCTGGTGGTGCCCGGACCCCATATCTAAATTAAATAAATTTTTTATTATTTTAGTTATTTTTCTTAATTTTTTTTCTTTAAAAAATATTTCTGAAAGTCTTATATATTATCTTATTTTTTAGTTTATGTTGGAGGGCAAATTAAAACATAATATCTCATTTGAATTATATTTATATATGACTTATTCAATGATTATATTTTTATTTTTTACTCATATTTTTATTTTAATTTTCCTACCTGTTGCACCAAAATTTGTATAGAACAAATTTGGGTCAAACACCAAATAAATTGAATCGAATAAGATAAAATAGATTGAAAATAGGTGAAAATTCGAATAAAATGAATTAAATTTGTGCTCGGAATATCTGCTTGGTTAATCTTGGCCAGAGTATAAAATGAATTAAATTTGTGCTTGGCAAATCTGTTTGGTTAATCCTGGCCAGAGTCAGGACGAAATGTATTGATAATTTAGAGAGAAAATCACTCTATATTGCTTGAATATAATAAAGTTAGAATACTTTAAATGGTAATTTAGGTCATATTTATAGACTTTATTTAAAATATAAAACTTGGGGAGCAAGGGTCGAATCCCTTGATTTTAGGGATCTAAATAAGTAAAATACAAGTTCATTCCTATCTAAATCAGATATGATTTGATTTTTGATTTGTTTCTTTCTTTAAATGTCTTAGACTTGAAAACTTATATTTGAAATAGACTTTTAAGACAGTTGGGGTCTTCTCGGATGAGATTTGAAGTATTCTCTAATCATCTGGATTTCTTATGCTTTTATGTCTGCCTTAGATGGTTTACGTGAATCGTTAATCTCTAGTGGATTTTGATCTCAGGTTGGCTCAATTACGTTGCAGGGCATTGATTCGATCCTTAGGAAATCCACATTGGCCGACTAACTCAGGTTGGCACTTAGCTCAATCAAACTAGGTGATTGGCCGAGCTAAGCTCAAATCGAGAGGGGTCCATCACTATCTATATCTAATTAAATAATAATGATAATAATTTGATAGAAGCTTATAATATATTGAGAACACTACTATATTGCTAAAAAAATTATTTATTGCCTAGGACTAGTATGGTTGCCTAGGGTTGAATAGTTTTGTCTAGCGTTGCCTATGACCACCTAGCGTCTAAGGTGGTCGAATAGACATCCAACTTGACTGATTAGTGTGAAAATTGCGTGAAATTCATGTGCATATTCGTATTATTTTTGTAGGATTTTATGCATATTTTTACACTAATTTAACTAATTGTGCTTAATTGTCGAAATAGGTTGTGTTTGCTATTTTTGTAGGTAAAAGTGAGATTTTTTTAGCAAATGCACGTCGATTATTTTTATCAAGGTTGAGCGAAGAAAATATGAAAATGGAAGAAATTAAATTAGGTAAAAAGGTCATCTCCTTTAATTATATGTTTAAATCGTTTCTTTTTGCATTTTAGAGTTAATAATATTTAGTAAATAATTTCACGTCTTTAAGTTGATTTGTCTAAATAAAATTAGATTGTCATCATTGTGGGCAGTATTTAGTAGGCTTTAGTCTCATTTTCTGTGGATCGATCGAATTGCTTGCTTTTATTCCAACACTGTGTTGTACAGTACTTGTGATTTAATTAAGCTACTTAAATAATTAGTGATCAATCATCAACGAAAAAAAATAAATATAATGTAGGTGTTTTATAATTTGTCTAAATGTCATTCATTACACATCATCAATCTTTGGTGAATTCTTTGTAAAATTATAGTATACTATGCCTTGAATCTGATTATACTTGATAAAATCTCTGTTTGTAAATAGTACTCCAAATAGTTGTGAAATTTTACAAATAATTAAAAATGTTCTAATTCAGTTTACCAATGTTGAACCTCGTTATTGAAATTAGAAATTAAGTAAAATATAGGGGTGAGTTGCTAAAATCTTTGTTGGGATGAGCAAAACCACTAAATAAAGAAAGCAAAACAATAAATTTTACACAAGAATTCTTATGAAACTAGTGTATGGATCTAGATCGATTCGATCTAACACGTGTCTCCACGTGTCGATATATACTTCCACACAATCTAGAGAGGACACTCACAAACTTATATCTTTTAGTTATAATTTTCATATGTTTATATTATAACATTCATATTTTTATATTTTTTAGAGAGATATTAAACCTTTTATATATTTTAGTTATATAAATATATATTTTAGTTATGTTAGTTGTAAAAAAAACTGACTCTATATTTCAAATTAAATTATATTGACAGAGCAAATTGCATTGCCACTCTCTGGCTAATTTTGCTGCTGCTTCTCCATTTTATTTAGATGGGAACTTTATATGGACTTTCCATTAGGGTTTGCAACTGCTTTTTATATCATCTTATTTTCTCATGAATAACGCTTTTTTCTTTTTTTTTTTGGTAATGAAAATTTAATAAAATAACCTTTTCAAACCAGAAAAAGAGATTATGATCTTGCGTAATGTAAATAGGCTATAATCATTTCTTTTGAGTTCAATGAGAAGAAAAATGAGTACAAATTTATGATCTGCCTTGTTTTTTTAAAGTTTTAGATTCTCAGTTACCACGACTATAGCCATGAAACTCAAGTTATTGATCAATTATGAACCTGAAATTTAGTTTTATATAACTTGATTTTTTATTTTAGAGATTGTTTTTCATCTATATATTTAATTAATTTGCATTAATCTCAGTTGTTTATTTTGAGATAATGATTAATACGTATTTAATTGTTTCCCTAAAATTTATTGACCAATCATCTCCAAAGGAATAAATTAATACCAACATTAATCTTAACTTAGATTTAACCAAAGTAATTCGATCAATTATATCGTTTTAGTAATAATCAATCACGTGGGCCCCAAAAAACATCAATCCTCCACAATAAATTGTCCCACGATACTTTGAATTCGTAGGACTAATTTGCATCTCTCTCTCTCTCTCCCCTCCTTCAGTCCTCAAACTTGTGATATTGGAATCTTTAAGGTAAGCTCCCATTTTCTTTTCTTGGAGTTATATATATATATATATATATATCGAATATCTGGTTTTGGGTTTAAAAAGGGGCACAAAATATTTGAAGAAGAAGATAGAGAAAGCATGGTGATGATGGGGCTGGAGAGGTTGGTGACAAGCTTGAAGTCGAAGCTGATGAAATCCATTAAACTCAAGAAATCTTACGACAAGATTGACAAGAGTGAAAGCATGAGGATCGAAATTAGAAGCAGAAAAGCCAAAAAAATCATCCAAGACACTCTCAAAATTGCTGATTCTCCCAACACCAGAAGCTACACCTTCTGATATATTTATATATATGTATGTATGTACCTGTGTGTGTGTATATATATATGCCTCTCTCTCTCTCTCTCTCTGAGGATTTGTACGTTTGTCAAATTCTTGTACCTGCAATGGGATTTGATTGTCATAATTGCTATATATCATTTCTCTTCTCTCTTAATTCATTCATCGCTGATAGCATGACCAAAACATCTATCACCTCATGATTTTGTGAATTTATTAATTGGATTCCATAGTTATAAAATTATAATTAAATTCTTCAACTAAAAAAAAAAAACTATTTTTGACCGAATTTTATGGATAATTTGCTTTGAAACATCCATTTTTATATATGTCATGTGTTATATTTGCGTAAGTTATGTTTGATGGGGATCATATATCAAAATTTTGATCGCTAAATGGATTTGATTGTAACTTTTACTAAGCTTGGATCATAATAGTAATTTCATCAAATTAACCTTAATTGATTGTTAGTAAATTATCGTAAATTAATTCCAACATAAAAGGCATGTCTGTCAAATTATTGGAAATTTGACAACCTTATTAAGTGCAATAGAAATATCATAAAAAAATAGATTTAAGATTTATATTAAAAGGATTAATGCAATATATAAAATATTATTATTGAAGCACGAGAGGACAAATTGAGTCATGTATATCTGAGATGTGTGGTGTGTATTTGTTGGGAAAACACATGTATATAACTGGCTACAATAAAATTCGAAATAAAAGGAAAATATTATTCCACCCATCCTGAGTAATTCTTAATATGTTTATTGATAACGTCTAATTATTTCATCTTTTAATTATATAAAAATGAAATTTATATATGATGATATTTGACATATCAATGGACATATATTAATGTGTCCAAGTGGGTAGGGCAACAAGACTGATAAGAAAAAAAGGTTAAATTTCAATTTTGGTTTAAGACATTTTTCATTTTTTAATATTCAATTATTTGTATTCTAATTTTGGTTTTATATGTTTTAACTTTTTCTAATTTCAGTTATTTTTTATCAAAATTTTTAAAATTATTGATGTGGTTGCTGGAATTTGGATGTCACGTCAGATTTTTCGACAACTACATCAGTAATTTTGAAAATTCTGATCACAAAGAACTGAAATTGAGAAAAAAAAAATAAACTATAAAAAATCAAAATTAAAAACAGATACATGAAAAATATCTTATGTACATAATCACAATTAAAATTATCCCTAACATAAAATTAGATGCGTATATTTATAATGCCATTAAAGGTGTGTATATTAATTCATATCATTGAATTGAAATGTTTTGTCTCGATGATCCAACACTACAAGAAAATTCACCGATAGTGACGGAAAAATCCGTCACTAAAATTAAAAATTCTGTCACTAATCAGGGTTTGTGAAGGATTTGATCAGGGTTTGTGACGGATTTGTGACGGAAAAATTCTGTCAAAAGGAGTTTTGTCACAAAATTTTAGTGACGGATATTATTCTGTCACTAGTTAAAACCATAGTATTGACATGGTGGAAGGGTAGTGACGGAATTGAAGGAGCTTTGTCACTAAAATTATTATTCTGTCACTAGTTAAAACCATAGTATTGACATGGTGGAAGGGTAGTGACGGAATTGAAGGAGCTTTATCACAAAATTTTAGTGACGGATATTATTCTGTATTGACATGGTGGAAGGGTAGTGACGGATTATGCATTGTTTTCTACAAAATTTTGACATGGTGGAAGGGTAGTGACGGAATTGAAGGAGCTTTATCACAAAATTTTAGTGACGGATATTATTCTGTATTGACATGGTGGAAGGGTAGTGACGGAATTGAAGGAGCTTTATCACAAAATTTTAGTGACGGATATTATTCTGTATTGACATGGTGGAAGGGTAGTGACGGATTATGCATTGTTTTCTACAAAATTTTGACATGGTGGAAGGGTAGTGACGGAATTGAAGGAGCTTTATCACAAAATTTTAGTGACGGATATTATTCTGTATTGACATGGTGGAAGGGTAGTGACGGATTATGCATTGTTTTCTACAAAATTTTAGTGACGGATATTATTCTGTATTGACATGGTGGAATGCATTGTTTTCTACAAAATTTTAGTGACGGATATTATTCTGTATTGACATGGTGGAATGCATTGTTTTCTACAAAATTTTAGTGACGGATATTATTCTGTATTGACATGGTGGAATGCATTGTTTTCTACAAAATTTTACAAAATTTTAGTGACGGATATTATTCTGTATTGACATGGTGGAATGCATTGTTTTCTACAAAATTGTTTTCTACAAAATTTTAGTGACGGATATTATTCTGTATTGACATGGTGGAATGCATTGTTTTCTACAAAATTTTAGTGACGGATATTATTCTGTATTGACATGGTGGAAGGGTAGTGACGGATTATGCATTGTTTGGGATTCGAGCTCAAGACCTATTGTGGGAGGTTAACCACTAGACCATTATACTTTATGTAATAAAGTTCTACATTTATTTATTTTATAAGTATTTTTAATATTTCCACTATAGTGACGGAATTTTCCGTCACTACATAATTGTGACGGAAAATTTCGTCACAAAGACAAATATCCGAATTTATAATTTTTTTTAAATAGAAATTTATATAGTGACGGATAAAATCCGTCACTATTTTGTAACAGAATAATCCGTCACTACGTATTTGTGACGGAAAATTCCGTCACAAAGACAAATATCCAAATTTTTAATTTTTTTTAAATAGGAATTTATGTAGTGACGGATTATTCCGTCACTACGTATTTGTGACGGAAAATTCCGTCACAAAGACAAATATCCAAATTTTTAATTTTTTTTAAATAGGAAATTATGTAGTGACGGATTATTTCGTCACAAAATAGTGACGGATTTAAATCCATCACTATTTTGTGACGGAATAATCCGTCACTACATAATTGTGACGGAAAATTCCGTCAGAAAGATAAATATCCAAATTTATAATTTTTTTAAAATAGGAATTCATTTGTGACGGATTATTCCGTCACAAATCGGTCACAAAAATTTTTCCGTCACTATTCTGTAATAAATTTTTGACGGAAAAATTCCGTCACTAAAATCCGTCACAGTCGGTGAATTTTCTTGTAGTGCAAAATACTAAATTAAGAAAGACTAAATCCAAAATCATTACCCTTCTTCCTCGAAATATTTTTGCCTCTATTATTACCTTTCATATTAATTAAGTAGCAATAGTATTTTATATTAGACGTCTTTTCTTTTTTCCACCCTATATGTTGTATTTCATTTGTTCGTCTATAAAATACTACAAGAAATAAAAAGTTATACAACATTATCCGATGATACTTTCGTGTAAATAAGAATGGATTACCTTTATGCATGTATGACAAATAATACCCATGTATTACAACTTACAACTCCTAGAAAGTTCTACTTTATGGGACGTATCTAAAATGCAACATATGTTACATTTGAAAAAAATAAATTGATTTAAAAAAATCAAAATTTTCTTTTTTTGATTTGATGATTTTTTCTACATCACATGTTGTGTGTATATCTAAAATATGAATGAATGTATATTGAAATATAAATAAATTTATAAATATAAAAAAAATCATATAAATTGAGTTTTATCTTATCGTAATTACCTGAGGCAGGTTAAAGCTTAGACGATTGTTGTATTGATTGAAGTGATATTATATATCAATAGATTAATTAAAGTAGCAATTAATTCCTTTTGAGAAGTTACTCAGAATAAGAGCAGAAAAAGGCAAGCAGAAAAAGAGAAGAAGGAATGGATACACACACTTCCACGACAGTACCCATAACCGATCCAAAATTAGTTTGATGATATAGAAATATAACTGAATGATGTAATAATAAAGCGTTATATATGACAAGGAAAAAAGGGCAAAATCAATAAAGAATAAATTTATGTGGATTGGATCTAGTAAAGAGCAAAGACGAAATAGAAAGGGACAATTCATAAAGGAGGACAAAATGTAAAGAAAGGATGAGACCATTTTAATTTATTATTTAAAAGTGAGGGGTAAATTGGGAAAATCAGCATCAGCATCAGCATCACGAGCAGGTTGCAGTGCACCACCGTACGGTCATCGCAACTACTAATTAATTCAGTTGACGGTGATCTAACTTTTTATTGTAAAGAATTATACTAAATTTTATGTCAGCATAACATGTTGATAAAGTACAAGATATAATATGAAAAACTATAGATTCGAAATTCCATGAAGATGAACTAAAGATATAACCTTTTTCATGAGGATTTGAGATACAAACTCTAGGAAAAATAAGTTATTTATATGATATTTGATGCAAATATGGAAATTCTCCATTATAAATTAGTAAAATGACGTAAGAGAATTGGATAGTAGGTTAAGAGTTAGAGAAGTAAATTTTAAAGAGTAAGTTATTATATATTGAAGTGTCAATAATTTGGAGGAGAAGTTCTCCATTTCAACTATTTATATCTATTTTATAAGATATGGATAAAAAAGATAATATTTTTCTAATATAAAAGTTCTAATTACATAAGACATCCAGATCTAATGAGTCCAGGTATTAATTATATGGAACAAGTTGTTGAAACATATTTAATGTTCAAAGATAAAGAGAGGAGCGGCCGTCGATAAGATTTGAAACGAGTTTAACTTTTTAAATTCGAATACAGATTTTCTATTATAATACTTTTCCGAAAGTGGAACGGTGAGACAGAGAGAACACTTTGCATTGTAATAATGTATAGGGTTTGAAGTCCAAACTCAAACATTTTTGGTAATTTTATTATTTTTGCTATCTTTTTATTGTTTTCTTTTGAGCTTTTATTTCATTTTGTGTTTGTTTAAGCATCTTTAAATAAGAATCTTGTCATTTTGAGATGGATTACATTACATTTTAAATTAACAATACCTCTCTTTATCTCTGTAGAAAGAGCGTTTGTCTTCTATTTTTTACATTTCATGTCAATTAATTTTTTATGGGAGGCCTTGTTTGTGTAGCACGATTCACATAGTAATAATTTCAAGGAATCAAAGTGTTGTTTCCACATTAGTCGGTATGAAGATTGAATTAAAAACTATATGTTATATACCCCTGGGTCCAAAATACTAGTGGCCAGTACTTGTCTATTGTATGTTATTATACCAAAAAAATGCAAAATATTTGGAGGAAGGGAGGGTGGGGAGGTGATGTAGGCCGACATGCACACTATTGTTTGATGCAATCTATGAGCTTTTTGACGTGGAAATCTTTATTCTACTTGGACGGACAGAATTGAGAAAAGGAACATATTTCACGATTCATTATATTCAATCTTCATTAACTGATTAATATTTCCAACATTCTAAACATTTAAATGTAGCCACCATGCTCAAGCCAAGGCAATAAAAACCAACAAGAAATTCCAAAGGCAATTAAATACAATTCGAAACAGATCGATTTAAAAATTACTTGGATGAGCTAACGGGAGTGAAGGTAAAGCATTTGGAGCTCCTTACAATGAACACATGTCCAAGGTAATAATGGGGGATCGAGGCAGTATGAATGTACGCATTGGATCTGGCACAAATGACACTTAATAAGAAGATCCTCAGGTTCTCTACTTGAGCATCGAGTACAAACTGGTGTTGATAGCTGAAACAATGAAATGCTCGAGTTAGAAATAGAATGAGAGAAAGAGCAGACGACAAATCAGAACCGAAAAGGGATCGAATAATTTCTTACACTGGTGCGACGACTGTATGGTTCATCAGTAAGAACATAGAGATTCATTTTGGAACTGTCGTTCGGAATAGATTGAGAATATATTTTCTGATCTGAAGAAGCAGCATCCTCCATTTTAGTGATGCATATGAAACTAGCTTTGCAAAGAGGGCATGTTGAAGGCTTTCTTCTTGAAGCCTGATGGATTTCATACCAGTGAGCAATACATCTAGCAAATAGATACTACTATAATGCACTACTTGTTATGCACAAAAGATTTTGTTCTCCAAGAAACTAAGCTTTGGTTAATATGATATGTAATAGGACATCATACTCAAACTCTAGTGCATAAGATAAACAGCAAATAGGAGAGAGAAAAACAAAAATACAATTGAAATACGCATGCGCACCATATGATCAGCCCAGTCCTGGATGCATGAGAAGCAAAATCGGTGACCACACGGAAGTACTCCCCTGGTGGAACTGAAATCCGTCCAGCATATAACACATGATAACTCATTTGATGCAGGGAGTTTCTCAACAGGATCAACTTGAGATGAATCCATGAGATCAGCTTCATGAAGTTCATCTGAAGTTGGGAAAGACGAGGCACCATGAGCACATGAATTCTGATTTTCATCACTTACATGCACAATCTCTTCAATATCATCATAAGCATCAGTATTATCTTGATCAATCATGCATGTTATATCAGATGCACGCCTATCAGATGAAGGTTGGTGCATTTCAACATCTGACCTATCAAACAGAACTCCACTGCTTTTATTCTGGGGTACCATTTGTACCTCCTCACATTCTTCCCCCACATTTGACGTTAATAACCAATCCTTAATGGTTGTATGCTTTTTTACCAGCCTACGACCCTTGGACTTGGGCTCTGAGGGAATCGAGTTCTTTCTTTTCTGTCTGCCAGAACATGCAGGCAGAGATGTGGTTGCTTCCTCAAGCTGTTGAAGGAGAAGACCGTGAAACCGCATAACAAAGCTCAAAATCACATGAAAAGGTTTGAGTACATTGACTTAATGAAAGCACATCAACGATTTGTAAGACAATGAAACTAATGAGCCTTGGATGAG
This sequence comes from Scutellaria barbata, assembly GCA_028654395.1. Lineage (NCBI taxonomy): Eukaryota > Viridiplantae > Streptophyta > Magnoliopsida > Lamiales > Lamiaceae > Scutellaria > Scutellaria barbata. The sequence goes on from CM053650.1 coordinate 17,525,881, forward strand.
AGTGACATAGGAGAGGGTGATTTAATTAAGCAACAAACATAACCAATTTCATAAGATCTGAAACTGCATTTGGGACTATATATTTTAAATCCATACAACAAAATCATTTAACTTTTTTTTTGGGGGTGGGGGAGGGGGGGAAGGAGGGGTTGATAATGTCATTTTATGTAGGATTTGGATTCTTGAACAAGGTTTTCTTTGAGTATTTTTAAGGAATTTGAATCCATCTCAAATAAAACCCTCTGAATTTCCTCAAATCTTCTACAATCTAAATCCTTCCACCAGACCAAACACAACTACAAAAAAGACAATACTATAGATAATACTCACCTGGAAACTATATTGAAGGAGATTATCAAGTACATTTGTAATAAACGTGATTGAACATGGTGGCTGAATAAGTAGAATCAAATTCAATTTTTACATAAGGTAGAGGTATAGAGTCTGAAAGGATGAAAACCTTATGTCTGAACAGGAATTACTATGTTTTCTATTACTGGAGAACACACAAATACACTCTATTCCAGCCTTCCAGGTCTTCAGATCAGAGTCAGTGAAGTTACTAGCAATATAAATCCAACAATACAAAGTTAAATTCTATTTACATATGTTCTAAACTAGAAGTTTCTAAAGATGGATTGAGAACTTATCAACATTATTCAATACCTCAATAATTCTTGGCCCTGATGGGTTTTCAAGGCAATTTCTGCTGCTACTAGGACAATCCTTCCTTGAATTTCTGCTGATTGTTTTCCCAGTTGGTTTACTAGAGTAATGATTGCTCTGCCCTGGCTGAGGAGAAAGAAAGTGAAATACACGAGGCCGAAAAGTCACAACTTAGGTCATTCGTAATATAATCTCCTCAAGCAGAATACAAGCATCACAGAATACAGAACTAATTCAAACTTCACAGGGAGCATCAAAATCATGCTACATAATCATTTTTCCAGTGAAATCATATAGGGCAGCAACAAGCAATTGAATAATAATCCATGAGGATATTGGTCATGAGCACATTTGTAATTGATTAAAGAAAAAAACCTAGCAGAAAGAAAGTGCACTAAAAGGGTGGACATCAATAGGACAATAAGACCTTGCATGTGAGACTTTGGCTCATAGTGATAGCTTTGCTTCGTTCCTTACAAATTTTTAACCTAATAGTAAACACCAAATAAAGAAAATCACCCTAAAACTACAAATTAACCTAATAGTAAACACCAAATAAAGAAAATCACCCTAAAACTACAAATTAACTATAATAAAGCACGCACCAATTTAGACAAATTACAGAGAATTCTATGTGGTGTCCAAAAGAAAATAAATTAAAATTGGATATCAACCTTATCAAAAAGGATAGAATCCATCCAAACAGCATTATTTGCATCTTCACATTCAGTATCCACCCCAGGTTCTTTTGCTTTCCTCTTAGATTGCGCCTTTGCCTGGTTAATCCCCAACATGACATCCAACACGAGTGGTCCCATTTCTTCGCCACTACAAAATCAGTAACAGAAAATATGACCCAATAAGCGTCAAAAGATTGTTAAGTCGTACCAACAAAATCAGTCATTGTTACCAAGAAATCTAAGAGTTACTGACAAAGCATCATTAGCAAATTTCATTTTATTTTTTAATCTGAAGCAGTCTCTCCATCAATAACATACGACTCCAAAAAAAACACAGAAAAGGAGATTTTTTTTTGTCTGATATTGGCCAAATTTTCAAATGCTGAATGCAGAAAAATAAACCTTTTCCCCAGAACTATAAAATGAAAGGAAGAAGCATAACTAAAAATTGCAACACAAATTTCATAACATTATTCATCCCAGGACAAAGAATAAAGCTCTGAGTCACATTTTTTTGGAAGCCATAAGTAATATTGTAGCATAATATATTGCCATGTAAATATATACTGAAAACTAAAAACCAATGAGTTCGGATAAGCTGGATTTTACATGACTCGTTGAGATTTACGCCATTTCCATATCAAATGCAACAGAATATGCAAAGTAGAGGGGATTGCCAAAGGATGGTAGCAGATTAACATTAGAATGTGGATGGAAGACTTTTTATGTGCAGTTAATATGGTCAAATTTATGCATTAGCAGGCTAGCAGCTATCACCTTGCTAGTAGTATAATACCATTTGCTTAAGTCAAAAGATTAATACCAAAACCCTTACTCAAAAAGAGGAAGTAAGCAATTTGTTCACGATATCAAAACATAGTATGAACAAAGTTTGTAAAACATGTTTCAAAACTTTTCAAAATCTTAGACGGAACAAAAGGTTTTCAGCCCCTAACCATGTCCTTATTCCACAGGTTGCAAACATACACGATATGATTTAGTAAAAAAAAAAAAAAAGAAGAAGAAGAAAAAGAATCACAAAACACAAAATGTTCACCAGAAATACAGTCGAATACTCCAATATAATCATCAACCACTCCAATTAAAATTGAAATAATTGTCAATAATAATGTGAATCACTTCCTCCAAGTAGAACAAGCACAACAACATTTCTCTTAAAACTGCCACATAGAACACAAGTAATACAACTGGATCAAAACTCTAGAACACAGAGAATCAATTCAAAAACCTGACTTCACAGCTCATCATACCTCTTTAAGGTGTATGGTTCTTCTGGAACGCGCTTTCCTCTCTTTACGCATTCCTCAATCCAACAATGGTTAACTATTGGTATATTCAACTTCTTCGCAAGCTCATACTTTATTCCTTCAAATTTCCAACATACCTAAGAAACAAAATCAATCAATCTGCTAAGAAAGAAGAACCACATCGAAATTCAACAGATAAAATATTCACCAATCATACTCCGAACAAATTTACACACACAACTACTAATTCAAACCCCTACCAGATGCGTCACAGACTGATTCATACTTCCAATGTAACTAGCACCAGTTCTTGATATCAATTTGATTAGATTGAATCTCTCAGAGCCGTGATATCCACTCACTGTAGCTACAACCGATTCCATTTCTTCCACAGGGAAAAATACAGATTCTGTAGAAAATAGAAAAGCTATATAATCAAAAATCAACACCAAATTAATGAGCAAATACAGAATTAATCAGAAAATATCGGATTGAAATAGAGAGATTGAAGGAAACCTAGCCCCGACAGAAAATCTGCAGACATTTAGGAACAATATTGAGTAAATAATTGTGGTTTATCGGCAGAGATTCAGGTGGAATTTACCTAGGTGGTATTGTTGAAGCCGATCGTCTGCCATAGTAGGTACGCTTGGGAGAAATTGAAGTAGTGGCGGGAAAATGAAAATTTGGAACTTTTGAGTGGTGATTTTGTTTTAGGGTTATATATTTTTAAAGTGCTTAAATTATTATATGAAATGTATATTTAAATTAATTATAATTAGTTATATTTTCTTATTTATTATATATTCATTTAATGGCGTTAATTTATTTTTTTTAGATTTATGATTTGATTGAATTTAATAGTCATTTCAAATATCATACTCTAGATGTTCAATACCTTGTTATAAGTTTTTAAAAGTGTTTGATAGATGTTTTTAGATATATATATTATCTTATTTCAAAATCAAATTAGAAGCTTATAAATTAACTTTTCTTTATAAAATAGATATTTCTTTTTAGACAATATTTTATTTTCACAAACTCCTTTGAATTTTGTCATTTTGATTTAAAAACTATCATTACTAATATTTTAAAAGTTAAATTACCTTAGTTTATCAGATAAAATGAGTCTAATAAGGTCAGCTTGTAGATCTAATTTTGTTAGATAGATTAATTCATAATTTATTAACCACAAAATAAATATTGACATATGATTCATATTTAACATATAATATTGATTGAGATTGGACCGAAAATAAAATAATTATTAAAGTTTGAAATTTTTAAAAGAAAACTTGAGTTCAATACATTGTTATCTACCCATCATGGGGCACATTAATATGCGTTCATCGTTGATGTGTCAAATACCTATCAACTTGTTGTGATCATATAATTAGGGGATGAGATCATTGCACGTCTTCATCAATGAACATATTAAAAGTTGTCAACAATGAGCATTTTATCATTTTTCTTAGTCGTAAAAGGCAGGACATACCATTTCTAATGTTAAAAACTAATTAACTTGAAATATAAGTGTAAAAATGAATACAAGTCCATTTAAAATAAAATAAATTCAAATTTATAATGATCGGTTGGATCATTGGAGATTTGATGTATTTGATTTTATTCAAAATTATGATTTTTTGATTAAAAAAAAAGTGAATTCATGCTCCACCCAAATAATTCAAAAGGAATTCAAAATAAACGTTATTTTCATTTCAAAATATCAATTCAAACATAAATAATTTATTATTATTATGAATTCAAGTTATTTCTCGAATCTCTCGATTCAAGCCCGCTCTAAAATTTTATTGCATAAAAAAATATGACATTTTGCTAAAATCTATAATTTAGTTAATCGGGACCTTTAAAGACAATTCAAATACAAGCTTTTAAATAATTGAAATTCAAAGCATGTCACTATTTGCTTGTAATTTCTTTGGGTAATGTGGATCATTTGCATCGGCAAACTCAACCAAATGAATCGCCCACAAAATGGACTAATTGGAATCAATTTTGTATGTTTTATCACTTTTAAAAATTTAAATAATTTATGTTTGAAAAAACTTAAAATATTTTAATTTAATTAATAACATTAAAATTAAATTATAAACAACTTAAAATACATTATTAAATTAATAGATTGGGCTATGTTTGTATTGCACTTAAATGACTTTTGTAAGTTTGAATTCAGTTTTTGTTAGGATTTTGTAAGTATATATTTTGAAAATTTTGTGTTTGTTTAGTGTTGGACCATCCGACTCGAGTTAGATCCGATTACTGAACATGACCGGTCTACAGAGGTTACCCGAAGATTGATTCAGAACTCATTAAGCTTATCCATGTGATCCGGCCAAGATGCTTGTCCTGGACGACTTCAGGACGACCTGGCCAGAACCACTTTCTTGACGTGTCTGAAGGGTCATGGCCGAGCAGGACAGGTTATGGCCGAGCAGGATGTTTCCAACCTTCAGAAGATCGTGGGGAATTAAACAGGGGAGTAGTGGGCATAATCCCCACTATTCGAGCTATTCTCTTACATAAAATTTATCAGAGTTTTTCACACGGGCGTGCAAGAAGAAATGGTAAGAGACATTTCATACACAGAAAAAGGATGTAGGAGACGAATATAAGAAGAATGAGGTAGGAGACGAGCAGAAGATATTACATATCAACAATCGGTTTTAACCGATTGAACAAAATATTCACAGCGGAAAATATTATCAGGATCTCACATCCCAAATACACATCACATAACCACAAAACGTGAATTTCTTAAAACATTGTTTGAAAATGTTTGAGAAACATCATCTTAAAATTACAGATCCAAAATATAGCACATTCTCTCTCCTTCTAGGATTCATCATGCTCATCATCTCCTGTAACGTGAATTACAGAATAGGGGTGAGTATGTGGAATACACTCGTGGGGATAAAATCCGCATCTTAACATTCGACAGATATTTAAATCAGAAATACGTATAATCATCACGGAACACAGCACGAAATATGCACAATAGATATTAGAAATGGTAAGGGACGAATAGGTGCGGGTATTTTCCGTCTTATCCTATATAAACGGTCTCATTACCGTTGTTACATTTCAAGGACCACCAAACCTTCTAGAGTAGTAGAAAGAGGGTAAGAGACGAATGCATGTGTAAGAGGTGGACTGCAGCCCGTTCACAGTAATAAGTATGGCACAGCAAATATAATCACAACATTTAGTATTCTTCAATCATGCTTGGAATAGGGAAAACTGTAAACAAATAAAGAATTAGAAATTACCCCCACCTTGTTAGGTAGTTACCACGTGAGTAGCAAGTATCAAAGATCATGTATCCCAAGACTTCAATCCAACAGGTAGCCTATAAAATTTACAGTGTTTCTTAGATCTTTATTAAATATAATTAAAGATTTAAATGATATCGGATCAGATACTATCGATCGAGATGAGACGGATCGGAACGAAAGACTTAATGATTGAGGTTAAAGAAATAAGAGGAAAAGATCAATTTATACGGCTGAGGTGAAAGAGAATGAATTTTGGATCAAAACAAAAAAAATGAGCTCGATCGGAGTTGAAACGAGCTCAAACGGAGCGTTTTAAGATTGAGGGGTATTTTGGTGATTTGGTCAAAGGGTTGACTTTGACCGAAACCCACGATCCCCGATCAATGATATCTCGTTGGTGACGACTCGATGATAAAGTACGATGAAAAGAAAACGAGATTCGGATCAAAAATCGAATCGAAAATACGGCGTCGTGCGCGTACCCGGCACCGGGTGAAAAAACCAACAGCCTCAGCAGCATCTCTCGACAGCAGTGCGGCATCCTCGGCAGCGGTCGAGTTTTCTCGATAGCCTCGGCTAGGCTCGCGCCTAGGCCACCCGGCTTCTACCCTGCTCGACCAGCCCACTTCCCAGCGCCACCAGCTGCGGCGGTGCCGCCCTGTGCCATCTCCACTTCATTCGCCGGTGAGCCTGCATAACCGGCTACCACGTCCGGCCATCCCTCGCCGGATTCCGACATGAACAGTACCAGAAAAATAGCTGCAAACACCCTTCATCACACACGCATGCAAAACCAACCCCAACCTTACCAGCTCCGACCGACGACTCCTTCCCCGACTATCTGGGACACTGGTTGGCGACTTCCAGTCATCGGCAATCAAGGACAAAAATATCCGGATATATCCGGGTTATATTCCCGATATATCCGTAAAATCAACCGATGGATATCGATATGGGCTAAAAAAATAATCCGTTATAATATCCTCGATATATCCGGATATATCCGTGATATATCGAAGATATATCTTTATCGGTAAATAATACACCTAATCTGCAGTATATCTCTGATATATTCAGGATATATCGCCAATTTATCCCCGATATATCGGTGGACTAGTTTTTGTTGGTTTTTTTTTGTTTTTTTTATTTTAGTGGAAACACAGTTGGAAGAAGTAAAGAAATATATGAAAGTTATCTCCATGATTACGCTGAAAATTGGTTTAGTATCTTAAGTTGGTATCAATATTGTTTGACTCAAGATGATATGTCATCTTATACATTTGAACCTCAAGTTATTACTAGGTCATGTATTAATTGTCAATGGTAATTTGACATGTAAACCAATATGAGACAACATTTATATAATACTCCCTCCTCCGTCCTGGCTCAACTTGCCTACTTTGACCGGGTACGGAGATTAAGAAAACACAGTTGACTCAATTAAATATGCTTACTTTTTGTTTTTTTTGCATACTTTTTGCTTTTTTCAATTAAATATGCTTACTTTTTACTTTTTTCACTTTAATAAAATTGAAAAATAAGGATATTTTGGTAAAAAAAAAATTTGCCATTTTTGAGTTGGTAAGTTCGGCTGGGACAAACATAAATGGTAAGTAGAGAAGTTGAGATGAGACGGATGGAGTAGTTTATCTCTTAATGTTGGTTGTAAACATATCTTTTTGTTTGAAATTTAATTTCAATATATATTAATATTCATTATAATATTATGTAAAGTGCTAGATACATTTTTTAAAAAAAAATTTCAATTTTTTTATTTTTTTTCGAAATTATCGATATTTCCACCGATATCGATATATCCGTCGATATATCCGTAAAATTAAGGTACCGATATATCTACAAACACAAATAATTTTGTTCTTGCCGGCGACCACCAATAGAGCCCCCAACACACACACCCAGCACCCTTAAACACACACACATACATATACACTACATAAACTACATGCAACAGCCCCTTCCCAGCCCGTTTTTTGGCACCATCGCCGCCACCCACGGTGGCGCCGCCCCTCCAGCGGCTAGCCCATAGCCCCGGCAGCCCCTCCGACTCCTGCACTCGCAAGAAGAAGAGAGAGAGAGAGAGAGAAAATGTGGCAAGACGTTAGGGTTTAGGGTTTGGAGATCGTTTTTCACCGTTTTCCGACGAACGGAAAATCAGAATTAAATTCCGAAAGTTGTCTTAGATTCATCTCGTCGAGGGTTACGTTATGTGTGAAAATCAATCGAAATCGATGAGTTTAAAATTTTTCGGTGAAGTACGGCGGCGGCAAGGCGGCCCGCCGGAGACAGAAAAAAAAATGAAAGAGAAAGAGAGAGGGGAGAGAGATTGCTTTTCGAATCGTTCGAAGAAATAGTGAAAAATGAATCGAATGAGCGCATATTTATAGAAATTAGGAAGTTACTGTTCATGTAGGTTATGTTACTGTTCATATAGGCTAGGTTACTGTTCACGATAAAATGTCGGTTACTGTTTATCTAGATTCCATTCCTCGTTTTTTTGAAACTCCGTATTTTACCCTTTTCATCGCCATTTGAGCTACGGGTGTCCGATTGACCTCTAGTTCATTTCTATCTTCTCGTTTTTCCGTTATGCATCTAATGGTATAAAAATGTTCTATATTCCATGTTTATAAATTTTATTCATCTAAAACTGGTCGTTAAACACGTATTTGAAACGCACGTAATTAAATTAAACACTCAAGAATTAATACACATAAGATATTTCAATTAAGGATTTAATTATTTAATTAACCAATTATGCTTCGTTTTTGTCCTGGGCGCTACATCCCTTACCCTTAAAAGAATTTCATACTCGAAATTAAACGTGTACCTAGAAAAGTAAGTCGGGATACTTCTTCAGGATCTCGTCTTCTAGTTCCCAAGTCTCCTCTTCCTTTCCATAACGGCTCCATTGAATCTTTACTATAGCCATCTCTCAAAATTTCTTAATCGACGATATTTTCTATCCAAGATGGCTATCGGGACTTCTTCATAAGTCAGATCTTTCTCAAGTTCTATGTCTCTTTGTTCGATTATGTGGCTTGGATCGAATATATACTTCCGAAGCATAGATATGTGAAAGATGTGTACTCCAGCGAAGTCCGACGATAGAGCTAAACGGTGCACAATCTCTCCTACTCGATCTAAAATCTTGAATGGTCCCACGTATCTCGGTTTTAGCTTTCCCCTCTTCTCAAAACGATAAACTCCTTTAATGGGTGACACCTTGAGGAAAACTTTATCTCCCACTTCAAATTTAAACTCTCTCGGCCTTGTGTCTACATACGTTTTTTGTCGATCTAGGGCCACTCATATTCTTTTCCAAATTTTCTTTATTATCTTGACCGTTTGATCTACCAATTCGGGATCCAAAATCTTCTTTTCACCCACTTCATCCCAACAGATAGGTGAGCGATATTTTCTTCCATAAAGGTCTTCATTGGGCGCCATACCAATTTTCGATTGGTAGCTGTTGTTGTAGGCAAATTCCACCAAGCATAGGTGGTCTTTTCATCTTCCGGAAAAATCCAAAACACATGCCCTTAACATATCCTCCAAGATTTGTATGGTCATTTTCGATAGTCCGTCAGTTTGTGGGTGAAAGGCTGTACTAAAGGATAACTTGGTCCTTAACTAGTTTTGCAAACTTTGCCAAAATCTGGAGGTGAACCGAGGATCTCTATCCGATATGATAGAAACTGGTACGCCATGCAATCGAACAATTTTCTCAATATATAATTATGCTAACTTATCCAATCTAAAAGTCATCTTGATTGGCAAGAAGTTGACAGACTTCGTTAATTTATCAACTATCACCCAAACGATGTGGTTTCCTCGTCTGGTGCTCGGCAGACCAACCATGAAATTCATGGCTATGTGTTCTTACTTCTATTCTGGTATCTCCAAAGGAGTTAGCATCCCAACCGGTCATTGATGCTCCACTTTCACCTGTTGACAAATGAGACACTTCTTGATGATATCTCATTGATGACGACTCGATGATAAAGTACGACGAAAAAAAATGAGATTCAGATCGAAAATCAAATCGAAAATATAGCATTGCGCGCATACCCGACGTCGGGTGAAAAAACTCAATGGCCTTGACAGTGTCTCTCAACAGCTGCCGAGTTTTCTTGACAGCTCGGTAGTGTCTCTCGACAGCAGGCAGGACATCCTCGATAGTGGCCGAGTTTTCTGAAACGTACGTAATTAAATTAAACACTCAAGAATTAATACACATAAGATATTTCAATTAAGGATTTACTTATTTAATTAACCAATTATGCTTCATTTTTATCATGGGTACTACAATAACTACAAAATTCAGCATGAGTAACGAAAAACACACCACTCCGAAATCCCAGGCTCCTCTCTCTCAGCCTGACGGTTCCAGCCGTCCACGACCAACTGTCGTGGAAATGGTCGTTCACATAACTCTCATTACTTTGGAGACTCCTCGGACGCCCATGTTCGCGAGCGAGATTTGGGCCATTATGGCCCAACTGAATGAACGGCTGAAAGAGGCCGAGTAGAGAGAAAAGGCCCGAGCAGCTAATAGCCAACTGGAGGATTCAGAATCGTCTGGTGAGCCTAGGCGGAGACAAAACCTCAAAAAAAGAATAGTAGACGACCAGGAGCCTAGAAGGAGCCCGTTCCCAATACGAGCTCGGACAAAATACAGGGTCCGTCCAGACCAAGCAGGAGAATGGGCAGAGAGACGATTTGCCCAGGATAATATTGGGTCAGCCTCGGCGTTGGACGCTAGGAGGCCAGAAAGGGCTCAAGAGAAGAGAGGTGAGGGCAGCAACCTCATGAGGAGAGCACCGGCCACAATCTCTGGTACTCGAAGTGGGCTAAAGAACAAGAGCTGAAGAAGAGACTGGCAGATATTAAGGCAAAAAGAAACAGGACGGATCGAGGGGGCTGGAAGAGGGCCACCCCCTTTGCGGATCATATCTCCACCTTGACCACACCAGTCAAATTCAAAATGCCGCCCATTGGTCAGTATAATGACGAGATCGACCCGAGAACACACCTGGACAAATATTCATCCTGGATGGAGCTCTAGGGCATTGTTGAGGAGCTGATGTGCAAGGCCTTCTTGCTCACACTGAAAGATCGAGCACAGAGATGGTTCCGCTCACTCCCGAATTCCTCGATCGGAGGATGGGATGAACTGGCAAAACTGTTTCTGACACAGTTCATGGGGTCCAAGATGAGGTCGACCTCGAAGGAGAGGTTGGTCAACGTGAGGCAGGACAAGGCCAAGCCTCTAAAATCGTATTTGGACCGATTCAATAAGTTGGTCCTGGAGATGGAACAGGTGTCAGATGATGTCATTTTGATGGCCATTATGGCCGGGCTAAGACCCCTAACCAGGTTTTGGTGGTCTGTACATGAGGAGGGCCTAAAGACCTATCATGACTTCCTGACCCGAGCGGAGCGCTACATCGGGACGGAAAAAACAATACCGGATGATAAGTCATCTTGAAGAAAGAGACGGCCTGAAAGGCGGGAAGAGAAAAGGGAAGAGAGAAGGAAGCCCATGAAGCCGTTCATGCTGGCCGTCAACTTCAGAGCCTTCCAGCCTGGGGGCCCAGCCAAGTAACCGAAATCCTCACGGTTATCCCTTCACAGGTCCTTACCGAAATTAAAAACAAGAACCTGCTGCCAGAGTCGAGGCCACTGAGGGCCGACCCGACCCGCTTTAACCAAAACAAATACTGCAAGTACCATAAGGCGAAAGGCCATGACATTGACAAGTGCTGGGCACTTTTGGCCAAGCTGATGAAGCTGATTGATCAGGACCATTTAAAGAAGTATGTCAAGGGCCAGGGACAGCAGGGCCAGGGGCAGCAGCAAGCACTGCCTCCATCTCCACCGATCGGGGTTGCTCGGGAAATTCTTACTCTCATCAATAATAGTTTTAGCGAGCAAAGGGGTTCCAAACGAGCCCGAAAAGAGCAGGTTAGGGAGGCCAGGAATGCATATCAGAGATGCGTTCCACCCTGGGTAGAGCCTCGCCACGCACCTATCTTCTTTACTGAGTTGGACAGTGAAGGGATAGTCTACCCCCACAGCGATACCTTAGTGGTGTTGTTCAATATCTGTAGGACCATGATGCACAGGGTCATGGTCTACACAGGCGCCTATGTCAACGTGCTCTACTTGAGCATGTTCAAATGGATGGGGTTTCATAAATCCCTGCTCGTGTCCTACTCCAACACGATTCAGGGCTTTAGAGGAATGAGGACTAGGGTGCTCGGAACGTGCGAGCTGAAGGTCTTATTCGGGACTGGTGATCGAGACGTCTTCATAACTACGGAGTTCAAGGTGGTGGACTTGAACTCCCAATATAATATCATTTGGGGCCGGCCACTCCTGGCCAAGCTAAAAGCGGTGGTCTCCATCTACCACGTTGCCCTCAAGTTCCCAGTTGGCGATGAAGTTTATGTTTTGAAGGGGAACCAGCTGGCAGCTTGGGAGACTGACATAGGGCTGCGTCCAAGAGAGCTCAACCAGATCGAACCCATCCAGGCCGGCTTGGCTGATGAGCATATGGAGGATGTCTTCAAGGACACCGTCCTCGAGGTTGTCGAGCTCGGCCAGGACAGTATGGAGGTAGATGAGGAGCCTCCACAATCGGCGATTCTACCTGAATTGCCGATCAACTCAACTTTCAAGGTTGGGTCCTCCTCGGGCACAGCCAACCAGAGTGGCGGCAAAGAAGCAACAGATGGAGAACAATTGCCCGAGGAGGAATGAGGATCTCTAGATCCGAGGAGGGATGGCCCAAAGAAAAGGGCGACGCCTGTTGAGGAGTTGGATCTCATCAAGTTGGATTCGAACAAGCCAGATGTGGAGTTGTGTATTGGCAGAGAGTTGAAGGAGCCCTTTCGAACCGAGCTAATATCTTTTTTACAGGTAAATATTGATGTGTTCGTATGGGCTAATTAGGATATGGAGGGCATCCGGCCAGAAGACGTCTGCTACTACCTCAACATAGATCCTGCAACTCAACCCGTAGCCCAGAAGAGAAGGCGGCTCAGCCCGGAGAGGTATGAGGAGTTGGAGCTAGAGGTACGGAGGTTGTTGGGGTATCATTTCATCAGGGAGACCAAGTACGCAACCTGGGTATCCAACCCCATCCTGGTCAGGAAGGCAAACGGGTCTTGGAGGTTATACGTGGACTTCACTGATCTAAACAAGGCCTGCCCAAAGGATTGTTTTCCCTTGCCCAACATTGACAAGCTCGTCGATACAACTACCGGCCACAAGCTCATAAGCTTTATGGATGCATATTCCGGATATCACCAGATACCGATGGCTGAGTAAGACCAGGTCCACACCACATTCATCATCGATCGGGTACAATACTGATACACTATGATGCCGTTCGGATTGAAGAATATAGGGGCAACCTACTAGAGACTTGTGAACAAAATGTTTGTCGTCCAGGTTGGGAAGATAATTAAGGTCTATGTGGACGACATGCTCGTCAAGTCCAGAAAAATAACCGACCATGTAGGCCACCTTACAGAAATGTTCGACATCCTGAGGAGGTACAAGATGAAATTGAACCCAAAGAAGTGCTCATTTGGGGTCGGCTCGGGAAAGTTCCTCGGGTACATGGTGAGCCAGAGGGAAATTGAGGCCAACCAAAAAAAAAAATCCAGGCGATCATGAACTTAACTCCATCAAGGCGGATCAAGGACGTCCAGCGCCTGACAGAGAAGGTCGCGGCCCTTAATCGGTTCATATCCAGGTCCACCGACAAGTGCCGATCGTTCTTCAATCTGATCAGGAAGAATTCTCAATTTGAGTGGAACGGTGAGTGTCAGCCGGTACTGGACGAACTGAAGAGAGCTCTGATGGAGGCCTCGATCCTGGCCAAGCCTCAGCCCGGTGAGAAGTTGCAGCTCTATCTGACGGTGTCCGAGTATGGAGTGAGTTATGTGCTAGTCCGAGCAGAACAGAAGGCTCAGCAACCAGTCTACTATGTGAGCCAATCGCTGTATGATGCAGAGCTCCGCTACCCGATCATGGATAAATTGGTCTATGCCCTGGTCATCTCGGCCCGGAAGCTGCGCCCATACTTCCTGGCGCATCAGATAGAAGTACTTACCAATTTCCCTTTGAAGCAGGTACTTGGCTGCCCAGATGCTTCCGGGAGATTATTGAAGTGGGTGGTAGAGCTCGGGCAATACGATGTCCATTATGCCCTCAGGACGACCATCAAGGGACAGACCCTGATCGATTTCATTGCAGAGATCACACCAACTCTTCTTATCCGAAAAGAATGGATAAAAAAGACATGAAGGATGTATGTGGACGGGTTGTCGACCACCCAGTGTGCGGGGGCTGGAATTATGCTGGTCAGCCCCACAAACAAGTACTTCTGCTCGACTTTACGGTTCAAATTCCTTGCTACAAACAATAAAGTCAAATATGAAGCGCTCTTGGCCGGTCTGGACATGGCAAAACAGTTCAGGATGGATGACTTGGAGGTTTTCAGTGATTCCCTCCTAATGGTGAACCAAATCTCCGACGAGTACGTGGCTAGAGAAGAGCAGATGGCTAGGTATTTGAGGTCAGTCGAGCTGGCTTCTGTGAGGTTTAGACGAATCTGAACTGAGCAAATACCACGTAGTAAGAATGCACAAGCCGATGCACTAGCGCGATTGGCCACAGTGAGGAAGCAGAGGATATCAGCTCGGTTAACATTGGCACCATGGACAGCTCGGCCCTCGAGCAGAAAGAAGTCTACGTCATCGAGGAGAAAGTGACTTGGATGACCCTGATCATCCAATTCTTGAAAATGGGGAAGATGACCGCCGATCAGGACGAGACAAGAAAGCTGAGGATCCGAGCTACTAAGTATACCGTTCAGGATGAGGTACTGTATAAGAGAGGATTCTCCCGGCCTCTTCTAAGGTGCCTGGACGAGGAGGAGACCAAGTACATACTGAGAGAGGTCCATGAAGGCATTGCGACAATCACTCAGAGGACAGTCATTGGCCTTCAAGATTACCAGGCAGAGTTATTTCTGGCCAAGTCTGAAGAAAGATGTAATTGATTTTGCTAGGAAGTGTAACCAATGCCAGAGGTGCGCGCCCTTCATCTGAGCACCCTCCGAGGACCTAAATTCGATCATGGCCCCGTGGCCGTTTGCGAAGTGGGGAATTGATCTGATTGGCTCGATACCAACTGACCGATGAGGAGTGAGGTTTACAATAGTGGTCATCGACTATTTTACCAAGTGGGTAGAGGCCGAGACATTAACACAGATAACTGAGCTAAAAATTACAAACTTCATCTGGAAGTCCATCATTTGCCAACAGGGTTCCACACTCTATCATTATCGACAATAGACGACAGTTTGATGCAGAAGACCTCAAGATGTTCTGTGAAAACTTGGGGATCAAGAAGTTGCTCTCAACTCCATATCATCCTCAAGAGAACGGCCAGGTCAAGGTCGTTAACAAGATCATCAAACACACTCTGAAGGCCAGACTTAAGGAGTCGAAAGGGACTTGGGCAGATGAACTTCCCGAGGTGCTCGGGGTGTACAGAACGATGGTCAGAACTACAATAGGAGAAACGCCGTTCTCTTTAGCCTTTGGATCCGAGGTCGTCATCCCGATAGAGCTCGATGTCCCGACCTGGAGGGTGAACAAGTACCAGGATGAGCAGAACATTGAGGCCTTGACGGCCCGCCTTGACCTAGTGGAAGAAAGAAGGATCGACACTGATGTGAAAAATTCCATCTACAAACAAAGAAGCACAATGTACTATAACTTCAAGGTCCGAGCACGAAGATTCAAAGTCGGGGGCCTGGTTTTCAAGAAAGTTATGCAACATACTGGGTCTTTAGGCCATAATTAGGAAAGACCGTACAAAATTAGCCGAATTCTGACCGAAGGTGCTTATGAGCTAGCTGATCTCAATGATAAAGTGATGTCAAAGCCATGGAACATCAAGCACCTAAAGAAATATTACCACTAACCGATTAGGGCTTTCATTGTAATGCTTTGTAATTTTTTGCATACATTCTGTTAATAAATTTACGTTCTAGCTTGTTAATTGCTTAAGGCTACGGCCTCATTCGAGCTGCCCAGGCCGGATGGAACAGTAAGGCTTCACCCTAAACAAGGCTACGGCCTTATCCGAGCCACCCAGGTCGGATGGAACAGTAAGGTTTCGGCCTAAACAAGGCTACGGCCTCATCCTAGCCACCCAGGCCGAATGGAATAGTAATCCGAGCCACCCAAGTTGAATGGAACAGTAAGACTTCGGCCCACCAAGACTTCAGCCCAAACAAGGTTACGGCCTCATCCGAGCCGCCCAGGCTGGATGGAACAGTAAGACTTCGACCCACAAAGGCTTCGGCCCAAACAAGGCTACGGCCTCATTCGAGCCACCTAGGCCGGATAAAACAGTAAAGCTTCGGCCCACCAAGGCTTCGGCTTAAAATATGAAAAAGCTCCAACCTAATCGACTAGGAAAAACTGTGGTGAAAGCCAGGATTAGGCCTCGATTTCATTCGAGTTAACTCGGTGCTAAGTCTTAGTCGGCCAACATATAAAACCGAGCTTAGCATTTGTACAGATAAACACCAAGTTTGAAAATGATCAACACTTTAATAAAAACCGAGCTGGCCAAGAAATGTGCTAAGTTGAGCAAGAGATGAAAATGTATGAAAAGGTCATTCAGAGCCGAACAGATTAAGTGGGCCGGTCAAGTAATATGCCGAGCTCAATAACCATGTACATTTTAATTTTGATATAAGCCGAGTCGTTTAGATAATATTAACAAGCTGAATGAGTTATAAGAATGATATATTTTAAATATACAAGTATGAAATAGAAGAAGACGAGCTGAGCAGAACAAAATATCCATTGCATTGAAGTGAAAACTGGTTTGGAGGCCAACACCTTGTACAAAAAAGGCCAACTGGCCTGAGTAGAGAATATAAAAAGAAAAAGAAAAGAAAAAAACTAGGGAGCCACCACCTCAACAACAGGGTCTCAGCCTTCCTCGGTCGCCACAGCCTCCTCAATCTGACCACCGGCCGATGCCCCAGACATGTCAAAGCCCGGGTGGACATAAGCTGGATCAGGGGCACCGGACGGAGAAAGTGATCTGAGCCGGGCGGAAGGTACCCAGGCAGATCACCCATCAACCCCAAGTAGTACTTGAGGAGAGGCTGCTTCTTCTGGTAGCCAGCCAGCGCCGCCATGAGGGGGTGGTCGTCAAGCTTCTCTCTCCGAGAACTTTGTACTTCAGCATGACTGCCACCTCGTCCACCGGGGTGACTCGTGCAGCCTCTAACTCAGTCTGTGATGCCTCCAAATTAGCCTCGAGTCTAGCCTTCTCAACAGTTATATCCGACAACCGCTGGCGGTCCAGCTCGACCGACTTCATGGTATTGGCCAATAAGTCATGTGAGGAGGCCAGCCGAGCCTAGAGGGTTTCTTTCTCTTCAGCGACGGCTACAAGCTCGGCCCTTCGTTCACAAAGCTTCATCTCTTTTGCGTCATACCTCTCTTGCTGGTCGAGGTGCTTAAAATGGGCCCGCCAGATGAAGACGGAGGCCTGGGCATGAAGCACAGCCGAGCAGACGTCCATATCTGCTGTAGTCATTTTGCCCGCACACCCTTCGAGCTCTTCCATCCAGGCCTTTACCGGAAGCTTCATTGTTGGTTCAACCCCTGACGGAAGGTTTTTCATCAAGTCCTTACTCGGCAGCTGAGCACGGGAGTAGCTGATTTGGAAAGACGGCCTCCGTCCAAGGAGCTCCTTGGAATCCTCGATCAGCTTGAGGTCCCAACTGCAAATACTAACCGAGCCGGCCAGAGGGGATTCGAAAGACCATACCTCAGCTGGAGCTGTGATGGTGACGCTGGGGCTGCTGACCGGTTGCTCGGTAGAAGCCGACCTAGGCCTCTTGGCGGTTGGGGCTGGTGGGACAGATGACACCTGGCCCAGTATGGTCGTAGTTCTAGACCTCGTCCATTCTCCCGACTAGGTATTTTAGCTGGCGGTTTTCACATCTTAACCTGCTTGGCCCGAAGCCTGATGCACTCGGTCGGGTTTATCCTAGGAAGAAGGCCTTCGCGAGGGAGAACAACTACGAAAAGATTATTTAGCGAACGAGTTAACCGAGCATAAACTTGATGCAATAGTTCAAAACTCACCATGGAGGTCAGACATTGATCCGGACAGACCAACCTCCTCTGTTACCGTAAAGGTCAGTCCTCTAACCTCCACTTCAGGAGAGCTAGACCCCAAATCAAGGTCGCCTGAGCTATTATCGCGCTTTTCGGACACACCTCGGTCATAATCCTAGGCTGATTTGTCCTCAAATGATCCACTTGACATAATTGCGAAGGAAAAGTAAATTACATTGTCAATGAGTAGATGGTTCTTTCTCTTCGGTCGATTCAGCACGGGAGGTCATGATCTGTCGATTCTACTCAGAGTTGATAATAATTGCCAAGGGTTTTAAGTTCATGAAAAGCTGAATGAAAGAGAGACGCTCTTATATATAGATAGAGCACGACTTTTCAACTTCCACACTACCTGATACAGACATGTGGACGATCAAGCGAACATGATGTAGCGAACCTCAGACTTTCACTTGACCAGATGATGACATGTGTCTACCTTAAGGAAGACTCAAAATCCTGTTTATCAGACTTCTATTTTGCTCGGCTCGACTTGTAGTAAATGATTAGGTCCCAACAGAAATAGTTTCTCCCGCGACCTAAGGGGCTATTGTTGGACCATCCGACCCGAGCTAGATCCGATACTAAACTTGGCTGGTCTACAGAGGTTACCCGAAGATTGATTCAGAACTCATTGAGCTTACCCATGTGACCAGGCCAGGATGCTTGTCCTGGACAGCTTCGGGACGAAACCACTTTCGTGACGTGTTTGAAAGGTAATGGTCGAGCAGGACAGATTATGTCGAACAGGATGTTTCCAACCGTCAGGAGATCGTGGGGAAATTAAACCACCCACCTCCTAGAAAATAGGCTAAAAACAGGAGAGTAGTGGGCATGATCCCCACTACTCGAGCTCTTCTCTTACTATAAATAGAAGTATTTTCAACTTGTAAAAGGTTCGAACATTTTTGTACTAAGCACTAGAGAGCTGTTTTCTCTACTTATATTGCATACGATCCTGTCCGGTCACTAAAGCCGTCCAGGATCAGCCGAGCTAAATTGTCCAAGTAGGCTCCTGGCCAGTGTTTTCTACATTTCCTTCCACATTTCAGTTTCATTTCTTCATTCAATTCCACCAAATTCATCCATTATTTAATCGTTTTGAGTGTTTGACTAGGAATTAATTGAATCACAAATTCCAACATCAACATTTAGAATTTTGTACGGTAAATTATAGTTAAAATGTTATTTTCACATTGAAATATGTAGAAAAATTAAATATTTATTGGAAATTATATATAAATTAGAAAAATATATACATCTTCATTGAGAATTTTCATCCATTTTTTGATCGTTTTGAGTGTTTGATTAGAAATTAATTAAATCACAAATTCCAACGTCAACATTTAGAATTTTGTATGATAAATTATAGTTAAAATGTTATTTTCACATTGAAATATGTAGAAAAATTAAATATTTATTGGAAATTATATATAAATTAGAAAAATATATACGTCTTCATTGAGAATGGCAATAAAAGTAAAAAAGGTAAGTAAAATTTTAGGATTCTTATTTTAAAGGTGGGCCTATATACACTCCACCACTTACATAACTCACATCATTTTCTTTACACACCTCACTATATTAATATTTACACTTTTAAGTTATAATATAAATTTGAATCATAAAAGTCCTAGAAAAATAAAATAAAAAACCCCCAAGAAGCACACCCCACCCCATTACAAACCCCAGATTTATTCCTCTATTGTTAGGCACTTGAAGTTTGGAGGTCTTGGATTGTTCATCCACCATTTTCTAAATAATGGGCAACGAAAAACATTAAAAATAACGAAGAAAATGACTGAAATCGTGAAAAAATTCAAAATTATTCGACCCTAATTGGTCGAACACATAGGTGACCCTTCCTTTTAAATCTTTGTCCAAACATATATTAGACTAAACCCATCCAAAAAATTTGGATACTCCAAGTCCAGTCCAAACACTCCTTTTCAAGTACTTGCATTTATATATTCTAATTTAACAATCACATAATAAGTGTTTCAAAAGCCTAACATTTAGTAAGCTGCAAATTAAGTACATTTGGAATTGGATTTGGACTCCAACCAACAAAATTACAGTAAAAACAAGTGCCTAATTTGTGAATGAGAAGTAAGCAACAATTTGAACCAGCATAGGGGCAGTCTTTCCATAGAACAAATCAAAGCATATCTCATCCACTCGAATGTTGCTTGCTTTACAATGACTCCAACAATTGTACTATGATTAGTGTGAGTTTCCAATAAACTTCCGTTTCTGATGAATAAAAGAACATGGATCCCACCAGAGCATCTCCTCCTCCGAGACTTAATCACCCTTTGAGAAATTGAAAACGGGGAGTTGGATAACAAGGCACTCAACCTGAAGTGGGTGTCGCTTTGCTTCACCTATGAGCAGGGTTAGCACCTCGTGCTGCTGACTCATATCCCATCCCAGCTCTAGTATTTGTATTTGGTGTTGACTGGTACAGTAAATTATTTGTCGAAACCTGTCCCTGAGGTCCTACAGTACCTCTAGATGATGCATCATATGTAGCTCCTTTTTCTCGTGGAATTTCATCTCCTGAACCTCTTTGCATGTCATGAACAGGGGCACTTTGGCCATCATAAACAGGCCCTTTTCGAGCATCATAACCAGGTGTTCTCTGCAAATCAACTCCGGGCCCCTTCTGGGTTTCAGATCCATGCCCTCTCTGAGCTTCATATCCCATTCCCCTCAAGGTATTAGTAGGTCCTCTCTGGACATCATAACCTGCTCCAGTTTGTATTCTCTGAGCTTCATATCCTGCTCCTGGATGTCCCCTGTGAGGGTCGTAGCTAGTTCCTCTAAATGCAGGGTACATAGGGCCTCGGGGTGCATCACGAGCACCCCCTGAACCATACGGAGTAGACTGTGCTACTACACGAGGAGAATTACCATCAGTACCAGTTGCCCCAGTAGGTCCCACCGCAGTACCCCCTCCCAAATGGGGCCGTACACCCTGCTGCAAAGGAAGAAACAGATCAATTGAAGCCTAGCGATACAGAATATCATCACGGAAATTTATAAGTAAATGAACCAGCAAATTTCTTCACAATGCTGAAATACTCGTGTACTTTTCAAAATTTATTTGAGAATCCAAAAGGTAATACATTGACACTCCAGACATGAGAGACCTCAAGAACAAAGATGGGCTACATTTTTTCATTGATTGAACTCTGATCAAGCTTTCGTTTTCAATACAAAAAACTAGATTAACTGCAAACTGGTTGGACGCAAGATTTAGAAGTAAACACCAACTTGTAAAATATAATACCAGAAATCCATTTTGTATCAGTTGGATATTCATTCAAAATTATCAACCACCAAAATAGTGCCAACATATGTACCTGTCCAACACCATAGCTTTGAGCTGAAGCATAGTTCACAACAGGAACACTTTCATTATATCCACCATAACCACCATAAGACCCTCCTGCACTTATATTTGTGATACATGCTATCAATGATAAGAAAAATCAGTTAAAAAAAAGAAGAAGCTTATTTAAGTCCCTGTACTTTATAATATGAATGGAATCCTTATACTTTCATCTGTAAACATTAGGTCTGATTTTGAATTGGCTCCCAAACTTTGGTTGAAAATGGATTCCAATGCTTTCAAAAAAATAAAATCGAACTAAATCCATCACTTTTACTTTAGTGTGAGTTAGGTCTCTTATTGGCTTGCATTAAAGACCAAAATTTAATGTAAATGAAAGTACACAGACCTACTTGAAAATAATTAAAAATTCAAGGACCTACTTGAACAAAATAGAAATTCAGGGACCCACCAATTCAAAGAAAATGAAAGTATAGAGATCTAATGTTTACAAATGAAAGTAAACAGACCCAATTGAGAGAAAAACTGGAAGCAGATGACCCAAACAAACATTTTTCCAAAACAAAAGATAAATATGATTTCGAGGAGGAACTGAACTCCATATTGGAGGAAGGAAATGAATAGAAAATTGACCTACCTGTTCGTGGATCAGAGTTCGTTGAATTACTTAACTCAGCTCGGAGCTTCTCCACCTCTTTCGACATTGCCATGTAGTTCTTCTCCATCACCTGAAGAGATTCAAGGTGGTCATTGTATAATTTCTTCTCATAGTCATAAGTACCCCTGTGCAGATCAAACCCCAGAAACATCAGACCACCTTCAATTGTAATACCAAGTAAAACTTAAAAATGAAATTCACAAAAGATCTATTTAAAAAAAAAAAGAAAACAAAGAAAGCGTTTATATAAGATTCAGAGATCTCCTTATACCTATACCAGTTTATACTATAGCCAGAGAAATGTCAAACAGGTAATTATCAAAAAGACCACATGTAGCAGACTTCATGCCATACATCTCGTGCAGCTAAAAAGTTCAATTTCTCCTCATAACTTTGCTTTCTAGAAATTTTTCAATCATCATGCACACATATTGTCTTTCTTCAAACCCTTGTTTCAACATCATACAGGAAGTCAGGAACAACTACCTGCAATGATGATACTCCTGTCTCAAGCTATCAAGTTCAGCCATTAGTGGTGGGATTTGCTGAGCCTCAGAGTGAGCCATCTGAAGGTCACGATTCAACTGCTGCACCTTCAGGATTAGTTCCTGCCTTGTAGCAACCAATGCCTGTGCTTCAGCTCGTGCTTGCTGCAACTCCATCTTGATGGATTCTGCAGCCTCAAGTTCAGACTGCATCTTTGACATTTTATCTATAATACTTCTCATCCGCTGCTCTTTCTCAGATTTCACCTCTCCGATGTGTGCATGTACTAATTGCAACTCATGCTTGGAGGTAGCAAGATCTTGTCTGAGAGTGCCATGGGTAGCAGCAAGCCTCTGATTTTCAGTTGCAAGTTTCTCTATCTCAACATGCTGTGAAGAGAGCTTATGAGCCATAACTTCATGAGGAGGCAACATTTCAAAAGGTGGGAAAGCACCATGATGTGGACGAATTGCAGATGCATATGGATCAGGATGGACTACACCAGGACCAGGAAGAGGACGACGATGGTGGGGAGGAGGCACTCGACCTTTGCTTGCCATAATTATCTCCGGATTTTGGTCTTCAATATAGGAGATTATCACTTATATTGCATGGGGTTGCACATTGTGAACCATAAGAAATCAATTCAGTAAAACCTCCGTTGTCCCAATGTAGATCTTGATATCCACACAGAACCAAGAAGTCATGCACAGGAAAAAGACAGAAATTAGTATCATGCAATATGTTTTGACGCAATACACCATAATACTCATCATGTATATAGCGTATGGCCTCAAGCTCCTTAATCATGCACAAGGAAAGATGAAAACTGAGTAGTTGTCGGGTGTACTCTTTTGTTTAGTAGCATACAAGAAAAAACTTCATTAGAAACTCAAACAAATTAATGATAAAAGAGGCCAGTGGTCTAAGGCCCAGACTGAGGATTCTATAGCACTTCTCTTATGTCTGATGTAAAGAATTTTAACAAACATGCCTTTTCTCTCAGCTTCAGATAGTTCTTATATTTACAATAGACTCTATTCTAAAGATCTTCAGACACCATAGAGGGATGTGGGAGTAACAATAACAACGAAAAAATCTGACAATAAAAATTGTAATATGAGGTTAAATCTGTGTATAAAATATCAAGACCAGACTAACTCAAGAAGAACCCACCAATGCAAGAAATCTTCCATTATCTCTTCGAAAACTACTATATAGTCCAGTTGCCTACATATGAAGTTGGCACACACTGTTCTTTATTTATCTATGAAGTGCAAACTCAGGTAGGGGACTTCAACATGGGTACATAACTAGGAGTCTGATTTCTTATTTTCAAAATCTAGGATACATGGATACAGCTAAAAAGATCCAAAACTAGAGTACGGTATGGGGATCCACACCCACCTTTTCGTTAATAGCTCATCTTCATATCCACCACCCACAAGAGCTTAAAACGTGCTCTAGGCACAATGGCCCAGCAGCACTTTAGGCGCAAGTGAGGCAAACCATTCTAAAAACATAATTCAGCACCCTCCATTAAAATCGAACACAATACAAATAGTCAATATTTTATCAAATTCATAGCCTCCATCCTTAATGCATCAATTAACTTGCGGTCGGTATACATAATCAAACCACCTTTCATCATGAATGTAAATTATCTATCTAATTGGAGGAAGCAGTGCACTTTTTATTATGTGGATCAAAGAGACAATTTCAACATTATTTATACCATTGAAAAAGGTGACCGGTTCTCCGGCACACTCCTCCGGAAATCAAGCTCAAGAAGCCGGAAATTGTAAACATGAAACACAGGCAAAGAAAGCAAGATAGGAACACTAAATTTTAGAACTCACCTTTTTCAAGTTCGTTCGCGAACTCTTCAATGTTGATTCACGCCCTAATTTAATTAGGCAATCTAGCTAATTTTTGTGTATTGAAACGATGAGGAGATGGGCTTTACATATATGGACATGGGCTTTAAACGAAATTTTTTGGACCAACTACCAAGGCCATAAATTAAAGAAAAAGGAACTATGAATATATAATCTTTGTTCATATCATCTCTAATTCTGTATTAAAATAATTTTAATGTAAGGTTAAACTTTTCCAATAGTATATTACTATTTGTATTATTTTAATGTATTTTTTATTTCTGCACTATTTTATTTTTTTTATTCATAAATAATAATAAAAATAAAGTAGTGCTAAAAATTAAATTTTTTGTATCAATTTTATTAATCATGTAATATGTATTTTTATTTCATGTAATATGTATTTTTATTGCACTTTTATTTCATGTAATATGTATTTTAATTACAGTTTTGGTATTAATAAATTTATAAAAATGATATTAAAAATAAAATAGTGCTGAAAGTAGTGCGAAATGTTGGAGAAAAAATGCTGATTCTGTACTAATATAGTGCAAAACCTGCAATAGAATAGTGCAAACCCTTATAGATGCCCTTAATTTTAATCCTTGCAAACCAGCACCAGAAAAATTCATAATTAAAAATAAATCTATAAAAACCCTCGAATCTTACTAAAGTTCTGTAAAAAAAAAAAAACCCTTATTTGTTAATTTTAATAGTCTTAACACAAATATTGAAGTTTAATTGAGTCATCAATAGTGTATATTATCAACATTTGAGCACAATGTTAAAGTGGTATCTTATTTAGATTATTTTGATTAAACTTTAAATATGGGTCACCCAATTTCTTATTTGATTACCTTTCTTCCATTCCCTTTAACTTATTTCACTCCCTTTTAACTTATTGAATAAGAAAAAAAAAAGTATGTTCATATAGGTCATATATGTTGATGTTAATTATTAGAAGATGAAAGATTATTTGAAATTAAAAAAAAATCAAACATAATATGAACTATAACAGACATATATCTTCATCACTCAAATTTAATTTAATAAATAAAGCCAAATACTTATGTTCGTTATGATTGCCTATTCGATGACATGGTTTACGACATCCAGAAAGCATGCAACGGGGATCTCGACGCCATTGAGAGGAATGTTGTTCAACTTTGGGATTATTGTTTTGATTAATTTGGTCTCCTACATTATTACAATAAATGTTTAAATGAGATTTAGACTTATATGTAATAGAGAAAAAGTTCAAGCCACTAATGTTTACTCTCAAATTTATATATTCTAGTAAAATATTTTTAGGTATAAAAACATCATTAATATTTATTCTCAAGTTCATAAATCTCATTTAAGTATTTTAAGGTATAAAAACACCACTAATGTTTAACTCTAAGCACATATAACTCACTTAAAATTTATTTATAATATAATATACCAATAATGTTGTAAAATTAAAATATATATTTACACACTTTAATTTTTATTTCTTATTTGGACCACATATCATTTACATATTTTAGAACAAAAAACTATTCATGAAACCTTGAATATAATACGTTATTATATATATGTAAATATATTATTATTATTATTATTACCAATAATTATTATTATTATTTACACTCTTTTTTACTTTTGAAGACAAAATAAACAATTAGGTTGATTTGAAATAATTTTTTTTTAACTATGATATTTTCTTTCACATAACATTTCATATAATATAGAGGTTGAAGTTGTATTTAAATTAAAAATTAATATCTTTAATATCATAATGACATTATTATTTCAAATAAATCTAGTTATTTAATAGTTTTAGTCTTCAAAAAGTAAAAAAAAAATGTAAATAATAATAATAATAATTATTAATATATATGTTTTCATGAATAGTTTTTTGTTTTAAAATATATAAAAAAATAAGAGGTCCAAATAAGAAATTAAAATTAAAATGTGTAAATATTTTAATTTTACAACATTATTGGTATATTATATTATAAATAAATTTTAAGTGGGTTATATGTGCTTATCAGTGTTTTTGTACTTTAAAATACTTCTGTGGGATTTATGTACCTGAAAATAAACGTCAATAGTGTTTTTGCACCTAAAAATACTTTAGTGAGATTTATGAACCTGAGAATAAACATTAGTGACTTATTTGAATCTTTTCTCTATGTAATATCTTTAATTTTGACATCTTCATGTGAACATTAGTAGTATTTTTCTTGTGAATTGCACTGTTTGTCATGTAACATTAAATAATTTTAATTTTGTAATAATATAATGCAATGATGTATTCATTAAATATATATTAATGCTTTTAATATTAGGGAAAAAACCTTTTAACCTCATTAAATTTTTCATCTTCTATCTTTCATATTTTATTTGTTTGTCCTCTATGTTTTACGAAATCCAATTTTTTTATTCATTTACCTGCTACAACAGGTAAATATATATATATATATATATATATTATCAATTGACTATTTTAAAGATTTTTTTTATATGATCACCTTAAAACTTAAAGTATGATAACGTTTCACTAAGATTTGAAAATTGTAAAAAAATAAATCAATCAATCGAATGAAACATTCGTCGTGTTTCAAAAGAATCCTTATTTAGTATGCTATCAATAAAAATGAGTGATTTAGAATCAAATTACCATGAAAATTGATCGAAACAATTTGTGGGAATTTTTAGTTATTTCATAGTGAAATGTATGATTGTAATTTTCAAAAATCTTTGGATCAAATTTAATGGTAAAATATGTAATTTACCAGAAAAATAAAAAAAATTACTTATTGTAGCAGATAAATGAACCAAAAAATTGATTTAAAATTCATTCATTTTAAATGTTGTATTTCAGAACTCTCTATCCAAACACAACCTTAGATATTTTAATTGTTGAAGAAAATTGGTTTTGATTCAATTAGAAGTGTGGGTCAATGTTAACTTTTGTAGGAAGTCTTGACCATAGGTGTTTGACCATTATTTTGAGGAGTTAAAGTTGGGTAAATGTGAAAGTAAAAGGGCAAAATATCGTTTTACATCTCGTGTGATGATCGTAGTGCATTTACACTCTTAAAACTTATTGGTCCCAAGTGGTCTTCGAGATTCAGAGAGGGGGTGAATGAACCTAGGTCGATTTTGCAAATCTTCTTCAAACTTACTGTTCTGCAAGTTGCTCGAACTTACAGCACCAGCTGTTACTGTTTACAGCACTAGGATGCAGTACTGCACGCTGTAACTTAGACTTTTTATGCAGCGGAAAATATGTTTTGACCAAAGGCTTGTTTTCTCAAATATGTTTTTCTTTTAAAATCCTTTTATGCTTATGGCAAGATATGTATAAGATGCAGCATAGATATATATAAAGCAATAAAATACTTATGGCTTATAGTGGTTCGAAGGTGGTGTAATCTTTCTACGTCCACTCTACTGCTACCTCGAGCAGGAATTTCATTAAGCAAGATTGAATTATAGGAAAACACCTAACAATCTATCAACATAACGAGTTAACATCTACTAGAACCCAATGTACACACAGCAACTGCAAGTTCTAAAGGCAAACCCACACAGGATTTCTAACTCCCACACAGGGAAGTTGTCTATCACTTAGACAACTATACAAACAGCAAGGATAAATCTTATCAACTATCGACACCTAAAACAACCTAGCATATAGCAACGAGGTGAAGGTATATATGGTTTGTTTTCTTCAATTGGTGCGGTGAAGTAAGCTTCTAAATCCTTCTTCGGATCTCTCAGGTTGAACTCGTTCACTTCACTTAGGTCGAGTGACTGAAACAGTATGAATAGTAGAGAATGTAGCTTTGAATGCTTGAGCTTGTTTGAGCGTAAAATGTCTTAGTTGTTCAGTAGTCAGCTCTAATGCTTTTCAACCTCTATTTATACTTGTAGAAAGATATCCGTTGAAGGAGATATCTCTCATTTGAAATATATATACTGATCAAAGACATGACTTGCATTTAATGCGTCTTAACTTCTCTTCTCAGAGCATTTAATGTGGTGGTTGCGGCCCGCAGCTTTCTGCAGCCTGTCAGGCCACGTGTCGTCTCTGTATTGGCTCCACATTTATAATTTTGATCTTCTCTCGAACGACTCTAATTTTACTTGCATCGTTCTTCATTCCTTGTACTGCATTTATCCTTCCTCGAATTACAGGATGTTGTTTCTATTTAATATAGACGAGGTTTGTTAAATATGCAGCAAGTCACATCTTCTATTCTGTATCCTTGACCTTCTTGCAACAACTCCTTTTATACAGTATTGTTGTATCTTCTACTTATAGTAGAGCTGTATCTTCTGCTTGCAGCATTACTACAACTACTTCTTGCAGCATTAGTTACTTCTCTTCTTACAGCTGTGTTGCAGTAACTTCTTTCTGCATCCAGTGTCTTCTGCTTGTAGCGATACTTGTCGTTCTTTCTTGCTGCATTACTACGGTTCATACTTGTAGTGTTTTCAACTTTTATCTTCTTGATACAACATGTCCTTGTTGAGCTCCTCCATCTTTTTGAACCTAAACTTATAGACTCAAATCTAGTCTATATGTTTTCACTTAAACATTGTGAAAAATGGGGTACTCAAACTTCCTATTACAAAGGTGGTTTGTCTCATCAAAATCTAAACATTGAAATCCTAACAAAATCGATTTTCGATGAGTGGAAATTCATGCACAAAGTTAATGACCAAAACCTGTCTAGTGGTCAAATATTGTGTCTGATGTTGGCAACATGACGGGCAACATCGCTCGTCTGTAAAGCCCAAAATGTAAAAGCCCTTTGGGTAGCCCATTTGGAGAGGCCCATCTCGAAGCTCTAGTGGCTAATGACTTTCCGAATCCTCTGTAACTAATGGTATAAAGTAGTGGAGAGTTCCACTTACTTAGTGGACTTAAATGCCTTAAATGTTCATCTTTTCACTTGATGGATCTGCCTATAAATAGAGCATGGTTTTCTTACCTTTGCACAATGAAAAATATAGCATTGAGAGCATGAAATTCGTGCTAAAAGATCATTCTCATAACATCTTTGTAAAATCGATCTTGCATTGTTTGAGCATATAGAAGTGCGATTTGGTCCTTCCACTATTTTAGTTTGTTGGTGCTTTCAGTTTTATGGTGCTACTAACTAGAAGACGTAAGTCGTTTTGTAACGCCCAGATAAAAATGAAGCATAATTGTTAAGTAAATAAGTAAAATCTTAATTAAAATATCTTATGTGTTTTAATTCTTGAGTGTTTAATTTAATTATGTGTGTTTGAGATATTGTTTAACGATCAATTTTAGAGGGATAAAATTTATAAACATGGAACATAAATTATTTTTATACCATTAGATGCGTAATGGAAAAATGAGAAGATAGAAACGAACTAGAGGTCAATCGGACACCCGTAACTCAAACGGCGAAAAAAGGGGCAAAATACGAAGTTTCGGAAAAACGAGAAACGAAATCTTATCATAAATAGTAACTTTCAAAATTTTCTATAAATAGGCCCTCATTCGATTTCATTTTCACCATTTCTTCGAACGAGCCGAAAAGCGTCGAATACACGTAAGTCTTTCTCTCATCTCTCTTTCCTTTTAATTTTATATTCCGTCGTCGCCGCCGCCGTCGGAGCCGCCATCACCGCCGTCGCGCCGCTGCCGCTGCCGGAGTTCGCCGGAAAAAAAGTCAAACTCATCCGTTTTGGCTGATTTTTGTACACAACGTAGCCCTCGACGAGACGAATCTAGGACAACTTTCGGAATTCAATTCCGATTCTCCGTTCGCCGGAAAATGGCGAAAAACCGCCGCTGCCGTCGCTGGAAAAAGTCAAACCCATCCGTTTCGGCTGATTTTCGTATATAACGTAGCCCTTGACGATACGAGTCTAGGGTAACTTCCGGAATTCTATTCCGATTCTCCGTTCGCCGGAAAACGGCGAACAACCATCTCCAAAACCTCAACCGTTGCTTCTGGTCACCTTTTCTCTCTCCCGTTTCTCTCTCTCGCTCTCTTTTCTCGTCGTTGCAGGCACCGAAAGGGCTGCCGGAGTTGTTGGCTAGCCACTGGAGGTGTGGTGCCGCCATGGGTGGCTGTGCCGGTGCCGGAAAATGGTCTAGAAGGGGGGGTGTTGCAAGGAGTTTGTGAAATGTGTGCGACGAAGGGTTTTTGAGGCTGTTTTTCAGGTACTATTCATGCCGGAATCCGGTGAGGGATGGCCGGATCTGGTAGCCGGCAGTGCGGGCTAGCCGGAGGACTAAGGGTCGATGGCATAGGGTGGCGCCGGGAAGGTGGCTGCTCGAGCAGGCCGACGACGGAAGCAACTTGCCCCGCTGCCTAGAAAACTAAGCAGCCGACGGGAGACGCCGTCGGGAAATTTTTTTGTCGCCGGGAACGCATACGACGCCGTATTTTCGATTCGTTTTCGATCTAAATCTCATTTTCTTTTCATCGTACCTTCTCATCGAGTCGTCGCCAACGAGATATCGATAACCGGGGGTCGTGGGTCCCGGTCAAAGTCAACCCTTTGACCAAATTATCAAAATACCCCTAAATCTTAAAACGCTCCGTTCGAGCTCGTTTCAACTCCGATTAAGCGCATTCTTGTTTTGTTGTGATCCAAAATCCATTCTCTTTCATCTCAACCTTACAAACTGATCTTTCCCTCTTGTTTCTTCAACCTCAATCGTTAAGCCTTCCGTTCCGATCCGTCTCATCTCGATAGATAGTATCCGATTTTATATTGTTTAAATCATTAATTTTATTTAATAAAGATCTAAGAAACACTGTAAATTATGTAGGCTACCTGTTGGAGTGAAGTCTTGGGATACGTGATCTTTAAGGGGTGCTGCTCACGTGGTAACCACCGAACAAGGTGGGGGTAAATTCTTTAAATTAAGATTGTTATTATATGCGGGAAAATTGTTATGTCGGTATTTATACCTCTTTCAAAATATTTAAATTTCGAAGTATTTAAAATACGAAATATTATATGATATGAAATGTGTTGGGTATACGTGCTGAATGCATGAGATATTATTGTGATAATGTTATGATATGATGAATATGATTAATGAATGTTTCAAAGCACATGATGGATTGTGAATGGTTACTATGAATGTAAAAGTGAAGAATGATGTGAAGTTAATGTATGTATATGAGCAATAAGATATGATTCTGAATTGCAACTAAGTGTTATGTTAAAATAATGTGCTTCCATGTGTATGTTGGATATGTGTATGTGTGATGTGAATATGTGTGCATGTGCATGTACGGCGGCTAAGAACCGTATCTATGGTGGCTAAGAACCACATCTATGGCGGCTAAGAACCGTATCTATGGCAGCTAAGAACTGCATCTATGGTGGCTAAGAACCGTATCTATGGTGGCTAAGAACCACATCTATGGTGGCTAAGAACCATATCTATGGCGGCTAAGAACCGTATCTATGGCAGCTAAGAACTGCATCTATGGTGGCTAAGAACCACATCTATGGTGGCTAAGAACCGTATCTATGGTGGCTAAGAACCACATCTATGGCGGCTAAGAACCGTAAAATGTTTTCATGGCAGCTAAGAACCGTAAAATGCTTTCATGGCGGCTAAGCATCATAAATTATGTGAAAAGTGATGTTTGAATGTGAAGGATGATTGATTTGAGATGAATGCTTACATTTTCAAAATGATTTTAAGCCAAGTGTTTGAAGTGATCTATTTTCTACGGTTTTTAGTAAAAGATAAACATTTTACGAAAATCTGTTTATGTGATAAAATCGTGTTTTGGCATGTGTGTAAAATCTTCCAAAATTATTTCATGTCATCCCGAGTTCCCCACCCCACTGAGTGTACTATTGTCACTCACCCCCTTTTTAAAATGTTTTCAGTTTAAGGAGTTTTAAGGCGTAGCACGCGAGCGGTGGATGCTGGTAGCCGATGATCAAAGGTTACAGAAGTTTTTATTTGTAAATGTGATATTTTATGAATTATGGAAACGTATATTCTATAATAAATCTTGAATTTTAAATTATTCTTGATTTTTATTTATCTTTATTCTTTTGAAATAGTGAAAATTTTTATGAGTGAGTACCGTCTTGGTTAAGATTTATTTACACAAAAGAAACGAGACGTTACACGTTTTACCTTTGGGAACGTTACGTCGTACCGTGAGCACTAGCCGGGGCGTGTTCATTTTTTAGAGAAAAAGTCTTCTTAACTCGACTTTTCAAAATTCATTTTGGTGCATTTCCAAGGATCTTTGTTGCAGGGTTGTTGTTGTTCTTTCGATCTTGTACGTAGCAAAGCTCGAAAATCTTACTGGTGCTTGAAGTTCGAAAGCATTTCGAGTTTCTAGCAAATTTGTGTTGTTTGCAGTGTCGCCAACATTATCGGCAACATCCAGTTTCAAAATTTGTTGTGTGCAGTGTTACAATATTTGAGATAACATTTAAATTTTGTAACAGTTTTGATTTCTATTTTCCCATGATAATTGACATTGTTCGGTTCAATATAAACCAACATTAATATCCAATTAATGTCATTCTAAATATTGAGAGATATAATTTTCTATAAATTTGAAAAACAAACAATAACATGCCAATAAAATGGTGAATGAGAACGTCTATACTCGAAATAAAAAATAGTTTAAAACTAAAATTTATATTAATAATAGCTTTGGCATAAGTTTTTATACGCATAACATGAGGTGAGAGTTTTTTTTTTCACTAAATTTAGTTTATTCTTTTAAATCTATTGGTTAAACAATTACAGTTATTCCACATTTCACTTTACATTCAGAAAATTATAGAAAATTAAATTTATTTTCTTTTTTTTTTAAAATAAATTTCAAATTTTCAATAATATTTAAACAAATTTTGAATTTCTTAACCAATTTTCCATTGTATCTAAACAAAAGAAAATATAGATTAAATATATATAAACATATATATATATATATATATATATATAACTTTCTATTTATTTCTACAAATTTTGTAAAAAAAAACCCATTATTATTATTATTAAACATTTTTATTTTTTATTTAATTCATATTTTTTAAAAGTTAATTTTCTATATATGTCTGTATGTATATATATATGTATATATATAAGTATAAAAGAATCTTCATAAGAAATTATTATTTTTGAGAAAACAAGCCTTCAGTTCGAACCACTATAAGTCCTTAAGTGCTCTTTAATCGCTTTAATATACTCAGTGCTGCATCTTAGTTTATATTAACGATAAGTATAAAAGAACTCTAGGATACAGCAGACAATACTACTTCATAGTGTTGTAAGTTGTTCCAGTCTACATTGTAAGTTCAAGTAACTTACAGTATAGTAAGTTCAAAACAATTTTCTAAAATCGACAAAGGTTCATTCATCCCCTCTAAACCTACAAGACCACTTGAGACCAACATATATTTATATTCATGAGATGATTTTTCTATTATATTAGTGATCCTTTTGATTTTATATTTTGAATCTAAATCTACGAAACCACTTGATACCAACATATATTTATATTCATGAGATGATTTTTCTATTATATTAGTGATCCTTTTGATTTTATTTTTTAAATCTATTATATAGATACATATAATTAAGAAACTTTTACTACAAAACAACCATTCTAATCACATATATTTATTACTCAACCATTGAAATGTAATATTGTTGAATAGATTATGTAAAAAAAACTGTCATATTGTTATCACTCAAAAGGCCGAAATTAAGAATTATAATTAATAATAGAACAACTAGCAACAACAATAATAATCAACAAATATAACACAAAAAATGTATTCATGTGGCAATGCTAATTACAACGAAATATTTATCCAGCAATCAAAAAATAAAACATAAAAAATTAACATTGAAAATAATAATTAAATGGTAATATATTACATGTGCCAAACTAGCTACATATATATTTGGGTTTCTAAAATGGGCCAAACCACCCGCATAGAAATTATTATAGAGTGCTATTATAAGTTTCTCATCATCCCAAAGGTCCAACATATATATACATTTTATGTGGTGTAAGTGCTTCTCATTACCCATTTTGATAGGATAAGGACCTTTTCTACCTCTTTTTTATGAAAATAACTTTTTCATCCATTTTAGGTGAAAAAAGTCAATTTTGCCCTCAACTTCACCTATCATGTATTTTATGTCTTTGTATTCAAAATTTAAATACAAATACACTTAATATAGATCATTTCCTGTTAAAGAAACACTCAGACAATTATTTATCAAAACCTCAAATCTTATTTTGTGAAATTCATTTTAAAAACCTCTCAGCTCATTTGCAAGAACTGATTTTTGCAAATTTTGGTATACATTGCAAGCCCCATTTTTGAAAGTTGAAAGCTCATCTTCATAACTCAGCTGTCATTTACAAGAAAACTAAGAACTCATCCTCACACAACTTCTTACACAAAATGGTAATCCTTATTTTGTATTTGCTTTTATTGAAGAAGTTATATTTTGTTCATTCATGCTACTTTTTTTGTTCATTCTTTGTTGTGTATGATCACTGCATGATCATCGTCTAGGAAAAAGAGAAATATATTTTGACGATGAGTAACAGTGAATACACGAGTGAGAATATATAGTGAAAATACGTGTACACGAGTGTAGATATGTGTAGTTGTATTGTATTACATATGTGTACACGTTTATGAGTACGTGTACATGAATATTTTCGTGTAAATGAATATACATATGTGTACGTGTACACGTATTATGAATACATGTACATGTTAATGGAATACGTGTACACATGTGTAAAAAACTTGTATACACGATTCAATGATTGATACGTGTACACGTATTATGAAGATTCTTACATATATTCGCAATACGTGTACACATTTGTAAAAGACTTGTGTACACGAGTTAATGATTGAACTAAACAATGAATTAAACATTATTTTATAATGAATTAAACAATGATTATGCATAGCTGAATGTCAATAATATATTTGCTTTTGATTTCAGACGAGTTGGAGTAATATGATTATTCATTTTGGTGGATATTGGGAAGGTTTGGAATACAAATGCGGGGATGAAGAGTTCATAACAATTTCCGCAAAAGGAATTACTCGAGATGAGTTTCTTCAATTGGTTCATGGTGTTGTTGAAGCCAATCTTGATGAATTCAAGTACGTCGTTTATGCTTTAATTGACATTATTTCTTATAAAATAGGCAAATTGAAGATTCAAACAAATCATGATTGGTACATAAATGCACTCACTCTGATTATCCTTTTATAGTTCGTATTGAGGGATTCGGAAGGATTTGGAGAATCACCACATTTTCAGGTCCCTATTTATGTGTGTCAGATCCTAATAAGAATGTCCATCATTCGTTAAAATCGAAAGTTGTTGGCGCACTTTTTGCCCTTAAAATAGTGAAAGAGAACTACTCCATCATTCTAAAGAACATTGTGGCCGATCTAGAAAGAGATCATGGTCTACATGTTTCCTATAAAGTGGTGCTTTCTACTAAACATCATATCATGTCTCTTGTATACGGTGATGAGAAGATATCTTTCAATCGATTACATTCGTATCTGAACCAATTAAAACTGATGAATCCCGATTCCATGACGGAGCTATTGACCATTTCTGGTAAGTTTAAGTATATTTTCTTTGCATTAGAATTATCAATCAAAGGATTTCGTAGTCATGGTAGACCAGTATTTGTTGTTGATGGCACGCAATTGAAAGGTAGATGTCGTGAGATTATGTTTGTGGTTGTCACCCTTGATGGAAATGATCAAATATTTCCACTTGGTATCGGACTTGGTGATGTCGAGTCCGAAACCTCTTGGAAATGGTTCTTAACTAATATGTGTACCGCATATGGGTGTTCAAATGATCTACTCATTGTATCGGACCAACACAAAGGTATTGAAAAAGCAATTAGTTGTGTCTTTCCAGATGCAGTGCACAGATTATGTTCTTATCATTTGCAGAACAACTTAGCAAAGTATGGTAAAGAAGTTGTTGCAATTTTTAACAATACGGCTTATTGTTACACTCATAATGAATTCACCTCTCACGCAAGCAAGTTAGCCGGCATCCTACGCGGGGATGAAGTATTACGAACACTATACACTATAGGAAATACTCGTTGGGCTTGTTCTCAATGTGGGGTCCGACGTTTTGGATTTATGAACTCCAATGCAGCTGAAAGCTTCAATAATAGACTCTTATGGTAAGAGGCCTTCCTGTTTGTGCTGTCCTCAAATGTGCAAGATCTATTATTGAAAATGGTTTTTTAAAAGATGTACTGCGGTCTTTGCACGTAAGGAAATACTAACTGATGCTGCTTCGAAGAGATTGATGTTAAATGTGTCCGCTAGTGCAGAAATGACAGTTTATGGATTCCATATGCAGAAGTATAAGGTCATTCATGATCGGAAAGTATATATTGTTGATCTTAATGGTAGAACATGTACATGTAGGTCTTTTGAATTAGACTTGATTCCTTGTCCAGATGCTGCAGTTGCAATAAGATGAGTGATGCTCTATTTATCAATGCTTGGAGCTAATGTTTGAATCAGTGTTTCAAATTTTGTA
This sequence comes from Scutellaria barbata, assembly GCA_028654395.1. Classification (NCBI taxonomy): domain Eukaryota; kingdom Viridiplantae; phylum Streptophyta; class Magnoliopsida; order Lamiales; family Lamiaceae; genus Scutellaria; species Scutellaria barbata. Next base: position 17,563,004 of record CM053650.1, read on the forward strand.
TATTGTAATGTGATTTTTTGGGGTCCTTTTTTAGAAAAGAAAAAGCTCAAATTGAATCATTCGTAGCTAAGTATTTTAAAACTTCTACATTACAGCGTATGTGGAGTGAACAAGTTACGCCAATTTCCTGTCCTGAAGAATGACAAGTCGTTGGTGAGTCGTTTCATCATTTATACTCTTGCATGTCTTTTAAATTTACCTTTCAATGTATAGTCTATTCCCTAACATGTTTTGAAAAATATTTTTAGGAGACGTTTGCGATTCATGGGATGCCCTAAAATATGCCGGACATCCAAGATCCCCTTGTGTTCGCGGTAGATTTGAACAAAAATCAAAAGGAAGACACTCCCAAAAATGTCTACCTCAACATTGTGGACTTGTGGTAATATAGGTCATAAGCGTGTTCATTATATCGAGAATATATCCATACCATCTACGAATGATAATCAAGACAATCTGATTGGTGGTGACCATGAACGTCAAACATTCTCATCAAGACGTGCCCGTAGATCGAAACATTGTGGCATTTATGGTATTGAGGGACATACTGTAACGCCCCGATTCTTTTTAAAGTAAATTTTAATCAAGGCGTTACTCACTTATAAAATTCACTCTTTAAATAAAATAAAGATATATAAAATCAAGAATAATTATAAAATATACATTTCTTAAATTCATGAAATTAATCATTTTAAATAAAAATCTTCTGAGGCTACCAATCATTCTTCCGCATTTGCAAGTTCTCCTCTTTCCTTAAAGGTTGGCGGATTAAATAGTCGAAACCGTTTGATAAAGGAAGATTAAGGATATCGTGTTTTCGATTTGATTTAATTTTAGAACATTTGTGATCATCGATTTTCCTCTAAGATCATCTCCCGTGATTAATTGGTCGTAAGGCCAAAACATGTTATTATCACGAACATAAGCCTATAGAATCTATCATGAGATTTTCATCGTCGTTCTATTCCTGAGATTCAAGGCATGTGAAGTCCACTCTGAGCATCTATGTTATTCTAGCTATGGTCACATTTTATGGAAACTATAATTTGCATTAGTTTCTATGTGATGTTAGAACCCTTAAGAATCATTTCACTCGACTTATAACATGATTCCATAAATCATGTAAATACCTCAATAGAATTCTCTATCATCGTTTACCATCATAACATTGTCTCACATATAACATAACTTAACTTGACATAATTCATCACATAACACTGCACCAACTCCTGCCACGGCCATTTACGCACATGAGCTCATGCTGCTGCAGTCAGCGGCTTAGTGGCGGCGTCCAACAAGCAGTGTGTCGATAACAGTGATATCCCACAACCACATAATCATAAACTATGCATTAAAGCAATCATAAGAAAATGTCTATACAACCTCTTTTTTCACATAAATTCAAGGTCATAAAGTAATTAAACATGTGAACTTAGCATACCTTAGCGAAGGCGGAGCAACATATTAGAAGTGGATGCTGGTAGCTAATAAAATATTTTCTTTTCGACAAAAGTTATATTTTTACTTCCCTTTAAATTCAAGTTAAATCAAATATTTTTAGAAAATAAAACATTTTAACGAGTTTACAGAATCATAGACCCGCTCTGATACCACCTGTAACGCCCCGATTCTTTTTAAAGTAAATTTTAATCAAGACACTACTCACTTATAAAATTCACTCTTTAAATAAAATAAAGATATATAAAATCAAGAATAATTATAAAATATACATTTCTTAAATTCATAAAATTAATCATTTTCAATAAAAATCTTCTTTAACCTTTGATCATTGGCTACCAGCATCCACCGCTCGCACTTCACGCCATAAAATCCTTAAACTGAAAATATTTTTTAAAAGAGGGGTGAGTGTGTGAAATACACTGGGGAAACTCGGGATGACATAAAATAATTTCTAAAGATTTTAAATGCACTTACCAAACCATGATTTTATCACATAAAACAGATTTTCGTAAAACGTTTGTCTTTTAATAAAAATCGCAGAAAAATAGATTATTTCAATACTGCAAGCATTCATCTCTTTCACATACAAACATATCATTTCTCTTACGGGTCTTATCGTACACACAACACCATACACCACGTGCACACAACACAACGTATTTAGTGCCCACAACACCTCGAGTTATCTCCCGGCATGAAAGCTCAGCAAGCAGAAATCATGCATGCAATGTCATACAAATGGCTGTAAGGACTTTTAAGAACATCATGAATGCATGGCTTTGATATCTTTCACTATGTTGGGCCCTTGACCCGTCTACAGTACATCGGAAGGAGCTAGCTCAATAATCTCTGTACTTTACTTTGCTTTAAAGTCATGTTTATGGCCTAATATCTTTGAACCATAACCACGACTCACATGCCATAGGCACACTTTTACTTTAAAGCCATATCCATGCCTCGCATGTCACCAGCCTCGATGTACTAGTAGCGGTCAACTTTGCTTTAACTTTGTTTCTTTGTATGATTATGATGTGCATACAGACTCAACATGTCTTCCTATCCATGGTCATGAATGATATGTACAAAATTCAATGCCCATATATCATCTTTAATCATATATAAAAATACAAATCACCAATATCAAGAAATAAAAATTCATTATTATCATATAATGCAAGTAAACACATAAAATACTATGTTTATGCATTGTCACGTTCACGTTGGCCACATAATTCACGACAACACATAGGTAAAGAAATCCTTTGACATATGTTGACTTCTAAAGAATCCCCTTTGATGCGGGAATTTCCCCGACTTTTCATCTCATGAAACCAGTCTCATTTGTGTCTCTTGAAATCAATAGCTTTCAAAATCATATAATTTACTCGAATACTTTTCACGTAGTGAAAATATTTCACTTGAAAATGACATCACATAATAACAGAATTTAGATCATTTAGTCACGTAGTTTTCCATAAAACTGTACGATTTAAAACATAAATAAGATTTTACCCCCACCTTGGATTTTCGATAGTACTGATCAAAAGCTTTCGGTTTTACTTCCCCTTATTCTTGCATTTTGCTTGTATTTCCTACAAGGTATAAAAACGTAACTTATCATCTGACTTAATTGCTTAAAACCAATAAAATCTATAAAAGAATAAACTCTTGAGAAGGTCGATAAATGATGGTGCTAGATTTAAGGTTTACTGGAAAATAGGATTTGTGGATCATAAGGTCTTCCTGCTTAAGGATTCGCTCGTCAGGTCTTATATCATTTTGGGGTCAAACTATCATTTTATGGAGTTGTAGGGTACAATATACAATAATTACCCAACTCAAGGGTCATAATATAATTTCTGTAAAGTTTAGGGTCCATTCTGTAATTTTTAGGAATTTTGGGGACTATTCTGTAATTTTAGAGAGGTTCTGGGATCCATCTGCTATTTCAGAGAAATTCTGGGACTAATCTGTAATTACCCATAAGTTTGGGGACTAATCTGTAATTACCATAAGTTCAGGGACTTAAGTGTTATTTACTCTAAGTTCTAGGGTCTGCAATTTAGTCCCTAGACTAAATCAAATTCTTAAATATAACCCCCAACCCCAAACCACCGACTGCCTTTTCCGCCGCCGTTCGTCGCTGTTTATCCGACGCTGTCGGCGACTCACGTCGTCGGCGACCACCCATTTACCACTCAACACAATTAGGGCACAAACCCAACACACAGCCAACTCAAGCACACGCACACACACTAATTCACATATATATATATATACAGATGCATACATACATATATATATATATACTGAAAATTATAAACACACCTACACGATGGAGATGCGACCGGGTAAAAATTCAAGCCCGTACTTGTGATCGGCTGACAAGTACTACTCATCGGTCCGATTATCTTGTCTAAAAAACTTTGCCAGCGATGGTTGGAGAGGGAAAGAGAGAGACGACGGTGATGGAGTCTGATGACTTTCGCGAGAGAATAAAAGAATAATTGCTTATGCAAATCCATCCACCACCACCAATGTTGTTTCCTTTTTTGATTAGTATTATTATATTATTATAATTATAATTGCCTAATAGCTTCTGACATATGCTGTATATATATATATAATAAGATCTATTATACTTATATATATATGTTGTGTGCTGGTGTATATATTTACTTAATATAAATAATTTTTTTTTCATTTTGATTAGTACAACAATAATTATTATTATTATTTAAGTCTCATTTCAACGGTAGAAAATTCTCGTTATATTTTATGGAGTTGAAATTTAATTCGGGGTGTTACACATACACGAAGAAGTTGTAATGAGAGTGTAAATATTAAGTGATACGTTAACTTGTTAAACATGTTAAAGTGAACTATCATCGCATGAACACACATTAAACTACATATTGAAAAAACCTTTCGACATTTAAAAACAAAGGTCATACATCAGTTCTAGCGCATTACACCATCTTTGTCACTTAACTCGCATTTTGAGCGGATGATGAACTAATGCTGTCTATTTTTGAAGTTGCATCACCGTTGAAAAGTTTCTCCAACTTCGTCATGAATTTTTCTCCACCTAGAAAATATGCATGACTTATTGGGTCCATATACATTACGAAAATGATTTGTTAGAGAAAACAATAAAATGATTCGTTAGACTACTGAACTAATACATGTGTAGTTGTCATAATTCTATACGTACATGAAACCACTTCATCCATTATGTAATAGTTGTGTGTATGAAATACAGTTCAGGATACCGCTCCACCCCTTTTGTAGCCCACATAACTGGTCAAATCTCATATCGTTTTTTGAATAACTTTATACGATCCATCACCTCTAGAGACACAAAATGCGTGGAAAATATCACGTTAATAACTTCGATAGCATGATCGATGGCCTCTTTGTTCTGTTCCCCCATAATCCATTTGCCACACTGCAGTTTGTGGATTAAATGATCCAGCAGGGCTTCTTCAATCTGGGGTGTCCATTTTGTGCCCTTATATAAAGTGAACTTTAGGTGTGTGCTGGGTTTCCACTCCTCAACCTTGCGAACTCACCTCCTGGCATAAAATCTGTAAAACAATCCATGATGAAGGATCTGTATGTATTTGGACTAAATTTTCTAGAACAAGCGAAAAGTAAAGAAAGATAGATGAACATCCACATTATTAATATGTGTAGAGGGGAACTACTGTTTGGGAGGATCCTATCCTTATTAAATTAGAGTGGTTGATTGACATCTGTAAAAGTCGTAAAGTGATATCACATGAAACACGTAGTTACTTAATTGTGGGTACGTAAATTATAGTCTATTAATATACTGAATATGTTCATGGGCAGAGTCTAATTAATTGAAGTCTGTGGATTATGTATAAAAAATAGTTGTCCACATGTTTCTTAGGTGTGCATGTATACACGTACAACATGTGTACATGTATATTAGTCCCAATTAATTTTTTTTCATAGTGACAATTAAACTTGATAAGATAGGGTCAACAATGGATGTCAACTAGTGGACAATTTTGATTGATGCATTGAATTTGGTTTGATTTTAATTCAATTTAAAATTGGATTGATTGATTGAATGACACTCGAAATGACAATGCAAGTAGGCACACTGCACAAAGACAACTATAGTGTGGTATAAGAAGCTGCAATTACTGACATCAATATCATGAAATAGTGTAAGATATGTGTAGACAAAGAAGATGAAAACATGATTTGTACACCTCTTTGTAACACAAGGCCCGTGTACACATTTGAATTATATACTTATACATATATTTGGTGATATGTAATTGATGAGTCAAATTGTGTATTATTACATGTATACATTTGATAGGAAACATAATACATGTACACAAATTTGAACACTAAGAATACGTGTACACGTAATTCATGATATTTTGAATATTTATGTGTACACGTATGTACACCTAATTTATGCTATTTTGATGAATACATGTACACGTATTACACGTCATTCATGCTATTTTTCAGAATACATGCACATATTTCACGTCATTCATGCTATTTTGAAGAATATGTGTACCCATATTACACGACATTCATGTTATTTTGAAGAATACGTGTACACGTCTATACACGTTATAATTTGAAGAATACGTGTACCCATATTACACGACATTCATGTTATTTTGAAGAATACGTGTACACATCTATACACGTTATAATTTTTATATGTATACGTGTACACATCAATTGAGGCATTTGCGTATAAGACTTGCGGTTACATTAACTGTGAGATTTTATGCAGTTACACTACATCTAATCCCACGATTCATGAAGTGGTGTTAGTGGGTGAAGTGGTCGGTCACTCTCAATTTTAATGCAGGATATTTAAGTGGGGGTAGTGCTTTGACTGGGTTGGTGGGTTTGACTATATTAACCGTACATTGTCACTATATTAATGGGTATACCATCCATCTCAGGTTATAAGTGTGACATATCCCCATACAATCAACCAATAATGGAAATCCCTAATCTTGCTCACTTTTACGGACCATTCACGTATGATGAGATGATCATGATTATTGATCATCTCCTTGTGACGATTCGAAATTATGATGTTACCGATTCACACACCTTCACCCAAGCAGTCGACAAAGTTGCTCTAGCACTTAAGCAATCCACAGATCATTTCGCCAGGTTCACTAACCTCGTATTGAGGAGGGTTGTACATGACAACAGGCAAATGTAGAAATACTTCAAGCATTATAGGAAGTGGAGTGTAGTCAAGTACGATAAGATGTCGAACGTTATCGAAGTTGATCCTTCCTATTGGTTTTTCATTGAGAAGGTACGGTTCATAAAGTCGAAATATTATGTTTATATTGTACTATATGATTTCGTCTGTGCATCCTATATTATTGTTTTTTTAGGAAACCCTCTATGCTCGACTGTTTCGTGAAAGTGGATTCCCGTTATATAGAAAGTGGATGAGAATTTTCGACTGGTATTTTAATATGACCTTCTTAGTCATCTAGTATTTAATAGTACACGTGTTGTGCGAAAAAAAATGGATACATCATAGGATTAGAATGAAAACGTAATTAATCCGCCTGAAATGGTATACCGATGCATAGATTAGAAAATAAACATAGAGTAGCTAATAAACTGGGAAAAGTAGACTAGGAAAAGCTCAAAAACATTAACAACAAACTATGTATAAAAATAATTAACTAGGAAATTATATCTAGATAATTAACTAGGTAATACATTAGGATTGAAATGAAACACGTTAGGGGAAAAAATTCAAATACATTACAAGACAACAACAGCCCTCACGGATCTATTACTTCTGGAGCGTCCTGGTGTTCGAAGTCTTTACGTCGAGTATACAGTGCATCAAGCTGATCATACAGAGGCTTCCCGATGTAATAGTATGCCTTAGATAGTGGCCTCAACTAGATAGTGCAAAAAACATTTCATGGTCAAAGATCTTTGATGTGGGAATTAAACATTAAACATTGAACATCACTTAAATAGATTGGCATTTGTGTAACACCCCAAAATAATAAAATTCAACTACATAAAATATAATGAGAATTTTCTACAATTAAAATGAGATTTATGTAATAATAGTTATAATTATTATTATACTAATAAAAATGAAAGAGAAATAAAAGAAATAAAATTTAATTATATATAAGTATATATGCATATGCACACAACATATATATAAGTATAATATATGTTTGACTTATTATATAGATATATGCATAAAATTAGAAGATATTTGTACTAATAGTCATATAAAAAAATGAAAATAAAAATAATAATAAAATGGATGAGAAAATATATATATGTATTAAGTATACACGCACACAACATATATCACACAACATATATATAACATATATATAAGTATGACATGTTTGACCTTAATATATATATATGAATAAGTTAAGAAGATATTTTAGTATAATAATATAAAAAAATGAGTGATGATGGATAAGTTTACATACTTTGACTAATATCTTCATTTCTCTCTTACACTCTCTCTCTCTCTTGCACGTCCCCCTCTCTCTTTTTTCTCTCCCTTTTTTTTCTTCTTCTTTGTCTCTGTTTCTTGCTTTTCCTTCCAGTTCTCATCCTCAGCTGCAAGATTTTCATTGATGTGGGCTTGTATATGTATGTATAAGCATGGGTATATATATAGGCATGAGTATATATATATGTAAGTAGGTATCTGTTGTGTGTGTTTGAAGAGGCAATAATTGGGGAAAATAATTGAACTCCCCTCTTTCATTCTCTTTCTTCTCTTTTTCTCCCTCTTCGGTTCTCTCCCTCTTTGCAAGCTCTTTCTCTCTCCCTCCTTCCATCCCAAGTTTCTTTCTCTTATACTAGTCTGTAGCAATTGTTGTTGGTGAGGGCATATGGTGTGGTGTGGATGAAGGTGTTGTGTGTGTGTATGAAGCTGATGGGGGCGTCGGGAAAGCTGCCAGGACGTCGGGTTGTTGTGGTTGGATGCTCGGGGCTGCTATTGGGACGTTGGGGCTGCAATGTTGTGGCTGTTGGTTGGTCGCCGGAGACTCCCAGTCACCGACAGAGGTGACACGGCGGCAGGTCAGGGGTGGTGGCAGGACATGAGCGGCGGCAGGGGTGAGGAAGGTTGGGAAGGGTTTGGTTTGGGGTAAGGGTGTTCTTTGGTGAATTTGATATAATTGAAGGGCTATTTTGCAAATATAATCTTTGATGAAATTGGAACTTAATCCTTAGCAATTATAAAATATCAATTTACCCCTTAAGTATTTAAAACATGCATTAAGACCCCTGAATTTGTACTAATGACATTTAAAACCCCCAATAGTTTTAGATATTAAATTTTATACCTTTAAGATTATGAAAATATGTTTTAAGCCCTAAATTAATAAATAATGATAATGAATCCCAATTATGCTAGAATTATATTATATATTCTAAAAATGGATAATATAATGTATTGCTATTAGAATTGATTTATATTGCTAAACCGATCACTGGAATATTGCTAAAATTATATAACACATCTTAAAATTTACTTAAATTTTATAGACGAACTTTTATACTTTGTAAGGTACCTAGAATGGAATTGAGATAAATCGGCGACATGAAGTTTCCAAATTAGGTTCTAATTCTATAAATTAGATTTAATTTAAGAACCATCATGTAATTAATTAATATCTAAAAATAATAATTACAATATCTCTTAATTCCAATGACATATAGAACTAAATATAATTATGGTCATTATAATTTGATCTTCATAATTTAATAAACGAACTAAGGACCTAATTATAAATATTAAATATACAATTAAATACTTAATATTGTTAAAAATGATAAAAATGTAAAGAAATAACTATGAACCTTACAATTTAAATCTCAAAGTTAAGAATCAAATCAAATATCAATTTTAATCCTGTTAAATAATAATTAACTAACCATGTTATGCAATTAAATAAATTTCTTAAATTAACTTATAATTTCAGTTAATTGAATTCACTATTATAAATTAAAACTTTATAGTTAATCTAAATACGCTATAATCATAACTATATTAAAATTTATTAATATCTAAGTTAAATCGTAAAATTATATAATTAGATTTTTCTAAGATTATTTTAAAGATCCATAAGAATTATTTTAAGCTAAAAGCTTTATAATTTACTTATTTTAAAATAATTTTCAAGTCTTCAATATCTAACCCAAATCATAATCTTATAATTTAATTCTCCTGAAACTAAGCTAAGTCTTTCAAGATCTAATAAAAGTCTAATTAAGCTTTCTAAATATTTTAATAAACATATTTTATTAGAAATTCACCTAAACCTTATATTAACTTTAAAATCATTTAATTTATTCATTAAACAACAACATCGTCAGAACCTGTTCCATCTTATCATAGAAAACATTAAAGGACATATTTTAATTACTAATGACCTTAATTAAAGAATTTATAACTAGACAATGTACTGAGGCAATTTTAATGAACGATGTAGGAAAAGAGGAATGAAGAAGTATCTATGCTTGTTCGGGAGCTTATAATTTGTAACGCCCTGATTCTTTTGTAAATAAATCTTAACCGAGACGTTACTCACTAAAAAAAAATTTCCTCTTCAAAAGAATTTCACTCTTTAAATAGAACAAAGATAAATAAAATCCTGAATAATTATAAAACATACATTTCTTAAATACATGGAATTAATCATTTTAAAATAAAAAGGTTCTTTAACCTTTGCTCATCGGCTACCAGCATCCACCGCTCGCACTCCACGCCTTAAAAATCCCTAAACTGAAAAACATTTTAAAAGAGGGGTGAGTGTTTGAAATACACTCAATGGGTTAGGGAAACACAGGAGGATATAAAATAATTTCCAAAGATTTTATACACACACCAAAACACTATTTTATCACAGATAACAGATTTTCGTAAAACGTTTGTATTTTAATAAAAATCGTAGAAAAATAAATCAATTTATAATGTAAGCATCCATCTCAAATCAATCATCCTTCACATTCAAACATATCACTTTCATTATCACATTTACGGTTTTTAACCGTCTTGCAAACATATGCGGGTTTTAGTCGCCCTGAAAACATATAATCCATCATTCACATTCAAACATCACTTTTCACATAATTTACGGTGCTTAGCCGCCATGAAAGCATTTTACGGTTCTTAGCCGCCATGAAAACATTTTTACGGGTCTTAGCCGTCCTGGAAACATATGCGGGTCTTAGCCGTCCTAGAAATATCATTACAGTTATTAACCGTCATAATACGGTGATCAGCCGTCATATGCGAGCCCTAGCCGCCTTGCATACGCATGCACAAGCACATATCACTTCATTTTCACATTTACGATTTTTAGCCGTCTTATAAACATACAATCAATCATTCACGTTCAAACATCACTTTTCACATAGTTTACGGTGCTTAGCCGCCATGAAAGCATTTTGCGGTTCTTAGCCGCCGTGAAAACATTTTGCGGTTCTTAGCCGCCGTGAAAACATTTACGGTTATTAACCGTCATAATACGGTGATCAGCCGTCATATGCGAGCCCTAGCAGCCTTGCATACGCATGCACATGCGCACATAATTTCATCACATATTCACATATCAAACATACACATAGAAGCACATGTACTGAACAAAACACAAATTGTCCAGTCATCATACGTCATAACACGTTTATTCATAGGCATTTCAATATGTCACGTTTCACATAGAATAAGATTCACTTTCATCATATAATAACATTTCATATATTTATCACATAAACCCAACACATTTCATATAGCATAATAGAATTCGTAATTTAAATATTTTGAAAGTAATATAAATACCGACTTAGCACTTTTCCCCACCTTTTACTGAGAAAGCTTGCAAAGCGTCTACTTCTATATGAGCTTTAGTTCTTTTCTCCCTTCGTATTTCCTACAAAGCGTAATTGCTCGCTTTAGAAATTAATCGAACTATTATTAATTAAAATACATTCTTAATTTAGAACCTTTTTTTGTTAACAGATCATCTAACAGGGTTAACCTGAAATAAAATTAAGTATTAATGTAATATGCTAGGGTGATAACACTCAACCCAAAACCCGACCTGAAACTAAGTTTCCTTAATTATTTCAATAAGGATCTAGGATTTTATACCTTAATCGACATATAAAGAGGTTTAAATAATATAACTTAATTACTATAATTTCTCTTTGTCATTTAATTAAAGCTCGGTTTCTTACAAGGTTGTGGTTTAAAAGTAAAATGAATGATTTTTAAAGTAAATATAGGGTTTAAATGAAATTATAATGAAAATACGTTTATTAAAATATTAGAAAACTTAATTAGACTTTATTTAAATTTTAAAATACTTATCTTAGTTTTCAGGAAAATTAATTATAAAATTATGATTTAGGTTAGATCTTGAAGATTTGATAATAATTCTAAACAAGTAAATTATAAAACTTTTGGCTTCAAATAATTCTTGAAGAGCTTTAAAATAATCTTAGAAAATGTAATTATGTACTTTACAATTTAACTTAGATATTAAGAAATTTGAATATATTTATGATTATGACGTATTTTACTTAACTATATAATTTAATTTATAAACATGAATTCAATTAACTGAAATTATAAGTTAATTTAAGAAATTTATTTAATTGCATAACATGATTAGTTAATTATTATTTAATAGGATTAAAAATTGATATTTAATTTGATTCTTAACTTTGAAATTTAAATTGTAAGGTTCATAATTATTTCTTTACATTTTATCATTTTTAACAATATTGAGGATTTAATTATATATTTAATATTTATAGTTAAGTCATTGATTCGCTTATTAAATTATAAGGGTCAATCTCAACGTCTATAATTATATTTAAGTCAACAATTCATTGGAAATTAAGAGATATTATAATTAATATTTATAATATGGCCTTTGGTTTATTCATTAAATTATAAAGATTAAAACATAATATTCATATTTATAATTACCCAAGAGTTATGGGATTAACGAGACGTGAAACTAGGATTTTAAAACCTAGATTTAATATAACTATTATATTGTACCTACTTTAATTATTATAATATCTCTAAGGTTAATTTATAATCTAATTCATTAGATTGAATTTAATTCATTTATTCATATATATATATATATATTAATTATTGAAAGTAATATATGTAATATCTAGATTCGGTTTATAATCACAACTAATTATAGGCAAAAATACAACTTTAGCAACTCTAGGGTCATTTTAACAATATCAAACAATTCTAATGCGCAATATCTAATATCATCAATTTTTTAAGGGTACAATAATGTAATTTTAGCATAATTTGGAGTTCGTTATTATTATTCATTAATTTAGGGGACTTAAAACATATTTTTATAAACTTAAGGGCATAAAAGTTAATACTTATAACTATTATGGGTCAAATTGAGTTTTCAATAATTATTAGGTTTGCAAATTAGCCCCTAGGTTATTTCAAATTTACAAAACCAGCCCCCCCTCTCTTCCCCCAATTCCAGCCACCGTCCCTTCCACCTCCAGCTTTCGGTTCTGCCATGGCCAGTGACGGCGTTGTCGCCGGCGACCCCAACACCTACCACAACTTCCCCCTTCCCTGCACACACTCTGATACAAACATATATACATACATGCCTATACACAGCTACATATGTATATACATCTCTGCCTACATACATATATATATATACCTTTCCGCCGCCGCTTCCAGCGGTGGCCCCCCAGCAGCCACGTCGGCGCAACTCCGGTGCCGACTTCTCCATCTACCATCCTCGTCGGTCCCAGCTCTGACGCCAGCCCCCCATCAACCAACTCTCCGGTGCAACCACACGACTCCAACACAAACCCAGCAGAAACTTTGCAGCAAAGAGAGAGGGAGGCAGGAAAAGAAATTGTGCAGCAGAGATGCAGAAAGGAAAAAATGAGAGATAGATAGGGAGAGAGAAAGTAGAAGAAAGAGAGAGCAAGAGAGAGGAAAAGTTTTGGGGAAGAAGGGATTAGAGAGAGAGACGAGAGATAGAGAGAGAGAGTTGGGAAAAGCATTCTTATCCTCAATTTTCTTTTTCTTTACTTTAATTTATTTTCCTTTTAATTTTTGCATATATGTATAATATATCTAACAAGGTCAATCCTATAGTTTATATTTATATACTCATTATGTACGTGGGTGTATATATACATTTATATATAAATAAATTTTTTATTATTATTATTATTATTATTATTTTTCATAATAATAATATTAATAATTACTTTTATTTAAATTTCATTTCAATTGTAGAAAATTCTCGAGATATTTTTATGTAATTGAATTTTATTTCGAAATGTTACATAATTACACGCGCTATTCTCATGAGGTGGGGGTAATTCCTTATTACGGTATTTATAATTCTTCCAAAGCATTTAAATTACGAAATATTATACGATATGAAATGAGTTGGGTATAAGTGCTGAGTGCATGAGATGTTATGTGTGATAATGCTATGATGTGATGAAGGTGAATCTTATACATGTGTGAAATGTGGTTTGTATTACGCAGGGAATGAATAAGGTGCTATGAGTTTTTCTTATGCAAAGGTGAAGAATGATGTGAAGTTAAGATTTGCATATGTGAAAATAAGATGTGCTTTCATGGCAGTTGAGAACTGCAACTAAGTGTTGTGTTAAATTAATGTGTTTTTATGTGTATGTTTGATATGTATATGTGTGATGTAAATTATGTGTGCATGTGCATGCGTATGCAAGGCGGCTAGGGCTCGCATAACGACGGCTGATCACCGTACCAAGATGGCTAAGACCCGTAAAAATGTTTTCATGGCGGCTAAGAACCGTAAAATGCTTTCATGGCGGCTAAGCACCGTAAATTATGTGAAAAGTGATGTTGGAAGGTGAATGATGATTGATTGTATGTTTGCAAGACGGCTAAAAACCGTAAATGTGTAAATGAAGTGATATGTGCATGTGCATGCGTATGCAAGGCGGTTAGGGCTCGCATAAAGACGGCTGATCACCGTATCATGACGGTTAAGAACCGTAAAACATTTTCATGGCGGCTAAGAACCGTAAAATGCTTTCATGGCGGCTAAGCACCGTAAATTATATGAAAAGTGATGGTTGAATGTGAATGATGTTTGATTTGTGAAGAATGCTTACATTTACATTAATTTTAAGTCACGTGATTGAAATGATCTATTTTCTACGGTTTTTATTAAAAGACAAATGTTTTAAGAAAATCTATTTTATGTGATAAAATGGTATTTTGGCATGTGTGTAAAATCTTCCAAAATTATTTTATATCATCCCGAGTTCCCCACCCCACTGAGTGTACTTTTGTCACTCAGCCCTCTATTAAAAATGTTTTCAGTTTAAGGAGTTTAGGGCGTGGCGCGCGAGCGGTGGATGCTGATAGCCGATGATCAAAGGTTACAGAAACTTTTTTATTTGTAAATGTAATATTTTATGAATTATGGAAATGTATATTTTATAATAAATCTTGAATTTTAAATTTTATTTATTTTATTTTTATTGAAAGTCTTAAAGAGTAATGTTTTTATAAGTGAGTAACGTCCTGATTAAGATTTATGTACAAAAGAATCGGGACGTTACAATTTGTCTGTATTCTATAGAGTTACCTTGAACATCCTCATCCAAAAAAGAGGATGTGCAACGACAGCATTCCGTGCTTTATCCTACCACATCACTGGGTCCTGGATCAAGCTCTCAATTATTTCATATCTGATCTTCAACTTACGGCAATGACAAAGACAATTCTTGTAGCTCAAAGCCATATTGAACCTCGTGTTGACAGCAGCAAGGGCCAACAACACTGCTTGTCCATTCACAGAGTCAACAAACCATTTACCTTCGGCTTTCTATTGCATGAGTGTGTTGATGAAGAGTATATCTATTTCATGGTTCCATTTACTAGTGTAGAAATATACACTTTGAGGCTTGATGTCGAGCAGAGACATTTTGTTATTGATAGACGGGGGCAAGTAAATAGGTAAAGTAGGTTAATGAATGTCTAATATCCCTCGATATTTATAGTTGAATGATAAGTATCAAGTTTGGTGGCAATATGTAAAGCCCTGATTTCGGCTCAAAATAAAATATTTAATTTAAACTTCAGGCGTCCAGCAACTCGTAAAATATTAAAACACTGGAAGGATCAAATAACCTGTTATAACAAATGTTTCTCAAAAGGAGTTTTTTTAAAATATTACACATAATTATAGCAACGGCGGAAAATATCATCAGAGTATAGCCTTTCGGTCTTACAAAATATTTCTAACACAAGGGTATTTTTTTAAAAATTGTAACAACACGTTTAATTTACAAATAACCGATACAGCATCTCCCTTTCATTCTCCGTCATTTCCTATAATCTGTAAAACATATTAACATACATGGGGTGAGTGCGTGAACACTCAGTGGGTTATTCTGTAATAAACATCATATAATAACATCACGTAATGAAATCAATCAACTTTTCTTTAAATCGCGGATCTTAACCGCCGTGAAAACATATGTGGATCTTAACCGCCGTGAAATTATTTACGGATCTTAACCACCATGAAATTGTTTACGGATCTTAACCGCCGTGAAAATATTTACGGATCTTAACCGCCGTGAAAATGTTACGGATCTTAACCACCGTGAAAATATTCACGGATCTTAACCGCCGTGAAAATAATTTTACTTTATCACATAATCACGTATTCGCATCACAGAATCATGCTGTTATCTTATAAAAGCATACTTGCTATTCAGTCAGACATCACATAAAATCACACGCACATTTAATAAAACACATCAAGATCACGTAGCTTTAAACACATAAGGTTCACATAAAGTACACAAATAAATGACGTTACCCCCACCTTCAGAAAGCGTTCTGAATGCTCCTAGATTTTAGACTGTCCTATCTTGTTCCCCTTAAGCGTACCCTACAAAGCATAATCATTCACCTTAACTTCTAATCGAACTATTCATAAATTAAAATAAATTTCTCAATTTTTGAATTCTTTGATCGCTATTAAAATATCAAATAGGCTATCTCAAAACCCAATAGGCTCATTTTATTATTTAACGAATTGTTGGCTAAACAGAAATATTAGTAACTTCTAAAGCTTATCATGCAATTACTTCACATTCCAGGTTATACTTGCCATTTACTATTAATTTGAGGCCTTACAACAAATTTAAGAGACTTATAGATGTGGTCTGCTACTTTTTCAGAATCAACAGATTTCAATTGCATAATTTATTCCTCATACATATATATTTATAAGTCCTATTCACATATTCATAATATATATTTATACATATATATTTATAACCCTTAGCCTTCATAATATTGCAGATTGCTCCCCTAATTAATTAAAGCATGTTTTAAAAATTTATTGAACTATGATAATGATAAACAAACACCTTGCTTTTATTGAAATTACATAGTTTTTCATAATGTTTGATTTATGTAATTTTCTATAGAATTTTTGAAATTTGATGTTAATGGCAAAGATAGGTTATAACCTTAAACTTTATAAATTATGCTTTAAGTATCATAATTATGTAGATATAAATATCGGACATTGAATACGGATGAAATTACATGGTCTTCTCTAAAATATGACGATATTATAAATTTATCTTTAAAAATTGTGAAAATTATGATAATTAACACTTTTATTATTTATTATTATTATTTAATTTAGTGTATATGGAAATTATAAATGTTATCTTATAATTGATAGAAATTGATGTATGAATTTTGGACTCTAATTAAATTACAAAGATAAAGTACTTTAATTAATTTATATTATTTTTAGACTAATTATAACACCAATTAGGGTATAAAACCCTAGATTTATTATCGAACTAATTAAGGAAACCTAGTTTCAGGACGAATTTTTGGACTTTAATATTATTATGTTATTTAGTATAATTTAGTTAAAGATTTCACTTGGAATTATAATTTAAACCTATGTTTCGCAAGATTGCTTTTGAGACTAAAAATCAAAACTTATAAATATTATGCTAATTAAATTAATTTTACGATTTAGTTATTATTTCTAATTTAAGGATAAATAACCCCAAATTCATATCTATTTTAATTCGAAATATTAATTTCAAATTGATCTATATAGATTATGAATTTTACATTTAATTACAAAATAAGTTATATTAAATTCCAAAATTAGGGTTTATCTTAAAAATGTTAAATTATTTAAATCGATCATAATTCGATTAGAGTCTAAGTCGAACCCTTAATGTTTGTAGGCGATACGCCGGAGTTTGCGCCGTAGATAGTTTGGGAATCTAGAAGTTTTGACCAGCTGCTCTACAGGTGGGGAAAAATTACGTGTTACGGTACTTACCTTTTGTTGACTTATTTGCAATTATGAATGATTATATTATGTGAAATGTGACATATTGAAGTGCATATGAATAAACGTGTTATGAAGTGTGATGAATGGAAAATTAAGTGTTTTGTTAAATAAATGTGCTTCTATGTGTATGTTTGATATGTGTATGTGTGATGTAAATATGTGCGCATGTGCATGCGTATGCAAGGCGGCTAGGGCTCGCATAAAGACGGTTGATCACCGTATCATGACGGTTAATAACCATAAAAATGTTTTCACGGCGGCTAAGAACCGCAAAATGCTTTCATGGCAGCTAAGCACCGTAAACTATGTGAAAAATGATGTTTGAATATGAACGATGGATTATATGTTTCCATAGCGGCTAAGACCCGCATATGTTGCAAGACGGTTAAAAACCGTAAATGTGAGAATGAAAGTGACATGTTTGAAGATGAATGATGTTTGATTTGTGAAGAATGCTTATATTTAAATTAATTATAAGTCATGGGATGGAATGTGATTATTTGGTGTATTTATGAAAAGAAACCCCTATACAGTGTGATCCCACTGAGTGTATTTTATACGCCCACCCCCTTTATATGTTTTCTTTTATAGATTCGGATGTGGGGAACAGAATGTGAAGAAAAATGCATATAGATATATATATATATATATATTTTTTTTTGATGTAATTTAACAGGTTATTTTTGAAGGGTTGTAAATTAAGCCTGATGGCCCGTAAATATATTTTTGCTGCTGTCTCTGATAACTTAAATATTTTATGTAAACCTTGTATTTTTGGATGGATATTTTAACCTTCGGTTTTAGTTTGTTTTAAATTGCTGGATGCCCAAAATGTTAAAAATTTATATTTTATTTTTGTATCGAAAATGGGGCGTGACAGTTTTGGTATCAGAGCCTAGCTCTCTTTGTAGGGCTTTGCTCCATTTTAAAAGTTTATAAAATTTTTAAATCTTTAAAAAACGGGCTTAATATTTAAATTATGAGTTAAATACACATCTTTCTCCACTTCTTCGCCAATAGGCATGAAAATGAGTTGATTTTATGTGTTTAACTTACATAGTGTGAATAAAAAGTTGTTTTATTATGAAATGTTATGTTTAAATTATTATTGAGTTGTAAATACGTGTTTTGGGGTTTATTTACGGGGTTGTTAGACAGGCTTCCTTAAGTAAAGCTTATATAGAATTATGCACACAGATGGCTCGAAAGAAGTATACGGCTAGGAAGTCGATTCCCAGGAGGAGACTTAGAGATGTCTTCTTTGATAGTCGAGTATATGCAGACTTTTCGGTAGGAGAGCACATCGCTCGAATGCTGCATATCTGGAGATGGGCTGGTGGGGCAGGAGGCTTGATAAGTGGGGTGGAGGGCTGCCGTCAGCTGATCCGGACTTGCTCGATGGGTGGACAGCACGAGCCCACAGTATTTACCGTAGAGAGGTTGTATATTCAGGGGTAGAGCGCTCTCCCATTATAGATTTTGGGAGGTTTGCAGGACAGTTACTAGAGGCCTGGGGTAGGAACGAGTATTCATCCACCCTGGAGCCGGGGCCTTATGATCCACCTAGTGATGACTCCAAGGAGGACCCGGAGGAAGACCCGGAGGAGGATCCGGAAGAGGATCCTGATGATTACTTCGATGAGAGTGATCCAGGTGCCTCGACTTCTGGAGTAGTTAGACCCCCATCACCCCCAGCTGCGGTAGCGTAGATGATAGGAGTAGGTGTGTTATATTTTGGGATGTATATCGGATAAAACAATATATATGTGTGTTTGAAATAGTTGTGTTAGTAGCGAATGTAGATAGTTGGATATGATGCCTATGTAGCCAAAATTTTGTTAGATGTATAGGGTTTAGGGTGTTGTTTTTATAAAATATTATGTATATATATATATCCTATTGAAGCTGGTGAACTATGCATAGCTTGCATTATTATTTTTGAATAGTAACGTCGTAATATTTAACTATCGGATATTTCGTGTATCGTAGCAGAATCATGCCTCCGAGAGGTAGACCCCGAAAACAAACCGCAACTACAGAGGGACCGTCTACGCCAACAGAAGAAGGAGTATTGGGAAATTTAGTCACAGTGCTAAAGGGATTAGCCGATAAGTTCGATGCTAATAGAGAAGCACCCAATCAGGCACCAAGAAGTGACACGAATAGTATAATTGAACAATTTCGACGGTTCAATCCGCCAACATTCAATGGTAAAGGAGACCCTGCGGACGCCGAAGAATGGTTGAGAGCCTTGGATAGGCTTTTTGCTCATTTGGTTTGTACCGACGTGCAAAAGATATCATGTGCTATCTTTCAATTCACTGAAGAGGCTAGCTTTTGGTGGGAGTCATATGATTGAACTATAAACCCTGAGAGAATAAGTGACATGACGTGGATAGATTTCAAAGAAATAGTTACGCAGAACTATTTACCGCAGTCCTATCGTGACAGAAAGGAAACCGAATTTTTACACTTTTGACAAGGAATGATGACTGTTGGAGAGTATGAAAGAAAGTTTAATCAGCTTAGCAGATACTCAACGCATCTGGTAGATACCGATATGAAGAAAGCTAGACATTTCAATTGGGGACTACGTCAAGAAATTGGCACCATTTTGGCAGGACAATGAGGGTTGACATATGCAGAAACGGTGGAAAGAGCCCAAGACATTGCAGCACGTATGGGTTTGGATAATGTTCCACTTAAAAAACCTTTAGATGTACTTGGAAAGAGAAAGTGGAATGAACCAAATCAAAATCGAAACCAGATTTTCAACCTGACCCAACGTCCAGGAATGGGTAGCGGACCAAATGCCTCTAAATCCAGACAGGGGCCAGTTTGCTCCAAATGCGGAAGAACTCACAGCGGGCAATGCTTATGGGGAACAGTACGGTGTTTTAGATGCCAAGAATTTGGACATAATGTAAATGATTGTCCTAAAAACAAAGTTAAATCAGATTTTAAGCCGAGACCCGAAGCCAGAAAAGCTCGAGCTTTTGCTCTAACATGAAAAGAGGCCGAGGAAGGGCCAGAAACCATGGTAGGTATGTTATTAGTATGCGATATACCTGCTCTTGTTTTATTTGATACAGGAGCGACCCATTCATTTATGTCTGTTACGTTTTTTGAACTATTGGGATATAAAAATGATGAGGAAAATGCTGAAACCTTAGAGGTTAGTATACCATCTGGGAGGACAGTAAAAACCCAAAACGTATGTCGAAATATGAAGATTTCTTTTACTGATAAAATTATCCCAGCCACCTTGTATGTTTTAGACATGAAGGATTTTGATGTAATTTTAGGCATGAATTGGCTCAAGGCTAACAATGCGATAATCAAATGTCAAGAAAAAGAGATCTTAATTCGATCTCCAAGCAAAGAAGAGTTCACTTTTCATGGAACTCGATTTGGTATAAGTCCACGAATTATATCGGCCATGCAAGCGAGCAAGATGCTAAAAAAGGAAGGTTGCGAGGCATTTTTAGTAAGTATTGTGGATCTTGCGCATAAGGCAACTTCTATTGAGAAGGTGCCGATAGTGAGAGAATATGTAGATGTCTTTCCAGAAGATTTACCTGGTCTACCGCCTGATAGACAAGTTGAATTCAGCATAGACTTAGTGCCTGGATCCGCACCGGTATCGAAGGCTCCATATCGAATGGCACCGAAAGAGTTGGAAGAGCTAAAGGTGCAATTGTAAGAACTCTTGGAAAAGGGTTTCATACGTCCTAGCGTATCACCCTGGGGAGCCCCAGTGCTGTTTGTGAAGAAAAAAGATGGAATCTTTCGGATGTGCATAGATTACCGAGAACTCAATAAAAGAACGATAAAAAATAAGTATCCGTTACCTCGGATTGAAGACTTGTTCGATTAATTAAGAGGTGCAAGCATATTTTCGAAGATTGATTTAAGATCCGGGTATCATCAAGTGAAGATTAAGAAAGAAGATATATCTAAAATGGCTTTCAGGACAAGGTATGGCCATTACGAGTTTGTGGTAATGCCTTTTGGACTTAGTAACGCACCGACCGTTTTCATGGATATGATGAATCGAGTTTTCCATCCATATCTTGATCGATTTGTGATAGTTTTTATCGATGATATCTTGGTATATTCGCATGATAAGAGACAACACGAAGAGCACCTTAGGATTACTCTGGAAACTTTGAGAAAAGAAAAAGTATATGCCAAGTTCAAAAAGTGTGAGTTCTGGTTGGATAAAATTTCTTTTCTTGGGCATATCGTCTCTTCAAAAGGAATAGAAGTGGATCCGGCTAAGGTGGAGGCGGTCAGTAATTGGAAGGCACCGACCAATGTAAATGAAGTGCGAAGTTTTCTAGGTTTAGCTGGATATTACAGAAGGTTCATTGAAGGATTTTCAAAGATCTTTATTCCTCTGATGCGTCTGACTCGTAAGGAGGTGAAGTTTCAGTGGACGAATCAATGCGAAGACAGTTTCCAAGAATTGAAGAGAAGATTGACGTCTGCACCAATTCTAATAGTTCCAGACGGAATGAAGGAGTTTGTTGTTTATAGTGACGCCTCCAAACAAGGTTTGGGATGTGTACTGATGCAACGAGGAAAAATGGTAGCTTACGCCTCGAGGCAGTTAAAGGCACATGAGCAAAACTATCCCACTCATGATCTAGAATTAGCTGATGTAGTGTACGCTCTCAAGATTTGGCGGCACTATTTGTATGGAGGAAAGTGTGAGATCTATACTGATCATAAGAGCTTGAAGTACTTTTTCAAACAAAAAGAGCTCAACATGAGACAAAAAAGATGGTTAGAGTTGGTGAAAGATTACGATTGCTCAATCTTATACCATCCCGGAAAGGTAAATGTGGTGGCGGATGCACTGAGTAGGAAGAAAAAGGCTCAAACGGCATACATGATAACTACTCAGAAGGAGTTGATTGAAGAATTTGGAAGACTAAGCATGGAATTGGTGATACCTCCAGGCAGCATAAGAGCAAGAATAAGTGCTTTGATAATCAAACCCACGCTTCAGGATAGAATACTGCAGGCTCAACATGATGATAGGTTCACTCAAATCATGAAAGAACAAGTGGAGAAGGTTTTAGCAAAGAACTTTGAAGTAAGCAAGAATGGTGTACTTAAGTTAAAAAATAGGCTATGTGTGCCGCATAGAGAGGATCTTCTAACTGAAATCATGGAAGAAACACACGTTACTCCATATACAGCTCATCCAGGAAGTACAAAGATGTATCAAGATTTGAAAAAGAGCTTTTGATGGAGAAACATGAAGAACAGCATTGGAAATTTTGGGAAGAAATGCATTATTTGCCAGCAAGTGAAGGCGGAACATCAAAGGCCGGCAGGAATGCTCACACCTTTAGAGATACCTGAATGGAAATGGGAACATATCACCATGGACTTTGTGGTGGGACTACCTCGAACCAATCATAGGAATCATGCAATATGGGTCATTGTGGATAGACTAACCAAGTCTGCCCACTTCTTGCCGATCAAAATGATGTTCAGTTTGGAAAGACTAGCTCAGATCTACATAAAGGAGATTGTTAGACTGTATGGTGTACCCATCTCTATTGTGTCAGATAGAGACCCTCGGTTCACATCCAGATTCTAGCAGAGTTTACAAAAAGAATTAGGTACCAAACTGGCTTTCAGCACTGCTTTTCATCCTCAAACTGATGGACAAACCGAACGGACAATACAAATTTTAGAGGATATGCTGCGAGCAAATGCTTTGGATATGCACGGAAGTTGGGAAGACCATCTATATTTGGTGGAGTTCGCCTACAATAACAGCTATCAGACAACTATCGGGATGGCGCTGTACGAGGCTCTATATGGAAGAAAATATCGTTCGTCTCTTTATTGGGATGAAGTAGGTGAAAAACAAATTTTGGGACCCGAGCTGGTTGAGCAAGAAGTGGAGAAGATACGAAAAGTTCGAGAAAGAATCAAAACTGCTCAGGATAGACAAAAATCTTATGCTGATAAAAGACGGCGAGAACTACAGTTTGCAGTGGGAGACAAAGTCTTTCTCAAAGTATCGCCCACAAAAGGGGTATATCGTTTTGGGAAGCGAGGAAAGTTGAAGCCAAGATATATAGGTCCGTTCGAGATTTTGGATCGAGTTGGAGAAGTGGCGTACCGACTAGCTTTACCGCCAGATTACGCCGGCATACACAACGTTTTTCATGTTTCCATGCTAAGAAAATATGTTTTCGACCCAAGTCACATCATCGATCAACAACAGATAGGATTGGAGAAGGACGTAACCTATGAAGAGGTTCTAGTGGCTATTTTGGACAAAAAGATTCATAAACTAAGAAATCGAAATATTGGCTTAGTCAAGGTCCAATGGAGTCATCATGATATCCATGAAGCCACTTGGGAAGAAGAAGAGGAAATTTTAGCAAAATATCCGAATTTGCCGATTCTAGGTACGTTTCTAAATTTCGAGGACGAAATTTATTTGAAGGAGGAGAGGATGTAGCACCTAGAAATTTTTTTTAACCATATAATATATTACTTTAATGTATACGTAACTATATGATATAAGCTTACAATATATGTTATATAATATTAGATTATATAATATTGAGATATATAATTCATAAGATAAGATATGATTATAACATAAGTTATTATATAAGTTATTATGTATATAACCTAAGCTAAATGACGTGAAGGACATATATATATGATACAACTATATAGCATAAGTTAAATGATATGAAATTGCATGTTAGCCTAGGTATGTAGGTATGAGATAAGTCAATAAACTTCTAGAAGGATAATTAGTGGAAGTAAGGTCATTTTCTCAATCATCATTTTTCCAAACGAACACTTTGAACTAAAGCAAGCTATATTCTCTTCTCTTTTCCATCAGCTTTGCAGCCACGTTTGACCATTATTTTCCACCGCCGATCATCAGCTTTCCGATGAGGTAATCGAACCAAAGTGTAGTAAATGCTGAGCTCGTCTCAAGGACAGTTTCGGAACTTCAAACCGAAGCCACTCTCTCGCGGCTGCTCTCTCTCTCTCTATCTGATTTTTCTTCCTCACTCTCTCATTGCTGAAGCTGTCCTAGGCCGTTGCTAAAGTCGCCGTTCGCCACTGAGTCAAGTCGGAGCAGGCACGAACCTCGTGCTAGCTGCGTCGGGTCGAGACCACCGTTGTGAGCGGCGGTTGTGCTGGCTATTGCTGGCTGTCTTGTGTCTGTTTTGGGAGTGGTGTTTTGTGTCTGAGAGCATGTGTAGTACAGGTGGGGGCCGGCGCCGAAATTGCACCGGCAGGTGGTCGGGGGCGCCGCCGTGAGCAGCGGCGCCGTTGGAGTATGTTGGGGGTGTCTTGGTTACTGGTTGTTGGTTGTTGGTTGCTTAGTCCTGTGGGTTGAGTCGGTTGGGGTCGGGGTTGGGTTGTTGGTGGTCGCCGGCGACTGAAAGTCGTCGGCAGTGGAGGACCGGCGGCAGCAGCGGCGGCTGGGGACAGTAACGGCAACAAGGGAGGGCTGGGAAAGGTAATATAGGGTGGGGGTTTCATTCTTGTGAATTTGATAAAATCCAAGGGCTAACTTGCAAAGTTTCAACTATGCTGAAAATTAGAATTTAACCCTTAGCCTTCATAATATTGCAGATTGCTCCCCTAATTAATTAAAGCATATTTTAAAAATTTATTGAACTATGATAATGATAAACAAACACCTTGCTTTTATTGAAATTACATAGTTTTTCATAATGTTTGATTTATGTAATTTTCTATAGAATTTTTGAAATTTGATGTTAATGGCAAAGATAGGTTATAACCTTAAACTTTATAAATTATGCTTTAAGTATCATAATTATGTAGATATAAATATCGGACATTGAATACGGATGAAATTACATGGTCTTCTCTAAAATATGACGATATTATAAATTTATCTTTAAAAATTGTGAAAATTATGATAATTAACACTTTTATTATTTATTATTATTATTTAATTTAGTGTATATGGAAATTATAAATGTTATCTTATAATTGATAGAAATTGATGTATGAATTTTGGACTCTAATTAAATTACAAAGATAAAGTACTTTAATTAATTTATATTATTTTTAGACTAATTATAACACCAATTAGGGTATAAAACCCTAGATTTATTATCGAACTAATTAAGGAAACCTAGTTTCAGGACGAATTTTTGGACTTTAATATTATTATGTTATTTAGTATAATTTAGTTACAGATTTCACTTGGAATTATAATTTAAACCTATGTTTCGCAAGATTGCTTTTGAGACTAAAAATCAAAACTTATAAATATTATGCTAATTAAATTAATTTTACGATTTAGTTATTATTTCTAATTTAAGGATAAATAACCCCAAATTCATATCTATTTTAATCCGAAATATTAATTTCAAATTGATCTATATAGATTATGAATTTTACATTTAATTACAAAATAAGTTATATTAAATTCCAAAATTAAGGTTTATCTTAAAAATGTTAAATTATTTAAATCGATCATAATTCGATTAGAGTCTAAGTCGAACCTTTAATGTTTGTAGGCGATACGCCGGAGTTTGCGCCGTAGATAGTTTGGGAATCTAGAAGTTTTGACCAGCTGCTCTACAGGTGGGGAAAAATTACGTGTTACGGTACTTACCTTTTGTTGACTTATTTGCAATTATGAATGATTATATTATGTGAAATGTGACATATTGAAGTGCATATGAATAAACGTGTTATGAAGTGTGATGAATGGAAAATTAAGTGTTTTGTTAAATAAATGTGCTTCTATGTGTATGTTTGATATGTGTATGTGTGATGTAAATATGTGCGCATGTGCATGCGTATGCAAGGCGGCTAGGGCTCGCATAAAAACGGTTGATCACCGTATCATGACGGTTAATAACCGTAAAAATATTTTCACGGTGGCTAAGAACCGCAAAATGCTTTCATGGTGGCTAAGCACCGTAAACTATGTGAAAAGTGATGTTTGAATATGAACGATGGATTATATGTTTTCATAGCGGCTAAGACCCGCATATGTTGCAAGACGGTTAAAAACCGTAAATGTGAGAATGAAAGTGACATGTTTGAAGATGAATGATGTTTGATTTGTGAAGAATGCTTATATTTAAATTAATTATAAGTCATGGGATGGAATGTGATTATTTGGTGTATTTATGAAATGAAACCCCTTTACAGTGTGATTCCACTGAGTGTATTTTATACGTTCACCCTCTTTATATGTTTTCTTTTATAGATTCGGATGTTGGGAGTAGAATGTGAAGAAAGATGCATATAGATATATATATATTTTTGATGTAATTTAACAGGTTATTTTTGAAGGGTTGTAAATTAAGCCTGATGGCCCGTAAATATATTTTTGCTGCTGTCTCTGATAACTTAAATATTTTATGTAAACCTTGTATTTTTGGATGGATATTTTAACCTTCAGTTTTAGTTTATTTTAAATTGCTGGACGCCCAAAATGTTAAAAATTTATATTTTATTTTTGTATCGAAAATGGGGCGTGACATGGCATGTGTGTAAAATCTTCCAAAATTATTTTATGTCATCCCGAGTTCCCCACCCCACTGAGTGTACTTTTGTCACTCACCCCTCTCTTAAAAATGTTTTCAGTTTAAGGAGTTTAGGGCGTAGCGCACGAGCGGTGGATGCTGGTAGCCGATGATCAAAGGTTACAGAAGCTTTTTTGTTTGTAAATGTGATATTTTATGAATTATGGAAATGTATATTTTATAATAAATCTTGAATTTTAAATTTTATTTATTTTATTTTTATTGAAAGTCTTAAAGAGTAATGTTGGTCCCAAGTGGTGTCTGAGGTTCAGAGGGGGGGTGAATGAACCTTGGTCGATTTTTCAGAATCTATAAAACAACCGTTCTGCACTGCAAGTTACTTGAGCTTGCAGTGATAGATGGTTACTGCTTGCAGCGCTAGAATGCAGTGCTGCACGCTGTAACCTGGAGTTTTGTACGCAGCGGAAATATACTTTTAAACACAAGGCTGTTTTACACAAAAATGCTTCTTTCAAACGTTTTATGATGAGAAGAGATAGATATATGCAGAAAATAATCACAAATAAATAAAGCGATAAAAACACTTATGGCTTATAGTGGTTCGAAGGTGGTGTAATCCTTCTACGTCCACTCTACTGCTCCTCGAGTAGGAACTTTGTTAAGCAAGATTGAATTACAGGACTCTCCTAACAATCTATCAATTTTACAAAGCAAACCACCTACTGAAGTCCAGCGTACACACAGCAACTGCAAACTTCAAAGGCTAACCCACACAGGGTTCTATACTCCCACACAGGGAAGCTGCCTAACACTAAACAACTAAAACAAACAGCAAGGATCTCTCCTATCAACTGCTTGACACCACTAAAACAACCTAAGCACACATCAACAAGGTTAAAAGGATAAAAAAGGTTTTCTTCAACTTGTGCTTCGAAGTGAGCTTCTGAATCCGTAAGGAATCTTTCAGCTTGAACTCTGCTTCACTTCGATAGGTTGAGTGACTGAAACTGTTGGCTTGAATACTTTAAATTTGTAAGCTCGAAACTTTCGCGTATGGAAATTAGATCTCAGTAACAGTAACCAGCTTCAGTACTCCTCGACCTCTATTTATACTTGTAGGAGAAGATGTCCGTTGAAGGAGACATCCCTCTTTTGAATTTGAAATAGCCTGGCCAAAGTATGGTTCGCATTTAATGCGACTGACCTTTCTTTTCGGAGCATTTAATGCGGCAGTTGCGGCTCGCAGCTTTCTGCGGCGCGTCAGTCCATGTGGCATCTTCTTATTGGCTTCGTGTCTGCTACTTTGACTTTTTCTTGAACAACTCTTTTGTCCCTGCTTGGATCTCCGTTCCTCGTACTGCATTTATCCTTCCTGGGATTTACAGGATACTTCGTCTTGTAGTTGGCGCTGTATTTACTTAACTGTACTGTAAGTCTGCGCTGTATCCTTGGTCTCTGTGCAGCTGATGTATACTTTCAGTGCTGCTGTATTTTAGACCTGCTTGCAGTATCGTCTGGCAGTGCTGCTGTAACTTCATTCTAGCAGTACTCCTGTATCCTTTTTATGCAGCGATGCTGCACGCCATTCTTCCTTGCTTTGCTGTATCCTGCCTTCATGCAGCGATACTGTATCCTGCCTTCTTGCAGCGATATCTTCCTTTAAAGCTTAGATGCAGCTTTATCCTCTTTTAACCTCCATTTCAATCCTTGACTCAAGACTCAATTCTAGTCTATTTATTCACTTAAACAATGTGAAAATGGGGTACTCAAAACTTCCTATTACATGGTTGGTTTGTCTCATCAAAATCTAAACAATGAAATCCCAACAATTTCCCCCTTTTTGATGATGACAAAACCTTTACAATATTTCGTTCATGAAGAAGTTTCATTTTACTTTAACTCATTTGGTTTATCCAGATTACATGCTTGCACAGCTTTGAATAAATAAATCTAATCCTGGATTCATCAGAGATGCATCATGCTATTCCTTTCAACAAACTCAACAGGAAAACATAAACAACATGCATGAGTTCATAAGAATTGAACTTGGTCAGAGCAGAAAGAAAAATTTCTTCATTTAAGAGATAGAAATTTTTACAACATCAAAAATACAACAAGGATCATAAGAGGGTATATGAATACAACTTAGTAAAACGAAGACCTTTTGTTTGCAGATTCGTCTGCTCTTCTTTCAAACCTTTCAAGGCCTTCTCTTCCTCTTGATCCTTTCCACCAGTCCCTGATGGACTCTTGGTAGGACTCTTCCAGCTTGTGTCTGATCACAGGAATCTGAATCCATCTCAGCCAGAAGTCCTCGCAGAATGGTACAATCAGCCCTTCCTTGACTCTATCGATGTACAGCTGTTGAATGTCAAGGCCTCCTTCGCGAACGAGCTGTTCATACCTTCTCAATGCAGTCTTGCAGGTATGATACTTGCTGAATTTACCTTGCCTGCATAGATCTCTGAAGTGTCTGAGGTACTCTGATCGTTTGAAAATGGTGATCGCCTCAAATGTTGGATTCCGATCAAAAGGCAGTCTGACTTCTTTGAAGATGTCGAATCTCCAAGCCATGTTTTCTCCTTCAGGCCTTTGATCCATCAACACGGACACTTCAGCAGAGATGTTCTCTGTGTCAAGGCGAGGGATCTCTTGAGGAGGGAATTGGTAGTAGTTGTTTGGGAATATTTTTCTTTCACCAATTACACCGAGTCTTTGAATCCAGGCGTTAGGATCTGCAGCTTCTTCGTATTGGCGCCTTTGATTCTCAGACTCGTCCCCGCTCATCCTCTTCCTTGAGCCTTGCTGCTGGCTATCATCCCTTCTCTTATGATGATAGCTGGACGGTGCTGCATCCTTGCTTGCAGCTCTGCTGTGTGCAGAACCTGCAGCAGATCTTCTTCCAGCAGCTACACCGGCTCCACCAGCTCCATCATCATCTCTTCTCCATCTCTTCGGAGAAGGGATATCAGCAGCAGCAGATGATCCAGACCTCCTTCTCCTCCTGCTGAGAGGTTGCTGGTCATCATCTTCTTCCTCTTCTTCAGGTTCAGCCGCCCCTTTGCTCCTGTATTTCTCTTCAAACCTTTCCCCCTTTTTGGCATCATCAAAAGCCGGGGGCTGAGCAGGGGCTGCTGGGACCGCCCTAGATCGCGGGCATCGGGTCGGTTCAGGGGCTGGCTCTGGAGCATCGACATGCTGAGGGAAAGCTCGGACCATGATGTCCCTCAACTCTCCTACAATCAGCTCCAAATTCCCCAACCTGTCGTCCACACTTCTGGTTCTCTGAGATTGATCGAAGACACGATCCAGAAGTGTTTCCAGGACTTGTGAGTGATGGTTGAGTCTGGTTGAGGCAGTCTCAGCATGCAGCTTGCATTGCCTGACCTCTTGGCGCGTCAGAGCAGCTTCAACCTTCAACTCCTTCTCCATCCTAACCCGATCGTAGTACAGCCTGTTCGAATGATCATTGAGAGTATGCTTAATCATGTTAGGCAGCACTTCGAGGTCCTTCTTGAAACCCGTCATGGTTTCAGCATGGAATTGGGCACTGACCCTGAGACTATTGCGCATGGTAGACTCATGCTCTTGGAGAGCATGCAGCAGATGTCTAACAGCGGTCTCGACTCTGTTGATTGATTCATCAGGAGTCAGTCCTGAATTCCTTCTTGTTGAGGCAGCAGTGGATGCAGCAAATGGGATCACCTCTTGGCATACTGGTGCTGCATCCTGCCTCGGTACTTCAGCAGCAACCTCATCCTCATCCTTGCTGGTATGAGAGCTTGTAGAGCTTGAGGATGGGTGCTCATCTCCTTCTGCCTCCTCTTCGCTGGATAAGACTGGAACAGGAACGGCTCCTCCAGATTTTGACCCATGAACAGCAATGTTCCGTTCCTTCATCCATCTTGCGAATTCGGTATCCGACATATTGGCGTCCACAGTATCCTTTGCTGCAGTGACCTTTGAAGGTACTTGAGAGCTAGCAGCGGCTGCAGCATCAACCTCCTCACGAGGTGTCTCTAGCTGCACTGGGGATACTTCGGCTTCAACTCCAGCATCCTCAGTGGGTACTGTCTGAACAGCCTCCCCACCTGAGGTCTTCTCACACTCAGGGAGTGTTGTCAGAACAACATCCTCCACTGAGGTCTTCTCAACGGACCCCGTCTCCTCGGCCGGTCCAGAAACAGCTTCAACAGTCTCTGCTGCAAGAGTCGGTTCTTGCAGCTCTGCATGACTTCCTGCAGCGATCACAGTATTCAGCACTGTATCCTCTATTGCTGCTAGGATCTCAGCTTCCACCCTGCTCTTTTCTGCAGCTCCTTCTTCCTGTTGAAGGATGGTTGCTGGCTGCACTGCTGTCGCCTTTGCAACTCCCTCCGTAGATGCTTCATCGGCAATCTCAGAGATGTCTAAGATGACATTCCTGATTATGGTGGATGGTTCCCCCTCAGAGTCTGCTTGAGCAGCATCTTCATCTTCGCGCACTGGGGAGTCACCATAATCCAGTAGTTGGGCTTCCTCCTCCTCCAAGCGATCCAGCGTGACAATGTTGGAGAGGCCCTCAACTACTTGCTCGTATGCAGGGGAGTTCATCTGATTTGAACTTGAACTGCCTTCTTCAGCCTGCTCCACTCCCAAGGTGTCGATTTGCTCCTGAGCAAATGCGACACCATCGCCCCTTCTTACCGCCTCTGCAGCCGGGGCTAGGAAGACCTGCACATCTTCCACTGCTGCTTTCATCGGCAGCTCTGCAGAGTCGGATTCTGCAAGAGCTTTGCCCTTTCCCTTGTCCTGTGCTCCCTGTGCAGCGCTGCAGCCATCGAGCTCTTGAACTCTTGCTGCAAAGTCAGGTTGCAGGAGTGCCAGAATATCCTCTGATTTGGCCCACTCCAGGACAGCTTGCTCGACTGTCAGAAAATCCTTCCACTTCAACAGGATTTTCTCCTTAGACAGCCGCATCTCTCTCCAAAGAGAGTACTCAGCCGGCATATTTCTAGCCGCTAGAAAGGTGGGATCGAGCACTGAATCATCTGTTTGTAGACGAGCTTCTTCTTCAGTTGGCTCGACCCGGTGCTGATGGGGCTCCCGAAGCTGATGTGACACATCCCCAAGGTCAACTACAA
This sequence comes from Scutellaria barbata, assembly GCA_028654395.1. NCBI lineage: Eukaryota > Viridiplantae > Streptophyta > Magnoliopsida > Lamiales > Lamiaceae > Scutellaria > Scutellaria barbata. The sequence continues at coordinate 17,595,566 of CM053650.1, forward strand.
CCATATCAGGCAGATGTGACACATCCCCAACAGCACCAGCAGCTCTCTTGCTGCATGGAGCCCTTCTCACCAAAGGTGCGTCATCATCTGGGGAAGAGGATTCAAGTTCAGGTACAGCCTTCCCTGAACTCCTCTTGATAACAAGAAGAGGACTCGAAGGTTCCTCTTCTTCAGCATCTTCCCCGCTGATAGCAGCTTCATCTTGCAGAGCAAGAGTTGCATTCTTTTTGTCTTTGGTTTTCTTCCTCGCAACTCCTGCTCCTGCAGTCTTCGGCTGGGTCTTACCCTTCTTCTTCTCCCCGAGATACTTTCCAGGATGAATGGGGGCGGGTGCTGCAAGTTGAAGGCCAAGCTTGCAGAGCAGAGAACAGATGGTGATACCGTAGCTCCGATGCTCCGTTATCTTCTCTGCTTCCTCCCACAGCCTCTTCATGATGAACCTCGCCCAGTTCACCTTTTCTCCGGCCATGATGGCAGACATGATCCGGAACCGGAGATCTGTGCACTTGTCGTAACTCCCTGTCCTCCCTTCGATGGAGTACGCACAGATGTCGTGGAGAAGTTCAAACTCCGGTTTGAAGAGCTTCTTAGGGGCGCTTCTCTTGATTTCAGCCCCTGCATCCCTTGCTCGAAAGAGATTCCACATCTCTTGAGCCGATGCCTCCCCATATGTCGCCAACTGGCTGGGGGTCAATCCTGCAGCCGAAATGCTGAAGGTGGTGGAGATATCCCTAACGGTCAGCGACCGTTCCTCTCCATCTGCATCCATCCGGAACAGGATGCAGTTCTTTTCCTCCGCCTGCCTAGCGTAGGCGTAAAACCTCTGTACTGACTCCGTGGAGAAGCCAGCATATACCGTGGTCAACAGCCCTAGGACTTGGGTCTGTTGTAGAGCGTCAAAGATTCTCTTGATCAGGGTATTATCATACAACCCTGACTCCAAGATGTTCTCCTTGTTGATCATTCTTCCATCAAGAACGATGGTCTTTTTGGCAGCCATTGAAATCTTTGTGAGATAGAAAGAGAGAGGGACAAGGGTTTTGCACTTAGAAAATTTTTCTTGCGATCACAGCGTTTCTCTCTCTGAAGATGAAAAGTTAATTTCAAATGGCACGATTTGGTCTATATGGCGGTTTCCAAGAGACGTGCGAGATAGACGGTTGAGATAAATCAGGGAAATGATCTAGTAGCTCAGGAAAAAGCGTAGATGTCAAATCGTCGCTAATAATTACTTGGCGCGTGGGCTCTGTCAGCGCCCTTTCCACTTCCTGACACCCGCAGTCATTAAATTACCAACATTATACGTGTTCTAGCAACATAAAATTTATGTCCACAAGATGTAGGTTCACTTATGAAGAAGTTTGTGTCTGTGAAGGAAATACAATCTCCAACAGTACTGTCCACGTCAATTTAGGTAAATCTCGGATTGGAATGCAGAATGAACATGTAGACATTTGTTATATGCCAATACAGTTTATAACATAGCATGCAATACCGTAGGAACATCTATCACAATTACTCACATCTTCATACAGTTCCGTCTTATTGTTCATAAGGTCTTTAAACCAAGAGGCTCCCATCGTACCTTCTACGAGTCCAACATTGCGCCTATTTGATATGAAAGCAATATGTTTTCATCATACTAATTAATAATTTCACCATAATAACTAATAATTTCACCCAAACACTTTACATAGAATAGACACGAAATAAATAATTTTGAAGATGCAAACCTCTGTTATGTCTTCAAAAATGCCTGAAAATCCTTTAAAGTTGCATTAGATGGACGCACATCTAATGGCATGAATGGGCGCAACAACCTCGGTGCTGGCCTTCTTATTCTTTATGGACGGTCAGGCTATTCGACTAACTGTGGCTGCTGCTCTTCAAACGGTGCACAGTCGGGTGTTGGGAGATCACTCTGAAGAGGGAGTTCAGCCGTCTTCGTAGGTGTGCGAAAGTCCTAAGAATGTGGCTCAATATTTTTATGCACAATCACAGGTGTTGGTGATTGTGCATAGTCCGGCTTAGGTGGGAAAGTCGTCTCAACATTCTATGGAATCAGCTCGTTGGCTAACGGCTGACTTACTACCTCGGCATCTTATTCGATATTCAATAATTTCCATACCTCCTGTACTACCAGAGTTGGAATCCTTGACTCGATTTGTGTCTCAAATAATGACATTTCCTTTCGGACTAGTGCCTCCATGCGGGTCTAAAAAATATCATCAATCGGCTAATAGCTCGATTATCAATCCCCCGATGGGCAAATGTATGTTCTTGTTGGGGCGGAGGAGGAGGACTACTCGGATCCCTAGTTTGGGGTAGGCCACTTGGATCAGCAATGAGAGATGCTTGAATCGGACTACGACGTGATTCTTCATGTTAAGCATCGTCAATTCTTCGTTTTTTTTCAGTCTGTGCTTGCGAATGAGCACCTGCGATATCCGTTGGCCTACGAGCTTCTACTTTTGCTGATCTTCGGCCTCTTTCTCTATGAAAAAGATTGCCACGAGATCGAAATTAAACTCCGTTATGAAGATCATCCTCAATGTCCACCTAATATTGTTGTTTTTTTTTTCAGTGGCCAACAACTGTGAGAAACACTCTGTCTACGATGAAAAGAATACAGGTTATATTTTACTCGACTACAACCAATCATTATAAAGGAAAATGCATATGGATGGAAGCAATTACCTGAGTTTCATATAAGTAAAATAGATCAGTTTTCACATTATTGAATACCCAATGGATGCAACGTGATAGAGCATCCGTCACTTCAATACGACCACAAATGGCCCCCACAGTAGGAACGACCTCATATGCCTATATCTACAAAATCAAAGGTAATAACTCTTACTTACATGTATTAATATCAAAGGTGATATGTACACTATAAATACGACAACAATTAAAATAGGTTTGACTACTCACAAGTAATGCAGTGGAGCAACCGTAACAATGGTATACTCGGTGGTCGGTCGGACGATTCGGAATCTCAACAGGCACCATACTAATACTATATAACAACCTTTGAAATGAGTATTTACCCCACAGAAACTTCTCCCACACCGTAGGCTCTTCTATCATGGCCCAAATCCACTTCTCAATAGTGGTTTGACAACTATCGACTCCAAATAAAAAAAGATATACAAAAAGTATCTTGGCAACCTTCAATGCATCATCACCAGATCGTCGAAAATCCCCTCTAACAAATCGGCTTCTCAATGAATCTATAGTCATCCATGGTTCAACTTGTACTTTCCTCGTATACAAGCTTGTATCGGGTATGTCATGTGAGTTGTTTGGATCAAAAGTAGAGTTTCCAAATTTCAAACCCGTGATCAAGGCATACTCGTACTTAGAAAACCTAAGATTGACTTCTCCTACTCTGAACCACAACTCATCTCCATGAACGTCTTGTTTAACAATCTCACAATGAAGAAGTGAATGGAGAACAATATTACAGCTAAATTTGTCCTAATCAAATCTTAGAAAATGATCAAAGCAAGAGTCCTCAAACTACCTCAAAATATCCACACCGATATGGCCTAATTCCAACTTTATATCATTCACAATGTTTGACCGAACATATCCATTTATGTTAGCCTTCACACCACGTAGGCTAGGACGCTTCCATGTCCAATCACACTAATACATAGCAAAACATGTATTAATACAAAGTATATAAACATTCGATATTACAAAATGACGGTCATCATTTTCATTAAAAATAAATATTTCCAACACTCGAGTACATAACTTTTAGTATGCACGTATAAGATTGAAGTTAATCTGCAATATACGTGTACACAATTCATGCTAATTCATATTTATACGTGTACATGTATACAAATTCGAATGTACACACATATGGATGTTACGTGTACATCTTTGAATGTACACGTATATGGTTATTACGTGTACACGTATATGGATATTACTTGTACACGTTTGATGATAATATGTGTACACGTAACTATAGTCCAATCCAACGCCCTAATCATCGTGTACACGTATTATCAACTATACGTGTACACGTATATCTCATAATACGTATACACAGTGAACAGGGCTGGTATGCTCAGTAAAGTGGCGCCATTATTCAAAGATTTCTACTCGTGCACACACATACTCGATTAATAACAAAATTCATCTTACAGAACAAAAGCTCATTTGATTTCAAACAATTTCGCACTACAATTTCAAATAATTTACAAAAAACAACCACATTGCACATTGCACAGCAAATTTCAATCAATCTCAAACAATCCCTATATAATATTCCAACAGAAATTACTCCAAAAAACAAACACGTCCTCAAGAAAAATACAAAAAAATTTAAACTAACCATACTACTCAATTGACCCAAGTCAGTAACCGCCGCATCCGATGGAGTTTGCGCGAGGGCAGTCGCCTCCGATGGAGTTTGGGCAGGAGCGGTTAGTTGAGAAGGATTTTTAAAAACGATCATTGCCATTGATTGGGTTGCTTCAGTTGGGGAAACTTCGTTTTCCATTATCAAGTTGACAATGTGGTTGGAATCGATGGTTCAAATCATGTAGATGAGTGCGCGATGTGATTTTGGAATCGTGTAGAATATGAGTGCTTGAGAAGGTGGGGTCGAGAAGTTGAGAAGGTGGGGTTGGATGGAGGAGAAGTGAAATACAAATTATTTTACAAATTCAAAAATTAATTACATTTCATATTTAACATTAATTTTTTTTATATAAATAGTGTATTTACAATTAATTTTTAAATAAAAATATATATAAAGTTATATAAGGTTAAGAGGTAGTATTTGAATGTATTTAGCAAAATAACTAAAAAATGGATAAAAAAATTATTTTCATAAAAAAAGGGTAGAAATTTTTTTTGCATTATGGAAGGGGTAGTTTTGGACTTGGCACTTTCATGTGTACACAGTAATTGATGTTACAGATTGATATTTATAAAATAAATCATTTCTTTTTAGTTAAAAAGGATGACAAAAAAGAATGTTTATAAGCAAATATATTAAAAATGTGGGTTGCCACTAAAGAAATTCAAAAAATAAATCGACAAGAAAACCATAAATATATCCTTGACATACACTACTAAAAATCGGAAGTTGGGATAACAAAAAGAAATGGTTCAACAGACTTTTGAAACCCTAATTTAATAAAATTATAGAGGATAAAATGTTGAGAAGAGATTTCATCAAAGATGAGGAATATTGCCAAGTGATGATTTTATCCTTTGATCAGAAAAAGAGAGATCAACAAGATCTCCCTTCAAATATTTCTCATAAGCTGGCAAATCAAAATGGCCATGTCCGCACATTGCCATTAGAATAACCTTTGATTCTCCTGTCTCTCTACAACGAACCGCTTCTCGTATCGTTGCAGCAATTGCGTGACTTGGCTCCGGCGCCGGTATCAACCCCTCCGTTCTTGCAAATTTTATGGCTCCTAAATAAAGAAGAATTTTATGGGTTATTCTAATTAAAGTTATCACAAATTTTCAAGAATTCTATCAAGTGATTTCTACATCAATTCCAGCTAGATTAAAGAGCTAACCTTCAAAGCATTCAGTCTGAGCAATTGAAACTGCTTCCATGAATCCCATTTCGTAGACATGTGATATCAGTGGAGCCATCCCGTGATACCTCAGACCACCTGAAATAATGCAAATTGAAATGTCGTTTTGGAATTTTGCATAAGTCTGATCTACTCTTACATTCATAATAGGTAAATTTTCATTAGTCGCTTTTGTATCACATTTAATTTGAGAGAAATAAGGACAATACTAGTAGTTCAGGCGAAATTGTTAATCCTATAACACTTATTTTGAGACCAGAAAAAACTTGACTAAAACGACACTTATTTTAGAAGTAAACAAGAAAATTACCGGCATGAATAGGGTCGGGTATAAAGTCATGGCCGAGGGTATGCATCTTCATCAACGGAGTCATCCCGGCTGTATCACCATAATCATAAGCATACACGCCCTTCGTCAACGAGGGGCATGCTGCCGGTTCAACCGCTTGAATGATGGGATTAATCTTCCCATCGAGTTTCTCCCTAATAAACGGGAAGACAAGTCCTCCGAAATTGGATCCACCACCAGTACAACCAATGATCATATCGGGTGTCTCTCCTATAGCCTCCATCTGTTTTATACATTCCTCACCTATGACAGTTTGATGCAAGAGGACATGGTTCAGAACACTTCCCAGACAATACTTTGTATCGGTGTTTGTAGCTGCAACCTCCACAGCCTCGGAGATAGCAATCCCTAAACTTCCAGGGCTCAAGGGATCCTTTTCAAGTATTGCCCGACCAGCTTGAGTAATACTAGAAGGCGAAGGGTGCACCTTAGCACCCCAAGTCTGCATCATCAGTTTACGATATGGTTTTTGATCATAAGAAGCGCGTACTTGCCACACCTACAGCCCCAAACAACATGACCATCTGGCTCATTAAACAGATCAAGAACTTAAAGTACACCAAGAAACAAACATAAAAAAAGAGAGACGGATAAGGCATTACTTCACAACCAAGACCAAATAAGCTGCAAGCAAAAGCCAGAGAACTCCCCCATTGACCAGCACCAGTTTCCGTGACTAGATTCTTGACGCCTTGCTGCGCATTGTACCAAACCTGAGGGACGGCCGTGTTTGGTTTATGTGATCCAGCTGGGCTTCCACCTTCATACTTGTAATAGATTCTTGCAGGTGTATCAAGCAGCTTTTCCAGCCTCTTGGCTCTGAATTTAACTCTCAAGCATAAGATTTTACTTAAACGTAAAGATATTCAGTATGATCCAGCAGAACTAACCTGATCAACGGGGTTGGGCGCCAAAGCCTATAAACATCAAGAACTTCTTCTGGGATATCAATAAACCTTTCATTTGTACCCTCTTGCTTGATTAATTCATCGGGGAATAAAGGGGCCAAATCCTCTGGTTTTATGTGTTCATAAGTCTTTGGATGCAAAAATGGTGGTGGTTTTACTGGAAGATCCGTGATTAGATTGTACCATTGACGCGGAATTTCGATTGCCCTCGAATCAGCAGCGTATGTTGATCTTGCTGATGCTTTGGGGCTGGATAAAAATTTGAGATGGCAATGACTTTTCTTTGGGCCAAAAGAATTCAGCCATTGCTCATCTCCTGCTGAGCAAGAAAAGATGGATATTTCTGAATAAGCCATTTCTACAAACAATTTATGTACACAGCATTATAGCATCAAAATGATGGAAAAAAGATGAACATATGTAGCATTAGCAAGGAGCATTTACAAGAGAAGTTCAAAGCTTGGAGAATCAATCAAACAGTGCTTGAATAAGTCAGTTAGGGTTGAATTTAATCCACTATCAATATAAATCATTTCTTTAAAGTCAAAAGGGAATGATTTCAGAAACAAGAGCAGATTACAAACTTATTCACCCTGAATATACCTTCACTCGCAAACAAGGCTCCATAGATCTATCCACTAATCAACAACATGACTTTCAATGAGTATTATTATTACTTTATTAATATTAGAGAAAATATCAGTGTAGAAGCATTAGAACATGAGAGCTCACACTGGATATGAAGAAAACATTACAAGCTTAAAAGAAATAGGAATGATTACCTTTAAATGAAAGTCGGGGTTTCAGAGACGAGGAAAGAAAACAAGACTCCATTCGTAGAATGTTAGAAGCCAAAGAGAATTCTGACTCGTGAGATAAAAGTAATGTATTGTTAGCTCAATGCCAATATATTTTATTCTGCATTTATTGAATACTGAATTTTGACAGAAAGTTCAAAGTCATCGTGCACGTGTCAAGATAAAATATATTAACAGTGTACCATTTTCATTTTTCAACCAGGTTAGTTAAAATAAATTCAAATTTGACAATGGCAGCGGATATTAGCACCCACTTAATTTCTGGATACACCCCTTTTGTATAATACATCCCTCTAAAATTTGTAATCTATTATTTTTCTAATACACTCCTCTTTAATTACTTTACTGTCCTTAACTATTTAAAATAAGAGAATCTTTGAAAGCATCTCATATCTTTGACTAATATAGATATGAATAAAAAGTACATGAATTGATTATCCGTTGAAATTAGCAGAATGAGAATAAAAAAGCAGAACAAAAGCAGAGGGATGAGAGGGGCGGTGGGAGTGGAAGATTCAATTTTACATGAAAGGACATTATAGTCCATTTACATAAATTTATTTTTATTTATAAACTAGGGGTGTATTCATCAAAAGTAGGGGTGTTAATAGTTGTACCCTTTGACAATATGGCGCGCGTTAACTTTTATGTAGTCACTCATCAGTAAGCTTGTGATTCTTTACTAGTTTGATGTTTTCATTTATAAATTTTATAAATTTATTTTAAATAATTTTGGTTTATAGTTTATAATGATTAATTTCGTTTAGTTTAGTAAAATCTAACCTGATTTTATAATAAAGAATAAATGTAACCTGATTCGGTTTCATTTTATATGTGACTTGGATGAAAATTATTGCATTATACTAAGTCACCTTTAAAAGGTACCCACTTTTAGAATGCTCACCATATGCATTTCTTTGATAAGAAGAATTAGTAGTTGATAAATTCAGTAAGATGTGTGTTATGGTCGAACTAAATGCAATAATCGAACCGAACTATTTTCCGGCCTGGTTGAACCGAACTGGATTTCGTACCTTGCTTTGGTCGTTATAAGCGAACTACTCTCATGGGCGAGCTATGCCTGTCCCAACGAACTATATTAGCTCGGAGTGTATCGATGAACTGACTGATTGGATGAGAACGAATTAATCCTAACTGCCCGCTATTTTCACGGGTTTGTTATCCATATCCCTTATTTCTAGGGTAATATTGAGCTAATCCCGAATTTTCAGAGGACTCCTACTTCAACTACAATTAGGACTCCTATTTTGACTACAACAAGTATCAGGGAGTATATATATCCTTGTCTTTTTCACTTTACACACACGCATTACACAAAAAATACACTTGTCATATTATTTGAGTGAATTCAGAGCGTTTCGACTGACTTGAGCGTCGGAGTCCCTTCGCCGGGAACCTCTCCCGGTGTTTGTTTTGCAGGTTCATTGAATCCGAGCGTTCAAGATTGTCCCTTCGCCGGGAACCTCTCCCGGTGTTTGTTTTGCAGGTTCGTTGGATCCGAGCGTTCAAGATTTCGAGTTCTGACTCCGGGAAGACGCACGTCAAACCGGAGCAACATCAGTGTGCATTATGTGTATATTAATATATATATATATATATATATATATATATATATATTAACATACAATAAGAAAAGTATTATTAAATTTAAGCTAAAACATTTTCAATGTATATGATTTAGAAGTCTTTGATGCTAATGACTAAAACATCATATAATTAACTAAGAATATAGATGATATCATGTGATCGCCAGGGATGTTAAAAATCGATTTACTTATTAGATTAAATATTATCGAAATCATAAAGTGATCATTAGGGGTGTTAAACGGGTCATGGTTCTACAGGCCAATCTGTTTAATTGGAGAAAAAAAAAAGAGCAGGATAGAGCTTGATTTTTGTAGCCCGTTTAAAATTGATCAGTTTAACCGGAAGCTTATTTAGCCTGAAACCCGATAGAACTAGTTCGACAGTTAATCAATTGCCAGTTTACCACTAGCCCACATTTTTTTAATTTTAAGTAAAAGTATCAATTATTTTAGTCTTAGTAAATGAATATCTAATATTCATAAAATATTATACAAGCTTCATTTTGTATTTTTTCATCCTAAAATTTGATGTCGTCATATTTGATTAATAGAATTCAGTAAATGAAATAATAGTATAATATTTACAGATATCAAACACTTAAACATATAAATGCATATGAATAATAAATATATTCTTATTGTATTACATTTCAATTTCATTTTAGCTGTTCATCTTTATCAATTTATTTTATTGTTGTTGATTATAAAGAAGAAATGGAAGGCAAAGAGTAGTTTGTATGGTTATTTTGAAAATTTAGAACCTAAATGTCCAATACTTTTTTCATTGCAGTGCAACTATAAATTTTGTATACTATTATTATTATAAATGATTTGATTTTATATGTGAAATTTGAATGTTGTACATTAATATTTCAAATATTATAATTATAAACGTCAAAGTCTTAAATGCTCAGTAAATTACTAAGAGTTTAAATGTTTGGTAAAATTATCCTTTAATCTTTAGTTTTTACGTATCCTAGGTTGGAAAATGGTATCAGAGACATGTTTAAAAAGAAAGTAGTAAAGATCTAACACATCTTCATATATTTTATATGAATCCTTTTAAGGTAAAAAATACTGTTAAAAACAGTATGACAGAAGAATATAATATTCCACAAAATTTAGAATTATTAAATAATTCGACTATTCCTAAAGTTAAACCAAATGAAATTTACCAATTAGGAAATTTTGGAAAAAATAGGATTTCAACAATTAATTAAAACCACTGAATCATCTATTCCACTTGATAATCAAGAAATAATTTTAAATTTACTTGATAAAAAAGATATTTTGTCATTTATTAAAATGCATAATTACATACATATTGGTTTAGTGCAAATTGCTTTCAAACCTTTGACATTAAAAGGTTTACCAGAAAGTTTTATAGCAGCTTTAAGAGATGGTAGAAATAAAGCTTAGAATAAATCCTTAATGAGAATAATTCAATCAAGTCTTGCACATGGACCAATATATTTTGATGTTTGTCCTGATCTATGTTTGTCCCTTACTGATAATAATATACTAAGTGCGTTAACATTAAATGTTAAAACTCATGGATATGATTATATTCAAGGTTCTGAAATAATTTGTATATGTTATAGAATACACTATAAACCTTTATATACTATGAATCCAAGATGTAAATTAATGGATAAAACTATTAATGAGACTATTCTTATTGAAATAAATTTTAATAAACCCAATATCTCTACTAGAAGGGCCATTAAATGGGAAGAAAAAAACTTTCCAGAAAAAATGACAATAGAACAAGCGGTTTATAAAGAACCTTTAATAAATAATGATTTAAAAAATATAATTCAAACAGAAGAAGGAACAGTTCAAATTCAATTTTCAAATGAACAGAAAAAATTATTACTTCCATCTTCTATATCTAGAAAAAATTCTATGTTTAAAACTAGAACAACAGATTCCTATATTTCACATTTAGATTATTGGGTAGATTTACCACAAACATCTAGAGCTTCTACTTCTCAAATAAGAGAAGAAATAGAATCTGAAAGAAATAAAAAACATAATGAAGATGTTTTTATTGACAAAAATAATATTGTTAGAGATTTTAACTATGAAAATATCCATAAGGAAAGTGACACTATGTCTGATGCCCCATTTAGTCTTTAAATGATAAATACAAAAATAATTTTTTCTAAAGGATCACCTGCTATGTAGCGCTCAGGACAAAAATGAAGCATAATTGGTTAATTAAATAAGTAAACCCTTAATTAAAATATCTTATGTGTATTAATTCTTGAGTGTGTGTTTCAGATACGTGTTTAACGACCGGTTTTAAATGCATAAAATTTATAGATATGGAACATAGAATATTTTTATACCATTAGATGCATAACAGAAAAACGAGAGGATAGAAATGAACTAGAGGTTAATCGGACACCTGTAGCTCAAACGGCAAAGAAAAGGGTAAAATACGGAGTTTCGAAAAAACGAGAAATGAAATCGTGATGAACAGTAACCGACATCATATCGTGCACAATAACCTACATGAATAGTAACTTTTCCAATTTCTATAAATAGGTCCTCATTCGATTCATTTTTCACCGTTTCTTCAAACGAGCCAAAAAACACCGAACACACGTAAGCCTCTCTCTCATCTCTCTTTCTCTCTCATTTTTTTGTTCTATCTCCGGCGCGCTGCCGACGGTGCCGCCGTCAGAGTTCGTCGGAAAATTTCAAACTTATCAATTTCGGCTGATTTTAGCACATAACGTAGCCCTCGATGAGACGAATCTGGGACAACTTTCGGAATTCAATTTCGATTTTCCATTGGCTGGAAAACAGCGAAAAACGATCTCCAAACCCTAAATCCTTACTTCTTGCCATCTTTTCTCTCTCTCATTTTCTCTATCTCTCTCTTTTCTTCTCGTTGTTGTAAGCATCGGAGGGCCTGTCGGGGTTGTGGGCTAGCCGCTGGAGGGACGGCGCCGCCATAGGTGGCAGCGCCGATGCCGGAAAACCGGCTGAAAAGGGGGTTGTTGCATAAGGTTTTGTGTAGTGTGTGTGTAATGTGTGTTGTTTATGCATGTTGTGGGGCGGCGCTGGTGGCGCCGCCGTGAGCTGCTGTTGGCCGGCGCTGGTGATGCACCGGCGAAGGCCTGGGGATGGTGTCCGGTGACTGGTAGTCGCCGGTCAGAGCTGGAAAGGCTGGGGTTTGGTTAGTATATGCGTGTGTGATGAAGGGAGTTTGAGGCTATTTTTCCGGCACCATTCATGCCGGAATCCGGTGAAGGATGGCCGGAGGTGGTAGCCGGTGGTGTAGGCTCATTGGAGGACGAGGTGGCGGTGGCACAAGACGGCGCCGTCACAGCTGGTGGCACCGAGAAGTAGGCTGGTCGAGCAGGATCGACGCTGGGAGGCCTGGGCGCGAGTCTGGCCGAGGCTGCCGAGAAATGCACCCCCGCTGCCGAGAAATGCACCCCCGCTACTGAGAAAACTCGGCAGCTACCGAGAGGTGCTGCCCCGTTGCCGAGAGATGCTGCCGAGACCGCTGGGGTTTTTCACCCGACACTGGGTACGCGCGCGACACCATATTTTCGATTCGATTTTCGATCAAAATCTTATTTTCTTTTTATCGTACTTTATCATCGAGTCATCGTCAACGAGATATCGTTGACCAGGGATCGTGCTTCCCGATCAAAGTCAACCCTTTGACCAAATTACCAAAATGCCCCTCAATCTTAAAACACTCCGTTCAAGCTCGTTTCAACTCTGATCGAGCTCATTCTTTTTTTGTTGTGATCCAAAATTTATTCTCTTTCACCTCAACTTTATAAACTGATCTTTCTCTCTTATTTTTGCAACCTCAATTGTTAGGCCTTTCATTCCGATCCGTCTCATCTCGATCGATAGTATCTGATCCGATATCGGTTAAATCTTTAATTATAGATTATAAAGATCTAAGAAAACATCGTAAATTATGTAGGCTACCTATTGGATTGAAGCCTTGGGATACGTGATCTTTGATACTTGCTGCTCACGTGGTAACCACCGAACAAGGTGGGGATAAAATCTTATTTATGTTTTAAATTATACAATTTTACGAAAAACTACGTGACTATGTGTTTTGAATTACGTCGTTATGTGGTGTCGATTTAAAGTGAAGCGTCTTCATTATGCAAATAGTATTCGAGTAAATTATATAATTTTACAAGTTATTGATCTTAGATGATACAAATGCAAATGGTTTCATATAATGATAAATCGGGGTAATACCCGCACAAAAGGGGTTTCTTTAGAAACCAACATAATTCAAAGGATTTTCTTTACCCATGTGTTATGTGAATTATATGGCCAACGTGAACGTGACCAATGTGCACTATGTGTTATGTGAGAACTATTCTGTGACAATTTAACTGCACATGCGCCTGCACGTCAAGTGGGGTATTCCTTTTTGGAAACCCAATAAGGGGGTATTCTACGGAATCCCAACACAAAGGGATGTAAAAACCCCAATTGGGTCGGCTTGGGACACTGATAGGTATTCTTCGGAAACCTATCCATAGTTGTCATTGGGACTCCTCGGGAGTCTACAACTTATATTATATGTATAGTATTCAAGAAATATTACGTGTACCCCTTTTACGATACAAATCAACCCCACTAAGTGTTCTTTTAGCACTTACCCCTTTTATATTTTATTTTACAGAAAATTTCGGAGGGGGGGAGGAATGAACAGAAATGTCTGTTATTTTTGAATGTATATAAGAATGTATATGGATGTTCGGCATTTCTGAAACCCCGATTATGTACAAAATAATGTTTATGTGTTTTACTCCAAACAAGCATGTATTTTTCTACTGCAATCATATAAACCTTTCATATCTTTCCAAGGTTGCTTTTTAAATCTTGATTGCTTTTAAATCTCAACAGTTTGGAATGTTGCTGGACGCCCTATGAAAATGCTGTGTTTTCTCTTTTAAAAATCATATTTCCACGTTTTAATTCTATAAGAAAATGGGGTGTGCCATGCTAGACAAGAAATTAGTAAAGAATTTAAAAATACTAGATGGATACTTTTCAGAAAATGGTTTTTTGAAAGTTTCTCTGAAAACCTTGAACAAATTCAAGAAGAATTTTATACATATTGTAAAGACAAAAAATACAACAATATTATTTGTTCCTTGGTTTATGAAAACTTATATTATAAACCAGATTTGGGTATTAGAAAGAACATATAAGTTAACAACAGGACAAGAACAAAAATCTGTGTATCCTCCTAGTACTTCATTTCAAATGGAGAAAAATAATAAAATTATGAATTTTACAGGTTTTTCAAGATTAATTGAAAATGATACTTTACAAGTTACCATAAAACACATAATGTTTTAATTGAAAAATAGAATTATACTAATTTATATCTTAATATAATGGGAGAAGAATTAATTTCTTTACTTAAGAAAGTAGAAACCATAATTTCTAGTATAAAACAGATTAAACCAGATGTACATTTTAAAGTTAAAAAAGGAAACAGATATAGTTTCAATTGCTTCTGCATGCGTCTATACAACCACCTCTAGAAATAAAAGATTTTAAATTAAAATCAACAAAAAATAATTTAGAAGAATTAATTATTGAATTAATTCTTTAAACAATGAAGTTGAACCCTCTAAACCTTCTAAAGATATGATAAATAAAATAAAATGGGTTGATAGACCAACCCAGCAAAGATACTATTATAGTAGACCAACTCCTATTGATGTTCTTCATCAAGAACAACACTTTTTCTCTGAAAGAAGTTATAATGGGAAAACTATATATGAATGGAATTTAGATGGTTGTGCTGATGGACGCATATATAATATAGCTCATAAAATGCTTATGTATAGTATTGTTCGTATAACAGCAGGAAATACTGATAGCAATATTGCTAAAATGATTATAGCAGGATTTACTGGACAACTAAAAGGTAGGTGGGATAATTATTTATCTCAAACAACAAAAGAAATAATTTTAATCTCTATTAAAATTGGAGATAATAATCAAATAAGTAATGTTGTTTATACATTAATAATGACTATAATTGAACATTTTACTGGAAAATTTACAGATAATAGCGAAAACATTCGTATTCTTCTTAGTAATACAAGATGCAAAACTTTAACAGACTTTAAATGGTATAAAGATACTTTTCTTTCTAAAGTTTTTGAACTTCATGATTGTAATAAGAGCCATTGGAAAGCCAAATTTATTGATGGTCTTCCAAGTCTTTTTGCTGAAAAAATTAAAATAATTCTCAGAAAAGATAATTTATCATTCCTTATGATGATTATACTTATGGAAATTTAATAAGTTGTTGTGTTCAAGAAGGCTTAGCCCTTTGTAATGAATTAAAACTTAATAGACAAATTAAAAATCAAAGTCTTATAGAAAGAAAACAATTAGGTTATTTTTATGACCAATTTGGTATGGAAACATCTAAAAAAGATAAAGATAAAAAATTCTGTAAAAATAAAAAATATTCTAGAAATAATAGAGATAAAAATGAAAAATATTATAATAAAAAATGTCATTCATCGGAAAATTTTAAAAAGAAAAAGAAAAGACGAAAAGAAACCTTTAATATTAATAAAAGAAACAAAGATAAAAAAGATATTATTTGTCATAAACCAGGTCATTATGCTAATGAATGCTAGACTAAAACAAAAATAAATGAATTAAAAATTGATGATAATATCAAACAAGCTTTATTACAAATAATGATAAAATCTGATTCACATAATAAAACAGAAGATGAATCATCTTATTATAATGAAGATCTAGATGAAGAAAGTCTTTCTTCAGATAATGAAGAGTGTAATAATTGTAAGGACAACCTTGTATAAATCATATCAGCAATACTGATGAAAAAGAGGTGAGTTTTATAAACTTTTATCTCAATTTCAAGATTTAAATATTAATGTTATAGATAATTATTCTTTTATAGAATTCCTAAAAAATATCAAAGATCCTGAATTAAGGTTAAAAATCATTGATCGAATTGAAAATACACCATCTACAAATAATTTCAAGAAAGAAGAGATCAATATTTTTATTTTAAATCAAACATATTCTATGAAAGAAGTCCATAGAATGTTAAAACAAAAATATGGAAACAAAAACCCTACAACTATTGAGGATTTATTAATAAAAATTGACAATCTTAAAATATAAGTAAAAAATCTTTATAAGGAGAATATAAATATTCATAATAGAATATCTATCATAGAAAATAAAAATTTTATGGAAAAAGAATATAAAACAGAAAAACAACAAGAAAATTTCTTGTCAATAGTAGATAAAAATAAATCTTCAAAAGAAATTATTCAAATAATGAATATGTTCACATCACAAAAATGGTATACAAAAATTACTCTCTTAATTGATAAAAACTATCAAAAAAAATTTATTGTCATGATTGATAGTGGTGCAGATTTAAATGTTATAAAAGAAGAATTAATTTCTTCAAGATTTTTTTATAAAACAACACATTCTCTCTCATATGCACGAGGAGATTCTATAGATATTAGTTATAAACTACCAGAAACTCTAATTTGTAAAAATGGAAGCTGTATTCCTACTAGCTTTCTTCTTGCAAAAGACATTTCAAGTCAACTTATTCTTGGCTTACCTTTATACATAGTATATATCCTTTAATCCGTATTGATGAAAAGGGCATAATTGATACTTATAAAAATAGACCAATTACTTTTCACTTTTTCAGTAAACCTATCCAGAAGGTTCTTAATGAAATAAAAGAAAAAATGGATAGAAAAATATTTCATGTAAATTCTTTAAAAGAAGAAATTAATTTTCTTACTATTGAAGAAAAATTAAAAAATTTCAAATTACAAGAAAAAATACAATTTACTTATAATAAATTTTTCCTTGAAATTTATGATGATCATCCAAATACTTTTTGGGATAGAAAGAAACATGTTATTTCTCTTCCTTATGAGGAAGACTTTAATGAAAAAAACATTCATTCTAAATATAGATCATGTCAAACGAATGCTGAATATTTAGAATTATGTAAATAAGAGATAAAATCTCTTCTTGATAAAAAAAAATTAATAACTCCTTCTAAATCTTCATGGCCTTGTACGGCTTTTTATGTTCATAAACACTCATAACAAGAAAGAGGTGTACCAAGGCTAGTTATAAACTATAAATCCCTTAATAAGGTTTTAAAATGGATTGACACCCCATTCCAAATAAAAAAGATCTTATAGATAGACTTTTTGGAGCCTTAATTTTTTCAAAATTTGATTTAAAATCAAGATATTGGCAAATACAAATAGAAGAAGCCGATAGATATAAAACAACTTTTAATGTCCCAATAGGACAATATGAATGGACAGTTTTACCTTTTGGTTTAAAAAACGCTCCATCAGAACTTCAACAAATTATGAATGATATATTTATCCCATATAACAATTTTATAATTGTTTATATTGATGATATTCTTATATTTTCTAAAAATATTGAAACTCACTTCAAACATTTAGAAATATTTAGAAAATTAATTGTGCAAAACGGTCTTGTTATATCAAAACCTAAAATGAATTTATTTCAAACAAATGTCAGATTTTTAGGACATAATATTAATAATGAAAAAATAATTCCTATACAAAGAAGTATGGAATTTGGGAATAAATTTTCAAATATAATTACTGATAAAACACAATTACAAAGATTTTTAGGAAGTTTAAATTATGTTTCTTCCTTTGTTGAAAATATTTCAAAAACTTGTTCACTAATTTCTTTTAACTACTCCCGCAAGTGTGTGGTGTAGAGTGTAGAAGTGATGAGTAAGGTCGATCCCACAGAAACTGTCTATCTAGGCACTTACTAACTACTCAAATTCAATTCTCAATTTCATCTAGGAAAATCAAATCTCATCAATTGCAGATTAATTCTATAGAAATGGTAATTACACAGGTAAATTCACTCAAGAATAACATATATTTAAGACAGGTTCTAGGACATGCTTTCATCTAATTCTCATCAAAATATCACTTAAACCAATTCAAGTTCATTAATCAATCATCTTATATGAGCAATCACATATATCGAATTAACAGCTCTTCCGAGTCATCTAATCAGCTGATTATTATGCCATCAGAGGTATCCCTACTCAATTTGATTGAAACATAACAACTCCCAGAAGTACCTCAAATTGATTTCCCATCACATAAATTCCTTAATCTCCCGATCTAAGTATTTTTATGTGTCATGTGTTTATTCTTCTATAATTAAATCTCATCTCCCGAATTTTGATTTAATTACTAAAACATACTCAATTATTGGCCAGATAATCAAACAAAGAGTCAAATCATAACTACACAAATAAGATAAACGATCAGAAATATTGAATTGAAATTAAAGATCCATCAAGATTCGAATTAAATTACTAACAAGCCCTAGAAACCCTAAAAAATTAGCTAGACATGATTATAAACAAACTCATAGATAAAATTGGAAATATCATATTTACTAAAAACTAACAAGAAAGGAAAGATTAAAAACTCTTGTCGACGATGATCTCGTGATTCCTGGATTCCTTGAATTCTTCTTCTTCTTCTCTCGGTGCTTCTCTCGGTCCTTCCATTTTTCTCTCTCCCCAATAAGTATTTATATGAGTTTCCTTGTGAAACTAGAATTTCTGAAACGTAAATACTAATGAAAGATTAGGACACTCAGGTTTGAGTCTTATTATTGAGATGAGTTATAAGATCCTAATGTTCACCATTTTTGTCGTTTTTACCTCAAAGGCATTCAGGCGTTTTATGGGTTGATGGGGATTTTATACACGTCAAAGTCTTAAATGCTCAGTAAATTCCTAAGAGTTTAAATGTCTGGTAAAATTATCATTTGGTCTTTAATTTTTACGTATCCTGGATTGGAAAATGGTTTAATTGTGTTTTATCAGTAATATATCTGAAAATTTATTCCCAAATTCCATACTTCTTTATATAGGAATTATTTTTCCATTATTAATATTATGTCCTAAAAATCTGACATTTGTTTGAAATAAATTCATTTTAGGTTTTGATATAACAAGACCGTTTTGCACAATTAATTTTCTAAATATTTCTAAATGTTTGAAGTGAGTTTCAATATTTTTAGAAAATATAAGAATATCATCAATATAAACAATTATAAAATTGCTATATGGGATAAATATATCATTCATAATTTGTTGAAGTTCTGATGGAGCATTTTTTAAACCAAAAGGTAAAACTGTCCATTCATAGTGTCATATTGGGACATTAAAAGCTGTTTTATGTCTATTGGCTTCTTCTATTTGTATTTGCCAATATCCTGATTTTAAATCAAATTTTGAAAAAATTAAGGCTCCAAAAACTCTATCTATAAGATCTTTTTTATTTGGAATGAGATGCCTAATCCATTTTAAAATCTTATTAAGGGGTTTATGGTTTATAACTAGCCTTGGTACACCTATTTCTTGTTTTGAGTGTTTATTAACATAAAAACCCGTACAAGACCATGAAGATTTAGAAGGAGTTATTAATTTTTTATCAAGAAGAGATTTGATCTCTTGTTTACATAATTCTAAATATTCAGCATTCATTTGACATGATCTAGATTTAGAAGGAATGTTTTTTTCATTAAAGTTTTCCTCATAAGGAAGAGAAATAACATGTTTCTTTCTATCCCAAAAAGTATTTGAATGATCATCACAAATTTCAAGGGAAAATTTATTATAAGTAAATTGTATTTTTTCTTGTAATTTGGAATTTTTTAATTTTTCTTCAATAATAAGAGAATTAATTTCTTCTTTTAAAGAATTTACATGGAATATTTTTCTATCCATTTTTTCTTTTATTTCATTAAGAACCCCCTGGATAGGTTTATTGAAAAATTGAAAAATAATTGGCTTATTTTTATAAGTATCAATTATGCCATTTTCATCAATACGGGTTAAAGAATATATACTATGTATAAAAGGTAAGCCAAGAATAAGTTGATTTGAAATATCTTTTGCAAGAAGAAAGCTAGTAGGAATACAACTTCAATTTTTACAAATTAGAGTTTCTGATAGTTTATAACTAATATCTAGAGAACCTCCTCCTGCATGTGAGAAAAAATGTGTTGTTTTATGAAAAAATCTTGAAGGAATTAATCTTTCTTGTATAACATTTAAATCTGCACCACTATCAATCATGGCAATAAATTCTTTTTGATAGTTATTATCAATTAAGAGAGTAATTTTTGTATACCATTTTTGTGATGTGAACATATTCATTATTTGAATAATTTCTTTTGAAGATTTATTTTTATCTATTATTGACAAGAATTTTTTTTGTTGTTCTTCTGTTTTATATTCTTTTTTCATAAAATTTTTATTTTCTATGATAGATATTCTATTATGAATATTTATATTCTCTTTATAAAATTTTTTTACTTCTATTTTGAGATTGTCAATTTCTATTAATAAATCCTCAATAGTTGTAGGATTTTTATTTCCATATTTTTGTTTTGACATCTATAGACTTCTTTCATAGAATATGTTTGATTTGGAATTACTTGTAGATGGTGTATTTTCAATTTGATCAATGATTTTTAACTTTAATTCAGGATCTTTGATATTTTTTAGGAATTCTATAAAAGAATTATTATCTATAACATTAATATTTAAATCTTGAAATTGAGATAAAAGTTTATAAAACTCATCTCCTTTTTCATCAGTATTGATGATATAATTTATACAAGGTTGTCCTTGCATACATTATTACACTCTTCATTATCTGAAGAAAGACTTTCTTCATCTATATCTTCATTATAATAAAATGATTCATCTTCTGTTTTATTATTTGAATTAGATTCTATCATTATTTGTAACAAAGCTTGGTTGATATTATCATCAATTTTTAATTCATTTATGTTTATTTTAGTCTAGCATTCATTAGCATAATAACCTGGTTTATGACATTTATGACAAATAATATCTTTTTTATCTTTGTTTCCTTTATTAATATTAAAGGTTTCTTTTCGTCTTTTCTTTTTCTTTTTAAAATTTTTCGATGAATGACATTTTTTATTATAATATTTTTCATTTTTATCTCTATTGTTTCTAGAATATTTTTTATTTTTACAGAATTTTTTATCTCTATCTTTTTTAGATGTTTTCATACCAAATTGGTTACAGAAATAACCTAATTGTTTTCTTTCTATAAGACTTTTATTTTTAATTTGTCTATTAAGTTTTAATTCATTACAAAGGGCTAAGCCTTCTTGAACACAACAACTTATTAAATTTCCATATGTATAATCATCATAGGGAATAATAAGATTATCTTTTCTGAGAATTATTTTAATTCTTTCAGCAAAAAGACTTGAAAGACCATCAATAAATTTGGCTTTCCAATGATTGTTATTACAATCATGAAGTTCAAAAACTTTAGAAAGAAAAGTATCTTTATACCATTGTTAAAGTTTTGCATCTTATATTACTAAGAAGAGTACGAATGTTTTCGCTATTATCTGTAAATTTTCTAGTAAAATGTTCAATTATAGTCATTATTAATGTATAAACAACATTTCTTATTTGATTATTATATCCAATTTTAACAGAGGTTAAAATTATTTCTTTTGATGTTTGAGATAAATAATTATCCCACCAACCTTTTAGTTGTCTAGTAAATCCTGCTATAATCATTTTAGCAATATTACTATTAGTATTTCCTGCTGTTGTACAAACAATATTATCCATAAGTATTTTATGAGCTATATTATATATGCGTCCATCAGCACAACCATCTAAATTCCATTCATATATACTTTTCTCATTATAACTTCTTTCAGAGAAAAAGTCTTGTTCTTCATGAAGAATATCAATAGGAGTTGGTCTACTATAATAGTATCTTTGTTGGGTTGGTCTATCAGCCCATTTTATTTTATTTATCATATCTTTAGAAGGTTTAGAGGGTTCAACTTCATTGTTTAAAGTAGAAATAATCTGACATATAAATTTTTCAATTAATTCAATAATTAATTCTTCTAAATTATTTTTTGTTGATTTTAATTTAAAATCTTTTATTTCTGGAGGTGGTTGTATAGACGCAAAAGCAATTGAAACTATATCTGTTTCCTTTTTAACTTCAAAATGTACATCTGGTTTAATCTATTTTATACTAGAAGTTATGGTTTCTATTTTGTTAAGTAAAGAAATTAATTCTTCTCTCATTATATTAAGATATAAATTAGTATAATTCTGTTTTTCCATTAAAACATTTATGTGTTTTATGGTAACTTGTAAAGTATCATTTTCAATTAATCTTGAAAAACCCATAAAATTCATAATTTTACTATTTTTCTCCATTTGAAATGAAGTACTAGGAGGATACAAAGATTTTTGTTTTTGTCATGTTGTTAACTTATATGTTCTTTCTAATACCAAAATCTGGTTTATAATATAAGTTTTCATAAACCAAGGAACAAATAATATTATTGTATTTTTTTTCTTTACAATATGTATAAAATTCTTCTTGAATTTGGTCAAAGTTTTCAGAGAAACTTTCAAAAAACCATTTTCTGAAAAGTATCCATCTAGTATTTTTAAATTCTTTACTAATTTCCTGTCTAGCAGGTGATCCTTTAGAAAAATTTATTTTTGTATTTATCATTTAAAGACTAAATGGGGCATCAGACATAGTGTCACTTTCCTTATGGATATTTCCATAGTTAAAATCTCTAACAATATTATTTTTGTCAATAAAAACATCTTCATTATGTTTTTTATTTCTTTCAGATTCTATTTCTTCTCTTATTTGAGAAGTAGAAGCTCTAGATGTTTGTGGTAAATTTACCCAATAATTTAAAGGTGAAATATAAGAATCTGTTGTTCTAGTTTTAAACATAGAATTTGTTCTAGATATAGAAGATAGAAGTAATAATTTTTTCTACTCATTTGAAAATTGAATTTGAACTGTTCCTTCTTCTGTTTGAATTATATTTTTTAAATCATTATTTATAAAGGTTCTTTATAAACCGCTTGTTTTATTGTCCATTTTTCTGGAAAGTTTATTTCTTCCCATTTAATTGCCCTTCTAGTAGAGATATTTGATTTATTAAAATATGTTTCAATAAGAATAGTCTCATTAATAGTTTTATCCATTAATTTACATCTTGGATTCATAGTATATAAAGGTTTATAATATATTCTATAACATATACAAATTATTTCAGAACCTTAAATATAATCATATCCATGAGTTTTCATATTTAATGTTAACGCACTTAGTATATTATTATCAATAAGGGAGAAACATAGATTAGGATAAACATCAAAATATATTGATTCATATGCAATACTAGATTGAATTATTCTCATTAAGGATTTATTCCAAGCTTTATTTCTATCATCTCTTAAAGCTCTTATAAAACTTTCTGGTAAACCTTTTAATGTTAAAGATCTAAAAACAATTTGCACTAAACGTAATTATATATAATATAATTTTTTTAATTATCCATTAAAGTTCGATAAGATTTATACTAGATTAACAATATTAAAGGATCATTTAACCCAAAATCCACTAAAACCAATCAGACATACTTACTGATCACCCCACTTGAAGCCGTAAAGTGTGATAGTGGTGTCGAGATAGTCTTTTTAAATTTGATTTAGCCAAACATAAAAGACAAAATTTGAGCTGGAAATTTGGAATTAAGGATTTGTGGACCCCACACGAAGATCAACGCCAAATCCAATTCAGCACTTATTGTAACCCCTCTAACTAAGGGCATCTCCAGGCGTTTTCGGCAGTTGAAATCTTAAAAATTTTAGATTTCTCTGTCCAACCATACATTAAATATTTACGATAAATCTTTATAACTGTCAATCTTTAGTCAACTCTGAAATCTTTTTTTTCTTTTTAATTCATTTTCTTTTCTTTTTATATTTCTTTTTCCATTCATTTTCTTTTTTTTATTTTGTTTTCTTTAAATTTTAATTATTATTATAATTCAGAATTAATTTATCAAATATTAATATTTAAGGTACTATAATTATATACAATTAAAATGATAAATAATATCATATTTTATTTATTTCATCCTCAGGATACACAAATACTAAAGACGTAAGGATATCTAACAATTATTCTCAAAATTTAGTATTGTTACACCACATCGACCCCCTATACAAAAGTATAGCATTGGATACGCAGGGTTTCCAACCAAAACTTTGAATAATTATATTTGATATATTTTTACCAGACATTTAAACTCTTAGGAATTTACCGAGCATTTAAGACGTATAGGTATTATCAGATCTCCTTCAACCCACAAATGCCTCAAAACGTCTTTCTGGCTAAAAACGGCTAAAAGGGTGAACATTAAGATCGTATAATACATCGTAGTACTTAAGCCTCAAACCTGAGTGTCCTAACATTTCATTAGTATTCATGTTTCCATAAATCTAAAAATAAACATACATGCTTAAAAGAACCAGCAGCATTTATCTAACACATAATTATTTAGTCTATCATTGATAGGCCTTTCATAAACATATAAAATAAAAACTTAAAACTGAAATATAAATACTTACAGAGTTTGGAGAACACCAATAACACAAAAGATTTATATATTACAAAATTACAAAGAGGAAAGATTAGAGAGAGAAACTAGAGAGAAGGGAGAGAGAATGGGCGAGTACTTTACTCCAGCATACCCTTACAAGTGAAAAACAAGCCCTATAAATAGGGGAAAAGAAAAACTATTACAATTATTGCTTTATAAAAACAAATAGTAAAGATTCTTTTTATTGGACTTTATTGTCCATTCCACTAATATGAGGGGTCCACCAAGTGGAGGGCATCTTTATCTTCTTTTGTCTCTTTTATCCTGCAAGAATTGAGCTTTGGGTTTTGAACGCCTTGAGTGATTCTTTGAGCCTCCATAGGTCAAGTAATAATTCATTATTTTCATTATCTTGAAAATATGGATCAAAAATAAGAAGTTCTTTTACTTCTTTTATTCTTTCTTCAATAATTTTTATTTTTCTTTTAATTGTTGAAACTCTATTCCAGCTTCCTTGTCCTTCATAGAAGATTGGATTAAAAAATGGTAGCCATAGTGTATGCGGATAATTCCTCTGAATGAAATATATATCCGGATTTATGTCTTGCATTTTAATCTTTGAATTTTTGCATCAGAGATTATCTGAGAATGTCGAATGACACACTTAACTCAGGATTTTCTTCTTCCTGGTCTTGGCCTTCTTGTTCAGAAAATAATCTTTCTGTTTCTTCCCTGCTGCTAGAGTCAGAAAGCATTGAAGTATCAGATTTTGAACCTGAACATCCAGTATTTTGTAGATTCTTAAAAAGATCATTTTTCATTTCTTCCAAATACATATCTATCATTTTTTGCTTGGAAAATGTTCCAGCATATTTCTGAGAAATTCTTTTAAAAGGACTATTTAAATCCTTTATCTCTTCTTTTTTCTTTTCTTTTAGTGTTTTATAACACTTTATTTTTTCTTTGATATTATCAATGGTAGATTGAGAATATAATTCTCCTGTTTCGTGATCAATTCTGCTCATTTTATCCCACATCTTGGTATGACCAAGTCTCCATAAGCAAGGAGTTCCATTATCGGTATAACCGAATTCTGGTGTCCATTTCCATATCCATGGAATACCTGATTCTATAAAGAATTGACAAGGGGTTTGACCCTTTATTGAATTATTTTCAACTGAAGGTGCACACATAGTCCATTCTTCCATTAAATTTTTATAATTATCTGGTAAAATGTCTATGGTGGTACCAAATATTTTCCACCAATCATAGAACCAGTTATTAACCGGGTGTTTTGAGCAATTGCTACAAATTTTTATCAACCAAGTATGTTTCTTTTTCTTATTTTCAAAGAAAAGGGCTTTATGAAAGCCATCAATATAATCCCAAAAATTAAATTTATAGGAATTTCTTTGACTAGGATGTATTACTTCCTTTTCAACCAAGGGAGATAATCCCCATTCTTCAAGAGATATAATCTTCTTGATAGTGAACTTTGAATATGCATGTTCATTTGTCTGTTATTTCCAGGACCAAAGTGTTCAATGTCAACACTTTCTAATGCTCTAAACATTTCTTCATAAAATCCTCTTGATTTATATGAACCACTTATAATGGTTCCACTAGGAACATATCTATCCATAATAGTCCATGGACTATCTTTCCATTGGATATCTTTTTCTTCTATTAGAAGAATTAGATCTCTGTATTCAGATTTTTTAAAGAGTATATTACTCTTTTCCTCAGAAGTAATACTGGCATAGGAAGATTCTTCCTTTTCTTCAGGACTATGTTCCTGTGATTTCTTTTTTAAAAATTCTTGAAAATCTCCATATAATGGATGATTTTTATCAGGAATATTTCCTGATGCACTTCCAAAAATATTCTGGGAAATGAGCTTTTGTTTGTCATGTTGGGCTAAGATTTGATGGGAACTTTTTCCCCTTCCTCTTCCCCTATAGGGAAATAGGATCCTCGTCCCTGTTGACTCATATCTGAAATCATAGAAGAAATTCTCTTGTTAAATAATCAGGCAAATTATTGTCATTTCCTTGTTTATAAACAATTTCAAAATCAAAAGGAGCCAAATAGGCTTGCCATCTTGCAAACATTTGTTTTGAAATGTCATGTTTAAAATCTTTTTTAAAAAGACCTTTTGATGCTTGGCAATCTGTTTTTATAATAAATTTTTGATTATATAAATCATCTTGAAATTTTATAACACATTTTACTATAGCTAAAATTTCTTTAGCCACAGTAGCATAATTTTTCTGTGCAGGATTCCATTTTCCTGAATAAAACCTAACAAGAATTTCTTGTTTATCTTTTGAATTTATTTGTTTTAAAATTCCCCCAAACCCTAAATCTGAGGCATCTGTTTCAATAATTTTTTCCCATTGAGGATTAGCAAGCATAAGACAAGGAATATTTTTTACCTTTTCTTTTATAAGTTTAACTACCTTGGTATGTTCATCAGTCCAAGGCTTAGGATTTTTCTTAAGTCTATCATATAAAATAGCAGATATTTTTGAAATATTTTCAACAAATGAAGAGATATAATTTATGTTGGGATTTCAGTGTTTAGATTTTGATGAGACAAACCAATCATGTAATAGGAAGATTACTCTTTTAGATTTTAAAGAGTATATTACTTTTTTCCTCAGAAGTAATACTGGCATAGGAAGATTCTTCCTTTTCTTCAGGATTATGTTCCTGTGATTTCTTTTTTAAAAATTCTTGAAAATCTCCATATAATGGATGATTTTTGTTAGGAATATTTCCTGATGCACTTCCAGAAATATTCTGGGCCGAAAATCCGAATTCCGATTTTTTCGAAAATTTTCGGATGGAAATCGGAATTAGTTTTGAAATTTTTGGAAATTCCGAAATCCGATCCGAAATATTTTCGAAATTCAATTTTCAGAAATTTCGATTTCCGATCCGATCTGAAATTCCGATTCGATTTCCGAAATTCATCCGAAATATTTCCGAAATTCATCCGAAATTTCCGATTTATTTCCGAAAATCTATAAAATTCATCCGAAATTTCCGAAAATCTATAAAATGTAGTTAGTAGAAACATTTGAGAATCGAACACAAGACCTCTCACACTCAAAGCACGAACTTACCATCAAACCAATAGTAATTGTTGAAAATAATTCAAATATTTTATACTATATACTATTTGCTATCAAAAAATACTATATACAATAATATACTATATATAATATAATACATTTTATATACATTTACTATATGTAAATATAAATATACATATTATAGTATACTTTATAATACTATATACTATATAATATATTTTATATACTTTATTCTATGTGTAACTATAAATATACATATTATAATATACTTTATAATACTATATATTATATAATATATTTTATATACTTTATACTATATGATAGTATATAAATATATTATAATCTATAGTTTATACTGGAGATTTTTAGTATTATTTTATAATATATACTATATATTATAGTTTATACTGTAGTATCTGTAGTTGTTTAGTATTATTTTATAATATATACTATATATTATAGTTTATACTGTAGTTTTTTTATTATATTATATTATATACTACATATTATATACTATATGCTATAGAAGAATATTATATACTTTATTACATATAGTATAGTTTATACTATAGTTTTATTTTATTCTATATACTATAGTTTATACTGTATACTATATGTATATAGTATAGTTTATACTATAATTTTATTTTATACTATATACTATAGTTTATATTGTAGTTGTTTAGTATTATTTTATAATATATACTATATATTATAGTTTATACTGTAGTTTTTTAATTATATTATATTATATACTTTATGCTATATATAATATATACTATATGTATATAGTACAATTTATACTATAATTTTATTTTATACTATATACTATAGTTTATACTATAGTTTTAGAATTATACTATATTATATACTGCATACTATATACTACATATTGTATACTATATACTTTATACTATATACTATAAAAGAATACTTTATACTATATACCATATATTATATACTATATATTATATAAAATAAAAAGTGAATATCTAATTTCAAAGGTAAATATATTATAAATTTCATTAAAAATGACAACATGTTATATAATAGGAATAATGACAAAGAAAATTATACAAATTATAAAATAAGTATTTTAAATATCGAAGAATTTCGAACAAAGCATTATCATAAATCATAATATAGATTCAAATATTCATTTGATTTAAGCTTTCTAAAAGAAAAATAACTATTAATATGAAGGCAGGATACAGCAAAGCAAGAAAGAACGGCGTGCAACATCGCTGTAAGAAAAGGATACAGGAGTACTGCTAGAACAGAGTTACAGCAGCATTGTCAGATGATACTGCAATCAGGTCTAAAATACAGCAGCACTGAAATAATGCATCAGCTGCACAAGGACCAAGGATACAGCGCAGACTTACAAGTCAGTTAAGTAATACAGCGCCAACTACAAGACGAAGTATCCTGCAAATCCTAGGAAGGATAAATGCAGTACGAGGAATGGAGATTCAAACAAGAATAATAGAGCCGTTCAAGAAAAAGTCAAAGTAGCAGACACGGAGCCAATGAGAAGATGCTATCTGGACTGACGTGCTGCAGAAAGCTGCGAGCCGCAACTGCCGCATTAAATGCTCCGAAAGGAAAAGTCAAGTCGTATTAAATGCGAACCATACTTTGGCCAGGCTATTTCAAATTTAAAAGAAGGATGTCTCCTTCAACGGACATCTTCTCCTACAAGTATAAATAGAGGTCGAGGAGAACTGAAGCTGGTTACTGAAACATTTTACGCTAAATTCACAAAGCTTACAAGATCCAAATATTCAAAGTCTACGATCAGTTTCAGTCACTCAACCTATCGAAGTGAAGCAAGTTCAAGCTGAAAGTTTCCCAACGGATTCAGAAGCTCACTTCGAAGCACAAGTTGAAGAAAACCTTTTATCCTTTTAACCTTGTTGCTGTGTGCTTAGGTTGTTTTAGTGGTGTCAAGCAGTTGATAGGAGAGATCCTTACTGTTTGTTTTAGTTGTCTAAGTGTTAGGCAGCTTCCCTGTGTGGGAGTGTAGAACCCTGTGTGGGTTAGCCTTTGAAGTTTGCAGTTGCTGTGTGTACGCTGGACTTCAGTAGGTGGTTTGCTTTGTAAAGTTGATAGATTGTTAGGAGAGTCCTGTAAATCAATCTTGCTTAACAAAGTTCCTGCTCGAGGAGCAGTAGAGTGGACGTAGAAGGATTACACCACCTTCGAACCACTATAAGCCATAAGTGTTTTTATCGTTTTTCTTATCTGTGCTTATTTTCTGTATATCTATCTATCTCTCATCATAAAACGTTTGAAAGAAGCATTCTTGAGAAAAACAGCCATGTGTTTAAAAGTTTATTTCCGCTGCGTACAAAACTCCAGGTTACAGCGTGCAGCACTGCATTCTAGCGCTGCAAGCAGTAACCATCTATCGCTGCAAGCTCAAGTAACTTGCAGTGCAGAACAGTTGTTTTAAAGATTCTGAAAAATCGACCAAGGTTCATTCACCCCCCCTCTGAACCTCGGACACCACTTGGGACCAACAAGTGGTATCAGAGCGAGTTGGGTTAAAAGCCAACTTATCTGGTCACCTACCCAGATCCACCTTTGTCTCGCTGTTTTCTTTGCATTAAATTCATTTTTAAAAGCATATCATGGATTCCTCCAATCATAAGCTACCTATGTTTTCCATAGAGGAATATGATGACTGGAAGATAAGAATGCAGGCACACCTTTCTGCCATGAATGATGAGATGTGGACGGTCATAACTGAAGGACCGATAATCCCCATGAAGGTAAATCCTATGTATGGAAGAGACCATGCAGAAGGAGAGCAACCACCACCAAACTTCCTGACCAAACCACGTCAAGAGTGGGGAAACGAAGATAGGAAGAGAGCCAACCTGGATAATGTGGCAAAGAATGCTCTATTTATTACTTTGGATAAAGGCACCTTTAGCAAAGTTAAAACTTGCTCAACATCCAAAGAAATATGGGAAAAATTGGAGCAAATTTGTGAAGGAACTGAGCTCACCAAGGACAATAAAATCTCCAACGCTACCCAATTATTCGAGCTCTTCGAAATGAAGAATGAAGAGACTCTTGAGCAACTAGATTTGAGATTCACATCTATAGTGAATGAACTAGAAGCTCTGGGCAAACACTACACACAAAAGGAAAAGAACATGAAGGTGTTAAGAGCCCTACCAGCGGAGTGGGATAACAAGACCACTGCCATGAGAGTGTCTATGGACCTGAAGTCCATGAGCACATTTGACTTATTCTCCGACTTGAAAGCATTCGAGTACGACATCAATAGAAGGAGAAATGAGTCAGAGGAGTCAATCTCCAAAGTCACAGCGCTAACCGCCAGAGGAACAAAGGATACAGCAACCGCCAGTTGCAGTAAACAGAGTGAGGATACAGCAGAAGTTGCTGGAGAGGATATGGCGCTCCTCCTAAAAAAATTCAGGAGATTCATCAAGAGCAACAACAATAGCAGCAACACCAACCTCAACAAAAAGAATGACTTCAGAAGAAGTCATCCAACCCCTCAGGTATCTTCTTCTCCACAGTCAAATACAGGGAATGTTGACTTGTGCTATAATTGCAGGAAGCCTGGACACTACGCAAGGAACTGTCTTTATCCAACAGTGCACAAGTATCCTGAAGGAGAAAGAGAACATAGGAGGGATAAAAGACGAGAGGAAAGGCACAAGCTTCGAGCTCTCATAGGAGAGATGGAGAAAGCCAATGATGCAGTAGTTCCGAAGGAAGTACTGAAAGCTGCAGAATCCTCAGACAGTGATGCTGAAACCTCATCCTCTGACGAAGAAGCACTCATATGCCTGATGGCTAAAGATGGCGAGGACAGCGAAGAAGATGAGGTTATCTACCAACTGTTGTCCATACAAGTTGATGAGGAGCTGAACATGATCCACTCCTTAAAAAGAATCATGGGTGATTTCGAGCAGATCAACTCAATTCATGAGGAACTGAAGGTTGAGAATGAAAACCTTAGAATCGATAATGAGATCCTCAAGAGCAAAAACATCGACATTGCCAAAATGCTCGCTACACGGGAGTCTGATAACTCGAAGTGTAGTAAGCTGCGACAAGAGGTCTCTAGATTGAATCTGCTGATCACTGAGCTAAGATCTGAGAAGGAAATCTTGCAGTCCAAGATGAGTACGTTCACTAAATCTTCAAAGGACGCAAGAGATTGCATAAATCGTGTCAGAGATCCTTTTGAGATTTCAGGCATAGGTTACAGCAATCAAGGCTCTCAGAATACAGCAAGCACATCCAAAGCTGTGAATTTTGTTCAAGCTAAAACTCCAATGGAGAAAGAGTTACTCTGTGACTCTGAAAAGATAGTGAACAAAACAGCAATGACGGATAAAGGGAAGAAACCCCAATGCTCAACTGCAGGGAGTAAGCCTGCATCTAAGACTTGGCTGCAGCAGAAGCCATCTGCTGCATGCAGCAAAATGATGCAGCAACCAACAAAGTTGCAGCATAGAAGAAACTTTCCCACCTATACTAAGACCTACATGTCTAAACCTCAAGGAGGATATACTCCAGGGAAGTATGGTGGAAGACCACACTACAAGGGTGTCGGTAATACACATAATGGTTATGCACACACTTTTCATAAGCAGTTCTCCAAGATAACTGCATACAGCTCGAGAACCAACAAATCTTACAGTACATCAGTTACTGTTAAGAAAGTTTGGGTTCCCAAAGTAACTAACCCCAAAGGACCCGTATGGATATGGGTACCTAAATCTGTTTGAATTTGTTACAGGTTACAGTGCCAGGATGCAACAGTGATGTATGGTATATCGACAGCGGCTGCTCAAGGCACATGACAGGCAATAAAGAAACGTTGAAAGACTTCCAAGAATGTAAAGGACCTAAGGTCATATTTGGTGATGATTCCAAAGGAAGCACAAAAGGAAGTGGATGTCTAGTCAAGGGGAACATAAAGATCAAGGATGTATCCTACGTAAAGGGGCTTAGATACAATCTCCTAAGCATCAGTCAATTCTGTGATAAAGGATATACAGTGGAATTCAACCTCAACAAGTGCTTAATCAAGGACAGCACCACAAATGAAGTAAAGCTTACAGGAACAAGAAGAGGAAATATCTACCTAGCAGATTGGAATTCCTCCACTCAATCAACATGCTTCATAGTGAAAAGTCCACCGGAGCTGAGCTGGTTATGGCACAAACGATTAAGTCACCTGAACTTTATGACTATCAACAAGCTAGTAAGAAAAGGCCTCGTGAGAGGATTACCAGATGTAGCTTACAAGAAAGAGAATGTCTGTGGAGCGTGTCAAAAAGGAAAGCAAGTTAAGAGCTCTTTCAAGGATAAGATTCAGAAATCATCTCACAGGATTCTAGATCTTCTACACATGGACCTCTTTGGACCTGTAGAACCAGTAAGCTTGAGCGGGAAGAAGTACTCCCTAGTAGTAGTGGATGACTACTCAAGATACACATGGACGATCTTTCTAGCAAAGAAGTCGGAAACTCAAGAAAAGCTACCTGGCCTCATGAAGAAAATTCAGAATGAAAAGAGCTTGAGCATAGTAAAGATAAGATCAAATAGAGGAACCGAGTTCACGAATAAGTTTATAGAGAAATTATGTTCTGACAATGGTATTCGTCATGAATACTCTGCTGCAAGAACACCTCAACAAAACGGGGTTGCTGAAAGAAGGAATAGAACCCTCAAGAAAGCAGCAAGAACAATGATAGCAGAAGCAGAGATACCCAAGAGGTTTTGGGCTGAGGCAACTAATACTGCATGCTACACGCAGAACAGATGTCTAATCATCAAGGATCTTGACAAGACACCTTATGAAATATGGAATGGTCATATACCGAATATCTCTTATCTACACATCTTTGGATGCAGGTGTTATGTTCTCAACAATGGAAATGAACATCTGAAAACTTTTGATGCTAAATCAGACGAAGGAGTATTTCTAGGATACTCTGCTGTAAGTAGAGCTTTCAGAGTGTTTAATAAGAGAACCCTGGTGGTAGAAGAATCTGTGCATGTGGTGTTTGATGAACCACATTGTGACACGAAGAAGCTGGAAAAACCACCTGAAGAGACCTCTCCTAGAAAACAGAATGTTGTACCCTACATAGAAGGAGTTCTGCCTACAGAAGAAGATAAAGATGAAGAAGCTGCAACCTTGGATGCAGCAGACATTCTTACAGCAGCAGAACCTCCTGCATTACAGCAACATTGTTGGTCCCAAGTGGTGTCTGAGGTTTAGAGGGGGGGTGAATGAACCTTGGTTGATTTTTCAGAATCTTTAAAACAACCGTTCTGCACTGCAAGTTACTTGAGCTTGCAGCGATAGATGGTTACTGCTTGCAGCGCTAGAATGCAGTGCTGCACGCTGTAACTTGGAGTTTTGTACGCAGCGGAAATATACTTTTAAACACAAGGCTGTTTTACACAAGAATGTTTCTTTCAAACGTTTTATGATGAGAAAAGATAGATATATGTATATATGTAGAAAATAAGCACAGATAAATAAAACGATAAAAACACTTATGGCTTATAGTGGTTCGAAGGTGGTGTAATCCTTCTACGTCCACTCTACTGCTCCTCGAGCAGGAACTTTGTTAAGCAAGATTGATTTACAGGACTCTCCTAACAATCTATCAACTTTACAAAGCTAACCACCTACTGAAGTCCAGCGTACACACAGCAACTACAAACTACAAAGGCTAACCCACACAGGGTTCTATACTCCCACACAGGGAAGTTGCCTAACTCTAGACAACTAAAACAAACAGCAATGATCTCTCCTATCAACTGCTTGACACCACTAAAACAACCTAAGCACACAGCAACAAGGTTAAAAGGATAAAAGGTTTTCTTCAACTTGTGCTTCGAAGTGAGCTTCTGATTCCGTAGGAAAACTTTCAGCTTGAACTCTGCTTCACTTCAATAGGTTGAGTGACTGAAACTGTTGGCTTGAATGCTTGAAATTTGTAAGCTTGAAACTTTCGCGTATGAATTTTAGTTCTTAGTAACAGTGACAGTAACCAGCTTCAATTCTCCTCGACCTCTATTTATACTTATAGGAGAAGATGTCCGTTGAAGGAGACATCCCTCTTTTGAATTTGAAATAGCCTGGCCAAAGTATGGTTTGCATTTAATGCGACATGACTTTTCCTTTCGGAGCATTTAATGCGGCAGTTGCGGCTCGCAGCTTTCTGCGGCGCGTCAGTCCATGTGGCATCTTCTTATTGGCTCCGTGTCTGCTACTTTGACTTTTTCTTGAACGGCTCTTTTGTCCCTGCTTGGATCTCTGTTCCTCGTACTGCATTTATCCTTCCTGGGATTTGCAGGATACTTCGTCTTGTAGTTGGCGCTGTATAACTTAACTGTCCTGTAAGTCTGCGTTGTATCCTTGGTCTTTGTGCAGCTGATGCATTCTTTCAGTGCTGCTGTATTTTAGACTTGCTTGCAGTATCATCTGGCAGTGCTGCTGTAATCATCGTTCTAGCAGTACTCCTGTATCATTTTCATGCAGCGATGTTGCACGCCGTTCTTCCTTGATTTGCTGTATTGAAGTACAGCCTTATTTATGCTTTGTTGTTCCTTTCTTCTTCCAGCAATGCTGTATCCTGCCTTTATGCAGCGATACTGTATCCTGCCTTCTTGCAGCGATATCTTCCTTTAAAGCTTAGATGTAGTTTTATCCTCTTTTAACCTCCATTTCAATCCTTGACTCAAGACTCAATTCTAGTCTATTTATTCACTTAAACGATGTGAAAATGGGGTACTCAAAACTTCCTATTACATGATTGGTTTGTCTCATCAAAATCTAAACAATGAAATCCCAACAATTTCCCCCTTTTTGATGATGACAAAACCTTTACAATATTTCGTTCATGAAGAAGTTTCATTTTACTTTAACTCATATGGTTTATCCAGATTACATGTTTGCACAGCTTTGAATAAATAAATCTAATCCTGGATTCATCAGAGATGCATCATGCTATTCCTTTCAACAAACACAACAGGAAAACATAAACAGCATGCATGAGTTCATAAGAGTTGAACTTGGTCAGAGCAGAAAGAAAAATTTCTTCATTTAAGAGATAGAAATTTTTACAACATAAAAAATACAACAAGGATCATAAGAAGGTATATGAATACAGCTTAGTAAAACGAAGACCTTTTGCTTGCTGATTCATCTGATCTTCTTTCAAATCTTTCAAGGTCTTCCATTCCTCTTGATCTTTTCAACCAGTCCCTGATGGACTCTTGGTAGGACTCTTCCAGCTTGTGTCTGATCATAGGAATCTGAATCCATCTTAGCCAGAAGTCCTCGCAGTACGGTACAATCAGCCCTTCCTTGACTCGATCGATGTATAGCTGTTGAATGTCAAGGTTTCCTTCCCGAACGAGCTGTTCATACCTTCTCAATGCAGTCTTGCAGGTATGATACTTGCTAAATTTGCCTTGCCTGCATAGATCTCTGAAGTGTCTGAGGTACTCTGATCGTTTGAAAATGGTGATCGCCTCAAATGTTGGATTCCGATCAAAAGACAGTCTGACTTCTTTGAAGATGTCGAATCTCCAAGCCATGTTCTCTCCTTCAGGCCTTTGATCCATCAACACGGACACTTCAGCAGAGATGTTCTCAGTGTCAAGGCGAGGGATTTCTTGAGGAGGGAATTGGTAGTAGTTGTTTGGAAATATTTTTCTAGCACCAATTACACCGAGTCTTTGAATCCAGGCATTAGGATCTGTAGCTTCTTCATATTGGCGCCTTTGATTCTCAGACTCGTCCCCGCTCATCCTCTTCCTTGAGCCTTGCTGCTGGCTATCATCCATTCTCTTATGATGATAGCTGGGCGGTGCTGCATCCTTGCTTGCAGCTCTGCTGTGTGCAGAACCTGCAGCAGATCTTCTTCCAGCAGCTGCACCGGCTCCACCAGCTCCATCGTCATCTCTTCTCCATCTCTTCGGAGAAGGGATATCAGCCGCAGCGGATGATCCAGACCTTCTTCTCCTCCTGCTGAGAGGTTGTTGGTCATCATCTTCTTCCTCTTCTTCAGGTTCAGCCGCCCATTTGCTCCTGTATTTATCTTCAAATCCTTTCCCCTTTTGGCATCAACAAAAGCCGGGGGCTGAGCAGGGGCTGCTGGGACCGTCCTTGATCGCGGGCGTCGGGTCGGTTCAGGGGCGGGCTCTGGAGGATCGACATGCTGAGGGAAAGCTCGGACGATGATGTCCCTAAGTTCTCCCACAATCAGCTCCAGGTTCCCCAGGCGGTCGTCCACACTTCTGGTTCTCTGGGATTGATCATAGACGCGATCCAGAAGTGACTCCAGGACTTTGGAGTGAGAGTTGAGTCTGATTGAGGCATTTTCAGCATGCTGCTTGCACACTCTGATTTCCTGGCATGTGAGTGCAGCATCGACCTTCAACTCTTTCTCCAGCCTGACCCGATCGTAGTACAGCCTGTTCGAATGTTCAGCAAGATTCGACTTGATCATATCAGGCAGTACTTCGAGGTCCTTCTTAAAACCTGTCATGGTTTCAGCATGGAATTGGGCACTGACCCTGAGAGTGTTGCGCATGATAGACTCATGCTCCTGGAGAGCATGCAGCAGATGTCTAACAGCGGTCTCGACCCTGTTGATAGATTCATCAGGAGTCAGCCCTGAATTCCTTCTTGTTGAGGCAGCAGCGAATGCAGCAAATGGAATCACCTCTTGTCATACTGGTGCTGCATCCTGCCTCGGTACTTCAGCAGCAACCTCATCCTCATCCTTGCTGGTATGAGAGCTTGTAGAGCTTGAGGATGGGTGTTTATCTCCTTCTTCTTCTTCTGCCTCCTCTTCGCTGGATAAGACTAGAACAGGAACTGCTCCGCCAGATTTTGACCCATGAACAGCAATATTCCGTTCCTTCATCCATCTTGTGAATTCGACATCCGACATGTTAGCGTCCACAGTATCCTCCGCTGCAGTAACCTTTGAAGGTTCTTGAGAGCAAGCAGCAGTTGCAGCATCAACCTCCTCACGAGGTGTCTCTAACTACACTGGGGATACCTCGGCTTCAACTCCAGCATCCTCAGTGCTGAACAGCCTCCCCACCTGAGGTCTTCTCACACTCAGGGAGTGTTGTCAGAACAACATCCTCCACTGAGGTCTTCTCAATGGAACCCGTCTCCTCGACCGGTCTTGTAACCTCTTCGACAGCCTCTGCTGCAAGAATGGGTTGTTGCAGCTCTGCATGGCTTCCTGCAGCGATCACAGTATTCAGCACTGTATCCTCTATTGCTGCTAGGATCTCAGCTTCCACCCTG
The DNA here is from genome assembly GCA_028654395.1 of Scutellaria barbata. Lineage (NCBI taxonomy): Eukaryota > Viridiplantae > Streptophyta > Magnoliopsida > Lamiales > Lamiaceae > Scutellaria > Scutellaria barbata. The sequence continues at coordinate 17,633,816 of CM053650.1, forward strand.
CTCTTCTCTGCAGCTCCTTCTTCTTGTTGAAGGGTGGTTGCTGGCTGCACTGCTGTCGCGTCCAGTGCAGGGAGTACCGCCTAAGCAACTCCCTCCATAGATGCTTCATCGGCAATCTCAGAAATGTCTGAGATGACATTCCTGATTATGGTAGATGGTTCCCCCTCAGAGTTGCTTGGGCAGCATCTTCATCTTCACGCACTGGGGAATCACCATAATCCAGTAGTTGGGCTTCCTCCTCCTCCAAGCGATCCAGCGTGACAATGTTGGAGAGGCCCTCAACTACTTGCTCGTATGTAGGGGAGTTCATCTGATTTGAACTTGAACTGCCTTCTCCCCACATCCTCCTTGGAGTGTGCTGCATCCTTGTTTCCTTCAAGCTCTATTGCAGCGCTAGATGCAGCATGGCTTCTTCAGCCTGCTCCACTCCCAAGGTGTCCATTTGCTCTTGAGCAAAAGCGACATCATCGCCCCTTCTTACCGCCTCTGCAGCCGGGGTGAGGAAGACCTGCACATCTTCCACTGCTGCTTTCATCGGCAGCTCTACAGAGTCAGATTCTGCAAGAGCCTTGCCCTTTCCCTTGTCCTGTGCTCCCTGTGCAGCGCTGCAGCCATCGAGCTCTTGAACTCTTACTGCAAAGTCAGGTTGCAGGAGTGCCAGAATATCCTCTGATTTGGCCCACTCCAGGACAGCTTGCTCGACTGTCAGGAAATCCTTCCACTTCAACAGGATTTCCCCCTTAGACAGCCGCATCTCTCTCCAAAGAGAGTACTCTGCCGGCATATTTCTAGCCGCTGGAAAGGTTGGATCGAGCACTGAAGCTTCTGTTTGTAGACGAGCTTCTTCTTCAGTGGGCTCGACCCGGTGCTGATGTGGCTCCCGAAACTGATGTGACTCATCCCCAAGGTCAACTACAACCATAGAGGACTGATGTGACACATCCCCAACAGCAGCAGCAGCTCTCTTGCTGCGTGGAGCCCTTCTCACCAAAGGTGCGTCATCATTTGGGGAAGAGAATTCAAGTACAGGTACAGCCTTCCCTGAACTCCTCTTGATAACAGGAAGAGGACTCGAAGGATCCTCTTCTTCAGCATCTTCCCTGCTGACAGCAGCTTCATCTTGCAGAGCAAGAGTTGCATCCTTTTTGTCTTTGGTTTTCTTCCTCGCAACTCCTGCTCCTATAGCCTTCGGCTGGGTCTTGCCCTTCTTCTTCTCCCCGAGATACTTTCCAGGATGAATGGGGGCGGGTGCTGCAAGTTGAAGGCCAAGCTTGTAGAGCAGAGAGCAGATGGTGATACCGTAGCTCCGACGCTCCGTTATCTTCTCTACTTCCTCCCACAGCCTCTTCATGATGAACCTTGCCCAGTTCACCTTCTCTCCGGCCATGATGGCAGACATGATCCGGAACCGGAGATCTGTGCACTTGTCATAACTCCCTATCCTCCCTTCGATGGAGTATGCACAGATGTCGCGGAGAAGTTCAAACTCCGGTTTGAAGAACTTCTTGGGGGCGCTTCTCTTGATTTCAGCCCCTGCATCCCTTGCTCGAAAGAGATCCCACATCTCTTGAGCCGATGCCTCCCCATACGTCGCTAACTGGCTGGGGGTCAAACCTGCAGCCGAAATGCTGAAGGTGGTGAAGATATCCCTAACGGTCAGCGACCGTTCCTCTCCATCTGCATCCATCCGGAACAGGATGCAGTTCCTGTCCTCCGCCTGCCTAGCATAGGCATAGAACCTTTGTACTGACTCCGTGGAGAAGCCAGCATATACGGTGGTCAACAGCCCTAGGACTTGGGTCTGTTGTAGAGCATCAAAAATCCTCTTGATCAGGGTATTATCATACAGCCCTGACTCCAAGATGTTTTCCCTGTTGATCATTCTTCCATCAAGAACGATGGTCTTTTTGGCAGCCATTGATGAAATCTTTGTGAGATAGAGAGAGAAGAGACAAGGGTTTTGCACTTAGAAAATTTTCTTGCGATCACAGTGTTTCTCTCTCTGAAGATGGTGAAAAGTGAATTTCAAATGGCACATTTTGGTCTTTATGGCGGTTCTCAAGAGACATGCGAGATTGACGGTTGAGATAAATCAGGGAAATGATCTAGTGGCTCAGGAAAAAGTGGAGATGTCAAATCGATGCTAATAATTACTTGGTGCGTGAGCTCTGTCAGCGTCCTTTCCACTTCCTGACACCCGCAGTCATGCATTTAATGCTGAAAGACATGCCATTTGCCGCCTAAATAAATGCCTTTTTAAGGTTGCAGCATCTCTAGTACGAGGTTGCAGAGCAATCAATACTCATTTTGAAATTAATGTTGTAACCTGGTGCTGCTTGATTTCTTCGATAACTGCTGTACTGTAAGAATGTAGGTTGCAGCGCTGTCTGAACCCAGTGCTGTATTGACGCGTAGCTTACAGTACCAACTTTACTGCTTCCTGCAAGCATGCAGAGGTTCCCCCTGCGATCTTACATTTTCCTTTTCTTTACAATTTAAGGATTCCCAACTCGTTATGAAGCATAGAAAACCTAGATTCACTCAATGGTTTTGTAAGGATATCTGCAAGCTGTAGATCCGTGTGAACTTTCTCAAGCACGACGTCTTTCTTCTCAACATGATCTCTTATAAAGTAATGACGAATGTCAATGTGCTTTGTTCTTGAGTGAAAGACAGGATTATGGGTAATTGCAATAGCGCTCGTATTGTCACAGAGAATTGACGTCTCTTTTTCTTCTATCCCATAATCTCTAAGTTGCTGCTGTATCCAGAGAATCTGCGCACAGCAACTTCCTGCTGCAACATACTCTGCTTCTGCTGTAGAGGTTGCAATTGAGTTTTGTTTCCTGCAGAACCACGAGACAAGTCTATTTCCCAGAAATTGACACGTCCCACTTGTACTCTTTCTATCAATCTTGCAGCCTGCATAATCTGAGTCGGAGTAGCCTTTAAGCTTGAATCCTCCTTCCTTAGGATACCATAGGCCGACTTCCTGAGTTCCTTTCAGATACTTGATCACTCTTTTTACTGCTAAAAGATGTGATTTCTTCGGTGCTGCTTGGAATCTAGCACAGACTCCTACTGCAAACATAATATCAGGCTTGCTTGCTGTGAGATACAGCAACGATCCAATGAGGCGTCTGTACTTGGTAATGTCTACATCTTTACCATCTTCATCTTTGTCAAGACTTATGGATGTGGACATGGGAACGGATGTTGCTGCTCCATTCTCCATGCCAAATTTCTTAATAAGCTCCTTCGTATACTTGACTTGGTTGATGAAGGTTCCTGTAGGTAACTGTTTTACTTGCAGTCCGAGAAAGAAACTTAATTCTCCCATCATACTCATCTCGAACTTTGAATGCATCAGGTTGGAGAATTTCTCACATAGTTCTTTGTTTGTGGATCCGAAGATAATATCATCCACATAGATTTGTACAAGAAGTGCACTTTCTCCGTCTTGTATCCTAAACAGCGTTTTGTCGATCGTTCTTTTTTGAAAACCATTTTCCAGAAAATAGAGAGATAAGGTGTCATACCAAGCTCTTGGTGCTTGCTTCAGTCCATATAGGGCCTTTTGTAATCGAAACACCTTCTCTTCTGCTTGATCCTCAAAACCAGGAGGTTGCTCAACATATACTTCCTCTGTAAGGAGACCATTCAGGAATGCGCTTTTAACATCCATTTGATAGACGTTGAAATTCATATGTGCTGCATAGGCTAAGAAAATTCTTATTGCTTCTAGCCTTGCCACTGGTGCAAAAGTCTCATCAAAATCAATTCCTTCTTCCTGACAGTATCCTTTAGCAACTAATCTTGTTTTGTTTCTTACAACGACTCCTGATTCATCTAGCTTGTTCTTGAACACCCACTTTGTTCCAATTACACCTTGATGGGTTGGTCTAGCGACTGTTTGCCATACTTGATTTCTCTCAAATCCATTTAATTCTTCTTGCATGGCCTGTACCCAGTTACTATCTTGCAGTGCCTCTTCAACATTCTTAGGCTCTGATTGTGATATGAAGCATGCAAACATTGCTTCATGTGGGATGGATCTTCTTGTCCTTACACCGATGGATGGATCTCCTATGATGAGATCTCTTGGATGATTTCTAAGCCACGTCCTGTCAGGCTCAAAGACGTGCATTGGTGTGTTTTGTTCATCATGTTGCTGTATTGTAGGAGGTTCTGCTGCTGTAAGAATGTCTGCTGCATCCAAGGTTGCAGCTTCTTCTTCTTTTTCCTTTTCTGTAGGCAGAACTCCTTCTATGTATGGTACAGCATTCCCTTTTCTAGGAGAGGTCTCTTCAGGTGGTTTTTCCAGCTTCTTTGTGTCACAATGTGGTTCATCAAACACCACATGTACAGATTCTTCTACCACCAGGGTTCTCTTATTAAACACTCTGAAGGCTTTACTTACAACAGAGTATCCTAGAAATACTCCTTCGTCTGATTTAGCATCAAAAGTTTTCAGATGTTCCTTTCCATTGTTGAGAACATAACACCTGCATCCAAAGATATGCAGATAGGAAATGTTTGGTGTATGACCGTTCCATATTTCATACGGTGTCTTGTCAAGATCCTTGATGATTAGACATCTGTTCTGCGTGTAGCATGTAGTATTAGTTGCCTCAGCCCAAAACCTCTTGGGTATCTCTGCTTCTGCTATCATTGTTCTTGCTGCTTCCTTGAGGGTTCTATTCATTCTTTCAGCAACCCCATTTTGTTGAGGTGTTCTTGCAGCAGAGTATTCATGACGAATACCATTGTCAGAACATAATTTCTCTATAAACTTATTTGTGAACTCGGTTCCTCTGTCTGATCTTATCTTCACTATGCTCAAACTCTTTTCATTCTGAATTTTCTTCATGAGGCCAGGTAGCTTTTCTTAAGTTTCCGACTTCTTTGCTAGAAAGATCGTCCATGTGTATCTTGAGTAGTCATCCACTACTACTAGGGAGTACTTCTTCCCGCTCAAGCTTACTGGTTCTACAGGTCCAAAGAGGTCCATGTGTAGAAGATCTAGAATCCTGTGAGATGATTTCTGAATCTTATCCTTGAAAGAGCTCTTAACTTGTTTTCCTTTTTGACACGCTCCACAGACATTCTCTTTCTTGTAAGCTACATCTGGTAATCCTCTCACGAGGTCTTTTCTTACTAGCTTGTTGATAGTCTTGAAGTTCAGGTGACTTAATCGTTTGTGCCATAACCAGCTCAGCTCCGGTGGACTTTTCACTATAAAGCATGTTGATTGAGTGGAGGAATTCCAATCTGCTAGGTAGATATTTCCTCTTCTTGTTCTTGTAAGCTTTACTTCATTTGTGGTGCTGTCCTTGATTAAGCACTTGTTGAGGTTGAATTCCACTGTATATCCTTTATCACAGAATTGACTGATGCTTAGGAGATTGTATCTAAGCCCCTTTACGTAGGATACATCCTTGATCTTTATGTTCCCCTTGACTAGGCATCCACTTCCTTTTGTGCTTCCTTTGGAATCATCACCAAATATGACCTTAGGTCCTTTACATTCTTGGAAGTCTTTCAACGTTTCTTTATTGCCTGTCATGTGCCTTGAGCAGCCGCTGTCGATATACCATACATCACTGCTACATCCTGGCACTGTAACCTGTAACAAATTCAAACAGATTTAGGTACCCATATCCATACGGGTCCTTTGGGGTTAGTTACTTTGGGAACCCAAACTTTCTTAACAGTAACTGATGTACTGTAAGATTTGTTGGTTCTCGAGCTGTATGCAGTTATCTTGGAAAACTGCTTATGAAAGGTGTGTGCTCGACAAACATGTGTGTTACCAACACCCTTGTAGTGTGGTCTTCCACCATACTTCCCTGGAGTATATCCTCCTTGAGGTTTAGACATGTAGGTCTTAGTATCGGTGGGAAAGTTTCTTCTATGCTGCAACTTTGTTGGTTGCTGCATCCTTTTGCTGCATGCAGCAGATGACTTCTGCTGCAGCCAAGTCTTAGATGCTGACTTATTCCCTGCAGTTGAGCATTGGGGTTTCTTCCCTTTATCCGTCATTGCTGTTTTGTTCACTATCTTTTCAGAGTCACAGAGTAACTCTTTCTCCATTGGAGTTTTGGCTTGAACAAAATTCACAGCTTTGGATGTGCTTGCTGTATTCTGAGAGCCTTGATTGCTGTAACCTATGCCTGAAATCACAAAAGGATCTCTGACACGATTTATGTAATCTCTTGCGTCCTTTGAAGATTTGGTGAACGTACTCATCTTGGACTGCAAGATTTCCTTCTCAGATCTTAGCTCTGTGATCATCAGATTCAATCTAGAGACCTCTTGTTGCAGCTTACTACACTTTGAGTTATCAGATTCTCATGCAGCGAGCATTTTGGCAATGTCGATGTTTTTGCTCTTGAGGATCTCATTATCGATTCTAAGGTTTTCATTCTCAACCTTAAGCTCCTCATGAATTGAGTTGATCTGCTCGAAATCACTCATGATCCTTTTCAATGAGTGGATCATGTTCAGTTCCTCATCAACTTGTATGGACAACGGTTGGTAGATTACCTCATCTTCTTCGCTGTCCTCACCATCTTTAGCCATCAGGCATATAAGTTCTTCTTCGTCAGAGGATGAGGTTTCAGCATCGCTGTCAGAGGATTCTGCAGCTTTTAGTACTTCTTTCGGAACTACTGCATCCTTGGCTTTCTCCATTTCTCCTATGAGAGCTCGAAGTTTGTGCCTTTCCTCTCGTCTTTTATCTCTCCTCTGTTCTCTTTCTCCTTCAGGATACTTGTGCACTGTTGGATAAGGACAATTCCTTGCGTAGTGTCCAGGCTTCCTGCAATTATAGCATAAGTCAACATTCCCTTTATTTGACTGTGGAGAAGAAGATACCTGAGGGGTTGAGTGACTTCTTCTGAAGTCATTCTTTTTGTTGAGGTTGGTGTTGCTGCTATTGTTGTTGCTCTTGATGAATCTCCTGAATTTCTTTAGGAGGAGCGTCATATCCTCTTCAGCAACTTCTGCTGTATCCTCACTTTGCTTACTGCAACTAGCGGTTGCTGTATCCTTTGTTCCTCTGGCGGTTAGCGCTGTAACTTTGGAGACTGACTCCTCTGACTCTTTTCTCCTTCTATTGATGTCATACTCGAATGCTTTCAAGTCGGAAAATAAGTCAAATGTGCTCATGGACTTCAGGTCCATAGACACTCTCATGGCAGTGGTCTTGCTATCCCACTCCGCTGGTAGGGCTCTTAACACCTTCATGTTCTTTTCTTTCTGTGTGTAGTGTTTGTCCAGAGCTTCTAATTCATTCACTATGGATGTGAATCTCAGATCTAGTTGCTCAAGAGTCTCTTCATTCTTCATTTCGAAGAGCTCGAATAATTGGGTAGCGTTGGAGATTTTGTTGTCCTTGGTGAGCTCAGTTCCTTCACAAATTTGCTCCAGCTTTTCCTATATTTCTTTGGATGTTGAGCAAGTCTTGACTTTGCTAAAGGTGCCTTTATCCAAAGTAATAAATAGAGCGTTATTTGCCACGTTATCCAGGTTGGCTCTCTTCATGTCTTCGTTTCCCCACTCTTGTCGTGGTTTGATCAGGAAGTTTGGTGGTGGCTGCTCTTCTTCTGCATGGTCTCTTCCATACATTGGATTTACCTTCATGGGGATTATCGGTCCTTCAGTTATGACAGTCCACATCTCATCATTCATGGCAGAAAGGTGTGTCAGCATTCTAATTTTCCAGTCGTCATATTCCTCTATGGAAAACATAGGTAGCTTGTGATTGGAGGAATCCATGATATGCTTTTAAAAATGATTTTTATGCAAAGAAAATAGCGAGACAAAGGTGGATCTGGGTAGGTGACCAGATAAGTTAGCTTTTAACCCAACTCGCTCTGATACCACTTGTTGGTCCCAAGTGGTGTCCGAGGTTCAAGGGGGGGTGAATGAACTTTGGTCGATTTTTCAGAATCTTTAAAACAACCGTTCTGCACTGCAAGTTACTTGAGCTTGCAGCGATAGATGGTTACTGCTTGTAGCACTAGAATGCAGTGCTGCACGCTGTAACCTAGAGTTTTGTACGTAGTGGAAATATACTTTTAAACACAAGGCTGTTTTACACAAGAATGCTTCTTTCAAACGTTTTATGATGAGAAAAGATAAATATATGTATATATGTAGAAAATAAGCACAGATAAATAAAACGATAAAAACACTTATGGCTTATAGTGGTTCGAAGGTGGTGTAATCCTTCTACGTCCACTCTACTGCTCCTCGAGCAGGAACTTTGTTAAGCAAGATTGATTTACAGGACTCTCCTAACAATCTATCAACTTTACAAAGCTAACCACCTACTGAAGTCCAGCGTACACACAGCAACTGCAAACTACAAAGGCTAACCCACACAGGGTTCTATACTCCCACACAGGGAAGCTGCCTAACTCTAGACAACTAAAACAAACAGCAATGATCTCTCCTATCAACTGCTTGCACCACTAAAACAACCTAAGCACACAGCAACAAGGTTAAAAGGATAAAAGGTTTTCTTCAACTTGTGCTTCGAAGTGAGCTTCTGATTCCGTAGGGAAACTTTCAGCTTGAACTCTGCTTCACTTCGATAGGTTGAGTGACTGAAACTGTTAGCTTGAATGCTTGAAATTTGTAAGCTTGAAACTTTCGCGTATGAATTTTAGTTCTTAGTAACAGTGACAGTAACCAGCTTCAGTTGAAGGAGAAGATATCCGTTGAAGGAGACATCCCTCTTTTGAATTTGAAATAGCCTGGCCAAAGTATGGTTTGTATTTAATGCGACTTGACTTTTCCTTTCGGAGCATTTAATGCGGCAGTTGCGGCTCGCAGCTTTCTGTGGCGCGTCAGTCCATGTGGCATCTTCTTATTGGCTCCGTGTCTACTACTTTGACTTTTTCTTGAACGGCTCTTTTGTCCCTGCTTGGATCTCCGTTCCTCGTACTGCATTTATCCTTCCTGGGATTTGTAGGATACTTCGTCTTGTAGTTGGCGCTGTATAACTTAATTGTCCTGTAAGTCTGCGCTGTATCCTTGGTCTTTGTGCAGCTGATGCATTCTTTCAGTGCTGCTATATTTTAGACCTGCTTGCAGTATCATCTGGCAGTGCTGCTGTAATCATCGTTCTAGCAGTACTCCTGTATCCTTTTCATGCAGCGATGTTGCACGTCGTTCTTCATTGATTTGCTGTATTGAAGTACAGCCTTATTTATGTTTTGCTGTTCTTTTCTTCTTCCAGCAATGCTGTATCCTGCCTTTATGCAGCGATACTGTATCATGCCTTCTTGCAGCGATATCTTCCTTTAAAGCTTAGATGCAGCTTTATCCTCTTTTAACCTCCATTTCAATCCTTGACTCAAGACTCAATTCTAGTCTATTTATTCACTTAAACAATGTGAAAATGGGGTACTCAAAATTTCCTATTACATGATTGGTTTGTCTCATCAAAATCTAAACAATGAAATCCCAACAAACATGATGAGCAAAACACACCAACACACGTCTTTGAGCCTGATAGGACATAGCTTAGAAATCATCCAAGAGATCTCATTATAGGAGATCCATCCATCGGTGTAAGGACAAGAAGATCCATACCATATGAAGCGATGTTTGCGTGCTTCATATCACAATCAGAGCCTAAGACTGTTGAAGAGGCACTGCAAGATAGCAACTGGGTGCAGGCCATGCAAGAAGAATTGAATGGATTTGAAAGAAATCAAGTATGGCAAACAGTAGCAAGACCAACCCATCAAGGTGTAATTGGAACAAAATGGGTGTTCAAGAACAAGCTAGATGAATCAGGAGTCGTTGTAAGGAACAAAGCAAGATTAGTTGCTAAAGGATACTGTCAGGAAGAAGGAATTGATTTTGATGAGACTTTTGCACCAGTGGCAAGGCTAGAAGCAATAAGAATTTTCTTAGCCTATGCAGCACATATGAATTTCAACGTCTATCAAATGGATGTTAAAAGTGCATTCCTCAATGGTCTCCTTACCGAGGAAGTATATCTTGAACAACCTCCTGGTTTCGAGGATCAAGCAGAAGAAAAGGTGTTTCGGTTACAAAAGGCCCTATATGGACTGAAGCAAGCACCAAGAGCTTGGTATGACACCTTATCTCTCTATCTTCTAGAAAATGGTTTTCAGAAAGGAACGATCGACAAAACGCTGTTTAGGATACAGGATGAAGAAAGTGTACTTCTTGTACAAATCTATGTGGATGATATTATCTTCAGATCCACAAACAAAGAACTATGTGAAAAGTTCTCCAACCTGATGCAGTCAAAGTTCGAGATGAGTATGATGGGAGAATTAAGTTTCTTTCTCGGACTGCAAGTAAAACAGCTACCTACAGGAACCTTCATCAACCAAGTCAAGTATACGAAGGAGCTTATCAAGAAATTTGGCATGGAGAATGGAGCAGCAACGTCCGTTCCTATGTCCACATTCATAAGTCTTGACAAAGATAAAGATGGTAAAGATGTAGACATTACCAAGTACAGACGCCTCATTGGATCGTTGTTGTATCTCACAGCAAGCAGGCCTGATATTATGTTTGCAGTAGGAGTCTGTGCTAGATTCCAAGCAGCACCGAAGGAATCACATCTTTTAGCAGTAAAAAGAGTGATCAAATATCTGAAAAGAACTCAGGAAGTCGGCCTATGGTATCCTAAGGAAGGAGGATTCAAGCTTAAAGGCTACTCCAACTCAGATTATGCAGGCTGCAAGATTGATAGAAAGAGTACAAGTGGGACGTGTCAATTTCTGGGAAATAGACTTGTCTCGTGGTTCTGCAGGAAACAAAACTCAATTGCAACCTCTACAGCAGAAGCAGAGTATGTTGCAGCAGGAAGTTGCTGTGCGCAGATTCTCTGGATACAGCAGCAACTTAGAGATTATGGGATAGAAGAAAAAGAGAGGCCAATTCTCTGTGACAATACGAGCGCTATTGCAATTACCCATAATCCTGTCTTTCACTCAAGAACAAAGCACATTGACATTCGTCATCACTTTATAAGAGATCATGTTGAGAAGAAAGATGTCGTGCTTGAAAAGGTTCACACGGATCTACAGCTTGCAGATATCCTTACAAAACCTTTGAGTGAATCTAGGTTTTCTATGCTTCGTAACGAGCTGGGAATCCTTAAATTGTAAAGAAAAGGAATATGCAAGATCACAGGGGGAACCTCTGCATGCTTGCAGGAAGCAGTAAAGTTGGTACTGTAACCTACGCGTCAATACAGCACTGGGTTTAGACAGCGCTGCAACCTACATTCTTACAGTACAGCAGTTATCGAAGAAATCAAGCAGCACCAGGTTACAGCATTAATTTCAAAAGGAGTATTGATTGCTCTGCAACCTCGTACTAGAGATGCTGCAACCTTAAAAAGGCATTTATTTAGGCGGCAAAGGGCATGTCTTTCAGCATTAAATGCATGACTGCGGGTGTCAGAAAGTGGAAAGGGCGCTGACAGAGCTCACGCACCAAGTAATTATTAGCGTCGATTTGACATCTCCATTTTTTCCTAAGCCACTAGATCATTTCCCTAATTTATCTCAACCGTCAATCTCGCACGTCTCTTGAGAACCGCCATAAAGACCAAAACGTGCCATTTGAAATTCACTTTTCACCATCTTCAGAGAGAGAAACACTGTGATCGCAAGAAAATTTTCTAAGTGCAAAACCCTTGTATTTTCTCTCTCTATCTCTCAAAAATTTCATCAATGGCTGCCAGAAAGACCATCGTTCTTGATGGAAGAATGATCAACAGGAAAAACATCTTGGAGTTAGGGCTGTATGATAATACCCTGATCAAGAGGATTTTTGATGCTCTACAACAGACCCAAGTCCTAGGGCTGTTGACCACAGTATATGCTGGCTTCTCCACGGAGTCAGTAAAGAGGTTTTATGCCTACGTTAGGCAGGCGGAGGACAGGAACTGCATCCTGTTCCGGATGGATGCAGATGGAGAGGAACGGTCGCTGACCGTTAGGGATATCTCCACCACCTTCAACATTTCGGCTGCAGGTTTGACCCCCAGCCAGTTGGCGACGTATGAGGAGGAATCGGCTCAAGAGATGTGGGATCTCTTTCGAGCAAGGGATGCAGGGGCTGAAATCAAGAGAATCGCCCTCAAGAAGCTCTTCAAACCGGAGTTTGAACTTCTCCACGACATCTGTGTATACTCCATCGAAGGGAGGACAGAGAGTTATGACAAGTGCACAGATCTCCGGTTCCGGATCATGTCTGCCATCATGGCCGGAGAAAAGGTGAACTGGGTGAGGTTCATCATGAAGAGGCTGTGGGAGGAAGCAGAGAAGATAACGGAGCGTCGGAGCTACGGTATCACCATCTGCTCTCTGCTCTGCAAGCTTGGCCTTCAACTTGCAGCACCCGCCCCCATTCATCCTGGAAAGTATCTTGGGGAGATGAAGAAGGGCAAGACCCAGCCGAAGGCTGCAGGAGCAGGAGTTACTAGGAAGAAAATCAAAGATAAAAAGAATGCAACTCTTGCTCTGCAAGATGAAGCTGCTGTCAGCGGGGAAGATGCTGAAGAAGAAGATCCTTTGAGTCCTCTTCCTGTTATCAAGAGGAGTTCAGGGAAGGCTGTACCTGAACTTGAATCCTCTTCCCCAGATGATAACGCACCTTTGGTGAGAAGGGCTCCATGCAGCAAGAGAGCTGCTGCTGCTGTTGGGGATGTGTCACATCAGTCCTCTATGGTTGTAGTTGACCTTGGGGATGAGTCACATCAGCTTCGGGAGCCACATCAGCACCGGGTCGAGCCCACTGAAGAAGAAGTTCGTCTACAAACAGAAGCTTCAGTGCTCGATCCAACCTTTCCGGCTGCTAGAAATATGCCGGCAGAGTACTCTCTTTGGAGAGAGATGCGGCTGTCTAAGGGGGAAATCCTGTTGAAGTGGAAGGATTTCCTGACAGTCGAGCAAGCTGTCCTGGAGTGGGCCAAATCAAAGGATATTCTGGCACTCCTGCAACCTGACTTTGCATCAAGAGTTCAAGAGCTCGATGGCTGCAGCGCTGCACAGGGAGCAAAGGACAAGGGAAAGGGCAAGGCTCTTGCAGAATCCGACTCTGCAGAGCTGCCGATAAAAACAGCAGTGGAAGATGTGCAGGTCTTCCTCGTCCCGGCTGCAGAGGTGGTAAGAAGGGGTGATGATGTCGCTTTTGCTCAAGAGCAAATCGACACCTTGGGAGTGGAGCAGGCTGAAGAAGCCATGCTGCATCTAGCGCTGTAACAGAGCTTGAAGGAGACAAGGATGCAGCACACTCCAAGGAGGATGCGGGGAGAAGACAGTTCAAGTTCAAATCAGATGAACTCCCCTGCATACGAGCAAGTAGTTGAGGGCCTCTCCAACATTGTCACGCTGGATCGCTTGGAGGAGGAGGAAGCCCAACTACTGGATTATGGTGATTCCCCAATGCGCGAAGATGAAGATGCTGCCCAAGCAGACTCTGAGGGGGAACCATCTACCATAATCAGGAATGTCATCTCAGACATTTCTGAGATTGCCGATGAAGTATCTACGGAGGGAGTTGCAGAGGCGGTACTCCCTGCATTGGACGCGATAGCAGTGCAGCCAGCAACCACCCTTCAACAAGAAGAAGGAGCTGCAGAGAAGAGTAGGGTGGAAGCTGAGATCCTAGCAGCAATAGAGGATACAGTGCTGAATACTGTGATCGCTGCAGGAAGCCATGCAGAGCTGCAAGAACCCATTCTTGCAGCAGAGGCTGTCGAATAGGTTACAGGACCGGCCGAGAAGACGGGGTCCATTGAGAAGACCTCAGTGGAGGATGTTGTTCTGACAACACTCCCTGAGTGTGAGAAGACCTCAGGTGGGGAGGCTGTTCAGACAGTACCCACTGAGGATGCTGGAGTTGAAGCCGAGGTATCCCCAGTGCAGCTAGAGACACCTCGTGAGGAGGTTGATGCTGCAGCTGCTGCTTGCTCTCAAGAACCTTCAAAGGTTACTGCAGCGGAGGATACTGTGGACGCTAACATGTCGGATGCCGAATTCGCAAGATGGATGAAGGAACGGAATATTGCTGTTCATGGGCCAAAATCTGGCGGAGCAGTTCCTGTTCCAGTCTTATCCAGCGAAGAGGAGGCAGAAGAAGAAGAAGAAGAAGGAGATGAACACCTATCCTCAAGCTCTACAAGCTCTCATACCAGCAAGGATGAGGATGAGGTTGCTGCTGAAGTACCGAGGCAGGATGCAGCACCAGTATGCCAAGAGGTGATTCCATTTGCTGCATCCGCTGCTGCCTCAACAAGAAGGAATTCAGGGCTGACTCCTGATGAATCTATCAACAGGGTCGAGACCGCTGTTAGACATCTGCTGCATGCTCTCATGGAGCATGAGTCTATCATGCGCAACACTCTCAGGGTCAGTGCCCAATTCCATGCTGAAACCATGACAGGTTTTAAGAAGGACCTCGAAGTACTGCCTGATATGATCAAGTCGAATCTTGCTGAACATTCGAACAGGCTGTACTACGATCGGGTCAGGCTGGAGAAAGAGTTGAAGGTCGATGCTGCACTCACACGCCAGGAAATCAGAGTGTGCAAGCAGCATGCTGAAAATGCCTCAGTCAGACTCAACTCTCATTCCAAAGTCCTGGAGTCACTTCTGGATCGCGTCTATGATCAATCCCAGAGAACCAGAAGTGTGGACGACCGCCTGGGGAACCTGGAGCTGATTGTGGGAGAACTCAGGGACATCATGGTCCGAGCTTTCCCTCAGCATGTCGATCCTCCAGAGCCCGCCCCTGAACCGACCCGACGCCCGTGATCAAGGGCGGTCCCAGCAGCCCCTGCTCAGCCCCCGGCTTTTGATGATGCCAAAAAGGGAGAAGGATTTGAAGATAAATACAGGAGCAAAGGGGCGGCTGAACCTGAAGAAGAGGAAGAAGATGATGACCAGCAACCTCTCAGTAGGAGGAGAAGGAGGTCTGGATCATCCGCTGCGGCTGATATCCCTTCTCCGAAGAGATGGAGAAGAGATGATGATGGAGCTGGTGGAGCCGGTGCAGCTGCTGGAAGAAGATCTGCTGCAGGTTCTGCACACAGCAGAGCTGCAAGTAAGGATGCAGCACCGCCCAACTATCATCATAAGAGAAGGGATGATAGCCAGCAGCAAGGCTCAAGGAAGAGGATGAGCGGGGACGAGTCTGAGAATCAAAGGCGCCAATATGAAGAAGCTACAGATCATAATGCCTGGATTCAAAGACTCGGTGTAATTGGTGCTAGAAAAATATTTCCAAACAACTACTACCAATTCCCTCCTCAAGAAATCCCTCGCCTTGACACTGAGAACATCTCTGCTGAAGTATCCGTGTTGATGGATCAAAGGCCTGAAGGAGAGAACATGGCTTGGAGATTCGACATCTTCAAAGAAGTCAGACTGCCTTTTGATCGGAATCCAACATTTGAGGCGATCACCATTTTCAAATGATCAGAGTACCTCAGACACTTCAGAGATCTATGCAGGCAAGGCAAATTCAGCAAGTATCATACCTGCAAGACTGCATTGAGAAGGTATGAACAGCTCGTTCAGGAAGGAAGCCTTGACATTCAACAGCTATACATCGATCGAGTCAAGGAATGGCTGATTGTACCGTACTGCGAGGACTTCTAGCTGAGATGGATTCAGATTCCTGTGATCAGACACAAGTTGGAAGAGTCCTACCAAGAGTCCATCAGGGACTGGTGGAAAGGATCAAGAGGAAGGGAAGGCCTTGAAAGATTTGAAAGAAGATCAGACGAATCAGCAAGCAAAAGGTCTTCGTTTTACTAAGCTGTATTCATATACTCTCTTATGATCCTTGTTGTTGTATTTTTGATGTTGTAAAAATTTCTATCTCTTAAATGAAGAAATTTTTCTTTCTGCTCTGACCAAGTTCAACTCTTATGAACTCATGCATGTTGTTTATGTTTTTCTGTTGTGTTTGTTGAAAGGAATAGCATGATGTATCTCTGATGAATCCTGGATTAGATTTATTTATTCAAAGCTGTGCAAGCATGTAATCGGGATAAACCATATGAGTTAAAGTAAAATGAAACTTCTTCATGAACGAAATATTGTAAAGGTTTTGTCATCATCAAAAAGGGGGAAATTGTTGGGATTTCATTGTTTAGATTTTGATGAGACAAACCAATCATGTAATAGGAAGTTTTGAGTACCCCATTTTCACATTGTTTAAGTGAATAAATAGACTAGAATTGAGTCTTGAGTCAAAGATTGAAATGGAGGTTAAAAGAGGATAAAGCTGCATCTAAGCTTTAAAGGAAGATATCGCTGCAAGAAGGCATGATACAGTATCGCTGCATAAAGGCAGGATACAGCATTGCTGGAAGAAGAAAGGAACAGCAAAGCATAAATAAGGTTGTACTTCAATACAGCAAGACAAGGAAGAACGGCGTGCAGCATCGCTGCATGAAAAGGATACAGGAGTACTGCTAGAAAGATGATTACAGCAGCACTGCCAGATGATACTGCAAGCAGGTCTAAAATACAGCAGCACTGAAAGAATGCATCAGCTACACAAAGACCAAGGATACAGCGCAGACTTACAAGACAGTTAAGTTATACAGCGCCAACTACAAGACAAAGTATCCTGCAAATCCCAGGAAGGATAAATGCAGTACGAGGAACGGAGATCCAAGCAGGGACAAAAGAGTCGTTCAAGAAAAAGTCAAAGTAGCAGACACGGAGCCAATAAGAAGATGCCACATGGACTGACGCGCCGTAGAAAGCTGCGAGCCGCAACTGCCGCATTAAATGCTTCGAAAGGAAAAGTCAAGTCGCATTAAATGCAAACCATATTTTGGCCAGGCTATTTCAAATTCAAAAGAGGGATGTCTCCTTCAACGGACATCTTCTCCTACAAGTATAAATAGAGGTCGAAGAGAACTGAAGCTGGTTACTGTCACTGTTACTAAGAACTAAAATCCATACACGAAAGTTTCAAGCTTACAAATTTTCAAGCATTCAAGCCAACAGTTTCAGTCACTCAACCTATCGAAGTGAAGCAGAGTTCAAGCTGAAAGTTTCCCGACGGAATCAGAAGCTCACTTCGAAGCACAAGTTGAAGAAAACCTTTTATCCTTTTAACCTTGTTGTTGTGTGCTTAGGTTGTTTTAGTGGTGTCAAGCAGTTGATAGGAGAGATCCTTGCTGTTTGTTTTAGTTATCTTGAGTTAGGCAGCTTCCCTGTGTGGGAGTATAGAACCCTGTGTGGGTTAGCCTTTGAAGTTTGCAGTTGCTGTGTGTACGCTGGACTTCAGTAGGTGGTTAACTTTGTAAAGTTGATAGATTGTTAGGAGAGTCCTGTAAATCAATCTTACTTAACAAAGTTCCTGCTCGAGGAGCAGTAGAGTGGACGTAGAAGGATTACACCACCTTCGAACCACTATAAGTCATAAGTGTTTTTATCGCTTTATTTATCTGTACTTATTTTCTGCATATATCTATCTTTTCTCATCATAAACTTTGAAAGAAGCATTCTTGTGTAAAACAGCCTTGTGTTTAAAAGTATATTTCCGCTGCGTACAAAACTCCAGGTTACAGCGTGCAGCACTGCATAATAACCTGGTTTATGACATTTATGACAAATAATATCTTTTTTATCTTTGTTTCCTTTATTAATATTAAAGGTTTCTTTTCGTCTTTTCTTTTTCTTTTTAAAATTTTTCGATGAATGACATTTTTTATTATAATATTTTTCATTTTTATCTCTATTATTTCTAGAATATTTTTTATTTTTACAGAATTTTTTATCTCTATCTTTTTTAGATGTTTTCATACCAAATTGGTTACAGAAATAACCTAATTGTTTTCTTTCTATAAGACTTTTATTTTTAATTTGTCTATTAAGTTTTAATTCATTACAAAGGGCTAAGCCTTCTTGAACACAACAACTTATTAAATTTCCATATGTATAATCATCATAGGGAATAATAAGATTATCTTTTCTGAGAATTATTTTAATTCTTTCAGCAAAAAGACTTGAAAGACCATCAATAAATTTGGTTTTCCAATGATTGTTATTACAATCATGAAGTTCAAAAACTTTAGAAAGAAAAGTATCTTTATACCATTGTTAAAGTTTTGCATCTTATATTACTAAGAAGAGTACGAATGTTTTCGCTATTATCTGTAAATTTTCTAGTAAAATGTTCAATTATAGTCATTATTAATGTATAAACAACATTTCTTATTTGATTATTATCTCCAATTTTAACAGAGGTTAAAATTATTTTTTTTGATGTTTGAGATAAATAATTATCCCACCAACCTTTTAGTTGTCTAGTAAATCATGTTATAATCATTTTAGCAATATTACTATTAGTATTTCCTGCTGTTGTACAAACAATATTATCCATAAGTATTTTATGAGCTATATTATATATGCGTCCATCAGCACAACCATCTAAATTCCATTCATATATACTTTTCTCATTATAACTTCTTTCAGAGAAAAAGTCTTGTTCTTCATGAAGAATATCAATAGGAGTTGGTCTACTATAATAGTATCTTTGTTGGGTTGGTCTATCAGCCCATTTTATTTTATTTATCATATCTTTAGAAGGTTTAGAGGGTTCAACTTCATTGTTTAAAGTAGAAATAATCTGACATATAAATTTTTCAATTAATTCAATAATTAATTCTTCTAAATTATTT
Source organism: Scutellaria barbata (assembly GCA_028654395.1). Taxonomy (NCBI): domain Eukaryota; kingdom Viridiplantae; phylum Streptophyta; class Magnoliopsida; order Lamiales; family Lamiaceae; genus Scutellaria; species Scutellaria barbata. The sequence goes on from CM053650.1 coordinate 17,652,525, forward strand.
TTTGTTGATTTTAATTTAAAATCTTTTATTTCTGGAGGTGGTTGTATAGACGCAAAAGCAATTGAAACTATATATGTTTCCTTTTTAACTTCAAAATGTACATCTGGTTTAATCTATTTTATACTAGAAGTTATGGTTTCTATTTTGTTAAGTAAAGAAATTAATTCTTCTCTCATTATATTAAGATATAAATTAGTATAATTCTGTTTTTCCATTAAAACATTTATGTGTTTTATGGTAACTTGTAAAGTATCATTTTCAATTAATCTTGAAAAACCCATAAAATTCATAATTTTACTATTTTTCTCCATTTGAAATGAAGTACTAGGAGGATACAAAGATTTTTGTTTTTGTCATGTTGTTAACTTATATGTTCTTTCTAATACCAAAATCTGGTTTATAATATAAGTTTTCATAAACCAAGGAACAAATAATATTATTGTATTTTTTTTCTTTACAATATGTATAAAATTCTTCTTAAATTTGGTCAAAGTTTTCAGAGAAACTTTCAAAAAACCATTTTCTGAAAAGTATCCATCTAGTATTTTTAAATTCTTTACTAAATTCCTATCTAGCAGGTGATCCTTTAGAAAAATTTATTTTTGTATTTATCATTTAAAGACTAAATGGGGCATCAGACATAGTGTCACTTTCCTTATGGATATTTCCATAGTTAAAATCTCTAACAATATTATTTTTGTCAATAAAAAATCTTCATTATGTTTTTTATTTCTTTCAGATTCTATTTCTTCTCTTATTTGAGAAGTAGAAGCTCTAGATGTTTGTGGTAAATTTACCCAATAATTTAAAGGTGAAATATAAGAATCTGTTGTTCTAGTTTTAAACATAGAATTTGTTCTAGATATAGAAGATAGAAGTAATAATTTTTTCTACTCATTTGAAAATTGAATTTGAACTGTTCCTTCTTCTATTTGAATTATATTTTTTAAATCATTATTTATAAAGGTTCTTTATAAACCGCTTGTTCTATTGTCCATTTTTCTGGAAAGTTTATTTCTTCCCATTTAATTGCCCTTCTAGTAGAGATATTGGATTTATTAAAATATGTTTCAATAAGAATAGTCTCATTAATAGTTTTATCCATTAATTTACATCTTGGATTCATAGTATATAAAGGTTTATAGTATATTCTATAACATATACAAATTATTTCAGAACCTTGAATATAATCATATCCATGAGTTTTCACATTTAATGTTAACGCACTTAGTATATTATTATCAATAAGGGAGAAACATAGATTAGGATAAACATCAAAATATATTGATTCATGTGCAAGACTAGATTGAATTATTCTCATTAAGGATTTATTCCAAGCTTTATTTCTATCATCTCTTAAAGCTCCTATAAAACTTTCTGGTAAACCTTTTAATGTTAAAGGTCTAAAAATAATTTGCACTAAACGTAATTATATATATAATATAATTTTTTTAATCATCCATTAAAGTTCGATAAGATTTATACTAGATTATCTCCAGGCGTTTTCGGCCGTTGAAATCTTAAAAATTTTAGATTTCTCTGTCCAACCATATATTAAATATTTACGACAAATCTTTATAACTGTCAATCTTTAGTCAACTCTGAAATCTTTTTTTTCTTTTTAATTCATTTTCTTTACTTTTTATATTTCCTTTTCCATTCTTTTTCTTTTTTTTATTTTGTTTTCTTTAAATTTTAATTATTATTATAATTCAGAATTAATTTATCAGATATTAATATTTAAGGTACTATAATTATATACAATTAAAATGATAAATAATATCATATTTTATTTATTTCATCCTCAGGATACACAAATACTAAAGGCGTAAAGATATCTAACAATTATTCTCAGAATTTGGTATTGTTACACCACATCGATCTCCTATACAAAAGTATAGCATTGGATACGCAGGGTTTCCAACCAAAACTTTGAATAATTATATTTGATATATTTTTACCAGACATTTAAACTCTTAGGAATTTACTGAGCATTTAAGACGTATATGTATTATCAGATCTCCTTCAACCCACAAATGCCTCAAAACGCCTTTCTGGCTAAAAACGGCTAAAAGGGTGAACATTAAGATCGTATAATACATCGTAGTACTTAAGCCTCAAACTTGAGTGTCCTAACATTTCATTAGTATTCATGTTTCCATAAATCTAAAAATAAACAGACATGACCAGCAGCATTTATCTAACACATAATTATTTAGCCTATCATTGATAGGCCTTTCATAAACATATAAAATAAAAACTTAAAACTGAAATATAAATACTTACAGAGTCTGGAGAACACCAATAACACAAAAGATTTATATATTACAAAATTACAAAGAGGAAAGATTAGAGAGAGAAACTAGAGAGAAGGGAGAGAGAATGGGCGAGTACTTTACTCCAGCATACCCTTACAAGTGAAAAATAAGCCCTATAAATAGGGGAAAAGAAAAACTATTACAATACTATTACAATTATTGTTTTATAAAAGCAAATAGTAAAGATTCTTTTTATTGGACTTTATTGTCCATTCCACTAATATTAGGGGTCCACCAAGTGGAGGGCATCTTTATCTTCTTTTGTCTCTTTTATCCTGCAAGAATTGAGCTTTGGGTTTTGAACGCCTTGAGTGATTCTTTGAGCCTCCATAGGTCAAGTAATAATTCATTATTTTCATTATCTTAAAAATATGGATCAAAAATAAGAAGTTCTTTTACTTCTTTTATTCTTTCTTCAATAATTTTTATTTTTCTTTTAATTGTTGAAACTCTATTCCAACTTCCTTGTCCTTCATAGAAGATTGGATTAAAAAATGGTAGCCATAGTGTATGCGGATAATTCCTCTGAATGAAATATAAATCCGAATTTATGTCTTGCATTTTAATCTTTGAATTTTTGCATCAGAGATTCTCTGAGAATGTCGAATGACACACTTAACTCAGGATTTTCTTCTTCCTGGTCTTGGCCTTCTTGTTCAGAAAATAATCTTTCTGTTTCTTCCCTGCTACTAAAGTCAGAAAGCATTGAAGTATCAGATTTTGAACCTGAACATCCAGTATTTTGTAGATTCTTAAAAAGATCATTTTTCATTTCTTCCAAATACATATCTATCATTTTTTGCTTGGAAAATGTTCCAGCATATTTCTGAGAAATTCTTTTAAAAGGACTATTTAAATCCTTTATCTCTTCTTTTTTCTTTTCTTTTAGTGTTTTATAACACTTTATTTTTTCTTTGATATTATCAATGGTAGATTGAGAATATAATTCTCCTGTTTCGTGATCAATTCTGCTCATTTTATCCCACATCTTGGTATGACCAAGTCTCCATAAGCAAGGAGTTCCATTATCGGTATAACCGAATTCTGGTGTCCATTTCCATATCCATGGAATACCTGATTCTATAAAGAATTGACAAGGGGTTTGACCCTTTATTGAATTATTTTCAACTGAAGGTGCACACATAGTCCATTCTTCCATTAAATTTTTATAATTATCTGGTAAAATATCTATGGTGGTACCAAATATTTTCCACCAATCATAGAACCAGTTATTAACCGGGTGTTTTGAGCAATTGCTACAAATTTTTATCAACCAAGTATGTTTCTTTTTCTTATTTTCAAAGAAAAGGACTTTATGAAAGCCATCAATATAACCCAAAAATTAAATTTATAGGAATTTCTTTGACTAGGATGTATTACTTCCTTTTCAACCAAGGGAGATAATCCCCATTCTTCAAGAGATATAATCTTCTTGATAGTGAACTTTGAATATGCATGTTCATTTGTCTGGTTATTTCCAGGACCAAAGTTTTCAATGTCAACACTTTCTAATGCTCTAAGCATTTCTTCATAAAATCCTCTTGATTTATATGAACCACTTATAATGGTTCCACTAGGAACATATCTATCCATAATAGTCCATGGATTATCTTTCCATTGGATATCTTTTTCTTCTATTAGAAGAATTAGATCTCTGTATTCAGATTTTTTAAAGAGTATATTACTCTTTTCCTCAGAAGTAATACTGGCATAGGAAGATTCTTCCTTTTCTTCAGGACTATGTTCCTGTGATTTCTTTTTTAAAAATTCTTGAAAATCTCCATATAATGGATGATTTTTATCAGGAATATTTCCTGATGCACTTCCAAAAATATTCTGGGAAATGAGCTTTTGTTTGTCATGTTGGGCTAAGATTTGATGGGAACTTTTTCCCCTTCCTCTTCCCCTATTAGGGAAATAGGATCCTCGTCCCTGTTGACTCATATCTGAAATCATAGAAGAAATTCTCTTGTTAAATAATCAGGCAAATTATTGTCATTTCCTTGTTTATAAACAATTTCAAAATCAAAAGGAGCCAAATAGGCTTGCCATCTTGCAAACATTTGTTTTGAAATGTCATGTTTAAAATCTTTTTTAAAAAGACCTTTTGATGCTTGGCAATCTGTTTTTATAATAAATTTTTGATTATATAAATCATCTTGAAATTTTATAACACATTTTACTATAGTTAAAATTTCTTTAGCCACAGTAGCATAATTTTTCTGTGCAGGATTCCATTTTCCTGAATAAAACCTAACAAGAATTTCTTGTTTATCTTTTGAATTTATTTGTTTTAAAATTCCCCCAAACCCTAAATCTGAGGCATCTGTTTCAATAATTTTTTCCCATTGAGGATTAGCAAGCATAAGACAAGGAATATTTTTTACCTTTTCTTTTATAAGTTTAACTACCTTGGTATGTTCATCAGTCCAAGGCTTAGGATTTTTCTTAAGTCTATCATATAAAATAGGAGATATTTTTGAAATATTTTCAACAAATGAAGAGACATAATTTATGTTGGGATTTCAGTGTTTAAATTTTGATGAGACAAACCAATCATGTAATAGGAAGATTACTCTTTTAGATTTTAAAGAGTATATTACTCTTTTCCTCAGAAGTAATACTGGCATAGGAAGATTCTTTCTTTTCTTCAGGACTATGTTCCTGTGATTTCTTTTTTAAAAATTCTTGAAAATCTCCATATAATGGATGATTTTTCTTAGGAATATTTCCTGATGCACTTCCAGAAATATTCTGGGCCGAAAATCCGAATTAGGAATATTTCCTGATGCACTTCCAGAAATATTCTGGGCCGAAAATCCGAATTCCGATTTTTTCGAAAATTTTCGGATGGAAATCGGAATTAGTTTTGAAATTTTTGGAAATTCCGAAATCCGATCCGAAATATTTCCGAAATTCAATTTTCGGAAATTTCGATTTCTGATCCGATCCGAAATTCCGATTCGATTTCCGAAATTCATCCGAAATATTTCCGAAATTCATCCGAAATTTCCGATTTATTTCCGAAAATCTATAAAATTCATCCGAAATTTCCGAAAATCTATAAAATGTAGTTAGTAGAAACATTTGAGAATCGAACACAAGACCTCTCACACTCAAAGCACGAACTTACCATCAAACCAATAGTAATTGTTGAAAATAATTCAAATATTTTATACTATATACTATTTGCTATCAAAAAATACTATATACAATAATATACTATATATAATATAATACATTTTATATACATTTACTATATGTAAATATAAATATACATATTATAGTATACTTTATAATACTATATACTATATAATATATTTTATATACTTTATTCTATGTGTAACTATAAATATACATATTATAATATACTTTATAATACTATATATTATATAATATATTTTATATACTTTATACTATATGATAGTATATAAATATATTATAATCTATAGTTTATACTGGAGATTTTTAGTATTATTTTATAATATATACTATATATTATAGTTTATACTGTAGTATCTGTAGTTGTTTAGTATTATTTTATAATATATACTATATATTATAGTTTATACTGTAGTTTTTTTATTATATTATATTATATACTACATATTATATACTATATGCTATAGAAGAATATTATATACTTTATTACATATAGTATAGTTTATACTATAGTTTTATTTTATTCTATATACTATAGTTTATACTGTATACTATATGTATATAGTATAGTTTATACTATAATTTTATTTTATACTATATACTATAGTTTATATTGTAGTTGTTTAGTATTATTTTATAATATATACTATATATTATAGTTTATACTGTAGTTTTTTAATTATATTATATTATATACTTTATGCTATATATAATATATACTATATGTATATAGTACAATTTATACTATATACTATAGTTTATACTATAGTTTTAGAATTATACTATATTATATACTGCATACTATATACTACATACTGTATACTATATACTTTATACTATATACTATAAAAGAATACTTTATACTATATACCATATATTATATACTATATATTATATAAAATAAAAAGTGAATATCTAATTTCAAAGGTAAATATATTATAAATTTCATTAAAAATGACAACATGTTATATAATAGGAATAATGACAAAGAAAATTATACAAATTATAAAATAAGTATTTTAAATATCGAAAAATTTCGAACAAAGCATTATTATAAATCATAATATAGATTCAAATATTCATTTGATTTAAGCTTCCTAAAAGAAAAATAACTATTAATATGAATTAATAAGTATAATTACTTACACAATGATAATATAGTTTATAATATAGTTTTATTTTATACTATTACTATATACTATTCATATAAATTTTATAGTTTTATTTTATACTATATTATATATTAAATATAAAATATAACTCAAAAACTATAAAAATTTATATGAATATGTATTTATCTACTGTCAATGACTCTTAGTATGATTTGTTAATTTTTACTACTAATAGGGCTGCATTTTTGTGTATTGTCTATCGTGTGTTTTATATGAATATTGTACATGAGCAGAATAATTAATCTTTCATGTTTTTTGGTAGATATTATATTAATGTTAAATGCTTGGAATATCAGATTCGAGGTGGTATTATTTCTTAGGATATTAGAAAATGCTATATAGTTAATAGACCAACTAATTAATTCCAAAAATTTCTGAATTTTTTAATTTTTGAAAAATTCCGAAAAAAATTCCGAAAATTTCCGAAAATTTCCGAAAACTTCCGAAATTTCGGAATTCCGAAAATTCCGAAATTTCCGAAATCGGATTGGATTTCACATTTCCGAAAATTTTTGGATGGAAATTGGAATTGGTTTTTCATTTCCGGAATTGGTTTTTCATTTCCGAAATTTAAACTCCCAAGAAATCTTTGTAATTGTGTTTTATCAGTAATTATATCTGGAAATAAATTTCCAGATATAAACATAGATAAATTTGGAAGTATGGAATTTGGAAATAAATTTCCAGATATAATTACTGATAAAACACAATTACAAAGATTTCTTGGGAGTTTAAATTATGTCTCTTCATTTGTTGAAAATATTTCAACAATATCTGCTATTTTATATGATAGACTTAAGAAAAATCCTAAGCCTTGGACTGATGAACATACCAAGGTAGTTAAACTTATAAAAGAAAAGGTAAAAAATATTCCTTGTCTTATGCTTGCTAATCCTCAATGGGAAAAAATTATTGAAACAGATGCCTCAGATTTAGGGTTTGGGGGAATTTTAAAACAAATAAATTCAAAAGATAAACAAGAAATTCTTGTTAGGTTTTATTCAGGAAAATGGAATCCTGCACAGAAAAATTATGCTACTGTGACTAAAGAAATTTTAGCTATAGTAAAATGTGTTATAAAATTTCAAGATGATTTATATAATCAAAAATTTATTATAAAAACAGATTGCCAAGCAGCAAAAGGTCTTTTTAAAAAAGATTTTAAACATGACATTTCAAAACAAATGTTTGCAAGATGGCAAGCCTATTTGGCTCCTTTTGATTTTGAAATTGTTTATAAACAAGGAAAGGACAATAATTTGTCTGATTATTTAACAAGAGAATTTCTTCTATGATTTCAGATATGAGTCAACAGGGACGAGGATCCTATTTCCCTAATAGGGGAAGAGGAAGGGGAAAAAGTTCCCATCAAATCTTAGCCCACATGGCAAACAAAAGCTCATTTCCCAGAATATTTCTGGAAGTGCATCAGGAAATATTCCTAACAAAAATCATCCATTATATGAAGATTTTCAAGAATTTTTAAAAAAGAAATCACAGAAACATAGTCCTGAAGAAAAGGAAGAATCTTCCTATGCCAGTATTACTTCTGAGAAAAAGAGTAATATACTCTTTAAAAAATCTGAATACAGAGATCTAATTCTTCTAATAGAAGAAAAAGATATCCAATGGAAAGATAATCCATGGACTATTATGGATAGATATGTTCCTAGTGGAACCATTATAAGTGGTTCATATAAATCAAGAGGATTTTATGAAGAAATGCTTAGAGCATTAGAAAGTGTTGACATTGAAAACTTTGGTCCTGGAAATAACCAGACAAATGAACATGCATATTCAAAGTTCACTATCAAGAAGATTATATCTCTTGAAGAATGGGGATTATCTCCCTTGGTTGAAAAGGAAGTAATACATCCTAGTCAAAGAAATTCCTATAAATTTAATTTTTGGGTTATATTGATGGCTTTCATAAAGTCCTTTTCTTTGAAAATAAGAAAAAGAAACATACTTGGTTGATAAAAATTTGTAGCAATTGCTCAAAACACCCGGTTAATAACTGGTTCTATGATTGGTGGAAAATATTTGGTACCACCATAGATATTTTACCAGATAATTATAAAAATTTAATGGAAGAATGGACTATGTGTGCACCTTCAGTTGAAAATAATTCAATAAAGGGTCAAACCCCTTGTCAATTCTTTATAGAATCAGGTATTCCATGGATATGGAAATGGACACCAGAATTCGGTTATACCGATAATGGAACTCCTTGCTTATGGAGACTTGGTCATACCAAGATGTGGGATAAAATGAGCAGAATTGATCACGAAACAGGAGAATTATATTCTCAATCTACCATTGATAATATCAAAGAAAAAATAAAGTGTTATAAAACACTAAAAGAAAAGAAAAAAGAAGAGATAAAGGATTTAAATAGTCCTTTTAAAAGAATTTCTCAGAAATATGCTGGAACATTTTCCAAGCAAAAAATGATAGATATGTATTTGGAAGAAATGAAAAATGATCTTTTTAAGAATCTACAAAATACTGGATGTTCAGGTTCAAAATCTGATACTTCAATGCTTTCTGACTTTAGTAGCAGGGAAGAAACAGAAAGATTATTTTCTGAACAAGAAGGCCAAGACCAGGAAGAAGAAAATCCTGAGTTAAGTGTGTCATTCGACATTCTCAGAGAATCTCTGATGCAAAAATTCAAAGATTAAAATGCAAGACATAAATTCGGATTTATATTTCATTCAGAGGAATTATCCGCATACACTATGGCTACCATTTTTTAATCCAATCTTCTATGAAGGACAAGGAAGTTGGAATAGAGTTTCAACAATTAAAAGAAAAATAAAAATTATTGAAGAAAGAATAAAAGAAGTAAAAGAACTTCTTATTTTTGATCCATATTTTTAAGATAATGAAAATAATGAATTATTACTTGACCTATGGAGGCTCAAAGAATCACTCAAGGCGTTCAAAACCCAAAGCTCAATTCTTGCAGGATAAAAGAGACAAAAGAAGATAAAGATGCCCTCCACTTGGTGGACCCCTAATATTAGTGGAATGGACAATAAAGTCCAATAAAAAGAATCTTTACTATTTGCTTTTATAAAACAATAATTGTAATAGTATTGTAATAGTTTTTCTTTTCCCCTATTTATAGGGCTTGTTTTTCACTTGTAAGGGTATGCTGGAGTAAAGTACTCGCCCATTCTCTCTCCCTTCTCTCTAGTTTCTCTCTCTAATCTTTCCTCTTTGTAATTTTGTAATATATAAATCTTTTGTGTTATTGGTGTTCTCCAGACTCTGTAAGTATTTATATTTCAGTTTTAAGTTTTTATTTTATATGTTTATGAAAGGCCTATCAATGATAGGCTAAATAATTATGTGTTAGATAAATGCTGCTGGTCATGTCTGTTTATTTTTAGATTTATGGAAACATGAATACTAATGAAATGTTAGGACACTCAAGTTTGAGGCTTAAGTACTACGATGTATTATACGATCTTAATGTTCACCCTTTTAGCCGTTTTTAGCCAGAAAGGCGTTTTGAGGCATTTGTGGGTTGAAGGAGATCTGATAATACATATACGTCTTAAATGCTCAGTAAATTTCTAAGAGTTTAAATGTCTGGTAAAAATATATCAAATATAATTATTCAAAGTTTTGGTTGGAAACCCTGCGTATCCAATGCTATACTTTTGTATAGGGGATCGATGTGGTGTAACAATACCAAATTTTGAGAATAATTGTTAGATATCCTTACGCCTTTAGTATTTGTGTATCCTGGGGATGAAATGGTATCAGAGCCATGTTAAAATGAAAACAGTAGTAATTATCTAACACTTTCATTTAAAATGAATCCTTTCAAGTTGAAAGATACTGTTAAAAACAGTATAATAGAAGAATATGATATTCCACAGAATTTAGAATTATTGAATAATTGGACTATTCGTAAAGTTAAACCTAATAAAATCTACCAAATAGGTAGTTTTGAAAAACTAGGGTTTAAACAATTAGTTAAAACTACGGAATCATCTATTCCCCTTGATAATCAAGAAATAATTCTAAACTTACTAGATAATTTAAATAATAATAAAAATCATAATTAAATACACAGATGATACATATTATTAAAATTGTAATAATAAAAATTTGAGATATGTTTTTACTTTAATAAAATAAATTTAAACATATTTTTTTTTTGTAGTTAACTAGAATAATCGTGAAATAAAATTATTAATAAAATTAAATTAAAAAATTTGTTCATGTAAAAGTAAAGATACAATATTTAGCTTGAACCCTGATAGAATCAGTTCGACAATTAATCGATTGCCACTAGCCCACATTTTTTTAATTTTAAATTATATAAATTTTTTTAGTCTTAGTAAATGAATATCTAATATTCATAAAATATTATACAAGCTTTACTTTGTTGTTTTTATCCTATAATTTGATGTCTTCATATTTGACTTACAGAATTCAATAAATGAAATAATAGTATAATATTTACAGGTATCAAACACTTAACATATAAATACATACGAATATCAAATATATTCTTATTGTATTACATTTCAATGTCATTTTAACCATCCATATACATACGAATATCAAATATATTCTTATTGTATTACATTTCAATGTCATTTTACCCATCCATGAATTGCAAGCATGAAGTCTCAATATCAAATTTAATTTATCGTTGTTGATTATAAAGAAGAAATGGAAGGCAAAAAGTAGTTTGCATGGTTATTTTGAAAATTTAGAACCTAAATGTCCAATACTTATTTCATTGCAATGCAACTATAAATTATGTATACTATTAATATTATAGACCAAATATCAAAAAAATTCAAATTTTTTCGAATTTTTTTTATTTTAGTCAATTTTTTAAAGATTGTCAATTTAGTCATATTATAGCAAATTGGTTGTAATTTTAGCTAAATTTCAATTTTAGTCAAAACTAATTTGTATATGTCCTACGTGGCGGACACATAAATAAAAAAAATCATTTACACCTCATCAAAAATGATAAAAAATAAAATAAATATACACTTCATCAATTGTTTTTTATTTTATTCTCCACAACACACAAGTCCAATTCTTTTTATTTTTTCTAATTTGTAAGTTCAAGATAATGTGTTTTTTTTTCTTTTTTGAAGAGGTGTAAATGATTTCTTTATCAATGTGTCCGCCACATAGGACATATATAATTTAGTTCTGACTAAAATTAAAATTAGGCTAAAATTACAACTAATTGACTATAATATGACTAAATTGACAACTTTTAAAGAATTGATTAAAATAACAAAAACTTACAAATGCATAGATTTTTTTGGCTATTTAGCCTATGAAATTTGATTTACACAAACATAAAAGACAAAATTTGAGATGGAAATTTGGAATTAAGGATTTGTGAACCCCACACAATTGAGAACTTATTGTAATCTACCTAGCTAAGTATTTGTGTTTAAAGAACAAAAAAAAATTATATTAAAATTGAAATTTACTATTAGATTCTTGGGATATAATAACTCATTTTCATACATAAAATTAACTTAGAAAAAAATTACCAATATATTTATATAAACATATAAATGATAAATTATACAAAGAAAATTAAATTTAATAATATATGACTTCTAATCACTTGATAGGTGACATTAGTGGGAAAATATATACCTATAAAAGAAGATTTTGACTCTCTCACATTTCGATACATCAGTATTTTGGAGAAATATAGTTGCCACGTGTCTTCCCCTCTCTTATTTAACAACCGCCATGTGTCTCCAAGAATTAGTGTAATAGTTGTTCGAAAATTGACTAGCCTTCACATTTTTGAAATGGATGACCGTTTTTAGGGAGTCTCTTTGCTCTTCTTTTCTGGAATGTATCAAAGACAAATCCAGAATTTTGAGTGTGGATGATGCAAGATCAGAGGGTCGAGGAGTCTTGGACTAAAAGTTTTAGTTTCGATTTTGAAAAATTTGGCAATGGATTCATGAGGCCATTGTGGGTGAGGAGAAAGGGTCAAATCTAAGATGATTTGGCAGGATGTCAGTTTAGTTTGTTTCATCATATCAAGATGAAGCAATATATCTATTTTTGTCCTTGATCTGTTCGATGAAATGTTTGTCAAGAATACATCCTGAATTTTTTTTGTTATTAATATTCTGAATGTCTTGGTTGGTGTGGTGGTGTCATATTTTCACTAATAATAAGAAAATATCAGCATATGGCCACAATCTGAAAAATGATTGGTTGTCAAATAAGATTGAATTTGATTTAACAAGTTTGTAACTTTTCTTTTTGTTTGTACTGATATTTTTCTTAATTAATTGGTTGTGTTCAGATTTTGTGCAATATTTATTTTGTTTCAAAGATGTGTGAATTTATTGGTTGCAGTAGCATTAGAGAAGTGAAAGAGAGTTACTCATTCTTGATGTTAGCATAATTTGATCCCAAAACATTGTCTGTGGTTTAAGGTAATGTTCTTGGTTGGGAAGTCCATTGGGATCAAGGTAATGATCATAATACTCTTTTTAAGGCAATAACTTTATGGTTACTTAAGTTCTTCAATTCATAATGCATACATCTTCACTTAAGTTTGTAATTGATGTTATATTGAGTTACTGTTTAGTTTCTTTATAATGTTTAACCTATCAGTTTGTGTTGGCAGAATGCTCTCAAACAACTATTGATTTATAACAGTCATGTATATTTTATTTGGCTATTTAAGCATAAAGTATAACTTTTATTTGAGAGGCGTTGGAAATAATGGACTAGGTTGGTGGTAGAAACTAAAATATTTGTCACATTTTATTTGTTTTTGATCCCCTAAATCTTGTGTATTTTTACATATTAATGGCTCTTATGCTTCTAATATTCCTGGTGTCACCCGTTATAATTTTGCCAACCAGTTATACTTTCCTCTAATATTTGGCTAATCTGATAATTATTTGAAATACTTATACTTCATTTTATATTTTATTTTATAACATTAATTTTGTTTGAAATTTGTATCTCTGTTCTTTTAATTTCAGGTGTATAGAAATGAGACAATTGTGCACAATATTGCTGAGGGTGAAGATTACTCACAATCACCATTTTCACCTGTTTAATCTCTTACCATGTACTATTTGCTCAATGGAAAGTGCGGGTCTATTTATTTTTGTTAATATCTAAGGTGCAGAATTATAATATGTAGTCTCAATATTATATTTTCTAATGATGTATGGAACCAAATATCTTTATTTTGGTTTATTTGACACTGAAATCGATGATGCTAGGTGAGTTTATTGAGATAATATTGTCTCCTTTCCGGCATAATTGTAACGTGTGTATATATATATATATGTTTATATTATATAACTTCTGCAAAAATAATTTATATTTTGATGGGTTGAATTATTATTTGCAATAATGATTGTAGGGCTTATAATAAAGCAACCATCAAATGTAAGGATTTTTTTGAGAAGTCCATAAGTATTAGAGGAGATTTATTGTATAGCTTTAGGAGGTGAGACTTGGAGAGCATTCTATGGAAACCTTTCATGGTTGCAGAATGGGCGAGACCTTTCAACACATGGTATGATATTGTTGTACACATATTAACCTTTTCTTTTCTCATAGGAGTTTAGGGATAAATCTCTCATTAAAGTGGTGGAATGGAGACAAGTTATATTAGATGAGACACACATAATTATGAATTCAAAACTCAACATAGTCGTACATTCACTAATTTGAATGCCAAGCGTAGATGGACAATTAGAGGGATTCTCATGCAAAATAACTATTTTAGTTTGTTTTCTCTAGTTGTTTTTTTTTTTTTTTAAGCTCAAGCCTCATTCAATGAAAAGCCTTTGGAAGAGTTTAATACAACGACAACTTGCACAAGGTGATGACAAGGGTATCTCCTAGCTACAGGAGAAGGAATACGTATAAATGGTTTATTTGTCTTTAAATATTTTATTTCCTTCTTTTTTTATTTAACATCACACCCATTTCCATTATTTTGATATGCAAAGATTGAGATGTCTACTGCCTCTATGAAGTTAAAACCTTTAAATTGTGTAATGAATTTGTTTTCTTTGATTATTTTCAAATAAGATCATAGGGTGCTTGCTATGTTTGATTGCAGTGAGTTAAAAGACATTGACATATATGTAAAAAAATTAGTATCATGTAACATCCTTTTAATTTACTTTGAAATATATGTTCTTTTGACAGCTATATCCTCAAGAAAAATAAAGGAAAAAGACTTGGTGGGTCTACCATCTATAACCATAGAGACAGATTTTGTGGACCTTCGTGAAAAAGAATGTAAGCTCTATGAAATGAGAAGGCAAAGAGCAAGTTGATTGTTTGCTTTTATGATTGTGAAGTTGAAATGAGATTTTTATAAATTTCAATTCATTATGTTGTTGTTCAATTAGGTTATTTAGTTTGTGTAAGATTTATTATACAATAGTGATGACCTTGTAGGGGTTTATTGCATCAAAATTTGGTTTGAGGCTAATGATATTGAGATGATGATAGTGTTTAAATTAAGATGCAATAAAAATGTAAATTGATTGGACAGGTGGAAATGTATTACAATTTTTAAAGGAAGTTAATCTATTCATAATAATATTTATCAAGTAGCCCATGCATTGCAGGGGTCCAAACCTAGTACTTCATAATGTCTCAAGTTTTGCATGATTCGATGATTCATTATTTGTGGTCTGATTTCATTTTATAATTATTGATATATATCCAATGTTTTCATAATCGGATCGATGATCAAACCGGTTTAGCTACTGATTCAAGGTTCAACCGATTGAATCGATTCAATCGGTTAATGAAATTGAAGATAATATTTAAGAAAATACATTTATTCAAAATTAAGGGAAATTTATAAATTATCTTACATTTAAAAAAAATCCAAATAAAGTATAGGGAATTGTATATGAACTTGTCCCACTTTTTGTTAACAAACTAATATAAGATAGAAGTTATGCATTATAAAATAAAAATAATGTAGTGTGAAATGAATTTATGTCATATTAATTAGTTTTAAAAATGACAATAAAGTCATTCACTATAAATAATGTTAGTTGGGAGGAGTTTATCTCACGTTGGTTAATTACTAAAATGGTATTGAAATTATTAATATAAATGATGATAATGTCTAGTAGTATAGTTATAACAAATACCATCTTTGTACTCATTAAGGTAAAAATAAAAAAATTAAAAGTAAAAAAAAAAAAAACTCGAACCAGTTTTTACCATTTCAATCGATTCTTGTCTTGTTTTGACCAATTCAACTGTAAAATCGGTTTTATATAACTATTTGGACCGAATTAGTGATCGATTTTCAATTTAATCAGTTGAACTGGTCGATCCGATCCGATTATGAAAACATTGGTATATATTTCCTTGACATTTCCCATTATTTGTATTATTAATATTTTACCAAAATAGTGGATGAAAATATTTAACGCTCATTTTGATTTCTTTTGCCAAAAAATATCAAAATTTCATAATATTTAATCATTAATATATATATGGTTTAAAATTCTTTAATTTGTATTGTCGTGCAACCAACATCCCTTTGATAAAAGAAACAAAAAAATCAAGGATGTCCACAACACATAGCAAGTCCATAAACACATGATGCATATATACTATATATACTAAATATATTAAAATATGAGATGAAATATCAAATGTAACGATCGTAAACAGTTGTATTGATAGAAATGCACATTGAGTAATCATATGAATTCAATCTCACTCCCATTTACACATAATCTTTTGTGTGTTCTTGAAACTGAAATTAATCAACAAACTCCCATCCATTCTCCTCAGCACAAAACTCTCGACCAAAACATAGCACCCAAACTTTCTCCATCCATTTTCTCTCCCAATCTCCTTGCTACCACTCACTCTCACTTCCCTTTCCCCATGAAACCACCCTCGCATTTCTTGCAACCACTTCATTTTCTCAAACAAGCAACTACTTAGACCGACGCTTTTCTCCCTTCTACGATGCTCCTTAACCCTAAACCAAACGTACCCTTCTCTCTCCCGTCTATCGTCCTTTTCAGCCTCCGCCCCTTCCACTAGACAAAGCAATCTCTTAACCCTAGCATCCACAACCACGACGTTGTTCCGGTTATCCTCGTTTTCTACAAAATGTATTTGCTCCCACCATTGCTTAAGGCTCAATTCATAGACCAAAGACTTCCTCATTTGATCATCCACCCTCATGTTTTCCTCTTTCACAAACACAAAAGGGCAATACCACTTTCCCATCACCATCGGAGTTGAACGTCTCGAGTGCAGTGTGAGCTCCGGGCCAGGGAGCTCCGATGGGACAATGGAATCACGGAGGCCCGGAGTTTCACATAAACGGAGTTTGAACGAAGGAGACGTGTCAACTTCCCATCCACCTCGTCCTAGGAAACTCGGAGGATAACCATCCCATTCTACTGATCTTGCAAAATAACCACCACTTGGATAAGGCCTAATCTCAAATATTTGGTACCTATCTCTCCGATCAAAAGGCCTGGTTATTGAATCAAAACGACGACGTTTGAAGCAACACATTCCACTTTCCCCCTCTCTCGAACATGTGTATGCTTGCCTAATCAAAAACAACATTCAAAATCAAATCAAAATTCAAATCCCATCCAGCAAAGATGATCAAGATCACAAGAAAGACAGAGACTGAAGTACCCTTTGTTTCTCCCTTTAGCTTTGATTACGTAGTAACGATTGGACGACAGAGGCTGATCAAGAACAGGAATGAACCATGTCTTTGTAACACTTGCTTCTCCATGTAATGATGAGTGAACCACATGCAACATCCTGTCCGAAGGAAATGGCAGCCTTTTGATTCTATGATTCCTCCATATCCCACAGCAAAAGGAGTCCATTGTCACAGATTCTTCATCTGAAACAACTAGGTGGCCTGAGTAAGGAACATCTGCCTCTGGCTGCACCCACAGAGCACCAGGATAATTCCGGTAAAGTGATCGTGGCCTTGTTACATACATCGTACACTAGTTTTGTATCAAAAGAAACAGAGTTCATAGAGCCCTTTCTTTTCTTTCTAGGAGTTGATCAGTGAACCGTTTTTATAAAAAAGTTGATTCATCAGAAAAACAGTCCCCTAAACCCATCCTGCTTTTGGTTCTCTTTTTCTTTATATCTTATCTTTCATTTGAATCTTTCTTTTTGATTCAAAAAGAAGGATCACTATCTTTTCCAAATCAAAGTTGAAAGATTAAAAAAACCAGAATAGATGAAGCATGCAAAGTGGGTGAAAAGAGGCCACTTGCAGATAGTTAAATTAGAAATAAAATATGAAGCCCTATAATCTTACTTAATACTGGCAATTCAGTACTTCAATAATCCAATTCCAAGAGAAAAAATGTTTGGGTTAAGGATAAGGATAAAGGCCATCAAAGATAAGCAAACAAAACATCACCTTGCTGAGTTTGTAATATAATATTATTGTAGTATTTGACATAGTTTTTGTCCTACTTAAAATTTTTATCAATGTCTAGAGCTTAACTTCTCTTATTTGAGCTTTGATCTTTTAATTAGTGCATGAAAAAAAGATATCCTAATCACAAGACCTCCACAACTAGCTAGAATTAAGATATTATACTTGTTATTACTCAATATTTTTAGTAAACTAATTTCCTATGTGAAGTTATGTTCTAAACATTAATAATATTTCTTCGTGGGACAAAAGCTATACCAAATACTACAAAAATATCATATTTTGGTCTCTATCAAATATGCAAGATATTATCAAAATTGGCATATATTGGGTCCCACAGTGCTTCTGTCAAATATGCAAGATATATATTGTCAAAATTTTGGTCCCATGTACTTTCTGTAGTCATGGTCTTTTAATTATTGTACTATAGATATTGTGTACAATTATAATATTTTGTACTAGCTAGTTGTGGAGCCTATATATAATTAAGATATTCAAAGTTGTATATATAATTAAGAAATCTGTCAAGTATGATCGAGGTACGTTTTTTTGCTTTATATTATTGTTGTATTGGTTTCTTTTAAGTAGTGATAACATTCAATTATTTTGTTCGTGGGACATGCAATTGTTATTTTATTGATGTGTTTTGATTTAATATTCTAATAAAAACAAATATTGTTGTATCACTAAAATAAGATTGTTGTATTAAATTATTCTGTTCTTTCACATGCGCTTTAGAGAAGATAAAATTTGCACTATCTCTCTAAAAGGAGCAGAGCAAACAAAATTAAATAATAAAAAATTAAAATCCTACTGTCACTTAGTAATGTATAGAAAAACAAGAATATTTATTTTTGTGTCTGCATGCTAGCTTCACTTGTTCATTGAATCCTTGACAGCATCAGCTGCTCCTTGTGCCTTAGCCTTCATCTGTTGTCCGGTCTGCAATTAATAATTTTCATTATATTTTAGGAGGTTGAATTTGTCCATATCCTCCTTATACATTTGTTTATTAAATAAAATATTTAATTAGTAGTTTATAATTGTGAATTTCGAAGAAAATTCTTAACAACTACGCATATTTTGACTTAAGTCATATTTGAAAAAAATATAGTTTTTTTAATTTGCAAAAATAGTTAGTTACTTTGAAAGAAACTCTCCAATTATTCATAAAATTAATTTGTGGTCGAAATTGCTACCTCTTGCATCGATTGTTTTGCAGATTCAGCGGTTTCTTTAACACTGTCTATCATCTGGCTTGTTTTTTCCTACAGAAAAATAAATACATAAAAGAAGCAATTAGAGCATTAAATTCATAAATGATGGCTTCAAAAACAAATAATAAAATTCAATAATTTATTAATTAATCCCACCTGAACCTGGCCCTTGGTCTCACCGGCATGGTAACTGGCCTTAGTAGAAGAATCCATTACTGGCTGGTCTTAATTAAAATATAATTTGAAGAATTAATATAATTGACAGAAGAAAGCATGATTTATAGAGTTTGCTGGGATTAATTATCTGCTTGATTTGTGAATAAATGTGGTCACCAAACATTGTCTCCCCTATAATACAGGATCGAAGCTCCCATATTTATGTTTCAATAAAAGTAAGTAGTTAATTAGTTTGGTTAATATTACTGCTAAACCTTGATATCAGGATCTTAAATGTACTATGTCATTCATTTTGAATCCATTAAAATATTCATTTCAATTAGTGTTAGATTATTGAGTACGTATCGACCGTAAAATCCAAGACCTGAGAACTCTCCAACGAGTGCGCTGAAATCTTAAGAATTTAAGATTTCCCCACTCCATAAAATATTATAACCGGATCAACTCTAAATCTTTTTTTTTTAATTCATTTTCTTTTCTTTTTTATTTTGTTTTCTTTAAATTTTAGTTGTTATTATATTTCACAATGAATCTATTAGATATTAATATTTAAAGTACTATAACTATATACAATTAAAATATAAAATAATATCATATTTTATTTGAATAATAATAAAAATTATAATTAATTACATAGATAATATTTATTTCTAAAATTACATGCAATAATTGAAATTTGAGATATGTTTTTACTATGATAAAATAAACCTAAACATACAATTTTTTTAGTAAACTGAATAATTATGAAATAAAATTATTAAAAAAATTAAATTAAAAAAATTATTGATAAAATTAAATTTAAAAAAATTGTTCAAAAAGTAAAAGTAAAGATACAATATTTTTCTTACTGATAACATAAAAGTTAGAAAATTATTAATAAAACTTGATAAAATTAAATTAAAAAAATTATTCATAAAGTAAAAATAAAGATATAATATTTTTCTCACTGATAAAATAAAAGTTAGAAAATTATTAATAAAACTTGTTAAAATTAAATTAAAAAAATTATTGATAAAATAAAATTAAAAAATTGTTCATAAAGTAAAAGTAAAGATACAATATTTTTCTCAATGATAAAATAAAAGTTAGAAAATTATTAATAAAACTAAAGCAAAATTGTGATTGTAAATTTTGAAGATCTGATAGGTGGTTTATTTATAGAAAATGTGAAGTAATTATCAAAAATGATATATATTGACATATTGATATACCAAATGATATGGTAATCGATATTAATATCGATAATTTATATATTATTTTATGCATATCACAATTAATATGATCTATATCGATAGTTTAAATATTGACATATAGATTTTGCAACTAATATAATTGATGTTGACAAGTTGTATATAAATATACATATTGCAACTGATATAAATATTGATATGTTCAATATCACATAAAAATATCTCAACCGTTAATATTATGTATTCTAAAAATAATAGATATCATAGATATAATACATTGCATAATAAATAATATAATATATATCGTCTCGTAATAAATAAATAAATGATTTATTAATACATTTTAAGAATATAAGTAAATAAAGAATATTATGTTTAGTGCCAAAAAAAAAAAAGTGCAATTTGTTGGAGAAGAGTGAGGTTATTGTATTAAAATAGTGCAAAATTTGAAATATATTTTTGTGCACCGCGCTGAAGATGACCAATACTCATATTACTCTAGAGCTTGCTCAAGTATGAATCGTGGTTTTTTTATGGATTTTTTAAATACTATATAAATTTGAGTCTTCTATTATAAAATACTTTGTGTGTCATGCAATAATTTTAAAGAGGAGATTCAAGAATTGAAGAATATGATAAATTTAATTAATAAGATCCAAATAACTTTACAATATAATGACCTATGATTTAACCTATTAGTGAACGAGTTAAATTCGTTAATTATCATGACTTTTACTTTCATAATTATCTGATACTTAAGTCAAATTGAAAAAAAAAAGGGAGGATTACAAGTCCATAGAATGTAAAAATATAAAGTTGGTATATGAAAATTAAATATAGTTCGTGTGGTCACTCCAATTAATATGTCTCAGCTTCTTTAAATCACATTCCAATTAATCAAGTTTAGATTTATATAGATTCACTTCAAATAGCTACATATTCATTTCCAGGGTCGAATATAGTTATAAAATTTACTGGAATTTTAGCTAGTCAAAATAGATATTGATGTAATATGTTACCTATTTCGAGAAGAATTTTGAAGCACTGTGGCTTCTGAGAAGAAGAATTTATTTACCAATTTAATAATGTCTTTTTTTTTTTTTTTTTTTCAGTTTGTAAGTGATGGGATTAATCTTTCTTTTCTTTTAAATGCAAAAATCTCATAAGTTGGATCGATTAGCTAATTAATTAAAGTTCCCCCTCCATTTTATATACCGTACACAAATAAATGTGGAGAAATTGATTTTGTAAAATCTTTACCTTGTGGATAATTGTAGTTATACATACTTACCTATATACTATATTACATTACCTTAATAAACTGCGATGATGTTGAATTATACTGAATATATAGAGAATTAATCATAACTTGCAAACAAATTAATTTTAGAAACGGAATATCTATTTCAAAAATATATTTTATAACCATTTATGTGCTCGAATATTACCTGCAAAAGTTAAAATAAATAAAATAATGTATTTTATATGGAGTGAATATTAAAATAATAAAGAAATTTCTATAAATTGAGACAGTAAATATAAGTTTGACGAATGCATGAGAGGAAGCTGTTGGGAGTTGCAGAGCCAACTGTCATATATCAACTCATCATCAGCGCTGACAAAGCATCATTATCTAAATGCGATGTGATTCCACACGTGCGAATTAAGCGATCTAAATACGGTCGGTTTTCAAATCGCTAAGTATAACTCATGTGATCCTTAATAATCGGCAAATTATGTGTAAAAAGAAATAGTTTTTATCTAATGGAAAAAAAAAAAAAGATGGTGCAGATAATAAGACTATAAGTTGGGAGCATGTATTTGGAGAGACACCAAGAGATATAGAAGCGTACATTTAGGTGGGTTGGTATATCTTGCATAAGTAAAATTCCTTACTCCAAAATTAGTTCTAGATTCCCCAAAATATTTATTTATTTAAATTTTTTTTTTAAAAAAAAGGTAAATGAATGTAAAGCGATGTGATTCATTATCGGCGGTAAAAGGGCAACTGCTTAGGTCAGGTGTAATAATGGTGAGGGGAGTTGTCTATAAATAGAGGGGAAAAGGTGAAGTTTTCAGGTATCTGAAAACTCTCCCAAATTGGAAGCAGTAGCGAATCGTCAATCATGACCAGCCGTAGCGTCCGCCCAAAGGTCCTCCGCCACCTCCGCCGCCACAAGTCTGGGGCCCGCCACTCCGCCACCGCCACCTCCGCCCCCGTCCTCCCCGTCAAGGCGGCCCCCCGCGGGCCCCCCGCCCCCGACCCCAAACCTAAACCCGTCCCAGTCGACGCCGGCCTCGATTTCACCGATTCCAAGCGGATCTTCTCGTCTCTGTCCAACCCCAAGCTGCTGAAATCGCTGCTGACGCTCCAAGTGGCCTCATTGGGGCCCACCGCGGAGATCGGGTCGCGGGTGATGCGATCGAAGCTGATGGATGACCCGCTGAGCCGGAAGGCCGTTTTGGCAGTCACTGAGTTCACTTTCTACGACCACTTCTGCGCCGGTAAGGACTTGGCCGCGGCGAACACCACCGTGAGGAAACTTTGGGAATCTGGACTTACTGCTATGTTGGATTATGGTTTGGAGCACGCTAATGATAACCAAGCTTGTGATACCAATCTCGATGAGTTTATACACACCATCGATTCTACTAGGTTCCGCGACGATTGCCCTGTACGTGTTTGTCTTTTTTCTCTACTGGTTTTTCTTTTTCATTTCATTTATTTCCCCTGTTTTTTTTTTTTTTTTGTTTAAATATTTCACTTGTATGTTGTTCAGGTTAGTTTTGTCGTGGTGAAGATCACTGCGATCTGCCCTCCTCGTTTACTCAGAAGAGTGAGTGATCTATTAAGATGGGAGTACAAGGACAGGTCCTTGAAACTTCCATGGAAGCTCGAATCATTCCCTGTTCTCTCCGATTCCAGCCCTTTCTACCACACCCTCAAGAAGCCAGAGCCCCTGAGCCCACAAGAGGAGCATGATCTGGAGCTAGCCTACGAGAGAATGTACGCCATTTGCGAGAGCAGCTTAGCAGCAGATATCCCTCTCTTGATCGACGCAGAGGACTCCTCCATTCAGCCCGCCATTGATTACTTCTCTTACTCTACTGCTGTCAAGTACAGCTCTTATCTCAACGACAATCGCCCCCTCATATTCAACACCATTCAGTGCTATTTAAAGGATTCCCAACCCAGATTGGTCTCCGCCAAGCAGGCTGCTGATGCCATGGGAGTCCCTCTCGGCTTCAAATTGGTGCGAGGTGCCTATTTGACCACCGAGAATCGACTCGCTGCTTCGCTTGGCGTCGACTCCCCCATTCACGGCACTATTCATCGCACTCATCAATGTTACAACAAGTGTACTGAGTTCATGCTCGAAGAGGTTCGCAAAGGCTTCGGCTCTGTTGTTCTAGCAACTCACAACATGGATTCTGGTATGCATGATGTTTCTTTCATTACAAGACAACAACATTTCAAGAATATTTCAAGAATCACTAATTCTATTGTTCCTTCATTACACAGGCAAATTGGCAGCCACCAAAGCTGTTAACCTGGGAATCGAAAAGAACAGCCATTGTCTCCACTTTGCCCAGCTCTATGGAATGGCAGAAGCTCTGTCATATGGATTGAGAAATGGAGGATTCAGAGTGAGCAAGTATCTGCCATTTGGCCCAGTTGAGCACATTATGCCTTATCTTCTAAGGAGGGCAGAAGAGAACAAAGGTCTTTTATCTGCTTCAGTTCTCGATAGACAGCTCATGAGGTATAACAAACAGACCATTCTGTGATTCAATTTTATTACAATGTAAATCGGTGATTGATTTTATTTTAATGTTGTGAAATGCAGGAAGGAACTGATAAGGAGGTTAACGTCGCCAGGATCTTGACATGCTTGGGAGAAGTATCCAGCTTTTTAGGTCGTAGAGATGATGATGATTGAAAATGGCAATGGCCCAAATTGTACATAGATTTCGGAGAGGACAGCAAATACTATATTGAACATTATATATGTCTGGAAAAAGCTGCTGCTTCTTCTATTAATAAATAAATTAGGTTTAAATTCTTCTGCCCTTAAGAAGGATCTTTATTTTTATTTTCTTTCCTGTGTTTTCAGTTTGTATTTGAATCATTATCACTTGGTATAAAAGTTTGTTACTTCTTCTGTCGTGGAATTTATGGCAACACTTTTTTTTTTTTTTTTTTTTTTTTTGTCTCTTGTGTAGTTAGAAAATGAATAGTAGTACTACTATATACAACATTAATGTATTGTTTTGTAAAACGTTTTGCAGGACAAAGACGCGTCCAATAAGATAGGAAAAGCAAAAAAAAAATCAACGGTGGGAGTCACATCAGCAGTAGTAACCAGCTAATTTAATTAATATTAATATTATAAAGAAATATGGTACACGGAACTATGAATAAAAGATTCTATCTGATATTCAACCCAAGAATCTTCTCAAGAAAATTGACTTATAGGGACATTTTAATATGGAATTATTATATTATATTTTCTTTCAAATTTAATATGTTTCCTCAAATAAAAGACTCATATGATTCTTTTCAAATTCTCTATGTTTCTTATTTTAAAATAAGTATATGATTCAATAAGATATTAAATAAAGATTTGTAAAATCACAACAAAGAGATTATGTACTTTTACTACAATTTTTAATATAAAAATAATATTTTAATTATAATCATTTCGTACAAAATCTCTCACCCATTTCCAAAATTCATACTCATAAAATTCTTTAAAATCTCAAATCCACCTTATGACCAAAGCAAAAATAACCTAAAAACTAACGAAATATCATAATCGATCAATTCATACACTTGATATTAATAATGATTTAAAAATAAGAAATTATAAGGGATGGGTTTGATTGGAGGGAGATCATTGTTGCGGCAAAGTAGTGGATCAACTGTATCAACTTGGCCAACATATAATAGTGATGTGATTTTACTTTTGAAAGTGTTAGATATGATGTGGGACCCATTGCTCAAAATATAAACAATTAGCTTTTTGCCCGTGCCAAATTTAACGAATAAAATTAAATAATGTGACACTTTTGGTAAGTTTGCTCCAGAATTTATGGTGAATTCGGAAACATTATCAATTAATATTTACAATTAAATGGACGCTACTACTTAATATAAAATTTTAATTTTTTCCTATCATTTTGTATTTTAAAATTTTAAAAAATCATATGCACTAGATGTAAAGTGATGACACTGACTCAACATTGACAGTTGTGTCATTCACACATACAATTTTAACTCTTATGTTTTATAGAATTATATGAAAATTGATCAATTTTCGTGTAATAAATATAAATAAATAAATTTGAGCTTACATAAAAATTAAATTAATTTTTATGTAAAATTTGTTTTTTTTTTTAGGGTTACATAAAAATTAAATTAATTTTTGGGTAAATAAAAAAATTAATTTTTTTTGTCCTTAGATGAAAATCGAGCAATTTTCATGCAAACCCAATAAAAAAAATAAAAAAATTTACGTGAAAATTGTGTATGATAGAGAGTGCAACGTTATTTTTTATTGGATGTGGGTAGGTGACCCTATATATATCTCTATCAAATGGAATAAAGTAGGAATATTTTTTATTTTTACGAAATTTGTGGTATTTTTAGCATTTTTTTTATATTAAATGATAGAAAGAGACCACATAATAGAATTTATCTCTATTATGGTAGATTGAACATGAGACTCTTTAATATTTACCATACAATCGATTTACCTTTAGCAAAATCTAGTGAAGGAGAGAAACTTAACTAAAAAGTAGTCAAGCTTTAAGAATCAATGAAAAATAGTTGGAAATGTATTTTAGTATCACTATAGAATATGATCTTACCAAACAACCTCTATGAAATATATTGTTTATAATTATGAATATGATAGTTCACATCTTTCTAAGAATGCAAGTTTATAAGGTTTGTAAGACAATCTTCAAAGCTATAAGGTTCATAAGGTTTAAAAGTGCTCAAAATTCAAATACAAAGTAACAAACTGTTTGATATTGTTTGAATAGACTTATTAGAACACACTAGCAGTGTATTCACGCGTTGCGCGAATTGTTATATAACGAAATAATTATAATATAATTAAATTAAATTTATAAATACACAACACATCAATATTGAATACAACTATTAAACATTAATATATATACACACTATTAAATAACAACATAAACAACTAAATTAAATCATTATTTCCAAATCATACATCAGATCCATCAAAAGATGTATGTAATATAATAAATTTCACAACATACTACAAATTATTAAAAACTTCTTTATAAACAACATTTATAGTAGTATTATAAACAATATACCATCCGTCATCATCTCTAATCATCTCTAATCATTTTCAACGCGCCATCACTTTCATATAAATCGCGAAACCACTATCTCCACCTTCAGTCTCGCGTCAGCTCAAACCGTCTTCCTCTTCTTTTCTTTTTCTTTCATTTCTTCTTCCTGTTATCTTCTCTTGAAAAAATTTATATTATTTCATACATGTACATATATATATATATATATTTAAAGATATATAAAGAGATAGATGAGAATATATATTAAAAGAGATATAAAGATATTGATTAGAGTGTGGTGGATGTTTTTTCATCTCCATATTTTAAGTTTGCGTATTTTTTTCTTATTGTTTTTCTTTCTCTCTTCTCCTTTCAAGAGATCGACAGTTTCTTTCTTTCTTTTTTTGTTTTTTTCAAGAGATCGACAATTTTTTTTTCTCTCTTTCTATATCTCCTCAACAAAATATCTTTGTTTAACAAAATTTATATGTTTATTCCCATCTTATCGAATAAGATTGTATTCAACTCTATACTATCTAAAAATTAGAGAAATTATTTAAAATTGTATTCTAATTTTGGGTTTCTCAAGTTTTAAGATCTTAGAAATGAGTTTTGCTTATATATATATATATACACATCAATATCTTGAAGAAGAAGCAATAAAAGTGGATTGAATAGAAAACCAAATTCAAAAATCAAGAACACACATTTAATTTATTAAAATATTTTTTATCAAATCAATTTTTTATTGGATAATTAATATGTAATATATTGGAATCCTCTAAAGTAAGCATTGATGTAATAAAAAATGTTTTGGAATCCTCAAAAGTAAGTGCAATAAAAAATGTCTTGGAATTCTCAATAGTGAGCATTAATACAATAAAAATGTCTTGGAATTCTCAAAAGTAAAAATTGATACAATAAAAAATGTCTTAAAATTTTCAATAGTAAGCATTGATACAATAGAAAATGTCTTAAAATTTTCAAAAGTAAACATTGATATAATAAAAATGTCTTGGAATCCTCAAAAGTAAGCATTGATATAATAAAAAATGTCTTGGAATTCTCAAAAGTAAGCATTAATATAATAAAAAATGTCTTGGAATCCTTAAAAGTAAGCATTGATACAATAAAAATGTCTTGAAATCCTCAAAAGTAAGCATTGATACAATAAAAATGTCTTTGAATCCTCAAAAGTAAGCTTTAATACAATAAAAATGTCTTGGAATTCTCAAAAGTAAGCATTGATACAATAAAAAATATCTTGAAATTCTCAAAAGTAAACATTGATACAATAAAAATGTCTTAAAATCCTCAAAAGTAAGCATTGATATAATAAAAAATGTTTTGGAATTCTCAAAAGTAAGCATTAATATAATAAAAAATGTCTTGAAATTCTCAAAAGTAAACATTGATACAATAAAAATATTTTGAAATTCTCAAAAGTAAGCATTGATACAATAAAAAAATGTCTTGAAATCCTCAAAAGTAAGCATTCATACAATAAAAAATATATTTTATATTATATGTAATAATTATTCTTGAAAATTAATTAACAAAACAATTAATAAAAAAAATATATAACATTTATTGTAGGACAGTTTAGGCGGGAAAATGGTATTCTTGTAATTATTCCCAACTGTTCTGTTATTAATATAGTATAGATTTTTAAATAACCCAATGACTTAAAAACATCATATATAAATAATGATTAAATATAAACAAACAGTTAGATATTTTAACAACGGTCCTTTTTTCTTATCTTCCTCTTCTTTTGAAATAACTATACATTCTTATCACAATTCCTATATTTTAAAACTAAAATATTTATTTTGAAAGAAATAAAAGGAATAAGAAGACAAAATTAGTTACCATAAAATGCATACCTATTCGATTCATTATATATCAACATATGAAATCCTTCAATCTATCCTTAAAAGTACGTTTAACAAGACATCAACCAATAATGCAGAAATTGAAATTAAAGGGTACAATGAATTATTTTTAAGAAAACCCCATTAATATATTATTATTTAAGGGCACGGTAAAGTTATTTTAATAAGTTGAGGTACAAATAAAATTCAGTGTGACAGCGTTAAAATTTCAAAATGCTAGAAAATAAAAAATATTAAATAAAATAAGTATATGATTCTTTTCAAATTTATTGTTGTATCAAATAAAATAAGTATATGATTCACTGTGATACTATTATAAATGGTTCAATATCTCTTTACTTCAAGTAGATCTGTCAATTCGAGTCTGTAAATAACATTTATATATCATGTCTATAAATCATAAATTAATAAGTATAAGACATGTATTAAAGATAATAAATTGCTTCCTGAATCAAATTTAAGTGCGATTTTAGATTTTTATAAAAATATTAAGGAACATAAATTTTTTGCTATTATATTCTTTAGTTTTTTACGAATAAATTTTAACTAATCAAGAGATTTATCCAAAATTTGAAGGAAAATAATGACTCTCTACCCACTATGGACAAGACTTAATATGTCTACCGTTGATGTGTAAAGATTTCATCCTTTTAAATATTTTAATTTGAATTTGAATTTAATGACTATGTTGGATTTGTGATATATCAATAATGAACACATATTAATGTGTTCGTCATGGATTGAGTAACAGACTCGATTTGAAATATTAAATCAAAAAAAAAAAATTCGTATCAAATTTCTCATATTAGCCGAATTTGCAATTTCACATACTAGGTTGAAAATTGATAGATTTTCGTAGAAATTTGATATGAATAATATCGAAATAAAATTGTATAAAAAATTTAATATAAATAATTAGTATAATAGTTGAACATCTAAAACAACACTTAAATATGATGAAAATGAGTATAATTTAAAATACTACAAGTTATGTTTGGACTGAATTTGATCTATCCGAATTTTGGATGAGTTCAATCATTTAAACAAAGATGTGTAAGATCTTACAATCCTATCTTTTTTTTTGTTTTTGCTTTTTTTTTTTTTTACAATTCTCAATTAAAACGTTTATTTTCACTACTTTTTCTACAAATGACAACAAACTGACGGAAAATGCTACCTTACCCACTATAGACAATTCTTAATATGTCAATCGATAACGTGTGATGATCTCATTTTCCCGTTATATGAAAAGTGAAATTAACAGGTTTACTAGATTTTTAACATATTAGCTCTGGACACATATTGATGTGCACACGGTGGGTGGGGTAGCAGATCTGACAAACAGCCTATCTACCTTTTCTACAATTTCGAATTAAAACGATTACTTTTATCATTTTTTTCTACAAATCACAATAAAATGACTATCTAGTTTTTTTTACAAATTTCAATAGGGAAAATGGTCCATAATAGCACAAAACATATAAGGTATACCTTTTTTTACCACAAAACATACAAGCTATCCATTTTCTACCACATTTCAGAAAAAATACATTTTGAGTCAAAAGGTGGGCCCACTAAACCGATTTATAGATATATATGCAATTATACAATATATGCAATTTATTCATAAAATTAATCATGATATTGTACATTTAAAATTTAATAAATTAAAAATTTTCAGAAAATTGAATTTTAATAAAATTAATCATGATATTGAATTTTATGTTAATATTAGTATTATATTATATGTTAATATATAATATGTTATGTATTATATTATATAATAGGGCTAATATAATTAACGTGAATAGGCTAAACTACATAATATAATTATAGTATTATATTATATAATTATAATTGTCGTGAATTGGGCTAAACGACATATTAAAGTTATATAATATATTATAATAATGTTTCGAACATTAGTTATAAAATAGTATTAATTTTCAAACATTAGTTATAAAATATTAGTAATTCTCGAACATTACTTATAAAATAGTATTAATTTTTGAACATTAGTTATAAAATATAAGTAATTTTCGAACATCAAATTTAATACTATTTTTGAACATTAAATTTAATACTATTTTATAACTAATACTATTTTCGAACATTACATTTAATACTATTTAATATTATTTTAATACTATTTTCAAACATTAAATTTAATACTATTTTTGAATATTAAATTTAATACTATTTTCAAACATTAAATTTAATACTATGTTCCAAAATTACTAATATTTTATAACTAATGTTTGAAAATTAATACTATTTTATAACTAATGTTCCAAAATTACTAATATTTTATAACTAATATTTGAAAATTAATATTATTTTATAACTAATGCTCGAAAATTACTAATATTTTAAAACTAATGTTCAAAAATTAATAATAATTTATAAGTAATGTTCGAAAATTAATAATATTTTATAACTAATGTTCGAAAATTACTAATGTCCGAAAATTACTAATATTGAATAACTAATGTTCGAAAATTAATACACATTTATAACTAATGTTTGAAAATTACTAATATTTTATAACTAATGTTCAAAAATTACTAATATTTTATAACTAATGTTTGAAAATTAATACTATTTTACAACTAATGTTCGAAACATTATTATAATGTATTATATAACTTTAATATGTCGTTTAGCCCTATTCACGGAAATTATATTAGCTCTACTATATAATATAATATATAATATATTATAGTATTATATATTAACATATAATATAACACTAATATTAACTTAAAATTCAATATCATGATTAATTTTAGGGTAAAAAACAAAAACCCACCTCAAGTATACGTGATTTTGCACTTTGCTATATCATTTATAAATGTTTTCACTTTACTATATCAAGTACACGAACTTTGCAAAAAACAATAAATCCGACTTATTGACAAATGGTTGAGAGACACGTGTCCTCTTTCTGACAAGAAAAAATGACGTGGCAGCCGAATTTATTGTGTTTTGCAAAGTTCGTGTACTTGATATAGTAGAGTGAAAACATTTATAAATGATATAGCAAAGTGCAAAATCACGTATACTTGAGGTGGGTTTTTGTTTTTTACCCTTAATTTTACTAAAATTCAATTTTCTGAAAAATTTTAATTTATTAAATTTTAAATGTATAATATCATGATTAAATTTATGAATAAATTGTATATATTGTATAATTGCATATATGTCCATCAAATCAGTTTAGTGAGCCTGTTTTTTGACTCAAATATACTTTTTCTAAAATGTGGTAAAAAAAAAAAGATAACTTATATATTTTGTAATAAAACAAGGTATACCTTTAGACCATTTCTCCATTTTTTTTTTCATTATAAAAATGATAACTTAACTATATTCATATCGTACAAAATTTTAAAACAAAAAACAAGATTTTCAAAATTCATATTTATAAAAAAATTTAAATGCCAAATTTAAATAGAGGAAATACCCCAAAATAACCAAAAATATTTAATTTTAAACCAAAATGTCCAAAATTATTTAAGTCATCCTCAAATCTACCCAAATCACTATAATTTTATCCTAATATACCCAAAAGTACACATGTAAGTCAACGACAGCTCTGTTTGTTGGGATGGGTCTGAATTTGAGTAATTTATATTTCGTGTAAGCCTATGCTGGACTTATTTTGTGTAAGCCTAACTAAAGTGATATTTTGTGTAAAGCCAAAAACTGAGATATTTCGTGTAAGGCAAAAAAATTGCTATTTCGTGTAAGGCCAAAAACTGAGATATTTCGTGTAAGGTCAAAAATTTGCTATGTCGTGTAAGGTCAAAAATTGAGATATTTCGTGTAAGGCCAAAAACTGAGATATTGCGTGTAAGGCCAAAAATTTGCTATTTCGTGTAAGGCCAAAAACTGAGATATTTCGTGTAAGGCCAAATATTTGCTATTTCATGTAAGGCCAAAAATTGAGATATTTCGTGTAAGGCCAAAAATATGCTATTTCGTGTAAGGTCAAAAATGTGCTATTTCGTGTAAGGTCAAAAATTCGTTATTTCGTGTAAGGTTCAATTCAAGCCAAATTTCGTGTAAGTCTTGAACTATTAATTTCGTGTAAATGAGTTCATTGACTTTAGTGGGCCAGAAGATGTTGACAGGTATCAGTGGAGGGGGGTGGTTTCACAAAAAAATGGGTAGTTTGAACATTTATTATATACAATTGGGTAAATTAGAAATATTTATACTCATTTTGGATATAATGTGTATCCACTATTTCAAAATGGGTAATTTTGGTTGCTTTCCCAATTTAAATATGCACAAGTGACCTTATGTCCAAAACAAAAACAACCTAAAAATGAATGAAATATCATAAGCGATCAATTCATTGACGGTTGATATTAATAATGATTTAAAAATAAGAAATTACAAGGGATGTGTTTGATTGGAGGAAGACAGATCATTGTTACGGCAAAAGTAGTAGATCAATTGGATCAACTTGGCCAACATATAATAGTGATGTGATTTTACTTTTAAAAATGTTAGATATGATGTGGGACCCATTGCCCAAAATATAAACAATTCGCTTTTTGCCCGTACCAAATTTTAACGAACAGAATTAAATGATGCGACACTTTGAGTTTATGGTTAATTCGGAAACATTATCAATTAATATTTACGATTAAATGGGCGAGACTACCACCAATGTAAATTCATTTATAATATTTGATATAAATTTTAATTCCTTTACACCATTTTTTATTTTAAAATCAAAAAAATTCAAATGTCATTACATATAAAATGATGATTGTTAGTTTCATAAGACTCAAAATTAACAGTTGACTCACTTCTACACATAATTTTCGTATAACTCTTATGTTTCATAAGATTATAGAAAATTGATCAATTTTCGTATAAGAAAAAAAAAATTGAACTTACATGAAAATTAAATTAATTTAAAGATAAATTTAAGTTTCTTGGGCTTACATAAAAATTAATTTAATTTTCGTGTAAATAAAAAAGAATTAAACTTTTTTACTTTTTTCTACACAAATATTAATCTAATTTTTGTGTAACCCTGTAATCATAAGGGTTACACGAGAATTGTGTATGATAGTGAGCGTGCCGTTATTTTTGATTGGATGTGAGATAGATAACTCATATATATTTTAAATGGAATAAAGTATATGTATTTTTTATTTTTACTAGAATTTGTAGTATTTTGTGCATTTTTTTATATTAAGTGGTAGAAAAAGATCACATTATCTCTATTGTGTTGGACTCTTTAATTTTTACCATACAATTGATTCAGATTTTTTTTTTTACAAATAAATTCATTAGCAGTTGAAAAATTACCATCAACAAAATCTGGTGAGGGAGGGAAACTTTACTAAATAGGCAAGCTTTACGAATTGATTTTTGCCCACAAATTCATCTAATCAGTCAAAAATAGTTGGAAATGAATTTTAGTTTCCCTACAGAATATAATCTTACCAAACAATCTCAATGAAATATATTGTTTATAATCATGAATATGATAGTTCAAATCTTTCAAGGTTATAAGGTTTAAAAGTGCTCAAAATTCAAATACAGAGTAACAAATTGTTTGGATAGATTTATTAGAACACAGTTCTAAAAAATCCAATGACTTAAAAAACATATTTCATATATATATGGATTAAATATAAACAAATAATTAGATATTTTCACAATGGTCCTTTTTTTCTCATCTTCCTCTTCTTTTGAAATAACTATACATTTTTTTTTATCACAATTCCTATATTTTTACACTAATATAGTTATTTTGAAAGAAATAAAAGGACTAAGATGACAAAAGTTAGTTACCATAAAATGCATAACTATTCGATTCATTACATATCAACATATGAAATCTATCCTTAAAGTACGTTTAACAGGACATCAACCAATAATGCAGAAATTGAAATTAAAGGGTACAATTAATTAGTTTTAAGAAAACACCGATATTATATTATTATTTAAGGGCAGGGTAAAGTGATTCTAATGAGTTGAGGTACAAATAAAATTCACCGTAACATAGTTAAAATTTAAAAAATGCAAGAAAATAAAAAAAATAAAAAAATTGTATGCCTTGAGAGGAAAGATACATCGAGTTGGACTAGTCCAAAATGGCAGACCCTACTTGCAAATTGCAATACATTCACTGGAGTATTATCATAAAAATAAAATAAAATAATGGTCCAAGTCTGGTCCACACGACGCCGTATTCACCAATTTTCAATCAAATTTACTTTATAGGATAGTGGCAATAAAATAGTAGTATGTATCTAATCTTAAATCAAACCAATCCAAAAACTGCCAACCAAATCACACTATCATTCATTCTTTCTTTTTTATTTATTTAATTACTTTCATTTTGTTTATTTCTATATGTATTTATTATTAATTCCATTGGGAAAGAGCACACATTCAATTTCACCAAAATTGAGATGATTAAGTTTAATACATTTTGACGATTCAATTTATGATTATCAGAGAAAAATGGCCTTATCACATTGACTTGTTCTAAGGCAAGAATTCCACAACTATTCATACATGATTGAATCGAAATAGGGGATCCTAGTCATCATCCAATTGTTTTGGAATGGTCCACTAATTGATGTAAAATATCACAATCATAATAATTCAAATTACAAAGATCTGATAATTCCATTTAAAATTTAGCTGGAATATGTAGGGAAAACCCTTCAAATTCTAACTGCAACTTTATTATTTAATATTTGGTAATCAAGTTTGGGTAAATAACCTTTTGCGCTTCACAATTTAAGACAGACTTTTCAAGTATTTAAATTTAAGTATAATTTAATTGATGAAAATGAGAAAATTTATAACCATAATCATCTCTAAAGATGTTACATCGATTGACTCAACAGGCCAATCCAACTACAAAACAAAACCAGGAATGGAATTTTCTAGTCCATTTAAATTGGCCCATTAGCTAGTGTGCTAAATAAGCTAGCTTGAAGGTTACATTTTAATTGTTAAGTTGTATCAACCTTTTATTCTTAAGTATTTGAATATCTGATTCACAAATTATAATGCAAAATTTAAATTATAAGTTTTTTTATGCTAAAGTTTTGAGGTCTTCAAATTTGATTTATATAAATTTAATATATCAAATAATAGTATAATATTGTTTAAAGGTATTATGACCTAAGACGCTTACTCGATAAATCTATACGAATAACAATTGTTATACTATATTGAAATTGTTAGTCATTTTTAACGATTTCATTCATGCTTGTCTTCTCGTTGTCAATCTAATTCTAATGATGCTGATTGTGAAATTATTTAAAAGTTAAACCATCAAATATTTTGATTTTGTTATTATAATGAAATAATAAACTATGTATATTTTTCCTATTACGAATCATTTAATTGTTTATGTCAGATTTAAATGTTATACATACTTTGATTTAAAATCTTACATTTACAATATGTATTTAAGCTTATTTGACTAATAAATCATTTAGCAAAGTCCAGTTAGATTAGAGTTAAGTTCACAATATATTGAAGGTTTATTTAACCTTCAACTTAGAGCCGATTAATTCAAAATCCTAACATAATAAGAATAAAAATCCTAATACATAAAAATAGATATGAGACTTGGAACCCCATTTAAGAAATACTCTAGAGTACTGGGTAATGTATTTTAGGATTCTAAAATAAAAACTACAACAATAGCTAATATAATTGCTACAAGAAATACAAATATAATCAAAGAGTAAATCATTTCAAATATAACAAAAGTATGATTATTGATAAATATACGTATCTGTTGCCGTTCTTGTTTTTCAACCTCACTTAAGCAAACACTCAAATAGACAAAAATGGTAAACTCTGGAACGAAAATATAAGACGATTGAATAATAGCCTATTAGGGTTGCGTCTGGATTGAGTGATTTGGTACGTATGGGTTTAAAAGTCGTCCAAATTAGAGTGGGTTACAATTGTATCCCGAGTCAAATTAAACTTTTCCAAATAAAGACATAGCAACCATATATATTTCAAATCAGTCTAAGAAAAGAGATAACTAATCAAGGAAGAAACCTGGAAAGGACTGAACAAGAAATCATCAAACTGATGAGGGTCACCTTTGAAACTTGTAACAAAAAAAAAGACCACCACTATCTTCGAGTTGAAGCCAAGTTCGGGGAGACGTCAACCAATTCCATGAACAAAAAAAGAAGAATGGATGAGAAAGGTGCTTACTAGCTCAAAGTTTGATAGCCAAGCCCTTGCATCCCGTCTCGCCTACTATCGTTTCTATTCATAAGTGCAGGCATCCATGGGAACAACTTCTCGATTTCCTTGCTTATTGTAGTTTGACCTACTTCTCTCCCATCTTTTATTCCATATTTTGCTCTTTCTATAGCTTCCATAATATCTTCCCTTGCTACGCTTTCAGCCCCTGTGGAATTCACCAATATATGAAACTTTACTAACTAAAGATTTGTCATAAGGTCATAATATAACAATGAATAAACGAAACAGAAAAGCAACATGAAGACTGTTAACAACATTAAATTTGGGGTTTTCACCCTTTTGGATGCATATATGGAAATGGCCACCTAATGAAGAAATGAAATCTAGCCACTTTTGCCCTTAAGGGAATCCAACAGTGCACAAAAAAATACAGCAGGTTTTCGCATTATTTTCATGTAAAAACTGTCATTTATCTCCAATAGTATGCAGATTCTTTTCACTAAAAAGGAATATTCCATGAAAACAAAAGAAAAAAAATTTAATGCAAGGATGTCAATTGAGATGGTTTACTGTGATAATCTAATGCATTGCTAGAGTGAGAAGATCTTAAAATGTGAAGAATTCAATGCACTACTGGAGAGATGCTCTAAATAGTCTAAAAAGCCCTCTAGATAACTTTTCCCAGAGAGAGATTTCTCAAGATAAGTTTTATCAAGAAATCTGTTTCTTGAGCAAATTTTCACGTATTTTTTTTTTATTTTTTTTGTTGCAGAAGAAACTAATTTCCCAGTACAACTATTTTCAAGAAATCTGTTTCCCAATCAAATAAAAAATGGCTATTTCTTGCTAAATAGATAACATGAATAATTTAGAGGAAATCAAATTAACCCACCTCTACGAGCAGCAAGCAGGGCAGCCTCGTTGACAATGTTTGCAAGATCAGCCCCCACAAAGCCTTGTGTAAGAGATGCAACTAGGTTGCAGATAAGGCCCACGTCTTCCTCAAGAGGAACTCCTCTAAGATGTATACCCAAAATCTTTTTCCTCCCTTCTTCATCGGGTTCGCCCACATATACTTTTCTCGAGAACCGGCCAGGCCGACACAGAGCTGGATCCAACGCTTCTGGTCTATTTGTTGCAGCTATAACAACCACATTGATGTTGGATTCAAAGCCGTCCATTTCTGTCAGTAACTACAAAATAACAATTAAATAAGGACCAGTTCATGCCCAAGAGAAGAGACGTCATTAGCAAATATCAAGGAACTTAAGAATTGTGAAGGTTTAACTGTCGTGCAGTTTCAAGTACCATGATTTTTCAGCTTACTAGTATTTTTCACCAAAATCGTCAATGTCATTATCATCTAGTATTTCCTGTTTATATCCACAAGCTTCAACCAAGCATTATTTCATCGTTTATAATTTCCATGAGAGTACCTGGTTCAGTGTTTGGTCTCTTTCGTCATTGAAACTTCTTCCACGCTTTCCACCCACTGCATCGAGTTCATCAATGAATATAATTGAAGGCGCATTCTTCTTTGCAACACTAAAAAGATCTCTTATACGTGCAGCTCCTCTTCCAACGAATAGTTCCACAAATTCACTAGCAGAAACAGAAAAAAAGGGTACACCTGCTTCTCCAGCCACAGCCCGGGCTAGCAATGTCTTTCCAGTTCCTGGGGGTCCCACGAGCAACACACCTCTAGGTAACTTGGCCCCTAGCTTACTGTAGTTTATAGCTCCTTGGAGGCAACACACTATCTATTAAATGGAAAAAAGTATGAGGTCATATTGAATCAAGTTTTTCTCATGTTATATGAAGTTATTATATTTAAGGACAAGGGAAACACATTTATGAATGTAATGTTTTTATTTATGCTAATTGAGGTATGAAGGAGACCCACACCATTGTTAGCTCTGAATGGGAACTTAAATAAGATAGTTTACACTCAGCAAACCAACTTTAGGAGATATGAGAAAGGAGAAATGTTCTGGCCGTCTTTTTCCTGAGACCCAATTTATACTCATTCCCTTTTTCTGTGTTATATTGTTCTGTGAAAAAGGGGCAACTGAATGCCTCTAGACTTGGTTTAATACTAATTCAGAAGTAAATTTCATCTCACTTACGGCTTCCCATAATTCTCTAACCCTTGTATCCAAGAGGTAGCATCACATCACTTTAGAAACAATGCTTATTATCCCCATGTTATCATTCATGTTACTTATGGAAAAGTCGAGTGAGCCATGTACACATATGCATCTTTATACATGTGCTTAAACTACAAATCCCTCTGCCTTTATCTTATCTCTGCTAAACTTACTCAACTTTGAAAACCCATTTTTCTTTTATCCTGATTACAATTGAGTTTGTTCAAATTACATGCTATAAAACATGGAAAAAGAAGAGAAAACAAAATATTTACAGAATCTTGACAAAAATTTATCCTTAGCTTTTGCCGTTCAATACCAGTTACTTATATGGTAAACTGAAATAGTGAAACTTGAATCCAGGGATGTTGTTCTAAACAAAAAAACACTTACCTCCATAAGCTCCACTTTAGCAGCATCAACACCCTCCACATCTTCGAAGCAAACCAATTGGTTGCTAGGTTTTCTTTTCTTGGCTGGACTATTGCCAGCAGAA
Organism: Scutellaria barbata; assembly: GCA_028654395.1. Taxonomy (NCBI): domain Eukaryota; kingdom Viridiplantae; phylum Streptophyta; class Magnoliopsida; order Lamiales; family Lamiaceae; genus Scutellaria; species Scutellaria barbata. Next base: position 17,692,310 of record CM053650.1, read on the forward strand.
ACTTGACGATAAACAAGCCACATTAAAGGAGCCAAGGGAATCCACAAAGTAAGCACCGTGATCAACATACTCCTCACAGACATTATAACTGATTGAGGTGCTGAGCCATACGAAATCCCCCTCTCTCTCATCATACTAAGAAGGTAGCTCTCATCATGATCAATCTTTCTTGTCGAAAACTCCCAAGCAGGGGATGCACGTTGCGGTTTTGTAAGTTTCGCAAGCACGTTTTTTCCCTCTAGTTTATTTCTCGAAACATCGCTCTCCAACACACTCTCACTATTTCCCTCTTCCAATTTAACCACCTCACTTTCCGAATCTCTTTCATTGCTAATCTTTGTGTTATAATATATGCGACGAGTCCCCTCCTCAAACAAAACCTTCACCACACTCCCATTTTGAAGGCTCATTATGAGGTCTGAATATGGAACAACTTTTGGGGTAGGCATTGTAGTCAATTTAAGCAACAAAAAGCAAAGTCCTAATACAATAGATACAGAAGTAGAAAAGGTCACTCTCTTAACATTCTTTCTGAAAAATGTCCCAATCCCATCTAGCATCGACTTAATCGGAACCCTTTTCAATCTTCTGGACAGTAACCGAATCCTAGGGCGCAATCTCAAAGAAAACCTCTTTTTTTCATTATTTCCTTCCTTATCCAACTGAGTATCAATACATATCTTGCTGCTACATAACAATCTACGCTGACGATTATGGGAACAATCATTCCTAAACAATAAAGGACTTGAAACAGAGCTAAAACAAGTATTGGATATTGAATAAGAGAGAGTTCTATATCTCCCCAAAAGTTGGGATTTTCCAACACAAAGATGCAGCTTTTCTTGGGAAATCAAGAATCTATTATTCCAAACAAGAGGAAAAGATGCCATCTTTCTATGAATAGTATAAAGAAGTTTCCATCAACCCACTGCAAATCTTGCCTTAATTTACTCGAATATGAGAAATGAGTGCTCGAATGCCTCAAACTGTTAACTTACCCAATAAATATGGAGCTCCCTTCTTTATATCTTGGATTTGAACTTGAGAAATTGGCTCCCTATAGCGAGTTTGAAGCGAAAAAGAAGAGAAAATATGGGTTTCTTGAAGATTTTTATCTGTGTTGGCAGAGGGACACAGTCAATGGATATTGTGAATAATTTGGCAATAAATATATAAGAGGTGAGAACTGGAGTGATGTTTTTCAGGGGAAGTATTGCTATTATTCATGAATTGTGGGGAGAAATTGATACTTGGCCTAAATAAAGCACATTTTGATCTCTATATTTCCGCTTTTCTTCCGTATAATTTTGATTTAATCTATCGTACAAAATTAATTCTATGAAACAAGTTAAATTATGGGGTCATTCAGTTGTGCATTAGGATTGGGGTTGGTTGAATATATTTCTCAAAATAACTTAATTTCTTTAATTAATACATCAATAATCTCAGTCATTAGATGTTGGAACCCTTCATTTTCATTTTAATGTTTTTATCTACCTTCAAAAGTTACAAATTATACCGAGAAGTTTAATATCATAGGGTACTGTGTTCTATATCTATCTTATTCGATTATTATATTTATCAACCAATAACAATCATAGAAGTATAATTAAATCTTCTGATATCATGTATCATGCAATAATGTATCACTTGAGATCCATATTCAACATATTTCATAATAATAATAATAATAATAATAATAATAATAATAATAATAATAATAATAATAATAATAATAATAAATTTTATCTTTATAATTATATAAAAATAAGACCAATGCCTGATGTGAAACTCATAAATGTTCTCATAATAATAATTTTTTAAAATAAATTTTTTAACATATTAAAGTATAATACAATTGTCTTTAATATGCTTAATTAATGAAGTTAACTTAATGTATGTAAGAAACATTAGTAAAATATTAAATAATATATAAAAAATATAGTTATTTTCGTAAGAAGCATATTACAAATAAAATAAAATATTTATAAAAAATAAAATATTTATATATTACAAATTTAGTTATTTTTAAAATATTTGAAAAAATTTATAAAAAATTCTATTTTAGAAAAAAAAATGAAAGTGGATTGACTAAACTCACTAATTAATGAAATTGAATATTTTTTTATAAAACTATATTTTTAATAAATTATGAAATCTATTTATTATTAATTAATTTTGTTATTGCATCGATTGCATCCTATTTCATCAATATTAATTGCATATTATTTTATGGGATATTGGTTGTATACCATTTCAACGGATATTGGTTGCATCCTATTTTGGTGGTGGGTGGTTAATTTGGTAATATATTATTATTAATATATTTTGTTATTGCATCGATTGCATCTTATTTCATCGATATTGGTTGCATATTATTTCAACGGATATTGACTGCAACCTATTTTGGTATTGTGTGGTTAATTTGGTAATGTATTATTATTAATTGATTTTTTGATTGTATCGATTGCATCATATTTCATTCTATTTAATCGGATATTGGTTGCATGATATTTAATCGAATATCGATTGCATTATAGATTTATTGGATTGTATATGATTTATTAGTAATACCATAATCTTTTGATTATAAAGATTATGATTTTGATATATCTTCATCCATTGTTTAAGATTCAATTACAATAATTGGTATGCATATTGAATTTGATTTTGATGGATTTAAGTATCTCATAATTTATATGTAATCGATTTGGATGATTTTTCGTATGTGAAGAATATATGACTTTGATTTGGATGTATTTTGACATCTCAACACATTTTTATATTTAGATTTGATACGTGACATGGGTCAAATAAAATAATAAATTTATTAAATACATATTTGATTTATTCATTCTAACGATCATTATTTCGGTTACCATCCAACACAATGTCACCATCGATCCTATCTCATAATGTGATGTCTTAATATACGATTAACATTAAGAAGATAATTGCTTCAATATATAGAAAATATACACGTTTCATTTTAAATACTAAATATTAAATTAGAATTAACTAATTTATACATAATTAAATTAAATACTAAATTACAAATAATTAATTTACATTGATTAATTAAATTACCACAACTGCTGGTATGGTGTAATTCAAGCAAAATCAAATGCATGTAGCAAAAAATATCATTGAAATGGGCTATATGTATTTCAGCTTTCTAAAGAAGCCTAATGTATTTCATAAAACCACAATCACAACTCATAGTTTAAAAAACAAACGTTATCTTACACATAAATTACCACAATAAAAAAGTTGATATATTAATACTACTAGTGCATAGTAAAATTATCCTAAATTATGATATATAATTGACGATTCAAAGATTGACTTATAAAAGTAAATTTTTGTTATTGATATAATTGGTATTATAAAATTATATCTGAGATAATTTCGTATAAGTTCTTGGGATTGTTTTATGTGACATTTATACATTCCCGTGTGAATATTAATATTTAATGGTTTGAAGTTGTTAATCAATCCACACATTTCTATCTATAAATATTGGTTCTATTTATTCTTATTTTTCTCTGAATTGGATCAGTATGTTTTACACAAGGAATATATATTAGTACTAATAATAGGACACAAATTCAGTACTGATGTGATCGAACTGAATGCCTCAAACCGAACCGAACTGAACACGATCGAACTTATCCAGACCGGATGTCTTTCTTAGTGTAGGTCGAACTACTCCTGTCCCGGCGAACTACATTAGCTCGGATAAGAATCTACGAACTGAATGATGTGAAAGCGAAGTGATCTTAACTGCCCGCTATTTTCACGGGTTTGTTACCCATATCCCTGATTTTTAGGCTGATATCGAGCTAACCCTTGATTTCCGGAGGACTCCCACGTCCAACACAACCAGGACTCCTATTTCTACTGCAACAAGTATCAGGGAGTATATATATCCTTGTCTTTTTACACTTTACACACACAATACACAAAATTGAGAGATTACGTTACTTGAGAGATTTCAGAGCTTTTCGACTGACTTGAGCGTCGGAGTCCCTACGCCGGGAACCCCTCCCGGTGTCTGTTTTGCAGGTTTGTTGGATCCGACTGTTCGAGATTTTGAGTTTTTGGTTCCGAGAAGACGCACGTTAAACCGGAGCAACATCAATTGGCGCCGTCTGTGGGAAACTTTTGAGAGAAGACGTTGAGAGCAAATATGGTAAACACTAGAGGAACGCAGAGAACGGAGGTGGGTGAACCATCGAGGAATCGTGAGGAAGAAGGGGACAGCCAAAACACCGTCCCGGATAATCCTCCCCACACCATTACTTTGACTCCTGAAGAGCTTTCCGGTTTGATATCGGCGGCAGTTCAAAAGGCCTTGACTGCTCATGTCAAAGGACAACCTGAGGGTACGGAAATTGAAATAGAGAAGAATCAGCCAGAAGACAAGTCACAAGCTAACGAGAGGGAAAGTCGTTCCGACCAGTCCAGGGGTCAAAAACGGGAACGCACCAATCCATCGGAGGAGGTTGTTGAACTGCGGAGAGAAGCCCATCAGAACACTCGTCAGGCTCCGCGAAACTCAAGGGGAAATCCTTTTTCGGACCTAATCATGAAGGACAAGCTGCCTGTCTCTTTTCGCCCAGTTAATTTCGAGTATGATGGCACTGCTGACCCTTGGGAGCATTTGTGTCGATTTGAAAACACCGCTCTTTTACACCAGTACTCAGAAGGGATTAAGTGCAGGGTGTTCGCCACTACCCTTACCAAAGCTGCTCAGACTTGGTTCAGTCAGATAAGCGACGGGACAATTCACAGTTTCGAGCAGCTGTCAGATATGTTCTTACATCAGTTCGCCAGTGTTCGGAAGCAGAAGCGATCCGCTCAGACGTTATTCGGAGTTCGACAAAAAACAGAGGAGACGTTGAGAGACTATGTCAAAAAATTTACAGATGCCGTCCTGGAGGCCCCGGAGGCTTCAGGCGATCTGGTGGTCAGCGCATTTATTCAAGGATTGAGAGAGGGTGATCTGCATACCTCTCTAGTGAAGAAGACCCCCCTGAATTTTGACGATCTATTACAGAGGGCTACTAAGTATATCAATTTGGAAGAAGCAGTTCGGATGAAGAAAGGAGAGAGCTCCATCCGACCGAACAGAGCACGAGAACAGGAAAACGTGAGAAAGCGACACTTCGGAGAATCCCAAACCAAGTTCGCACCGCCGCCCTTAAGAGACAACAGAGGAGGTCGAAGACAATATGAACGATACACGCCATTGACGATTCCGCCCGAACAAGTGTTAATGGAAATCTGGAATCTGCCCCAATTAAAATGGCCAGCAACCTGGAGTCCGAATCCTAAAAAGCCACCTACCTATGGTAGCGGGAAGTTGTGTCGGTTCCATAACGAGTATGGCCACAGCACGGATGAATGTTGGCATCTGCAAGATGAATTGGAGAGATTGATTAGAGAAAACAAACTGGCCCGATATGTTCGGCAACCTCCACGCGAACAGCGAGACAATCGAAATGGCCGGCGAGGGCTAAGAAGAGATAGAAGACGAGAACAGCCCGAACTACCTCCTCCTCCACCGAATCCACAACATAATGAGCCCGCAAGAGAGGAAAGGCCGACAATACACATGATCATCGGAGGCCCTACTGATGGGGACTCTAATAGAGCTCGCAAGGCCAGGTTAAATTCAGTCCGGCAAAAGAATATTGAAGTTCAAACTATCTTTGATGACGTTGTGATAGAGTTCGGAGCTCGTGATAAGGTTGCCATCCAAAGTCCCCAGTTCGACGCGCTAGTGATTTCTGCGGAAATTGGAGGTTTTGAGGTTAAGAGGATATTTGTGGATACAGGAAGTTCCGTGGATATCATGTTCATGGATTGTTTCAGGAAGATGAGGTCGACGGTGGAGGTGAAGTCAGTAGAAACCTCCCTTTATGGCTTTTCTGGAGAAGCAGTAGCTGTTCTGGGCAAGGTGCAGTTACCTATGGTGTTAGGAGAAGGGGAATGGAAGCAAAACAGGACTATAACCTTCCTATTGGTCGATGCGCCCTCTCAATATAATGTTATATTAGGTCGACCATCTTTGGGTGCTTACGCATCAATCATCTCGCCAGCACATTTGATGATGAAGTTTCCTATCGAGAATGATCAGGGCCGGATCCTGGGTATAGAAAGGGTTCATGGAGACCAACAGACAGCTCGACGATGCTATGTTACTGCAGTTCGTCAGTTGGAGTCCCGAAAGCAGAGTTCAGAACAAAGGGATAATGTTGATCGAGAAAGAGATATTAGTCACAAAAAGGGACGAGAAGCGAACACGGCTGAGTTCGAAGAAGGAAAATTAATGAGCGTCGAACTAATTCCGGAGCGACCTGGTCATACCATTCGCATTGGTCGATACCTAACCAAACAGGTCGAGGAGGAGATAATAGAAGTATTAAAAGGGAACGTGGATTTGTTCGCATGGAAACCAGAAGATATGAAGGGAATAGATCCAGATGTGGCCGTTCACAGATTAAATGTCAAACCCGAAGTCCGACCCATCAAGCAAAAGTTAAGACATTTCGGAGAACAATAGAATGAAATCATTGAGAGAGAAGTCCAGAAGCTGTTGGAAATCGGACACATCGAAAAAATCCTATACCCGCGGTGGTTAGCTAATGTTGTTTTGGTACCCAAACCAGGGAACAAGTGGCGGATGTGCATTGATTTCCGCGATCTCAACAAAGCTTGCCCTAAAGATTACTATCCGCTGTCCCGGATCGATAAGCTGGTCGATTCCACTGCAGGGTGCGAACTGCTCAGTATGATGGATGCAACATAGGGATATCATCAAATTCTGTTACATCCCGAAGACAAACCCAACGTGGCATTTATCACTTCGACAGGAACATATTGTTACACGGTGATGCCTTTTGGTTTAAAAAATGCCGGAGCTACTTATCAAAGGATGGTGGACAGGATGTTTGCCAATCAGTTAGGTCGAAACATGGAAGCTTATGTGGATGATATGCTGGTAAAAAGTGTTAAAGCAAACACACATCCTGCGGACTTAAGGGAAACCATGGCAACCATTCGGAGAAGTGGAATGCGCTTGAATCCTGCGAAGTGTTCTTTCGGAGTAAAAGCAGGGAGGTTCTTGGGTTACATGGTTACTGAAAGGGGAATCGAAGTCAATCCCAGCAAGATCCAAGCTATACAAAACATGACTGCTCCTCGAACTATGAAAGAAGTGCAAGTCTTAACTGGTCGTGTGGTCGCCCTGAGTAGATTCATTTCCAGATTGGCAGACAAAGGATTACCTTTCTTTAAAGTTCTCAGGAAAAGTAGCCAGTTCGGCTGGAACGAGCAGTGTCAGAAGGCGTTCGACGATCTGAAGGTTTTCCTTGCTACGCTTCCCTTGTTGAAACAACCAGCCCAAGGAGAACCGCTGATAATATACCTAGCAGTCGGAGAAGAGTCCGTTAGTTCGGTCCTGGTGAAGGAGATAGGCAAGGACCAGTTCCCAATATACTTCGTCAGCAAGGTCCTTCAAGATGCGGAAATACGCTATACGGAGATTGAGAAAATAACATATGCACTAATAACTGCGGCCAGAAGATTGAGACCCTATTTTTTGAGTCATACAGTTGTAGTGCGAACTGACCATCCGTTGAGCACCATTTTGGGGAAGCCAGAGGCCTCGGGCCGGTTGGTTAAGTGGGTCGTCGAGCTAGGCCAGTTCGACATTAGATACGAACCACGAACGGCGATTAAAGGTTAGGCTTTGGCAGATTTCATACAAGAGACAACCAGAATTCAGGAGAAGAAAGAATGGGAACTCTTTGTTGACGGATCCTCCTCTCGTCAGGGAGCTGGAGCTGGTATCTATTAATCAGTCCAGAAAAAGATGAGCTACAGTTCGCTGTCAAATTCTTGTTCAAAGCCTCCAACAATGAAGCAGAGTACGAAGCCTTCCTACAAGGTTTAAAGATAGCCGAACAGGTTGGAGCCCGACATCTGACGGTCAAGTCTGATTCACAGTTAGTAACTCAACAGTTGCAAAACCGATGTGAAGTCAAAGAAGATCGGATGAGTTCGTATGTAGAAAAGATTAGAGAAATGGAGAGCAAGTTCGAGAAACTTGAAATTGAGCAGATCCCCAGAAGTGAAAATCAGAAGGCAGATTTCCTTGCTAAAATAGGCAGTTCGCTGAAAGATTGCTCGCAGAGGACTATAACAGTAATGGGAGTGGAAAGAGAGAAAGAAGTAATGAGCATTGATGACGGGGTGAGTTCGGATTGGAGAACTCCAATTATATGTTTTTTAAAAGACAAGAAAGAAGGAACAGAAAAGGAATTAGAAAAGATGGAAAGGCAAGCTCGGTTTTATTATCTACTGCAAGAGGCCTTGTACAGAAAAACCTTCCTGACGACAGATGCCCGATGTTTATCCAGAGAAGAAGGAATCAAAGTTTTGGAGGAAGCCCATGAGGGGGGATGTGCCGAACACGCCGGAGCCAGATCTTTGGCTCGAAAAATAGTACGAGCTGGGTTTTATTGGCCTACAATGAAGAATGACGCGAACGAAATAGTTAGAAGATGCGAAGCTTGTCAGAAACACGGATGGCGAATTCATACACCTGCCGTTGATATGCTAACTATCTGTTTGCCGTGTCCGTTCGCCAGATGGGGAATCGACATCGTTGGCCCTTTCGTAAAAACTCGAGGAAGCAAGCAGTTCGTAGTAGTGGCAGTTGACTATTTCACCAAGTGGGTCGAAGCCGAACCATTAGCCAAGATCACCGAGGCCGAAATGATCCATTTCATTTGGAAAAATATTTGTTGCAGATTTGGTTTGCCAAGAATTTTGGTTTCAGACAATGGAGCTCAGTTCCGTGGAAAGAGAATTATCGAGTGGTGCAAAGAGATGAAGATCTTACAAGTATTCACTGCAGTAGCTCATCCTCAAGCAAACGGGCAGGTCGAAGTGGTGAACATAATCATATTGGACGGGTTGAAAAAGCGACTAGAGTCAGAAAAATCCAATTGGGTGGACGAACTACCATCGGTATTATGGGCATATCGAACTACATCACGATGGACGACGGGAGAAAGCCCTTTCAGTTTGGCATTCGGAATAGAAGCCGTCGTCCCAGCAGAATTCCAAGGAGAAGCGCTGAGAATCACAAATTTCGACCCTCTAAAGAACGAGGAACTGATCAAGATCGATTCAGTATTCTTGGACGAGCTCCGAGATAAGGCTAGAGTTCGAAGTGAGTTTTACAAGAGGCGGGTTCAAGCGGCTTTTAACAAAAAAGTCCAGAAAAGAGAGTTCCAGATCGGCGATATGGTTCTAAGGCAATCAGATGCCTTGGTCAATATTGGAAAATTGGATGCTACTTGGGAAGGACCGTACACCGTATCCAAGATTCTTTCAGGAGGATCTTACGAACTGATCGATGGAGAAGGAAAATTACTACCAAGACCTTGGCATGTGAGCCATCTGAAGAAATTTTATGCGTAGTACGCTACTCTTGTACAATTACTTTTTTAAAATTTATGTCAATTTAATAAAATAAGTCGGTATCCGGCTCGTGGATGTAGGCTGATATGGCCGAACCACGTTAAAATGGCTGTGTCTTTATAATTCTGTTTCAAAAAGTCGTATTATCTCTTGAAAGACGAACTAAATGTTTTCTCCTTGGAAGGGTTGATCGATGGAACTGATCAATTGAACCTTCCTTGGATTGAACTAAATGATTTCTCCTTGGAAGGGTTGATCGATGGAACTGATCAATTGAACCTTCCTTAGATCGAACTAAATGATTTCTCCTTGGAAGGGTTGATCGATGGAACTGATCAATTGAACCTTCCTTGGATCGAACTAAATGATTTCTCCTTGGAAGGGTTGATCGATGGAACTGATCAATTGAACCTTCCTTAGATCGAACTAAATGATTTCTCCTTGGAAGGGTTGATCGATGGAACTGATCAATTGAACCTTCCTTGGATCGAACTAAATGTTTTCTCCTTGGAAGGGTTGATCGATGGAACTGATCAATTGAACCTTCCTTGGATCGAACTAAATGTTTTCTCCTTGGAAGGGTTGATCGATGGAACTGATCAATTGAACCTTCCTTGGATCGAACTAAATGATTTCTCCCTGGAAGGGTTGATCGATGGAACTGATCAATTGAACCTTTCTTGGATCGAACTAAATGATTTCTCTTTAGAAAGGTTGATCGATGGAACTGATCAATTGAACCTTCCTTGGATCGAACTAAATGATTTCTCTTTAGAAAGGTTGATCGATGGAACTGATCAATTGAACCTTCCTAAGGATCGAACTAAACGAGATTGATTATTTTAAACTACTTTGTGAAAAGAAACTCGAGAAAAAACACCAAATGATATCCAATAGTATTCAGAAAAATTGGGTACATTATGCAAAGTCTTGCTAAAACTAAAATATTACAAACTTTCGAGGAAAAACTAAGTATCAGAAGGACCCTCGGAGGGAACTGCAGGAGTAGGAGCTTCGCTGACTGAAGGCAGAGCAGCCGGAGGGGCAAACATTTCCTCGGGCAGGTCGGCAACCTGGCTCGGAATGGCCTCACCGGACTGAAGGTTAGCCGAACCAACACTCGGAGGAGTAGGAAGAACATCCTTGATTGACTGCTCCAAGTACCCGGCCCACCATTCCGCTGCTGGGTCTTCGTTCGGATCCCCTTGCCAGCCGGGAGGAATAGGGAAAGTCTGAGTTAGCTTTTTGAACAGGGAGGAAATGCGGTATCGAAGGACGGGCTTCGGTAACGTCTGCCCAGTCTCCTCCTGGAAACGCCGAACAATCTCCGTTACTTCCTCCTGGCGCAAGCGGATTCCCTCCTTAAAATAAGCCTCTGCCATTGGAGCCGCTTTGGAGAGAAAGAGAGTGGAATTCCAGAGTTGATGAAAAAGCTGGTCGCGATATTCCGCAACTATCAGCTCCATCTCTGGACTTTGTGCGAACTGATAGTAGCCCGCAGCAACCCCAGCCTGGAAACCCTCGGCTCGCATTTCCTCTCCAAAACGAACTCGCGCGTTTCTTTCCTCCTCTAGCTCCTCCTTCAGCCGGCGATTTTCAGCATCTACCCGAACAAAGGCCTCATGTCTTTCCATGGCGAACTTCTCCTTCGCCAGCAATAGCTCCTCTCTTCGAGCAGATTCCGAGCGAGCCATCGCCAGATCGACCTGGACCTGCTCCAGCGAGGCCGACAACTTATCAGTCTCCTCGGAGCGGATTGAGAGATCACTCTCCAGAGTCTTCTTCTCCTCGATCACCTCCTCCAGTCGCACTCGGCTCTCCCGCAGCTCGTCTCTCCGACGGAGAGCCTGCCTCGCATAACCTACGAAATATTTCTGGGCATTTACTAGGCGGGACAGATTCTTCCGCAGCTCTTTCTCTTCCGCATCTTCCTCCTCTTCGCCCCCCGCTGTTTTTCCTTCGGTCTCCGACGGACCCCCTGCGACGGCCTCACCTGCTCGCACCTTTTTCGGTAGGGAGGCTCGCGAACTGGAAGATGCTCTCCTTTTAGACGAAGGAGTTCGAGCCAGTGGTGCTTCGCTAGTTTCCTCAGTCAGGTCAATTGGTCGAGAGGAAGGAGCTGCGATGAGAAGTGGGCCACGAGGGGTGAGGGTCGCAGTGACAGCTGGAGCAGAGGACTCTGGAATGGGGTCCGGAACAGAAGCGAGGACGCTCTTCTCTTGAATCATGTCGACAGAGGAGCCAGGAGCCCTACCAGCCAGCTCGGCAAGACGAGTTTCCTCCGCCTGTTTGAAAGCAGCTGCCAGAGCAGGATCTACCCCGTGCTGAGCAGGCGAGATCGGAGCTCGCTCCTCGTCAGATGCATCTTCCGCAATGGAGAAAAACCGATTCATTGTGAGATCTGCAAAAGAGAACGGACAGGGTCAGATGACAAAACAATCAGTTCGATCTATAGAAGAATGCAGTAACAATGACCTAGGTCAAAGCGAGGAGGGATCTGGCTGTTCGGATAGAACCCCCAAAAAGATAACAGCTCGGTACAAGAACTCAGCTTGGCAATGTCGAACCAACCCTTTGCAAAAATTTCGTTCAGGGCGGTAATTTGGTGATCTGGGGCAGGAGCGGGGTCAGTTTGACCCGAACGCTGGGCCCAAGGAAGCGAACGAAAAGGCCGACTTATCGGCGCTTTCACGAAAAAATAATGTTTCTCCCAAGAGCTGATCTTATCATCCCCAGGAGATAAGAAATAAGCTCGCCTCGCACCACTCCGAGGACTCAAATAGAAACGAAAAGGATTGGAATTTTTTAGCACGAAGCAAGATCGAAAACGGGTCACAGAGGGCTCGACCTCCATCCATTTACACACCATGTAAAAAGAAACTATATAACTAATGGAGTTCGGGTGGAGTTGGCTCGGACATATCCCGAACTCCGCACTAATATCTAAGAAAAAGGGATGAATGGGAGGAACTAAACCTAGGGTGACCTGTTTTAGAAACCAGGTCTGATGCCCAGGTGGAGCGCGATGAGGTCGATCCTCAGGACCCGGGATCACCACCGTATAGCCCCCCGCCATCAGTGAGCTTAAAAATACAGTGTGGGTCGGAGTGACCTTGGTAGAAGAGAAGGCATCTTCTACAGATTTCTTCCTTCTAGATTTTTCCGAAGTAGAAGATGCCATTGATACAATAAAGATTAGGAAAGAGAGGAAAGGGTACCTGAGATTGAGAGAAGAAACTTAAATCAAGGAGAAGATCGGAGAAGATGAACGTCTACAGTGGAGGATCACGAAAGTGTTTTAGAGATGACGATAATGACATATATAGGGAGAAAGATCTTGATTTTGGGGGGAAAAACCGAAGAGGCGCGACCTGTCCGCCGTTGGATGGAGTGAAATCTAACGGCGGAAAACAAAAGGATCTTGGGCGGGAACAGTTTTTTTCGCCACGTGTCGTGCGAACAGAGCGATGGAAGCTGAAAAGACATGGAAAAGACATCTCGCCTCGGGAAGGGGCGTCAGTTTAGTTCGGTCACCGCCTTAGCGAGCTACCTCCGCCTTGGCTAACCTCCCCAGTGCATTACATACACTACGAAAAGGGGGGGAGTACTGATGTGATCGAACTGAATGCCTCAAACCGAACCGAACTGAACACGACCGAACTTATCCAGACCGGATGTCTTTCTTAGTGTAGGTCGAACTACTCCTGTCCCGACGAACTACATTAGCTCGGATAAGAATCTACGAACTGAATGATGTGAAAGCGAAGTGATCTTAACTGCCCGCTATTTTCACGGGTTTGTTACCCATATCCCTGATTTTTAGGCTAATATCGAGCTAACCCTTGATTTCCGGAGGACTCCCACGTCCAACACAACCAGGACTCCTATTTCTACTGCAACAAGTATCAGGGAGTATATATATCCTTGTCTTTTTACACTTTACACACACAATACACAAAATTGAGAGATTACGTTACTTGAGAGATTTCAGAGCTTTTCGATTGACTTGAGCGTCGGAGTCCCTACGTCGGGAACCCCTCCCGGTGTCTGTTTTGCAGGTTCGTTGCAACATCAAGTACAAAATAAAATCTAATATTTTAGAAGAGAAATACAAATATTAAGTTTTAAAAATAAAGTATAAAGACGTGTTAATATTCATGATTGTGAGTATAGGGTCCAAATTCTAAAATATTTTAAGTCGAAGGACCAAATATAAGTTTTCCTACTTCAAAAATATTGTCGTCTTCAATTAGGAAGGTCCAAAACTTTTCTGCTTGTGTGCTTCTTTAAATCAAACAACAATCTGCACTCATGGGCTATGTTATTATTTTGAGGCAATCATGGGTTCTTTGAAATGGCCCAATAAGCCCAAGCATATTCTTCAATAAACTTAGCAGGCTATGCGGGGTTTACATAAAGAAATCAGTTCAGGCCCAATTCCCATAAAAATTTTCATATGCTCCATCTCTAATGCCAAATCAAATTAGTCATGATCAAGTTGGGATTGATTTTCAAGACTTGGCTGATTTTGTTTAATGAAATAATATATGTTTCATATTTTCCCCTTTTGTTAAAACTTTATAAATTACTTATAAAATAGTGTCCAATATATCTTAAAACAAGATTCATTGGACTCATGAGTGACTAATGGATGGCCTTTGTCAAGATAGGCCGATCATTTATAATTCATATAATAATCATATTTATAGATCCTAAGCATGATAAGTAGATAATTACTAAATTGATCATTGCATCACATATTAATTAGATCTCTTATATTATATATTAATTATATCTCATATATTATATGCAGGTGTGTTTGTGTTTTAAGTATACACACGTTTTACACACACACACATATATATATATATATATATATATATTATTTATTATCTATATAAAAGTGTGGATGTTTTTTATAAAATATGAATTGTTGAATATATCCCTATTGAATATTATTATTTAAGGTTATAATAGTAATTTAGAATTTTTATACTTAAATAATTTTATATTAGAATCGCAACTAATTCAAAATCATATAAAATCTCATTATAATTAGAACTTTAATATATAAGTGTTATAAATAAGATATTTCTTTAATTTAAATTGATTTTTACGTGCATTTAAAACTTGTATTATATCAACGAAGTTTACTTTATTAGATAGAGTAGCTACAATCCATTTACACACATAATATATCCATATATATATAAAATAATAAATTTTATTCAAATGTAAGCAGTTAAATTTAACATCTACAAGATTCAATACGTACAAATGATAATCAAACCCATTGCATGCCTTAAGTAAAATAAACCAGCTACGCACCTTATTTCAAAAGGCCCATAAAATAAATCTCAATTCTTATTTCTTACCAACGGAAATAAAAAATTTAAGGTATAGATCATTTCTGAAAGTATTGTGGGGTATTTCTATGTAAAATAAATAGAAAATAAAAAAATAGAGATGTAATGTTGTCTGTGATGTTAACAATACTACATATAACATGCAGTGAAAAAACAGAATAATAAGAAGAGAATCTTATCCACGAGTATTTTATACTTTTGGGACGCCTACAAGGCGAAACTTCTTATTATGTGAACTTTATCAATTCAAAAACATAGATCTTTGGAAGAAGACTTTATTTGAAAACACTCAATATGATCTCTATGAATATCTGTGTACTAAGGTCGTATACATTCGTATAAAAACTCAGTTGATCACTTGAACAAAACTTATCTTACTAAATAGTCAAGAGTATTGAAACAAAAATCGAAATGTTATACTAAATATGACCAACAAATAGGAGAACACTTGAAGACTGTTGAATGTGTTTTACTCTTTTTACTTGTTTGCGCTCTCTTCTGATCTTTAAAGTGATTACTCCTATATAGAACTTAGGAGACTCTATGATCTTGTGGAACTACTACATGATGCCATGATCTTGGTGCTCCATGTTCTTGATCTCCACATTTTCTGAACTCTTAATCTTCATGATTTTTAGTGCTCCATGATCTTGATTTCCCCGTGAACTTGATTGCTCCATGATGTCTCAATGATCTCCACTCTTCAAATCACGTTCTTAATCTTTCTTCAATCACCACATTCTTTTCTCTAGAGATGAATATGTAAATAAAATTTTCCTATAAAATATGAATAATTTTTTTGAATGAAACAAACTCTCTTTTTATTTGACATTGCAAAACACTTGAGAAAAAAAATCGAACAAATCTCATAGATTTTCTCCAACTAAAATTAGATAATTGATTTTAAAAAAAAAATCAATGTTGAAAATCAACATTAACAATCTTCCCCTTTTTTATTTTTTCTATTCAAAATTGTAAATCAATAATCTCCCCATTTTTGTCTTTCTTCACAAAACACAATAAAATCAAACTCCCCATAAAAAAAGGATTAACTTTGAAAAACATTTTTCAAAAATTTTCAAACCCCCCTAAACAAAAAAGTTTTGAAAAACATTTTTAAAAATCTTCAAATTTCCCCTCAACAAAACAATTCATCCTTAAACCATTCACATTATAAGAATCTCCCCTTAAAAACAAAATACTACCCTGTAGAAGCCTCTCCTCCTTTTGGGGAAGAAAGATCAACAAAAAAATTGTCTCTTATTTGAGTCAATATTTGAGACTAGCATAAAAATTAAAACTAGAGATAAAAACATGTTAGTAGTATAAATGTTGGAATTGGTGTCGAAACATTAGGTCCAATATTAGCAGGTACATCTTCGTGAGTTCACAGCAAAGAGCAATGTGATTTTCACTTAAAATGAATTTCTTCGTAACAAACCAGTAATAAAGTGGAAAAATGAGCTAGAAGCAACCATGCAGGGATTGAGAAATTAAGGAAGAAATTTTGAGAGAGAAATAAAAGTATAGGGAAAACAAAAGAGAGATCAGATATTGTCTTTATGTATGTAACTGAAATGAGTGATAGTAGAAGAGATAAATATCAGTGAGAATAAGAACGTGTGCAAGATAGAAAGATTATAAACTTTGTTTTTTTTTTTTGTTTTTTTTTTAATCCCTAAAAAATCTCAAAAAATTTTGAAAATAAATTAGATATTAGGAATCACCAATTCCAAAATTCAGAAGATTAGGTTTATCCAAAAATAAATATGTATCTACAAAATAAAAGATAATGTGTGTTAAAAAATTAGGTTAGGTTTATCCAAAATAAATATGTATCCACAAAATAAAAGATAATGTGTGTTAAAAATTTAGGGATGCCTGGTAACTGAAACTTAAAAAATCGCACACAAAACATATCCATAGCATATGACCCTTAATTTTGGAACATTTGAGAAGGCAAATCCAGAAAAAAAAAACTCAAAAATATTGTGTACATTTAAATAAATTTAGCACACGTCAATCTAATCGACCTTTTGAAAAGAGCGTATCGTCGTAGCAAGCGTCGTGCTTCTAGTTATTCAGTCGTGAGATCAACTTTTCATTGCGGTTGTGGTATCTCCATACACTTTTTGACAAGAAAGCATTGTCATGGCGAGAGTCGTGTCTTGAGTACTTAGTGTTAGGTCATACAACACTTATTAAAACAATCACTATGTTGTCTGAAAAGCATCGTTGCCGCGAATATCGTGCTCCAAGTGTTTTGTGATTTTTGTCAAAATTTTAAGCATAGTACACATTTCAAATGAACCATTAAGAAATTTTTTGAATTGTCTAAACAAATATCTCTTAAAAGAACACTATTTCCAGAAAAAAAAAAAATATAGAGAATGCCTAAGAGTCTTGGAAATAGAAAAAGAATGGATGTTATTCTGAATGTGACAACATGACTCGTAACATCTGTAAATAGTGTTTATGCAATCAAACAACACACAAACCAAAAAACTTTGTCAGTGAAGACAATCTCTCACAATCTAGGGCTTTAGAGAAAAATATCTGTATTTTGATTTTCAGTGGATATATATTCAAGATGAATAAATTTTTTCTCTATTAAATCTTGAATAAAGTGATGTCTAATTCCAAGTTTATAAACTTTTGAAAAAATAAAAAGTTTGAGATTTCTTATATAAGAAGAATATCCATATAAATCGAGATAAATCATCAACTATCACAAAAAAATATATTTTCCTCCAAAATTATATACTTTCACAAAACTTAGAAGATTAATGCCTAGAAGGTGAAAATAGAGAGACATACTTGAATATTGTCTGTCATGTGGGACAACATTATGAAAAATATTGTTCTAATTACTTTTGAGACAGTCTCCACAAACAATTGTAACCTTATAATTCAGCTTAGATTTTTCATGAACTCCCCCTATCACCTAACATGTAGGGTGATTCTTTCTGATTCATGAATGTGAGTCTCCTCTTGTTGGATCATGAACCTCCTTATCATTTTCTTTTGATTCAACATTGTTGACTGGTGTTTCCTAAGATGTTGGCTCATCAGAAGCAACATTTAGAGTATTATCATTATCTAACTCTTGATGCCACAAGGTTTTATCATTCACTTATACTTGATGACATGTCTCTTGTCCTCCAACAAGAAAACAATTATCACATATTTTTCTTGTCATGACACAAGTGTTAGTGTGATCAAAAATTTTACAAGTATTTTTGTTGAATTTTACCTTTAAGTTATCATCACACAATTAACTTATGCTAATGAAATTAGCTATAAGGCAATCAACATACAAAACGTTTTTCAGCCTTGGGAACCCAGGAACATTGAGTGTACCTTTCCTAATGATCTTACCTTTGGAACCTCATCCATAAGTTATTGAACCTCCATTAACAAATTCATAGTCTATTAAGAAATCTTTAAAGCCCGTCATGTGGTTTGTACAACCATTATCAAAATATCATGAACCTGACAATATTAGTTTTTAAAGTAGTATAAACGACATTACAAACAACAAATGACTTAGGAACCCAAATTTTCTTTTACGACATTACAAACAACAAATGACTTAGGAACCCAAATTTTCTTTTACGACATTACAAACAACAAATGACTTAGGAACCCAAATTTTCTTTTAAACTTTTCGAAAAGAAATGTTACGCGAATTGTTGGATGACATTTGAGACAACATGTGTCCATAAGTAAAATCATTTTTCAGTTTAAAGCAAAAGGTCTGATGTGTCCTGGATGAAAACAGTGATGACATATATATTTTCTTTTCCTAGGACATTTCTTAATGAACTCAACAAACTCTTTCACAAAAATAGTTTTTGATTGTTTATCACTAAAGAGATTTGGAAACACAGATTTCTTGAACTTAATGAAACCAATACCTATCTTATCAATGTTATCTATACCTAATGATTCATTCAACTTGCTTGTCTGATGTTCCACTTGGTGAAGGTAACTTTATCCACCTCCAATTGAGTTTGAGCTTTTGAGCTCACAATCCTTTTTTTAATAAGCTAATTTTCCAGTTTAGACATGGATTGCTTCAACACATCATTCTCTTTAAAAAGGATTTCAACTTGTTTGCATTGCATTTTCCATTCTTTAAGTAAAAATGCATAGAGATTTTGAAGTTCTTCTATGACAACATCTTTGTCAAAATCATCATCTACTGATCTTGATTTTGTGTCATTATCAATCACAACATTCAAACAAAGAAAAATTAAACAACTCATACCTTTTGGATGTGTCGATCAATATGATGACATCTTCTGCAACATCTTCATTATTAGAAGTAAAGTTTGCAAACAACAGAATCTGATCTTGGTTTTTTTCTTCATTGTCATCTTCATCATCACTTAAGGATACCCAAAGGTTCTGTTGGGATTTCAATGTATAGATTTTGATGAGACAAACTACATATGTAATAGGAAGTTTGAGTATCCTATTTTTCACAATGTTTATGTGAAACCATAGACTAGGATTAAGTCTATAGTCACAAGATCAGAAAGGTGGAGGAGCTCAACAAAGTCATGCTGCATCAAGAAGAAGAAAGTATAAAGATACTGCAAGTATGAACTGCAATAATGCAGCAAGTAAGAAAGAACGACAAGCATCGCTGTAAACAGAAGATACATGTTGCAAAAAAAAGTCACTGCAATACGGCTATAAGAAGAAAAGATCTATGTTGCAAGAAGCAGTTCCAACAATGTTGCAAGCAAAAGATACAGCACCACTGCAAGTATTAGATACAGTAGTACTGTATAGAAGAAGTTGCTGCAAGAAAGTCAAAGATACAGAGCAGAGACCATGACTTGCTGCATACTTAACAAACCTCATCTATATCGAATAGAAACAACATCCTGCAATTTGAGGAAGGATGAATGTAGTACAAGGAACAAAAAAAACTAAGCAAGTGAAATTAGAGTCATTCGAGAAAAGATTAAAGTTGCAGACACAGAGCCAATGCAAAGATGACACGTGGCCTGACGGGCTGTAAAAAGCTGTGAGCCGCAACCACCACATTAAATGCTCTAAGAAGAAAAGTCAAGACGCATTGAATGCAAGCCATGCATTTGATCAGTACACATAATTCAAATGAGAGATAACTACTTCAACGGATATCTTTTTACAAGTATAAATAGAGGTCGAGCAACACTGAAGCTGACAACTGACGAACTGAAAAACTGAATGACAAAGCATTCAAAGCTATATTCTCAAGCATTCTACAGTCTCAATCACTCGACCTAAAAGCGAAGTGAACAAAGTTCAAACTGAAAGATCCGAAGAAGGATTCAGAAACTCACTTTACTATACCAGTTGAAGAAAACCTCATATACTTTAACCTTGTTCCTGCATGCTTAGGTTGTATTAGGTGTCGGACAGTTGATAGGATTTATCCTTACTGTTTGTATAGTTATCTAGGTGATAGGTAATTTTCCTGTGTAGGAGAGTATAAATCCTACATGAGTTTGCCTTTAGAACTTGTAGTTGCTGTGTACGTTGGGTTCTAGTAGGTGTTAACTCGTTGGGTTAATAGATTGTTAGGTGTTTCTTTGTAATTCAATCTTACTTAATGAAGTTCCTACTCGATGAGCAGTAGAGTGAACGTAGAAATATTACACCACCTTCGAACCACTATAAACTATAAGTGTTTTATTACTTTATTTATATCTGTGCTGCATCTTATTCATATCTTGTCATAAGTATAAAAGAACCTTTAAAAGAAAAGCATATTTGAGAAAACAAGCCTTTGGTCAAAATATATTTTTCCGCTGTGTAGAAACTCTAAGTTACAATGTGCAGCACTGCATTCTAGTGCTGTATGCAGTAACTACTGGTGTTGTAAGTTCAAGTAACTTACAGAACAGTAAATTTTGAAAAGATTTGCAAAATTGATAAAGGTTCATTCACCCCCGTCTGAACCTCGGACACCACTTGGGACCAACAAGTGGTATCAAAGCAAGTTGGGTTAAAAGCCAACTTATCTGGTCACCTACCCAGATCCACCCAAGACCCGCTGTTTTCTGTGCATGCTTTAAAAATCTCATATTTTTACATATCATGGATTTTTCAAACTATAAATTACCTATGATTTCCATAGAAGAGTACGATGACTGGAAAATAAGAATGTAGGCACATCTTTCAGCAATGAACGAATAAATGTGGACGGTCATCACAGAAGGACCAATTATTCCTACAAAGGTGAATCTTATGCTGGGAAGAGACATGAAGGAAGGAGCACCTCCACCATCTAACTTCCTGATTAAGCCAAAACAAGAATGGAATAACGAAGATAGGAAAAGAGCCAACCTGGATAATATGGCTAAAAATGCTCTTTTCATCACCTTGGATAAAGATACTTTCAGCAAGGTTAAGACATGCAGAACATCCAAGGAGATATGGGAAAATTTGGAGCAAATATGTGACGACACAGATCTCACAATAGATAACAAGATCTCCAACGCCACCCAACTATTTGAGCTCTTCGAGATGAAGAATGAAGAGACTCTAGAGCAGCTAGACTTGAGATTCACTTCGATAGTGAATAAACTCGAGGTTCTAGGCAAGCACTACACACAAAAGGAGAAAAATATGAAAGTGCTGAGAGCCCTACCAGTGAAGTGGGACAGCAAGACCACCGCTATGAGAGTGTCTATGGACTTCAAGTCCATGAGTACATTTGACCTCTTTTCTAACCTCAAGACCTTCGAGTATGACATCAACAAAAGGAAGAAGGTGACATAAGAAACGAGTTCAAAGGTCACTGCACTGACTGCAAGAAATACGAAGGATACAACAACCGCAAGTTACAGCAAGCAGTCAGAAGTTACAGCTGAGAATGCGGAAAAAGATATGGCTCTTCTTCTAAAGAAGTTCAAAAGATTCATGAAGAGCAACAACAACAACAACAACAACACCAACAGGAGGAATGACTTCAGAACAAGTCATCCATCACCTCAGGTATCTTCCTCTCCTTAATCAAATGCAAACAATCTTGACTTATGTTATAATTGCAGGAAGCCTGGACACTATGCAATAAGTTGTCCACATCCAACCGTACACAAATATTCAGAAGGAGAGAGAGAACAAATGAGAGTGAAGAGAAGAGATGACTGACACAAGTTGAGAGTTCTCATTGGAGAGATGAAAAAAGGCAAGGATACAACAGTCTCAAAGGAGATGCTGAAAGCTGCTAAATCTTTTGACAGCGATAGTGAAACCTCATCCTCAGACGAAGAAGCATTGATTTGCTTAATGACAAAAGACTGTGAGGACATCAAAGAAGATGAGGTAAACTACTAACTGCTGTCCATACCGGACAAAGAGGAGCTGAGCATGATCCACTCCCTCAAAATGATCATGAGTGACTTTAAGCAGATAAACTCAACTCATGAGGAACTAAAGGTTGAGAATGAGAACCTTAGAATTGAAAATGAGATCCTCAGAAGCAAAAACATTGATATTGCAAAAATGCTAGCAACATGTGAATCTTATAGCTCAAAATGCAGCAAGCTTCAAAAGGAGGTCTCAAGGCTCAATCTGCTGGTCACCAAGCTAGAGAATGAGAAGGAGAACTTGCAGTCCACAATAAGAATATTCATCAAATCTGCTAAGGACGCAAAAGAGTATCTGATGATGGCCAGGAGTCCATTTGAGAAAATTAGCTTAGGACACAACACTCACACTTCTCAGGTTACAGCAAGTACATCCAAGGCTATGATGTTTGTCCAAGCTGAAACTTCAATAGAGAATGAGTTACCTTGTAACTCAGAAAAGATTTTGAACAAACCTACACTGATGGACAAGGAAAAGAAACCCTTATGTTCAACTATAGGAAGTAAGCCTGTATTTAAGAGCTGGTTGCAGCAGAAGCCATCTACTATATGCAACAAAAAGATACAGCAATCCAGAAAGTTGCACCACAAAAATTCATACCCTACATATACTAAGACTTCCATGTCTAAACCTCAAATAGGACATACTCTAGGAAAGTATGGTGGAAGACCGCACTACAAAAGTGTTGGTAACACATATAATTTCTGCACACACCTTTAACAAGCAGTTCAAGAATAAGACTGCCTACAGAAAATGAACTAATAAAACTTACAACAAAGTATTGACTGTTAAGAAAGTTTGGGTTCCAAAAGAAACTAAGCCTAAAGGACCCTTGCAAAAATTGTTACCTAAATCTGCTTGAATTTGTTGCAGGTTTCAGTACCAAATTACAGCAGTGAAGTATGGTATATAGATAGTGGCTGCTCAAGGCACATGACTGGCAATAAAGAAGCCTTAAAAGATTTCCAAACATGAAAAGAACCGAAGGTCATCTTTGAAGATGATTCCAAAGGCAGCACAAAAGGTAGTGGAAATCTGGTCAAAGAAAACATAAAGATCAAGGATGTATCCTATGTAAAAGGGCTCATATATAATTTGCTGAGCATCAGTCAATTTTGTGACAAATGATACACTGTGGAGTTCAACCTCAACAAGTGCCTAATCAAGGACATCACATCAAATGAAGTCAAGCTTTCAAGAACAAGAAGAAGAAACATATATCTTGCAGATTGGAGCTCTTCTATTCAACCAATATGCTTTATTGTAAAGAGTCCACCAGAGCTGAGGTGGTTATGACACAAGAGGCTTAGCCATTTGAACTTCAAGACCATAAACAAGCTAGCAAGAAAATGACTTATAAGAGGGCTGCCAGATATGACATACAAGAAAAAATAAATCTGTGGAGTTTGTTAAAAAGGAAAACAAGTAAAAAGCTCATTCAAAGACAAGTTGCAGAAGTCATCTCATAGGATCCTAGACCTTCTACACATGGACCTCTTTGGACCAGTAGAACCAGTGAGCATAAGTGGGAAGAAGTACTCACTTGTGGTAGTAGATGACTATTCCAGATACACCTGGACCATATTTCTTGCTAAGAAATCAAAAACTTAGAACAAGCTGTCTGACCTCATGAAGAAGATTCAAAGAGAAAAGCTTGAGCATTGTAAAGATTAGATCTGACAGAGAAACTGAGTTCACAAACAAGTTTATAGAGAAATTATATTCTGACAATGGTGTTCTTCATGAATACTGTACTACAAGAATATCTCAACAGAATGGTGTTGTTGAAAGAAGGAATAGAACCCTCAAGGAAACAACAAGAACAATGATAGCAGAGACAGAGATACCCAAGAAATTTTGGGCTGAAGCTACCAACACTGCATGCTATACTCAGAATAGATGTCTGATTAACAAAGATGTAGACAAGACTTTATATGAAGTCTGGAATGGATATACACCAAACATCTCCTATCTGCATATCTTTGGATACATGTATTATATTCTCAACAATGGAAATGAGTATCTAAAGACCTTTTATGCAAAATCAGATGAAGGAGTATTTCTCGGATACTTTTTTATAAGCAAAATATTCAGAGTCTTCAACAAAAGAACCCTGGTGGTTGAAGCGTCAATACATGTGGTGTTTGATGAACCACATTGTGACACCAAGAAGCTGGAAGAACCTGTTGAAGGAATAACCCCCTTGAAAGAAAATGATGTTCCCTATACTGAAGGAGTTCTACCTCCAGCAGAAGATAAAGAAAAAGAATCTGCACCTCTGGATGCAGTAGACATTCTTACAGCAGCAGAACCTATAATCTTACAGTATGTTGAGGAGCAACCTAGACCTGTACATATATTTGAGCCTGACATGACATGTCTAAGAAATCACCCTAGAGATCTCATGATTGGAGATCCATCAGTAGGAGTAAGAACAAGAAGGTCTATTCCCCATGAAGTAATATTTGTGTTGGTCCCAAGTGGTGTCTGAGGTTTAGAGGGGGGGTGAATGAACCTTGGTCATTTTTCGAAATTCTTTACAAACTTACTGTTTTGTAAATTACATGAGCTTGTAGCGCCAGTTAGTTACTGCTTACAATACTAGTATGCAGTGCCGCGAGCTGTAACTTAGAGTTTTTTTATACGCGGTGGAAAATATGATTTTGACACAAGGCTGGTTTTCTCAAATATGCTCATTTTAAAGATGTTTTATGCTTATGACAGATAGATATATAGAATAAAGCACAGTTATGAAAAACAATAAAACACTTATGGTTTATAATGGTTCGAAGGTGATGTAATCCTTCTAGGCCCACTCTACTGCTACCTCGAGCAGGAACTTTGTTAAGCAAGATTGAATTACAGGACTGTCATAACAATCTATAAACTCAACAAGTTACCACCTACTAGAACCCAGTGTACACACAGCAACTGCAAGTTCTAAAGGCCAACCCACACAGGATTTCACACTCTCACACAGGGAAATTGCCTATCCCCTAGACAACTTATACAAACAGTAAGGATAAATCCTATCAATTGTTCGACACCTAAGTACACAATAATTAAGTTAAAGTATATAAATGGTTTCTTCCACTGGTGCGGTGAAGTGAGCTTCTGAATTCTTCGATGGATCTTTCAGCTTGAACTTGTTCACTTCACTAAGGTTGAGTGACTAAAACTGTAGAGATGCTTAAGAGAGAATAACTTTGAATACTTGAACTTTTAGCGTCAATGTTTCAGTAGTCAGCTTCAGGATTGTTCATCCTCCATTTATACTTGTAGAAAGATATCCGTTGAAGGAGATATCTCTCATTTGAAAATAAGTGTACTTGATCAAAGGTATGGCTCGTATTTAATGCGACTTAACTTTTCCTTTCAGAGCATTTAATGCGGTGGTTACGGCTCGCAACTTTCTGCAGCCCACCAGTCCACATGTCGTCTTTGCATTGGGTCCATATCTGTAACTTTGATCTTCTCTGGAACGGCTCTAATTATACTTGCTTCGTTTTTCATTCTTCATACTGTATTTATCCTTTCTCGGATTGCAGGATACTGATTCTGTTTGTCATTAACACGGTTGGTTGATTATTCAGCAGGTTATAAACTTTGCGCTGTATCCTAGGTCTTCTTTTAGCTATTCGTTCTTTACAGTGCTGCTGTAACTTGATCTTCTTGCAGTATTACTTTATACAGTACTGCTGTATCTGTTCTTACAGTACTTCTGTAGTCACTTCTTGCAGTGGAGCTGCTTGCCGTTCTTACTTGCTGTATTGTTGTATTTACTTCTTACAGTGTCTTCATTCTTTTACTTTCTCGATGCAGCATGATCTTTTAGAGTTTCTCCATCTTTCAACACCTATAACTAGACTCAATCCTAGTCTATGTTCTAACTTAAACATTATAAAAAATCGGGTACTCAAACTTCCTATTACATATGTGGTTTGTCTCATCAAAATCTATACACTAAAATCCCAACAATTTCCCCCTTTTTGATGATGACAAAACATTTTACATTATTTTGTTCATGAAGGAAGTTTTTACTCTGCACTATATCATTTTTGATCAAGATTACATAGTTGAAATGTTAAGAAAGAAAATCTAATCCTGAATTCATCAGAGATGTATCTTATCTAATCCTTTATCACAAAGCATTAGGATAAGCAAGAGCATGCAGAGGTTCATAAGGAATGAATTTGAATGAAAACAGAAAATAAAATTTCTTCATTAAGAGAAAGAAATTTTACAAAGGAAAACAGAGAGGTATATACAGATATTTACATAATCATACAGCGGTTACTGCTGAAATAGGGACCTCATTGTAGAAGATTCTTTAGGTCTTCTTTCAGCAGTTCTCCTTTCTTGCTCCTCTCTCTGTCTTGAGCTTTTCCACTAGTCTCAAATGGACTCCTGATAGGATTCTTCTAACTTTTGCTTGATCTTCGGAATATAAATCCATCTTAGCCAAAAGTCCTCACAGTAAGGCACTATCCTGCTTTGCTTCACTAGGGATATGTATTTATTCTGAATTTCTAGCTCTCCATCCCTAGCAAGTTGCTCATATCTCCTCAATGCAGATTGACAAGATTGAAACCTTTTAAAGTAGCCATTCCTGCAGAGATATTTGAAGTATCTGAGGTACTCTGATCTCTTAAACAGAGTAATCGACTCAAATGATGGATTCCTGTCAGTAGGCAAAAAAATTACCTTAAAGATGTTTAAGTTCCAGGCCATGTTTTCTCCTTCAGGCCTGTGATCCATCAGCACAGATACTTTAGCAGATATGTTGTCTGTATCGAGACGTGGAATGTCTTAAGGGGGTATTGGTAGAGAGCTCTGTCTATATCTTCCATCATCTTTGGTCTGCTCTTTCCAATGACACTAAGCCTATGCATCCAGACATTTTTCTTGTTATTCTGCTCTGGCTCTCTCTGCCCTTTGAGCAGTCATCTTCTCATTGTAATGTCTTTCTGTTTTAGCTCTGTTCACCCTCTTTCTTGATCCCTGCTACTGATCTTCTTTCACTCTCTTGGTTTGGTGAGAAGAGGGAGGTATTGCATCTTTCCTTGCAGTGGCACTGTATGCAGCACCTGCAGCTGGTCTGCTTATAGTAGCTGCACCACCAGCTCCTCCTTAATCATCCTTTCTCCATCTTTTCGGAGAAGGAACGTCAGCAGTAGCAGATGATTCTGATCTTTTCCTCCTCCTGCTCAGAGGCTGATAATCATCATCATCTTCTTCTTCTTTCTCCCCTGAACTCCTGTATCTATCTTGAAATCCTTCTCCCTTTTTTGGCATCATCAAAAGCCGGGGATGGAGCAGAGACAGACTGAACCACTGCAGAGCGTGATCTTCTTGCAGGTGCTGGGGCTTGCCTGGATCTTTGGGCATACCGAGGGAATGCACTGATCATCATGTCCCTCAGTTCTCCTACGATCATTTTCAGGTTCCTCAACCTATCATCGACACTTCTGGTTATTCTGGATTAATCAAACACATTATCCAAAAGTATCTCCAGCAGCATTGAGTGAGATTGAAGTCTGTCTGCTGCAACATCAATCAAGTGTTTACATAGCTTTATCTCTGCGTGGTTGATTGCAGTCTCTCTCTTCAACTCTTCTTCCATCTGAATCTTGTCCTTATAAAGCTTGTGGGCATTATCATTCAGATCGCGTTTGATCATCCCAGGCAGTGCTTTAATGTCCTTCTTGAAGTCGGACATGGTTTCAGCATGGAATTTAGCACCGACCCTCATATTATTCTGCATGTTAGACTCATGATCTTGAAGAACATGCAGCAGGTGTCTAACAGCAGTAATAACTGTCAATTGATTCATCAAAGGTCAGGCCAGCTGCATTCTTTCATTTGGGGACAGAAACCGATGCAGCATATGTAATAATAGATTGAGGTGTCTTT
This sequence comes from Scutellaria barbata, assembly GCA_028654395.1. Classification (NCBI taxonomy): domain Eukaryota; kingdom Viridiplantae; phylum Streptophyta; class Magnoliopsida; order Lamiales; family Lamiaceae; genus Scutellaria; species Scutellaria barbata. The sequence goes on from CM053650.1 coordinate 17,720,455, forward strand.
GCTTCATGCTGCTCTGGAGCCATAGATACTTCCTTATCAGCATTTTTACTTCAGCTTTTTCTTCATCAGCCTCTTCTTCCTCCACTACTTCCTCCTCAACTGCCACCTCATCACCAATCCTCCTGTATCGTGATCTTTTGTAAGTAGTGAGTCGCTCAAGAAATTCGGAGGTTTCAGCATTGGCCTCCTCAGTAACCTCTACTGCTGTAACCTGGATAGGTTCAGGTAAGCTTGCAGCAGTAGCAACATCAACCTCCTTATGAGGTGTCTCTAGTTGTGTGAAGGATACCTCGACCACTTCTTCTTCATCCTTTAAGGGTACTGTCTCAACATCCGCCCCTTCAGAGGTCTTTAACCCCTCAGGGATTATTGTCTCAACAACAGCCTCACCTGAGGTCTTTTGTACGGGCCCCATCTTCTCGATCGATCCTACAACTTTGATAGCTTCCTCTGCAAGAATGACTTCTTGCAACTCTGGTTGGTTTCTTGCAGCTTCAATAGTTTGCAGCACTATAAGCTCGACTTTTGTAAGAATCTCAGCATCCATCCTTCGTGTTTCCTCAGTAGCTTCTGAAAAGATGTCTGCTTGCTGTACTACTGTCTCTGCCAGTACAGGGAGTCCAGTCTCTGCAACTTCCTCTGTGGTGGCATCATTGACAATCTCAAAAATATTAGAGAGAACATCTCTGATAATAGTGGTCGGTTTCTCCTGAGTGTCTTCAGCAGTATCAGGAACGGTGTGAACTGGGGAATCACCATAGTCAAGTAGTTGAGCCTCATCTTTCTTTAAAGGATCAAGAGTGACAATTGTTGAGAGACCCTCAACCACTTGTTCGTATGTAGGGGAGCTTAAGTTGTGACTTGAGCTACCTTCACCCTGCATTATTCTAGAAGTGTGCTATATCCTCGTCTCTTTCACACTAGCTTGCAGCGCTTGTTGCAGCATGGCTTCCTCAGCCTGTTCCACTACCAGAGTGCTGATTTGCTCTTGAGCAAATACAATGTCATCGCCAGTTCTTACAGCCTCTCCAGTCGGGGCTATGAAGACCTGCATATCCTCCATTGCTGCTTTTATCGGCAGCTCTACAAACTCAGATTCTGCAATAATTTTTCCATTTCCTTGTCTAGTGCTCTCTGAACAGCAGTGCCTCTTAATCTTTCTTGCACTAAAGCTGCATACTCAGGTTGCAGGAATTCCAGAATATCTTTTGAGTTGGCCTACTCTACGACAGCTTGCTCTACGGTAAGAAACTCATTCTATTGCAACAGAGTTTTCCCCTTAGCCAGTCTCATTCTCCTCCAGAGACTGTACTACTGCTCCATATTTCTAGCAGCTGGAAAGATTGGATTGAGCACATCTTGAACAGCCGCTCCATGATCGCGCGAAGGAGCTGAGACAGGAGCTCTTTGTTCATGCAACTGTTCAACTGGCTCATCCCTTTCTTCCTCCTCTTCTACTGTAACTACCATCATGCTTGTAACAGAGAGTTGAGGATTGTCTCACGGGAGCTGCTCTTCAAATCTTACAGCAGCTGCAACAGTCTTCTTCTTTCTGAGTATGGAGACAATCTTACTCGTCTCATTCCTCGCTAGGGACGCGTCATTATCTGAGGATGAGGATATTGGCTCTTGCTCTGTCCTCCTTGGTGTCCTCTTGATGACAGGAAGAGGACTATCAACATCCTTAGCTTCCTTCTCACCCCCACTGCTTACAGCTTTATCTTGCAGTGCTAGTGTTGCAGCCTTTTTATCTTTGGTTTTCTTCCATGCAACACCAGCACCAGTTATCTTCTTTAGGGTCTTACTCTTTTTCTTCTCTCTGAGATACTTTCCAATGGGGATGAGAGTAGGAGCAGCAAGCTGAAGACTAGCTTGTAGAGCAAAGAGCAGATTGTGATGCTATAGCTCCTTCTTACTGTGCTCTTCTATGCCTTCTCTCATATCTGCTTCAAGATGAACCTGGCCTAGTTCACCTTCTCTCCGGCCATGATGATAGACATGATTCGAAAGTGGAGGTCTGTGCACTTGTCATAACTCCTGATTCGGCCTTCAATGGAGTATGCACAGATATCATGAAGAAACTCAAACTCCGGTTTGAAGAGTTTTTTCGGGGCACTTCTCTTCACATCGGCCCCAGTATTTCTTACTCAGAAGAGATCCCACATCTCCTGAGAGATGTATTCCCCATAATTCATGAGCTGACTTGAGGACAACCCTTCTGAAGAAATGATGAAGGTAGTAGCAATGTCGCTGGAAGATAATGCTGCTTCTTCTCCATCTGTATCCATCCTGAACAGGATGCAGTCTCTTCTTTCCTTGGATTTTCTTGCAAATGAGTAGAATCACTGAACCGATTCTATGGAGTATCCGACATATACAGTGGTTAGGAGCCCTAGAATTTGGGTCCTTCCCAGCGGGTCAAAAATTCTGCTGATTATGGAGTTGTCATACATCCCAAAAGTATATACATACTCCTGGTTGACCGATCGACCTTCTAGAACAAAGGTTTGTCTGGCTATCATTGTTGTTTGAGAGAGAAGATGTTTTGAGAGACTTAGAGAATTTGACAAATATTAAAACTTCTCTCTAAGGATGATACTCAGTGAAATGAATTCGAAATGTTATAGTTATGGTATCATGGAGAATTTCAAGAGACGTGTAGTAAGATCAACGGTTGAAATTAAATGAAGAAAATTGATCTTACGTTCCTTATAAAAAGATAGATGGGTTAAATCATAATTAATCATGATTGAGCAGACGTGGGCTCTGACCGCGCCTCTTCGACTTTTGACAGATGCAGACTTGCATTAAATGCGATAGAAGACATATGATTTGCCAATTAATTTATTAGCTTTTTAAGGTTGCAGCATCCTGGGTACGAGGTTACAGAGTATTAAATACTCTTAAAAAATAAATGTTGTAACCATACGCTACTTTCTTCCCTTCTTAATGTCTGTGCTGTAAGAATTAAAGATACAACGCTGTTTGATCCCAGTGTTGTATGAAGTCGCAACTTGCAGCATGATTCTTACATCTTCTGGCAAGGTTGAAGAGATTCCCCCTGAGCTTCTGCAACTCCCTTTTCACTCACAATTTTAGAATTCCCAGCTCGTTTCTTAGCATAGAAAACCTTGATTCACACAGAGGTTTAGTGAATATATCAGCTAGTTGGAGATCCGTATGAACTTTCTCAAACACAATATCTTTCTTCTCTACGTGATCTATTATAAAGTGATGTCTTATTTCAATGTGCTTTGTTCTTGAGTGAAACACAGGATTATGGGTAATTGCGATAGCACTCGTATTATCACAGAGAATTGGAGTCTTTTTTTCTTCAATTCCATAATCTCTTAGTTGTTGCTGTATTAAGAGGATTTGAGCACAGTAACTTCCTGCTGCAACATATTCTGCTTCTGTTGTAGATGTTGCAATCAATGTTTGTTTTCTATAGAACCATGAAACGAGTCTATTTTCCAAAAATTAAAAAGTTCCACCTGTGCTCTTTCTGTCTATCTTGCAGCCTACATAGTTAGAGTCAGAGTAGTCTTTGAGCTTGAATCCCCCTTCTTTAGGATACCATAGGCCTACTTCCTGTGTTCATTTCAAATATTTGATAATCCTTTTGACTACTGAAAGGTGTGACTCCTTTGATGCTGCTTGAAATCTTGCACAGACTCCTACTGCAAATATGATGTCTGGTCTGCTTGCTGTAAGATACAGCAAGAATCCTATGAGTCGTCTATACTTCGTGATATCCATATCTTTTCCATCTTCATCTTTGTCAAGGTTTATGGATGTGGACATAGGAACAGATGTTGCTGAACCGTTCTCCATGCCAAACTTCTTGATGAGCTCCTTTGTATACTTGACTTGACTGATGAAGGTTCTTGCAGCTAGCTGCTTTACTTGCAACCCTAAGAAGAAACTTAATTCTCCCATCATATACTCATCTCGAACTTTGATTGCATCAAGTTGGAGAGTTTTTCACATAGATCTTTGTTGGTGGATCCAAAGATGATACAGTAAAAACTCCATACAGTCATATCGTTGGGACTGGAAAAAAATGTTACTATACGGAGTTATTCTGATATAGAGTTTTACAAAAAAAAAATTCGTATAAAAAATAATATAAATATAAAAATAACATATACATTGTATATTATCTATCTCACAAGTTCATGTAACTAATTTAATAGTTTTGACTAAGAAATTTAAATACATACATTTGAATTAAATCAAAAAATGAATCTAGGGACTATAAGCTTTGACAATTTAAATGCATACACTTGAGTTAAATCAAAAAATGAATTTAGGGACTATAAACTTTGACCATATATGTGTATAAATTTTGGGTTATACTTCTTGTACTACACATCAAACAAAATGACATCCAAAGAGAAAAGAACTCAAATTCCTGAAAAAATTAGAGCTGAGTTGTACAAAAAGAAAGATTTGCACCCTAGTTGGAAGCAAATTGATTTTATGAAGTGGTTCAAAGAGATTCATGGTTTGGAAGTATCACAATCAACAATATCTAAGACGTTCAAGAAGGCAGTCGATCGTGAAAAAGATGTTCCGAACCCGGATACAATACATATAAAATCGGTAAAGTACCCACTAATGGAGTCTGCACTTTATGAGTGGTTTGTGTGTAACCAAGAGCATGTCAATATTAGTGGTGAATTACTAAAAGAAAAGGGAAACATTTTCTTAAAGCAACTTTATCCAGAAACAACCTCGTTTGAATTTTCAAATGGGTGGTTAGGAAAATTCAAGCAAAGACATGCAATTCAATCACATCGCCATTTTGGTGAGAGTGGTTCTGTGGATATGGAAAAAATTGAAGCATGCTTGCCTTCAATAAGAGAAGAATTGGACAAATGGGCATGGAAGGACATTTACAACATGGATGAAACCAGTTTATTTTATCGAATGCAAGCTGATAATTCTCTTGCGACAAAGCAGTTGGAGGGCCGAAAACAAAATAAAGAGAGAATTACAATCGTCATTTTTTGTAATGGGGATGACTCCGACAAACTTCCTCTTTGGATCATTGGTAAATTTCTTAATCCTAGATGTTTCAAAAATATTAACCGTGATACTCTCAACTGTACTTATCGAGCGAATTCAAATACATAGATGACATCCTTACTCTTTTTGGAATGGCTAAAGTGGTTCGATAATCGTTTAGACAGAAACGTCTTGCTCATTTTGGACAATTGTACTGCTCATGGAAAAAAGGATCATCTCCCCCCTCTTCGTCATACAATAGTTATGTATTTGCCACCCAATAGCACATCCAAAATTCAGCCATGTGATGCAGAAATCATAAGGAACTTTAAAGGTTATTATCATCGTAGGTTCAACCGTCTACTCTTGAAAAGAATTGAAGATCGTGTTTTGGAACCATCAAAGATATCTATCCTTGAAGCCAAAAACGATTGAAAATTGCTTTAAACATTGCAAGATTCGGACCTCTAGTGTTGATGAAGTACAAGTTGCAAGTGAAATGGATGAAGAGAGGCTAAAATTACTCACTGAATTGAGCTCTCAAATTAAGGCACTACACTACCACAACGAAATGGATATTGATGTCTTCCTTAATCATCCGGATGAGCGATAAATTACTTATATCTTAACCGATGAAGAAATTATCGTGGGAATCAGGCAAGAAGACCAATGAGATAATCTGGAAGATGATAGTGCTGAAATACCACAAGTTTTGTGTCATGAAGCTTTAGTTATGTTAGATAAGTTGAAATCATTTTGGCTTCAACAAGAGGGATCACATGCAAGCGAGCTATTGAGCACTCGCAAATTGAAGGATCAAGTATCGATCTATAAAATTAAGTCGATGTCACAATCGACTATAGATAAATATTTTAAGTCATCTTAAAGATGTTATTGATTTTGATAAACAAAAATATAATTAATAAATATTTTTATAATATATTAATCATTTATTCCTATATAGAGGTATAAATCCTTAAGACGAGACTTGAAAAATGTATGACTTATGACAATGTGGAGTTTATTCTTATTTATAACTAGTCCCAGGTTGGGACTTGAACTTTTTATTACTATAGGGAGTTTATTCCTATATAGAGTATTACTATAGAGAGTTTTTACTGTATCAACCACATAGATCTGTACTAAGAGAATGTTGTCTCAATCCTGTATCCTGAATAGAGTTTTGTCGACTGTTCCCTTTTTGGAGCCATTTTCCAGTAGATAGAGGGATAAAGTGTGGTACCAAGCTCTTGGTGCTTGTTTGAGTCCATATAGGGCTTTGTGCAATCTAAACACCTTCTCTTCTGCTTGATCTTCAAAACCTAGAGGTTGCTCCACATATATTTCCTCTGTAAGAAGACCATTAAAGAATGCACTCTTCACATCCATCTGATATATATTGAAATTCATGTGAGCTGCATATGCCAGAAAAATCCTTATAGCTTCCAACCTTGCTATTGGAGCAAAGGTCTCATCAAAATCAATTCATTCTTCCTGGCAATATCCCTTAGCAACTAATCTTGCTTTGTTTCTAACAACAAGCCCTAATTCATCTAGCTTGTTCTTGAAGATCCATTTTGTTCCTATAACTCCTTGATGAGTTGGTCTTGCAACTGTTTGCCAAACTTGATTTCTTTCAAATCCATTTAGCTCTTCTTGCATGGCTTGAACCCAGTTGCTATCTTGCAGAGCTTCTTCAACATTCTTTGACTCTGTTTAGGATATGAAGCATGCAAACATTGCTTCATGAGGAATAGACCTTCTTGTTCTCACTCCTATGTATGGATCTCCAATAATAAGATCCCTAGAATGATTTCTTAGTCATGTTCTGTCAGGCTCAAAGGTATGTATAGGTCTAGGTTGTTCCTCAGCATGCTGTAAGATTGGAGGTTCTGCTGTTGTAAGAATATCTGCTGCATCCAGAGGTGCATAGTCTTCTTTTTTATCTTCTGTTGAGGGTAGAACTCCTTCAATATAGGTAATATCATTTTCTTTCCTTGGTACTGTTCATTCAGTAGGTTCTATTAGCCTCTTGGTGTCATAGTGTGATTCATCAAACACCATATGAATTGACTTTTCAACTACTAAAGTTCTTTTGTTGAAGACTCTGAATGCTTTGCTTACAACAGAGTATCCTAAAAATACTCCTTCATTTGATTTTGCATCAAAAGTTTTTAGATGCTCCATTCCATTGTTGAGAATATAACATCTGCATCCAAAGATATGTAGATAGGAAATGTTTGGTGTATATCTATTCTATACTTCATAAGGAGTTTTGTCTAGGTCTTTATTGATCAAACATCTGTTCTGAGTGTAGCATGCAGTGTTGGTAACTTCAGCCCAAAACCTCTTGGGTATCTCTGCCCCTGCTATCATTGTTCTTGCTGCTTCCTTGAGGGTTCTATTCCTCCTTTCAGCTACATCATTCTGTTGAGGTGTTCTTGCAACAGAGTATTTATGATGAATACCATTGTCAGAACAGAATTTCTCAATAAACTTGTTTGTGAACTCAGTTCCTCTGTCTGATCTAATCTTTACAATGCTCAAACTTTTCTCACTTTGAATTTTCTTCATGAGGTCAGGTGGCTTGTTCTGAGTCTCTGATTTCTTAGTAAGAAATATGGTCCAGGTGTATCTGGAGTAGTCATCTACTACCACAAATGAGTACTTCTTCCTACTTATGCTCACTGGTTCTACTGATCCAAAGAGGTCCATATGTAGAAGATTTAGAATTCTGTGAGATGACTTCTGCAACTTGTCCTTGAATAAGCTTTTCACTTGCTTTCCTTTCTGACAAGCTCCACAAACATTTTCCTTCTTGTATGCCACATCTGACAGTCCTCTTCCTAGGCCTTTTCTTGCTAGCTTGTTTATTGTCTTGAAGTTCAAGTGACTCAGCCTCTTGTGCCATAGTCAGCTCAGCTCTGATAGACTTTTTACAATGAAACATGTTGCTTGAATAGAAGAGTTCTAGTTTGCAAGATATATGTTTCCTCTTCTTGTTCCTGTAAGCTTGACTTCATTTGATATGCTGTCCTTGATCAGGCATTTGTTGAGGTTGAACTCCACTGTGTATCCTTTATCACAAAACTAACTGATGCTTAGTAGGTTATATCTGAGACCTTTCACATAGGACACATCTTTGATCTTTATATTCCCTTTGATTAGGCTTTCACTGCCTTTTGTGCTTCCTTTAGAATCATCTCCTAAGATGACCTCGGTCCTTTGCATTCTTGGAAGTCTTTTAAGGTATCTTTGTTGCCTGTATATGTACTATACATCACCGCTGCATCTTGGCACTGAAACCTGCAACAAATTCAAGCAGATTTAGGTACCCATTTCTGTAAGGGTCCTTTTGGGTTAGTTTCTTTTAGAACACAAACTTTCTTAACAGTCAATATTTTACTGTAAGATTTGTTCGTTCCACTACTGTAGGAAGTTTTGTTCTTAAATTGTTTGGTAAATGTGTGTGCAGAAACTATATGTGTGTTACCAACACTCTTGTGATGTGGTCTTCCACCAAACTTCCCTGAAGTATGTCCTCCTTTAGGCTTAGACATGAGAGTCTTAGTATTGGTGGAGAGATGTCTTTTATGCTGCAACTTTGTGGGATGTTAAATCTTCTTACTGCATACAACAGATGACTTCTGCTACAGCCGACTTTTAAATACATGCTTACTTCCTGCAGTTGAGCATTGGGGCTTCTTTCCCTTGTCCATTGATGTTGGTTTGTTCAAGATCTTTTCTGAGTTATAGTGTAACTCATTCTCCATTGGAGTTTCAACTTGAACAAATACAACAGTCTTAAATGAACTTGCTATATTCTGAGAGGTGTGAGTGTTGTATCTTAGCCTGTTTTCTCAAATGGACTTCTCGCTTGATTTAGGCACTTTCTTGCGTCCTTAGCAGATTTGCTAAATATTCTAATTGTGGACTACAAGTTCTCCTTCTCATTTTCCAGCTTGGTGATCAGCAGATTTAGCCTTGAGACCTCCTTTTGTAGTTTGCTGCATCTTGAGCTATCAGACTCACATGCTGCTAGCATTTTTACAATATTGATGTTCTTGCTTCTGAGGATCTCATTCTCAATTCTAAGGTTTTCATTTTCAACCTTTAGCTCCTCATGAGTTGAGTTAATTTACTCAAAGTCACTCATGATCCTTTTTAACGAGTGGATCATGTTCAGCTCCTCTTTTTTAGGTATCGATAACGGTTGGTATGTTACCTCATCTTCTTCATTGTCCTCACAGTCTTTTGCCATTAGGCAAATCAGTGCTTTTTCATCTGAGGATGAGGTTTCAGTATCGCTGTCAGAAGATTTAACAGCTTTCAGCATCTCCTTTGAGACTGCTGTATTCTTTGCTTCTCGAGCAAGAACTTCGTCAAGCAAGATTGAATTACAGGACCTTCCTAATAATCTATCAACTTTACCAAGCAACAACCTACTAGAGTCCAGCGTACACACAACAACTGCAAACTCCAAAGGCTAACCCACACAAGGTTCTATACTCCCATATAGGAAAGCTGCCTAACACTTAGACAACTATACAAACAGCAAGGATCTCTCCTATCAACTGTTCGACACCTCTAAAACAACCTAAGCACACAACAACAAGGTTAAAAGTATATTGGATTTGTTCTTCAATTGGTGCGGTAAAGTGAGCTTCTGAATCCTTCAAAGGATCTTTCAGCTTTGAGCTTGCTTCACTTCACAAAGGTTGAGTGACTGAAACTGATGGTAGACTTGAATGATTGTAACTTGAAGGTTTGTGAGTTTTTGCGCAAATGTTACAGTAACCAGCTTCAGTGTTTCTCATCCTCTATTTATATTTATATGAAAAGATATCCGTTGAGGGAGTATCTCTCTTTTGAATTTGAAGTACTCTGACCAAAAGCATGGTTCGCATTTAATGCGACTTGACTTTCTCTTTCGGAGCATTTAATGCGGTAGTTGCGGCTAGCAGCTTTCTGCAGCGCGTCAGTCCACGTGGCATCTTTGTATTGGCTCCGTGTCTGCAACTTTAATCTTATCTCGAACGGCTCTATTTATTCTTGCTTGGATCTTCGTTCCTCGTACTGCATTTATCCTTCCTCGGATTGCAGGTTACTTCTTGTTTGTGATAGGCGCTGTTGGCTGTTTGGACAGTAAGCTCTGTGCTGTATCCTAGGTCTGGGTGCAGCTGATGTCTTCTTTCAGTGCTGCTGTAACTAAGACCTGCTTGCAGTATTTTCGGGTAGTACTGCTGTATCTTTTTCTTACAGTACTTCCTATATCTTTTTCTTGCAGCGATGCTGCACGCCGTTCTTTCTTACTTTACTGCGGTGCTGTAACTGCTTTCTTGCAGCAATGCTGTATCTGCTTTCTTGCACCAGCATCTTTCCGATATGCTCCATGCAGCTAAGTAACTTATGAAAACCTCCATCTTTCAACACTTATATCTAGACTCAAAACTAGACTATGTCTTCACTTAAACATTGTGAAAAATGGGGTACTCAAAACTTCCTAATACATATATGCTTTGTCTCATCAAAATCTAAACATCGAAATCCCAACATTTTCATTTTTCAGTTTAAAGCAAAATGGTCTAATATGTCTTGGTTTAAAACAGTAATGACAAACATACTTCATTTTCCTAGAACTCTTCTTGGAGGATTCAAATTATTCTTTCACAAAAACGGTTTTTGATTTTTTATTACAAAAGAGACTTGGAAACACAGATTTCTTGGAATTAACAAAACCAATACCTGATTTACCATTGTTACCTATACCCAAGGACTCATTCAATTTGTTAGAACTGGTGTTCTATGTTCACTAATTTCTTTTAGCTACGCCCGCAAGTGTACGGTGTAAATTGTAGGAGTGGTGAGCAAGGTCGATCCCATAGAGACTATCTCTATCTAGACACTAATTAACTACTCAAATTCGGTTCTTAAATTTATCTAGAAAAATCAAATCTCATCAATTTCAAATTAATTCAACAGAAACAATAATTACATAAATAAATCAACTCAAGAATCACAGAGATCTAAAGCAGGTTCTAGGACATGCTTTCATCTAATTTTCATCAAGATATCACTTTAATCAATCCAAGTTCATTAATCAATCATCCTATATGAGCAATCACACATATCAATTAATAGCTCTCCCGAGTCAATTAATTAGTTGATCATTATGCCATCAGAGGTATCCCTACTCATTCTGATAGAAACATAACAACTCCCAAAAGTACTCAAGATTGATTTCTCATCACATAAATTCCTTAATCCCCCGATCAAAGTCTTTTTATGTGTCATGTGTTTATTCTTTCATAATTAAATCTCATCTCCTGAATTTTGATTCAATTATTAAAACATGCTCAATTATTGGCCAGATAATCAAACAAACAATCAACTCATAAACACACAAATAAGATGAATGATTATGAACATTGAATTAAATTAAAGATCCATCAAGATTCGAATTAGATTACTAACTAGCCCTAGAAACCCTAGAAAACTAGTTAAACATGATTATCCACAAAATTATAGACAAGATTGGAAATATCATCTCTAAAAACTAATAAGAGAGGAAAGATTAAAATCTTAGCGACGATGATCTCGTGCTTCCTTCGGTTCTTGAATTCTTGTTCTTCTCTCTCCGTACTTTTTCTCTTTGTCTTTTTTTCGCCCATAATCCTTCTCTTTTCGCTTTTGATGTCTTTTATATTAATTGGAGAATGAAAATACACAAACATAACTGAATTCGCGGTGCGCCCGGGCACGACCGTGCTACACGGCACGGTCGTGCCCAATCCTTCAGTCTCAAGTTCTATCGCGCACGGTCGGGCCGTGCCACACAGCACGGTTGTGCACTCCTGTTCAGCCATTTCACTTGAAACTTGCATTTTTCCTCGTTAAAATCATGAAACTAAGCATAAACCTGTCAAATGTATCTTATATACGAATAATCTCAATAATCACCATAAAAACGTAGCTAATACATTCAAATGAATCCATAAATGTATGCAAAAATAGGTGAAAATTGACATTTATCATTCCACTTTGTAATGGTAGCTTTGTCCATCTCTAATTGATTTTGAGTCATTTCGAGTTCGATGTCCTTTTGTGTAAGAGTCGTTTCCAATTTTGCCATGGAGTGTTTCAGCACATCATTCTCTTTGGAAAAAATCTCAACCTGCTTGCATTGCTTTTTCCGTTCTTTAAGCAAGGATGTATAAAGATCCTGAAGTTCTTCTATGATAGCATCCCTATCTAAATCATCATCATCTCTTGATTCTTGAAGATTATACCAATCCATGTCTTGCATGAGCAACAGAACCAACCACTTAGTATATCAAGTGAGTGGCTCTAATACCAATTGAAAGTGTGTCTGGATGCTCTTATACAAGACAAACACAGAAACTAAAAATACCAGAGATGAAATGTTGTTTATGATGTTGACAACATTACAGATCACACGCAGCAGAAAAACAAAAACAATAAGAAGACAAAGAATTATCCACGTGTATATAACAATACTCGTGGAATGCCTACATGGCAAAATCTTTCTTATTGTATGAACTTTGAAAGTACAAATCACAAAGAGATCTTTGGAAGAAGACCCTCTTTGAAAAATTCAATACGTCCTATGAAAACTTATGAAATCTATACAAACATATAAAAATGAATTAACCACGTAACTAATCTATCTTGCTAGAAAGTCATTAGAGTAGACATACTCTATGACTCTACAAAAATTAGATAGAAATGTTACAGAAAATGTGGTCAACACTGAGAGCAACACAATGAAACTGTTTGGACTTGAATGCTTTAGATGTGTTTGCTCTCGCTCTTCTCTCGTATTTTCTTCAAGATGGAACTCCTATTTATAGACCTCAAAGGACTCCATAATCTTGTACACTTGTCCATGATCTCCACTCTTTATGATCTTAAAGTCACGTTCTCCTCTTCCTCTTCAATCTCTATGACACTTCGTTTTCTCTTTCTCAAGACTCACCTTTTTGTTTATATTAGAGAAGTGAAAATACACAAACAATTTTTTCCTATAAAATAGGAGAATGTGTTTGAATGAGTCAAAACTCTCTCTCTTTTGAATTTTGCAAAACAATGTAATTAAAAAAGAACATTTCTTCTAAATAAATCTCCAAGATTTGAGTGAACAAATCTCCTAAATTATTTCTAACATAGATAAATAGATAATTGATTTAATTAATAAGAAAAAAGAAAAAATTAATTATGTTTGAAAAATTCGAACATTAACAGGAAATACATGATGGACGAATACTGATGATAGTATAATAGAGAAAAATCAGATGTGGTGACACAAAAGCCAATGTCAAAATAGAAATCCTTGAGCAACAAGTGTGCTTTATGCCCTCAATACTGCCATTAGATTGATTATATTTAGTTCTTAGAACCAATAGTATTAGTTGTTAACGTGAAATTTTCCACAAATCCACTTTATCATATTTGAAGCAAAAATGTCTTGGAACAATAAATCCACAATAGAGTTGAATATATCAACATGATAGTGATGCTCAACTGTTAGGTGACGACCACCTCGACCTGCTTTGTATTAAACATATTTTTCACAAAATAATTTCACTCTCTTAAGTAAAGAATGTTACACATATTCTCTATAATTTTTGTCGATGACACTAGTTGCGTTGTATTAAGTATATCTTGAGATTTACGCAGCAAAATTCAACATACATCGTCAGTTATTCCAAGCACATCAGTCCTAAAGTGTATGATAAATATAAACTCAAATGATGTCATAACTCATACCCCCACCAACTTCATTTTTTTGAGTTAAATTTTCAAATTTGATGATGATATCTCGTAGTACTACACAAACTGAATCAAGCATCTTCAACTACGAAGAGAAGTTAAATGAGAGTCATCGTACTTGATTTTTTACTTTGTTAGTCTCAATTTCACAAGTGTTAATCAATTTTGTAATATATATATGATGTCTCAAAGTCTCTTAATTGATTATGTATTTTGCTCGAACAGATAATGAATGTAGCCTCCTTGGATGTAGTGACTAGAGTTAATCAAATTCAATACGCTAGATAATGAACATAGTACGTGAATAGACATTTTTAGCAAATAAAACATAGCATATTACTTGCACCATCATAAAACATTTTAATTTAGAAAGAGAAAAATTGAGAGATGCAGTAGAAGATTGGCCTGCGTGACTGTGTTTTTCAATTAATTTCTTAATTCTTATGAAAAATGTGATTGATGGAGTAGATACTTATAAGGATAAATTTTATAATAAGACCCAATTTATAGATTAATTCTCAATTCTAAACCTAAATTTTAAAGTTTCTCAATAAGGGGCTGAATTTTACATTTTTTCTCCATTTAAGGTTTAAAAATTAAATTAAGCTCTCAATTCAAGACAATTTTTTTTTCTTTTTCTTTTTCTTTTTATTTATATTTTAATATGTATTTATAGTTTAGATAAATTAAGATAAGTTCGTGCAATTTTGGAACGATCTTCATTCGACTTATATTAATTTATATATATATAATAAATGCAATTCAAAAAATTAAGATTCCTTTATTTTCTTAATTTTATGAATAAAAATATAGAAAATCGATTTTAATATTAATCAGTTTAATATAAATTATATTTTATGAATTGAATTAATTATATTTTTTTCTTTCTGTTTTTCATATAAATTAAGATAAGTCGGATGAAAATTGTTTTTAAAGCGCACTAACTTATCTTAATTTATCCAAAATATGAATACATATTAAAATATAAATAAATCTATAAATATAAATAAATAAAAATATGAAATTTTGTCTTGAATTGAGAACTAAATCTAAATTTCATGCTTTAAATCGAGAAAAAAATGTTAAATTGAGCCCTTTATTGAGAAACTTTAAAATTTAAATTTAAAATTGAAAATTATTCTATAAATTGGATGTTATTATGAAATTTATCCATATTTATAACTATATAAGATGTAAAGATGATGAATGCATACCTACCATGCATTTATGAAACTTATGTACATTTAATTCTGGAGCCAGAGCCACAGATTGCATGCGGTCCCCTTACAACTTCTTTAATGGCTATGGTTGAGATTTTTTTTTATTAAATATTGTATTTATATAGTTAAGTTCTAGATGTGTTTGAATGATTCGATTTTTAAAGTTATAATTTACGGACTTAAATTTTATTAATTTGAGAATAATTTAACTCTTCGAAATTGTTTCCATGATTAAATTAGAGATGTGTTTGAATGATTCGTTTTTTAAAGTTGCAATTTCTTCAGCAAAGAAAGCTTGGTTACCTTAGATGAAGGCTTGAAATAATTTAGGGCCTGATTTTGTAAACAAAATAATTTGAAGTGATTGTCTCTCACAAGTTATGTGTGAAGAGTGAACCACGAATTTTGTTAAAGCATGATAGGCATGCTAATGAATTCACTCATTCACATCAAGATTGTTTTCTTATACGTTTGATCTATATATAAAATATATATATTAATACACACACTTACAATACAAAGTTAAAATCACATAAAATGCTAGTCCCATGAGATGCATCATATGTAAACAAATATAATTGGGTTTTGTTAAATGAATCTTGGAGAGAAATGCCTCCAATAATGTCTAACATATTCTTGAGGATATTATACGTGTTATATAAGATGGAAGTAAGATAATAATTCATTCAATGCAACATCAATCATCTATGTGATAATATTATATATATTTATGTTTGTATTTCAATAACTTCATATTGAATAATGTACATTCATAATAAGTAAGAACTTAATGACATCATAAGTCAAAAGAAATAGCTTAATCGATTGCTCCAATACACAAGCCAACTTGAAGAGGTGTCTTTTTCTTAAGGTATATATGTTTTTATTAGCAAGTAATTGTCTATTTGACATTTCTTTAACAAGAAGAATTGAAACGTTGAACCTCTAATTCCTTTCCATGCAAGTGATAATAGCCGTAATAAATAATTATAATAAACAAATTTAAAACGTGATATTTAGATTGTGTGATGCCACCTCAAATCAAACAAAGCATTTGTGCTAAAGTAATTATTTCGATTTAGAATACAAAATTCATCAATGAAAAAAAAAATCCAAAATCACAACAAAAAAAAAAATCCAAAATCACAACAAAAACTTGTTAGCTCTACGTAGAGGAACCGGTTCCGGTTTTTCGGTTCGAAACCGACGGTTTTTGAAACCGTAAACATCAAATCGGAACCGAACCGTGGGGGGTCCGGTTCCGATTCCGGTTTGGAAACCGGCGGTTAACCGGAACCGACGGTTCAAACCGCCGGTTCCCCCCCCCCCCCCTTTTTTTTTTTAAATCAGGTCTGGCCAATGGGGCACGGTCGGGCACGACCGTGCCGTGTAGCACGATCGTGCCCCATTGGACAGACTTGATTTTCCTTAAAAAATGACACTTATACCATTTACAATTGAATATATTACAATTTACAATGATAAATGAAAAAATAAATTACAAGTTACAACTTTCAATATATTACAATCATACATCAATATTGAAGTTTAAAAAAATTACAAGTTATAACTTACAACTAAGTAAAAATAAATGAAAGAACAGGAAAAAAAAATTGAAAGAGCTTGAGTTTCATTTTAAGTTTGAAAGTGAAATGAAAATTACACTTCCAAACTTTGAATGAAATTATCTACGTATCTTTAGTAAAATTAAAGAATCAAAGCTCACGTAGTTCTCTTACCTAAACTTACCGTCATTCGTCAAAGTTGGTTCCGGCGGAGGAGGAGGTGTTTGAATCGTAGCCATAGGTGTCATCGGAATCTTCATCTAGATGTGAAAAATTTAGATGTTGTTGCCGGTTTTTGGCTCTCACCCAATCTTCAAGAAGAGTAATGTTTTGTACTCTCTCTTTAGTCAATTTCGATCTTTTTGGATTCAACATGTGACCTCCCTTAGAAAATGCTTGTTCAACGGAGACGGTTGAGGTGGAACTTGCAAAAATTTCCTTAGCAATAATTGTTAGAATAGGATAAATGGTGGTCCTTTTTGACCACCACTTTAAAAGATTCGATGGATGTGTAAAATCAATTAATTCGAAAGTAGCACTTAAATATGAATCTAATTCATGATTTGCTTTAGGTCGTTTATGTGTTCGATTATCATAAAAATTGTAAAATTGACTAAAACTACCACCAAAACTAGAAGAACTACTACCTCCTACATTTTGTGCACTTACATCTACATCATCACTAGAAGAATCACCAAAAGTAATTTTATATTTTTTAAATAGTTCGATTAATGATTGTTTAGCTCTACCAACAACTTCTATATAATTAGGTACATAATCAACTTCATCATATTCTCCTAAAATAAAGTTTGGGAACAATGCATAATAATACATTTTTAATAATTCTCCTAAACCATCTTCTCTAATCCTAGGATCTAATAATTTAGCACATAAAAATACATCAGGTATTTCATGAAAATATTTTAACTATTTTGATCTCATAACTATAATTGTATCTCCTAAAATAGGACATGTAGAATATTCATTGAAAATAAGAGCAATTTTCACACAATGATCTAAAGCTAGTGGAGAAGTAGGATAATAACAACCGGATAATTCTCTAGTTGCCTCTTAAAAAAATTTTAAAAGTTGCATCAAATTAATACATGTTTCCCATGCATTGTTCCTCAACATTATGTCATCACGTGGATTTTCCATAAAAAATTAACAAAGCAAATTTTTATATGCAAAAGAATCATTAAGCATACACTACAAGAAAATTCACCGACAGTGACGGATTTTAGTGACAGAAATATTCCATCACAAATTTGTTACGGAATAGTGATAGAATAGTGACAGAAAAGATTTTGTAACGGACTTGTGACGGAATAATCCGTCACTACATGAATTCCTATTTAAAAAAAATTATAAATTCGAATATTTATCTTTGTGACGGAATTTTCCATCACAATTATGTAATGACGAATTATTCCGTTACAAAATAGTGACAGATTTATCCGTCACTACATGAATTCCTATTTAAAAAAATTATAAATTTGGATATTTATCTTTGTGACGGAATAATCCGTCACTACATAAATTCCTATTTAAAAAAAATTATAAATTCGGATATTTGTCTTTGTGACTGAATAATCCGTCACTACATGAATTCCTATTTAAAAAAAATTATAAATTCGGATATTTGTATTTGTGACGGAATTTTCCGTCACAATTATGTAGTGACGGATTATTCCGTCGCAAAATAGTGACGTATTATTCCGTCACTATAAAAGAAATATTAAAGATATTAAAAATACTTATAAAAGAAATATATGTAGAATATTATTATATAAAGCACCAATGGTCTACTGGTTAACCTACCACAATAGGTCCTGGGTTCAAATCCAGACAATGCATAATATTGGGCATTGACACGTGTCATGCTGACGTGGCTGACATGTCATCATCATCATGCCACGTCAATACTATGGTTTTAGTGACGGAATTTTCCGTCACAATCATCATGCCACGGAAATACTATATGGTATATGGTTTTGGTGACGGAATTTTCCATCACAATCATCATGCCACGGAAATACTATATGGTTTTGGTGACGGAAATTTTCATCTTAGTGACGGAAACCTTTTCCCTGATTAGTGACAGATTTTTTTGTTTTAGTGATGGGTTTTTCCGTCACTGTCGGTGAGGTTTCTTGTAGTGATATTATAAGTTGAATTCCAACGATGTTTAACATCAACTACAAATTTCTTAACTTCCATTCCATTATTCTTACAAAATCTAGCTCATTTCTTATGCCATAACGTTGATTTTGTAATTTCATGAACAACGGATCTAATAGGTGCAATATATTCATCTAATTGTTTTAAACCATCTTTAACACATAAATTTAATGTATGACACATACAACGAGTATGAAAAAATTACCATCTAATGGAGGTTTACAATATTCAATTAAAAATGGTACACTAGCCGTATTAGCACTTGCATTCTCAAATCCAATCGTAAAATTTTTTTGTACTATACCATAATCATTTAAAACATCAATTATTTTACGTGCAATATTCATAGCCGAATGTCTATCATTAAAGTCGATATATGCAATTAAACATTTTTGTACATTCCATGCATCATCTATCCAATGAGCCGTAATTCCCATATGATTATTTATTTGATAAGGATCATTCCAAATATCACTACAAATAGAAGTTTTTTGTTGAGATATTTTAAACTCTTCAATTAATTTATATTTTTATTCTCCTACGATTTTCTCTATATCTTTAGTTACGGTATTTCTAGATATTTTTCTACTAGAAGGTTGTAAATATTTTTTAGTATATTATTCAAAATCATCATCAAATGAAAATTCTAAAGGTAGATGTTTTTTAGCAACAAACTCGGCTACTCATTTCCTATGTAATAATTGACTTGTCACGCCCCGTTTTCATGTCAGAGTTTTAAAAAAAAAAATAATTATAATAGCGATTTTTTTTTCTTTAAACCAGAGTATAAACGCAGCCTTAAATTTCGGGCGTCCAGCAAGAAAACAAAACTATCAAAACTTTTAAACAAAACCGAATTTAAAAGATAATTATAGAAAATATATATAGATTTTTCTCAGATCAGCTGAAAACGTTCTTATATCGATCAAAACGTGTAAACCTTGTTTTCTACACAATAAGAGCTTCAGAATTTTCAATCATCCATAGACATTAATATTTACAGGCAAAATGACAGACATTTCTGTTCTTCCTCCTTGCATTTAGGGTTTTCTGTCAAATAAAAGCATAGAAGGGGTAAGTGTCAAAAGAACACTTAGTGGGGAGAGAAATTTATAATAATAATATACACATACTATTACTTGCATATTATACATATATTACACGTTGTAGACTCCCGAAGAGCCCCAATGGCAACTGTGGATAGGTTTCCGAAGAATACCTATCAGGGCCCCAAGCCGACCCCATTTGGGTTTTTAAACCTCTTCCTGTTGGGATTCCGTAGAATTCCCCATTGTTGGGTTTCCAAAAAGGAATACCCTACTTGGCGTGCAGGCGCATGCGCAGTTAAGTTTCACATAATGGTTCCACATAAACACATAGTACACATTGATCATGTTCACGTTGGCCACATAATTTACATAACACATAAATATAGAAAAATCTTTCTTAGCGGGTATTATCCCGACTTTCATCTTTTAAATCATTTTTCATTGAGATACTTGAAATCAATAGCTCTCAGAATCATTTCCTTTATTCGAAAGTAGCTCATGTAGCGAATAACAGTTCAATTATAAATATCATCACATAATGACGTAATTAAATCACGTAGACACATTATTTTTCATAAAATTGTACGATTTTTAAAATAGAAAAGGATTTTACCCCCTATTTTAGGATTACGCACAAAGTCCTGCAAAACCCTCGGTAATAGGTCTAACTCGGTCCTCCACGTGAACCTCCTACAGAGAATAAAAAATATAACTTATTTTCTGACTTAAATATCTTAGAATCTATAAAAACCTATAAATAAAATAAAATTTTCGAGAAATAATCTATAGCTAGGGTTTATAAATTTAATTAGGATTTATTAAGAATTATCTTAGAATTTGCTCGCTTAAAGGTTTCGTTTTGTCATGTCCTATAGCATTTTAAGGTCGAACTATCATTTAATAATATAATAGGACATAAAATATAAAATTATCAAATTTTAGGATCAAGATATAATTTCTACAAGTCTTTAGGGGTTATAAGGACTATTCTGTCATTTTCAGCAAGTTTTTAGGGTTAATTTGTTAGTGTTCAAAAGTTCAAGGACTAAATTATGAGGATCCAAAAGCTCAGGGACTATCTGTTAATTAATTTAAACTTGGGATTTTGCAATTAGGTCCTAGGGTTCATTAAATTCCCTAAAATCACCCCAGCTCCCAAAAATCCTCTCTGCACCACCGCCCTTGCCCTCCGCGTGATCGTCGCCGCCGCGCCTCCCCCTGCCGGCGACCCCAGTCGCCGGCGACACCCTGCACTCCCCCACACTCCTCACACTCCTAAACACGTCATATATATATACAGCCTATATATTTATATATATACAATCCCAACTTCGCCGCCGCTGCTGAGGCGGCTCTCCCTCACCGTTGCCGGCGCGATTCCGGCGCCACCACCACCTCACCTCCTTCATCCAACAACACCCAAGCCAACAACTAACACAGAACATACATATATATATATATATATATATATACGCCACTGTCCTGCCGCCGCTTCCAGCGGCGGCCCTTCACTATCAGCCACGCCGGCACTACACCGGCGCCGGCTCCTTCCCCACTCCGGCACCAACAAACCCAAGCACAACCAACCAATTACCAGCACACACACATATATACAACACATAAATATACACATACAATTTCCAGCAGATAGTGGTGGCCTTTACCCAATCTTCGCCGGCGCGATCGAGCGCCGGCCATTACTTCACACACACTCTCTTCCCGGCGAAAACGAACGCCGGCTACACCAAAAGATAGCACCGGCAGCGGCGGACAGAGAGGCTAGCAAAACAGAGAGCAAGAGACTGTGGAATAAAAAAAAAAAACCAAATCGATTGGAGCTTCGGTCCGGATTCAAGCTATACCTTAACCGGAAAAGCTTACCGGAAAAGACCTCACCGGCAATGAAAAAATGGCTGCTGCTGGTCGGGGAAGAAGGCTGTGGAATGGCTGTATTTTTTAGAGTGAGAAAATGAGATGGAAAATGGTGAAGAAATGCCTCAAATGAAACGATATCTATTTTCCCCCAATTTCAAAGATCAAAAATAATCAATCACCTATGCTAACTATAGATTAGGCTTGGTGTCAACATTTTTGTGGTGTATTAGAGGAAATAGGTCAACAAATTCTATCCTAACATTAAGCAACTAGGTAATTAAAATAAGGTAAAGAAAATGTTATGGATACTACATGACTAAATTTAAAGAGTAAAGAATCCATACTTTCGACTCCAGTTGAAGAGTCGGTATTTCCACGAAGTTGGGTTTGCGTTCGATCCATACCTAACTTGTTCGGATGCTTCTTTAAGGCGTGGTTGTTGAATGTCCTGTAGCCTCCTCCATTCTTGAATTTGCAGCTCTTCCCACAATAGTTGCACGTCACTACAAAATCCACGTCGCTATTCGATACTTTCTCTTTTCTAAAATGAACGGAGGAAATATCACTTCGAAGAGTCGAAGGTGTTCGAGAAGTGGTACGTCTAGTATTACGACTTTCTTGAGTATGTCTCGGCACCTCCTCCTCTTCTTGCTCGGTAATAAAGGCGGCGGCGGTATTAGGGCCTAGACATTCCTCCAAATTCTCACATTCTTGACTCTAATGAGGAGAGTAAGAATCGATGAGATCATCTAGAGGCATATCTTGTGGTGGTGGCATAGGCGATTTTCCTTTTCCACGGGATGATTTGGTGGAAGAAGAACCGACTCTTCGAGACATTTTTTTTTTAAGAAGAAGATAGAAAAATTGAAACTAGAATTGAATGAAATTGAAGTAAAATAAATTGAAGTAGAAGAGTAGTAGCTAATTAGAATTGAAAAAGAGCTTGAAGCTTGCGAATTGAATGAAGAATGGTGCTTGAAAATGAAAATATGAAATTGAAACAATTAGCACAAATTGAGAGAGAGATTGAAGCTTGCAATTGAGAGAGAAGATTGAGGAATGGTGTGGTTTGAAGTGAAATGGAATAAAGTATTTATAGAGCTCAATACTCAAAATTTGCAAAATAAAATAAAATTTTGGGGCGGTTTGGAAACCAGCGGTTTTGAGGCGGTTTCCGGCGGTTTAACCGCTGGTTTGCAACGGTAACTTGATCTTAGTCGTTGATCATCAACGGTCAAGCGATCCTGAGCGTACACGTGGCCTGAAAAAAAAAATTGCATCGGTTTGAACCGCCGATTTGCAACGGTAACTTGATCTTGGCCTGTGATCATTAACGGTCAAGCGATCCTGAGCGTACACGTGTCTCGTTCGAATTGTCGGTTAAACCGCTGGTTACACGTTTTCGAAAAGGCCAAACCGAAACCAAACCTTACTTCAACGGTTCACGACTTCGGTTCGGAATCGGAACCGGGTCAACAGTTTCTGGAACTATTGACCGCTGGTTCGAACCGTCCCGATTCCGATTTTTCGAATCGTTTGGACACGTCTACCTCTACGAAAATAAAACTTGGGAATCACATTCTTCAAAGGAATAATAAGAATGAGTAGAAAATTTTGGCCAAAACATTTAATCGATCTAATCTTAAGTGTTAATTGATAATCAATTATGACAAAAAATTCTGACCGCCTCAAATAAGATTTTAAGTAAGGAAAAACTTTGAATAATAGATTTTATGTGAAATGGTCTCACATGAGATTTTATATAAGACGAAGTTCATATAAATCACTAAGGTAAGTTAACTTATTTAATATAATCAATATTAATTACATATAGAATCATAAAAAAAAAAAAATAGGACCTTATACAAAAAACTTTATATAATCTTATATGAATGTGAGTTAAATTTACATAAGATAAAATTTTATATAATCTTATTTAAAGTTAATGTTAGCTGTATTAATAAATTGATTCATATTTAGTGCAAATAAATTGAATGTTACGGATACATAAGATGATGATAAAATTATATTTTATCAAGGTTATGTACAGTAGGAATTTTACGATTAAGTGAAAGGGGTGTTTTTTGGAAAGCAAATTAAAGAAAAAAAAAGTGTCAGATTTGTGGGGTCAGAAAGAAGATCAGCCGCGCAAGATAAGTAAGGAAACCGATGAAATCCAGCTATGCCTCTTTTTTTTTTTTTTTTATTTGTTAAAAAGGTGTAAAAATGTGTGGTGGAGCTTGAATCAAGCATTGCATTTGCACCACACAAATTTGCTAGGCCACCACCTAATACACGTGGCACCCATCAGTTACAAATCTAATAAAACCATTAATTTCAAATTAAAAGATTTAAAGTAATAGAATTTATAGTTATGGTGAACATATAATTGCTCTAATTGTTATTTGTAATTGTATTAATATAATATATTATAATATTATCAAAATTATGGATTGTAATTGTAATAACGAAAATACGAAATTATTAAAATGCTCATTATGAACAACTTTTAATATATTAAATGTGAAATTAATATATATATTAGATATCCGACATCATAATTGATACATATAAAATATAAAATTAATAAATATACAAGATATTTGACACAATAGTAGATATATTGATATTTTTATGATGGATAAAATAATAGTTTGATCATTATGTATGATGAAAGTGTACAGTAATATAACTTTAAATTGATATTTAAATTATATGAGGATTATTAGAATGTTGAAAATTACAAATCCTATAACAAACGATATCTTGTGATGTTTTTTTAGTGTTGATTCAAATTTAACAATGATTGGATTGTTACATTCGCTTTCAAAAAGAAAAGGAAAGAAAGAAAGAAGAAAACATTTTTTAAATTTTCTCAAAAAAGGTTGCACTCTGATTCATTGTATTAGAGGCCAATCAGAATCAAACTATATGATAATCCATTCATATTATCAAATAAGATAACCCATCCAAAATATGTAGATTTAATATGCATTATTTTAAACAATATATTATATTAAATAGGGCTGACTAAAGAGCACATGCGCATTAAAAATGTGGATACTAATATCAATTTCTCTTAAAAAAAAAAAAAATTAATAACTGGCCGAACAATTAAATAGAGAATCTCCACAAGAAGAAACGTATACTATTCCATAAGTATTCGTGATGCGCAGTAAACGCAGGGGTAAATCAGTCCTAGCAAACAATTAGCGGCAGAGCTAAGCGGAGGGCAAAAATGTAATTACGATAACACGTGGCAAACACGACTTCTTCTACTCCTTTCTATCGTTCTATTTATAGGGCGCCTCCGATATTTCTTCTCATACACTACCTACAATTTCGCTTCTCCACGCTTCAAAATCCAGAACCCTCTATATTTTTCCCTCAATTCTTTCCAGTTTTCGTCGAGAGATCACAATTTACTGCTGCGTTTTCGATCTCCTCAGATATCTTATATTTAGATCTGTAAGATTCAGATGATTCATCAATCGTTGTTATTTGAATTTGTGTGTTTCGATTCATGCGCTTGTTTGAACGATGTGCTAATCAGATTGTTGTTTCATTTGAATTTTCAGGATTTGATTGTGAAAGCTTGCGGAGAGGATTTGCCTGGATCTGATTCTTAAATTATTCATATCGTTGCTATCAAATTCTTGTAAGTTTTCGCAATTGTTTTTTTATGTATATCGTTTCTGTCGTTTCTTTTTTTTTTGTTGTTTAAATTTTCTGTTTTTATGGACTCAACATGTGATAATTATTATAAAATAAGAAAGAAAAATTCATCGCTCTCTTATTGTGCGATTACGGATTCTTAATTTTATTTTTGTATGCTTTCCTTTATAATTTGGAAAATAGAGAATTTTCTGGCCGAACATATAGGCATTAGGTATAAAATGTTTTTATGATAAATAATATTTTGGTCGATTTTATTGTTTATTGTAACAAATTGTCATCTTAAAAGTGCAATGATTTCAAGATTGTGCCTAGATCTGTATATTCCTGGAAATTGTTGCAATTTTAAATGAAACTTCTCCTGGTTATTCCTTTTTCATGTATAGAATCCTTAATAATTTATGCGCCTTGATTAAGAATTGTCATGCATATCTTACTTCTTGTTTGTTTAGAATTGACCTTCTATTGTTCAATTTTAATTAATTGACCTAATGGATTTAAATAGTGACCTCTTACTTAGAGAGGGCAGAGGGATTTATAGATTTGTCTTCAAATATTGGTTCTGTTTCTCTCTTATGGGCTTTAGAAAATTGTTTTGTTTTAAATATTTGTAGAGGTGGAAGACTTTAGAAAATTGGTTTGTTATCTCATATATGCTGTATAAGTTCTCGGCCCTAATTAGTTCTGTTTGATTGGTTAAACAGGTGTAATTGAATGTTCTAATGGAGTCAAAGGGTGGGAAGAAGAAGTCTAGTAGTAGTAAATCCCTATTCTACGAAGCTCCCCTTGGATACAGCATTGAAGACGTTCGACCACACGGAGGAATCAAGAAATTCAGATCTGCTGCATACTCCAACGTGAGTTTTAATTTTTGTTTGCTATATTGTTTGCATCACTTTTTCTATTTTGATTACTTTGATCAATATTTGTTTATTTTCTAATCAATATTTGTTTTCCTTTCATGCAGTGCGTTCGCAAGCCATCCTGAGATTCACTAAGCTTTCCCATTACCACCTCAAGTGGTTTTCTAGAATAGTGTTTCAACCTTTAGAATTAACTTTACCTTTCCTTTTCTTCTTTCCTCATCCTTGTCAATCTCGCTTCACAAACAGCACTTCGACCTAATCACTCAAAATGACTATGCCAGTCTCGGCAATTGGATTTGAAGGTTATGAGAAGAGGCTCGAGATTTCATTCTCTGAGCCTGGAGTGTTTTCTGATCCTGGAGGCTGTGGCCTTCGATCACTTTCCAAGGATCAATTGGATGAAATCTTAGGCCCTGCACAATGCACAATTGTCTCCTCTTTGAAGAATGATGATGTTGATTCCTATGTCCTATCTGAGTCTAGCCTCTTTGTTTACCCATACAAGATCATTGTGAAAACTTGTGGGACTACCAAATTGCTGCTGTCTATCCCACCCATACTGAAGTTGGCTGATTCACTAGGACTCACCGTGAGTTCCGTTAGATACACCCGTGGAAGTTTCATATTCCCAGGCGCACAGCTGTTTCCACATCGGAGCTTTACTGAAGAAGTTGCTGTTCTTGATGGCCACTTTACCGAACTCGGACTGCGCAGCGAAGCCTATGTGATGGGAGATTCTGATGAACCCGAGCAATGGCATGTCTACTCTGCCTGTGCCAATCCAACTGGGGATTATGATTCCGTTTACACCCTGGAAATGTGCATGACCAATCTGGACCAGAAGAAAGCTTCTGTTTTTTTCAAGACTCAATCCGAATCTGCAAAGGTGATGACTGAAGTTTCTGGCATCAGGAACATTCTTCCTGACTCTGAGATATGTGATTTTGACTTTGATCCCTGTGGTTACTCAATGAACGCAATTGAAGGCGGTGCGATATCGACAATCCATGTGACCCCGGAAGATGGATTCAGCTATGCAAGCTTTGAATCAGTTGGGTATGATTTTAAGAAAATGGATTTGACTCAACTAGTTGAGAGGGTTTTGGCTTGCTTCAAGCCAGCAAGCGTCTCTGTCTCTGTGCATGCTTCTGGGAAGGTGAATTCGGAGTTGGGACTATACTTGAAGGGATATAACTGCGGAGGAAGGAGCTGTGAAGTAGTTGCAGATGGAGGATCGATAATGTACAGCAACTTCACGAGCACAGGTGGGTGTGGGTCCCCCAAGTCAATTCTGCAATGCTGTTGGAGTGAGAACGAGGATGAGGAAGTTGACAAGAAATAAATCTATCTAGTAGCTTTTCTGTTTCTCAACACTATTGTGTCTTTTCTACTAGAGTTGTCTTTGGAGAACAATAAATTGCTCGTCTCTCGATCAGTGTTTGAGCAAACTTTGTTAATACTTTTGTTTTGAACGTATTTTTCAGATTGCTCGTAAGTGTCGTTTTAGCCTACTAGTTATTCATCAGAAATGTTGTGATGTTAATTTTAGTTGGCAAATATTATGATGTAACCTTGTGGAGAAATACATTTGATGATGCAACTTCTCTTTTTAAGATGTGGACAGCATTTTTGTGAGTTTCCACGTCACGTGCTTGTTTTTGCTGGCATGATACTACATATGATTATTTTAATGATTTTTTAGTCAAGTTTCTTATAAATTATAAACTATATAAAGTAGTGTTTCTTTATGTCAATATTATTAATACTTTTCTAAAATAATCACAATATAAAATTCATGTAGTATGATTATATTTTTAGAGTTTGGTATGTGAGTTCGTTAGAGACTGACTGGTATGTGAGTTCACGTGTGTAAACCAATGCTTTTGGGGTTATTGTTCAGGTGTAATTATGGCCGGATTTTGATTTTGAGTTGTTGGAGGATAATTGGTTAAATTAGCACATCATATTAGGTGGATTTACTTAACCCACATTTGAAAAGACATAATATGGTTATTTTATAATATTGACCCAAATGCAAAAAAAAAAAAAAAAAAAACCCACAAACACTCAATCTAAATACATATTACATTTAATCTAATATTTAATATTTAACACTCAAATCAAACATACAAACTACAAGAGAATATCAAATCACAACTTTATGAATAATTGTAACCTACCATATCATATCACTTTCAACTAAACCATCCATCGAAACAAACACACCCTTGTGTTATAATAATTTAACATTTATATTATATTAGCGTAACATTTACTAAACCATCCATCAAAACAAACACACCCTTATAATAATTTAACATTTATATTATATTAGCGTAACATTTATGTACAAATATCATAATTTTTGAGTAATATTACTTATATTTTCTATTAACATAAATTCATGTAGTATAGCTATACTTTATGTTAAAATAATTTAACCTTCATGTTATATTAGTGTAACTTTTATGTACCATTATCACAACTTATTGTAGTACTTTAACTTAAAAATATATATATATATATATATTTTAACATAAAGATTAAATTATTATAAGATAAATATTATAAATTAAACATAAATGTTTAACATGTATTATATATTTGTAATATAATGTAAATGTTAAACTAACATAACATAAATTTTATGCGAACATATAATAAATGTTATTTTAATATAACAGAAATGTTACGCAAACATAGCAGAAAGGTTACCAACCTCCGGTGTGTAATCGACATCTTGCTAGCTATAACTCGATCGAATAAGAATCGTTGATTCCCTCTGCTGTCAATTTCTTAATCATTCATGGCGCTCGGCTGGTGCTGATTTCTCATCTCAAACCAGAACAACTCTGAACATTAGGGAAGGTAAGGGAAGACCACCTGAGCATAGAGTTGAACATAGTAAAATAAGAAATTGTTTGTTTGGAAATTTCCCAAAAAGCTAGGTTCTTCTCTCCATCAAAACAACAGAACCATTATGCTCATTACTAAACTTGTTGAAGAGATGAAATATAACCAAGGTATATCTTTTTGGTCATAGATTGAATCGATCATTAGAAGAAGCATTAGGCTAAAAATTAAGATACATTCTGGGAAAATCAAACTTCCATCGAAAAGAAGCAAATGAAAGACTTTCATAAAAATTCTTGTAGAATCGAGAATGAAGTTTTCATTCGTGTACGACGACAAGCTGGTGTTCCTTTGAATACTTTCTTCTTTGTCTCCTGCCGGACTCCCTTATTCATCGATAAAGAGAATGGAGAGAACCCCAACTCCGATAAGAATTCCTTTCAATTCAATAAGGGATCGATCTAACCGTCAAAAGAGAGAAACTTAGTTAGATAGTAGTATGCCTCGAAAGGAAGACAGTCTGCTCTTTCCCAACATCCAGCTCTTTCCTTTCTATTTCCATTTCCCCCCGTCCAGGGATTGGTTTGAGTTTCTGGTGAATCTATTCTAGGCTTTCTAGCCAAGTCGAGAACAAAAGCTTGTATACATGTAATTTGATCTTGCGAATGATGAATGCAACACGCATGATAAAAGTGTGGCACGAACATAGGGGCACGTGTGGGAGGTGCGTGGAACGTGTAAAATTTACCCTCGAATCTGGTTGATCCAACTACACGAATCTAGGATCCGTGCATGCAAATAAGAGTATTATTTTGAATTGAAAAGCCAGAATTGATAAGCTCACATGCGATTCACATGCAATTTCTACCTAATTAAATGATTTAAGGACTTAAAAATAAATATTAACCTTTCAATTTAGTCCTCATGTTTGTAAAATAACACAAAGACCTTGAAATAATTATGGACTTTACAATTTAACCATTATTAAAATCAAAAGTTCACCCCAAATAATTTCAATTTAATCTTTTTAGACAAAACTAACCATGTTTACTTTGACATTGATAAAACATTTAATCATAACATGGTGACTAAGAACCGTATCTACAGAGGCTAAAAACGGTATATACGATGGCCATGAACCATAATTATGGTGGTTAAGAACCGTATCTATTAGGGTTAAAAATCGTAATTAAGTGCTTTGATGGATTGCGTTGGTTCTATGTTTGTTTGCTAAGATTTGTTTATTTGAAAATATTTGGTGCTGTTTTGGGATTTTCCCAAATGAGTGTATTTCAAACACTCATCCACCATGTTAAAATGTTTTCAGCTTCTTTTGGATAGGATACGTGAGCAGTGAATGCTGATAGCCGATATTTAAAGGTTGCAAAAAAATTTTTATTTAAAATGTTGTATTTCATAAATTTTAGAAATATGTATCTCATAATTATTCTTGATTTTATGTATCTTTATTATTTTTAAAATGGTGAGTTTTGCAAGTAAGTAGCACCTTAATGAAAATTACCTTTAAAAAGAAATTGGGTGTTACAAAAAACTATTAAAATTTATTCATTAATGAAATTTAGTAATTTATGTGTGTATATGTTTTAAATGAAATTTATTTGGAAATTTAGTTTTTTTTATAATTTAGTTGAAAAGAAAATTCAAGAACTATTGTAGACTTTAAAAATAAAAATAAAAATGGTGGAAATGTTGAATAATATGATAAACATAGCAATTTTTTTTAAAAATAATAAATAAAGAATTATTTATATTCATGTACAAACACAAATACATTCAAATAATTAATTAATATGTTAATCACATTGTTAGATTTAATGCATTTAATGTTAAATTAGGTGATATGTATTGCACTAAATCATAAAGGTAAAGTTTTGAATGAGACCGTCTCACGAAAACTCATGGATTTCATTTTATGAGATGGGTGGTCGAATTAAATTAAACATAAAAAAATGTGTAATATTTTTGTGTATTAGATAATATTTTTTTGTATATTAAGTAATACTTTGTATTATAAAATGCTTTTTAAGTTGAATTGGGCTATAAGAAAATATATAATACTTTTATGTGTATTAGGTAATAATTTTCTATATATTAGGTAATACTTTTATATTATATAGAATACATGACCCGAATTGTATCGGGTCAGGTTACTCAAAACACACGCGAATCCTAGGTTGTCCAGGTGTTCTTCTCTCTCGTGCAACATGTAATACTTTTATATATGTTAGGTAACATTTTTCAATATATCATGTAATATTTTTGTATTATGTACATATATTACATAATATATATAAAAATATTATCTAAAATATAGAAAAATAGTACTTAATAAAGACAAAAGTACAACCCGACCCATTTCAAAGAATGAAATCCGTTAGACGATCTCACACAAAACCTAATTTTTTCTTTAATTTTGTTCAATTTTATTATTAAAATCTCAATGTTTTAGGTAGACATGCCCATCCGGTTCGATAAATTAGAACCGGGCCGGTTCGAACCAACGGTCAACAGTGAACCGTAACCGTTTGTAGAAAGGTTCGGTTTCGATTTGAGTATTTACAGAACCGGTAACCAACGGTTCAAACCGTCGGCTCACGTTAAAGTACCATGGAATCGCCGGTTCGAACCGATGCATATAATTTTTTTTAAATGCCACGTGTATGCATGAGATCGTTTGACCGTTGATGATCAACGGTCAAGATTAAAGTACCATTTTAAACCGCCGGTTCGAACAGGCCGACCC
Source organism: Scutellaria barbata (assembly GCA_028654395.1). Taxonomy (NCBI): domain Eukaryota; kingdom Viridiplantae; phylum Streptophyta; class Magnoliopsida; order Lamiales; family Lamiaceae; genus Scutellaria; species Scutellaria barbata. The sequence continues at coordinate 17,752,303 of CM053650.1, forward strand.
CTTTTTTTTTTTTTGCAAAAATTATGAATTGTGCTCTATAAATACCTCATTCCATTTCACTTCAAACCACACCATTCCTCAATCTTTTCTCTCAATTCTCAAGCTTCAAATCATTCAATTTGTGCTAATTGTAGTTTCAATTTCATTGTTTCATAATTCTTCAATCTCTTTATCAATTATTCTCATAATCTCATTCTAGTTAGCTACTATTCTTCGATTTCAATTTCATTCACTCCTTAGTCCTTATTCTAGTTTTCAATTTTTCCTTCTCTTTCATCTTTAAAAAAATGTCTCGAAGAGTCGGTTCTTCTTCCACCGATTCATCCCGTGGAAAAGGAAAAAATCCTATGCCACCACCACATGCCTCTAGATGATCTCATCAATTCTTACTCTCCTTATTGGAGTCAAGAATGTGAGAATTTGGAGGAATGTCTAGGCCCTAATACCACCGCCGCCTTTAGTACCGAGCAAGAAGAGGAGGAGGTGCCGAGAGATACTTAAAGAAGTGGTAATACTAGGCGTACCACTTCTTGAGCACCTTCGACACTTCGAAGTGATATTTTCTTCGTTCATTTTAGGAAGGAGAAAATATCGAATAGCGACGTGGATTATATAGTGACATGCAACTATTGTGGGAAATACTAGAAATTCAAGCATGAAGGAGGCTACGGGACATTCAACAACTACGTGTTGAAGAAGCATCCGAACAAGTTGGATAATGATCGATCACAAACCCAACTTCGTGGAAATACCGACTCTTCAACTGGAGTCGAAGGTATTTTCTCTTTAAATTTAGTCAATTATCACATAGGAAAGGAGTAACCGAATTTGTTGCTAAAAAACATCTAGCTTTAGGATTTTCATGTGACGATGATTTTGAATAATATACTAGAAATTATTTACAACCTTCTAGTAGAAAAATATCTAGAAATATCATAACTAGAGATATAGAGAAAATTGTAGGAGAATATAAATATAAATTAATTGAGGAGTTTAAAACGTCTCAACAAAAAATATCTATATGTAGTGATATTTGGAATAATCCTTATCAAATAAATAATTATATGGGAATTATGACTCATTGGATAGATGATGCATGGAATGTACAAAAACGTTTAATTGCATATATTGACTTTAATGATAGACATTCGGCTATGAATGAATACTGCACGTAAAATAATTGGTGTTTTAAATAATTATGGTATAGTACAAATTTTTTTTATTATTGAATTTGATAACGCTAGTGCTAATATGGCTAGTGTAACCTTTTTAATTGAATATTGTAAATCTTCATTAGATGGTAAATTTTTTCATAGTTGTTGTATATATCATATATTAAATTTATGTGTTTAAGATGGTTATTTTACACAACTTAATAAAGTAATGTTTTTTTTTCTTTTACAAATCATTAAAAGATGTAAAATTCCAATTGAAATAATCATCTTATACCTATATGTAGGATTGTTTTCAAAGTCAAATATGTGGGTTATGAAAAAATAAATAAAAGCAACAGTATGTTTTAACAAACATCAAATTTTTGATAATTGGTGCATAGATGCATGCAATTGGGTTGACCTGACCCACTATATGTATCTACGTGTCTTTATGCATCGCCATGTGCTTAAGTGGTGTGTCCAAATCCACCCAATCTTGTTTTCAAATACTATGTCTTTTTATTATGTTAATCATATTTTTATATTATATAAATTATATCTTTATGTAATATATACTTTATATGCTATTAAAAGTATTTGTTGTAAGGTTTAGTTTTGATGGACTTGTAATCCATGATTATAACCTTAATGTACCTATAATAAAGTATAATAATATATCATTCGCTTTTGAAATATGAATTGAGATTTCCAACTTATTTATCATTGTTTGTTTGTATCAAAATTTAAAAACACAACTAAATATAGTATAGTATAACACAATATCACTAATTTTGAAAGGATAATTGAGCGAAATCCTCTTATAGTTTGGAAAATTAGCATGAAACTCTTATATGTTTTAAAAATTGCGTGAAATTTCTTTGTGATTTTTTAAATACAGTTTGAAATTTGCAACTCTATTAATGTTAATGGAAGTGCGCACGCGCTATTCATGCGTTTTTTTATGTATTTTTCACTTTTTTTTGCTATTTAATGATATATTTATCCTTTTTGACTATATTAAAAGACTTATTATGTTGTGGGGGTTTTTTACAATTGAAAACACTTTCTTCAAGCTAATTTTTTACATTAACACCTATTTCTTTTTTTTTTTCATTTAATTTTTTTTTACAATGTTAATACATATGTTTCTTTTTTTACTTTTGTATTCTTCCGTTCATTTTTTTTCAACATTAATGTTTTATCTACTTATTTATTTTATTGTTATAAATGAAAATGGTTGCTATTTATGCTTCTTCATTTGCTTTAGGTTTTTATAATTTTTTTTTTCACAATGTTAATTTTTTATATAGTTATTTTATTTTATCATCATTACTGTTTATGATTGATGAGGAAGATGTGGAAATATTCGATGTATACTAGTTTCACCTCAAATTAATCACAAAGTGTAATTAACGAGACTCTAAATATAATTAGTATACTATTTTTCTTCAAAAAAAATATTTGATATCCATACAAAAAAATGAAAAATACATTGAATTTCTTGGAGAAATCAAGATGATTAAAGACATGAACAATGAGAAAGTTTTCTATTAAGATACATTTTGTTTAAGAAGGAGAACCTGAAGAGAGTACAAATTATGTTTCAAGTTTTTCTCTATAATTTTTTTGTTTGTCTCTTACAAATTGGTATGTTTCAAGTTTTCTTGTATAAATTTTATTATTTTTTGTTTGTTGCTGATAAATTGGTATGTTAATTGCTTCTTGATATGGTTAAATTTATTTGTTATACCTAACAGTTCTTAAGTATTTAGTCATTTAATTTTTTATATATCTTTATATTTTCTTAATATTAGGTCTTATTTTTATAATCTTATCCTCATGATCAATAGTTGACATTAATAAAAATTAAATAAAAAATTAATATTGAAAAACACTAAACTGAAAAAAAAGGTAATGAAAGAAATATATGTATCGATAGATAGTGATTTTAGTAAACTGTAAATTTAGGATACTATTTGTAAGTAATTCATCAATGAAGGACACCATCTTTTGGGGTCCTGATATTGGGACATTAATTTTTCTATTTGGGTGAATTTAGGATAAAAAGCCCATAATCATGAATTTCGGGTGCAATCGTATGAGATTTGAGTTTTTGATGAAGTGATTCGCACCAAAATTCCTGTGATTTGGCCTTAATTTCGTGATTTCGGGTTTTTTTCTTCCTAAAATTACCCAAATTGAAATGGTTAAAGCTAAATGTCGGGGTCCGAATAGTTAGTGTCTTTTATGATGAATAACTTAAAGATAGTGTTCTAAGTTTTCAATTTCCCCATGTATCAACCATACGCATTAATAGCAATAAAATAAATACCAAAATAATTAATTAACATTGTAAAAAAAAACTAAAAAAAAAAAAAAGAAACATCACTAATGTTATAAGTAACTAAATACAAATTAATTAAAAAAATTTGAAATAAACAAGAGTAAAAATAAACATATGTACCAACTGTTGACTTAGCCATAATAACATAAATAATTAAATCAAAATTAATTAATTAAAAAAAACAAAAGTAAAAAAAAAAATGAGTGTAGAAAATAAGTTTGAAGGAAGCATTTGGCAAGAAACTCCCATAAGTAAATGAGTCTTTTAATATAGTTTAAAAAGGACAAATATGTCATTATATAGTAAAAAAATGAAAAAAAACACACTAAAAAATGCTTTAAGAGCTTGTGTACAACACTTCCATTAATATTAACAGAGTTGGGGATTTCAGGTTATATTTAAGAAACCACAAGAGGATTTTGAGCAATTTTTAAAGTACAAGAGGGTATCATGCTAATTTTCCAAAACACAAAAGGACTTGGCACAATTATCCCTAACTAGCAGTACACCCGCACGATGCGCGATTTGTTGTATAAAATCTAATAATTTTTAATGTTAAAGACAAATGTAATGATAAATCATTTAACTGTAAAATATATATTGTTTTTAATATTTTTTTATTAATATAAATGTTGATATTTCAATTTTAAAATTATGTTATTTTACATAATTATATTTCATAAAATTAGAAATTTTGAATGCAAATCAACATTTTAAATTTGATATAATTCTATATGCGATGTAAATAATAAATTGTGGATTAAAAATAGATATGAATTCGATATAACATGCATTGAAAATGAAATGTAAATGAAATTAAGAATATAATTAATTCATAAATATAACAAAAAAATACTAATAATTAAATGAATAAAATATTCAATAAATATTTGCACCATAATTTTTTTTTTCAGTATTTTTCAAGAACTTATATTCAAATATTTACCTTTTGAGATATATGTGGTCTTACTATTTGTTGTATGGTCATAAAATTTTACAAATTTAAGTTGTTTGACATTATTGTTAGATTTATGAATAGATTTAGCCTTAAATTTTACATTAAGATTTTTAAAACAATTATCAAATTTTTAAAACAAATTTAAGATTTTTCAAGCAATTTGTAGACTAATTATATCTTTATTTTTACTTTGACTATTTTTTTTTTCAAAATTACCCATTATTGTTAGTAATTTAATTTTATTTGTTGACTAATAATATTTTTTTACAATTAAAAAAAATATCTATTATTATTGTTATTCTTGTTGTTGATAAACATCAACAATTAATATTTTATATATATATGATTATGAATTTTAAAATTATAATTTTTTATTTTACATTGTAAGATTAAACACTATGATTTATAATCTTATTATTATATAAAAAAATTCAAATTCGTTATTGAGATTTCATTAGATTTTTTGAAATTTTTTTTATACATATTTATGTTTTTTTTTTAAATTAATTTGAGAACTGAAAGCTATATTCTAGATTTGTTTTCTTATATTTTTAAAATAATTTCAAAGTTTTTAATTTTCTATTTAAAAATTTTAAGTATTTTTAGATTTATTATTATTTATTTTATTTTATTTTATGTATTGAAGTTTAGATAATTTAAAATAAAATTTCTGATTTTTAAAATATATATTTCTTATATAATTCCAGCTCTAATTGTGAATAATTAATTTTGAAATATAAGCTAAATTATTTATATGTATATCAGAATTATGAAAATCATATTGTCATTTGTAATTAAAAAAAACTTATGATTCTATAATTTTAATCAAACTTTGAAAATAAATTATATAAAATGATTTTTATTGAAAATAGTTATTTAAAAATTATTATTGTCTTTTTTACTTAAAAAAACTTAATAAAGAGGATTAAATTTTTGAAATACCCATTGTCAAGGCTCACTTAAATTTGGCCCAATTAACCTTATAATATATACAAATATGAGATTCTAAATCCTATATATATTTGAGACTTAATATATAAGATGTGTGAAACTTATTGTGTAAGATATATAATAAAAATATTTTTTTCATTTTTTTTATTTCAAGATAGTTTGGATGGGAAAGTGATAAATCAGTAATATTTACCAACTTTTTTTCATTTTATATATTTTATATATAGCAAACATGATCGACATTTATATAAAAAGTATAAAATGTCAATTGTACAACAAATTAAGGATTACTATTACTCCCCTGATTCCATATATATAGATTGGATTTTTTACCTGGATTGAAAAAGTTATGCAAAATACAATTAAATAAGTTAATTACGTCCTGAGTTCATACTATTTGATAATACACATTGAATATAAATATAATAGTAAATAAGCTAAATAAATATTATTATATATATTTGGTACATTTGAAAAAGAAAATAAATAAATAAATATATATACACACTAGTGTTGACGTCAGAATTTATAATTGGTTAATTTCTAGTCGAACACTCAAAATAATCGAATCTGGATTAAATTAGTGAAAATCGGATGAGAAAAGTGTATAAAAAGTGTATGAAAATGTGTAGAAAACACTGTACCTGGAGCCTATTCTGGCGAATTTGGCCAGCTGATCCTGGATGGTTTTATGTGGCCGGCCAGAATCTTATGTAATTTATGTGAGAGAAATCAGTTCTCCCGTACTTGAATACAAAGTGTTTGTAACCCTTTACAAGTTGGAATTACATCTATTTATAGCTAGATGGGAGCCCAGGTAGTGGGGATCGTGCCCTTCACTTTTCGCCTATTTTCACAGTAGTGGGTGATTTAATCACCCACGATCTCTTAGCAGTTGGGGACTTCCTGCTCGGCAAGTTCTGCCCGGGTCGGCCATTCCCATTTAGGTCCGCCACAGTATTTTGTCTGGCCGGTTCACCGAGGAAATGTCCAGGTGTGACACATCTTGACTGGCTCTCCTGTCAGCTCAATGAATTATGTCCTCTTGAAGGCCTTCTCTTCGAACAGTCCAGAGTTGATGTGCTAACCAGCTCGGGTCGGGGGTCCAACAATAGCCTTTTAGGTCGTGAGAGAAAATATTCTGTCAAGACCTAACCAAACTACACCAGCCGAGCCGAGCTTGATATTGGTCGGACATGGTGAAGCATAATCCACTCCTTTGTCTAACACGTGTCATAATCTGGTGCGAAGGAAGGTGAAGCGTCGCCAAATCCTAACCATCGGATCAACCACGCGTCGAACTTTAGCAGGATGGAAGTCGAAGGATCGCGCTGTCCTTATAAATAGGGGCATCTTCCATTCATTTTGAACTTCATAGACTTTGAGCCCTTAGAGAAATTCACAAATTTTCCAAGCAGTATTAATCGAGTAGAATCACCTATTAAGAATCAACCATCTAAAATCGACCATTCCACATTTCCTTTTTAGGTAATTATAACTTAGCTAACTATGTCTTTCAATTCTCAATGCGGGTCAGCCCAGGACTATGACCGAGAGAAATTTGGGTATCAAGGGTATAGTTCTGAGGAGCTGGATATAGAGTCCAGCTCTTCTCAATCAGCCGAGATCAGGAGCTCAGCTCTTCCTGTGGTGGAAGAGGTGGGGACCTCAAGTCGGCCTGCTCGTTATATTCCTATGGGGTGTCAAGGCCCCCTAGGCAATATTACAGGACCGAGCAGCCCTTAGTGGATTCTGAGACTATTTTCTAGCCGTTCGTTGTGACTAGAGTGGAGCTGGACAGGTGGCACGCACAGTTCAACATCCTTCGGGGGGTTACATTTGATGTCCCGAGGCCAAATAAGAGGATGGACAAGCCACCCAGGGACTCCGTGGTGATCAATATCTGTGCGTTGGAGGGTGGCCTCCACTTTCCGTTAGCGTCCTGCCTCACTAGCTACCTCCAGCATTTGGGCGTAGCACTAGGCCAACTTCACCCAAATAGCTGGTCTTCAATCAATGGTTGCCGTCCTTTTCTGGACATTCAATCTGGGAGTTCCTACTCCACAGGAGCTGTCGTGGCTCCTGAACATTAAGTTGCTGCCCAGCACTCAAATTCACCTCTATTACCTCTCCCCCGTCCCTTCAGGCCACAACTGGTTCGCGGTCTTCCATCCTTTGTCAAGGATTGGAAGACCAAATGATTTTAGGTCAGGGGTGACGGATGAGTTCTGATCGGGTCGGAGAAGAGGGATCCCAGCGAGTGGTCTGCCCTACTTACTTCGGGATGGCGAATGGTACATTTATATGTTTTTTGTTTTTGCATGGTTATCTGATTTTAATTATCTTTTGTTTTGCAGAGGTTCCTGTCCAGAATCTTCTGATCGGGAATACCTTTTCCCAAAAGATCGTATTTCTCCGAGACAGCACCGAGCCGTCTCGAAGAACGTTTAAGGCACTCATTATTGAGAAACGTCTTGCCCGGGCCGGCCTCATCCTACCATTCCGACCAGCCCCGAACAACTTCTTCGGTAAGATTCATTCCTTTGCGCTCTGCTCTACCCAATACCTTTGCACTTAACCCTTTTTTTTTAATTTTTTAGCCATCCTCCCCCCGAGAAGGCCTACAGCTCAGGATGAATCCCCAGGAGTGCATCCGACAAAGGGCCGAGCAGATGAGGAGGGTTCCGATTAGAGACTAAGAAAAAGGCCGGGGCCTCAAGCGTCCGGTCTCCACCACGTCTGTTCCAGCCCCATCGCTGAGGAGACGACTCCACGATCCCCACCGACCAAGAGGTCCAGGCCCGAGGCCAAGGGCAACCAAGGAACTTCAAGAGGCAATTCAGGAACTGAGGGTGTTACTGTGGCAGTCTTGCCCGGTGTCTGGATCGTCGAAAGCCCATTGGCTGGCTCGGTCAGTATCTGCGGATGGGACCCCACCACCATCGAAGAGATGAAGGATTATCTTGGCCGCCGCCCTCCATTTCAGATCAGCTACTCGCGGGCCCAATCACCGTCCAATGAGGTGTTGCACCGTCTTCCGACCAGAGTAGCAATGGCCGCCGAAGCCCCCATTAAATCCTGGACAGAGGAACTGGAGGGGTACGCCAACAAGATGACTGGCGTGGACATGGACGTTAGTGCCAACATTCTCATGACGTAGGCGTCCGTGTTCGCTTGGCGGGCCCACTTTCAGCATTAGGAGAGGCTGGAGCAGCTAAGGGCCCAAAAAGCCGAGCTGATGGAGAAGACCGGCCAGCTGAGGGTTGTTGTTGAGGAGAATGAAACTTTCCAGGTTCAGCTGGCCTCTTCCCAAGATACCCCGACGAAGACCACCAAGACTGCCGAGCTGGACCGGTAGAAGGTGGCAGATATAGCCGGGGAGATTGCCCAGCTACAGGCGGAGCTGGAGGATGCCAAGGCCAACTTGGAAGCTGCCTGGGCCTCCCCAGCTGACGAGGTTGCTGTGGTTGCTAAGTATAAGAACTTTGAGGAGTGCAAGTACGAAGACATCCTTGACTACCTCTTCGCCTTTATTGACGCCATTGATGTGGCTTGGAAGGAGAAACTGGACGATCGTCCATTCATGGCGGCCATGGCTAGCTACCTGGAGAAGAACCCTCTGTCGGCCTATTTCCTCGGCATTATGAGTGACTTGCCCGACTACTTTCCGTCCGAGTCAGAGAAGTTTCTAACGTCGGCTCTACCGATCAAGCTCATGTCCGATCCGAACTTCCAAATGGTGAGCACTCTCGAGGCCGGGTAGGAGGTTGTGGCGGCGGCAGACGAGGTGGTCGAGGTCAACCAATAGTAAATACTTGTATATTTTCTCATTTTGCTGTTTATTTTCCTGTTCGGGCCAGTTGGCCTTTTTTTTATGAGGTGCTGGCCTCCAAACCAGCTTTTACTCAATCTAATTGATATTTTGCCCTGCTCAGTTCAACTCTTTATTTATAAATAAGCGTATCATTTATAACTCTTTCAGCTCGGGCGAGGTCGTAACCTCTTTTTGAGTTGTAACCCTACTGTTTCATCTGCTTCGACAGCTCGGGCGAGGTCGTAACCTCTTTTGGGTCGTAACTCTACTGTTTCATTCGAGCCGTTCACATTCGGCCTGAACGGCTCGAATGAGGCCGTAACCCTTTTTTTTTTCAGGTCGTAACCATACCATTTCATCCGGCCTAGGCGGCTCGGGCGAGGTCGTAACCTCTTTTAAGCCGTAGCCTCTTTGGGTGAGGTCATGAGTCGTAACCTCTTTTGGGCCGTAGCCTTATTGTTTCATCCAACTTGGACGACTCGAATGAGGCCGTAGCCTTTTTCGGGTCGTAACCCTGAACAATTTAATAAAAAATTGAACTTCACTTAATGAAAAATTACAAGGCATATTTACAAGAAATTTTTTAATCGTGATTGACAGAGTCAATATCTCCCGAGCAGTCCCATTCGGTGGAGGCAGAGGTAGCGGGGGCTGCGGTCCCTACCTCAGTTGCTCCTGACCCTTCACATACTTCTTCAGGTGACTCTGATCTATTAATTTCATCAGCTCGGCCAGAAGTGCTCAGCACTTATCTGTGTCGTGGCCATTCGCCTTATGATATTTGTAATATTTATTGCGGTTCAATCGGGTCAGGTCCGTCTTCAGCGACCTCGGCTCGGACAACAAATTCTTGTCCTCAATTTCTGTGAGGACCTGCGTAGGAGTAACTGTCAAAATCTCTGTTACCTGGCCGGGCCCTCCTGATTGGAATATCTTGAAATCTCCTGTCGGCCTGAATGGCTTCGTATGCCTTCTCCTATCTTCCCTGTTTTCTGGTCTTCTCTCTACTCCGGAGGACTTCTCATCCGGGATTGCCTCTTCTGCCCCAATATATCTCTCTGCTCGGGTCAGGAATTCGTGGTAGGTTCTTAGGCCGTCCTTGTGGACCAACCACCAAAACCTCGTTCTGGGCCTTAGCCCGGCCATGATGGCCATCAGCACGATGTCATCTGACACCTGCTCTATTTCTAGGACAAGCTTGTTGAACCTGTCTAGGTAGGATTTCAGAGACTCAGCCTTCTCTTGCCTCACATTTACAAGTCTCTCTTTTGGAGTTGACCTCATCTTCAACCCCATGAACTGTATTAGGAATAGCTCGGTCAGATCGTCCCATCCTCTAATCGAAGAGTATGGAAGTGATCGGAACTACCATTGTGCTTGGTCTCCCAGAGTAAGCGGGAAGGCTTTGCACATCAGCTATTCTCCAATCCCCTAGAGTTCTATCCAGGATGAGTATTTGTCCAGGTGAGTGTTTGGATCTGTTTCCCCATTGTATTGGCCAATTGGAGGCATCTTGAACTTGACCGGTGTTGCCATTGTAGAGATGTGCTCCGTAAAATGAGTGGCCCTCTTCCAGCCCCCTTTATCTGCCTTGGTCTTCTTTGACTGGATTTCAGCCAGTCTCTTCCTTAACTCTTGTTTCTTAGTCAAGTATGAATACCCTTGAGTGTGGTCGGTGCTCTCCTCATGGGGTTGCTGAGCCCCCTCTATGTCCTCTCTGTTCCTGACCGGCCTTCTAGCCCCCATCGCCGTGGCCGGCACCTCCCGGATGGAGACATCTCTAGTCTCCATATTTGCCCGATTCGGTTCACCTCGGACGCCTAGCCGTGCTCGGTACGGTGATGTGCTTCTGGTTCTATGGTCCTCCCAAATCCTCTTTCCAAGGTTTCTCCTCAACCTGAGCTCGTCTGATGACTGTATCCTCAGTCTGGCCATTTACTTGCTGGACCATCTCTCTCTGCTCGACCTCTCTCAACTGCTCATTCAACTGGGCCATTATGGCCCTTATTTCGCTTATGCACATAGGAGTCCTTGGAGTGTTCAGAGTTATAGGGGCCATCTGGGTGGCCGCATCTCGTACGACTAAGTTTTCCTGGCCAGATCCACCAGGCTGAGAAAATTGGACCTGAGAATTCGGAGTAACATTTCGCTTGTCGTTATTCATTGTGGAATTCGGAGTTGTTACATTCGTCTTGTGTATTCCCCCTCATTCTAGCGCCAAAATGTTGACGTCGGAATTTGTAATTGATTAATTCCTAGTCGAACAATTAAAATGATCGAATTCGAATTAAATTAGTGAAAATCGGATGAGAAAAGTGTATAAAAAGTGTATAAAAATGTATAGAAAACATTGTGCCCGAAGCCTACTCGGGCGAATTTGGTCAACTGATCCTTGACGATTTTATGTAGCCGGCCAGAATCTTATGTAATTTATGTGAGAGAAATCAGCTCTCCCGTACTTCAATACAAAATGTTTGTAACCCTTCACAAGTTGAAATTACATATATTTATAGCTAGATGGGAGCCCATGTAGTGGGGATCGTGCCCTTCACTCCTTGATTTTCATCTATTTTCACGGTAGTGGGCGGTTTAATCATCCACATCTCTTAGCAGTTGGGAACTTCCTGCTCGACAAGTCCTACCCGGGTCGGCCATCCCCATTTGGGTCCGCCACAGTATTTTGTCTGGCCGAGTCGTCGAGGAAATGTCCAGGTGTGATACATCTTAGCCGGCTCTCCAGTCAGCTCAATGAATTATGTCCTCTTGAAGGCCTTTTCTTCGAACCGTCCAGAGTTGATGTGCTGACCAATTCGGATCGGGAGTTCAACAACTAGTATAACACACGTGCATCGCACGTGAGATATTATAATTGCATGATTTATTATTAAATATTTTTTAAGACACTAAATACTATTTTTTAAGAATAAGAATTTTGTTAATTATAATAATTCCTAAAGTTTCACGAATCAGTTAAAAATTATCAAAAAAATGTTACTCACATTTTAAAAACATCTTATTTCTATATTACCATAAAACTAAGGAAAATTATTTCTAATTAAGTAATTGATAATATTTTCAGTTTTAGTCATCTTCAAATGAATAAATTGATTATGGGTGAAATGCGTAAAACTCCTTATGATATAAAAATTATAAGTTTTTCATCCATATGTTAAAAGAAATACACCACTTACACGTATGATTTAATAAATGTTACTCATTTTCCTCTAAATTGATAAATATTTTTCTTATATAGTTATCAACTATGTTTTCCACGCAGTGGATAGTGGTAATGTGAAAATTAATTTTTTTTTACTTTTATTTCCACAAATTTTAATGCTTCGAATTACATTTATGTCATCCACCCCCATTTCAGAATATTTTAATATTATTTTTTATTACTTTTTTGAATATTTGCAACCTTAATTTAAATATGAATTTATACTTTCAATATTTTTCATTTGATTTAATTTCTTTTAAAATTCATATATATATATATATATAATTTATTTCTCAATAAACTTCAAAAAATAATCAAATAAGTCTTTGAACAAGATACACGAAATATTTAAAATATAATTGAGATATTTTGAAGTATATACTAAACTGAATACATAAGGATATTTAAAATATAATAATTTTTTTTTTGTTTTGTTTTGTTCGGAAGGATGTTGTACTGTATATTTATATAAGTTTTGAATTGTGTATTCATGAAGATCTACGATAGGGGCTTATTATAACTATATTCAAACTATTATACTTATATAGATCATTTGTATTTTTTTGTTTCAATTTAAAATTCTTAATATTGCATATCAATATTAATGTTTTTGATATTCAATTTAAGTTGTAGAACAAATTGAAAAGACTATTAGACAATCTCGATCTGATAAATGACAACCTCTTTCATGAACAAATCTCAATCTAAAATTACAATTTGATATTTACTTATTGAACTCCACATAAATATCAATCTCAATCTTAAATCATCTCCATTCCCATTTAGGATGTTAATCTCAAATTACATATTCAAAATTACACTATCTTTATCGAAAATGTTAATCTCAAACTACAAACAAATACTTACTTATTCAACTCCATCAAAAATAATAATCTCAAATTACAAACATTAGTATAGTTCGTGTGTAATACACGAGATTTTATAAAAAAAATAAATTAAACTTGGTCAAATTTGAAAAATGTAAATATTATTTTTATATTAAGATTAAATTTATGATTAGTCCAATAAATATAGTGTAATTTAACAATAAATATAACATAATATTATTAAATAATTATATAATTATCAAAATATAATTAGTTGCATTTATGGAGGATCATAAAGAAATTCTTAATATTATTCTGGAAAGAATATATATTGTTATGCCTACTGGTAATTCTCCCGCACTTATGGTTTGTTATATAACATCTAACATTTTAAAATTTTGACAACAACATGTAATGAGATGAATTTATTATATTTTAAATATTTAAATTATGAAGATATTTTAATTTTATATTTTTATCATTCTAATAACTGAATTTGATAATATTATAATTTTCAAATTCAAAAGAATATATACAAATCCATAAATAAGTTAAAAACAAGGAAAAGTTTATAATCAAAATATGAGGTAGATAGAAGTGACTAAGTTTACAAATTTTGTACACCCATTAATTATATAAAAAAAATCATAAATTAAATTTAATACTATAAAAAAACTTATTGTATCATAATATTAAATAGTAGCAAGTTTTTTTTTAAATCTTTTAAGTTCTAAAAATATGTTATGTATATTGAAATTGATATAGATTTAAGTACTATGATTAATGAATATAATTTCTTTGTAAAGTTATTATCATTATATATAAGGGTGAATAACTCCAAATACCCTAATTAATATAACACCTACCCTTTTATACCCCAAAACATATAACATTACACTTTTCTACCCATTTTGGGTTAAAGACCAAAATACCCTTTGACATTACATGTGCAATGCTATTTCCACTCTAAATTTCTTAATTCCAAACCATTTGTGCTTAGCTTGTGGTTTAAAAATCGGATATAATTATCTTGATATTTTGGATGGAAACCTTTCTCGTGCCCCAAAAAACACTTGTATTTATACTTGTGATATGGTCTGAAAGGTCTAACAACGCCAAATACTGAGTAATTTTATCTAAAACCCAAAAATAATTCAAAGTTTTCCATGACTTATATTTATTGAGATCCGATACGTAAAGTGGTATCAGAGCCAAGTTTTATTGAAGAAATAAATTAAATTATGTTGTACAATATTATTTTCTTGTGCCTAACGGAGGAGAAAATCAAGAAAATGTATCCGAAAATCTTTCGAGATAACACAAGTGCAGGATATCAGTAATGACATCCAACTCAGATTGGAACATAATTGTTCCAGACACATCTAAGGTCACGCAAGATCTTAGGGAGATCCAGAAGACCATCATTTATTATGGTGGATAGATGGAGAAGATTGTCCGATCTCTATCCGAGATCCAAAAAGAAATTTCAGATCTGAAACAAGAAATTGTAGATCTGAAGAGAAGAACATCCAAAGGAACTGGAAGATCAATGAACGAACGTATGAAAAATTCGTTCGGAGAAATTTCAATCATTTCCAAAGGAAAGGCTACGGAAGTTTCGAAGCCTAAAAGCAACGACGAACTCCTACTTGATATCATAAGACAAGTCGGATGGAAGTCTCAAGAGTAGATCTTGCAGAATTAACTGAATCCCTTTCCAATCTCGGAATTGTAGATCTGGTAAACCTCAGGATGAACGAGCCGATTCCACCGATTCCGAAGAAGGAAGAGGAAAACACAAGTACGCCAGTACCTGAAGCACCAGTACCTGAAGTACCGGTTCCTCCCGAACCCAGGTGGTGGCAGGACGGGGTTGAGTATGAAGAATACATAGCTCGACAAGCCAAAACCCGACCGGGAAGGTTTAAAGGAGTATCCAAAAGCCCTTGGGCAAAAACGATGCTTGAACCAACCCATCCGTTTGGAGTGATGCTCACAACAAACATCATCGATTTTAGAAATATGGAAGTTTTGATCGATGAGTGGATGTCATCCATGAAAGTTGCTTCATCAACACTGGATGTTGATAACGATCATTTTTGTCAGATACTGGTAAATAGTTTGCAAGGTTCGGCCAAAAAGGCATGGAACATGACCGAAGCTTCTCTCAAAAAAGAGATCTTATCCAACGATAATGTTATAACAATTGTCGAAAGGATGGGTCATTTACTCAAAATATGTTTCCTCGGGGACGGATATTTTGAGGAAAGAAAAGACGAGAAGAAACGAGAGTATACGCAAGCTCTGTTTGCTCTCGAACTAAGAAATATATGTTATGCGGATGAATATATATATTGGTTCCGCAAATATTATTTCCAAGCAGATGTACCATGGAATGTGGCAACAGATTTATTCTTTGCAAAAATCTGCAGTCCATGGAGGGAGATGCTTATGCAAACCTACAAGGTACCTACAGGCCGAGTCGATTCAGTGGCCAGAAGGATGTCCTTTTTTAAGGACAGTATACGAGAATGGTGTCAACAGGCGACACTACAAAGGAACAAGAAGAAACTAAGAGGAATGGTAAAGAAGACCCCTCTTTGTTGCGACAACAATGATTTTCCGAGTATCATCGGAGAACCACAACGCGAAAGACACGGAAAGAGAAAGAAACACTTCAAGGGAAGGTTTCAATCCAAGTCCGGAGGATCATACAGGAGACCTTCCAAACAATGAAGATCATGGTGGTCCAAATCAAAGGCTAGATCTTACAAATCTGGTCAAAAGTCTGGTCCTTCCAGGTTTTCTTCACAGGGATCTAAATCCACAGGAAAGCCAGCAGGAGGAACAACCTGGAAAAGAACTTTCAAACGAGCTCACACTCGTGCAAATGAAAGTTTCAAGGATTGCAACTGTTGGACATGCGGCGCGAGAGGCCATATTTCGCCCGATTGCCCACAAAAGCAAAAGGATGTGCGCCAGTTCGAATACACAGACGGCATCCGAGATGCTATCTTCTATGGTAATTTGGTGCCAGTATACAAGTTCGAGGATATCTCTTCAGATGAAAACATTTATGAAGAAGAGTTTGAATCAGATTCAGAAGGATCCGATGGATCATCTACAGAATCAGACGAGTAGCTCCGGCGAACCAGAAGATAGACTCCAGACGACGGATAGTCTATCAGGATTCTTCTCAAAAATGACCATCTCTAAAAAGACGATGGAAAAGATCATGAGACAGGATTCAACATTAGGTCCCTATGATGGATTTAAGAAAGGAAGTCTTAATCGATTTTGTGACAAGATCGGGATAAGACAGCGCAAGCACCATATCATTTACCGGGTAAACTCAGGTGAGTTTTCTCTTCCAATAGATCTAACCGGTAATAAAGTTGAGATACAACTTATTCCAAAAGAAGAAATTCTTGAGGAACTGAGTCATCTTAAAGAAGAAGTAGCGGTCACGATGAAATGGATCCATATTGGAACCATTGAAGTAGTGATTAAAGCTACCTTCAAAGAAGGAATTGATTCTGAATTACATTTATCTGTAATGGATAAAAGAATCAATGACTTAAGAGAAAGTTGTCTTGGTACCATGGTAGGTAATTTGTATGCTGGCAAACTTATGTTTGACATTCATCCTAGGATTGCATACAACCTAGCTGACCAAGATTTTAGTAGAGTCTTAACCCTTCATCAGGATTTTAAAAGACCTGATCTTATGAAAGAAGGAAATAGTCCATATTCTATCACGTATAGAATTGCATATGCGCTTTCCAACACACATCATTCAGATATGTTTCTTAGGAAAGAGTATATAGAAATTCCTATAATTTTTAAGGAATTTGCAAAGGTTAGAACACCAGACCCAATCCAAATACCAAGGTTAGGGGGTGTTAATTTGCTAATTAAGGATCAACTTATTTTAAACAATAGATCATTAAGGTTTGATTCAGAAATTAGTAACAGATTGTCCTTTTCCGAAGGTAGGATTTTAAGTCTAAAAGGAAAAGAACCATGTGAGGATTTGTATCCACAAAAAATTAGGGTAAGAAATGTAAAAATCAAATGCCCTAATAATGAATGTAAAGAAATCCATATTGTTTTTGATATATCTAAAACTGATAATTTGTTTCCTTGTGAGGAGATATATCATTTACAACAACCAAGTATTAATAGATATGAAGGCATGTTAGAAATAGCAGGCTATCATGTATCTGTTACAGGAAGTGCATGCATAACTAAAGGAGTTATGACCCTAGGGTTAAGTTTCCTTGAGGAACATAAGCCCTGGAGAAGAGATGAAAAATGGATGGAGTTCGACCTTGATGGACATACAATTAGGGTAGAATAAAACCATTATGCCAGGAATCAAGCTAGACCGAGAGATCATTGATCTCACGATACAAAGAGACCTGGCGATAACTTTGTTAAGATCTTTGCGAGAGCAAAATCTACCAGAACAAAGAAGTATCCAAGATGTCATAAGGATACAAGAGGCTGCGTTAAAAATAAGTCAAATAAACGCACGAATAGACATGCTAGAACGCTGGAGGAGAAGGATTTATCCAAACAATCCAGACAGGTTCTAAATTATGCCAGGAAGGTGTATTGATGAAGAGATCCAGGATCTCAGAAAAGAGAAAGATGAGTTAACGGAACGCATTAGAGAAATGCGGGATAATGGACAGACTCATCAAGTAAGGTTTCAAGAGTTGATCCGTGAGCATAATGTTAGAAGCTCAAGGATAAACTTGTTAGAATCTTGGAAAAGAGGAATCTATCCAAATGATTCTGAATGACAAGTATTTTCTCTATATATATATCTGTAGGGATATTATATGACCAATATAAGACGGAATATTTTGCAGCTTATATTGACTCAGGTTCAGGCATTTGCACAGCAAAGCCAGGAGTTTTTCCCAGCGAAGCAGTGGAAAAATTACCTCTTATTGCAGGAAGAGACTTCTCACAGAAGATCCTTATACTCAATAAAGGTATTCGAGAAACACGAATAATGATCGGAGGCGCATTCGATACCCCTTGGTATAAAGTAAGAATGCCACCAATCTATATATATGATACAGGTGCTGATATTTTGCTTGGCAACAATTTTATCCAAACTTTTGCAAAATATGAGTAGGATAATCACAAGAACCTGTTAACCTTTACTACTAACTGTGGTAGTATGATACATGTTTTGCGGCGAGAAAAGGCTTTTAATCGGATCATGCCTATTACTTTTCGCAGCAAACGTGGTGATAATGAAGCCAAGTTAACTCATCCAAAAATGCAGGATAAGAGGAAATTTGGTGAAGCTCTTTTGTCATATAGACAAGAGGGAATGGAGGAAGCACATGAAGAAGGTATTCAGTTTCTGAAAAATGCCTTACAAGAAGGACCACCCCAGATTGACATTGATGAGGAAAGTCTACTTTCTCTCGAAAATGTTAAAAGGCTAATTCAGAGGAACTACAATGAAAATCCTTTAGCCTGGTGGGACAAAAACCAGATCGAAGCAACGTTGAAGGTAAAAGAACAACACAGATACGAGTTGGTTCGATACAAGCCGATCCAGATGAATCTTGAAGATCGAAAGGATATGCAAAAGATTATCAAAGAGCATATCGATCTCAAGCTGATCGAAGCAGGTATTTCTCCTTATAGTAGCCCAGGGTTTTTGGTAAGAAACCATGGCGAAATAAAGAGAGGAAAGGTAAGGTTAGTAATTAACTATCAAGGTATTAATAAGATTACTGAATTTGATGGTTATTACATACCAAGTAGAGAACACTTAATTGATTATATTAAAGGGTCAAAAGTGTTTTCAAAGTTTGATTGCAAGTCTGGATTTTATCAGATTAAGTTAGAAAAAGAGTCTAAGAAATTAACTGCTTTTTCTACACCACAAGGTCAGTATATCTGGAACGTAATGCCTATGGGTCTTGCGAATGCACCTCAGATATACCAACGAAAGATGGATAATCTATTTAAAGATTATTTTGAGTTTATGTTTGTTTACATAGACGATATCTTAATTGCCTCTAAAAATATGAAAGATCATTTAAAGCATCTTGAAATATTTTCAGAAGCATGTCATAAAGAAGGATTAGTGCTCTCTGAAAAGAAAGCAATAATCGCGGTTAATAGAATTGAGTTTCTCGGTGTTATTATTGACCATGCAGGAATGGAACTACAAGAACATATTGTGGAGAAAATCTGCAATTTTCCAGATGTTCTTAGAGACAAGAAGCACCTTCAAAGCTTCTTAGGAGTGATTAATTTTGCAGGTTCATTCATTAAGGACTTGGCAAAATATCGAAAAGATTTTCGTCCTTTATTACAAAAGGATGAGAAGACCAAATGGAAATGGGAAGATATTCATTCCCAAAGAGTTCGTGAGTTAAAACAGGTTTGTCGTAACTTGCCAAAACTCGTGATTCCTCAAGATGAGGATCAGTTAGTCGTCTACACAGACGCTAATGATTTCAGATGGGCAGCAGTGCTCATGCGAAAGACATCTACGGGGGAAGAACCATGTAGATACACTGGAGGGTTGTTTACAGAACAACAGGCCAGAGTTTGGCATATTAACGAGAAAGAATTCTTTGCTGTTTGGAAGGCCTTTAAAAAATGGCCTTTATTTTTATTAGCTAAAGAATTTATATTAAAAGTTGATAATACTAACGTTAAAGCTTTTTTGAAGAACAAACTTGAATCAAAGATCGAAAAAGCACGTATTATCAGATGGCAAGCAGAATGCCAATATTATCTTTTTGATATTGTTATAGTGAAATCTAATGAGAATGTTCTTGCAGATTTCTTAACAAGAAATGGATATCCTTGAAGCAGATTCCATCACAATACGAGCAAGACACCTTAGGGAAAACCTTGAGGTGCATTACAAGGCCTTTGAGGAACTAAGAGTAAGAGCCGAAGCGGCATCTTATGTCCAGAAAGCTGATTTGGACAAAGTCCAAATGACTCTAC
This sequence comes from Scutellaria barbata, assembly GCA_028654395.1. Taxonomy (NCBI): domain Eukaryota; kingdom Viridiplantae; phylum Streptophyta; class Magnoliopsida; order Lamiales; family Lamiaceae; genus Scutellaria; species Scutellaria barbata. The sequence continues at coordinate 17,772,564 of CM053650.1, forward strand.
GTGCAGCCATAACTTCAAATAATGATTTATGGAATGCATTAGTAGAACCTGTAAACAAGGTCTGTTCACCATCGGTGATGCAGAAAGAATTATACGAGAGAAGTTCATCATCGATGAACAAACAGGGTACTTTTATACCCGAGGCAGGACATCCTGCTGATAAAAGTTTTTCATCGGATATCGGTGAAAAGGCTGATAAGGCCGAACCAAGTGTTTTATCGGATTCCGATAAAATTTTTAATTCGGAAGGTCAGGAAGCAATTCCAGACAACCCGAGTCAACCCAGCACCTCTGGGGTAAAAGAGGGAGAGGTTAACCTAAGGCCCCAGACTGGCCCTAGACAGGTTAACACTAATCAAGCTATTTCTCCTCTGCAAGTCTACCAAAAAACATGGGAGAAATTGGTGACAAGAAATGGGATCAATCCGAACAGGATTACTGCTGATTGGTCTGGCAAGTATCCAAGACTTTGGATGCTCCCGGGGGTAAACCCTCATGATATGCGGGAATGGTTCGATTTTGGAGCAATTGCTTCAGTGTTCACTACCGCACCCAGCTTTCCGGAGATTTCCAAATTACCGAATTGGATATCCACTGCTGTGCATGATTCATGGCAGAACAACCCATACTTGGGTCGAGGAGATATACTGGAGTTGAAAATTATTTCTGCTGCTCCAGAAATCACAGGAAAAAGGTCTCATCCAGTTTTTCAATTCATAAAACTACAGAGACCTGAGATGGGGGCGGTAAACCGAGCCAAAACACCCCCAGAAAATAGCCCTTTGGTAGTCACCTTGACTGAAAATGATATATCAACAAGGCGAGCATGGGGTCTTTGGGTCTGTCTCACCGAGATGGACAAAGTGAAGTATCCATTCAAAATATTTCATAACTCTGTGAATGGATCATTCCTGTTAAACTCCATGACAGGAACAACTACCGGATTTGCTGAAAACCTCTTTGAAAATAAGAGAAAATTAATTTGGGAAAATAAGGTTCCAGCCACGGAACAAACAAGAAAGAAGATATGTAATATGATACATATCGGGAGATGGGGAGAGCGGTTATGCTCTTACTGTCAAACACAAGAGAAACCACTGTTTGGACAGGGTTTCAAAATAAAAAGGACAAGCCCGACTACCCAAAGAAAAAGGGAAAATGGAAGGGTTTTTAGAAAATAAAACCCAAAAATGTAATAAAAGGAAACGAGTCTAATTAGACTCGATTGTAAACAAGCGGTATTGTATTCTAAAAATATAATAGGATACTGTATAATCAGCATAGGATGCTTATTCAGACATAGGATAGTGGCAGGTCCCGCCATCTTTGAAGAATCAGCATCTGGACTAAAAAGGATAAAAGTGGAGGACCCCTCCACTCATCAAGAGATTCGTTGCCGACGCAAGAAGACAATGAAGGTGGTAGATGCACTTACCAAACGGTAGGTGGGAAATAAAGAAGGTTGGCCCATGCCCACTAACCAAGTGGAATGCAAGCTGGCAAGACAATAATGGATCTACACAGGAGAACATTGATGCCTATAAAAGGAGGCCTTCAGCCTCAGAAGAAGATCATCGAAAATACACAACACTTCTCTCTTCATAAGCTTTTCGAAATCTTCTCTCGAGGATTGTAATAGTTTAGCTTTCAAGCTTTCCTGTTTATGGGGGTTTCCCCTTCACGAGTCTTAGCCATGATAGGCTAATTCAAGCTTCTCTTTCAATGGCGGAGAAAATTTATATTGTAAAATAGTTTAGTTTATTTTCTTCAATAAACAAGGCTTTTGCTTTCCGACATTCTGTCCAAAAATTTTATAATTTTGTGTGAAAAATTATCCAGTAGTGCGTCTCCCCGTGACCTCCTTAAAGGCAGGTGGCCGTTGAAAAGGAGTGTGATCAGGGTTCCCAAGAAAATCGGTTTCAGAACCATAGATTGCGGGCGAGTGGTTGGATCTTTGATCCATAAAACCTGAACCGAGGTCCAAGGAAACTTAAGAGACAAAGACGATGTATGATTTAAACTTAGTTTTATTTTATTTACGGAAGCATGTTGGGCCTGATATTGATCAGAGGGCTAATCCGGATCTAATAAGTATAAGGATTGGAAAAAGAAAATTGCTAATGGCATAAATGGCATTTTGGAGATTTATAAAAGTCAACAAGGGTGAGATAGTATTTTTCTTTGGAAAAGGGGTATAAAACATACATGTTTATATTGATTGTGGTAGGAAAAAGATATTTTATATGGAATATGGTATAAAAGGGGATTGGTTATATATATTGTGGTAGGATGGGATATCAACCCTTATATATAATATGTGATTTATTAAAATGAGTACGTATCTAATTAGTACTCATAACTATACATAGATATATAAATTTTTGTCCAACCAACGCAAATAATTATCTCAAATTCAAGTAAAAAAAAAAACTGCTTATCAAATACTTGAAATCTCTTTCTATCCAAATTTTAAATAAAATTATTAAAAATTAGATGTAACATTGCACTCAATCCACTTGAACTAAGAAAAACAGAGCATACAATTCTATCGAAAGGTTTGTTTGTAAATTATTTTCTTAAAAGATCTCACTCTTTTTTTTCAAAATTTGAAAATAGTATTTATTAATTTTCGTACTATTATAATTTTTAAAGTATAATTTAACTTTAAAAAATTTTACCTCCCACATTTTAGACTACCACTATAGTCAAGACTACAATAAATCAATAAAAAATACTCAGATACATCCAAATTTAAAATTAGATTTGGTAATAACCTTTTATATTATGCAACGTAAATAAATTATTAATTTGTTTTATAAATTTGATATATCATGCCTCAAATAAAAAATTAAATGAAGAAATTTCAAATTATAATTTATTTAAAAACACCTCATATCTCCCCACCCCATCCATAAAAATTACAAAAGCAAAAGAAAATTTATGATAGCCAAAATACAAATACAAGTGATAAATTTGTTTCACACACTATAATCGAATTTTAACCAAAAAGTTATCTAATTTAAAAACATGATTTCTTAAAAAAAAAAAAAAAATTCTCACCCAAGTACTTTCTCAAACTTATATCATATTACTAAATTAATTAAAAAATTCTCAAACTTACAAATATAAAATAAAAATAATTATAGTTAAAATAACAAATAAAAAGGATTAAACTAATACATCATACTACAATTTAGGGGTGTAAAAGAATAAAAAAAATTTGATTCGATTCGAGATTCGATTTGAAATTATTCGATTCGTATTCGGAAAATTTGAATTCGAATTCGAGTATGAATTTTTTTTAATATTCGAATTATTTTTGAATACAAATAAAAATACCGGTGTATTCGATTCGAAATATTTAAATATACATATATATATATATATTTACATATTTATATATATACTTATTTTTTCATTTTAATTTATTTCATATATCTAATTATTTCATCATTTAGCAGGTTTTTGAATCGAATATCATTATTATTTTCACGAATCGAATCGAATATTTAAAAAATTATGTAAAAATTTTGAATTTCGAATCGAATATTTGAATTATATTTTCGAATCGAATTGAATATTAATTGAATTTATATTAAACGAATCGAATACGAATCAGAAATTAGTATTCGAACTCGAATCGAATACGAATACGAATACTATTGAAAATTTTCGAATTCGAATAAAATTTGTCAGTATTCGATTCGATTTGATTCGATTCGATTCGTTTACATCCCTATACTCCATTAAGAACAAACGTAAATTAAGAAAATTAATTTAAATAAAAAAACATCATCTTCTATTCTTATTTCTTGCAACCGACCCATTTCCCAAGACACGTCCCTACCAAAGAAAAAAGAAAGAACCTTTTGCTTTGAAAAGGTCAAAAAATTTAAATATTTTATTTTCTTTATTTTGTAACTTACATCTTTCCATTTAATTTCTTCTAAAAAAAAGTACAACCTTGAGATTCTAAAGGGGATGTTTGGTTTGGGGGTTTAGGAGGGTTAGGGTTAATTAATTTAAATAAATTTGTATTTGTTTTGATGATTGAAAAATTCGTATTTTTTGGGGTTTGGGTCAAAAATGATATTTATGGTCTTGTGGTGGGTTTATTTGGATTAATTAAATCCACCAAAAGTGGTGGGTTTATAATAAAACTTATTTTTTTAATATATAAACCTAATTTAATAAATACCACAACATTCAAACCACACAAAATTAAATCAAACCTATCATTAAACATTCAAACCAAACATATCAAAAAATTAACTCAATTTAATCTAAATAGTGCAAACCCACCATAACCTAACTAACCCGACATACGAACCAAACATGTCCAAAGTAATTAATTCCAAATTTCCAAATATAGCCGTTACTCTTGGACGGGAAAATTAGTTAGCTTAAATCAACCATTATACTTTATTTTAAAAAATATTAAAAATAAATAAATAATTTAGATTGTAGAAAATAATATAATAATTTAAATATATACTCACAATAATAACATACTTTAATAAAAATTATCTAATTTATAGTTTTTTTATATATTATTATAATATATCATTGAAAAATTCTTGAAATATATATTAATATAAAATTAATTTTAATTTAAAATTCAAAATATTCAAGAATATAAAATAAATAATCAAAACATTTAACTTTTTCAAGAAGTGTTGAAATGTTAAGGACTTTCGATTTTTATAATCAAATAGAAAATAAAATAAAAATTAAATTACGTTATTATTTTAATGAAGAATTTTCTTTAATTAGAATTCTAATTTAATTTAATTTAATTATATAAAATAGTTAAAATTGATATTATGAAAAATGAACGAAATATCCATATTAATAGATATATATGAAATTTAGGGTGTATCCTCTAATCTTTCAATACCAAAGTTTCTAATTTCAATCTTTCAAAACAAAAAAATATAAGTTTTTAATTTCAAAATTTAAATCGCACATATTCTAGTCTCAAACGTTCTAATTTAAATCTTTCAAAACAAAAAAATATAAGTTTTTAATTTCGAAATTTAAATCGCACATACTCTAGTCTCAAACGTCCAACAAATATTAGTAGTCTTCCTCGAAATCAAATGTCTTAGAATGAAGAGGTATCCCTTTTGTACTCCTTGCTTCCAGCTCTTTCAGTCTTTTAATCAAACACATGGTGGACGTACAAGGAAAGGGTTTTTGTAGCAGCTTTATCACTGGTATGTATCTATCGTCAGTTATTTAAAGAATTTCGTCTACATATTGCCACAGCAGAAGTTCAATTATCATCGCCTATAATCTTTTATTTTGATGGAAAGATTGAATTTTGCAAGCACTGAGCGCCACCTTGTTAAAACCGTATGCTCTATTGTAATTAAGGGATATTGGGATAAACTTTTGAAACCAAAGTTTGGTTCAATTGTCACGTCCTCTGTTGTGAACCAAGCATTGTTGAATCTTTCTCCACACGGGCTTTCAATTTCATGGTCTTTCTTCAAATGGGTCGAGACGATTCCGCAGTACAAGCATTCCTTGCAATCTTCTTGGACAATGATTTGCATTCTTACAAAACAAAGACATTTCAGGAATGCTCAAAACTTGCTCGAGAAAATTGCTAGGAGAGACTTTTTATCATCTCCTACTGTTTTGAATGCTCTTGTTAATAGTTATGTTGATCCGGATGTGAATTCCCATGTTTTGAGTTGGTTGGTGATATTTTATGCTAATTCAAAGATGAATCCTGATGCAATCCAAGTGTTTGAGCATATGAGAGTATGTGGTTATAAGCCCCATTTGCATGCTTGTACCGTGCTTTTGAATTCTTTGGTGAAAGAGAGGCTAACTGATACTGTGTGGAAAATTTACAAGAAGATGGTGAAACTTGAGGTTGTTCCCAATATACATGTTTATAATGTTCTGATCCATGCTTCTTGTAAGTCTGGAGATGTACAGAAGGCTGAGGAATTATTGAGTGAAATGGAGTGGAAAAACATATTTCCTGATCTTTATACGTATAATACGTTGATTTCGTTATATTGCAAAAAGGGTATGCATTACCAGGCTTTATCTGTTCAAGATAGGATGGAAAGAGGTGGAGTGTGTCCAGATATTGTAACTTATAATTCACTTATTTATAGTTACTGTAAAGAAGGTCGAATGAGAGAGGCTTTGCGGTTTTTTAAGGAAATTAAAGGTGCTTCTCCCAACCAAGTGACATATACTACCTTGATTGATGGGTATTGCAGAGTTGGTGATATTGATGAAGCTTTACAGTTGCGTCATGTAATGGAGGCCAACGAGTTGTATCCTGGGGTAGTGACCTATAATGCACTTATACGGAAATTATGTGAAGAAGGTCGGATGCAGGATGCTAATAAACTATTGAATGAAATGAGTGAGAGAAATATAGAGCCAGATATTGTGACATGTAACACTTTGATCAATGCTTATTGCAAGATAGGCGATATGATGTCTGCTTTGAGATTTAGAAGCAAGATGTTGGAGGCTGGGCTAGGGCCCGATCAGTATACTTACAAGGCATTAATTCATGGATACTGCAAAGCAAAGGAGGTAAACAGCGCTAAAGAGATGTTATTTGATATGCTTCGGGCTGGATTTTCTCCAAGTTACTGCACATACGCATGGCTTGTCGATGTTTATTGCAACAGAAATGATGATGAAGCTATCTTGATGTTGCTCGATGAGTTGGTGCACGGAGATCTCTGTGTTGACATCAGTGTATATAGGGCAATAATACGAAGGTTGTGTAAGAGAGAAAAAATCGATTGTGCACAAAGAGTATTCAACATTATGCGAATGAGGGGCATACTAGGTGATACTATCATCTGCACTAGTCTGGCTTATGCATATTTCAGTGCTGGTGATGCTATTTCTGCTTCGGCATTGTTGGATGAAATGTATAAGAGGAGACTCATGTTAACTCTCAATATCTTTAGAAGTATTAGCGCTTCATTTGCAAAAGATGGAACTAACTTAGACATCTTTTGGGACACTCTTTCTGAGAGAGGTTTGATTTCCAAACCTATTTATGAACAAATCCGGCAAATGAAGTTATGATGAAGAAATGTTGATGATATCAACGAGGTGGCAGTTTCAGCTCATCAAACTTCTAAAAAAAGTGGTGGCACCTCCCCCTCAAAGTGTATTTAGGAAACTATTATGGGAATGATCTTTATGTTGCGAGAGGTGAAGCCTGGAGTCAACTATCCCAATGTATAATATGTCGGTGAGTACTCTTTTTGCCCTTTACTTTATTGTAGCTGTTTGAAAAGTTCCTAAGTTCTTGTAAATTGAATTTTGGAAAGTCTCATTTATATTGCTGCAGCCACTTGACTCTCGATATATTAAAAGTCTACCTAGTGGCCTTGGCAAGAAATTTCTGCTCTTTTGACAATGTGAGGTTCTTCATCTTTCAAGAAAGATTGACCATATTATCCTGCTGGTTGAATACTCAACAAGTTGAACATTCTCTGTCTTCAATAAATTCATGCTATTGGCATATACATCCAACTAGTTTGCTTGGTAATTTCCAACTGGATTTGTTGATTCATAGTTGTTGGCCTGTGGCCCTAGAGTTATTCATAGGTGTTATTACATTTATTGTGACTACTTGGAGTATGTCCTGTAAGATGAACCTACATTGCTCAGCTTTTACAAACCATGTTTTGGAATTGAAATTGGTGACTGTTTGGCGTCATTTATACTTCTATCCCAAGGCTTTTTCGGATTTGTGCAAATGTTTTCCTACCTACCAAGGACACATTAATTGGAATAGAAACTAAAATGTTACTACAAATGTGCAAATATTTAGTTGAATAAGATCAAAAGTTGAAAACTCCTATCTTTGTGGATCAACAAAGATGTTCTAAACATGTGGATACACGAGTGAAGAGCTCTCCCTTTTGAATAGCCAATATGAGTGGATCCACCCTTGAGTATTCCTCAAATGCTATATAAATTGCAGTGTTCACATTAAATGCATTATGTTATGTTTTGAGACATCATTCAATTATTTTCTATCATCTAATTCTTATCATTAAAGCAAAAAAATGGATAATTCCAACAGCATGAGCTACCAAGCTGGACAGGCCAAGGGCCAAACTCAGGTACGTCTGTGTGTGTATTATATATACACATGTACTCGTAGGTGTATCACGTATCAAATAAATAACGGCATGATATCTAAATGATGCGTCGAAAGCAGGAAAAGGGTAGCCAGATGATGGACAAGGCTAGCAATGCTGCACAATCTGTCAAAGAATCAATGCAAGAGGTAATCTCCAACAAGAATGTCTGCTTCATTCGCCAAACCATTTGTTTGTTGTGTACGTATATTTACTGGAGTTGATAGTCCTCGAACAACTGTGCTATCATTCAATTCTGTCTCAAAATTACAACAATAAAATTTCCAGTATATATTCTTGAATGCCATTTCCATATTTTAAGAGCAAATAAGGAAGATTTCTCTGTATCGTTTTCTATAGGCTGGGCAGCAGATGCAGGCCAAGGCTCAAGGTGCTGTCGACGCTGTGAAGAATGCAACTGGCATGAACAAATAAGAGCCTCTCATTTTTCCCTGCTTTCATCCCTTTTTGGGTTCAGATTGATTTGGCAAACCTTTTTTTCTTTTTCTGTTTGAGGATTGAGAATTTTTGTGTACTCTTTCTTTTTCTGTACAGGGAAAGAAGAGTCTGTCATGAAGTTCTCTTTTTGATCTAAATAAATACCCATTCGCCTTGTGAAAATGAGTTTGATTCGTGGGTCTCGTGAATTAAAGATATCTCTATCAGAAATCCAGTTTTTTTTTACTAACTGAAACAGAGAAAGTTACTAGGGTCTCCAAGAGGCAAGATTCAAAACTACATTAATGAAATCAAATTTGCAAAAAGAGAAAATATTCAATATCATATAAACCCCCCTAATAAAAAATCACCTTCTTCTTCATAGCTCCAATCCATACACGCTTTTCTAGTCCAAGTACCTTGCTGATTGGTAATTCTTCATGTGATACTGAAGAATATCATCCTCTTTGCCACCACCATGACTCCCCCTTATGGAGGGCTGCGGTTGTGGCGGCGCCGCCATCATATTCCACTGCACGTATGGCGGCGGTGCCATGTAATGGATATTGGCACTTGTGGATGCACCCCCAAATTGCACAAACTGATCATTCTCATTCATCAAAAGCATCGTCATGGAATCGTTTTGCTTCACAGAATATAAATCTTGGTGGTGATCAATGGTGGGGTAGTGATGAATGGGGACATGAACACAAGAAACACTCTCTTGATTTCTCACTCCTGATTCTATGCCCCTTCTTATCCCTGGATAATAAAAACCCTGGGATTGATACAATCTTGGATGAGCAAAATCCATACCAAATCCTTGTCTATTTCTCCTTAGAAGTTCAATCCTAGATTTCACATACTCAGCTTTATTGCTCAATGAAGTAGCAAATTCTCTCAACTGTGATTCAGTGACAAAATTGAGCAAATCAAGCCAAGAAGGGTACTTTACTTGCATGTTGGTTTTACGTAGCTTCGCGAGATCTTCTTCGACTTTTTTCTTCCTACCATGGAAGAAATCAGACAAGCCAAATGTCTTGTTGCCAGAATCCTTGTTCTTGGCTCTGTAAATGCCGATGATTCGACGAAATTCATCCATGTTTTGAGGCCAAATTTCAGGGCTAGTTGCACTGTTTTCTTGTTTGGGGCCGTAGATTATCATGCATGCACTCACATCACATAGCGTGGTGAATTCATGCAATTTTCGGATCAAACCTTGTTTTCTTTTCTTGAATGTTATGCTTCTTGATTTCTCTTTGCTTATTAACTCCATCTTCACCTTTGCTCTTCCCATGATCAATCAATCTCTTTAATTAATTCACTCTAAGGATCTGCAGAATATATAACACATAATAAATAATTAAACAAGATGGATTAATAACATAAATTAATATTTAATTGAATAAAAAAGGTAACCCATAATGAATAAATCATCAAATATCCCACATTTAATTTATGGAGAATGGTACCTAGAGAGATTTCACTAATTGTTTTCGGATACAACCAATGATTGTGTAAGAATCTGTATATATGGAGAAAAACAGTGAGGGTTTAATTACATCAATGGCTAAGATGTCCACATCATCAAGAATGAGAATAATATTCTTTCGCATTTGATGATGCCATAATTAATGATATTGCTTTTTGAAATTTCAACTTGTTAAGTATTTATTTTTGGTAGGAGAATTTTCAATGATCTCTTTTTTTTCCATTAAAGGGGCATCTTCCATAAAAGAGAATTAAAGACCAATTAATCTTTAATCATTCCATTATCAACGCTCTTGTCCAAATCCATTACGATTTTCTCTGAAAGAACTAAAATAGAATTTTGTAAATGGGTAAAATAAATGAATAAAAAAAATAGTATTAAACATAATCTAATTTGATTAAATTATTATTTGAAATTGAAGCATTATTATCAAACATAATTTTCATCTAGTAGAAGTAGTCATTATTTATACAATTAACTTGGGAGAAAAAGTTGTTGCTTCAATGATTCAATATGTCAAAGGAACTGAAATGGTTACAATTAACGTGAGTAGCCAAATCTTATTGAACGACAATGACAAACTGATTAGAAAACATCAGACATAAAATAATTTAAAGGGTTAGTGTTTGTATACACCAAGTACATGGAGCATGATCCATGTAATTGGGAGCATGGGTTGGGTTGGGTTGGGTCGGGTCGGGTTCAACCCAGATTCACGCTTAGTTTTTATTTTATTTATATCATAACTTTTATGTTATAATAGTATAATCTTTATGTACAGATTTCATAACCTATTAAGTGAAAAAAAATTACTATAAAAATTCATATAATACTAAAAGATTGTATCAAACATAAAAACAAATGAAAACTTTTATGTGTATTCAATAATACCTTTATATTATTGTTGAGTGACTTTTATATTTTGTTAGTATCATATTTATGTGATAGTAGAGTAGTTGAGCTAAAACTAAGAGAATGTATCAAGTATGAAAATAAATGAAAACTTGTATGAATATTTAGTAATACCTTTACATTATTGGTAGGTGACCTTTATGTTATAAGTATTATCTTTATGTAGCAGGAATAGAGTTGAGCTAAAACTAAAAGAATGTAACAAGTATACAAAAACCTTAAAACTTTTTTATGTGTATTTAGTAATATTTTTACATTATTGTTGGGTGACCTATATATTTATTTGTGTCACCTTTATACGACAGTAGTAGAGTTGAGCTAAAAGAATGTATCTAAGTATAAAAAAATATGAAAACCTTTATACGTGTTGGGTAATAACTTTATATTATATAATGATGACTTTTATGTTATATGTATAATATCTATATGAAATAAATAATTAGTTACTCTCATTTATTCAAAAATTGTATCAGACGTATTTAAAAATTATTCATCAGTAGATAATTCAATTTTTTATGTGTATTTGAATGATTAATTGTCATACAACAATAAAAACGCAAAATTAGACACAATTTCATGTTTTTCGAATTAATAAAAATGACTATTTTCTTGCACAATTTTCTGGACGTTTTCATTCATCCTCCATATTGTTTATGTGCAATTCAACAGTTATTAATAGATTTTATAAAAGTTTTCAAAATGAACGCATAAGTTGAAGGAAGATGAAGAAGGAGACGAAGTTGCAAAAGGATTGTAAGCTGAGAGAAGGAGAAGCGCGCTGGGGTGAGTTGGGGGTGGTATGTCAAAATCAACCAAAAAACAAAAAGATATAAATTTATTGCCTGGATCTGAATTTGAGTCCGGGTTAGGCGGCTCAGTCGCACGGATCTAGATCCGTGCAATTGGTATATGAAAGTTCAACTCTTTAATTAATTAAGTTTTTGGGCTATTGATAAGGCTATTAATCACTAATAAATTAAGTTTTTGGATTACTAATATGACTACTAGTCAACAATTAATTAAATTTTTGGACTATCGATACAGTTACTAGTCAACAATTAATTGATATATCGAAATATCTGATTCACATCAATGATGTTGTCTATAAGGCAGCAGCCTATGCAGATGCCAAAGATCCCAATGTAATAATGTTTTTACACCTACTCAATTTCTCACTCCCAAATTTTCAAAGTTTACCACAAGAATAGACTTATCAAGGTTGCTTTTCTATTTACTTCCACATTTCTTTATTGATTTCTACTAATCTGTGTGTGTGTGAAGTAGCCCTTTTGGAGAGTATGGAGTGCTGCTGGAAGTGATGGTCGAGTAGTAGGTATATTAATTTTTTACAATCCACATTTGGTTTTAAAAATGAGTTTACATAATTATTTTATTATCATCCTCGTTTTGTTGGTTATTCCATATTTCAAATCATTCACATTTCCGGATTAAACAAAAGGGACTTAGTATTATTTTAAATTGATTTGATATAAGTGGATCGCTTGAAATATTTTATATGAAAATTTATTATATTTATTAGATGATTTGATAGTGATTGAATTCATTCCAAAATTTTAATTCAAAAATAATCATGAATTTAAAAATAAATATAAATAAAAAGATGAACACAAACATGATTCTAATGTTTCATATAATAAAATATTGGTAATATGCGTTTGAAATAAAAACAAATATACTTGAAGCTTCCCTCCAAATAAAACCCCCCAAAATCAATTTATTATACTAGTTTCAGGCTCACGCGATGCATGCGTTATAAATTTAATTAAATAAAAATTATATTAAAAAAATATAGTGTATATGTATTGATTTATTATTGACAATTTTGTATTAGATTTTTTGAGGTTTAAAAAAAATCATTACCTTTTTCAAAACTATTTATATTTAGAAACACAAATCATTATATTTTTACAAACTTGTAATTTAATCATGATCTTTTGAATTTAACAAAAAAAAAAAAAGAATCATGATTTTAACTCACTATTTCAATTCAATAGCACATTTATATTCTCCAACAATTCAAATTCACGTATCAAGTAAGATCGTATGTTAAATTAAAAGTCAAATTGCAAGTGTAAAAAATCATAATCTTTGTGTAAATGTTAAAGTTGTGATCTCAAAATTATTTAAATGCGGTTCAAATTGCAATAACGTGTAATTTTTTGCTTATTTTAAAAGTGGTAATTAAATGGATTAAATTGTAATTTTAGAAAAAATTGTGATTTTTTTTAATGCTAAATTCAAAAAGATTGTTATTAAATTGAAATTTTGAAAACAATGATTATATATATATATATATATATATATATATATATATATATATATATATATATATATTCAAATAAACCATTTTTAATGGGAGGTAGTATACATTCATATTTTTATTAAAAATAAAATAAAATATATAAATTTTTAATTATATATTAATAATAAATTATTACCTTACCATAATAATATTATTAAAAAATTCATTCATACATAATTTTGATTGGATTGATCTATATATTCTAAATATAAATAAGTTCTAAGTTATTTATTAATTACTATCTCAATTTGTTATTTGATTGGAATTAAATTTTATTTCATTGTGAGCTAAAATCATATTTTCAAATAAAAAATTTAAAAATTTCATTGAAACTATGAATATATATATATATATATCTATAACCTTGTTTTATTAATATTTATATTTTATTGCCAATAATATATTGAATAACATCTCCACTTTTAATTAATTTTGGTCTTTAATATTTTAGGATATATGACATATTCCATAACTTTCACCATTTTATTTTCATTTTGATGTCTCAAACATTTTTTACTTTGTAAAACTAAATAATATAATTCAATTTTTTTTTTGTTTTGAGATGATTGTTGCAATCTTATCCTTGACATTATATATAAAGATTTAAACAATAGATGCAAACTATCATCTTTATACTTAAACAATTGATTTTTTTAAAGGAAATTCTATAACATATTAATATATATATATATATATATATATATATATAAACAATCTATATATATAAAATAACAAAAATTGAAGGGTAGACTTTTTTACTTTTGGTGGGGTTTTGCCATTACGGGAAAGTTCATTTTGATGATGAGTTGGTCTTGTGCGAGATTGTTTTACGGATTTCGTTTTGTGAGATGGGTCAGGTCAGACATAATAAAGTAGGTAATACTTTTATATATATTATGTAATATTTTTTTATATTTCATGTAATATTGTTGTATTATGTTATATAGTACTAGTATATATACATAATATAAAAGTATTATATGATATATAGAAAAATATTACCTAATATACACAAAAGTATTACATATTGCACAAAAGAAAAGAACACCTAAACAACTATGATCCGCGTATTGTTTTAGCGATCCGACCCAATTAGGGTCATGTATCCTATAATATAAAAGTATTACCTCGTATATAAAAAAGTATTATTCGATACGCATAAAAGTATTACATATTTTTTTATAGTTCAACTCAACTCAAAATAAAAATATTACCTGATATACAAAAAAGTATTACCTAATATAAAGAAAAGTATTACTTAATACACACAAAAGTATTACATAAGTTCTTATGTTCGACCAAATCCGATCCGTCTCACGTAATGAAATCTGTGAGACGATTTCACCCAACACTTTGTCTTTTATGATTTTGTTATTAAATATATATAGATTTGTTTTCCTATTTTTATTTTAATTAGAAAAATCAAAATGGATTATATCCTATCAGTTTTGATTAGGCATGGACATTCTTTAAAACTTTATTTTTATTTTTAATATTTTATAATATATACATAATTCTTTTTTGATGCTACTGTTGGGATTTCAGTGTTTAGATTTTGATGAGACAAACCAAACATGTAATAGGAAGTTTTGAGTACCCAATTTTTCACAATGTTTAAATGAAAACATAAACTAGGTTTGGGTCTAGAATATAGGTGCTGAAAGATGGAGGTTTATATAAGTGTTATGCTGCATCGAGAAATTAAGAACGAAACTGCTGCAAGAAAGCAGATACAACAAAGCTGCAAGAAGGCAGTTACAGCAATGCAGCAAAGTAAGAAAGAACGGCATGCAGCATCACTGCAAGAAAAAGTTACAAGAGTACTGCAAGAACAGATACAGCAGTACTATATGTAGATACTGCAAGAAAGTAAGAAGGTCTAAGTTACAGCAGTGCTGTAAAGAACGAACAGCTGCAAGCAGACCTAGGATACAACGCAAAGCTTACTACACAAACAGTCAACAGCGTCAATGACAAACAGAATAAGTATCCTGCAATCCAAGGAAGGATAAATGCAGTACGAGGAACGAAGATCCAAGCAAGAATAATAGAGCCGTTCCAGAGAAGATCAAAGTTGCAGACACGGAGCCAATATAAAGATGCCAAGTGGACTCATGCGCTGTAGAAAGCTACAAGTAGTAACTACCGCATTAAATGCTCCAAAAAAGAAAGTGAAGTCGCATTAAATGCGAGCCATGTCTTTGATCAAGTACATTCAAATTCAAATGAGAGATATCTCCTTCTACGGATATTTTTCATACAAGTATATATAGAGGATGAGCAACCCTGAAGCTGACTATTGAAACATTTGTGCAAAAATATTCAAGCATTCAAGCTATACTCTTTCAAGCCTACTCTCAGTTTCAGTCACTCAACCTCTGTTTAGGTGTCGAACAGTTGATAGGAGAGATCCTTACTGTTTGTATAGTTGTTTAGGAGATATGCAGCTTCCCTGTGTGGGTTTGCCTTTAGAGTTTACAGTTATTATGTGTACGCTGGACTCTAGTAGGTGTTGTACTTTGTAAAGTTGATAGATTATTAGGAGTGTCCTGTAAATCAATCTTGCTTAACAAAGTTCCTACTCGAGATAGCAGTAAAGTGGACGTAGAAGGATTACACTACCTTCGAACCACTATAACCATAAGTGTTTTATTGCTTTCTTATTTGTGTTTTATCTTATATATCTATCTCTATCATAAGCATAAAATGTTTTGAAAAGAATCATATTTGAGAAAACCAGTCTTGTGTTACAAAACTTATTTTTCCGCTGCGTATAAAAGTCTAAGTTACAGCGTGCATCACTGCATCCTAGTGCTGTAAGCAGTAACTGTCTGGCTGCAAGTTCAAGTAACTTGCACAACAGTATGTTTCAAAAAGATTTGCAAAATCGACCAAGGTTCATTCACCTCCCTCTGAACCTCGGATACCACTTGGGACCAACAAGTGGCATCAGAGCGAGTTGGGTTACAAGCCAACTTATCTGGTCACCTACCCAAACATCTTAGTCTTGTTGTTTTCTCTGCATCCTAAAAATCTTATTCTTACAGTATATCATGGATTCCTCTAATCACAAGTTACCTATGTTTTTTATAGATGAATATGACGATTGGAAGATAAAAATGTAGACACATCTTTCAGCGATGAATGATGAAATGTGAACGGTCATCACCGAAAGATCGATTATCCCTACTATGAAGGTGAATCCCATGCTCGGTAGAGAAATGGAGGAAGGAGCACAACCACCACCTAACTTCCTGGTCAAGCCAAGACAAAAATGAAATAATGAAGACAGGAAGAGAGTCAACCTAGACAACGTGGCTAAGAATGCTCTATTTATTACCTTGGACAAAGACACATTCAGCAAAGTCAAAACTTGCAGGACGTCCAAGGAAATTTTGGAAAAGTTGGAACAAATATGTGAGGGGACAGAGCTCACTAAAGATAACAAGATCTCCAACACCACCCAACTATTCAAGCTCTTTGAGATGAAGAATGAAGAGACTCTTGAGCAACTAGGCTTGAGATTCACATCAATTGTGAATAAACTAGAAGCTCTGGGCAAGCACTACACTCAAAATGAGAATAATATGAAAGTGCTTAGAGCCCTGCCCGCGGAGTGGGATAGCAAGACCACTGCCATGTGAGTGTCCATGGATTTGAAATACATTAGTACATTTGATCTATTCTCCGATCTTAAAGCTTTCGAGTATGACATCAATAGACGGAGAAAGGAGTTTGAAGAATCAAGCTCCAAAGTTACACCGCTGACTGCCAGAGGCTCCAAGGATACAACAACCACCAGTTGCAGTAAGTAGTTTGAGGTTACAGCAGAGGACGCTGAAGAGGATATGGC
The DNA here is from genome assembly GCA_028654395.1 of Scutellaria barbata. Lineage (NCBI taxonomy): Eukaryota > Viridiplantae > Streptophyta > Magnoliopsida > Lamiales > Lamiaceae > Scutellaria > Scutellaria barbata. The sequence goes on from CM053650.1 coordinate 17,789,723, forward strand.
TCTACTTCTAAAGAAATTTAAAAGATTCATGAAGAGCAACAACAACAGCAACAACACCAACCTCAACAAGAGAAATGACTTCAGAAGAAGTCATCCACTTCCTCAGGTATCCTCTTCTCCACAGTCCAATACAAGCAATGTTGACTTGTGCTATAATTGTAGGAAACTGGGACACTATGCAAGAAGTTATCCACATCCAACGGTGCCTAAGTACCCTGAAGGAGAGAGAGCAGGGGAGAGAAAAGAGAAGAGATGATAGACACAAGCTTCAAGCTCTCATTGGAGAGATGGAGAAGGCCAATGATATAGCAGTCTCGAAAGAGATACTGAAAGCTGTAGAATCCTCGGACAGCGACACTGAAACCTCATCCTCTAATAAAGAAATGCTAATATGCCTGATGGCAAAAGATTACGAGGACAGCGAAGAAGATGAGGTAACTTATCAATCGATGTCCATGCTAGGAAAAGAGGAGCTGAACATGATCTACTCTTTAAAAAGGATCATGAGTGATTTTGAGCAGATCAACTCAACCTATGAGGAGCTCAAAGTTGAGAATGAAAATCTAAGAATTGACAATGAGATCCTTAGAGGCAAAAATATTGATATTGCCAGAATGTTGGCTGCATGTGAGTCTGATAACTCAAGGTGCAGCAAGCTACAAAATGAGGTCTCTAGGCTAAGTCTAATGGTCCCTAAGCTAGAAACTGAGTAGGAGAGCTTGCAGTCCACGATTAGAACATTGAGCAAATCAGCTAAGGACACAAGGGAGTGCATAAGTCAAAACAAAAACCCATTTGAAAAATCGGGCATAGGTTACAGCACTCACACCTCTCAGGATACAACAAGTTCATCCAAGGCTGTAAAATTTGTTCAAGCTGAAACTTCAATGAAGAATGAGTTACCCTGTAACTCAAAAAAGATCTTGAACAAACCAACATTTATGGACAAGGGGAAGAAGCCCTAATGCTCAGTTGTAGGAAGTAAGCATACATTTAAGAACTGGTTGCAGCAGAAGTCATCTGCTTTTAAGTAGCAAGATGATGCAGCAACCTATAAAGTTGTAGCACGGAAGAAATTTTCCCACCTATACTAAGACTTACATGTCTACATCACAAAGAAGATATATTAAAGGAAAGTATGGTGGAAGACCACACTACAAAAGTATTGGTAACACATATATAGTCTCTGCACATACCTTTAACAAGCAGTTCAAAAACAAAACTGCATACAGTTAGAGAACCAACAAATCTTACAGCAAAACAATGACTGTTAAGAAATTTTGGGTTCCTAAAGTTACTAATCTCAAAGGACCCTTATATAAATAGGTATCTAAATCTACTTAAAATTGTCGTAGGTTTCAGTGCCAGGTTGCAGCAACGATGTATGGTACATTGACAGTGGCTGCTCAAGGCACATGACAGGCAGTAAAGAAGCTCTAAAAGACTTCCAAGAATGCAAAAGACCAACAGTCATCTTTGGAGATGATTCCAAAGAAGTACAAAATGAAGTGGATGCCTAGTCAAAGGGAACATAAAGATCAAAGATGTATCCTATGTGAAAGGCCTCAGATACAACCTTTTAAGCATCAGCCAATTTTGTGACAAAGGATACACAGTAGAGTTCAACCTTAATAAGTGCTTAATCAAGGACAGTACATCAAATGAAGTCAAGCTTACAGGAACAAGAAGAGGAAACATATATCTTGCTGATTGAAACTCTTCTATTTAACCAACATGCTTCATAGTGAAAAGTTCACCAAAGCTGAGCTGGTTATGGCACAAGAGATTAAGTCATCTGAACTTCAAGACAATCAACAAACTAGCAAGGAAAGACCTTGTAAGAGGACTGCCAGATGTGGCATATAAGAAGGAGAATATTTGTGGAGCTTGTCAGAAGGAAAAACAAGTGAAAAGTTCATTCAAGGACAAGTTGCAGAAGTTATCTCACATGATTCTAGATCTTCTACATATGGACCTTTTTGGACCTGTAAAACCAGTAAGCATAAGTGAGAAGAAGTACTCATTTGTGGTAGTAGATGACTACTCAAGATATACATGGACAATATTCATTGCCAAGAAATCAGAGACTCAAAGCAAGCTACCTGACCTTATAAAGAAGATACAAAATGAAAAGAGCTTGAGCATTGTGAAGATCAGATCAGACAGAGAAATTGAGTTCACAAACAAATTCATTGAGAAATTCTATTCTGACAATGGTATTCATCATGAATACTCTGCTGTAAGAATACCTCAACAGAATGGTGTTGCTGAAAGGAGGAATAGAACCCTCAAGGAAACAACAAGGACAATGATAGTAGAGACAGAAATACCCAAGAGATTTTGGGCTAAAACAACCAACATTGTATGCTATAAGCAGAACATATATCTAATCAACAAAGATCTAGACAAAACCCCATATGAAGTTTGGAATTGATATACACCAAATGTATCATATATGTATATCTTTGGATGCAAGTGTTATATCCTCAACAATGGAAATGAGCATCTAAAAACCTTTGATGCAAAATCAGATGAAAGAGTATTCTTAGGATACTCTGCTATAAGTAGAGCCTTCAGAGTCTTCAACAAGAGAACCTTGGTGGTTGAAGAGTTAATTAATGTGGTGTTTGATGAACCACATTGTGACACCAAGAAGCTAGAAGAACCTGCTGAAAAAGTAGCTCCAAGGAAAAAGAGTGATGTTCCATATGTTGAAAGAGTTCTGCATACAGGAGAAGACAAAGAAGAAGAAGTTGCACCTCTGGATGCAACAGATAATCTTACAGCTGCAGAACCTCCAATCTTACAGCAACATGAGGAGCAACCTAGACCTGTACATGTCTTTGAACCTGATAGGACATGGCTGATGAATCATCTTAGGAATCTTATTATTGGAGATTCATCCATAGGAGTAAGGATAAGAAGGTCAATTCCTCTTGAAGCAATATTTGCATGTTTCATATCTCAGATAGAGCCCAAGAATATTGAAGAAGCCCTACAAGATAGCAACTGGGTACAAGCCATGCAAGAAGAGCTAAATGGATTTGAAAGAAATCAAGTATGGCAAACAGTTGCAAGACCAACTCATCAAAGAGTTATTGGAACTAAATGGGTCTTCAAGAACAAGTTAGATGAATCTTGACTTGTTGTGAGGAATAAATTAAGATTAGTTGCTAAAGGATATTGCCAGGAAGAATGAATTGATTTTGATGAGACTTTTGCTCCAGTAGCAAGGCTGGAAACTATAAGGATTTTTCTGACATATGCAGCTCACATGAACTTCAATATCTATCAAATGGATCTGAAGAGTGCATTCCTCAATGGTCTTCTTACAGAGGAAGTGTATGTAGCGCAACCTCCAGGTTTTGAAGATCAAGAAAAATATAAGGTGTTCAGGTTACATAAGGCTCTGCATAGACTTAAGCAAGCACCAAGAGCTTGGTATGACACATTATATCTCTATATGCTGGAAAACGGCTTTAAGAAAGAAATAGTCGACAAGACTCTGTTCAGGATACAGGATGGAGATAGTATACTTCTTGTACAAATATATGTGGATGATATAATCTTCGGATCCACTAACAAAGAGTTATGTGAGAAGTTCTCCAACCTACTGCAGTCGAAATTCGAGATAAATATGATAAGAAAATTAAGTTTCTTTCTCGGGCTGCAAGTAAAGTAGCTGGTTGCAGGAACCTTCATCAGCCAAGTCAAGTATACAAAGGAGCTTATCAAGAAATTTTGGCATGGAGAATGGTTCAACAACATCCGTTCCTATGTCTACATCCATAAGTCTTGACAAAGATGAAGATGGAAAAGAAGTAGATATCACGAAGTACAGACAGCTCATAGGATCCTTGTTGTATCTTACAGCAAGCAGGCCAGACATTATGTTTGTAGTTGGAGTCTGTGCAAGATTCCAAGCAGCACTAAAGGAGTCACATCTTTCAGCTGTCAAAAGAATTATCAAGTATCTGAAAGGAACTCAGGAAGTAGGCCTATGGTATCCCAAGGAAGGAGGATTCAAGCTCAAAGGCTACTCTGACTCAGATTATGCAGGCTGCAAGATTGATAGAAAAAGCACGAGTGGGACTTATCAATTTCTTGGAAATAGACTTGTTTCATGATTTTGTAGGAAGCAAACATCGATTGCAACGTTTACAACGGAAGCAGAATATGTTGCAGTAGGAAGTTCTTATGCTCAAATCTCTGGATACAGCAACAACTAAGAGATTATGGGATTGAAGAAAAAGAAACTCCTATTCTCTGTGATAATATGAGTGCTATTGCAATTACTCATAATTTTGTATTTCACTCAACAACAAAGCATATCGATATACGACATCACTTTATAAGAGATCATGTGGAGAAGAAAGATGTCGTGCTTGAGAAAGTTCATACGGATCTCCAGCTTGCAGATATATTCACTAAACCATTGAGTGAATCGAGATTTTCTATGCTTAGAAACAAGTTGGGAATTCTAAAATTATGAGTTGAAAAAGATTGTGCAGAAGCCTAGGGGGAATCTCTGCATGCTTATGAGAAACAGTACGTATGGTGCTGTAAGTTATATCTTCATACAGCGCTGCATCTCTTATTCTTACAGCACAGCAAGAAAATGGGAGAGTAAGCAGCACATGGTTACAGCATTTATTTCAAAGAGTATTTAATATTCTGCAACCTCGTACCTAGGATGCTGCAACCTTAAAAGGACAATAAATTAGGTGGCAAATCGCATATCTTTCAACATTTAATACAAGACTGCATGTGTCAGAAATCGAAGAAGCGTAGTCAGAAGCCCACACGCCTAGTAATGATTATTTACGATTTGACCCCTCCACCTTTTTCTAAGGACCGTAAGATCAATTTCCTTTATTTAATCTCAACCGTTGATCTTACTACACGTCCCTTGATATTCTCCATAATCCCATAACCTATCCATATTTAAATTCATTTCACCATCATCTCAAAGAAGTTTCCTTTCATTCGTAAAAAATTTCCTAAGTCCCAAAAGCTTCATCTCTCACAAATCATCAAAACACATCAATGGCGGCACGTCAAACCATCATTTTGGAAGAACATCTAGTGAACCAGGAGCACGTCTATAACTCTGGTCTCTACGACAACGCTCTTCTCCAAAGGATCTTCGATGCGTTGGAACAGACCCGTGTACTAGGGTTGTTGACCACCATCTACGCTAGATTTTCTATTAAGTCTGTCCAAAGATTCTATGCCTTTGCTAGGACAGAAAAAAAAAAGGAGGGACTGCATCCTATTCAGGATGGATGCAGATAAAGAGGAACGATCTCTAACCACCAGAGACGTAGCCTCTACCTTCAGCATCTCGGTGGAAGGCTTGACCCCCGGTCAGCTTGCAACCTATGGGAAAGATAGTGCTCAAGAGATGTGGGATCTCTTCAAAGCCAGAGATGCAGGGACCGACGTGAAGAGGAGTGCCCCGAAAAAGCTCTTCAAACTGGAGTTTGAATTTTTCCATGACATCTCTGCATACTCCATCGAAGGTAAAACAGAAAGTTACGATAAGTGCACAGATCTTCGATTCCAGATCATGTCTGCCATCATGGCCGGAGTAAAGATGAACTGGACTAGGTTCATCTTGAAGAGGATTTGGGAGGAAGCAGAGAAGAGCACTGTAAGGAGGAGCTATGGTATCACCATTTGCTCTCTACTCTGCAAGCTAGGCCTCCAGCTTGCAGCTCCTACCCCCATTCCCATTGGGAAGTATCTCGGAGAGAAGAAGAAAGGTAAGACCCAACCGAAGACAGCAGCTGCTGGGGTTGCACGGAAGAAAACTAAAGACAAAAAGAATGCAACCCTGGCCCTGCAAGATGAAGCTGTACGCAGTGGGGGTGAAGATGATGATGATGATGATGAAAGTCCTCTTCCCATCATCAAGAGGATACCAAGGAGGGTTGAACCTAAACCTGCGTCCTCGTCCTCGGATGATGACGCATCGTTGGCCAAGAGGGCCCCATACAGCAAGAAGAAGGTTGTCTTAGCTGTTGATTCCCAACTCTCTACTCCAAGCTTGGTTGCAGTAGATGAGCTTCAAAGGGTCCAGCCAGATGAAGAAGCTCGTCTACAAGAGGCTATTGACTTAGCCTCTTCGCGCAATTCTGGAGCTGCTCAATCTGTACTTGATTCTACCTTCCCAACGGCTAGAAATATGGAGCTACAGTACAGTCTCTGGAGGGAGATAAGGCTGTCCAAGGGGGAAATCTTGCTGAAGTGGAAGGATTTCCTAACAGTGGAGCAAGTAGTCCTGGAGTGGGCCAACTCAGAAGACATATTGGCACTCCTACAATCTTAGTATGCAGCATTAGTGTAAGATCAATCTGGAAGCACTGCTGCTCAGGAAGCCAAGGATAAAGGGAAATAGAAAGCTATTACGGAAGCCCACTCTGCAGAGTTGCCGACGAAAGCAGCAATGGAGGATGTCCAAGTCTTCCTAGCCCTGGCTGCAGAGGCTATAAGAAGGGACGACGACGTTGTATTTATGTAGGAACAAATCGACACCCTGGAAGTGGAGTAGGCTGAGAAAGCACGCTGTAACAGGCGCTGCAAGCTAGTGTCAAAGAGACAAGGATGCAGCACACTCCTAGGAGGATGCGGGGAGAAGAAAGCTTAAGTCATCACAATTCAAGCTCCCCCGCATATGAGCAAGTGGTTGAAGGCCTCTCCAACATTGTCACGCTTGATCCTTTGGAGGAAGAGGAGCCTTAACTGGTGGACTACAACGATTCCCCAACACATATTATTGCAGCTACTGCTGCAGATACATAAAGGGAACTGACCGCTATCATCAGAGATGTTCTCTCTAACATTGCTGAGATCGTCGATGATGCAACCACAGAGGAAGTTGCAGAGGCTGAACTCCCTGTACTGGCAGAGACGGCAGTACATAAGGCAACCACTCTTGCAGAAGCTGCTGAAGAAACAAGAAGGGTGGAAGTTGAGATTCTTACAACGATAGAGCTTTCAGTGTTGTATACAGTGGAAGCTGCAAGAAACCAACAGGAGCTGCAAGAACCCGTTCTGTTGAGATAGCACCCTTAGAGGAAGACGACGAAGTGGTGGAGGTAACCTCACAGCAGCTAGAGACACCTCATAAGGAGGTTGATGTTATTGCTGCTGCTGCAAGCATTTCAGAACCTTCTCAGGTTACAGCAGCAGAGGTTACTAAGGATTCCAATGCTGAATCCTCTCAGTTCCTTGAGAACCTCATTGCCCACAGAAGAGCAACCTACAGGAAGATGGGTCCAGTGGCAGTTGAGATTGTAGATGATGATGAGGAGGAAGCTGATGAAGAAAATCCATCCTCAGGCCTTCCCAGTCCTTTATCAAGCCTGAATAAGGATGATGAAGAAGTATCCGAGGCACCAAGACAGAATGCAGCACTACCCCCACAAGCAATTATTCCTTATGCTGCATCAACTGCTGCCTCTACAAGAAGGAATTCGGGCTTAACCCCTGATGAGTCAATCGACAGGGTGATAGCTGCTGTTAGACATCTGCTGCATGCTCTCTAGGAGCATGAGTCTAACATGCTGAGCAGCATGCGGGTCATCGTCCAATTCCATGCTGAAACCATGATCGATTTCAAGAAGGATCTCGAAGTATTGTCCAAGATGATCAAAAATGACTTGAATGGGTCTACATACAGGCTATTTCGGGACCGAGCAAGAATGGAGGGAGGGCTGAAGAGAGATGCTACAACTAGCCGTGCTGAGATCAAACTTTATAAGAGATCGGTTGATTCACCAACTGATAGGCTAAACTTTGACTCCATGGTGCTAGAGACACTTCTGGAGTAAGTATCTGATCAATCCAGAAGAACCAGAAGTATTGACGATCGTTTGGGAAACCTGGAAATGATCGTAGGAGAGCTGAGGGACATCATGGTGAATGTGTTCCCTCAGCATGCCCAAGGATCCAGGGAAGCCCCGACACTAGCAAGAAGACCACGCTCCTCAGTGGTTAGAAAAACTCTTGCTCCACCCCCGGCTTTTGATGATGCCAAAAAGGGGAAAGGATTTCATGATAGATACCGGAGCTCAAGGAAGAAAGAAGCTGAGGAAAAAGAAGAAGAAAAAGATGATGACCAGCAGCCTCTTAGCAGGAGGAGGAAGAGGTCTGGATCATCTACTGCTGCTGATGTTATTTCTCCAAAATTCTGGAGAAAAGACGATGAAGGAGGAGCTGGTGGTGTAGCTGCTGCAAGCAGACAAGCAGCAGGCCCTGCATACAGTAGTGCTGTAAGCAAGGATGCAGCACCTCCCTCTTCTCATTATTCAAAGAGAGGGAGAGAAAGCCAGCAGCAAGGCTCAAGGAAGAGGGTGAGCAAAATCGAGGCTGAAAGGCATTACAACGAGAAAATGACTGCTCAGAGGCCGGAGAGAGCCAGAGCTGAAGTTGAAGAATATACCTGGATGTAGAGGCTTAGGCTGATTGGTGAGAGGAGGATCTATGACAAAGACATCTACCAATACCCCCCCTCAAGAAATTCCACGTCTTGACACAGACAACATATATGTCGAAGTGTCAGTGCTGGTGGATTAGAGGCCGTATGGAGAAAACATTGCCTGGAGCTTGAACATCTTCAAGGTAGTCAAGTTGCTTACTGACAGGAATCCATCGTTTGAACCAATCACACTGCACAAGAGATCCGAGTATCTCAGGTACTTTAGGTTTCTGTGTAGAAAGGGTAAATTCAGTAGATTTCAAACATGTCAATCTGCACTGAGGAGATATGAAGAGCTTACTATGGCTGGAGAGCTTGAGATTCAGAACTACTACATAGACCTAGTGAAGTAAGGCAGGATAGTGCCTTTCTATGAGGACTTCTGGCTGAGATGGATTCAGATTCCAAAGATTCAAGCAATACTTGAAGAATCCTATCAAGAGTCCATTCAGGATTGGTGGAAGAGATTAAGAGAAAGAGCCGAGCAAGAAAGGAAAGATGCTAAAAGAAGACCTGAAGAATCGTCATCAAGAAGGTCCTTGTTTCAGTAGCTTTTATGCATGCTTTGTTGTATATTATGTTGTATCTTTCTCTTTGTAAAATTACTTTCTCTTAATGAAGAAATTTTATGTTTCTGCTTTTTATCAAGTTCATATATTATGAACTCTTGCATGCTATTTGCTTTTCCTGAAGATATGTGATAAAGGAATAGACAAGATGCATCTCTGATAAATTCAGGATTAAACTTTATTTATCAAAGCATATCAAAATATGTAATCCGGATGAAAAATGATATAATGCAAAGTAAAAACTTTCTTCATGAACGAAATAATGTAAAAGTTTTGTCATCAGAAAAAAGGGGAAAATTGTTGGGATTTCAGTGTTTAGATTTCAAGCATTCAAGCTATACTCTTTCAAGCCTACTCTCAATTTCAGTCACTCAACCTTTGTGAAGTGAAGCAAGTTCAAAGTTGAAAGTTCCTTTGAAGGATTCTGAAGCTCACTTCACCGCACCAGTTGAAGAACAAATCTATATACTTTTTAACTTTGTTGCTGTGTGCTTAGGTTGTTTAAGTGTCGAACAATTGATAGGAGAGATCCTTGCTGTTTGTATAGTTGTCTAGGAGATAGACAGCTTCCTTGTGTGGGTTTGCCTTTAGAGTTTGCAGTTGTTGTGTGTACGCTGACTCTAGTAGTTGTTGTGCTTTGTAAAGTTGATAGATTATTAGGAGTGTCCTGTAAATCAATCTTACTTAATAAAGTTCCTACTCGAGGTAGCAGTAGAGTGGACGTAGAAGGATTACACCACCTTCGAACCACTATAACCATAAGTGTTTTATTGCTTTCTTATCTATGCTTTATCTCTTATATATCTATCTCTGTCATAAGCATAAAATGTTTTGAAAAGAATCATATTTGAGAAAACCAATCTTGTGTTATAAAACCTATTTTTCCGCTGCGTATAAAACTCTAAGTTACAGCGTGCAGCACTACATCCTAGTGCTCTGGCGCTGCAACTTCAAGTAACTTGCAGAACAGTAAGTTTCAAAAAGATTTGCAAAAATCGACCAAGGTTCATTCAACCCCCCTCTGAATCTCGGACACCACTTGGGACCAACAGCTACCATTTGACATATAGATTTTTTTATTAATTTTTATCTCAAACACCTCATCAACATCTTCATATACAGACTTTCTTATCAATTTTCATCTCAAACATAAACCTAACCTTTCATCAATACAATTTTTTTTAACAATTCTCATCTCACACATCAAACATACACCTTCTTCCCGATGATAATGCTACAAATTTCTCCTATCATGCAATAATGTCACAACCACGATAAATTTTTGCTTTTGAAATTGTTTTTTTTTCTTTGATGATTTATACATTATACCACATCATTTTCCTCACTTGTGATTTGTTTTTTTCTTTGATGATTTATACCTTTTACCACATTTCTTTGATGATTTATATCTTAAATTTTTGCTTTTGAAATTGTTTTTTTTCTTTGATAATTTATACTTTTTACCATATTTCTTTAATGATTTATACCTTTTACCACATCATTTTGCTCTCACTTGTGAAAGATCATTAATTTCAGCCATATTCTTTTCTTGTACATTTGCTCACTTGTGAAGAACCATTAATTTCAGCCATATTCTTTTCTCGTACAGTATCATTAATTTCAATCATAAGAATCATTAATCTTAGCCATATTCTTTTATCGTATAGAAGATCATTTCATTAACACCATATAAGAATCATTAAATTTTGTATCCTTTCTCTTTTCGAAAAGTTTTTACATTTAGAAAATTATGATACTTACTTTTTTATAATTTTTATACATAACAATACAAAAAACAGGTAATTAAATATATTGGGGATTTCGAAGATTCCAAAAAAAAAGTAATTAAATAGATTTGGGGATTTCGAGGATTTCACGGTGTAGAGTCAGTATGGATGAGAATTATTTTTCAAATTATTTTTCAATTGTAGCGTCTGTGTAGATGAAAATTGGGAATAAGATATATGTTTGATGTGTGAGATGATTGATAAGAGAGTTCGTATTTGTGTAGATGAGAATTGAGAATAAGATATATATTTGATGTGTGAGATGATTGATAAGAGAACTCGTATATGAAGATGTTGATGAGGGTTAGATGAGAATTAATAAGAAAATTCATATGTAAAATGATAGCGTGGAAAAAGAATCTTATATATAATATAAAATATTAAAAATGAAAAAAATCTTAAAAAATGGGTCGTGTTAATAGTGTATATCCTATAAAATCAAAATATGAATCCTTTAAGCACCTATAAAATCTGTTCCCGTGAACGGATTAATAGTGTTATTTTCATGTGAAGTCCAAATACATTTGTGATAATTTAAATGGAATCATTTTGATTGTTTTTATTAGTATCCTATAATATTTTATTTTATAAGGTCAATTAACTTTTTGGATAATATAAATTTAGAAATTTTAAACTATTTATGCACACCTTCTTATTGAAATGTGTGATTGTGATATTTGTATTTGCTCGAGTGATGTATCTTTTGATAACATCAATTTATAAATTTTAAACTATATACGGTTATTGATAAGTTTGATACATGTGTTCGTTAATTAATTTTCATCTCCTTTTTTTATCATTTTCATTTAGTAAAGACGTTATGTCGTATTAATAAGGTATATCTAAAATAGGTAGTTGGGATTTCAATCTATAGATTTTGATGAGATAAATCATATATGTAATAGGAGTTTGAGTATCCCATTTTTCACAATGTTTAAGTGAAAACATAGACTTGAATTGAGTATAGTTATAGATGCTGAAAAATCGAGAAACTTTAAAGAAACATGTTGCATCAAAAAAATAAAAGATTGAAGTTGCTGCAAGAAGCAGATACAGCAATGCAGCAAGTAAGTAAGAATGGTAAGCAACGTCACTGCAAGAAGTGACTATAGGAGTACTGCAATAACAGATACAACAATACTGTATAAAGTAATACTGTAAAAAGGTCAAGTTACAGCAGTACTGTAAAGAACGAATAGCTGCAAGAAGACCTAGGATACAGTGCGAAGATTATAACTTGCTGGATAATCAACCAACCGTGTTTATGACAAACAAAATCAGTATCCTGCAATTTGAGGAAGGATAAATGCAGTACGAGGAACGAAGAATGAAGCAAGTTTAATTAGAGCCATTCCAAAGAAGATTAAAGTTGCAGACACGGAGCCTATGCCAAGACGACAGGTGAACTGACAGGCTACAGAAAGCTGCGAACCGCAACCACCATATTAAATGCTCTGAAAGGAGAAGTCAAGTGGCATTAAATGCGAGTCATATCTTTGATCAAGTACACTTAATTTCAAATGAGAGATATCTCCTTCAACGTATATCTTTCTACAAGTATAAATAGAGGATGAGCAACCCTAAAGCTGACTATTGAAACATTGACGCTAAAAAGTTCAAGTATTCAAAGCAATATCCTCTCAAGCATTTCTACAGTTTCAGTCACTCGACCTTAGTGAAGTGAACAAAGTTCAAGTTGAAAGATCCATCAAAGGATTCAGAAGCTCACTTCACCGCATCAGTTGAAGAAACCTTTTATATATTTTAACCTTGTTGTTGTGTGCTTAGATTGTTTTAGGTGCCGAACAATTGATAGGATTTATCTTTGCTGTTTGTATAAGTTGTCTAGTTGATAGACAATTTTTCTGTGTGGGAGTGAAATCCTGTGTGAATTTGCCTTTAAAACTTGCAGTTGTTGTGTGTACGCGGGTTCTAGCAGGTGTTAGCTTGTTAAGTTGATAGATTGTTAGGAGTGTCCTATAATTCAATCTTGCTTAACAAAGTTCCTGCTTGAGGTAGCAGTAGAGTGGACGTAGAAGGATTACGCCACATTCGAACCACTTAAACCATAAGTGTTTTATTGATTTTCATATATGTACTTCATTCTATATATCTATCTGTCATAAGCATAAAACATCTTTAAAAGGAGCATATTTGAGAAAACCAGCCTTGTGTCAAAAACCTATTTTCCGTTGCGTATAAAAACTCCAAAGTTACAGCGCGCAACATTGCATACTAGTGTTGTAAGCAGTAACTGATTGGCACTGCAAGTTCAAGTAACTTGCAGAACAGTAAGTTTGTAAAGAATTTCGAAAAACGACCAAGGTTCATTCACCCCCCTTTGAACCTCGAGCACCACTTGGGACCAACATAAACTTTATATAGAAAATACAATATTCATTATCTTTTACATATTTATATGACTATGACTAATAATACAACTGTCAAATACATACTTAATATAAATCGATGTAACTCAAAACCATTAAATCATATTTATAGTAAATTAATTTATTATAGCAACATAACTATTAAGAACAAAATGCATATTAATTATAAAACACATACTTATATAACTATTACGAATAAAACATATATTTATAGTTGTACAATGTATATTTATACAACTATTACGAATACTTACAGCTAGCTGTAAATGTATACTTATACAATAAATACTAGATAGTTGTAAATATCAAACACTTACTTATATGACTATTACTAATACTTATGACAACAATGCACATATTTATATGACTATTACTAATAAAACGCTCACTTATAGTTGTAAATGCATACTTATACAGGTAATACTTATGATTGCAAAATGCATTAGTAAAATTTTACTTTAACAACACAACTATTAAGAATAAAATACATACTTATAACAATAAAATCTATACTTATAAAATGAGGGTTTTGGCTCTCTCTAAGCCTGTCATCTCATCATTTTGAAGAAACCTACATCGCCGATGTGTTTATCCCTCTGCATCTAACATATGTCTATCCTTCTCAGTCGCCACGTGTCTACCTTCTCATATTCCAAAAAGTGTGATTAAAGACCATCTTCTATCCCTCTGCATCTGACATGTGTTTATCCCTCTTAGTTGTCACGTGTCTACCTTTTCATATTTTAAAAAGAGTGATTGAAATGACCATCTTCTATCCCTCTACATGTGTCGAGAGTGATTGAAGACCATCTTCTATCCCTCTGCATCTGACATGTGTTTATCCCTCTCAGCCGCCATGTCTATCTTCTCATATTCCAAAAAGAATGATTGAAACGACCATCTTCTATACCTCTACATGTGTCGAGAGTGATTGAAGACCATCTTCTATCCCTCTGCATCTGACATGTGTTTATCTCTCTCAGTCATCATATCTCTATCTTCTCATATTCCAAAAAGAGTGATTGAAACGACCATCTTCTATCCTCTCCATCTGATATGTGTTTATCCCTCTCAGTCGCCACGTGTTTACCTTCTCATCACTCTCGACACATCTTCTATCCCTCTGCATCTGACATGTGTTTATCCTTCTACCTTCTCATATTCCAAAAAAGTGATTGAAACGACCATCTTCTATCCCATGCATCTGACATGTGTCTATCCCTCTCAGTCGCCACGTATCTACATTTTCATATTCTAAAAAGAGTGATTGAAACGACCATCTGATATGTGTTGGAGAGTGATTGAAGATCATCTTCTATCCCTGTGCATCTAACACTGTATTTGTCACTCTCAGTCGCCACGTGTCTACATTCTCATATTCCAAAAAGAGTGATTGAAACGATCATCATCTGATATGTGTCAAGAGTGATTGAAGATCATCTTTTATCCCTCTGCATCTGACATATGTTTATCGTCACGTGTCTACCTTCTCATATTGCAAAAAGAGTGATTGAAACGACCATCTTCTAACAGTGATTGAAGACCATCTTTTATCCCTCTGTATCTGACATGTGTTTATCTCTCTTAGTTGTCACGTGTCTACCTTCTCATATTTAAAAAAGAGTGATTGAAATGACCATCTTCTATCTCTCTACATGTGTCGAGAGTGATTGAAGACCATCTTTTATCCCTCTGCATCTAACATGTGTTTATCTCTCTCAGTCGCCACCTGTCTACCTTCTCATATTCTAAAAAGAGTGATTGAAACGACCATCTTCTATCCCCTGCATGTGTTTATCCCTCTTAGTCGCCACATGTCTACCTTCTCATATTCCAAAAAGAGTGATTGAACGACCATCTTCCCTCAGTCGTCACGTATCTACCTTCTCATATTCCAAAAGAGTGATTGAAATGACCATTTTCTCTTCTCATATTCCAAAAGAATGATTGAAACGACCATTTTTTCTCCCTCATTTGTGCAATGTTGTTAGAACCTATAAAAATAGGGAAAAAATTAACGTGACTAAAAATAAATATTTAAAAATAGGATAAAATATGAAATAATGATATAAAATAAGAAATAAATAAGATGAATAAGAAAAAAAATTATTTAAAAATGAGATAAATATACTTAGATGATTTATTTGAAAATATAATAAAATAAAAAAGAATGATAAGCTGTTAAAAAAATAATTATATAAAAAAGAATAATCGACGTGCACATGCCACATTCCTTGAACTCCAATATTATCTAAAAAGTTTGGTCGACAACTCCAATATTATCTAAAAATTTTGGGTGGACAATAGGAGGATGCTCCTCCCAAATGAGGGAGGAAAGAGGATGCTGAGGATGTTGGAGATTATCACATTCTATGAACTCCAATATTATCTAAAAAGTTTAGGTGAAAAGAGGAGGATACTCCTGAATTTGGGTCGACAACTCTAATATTACCTAAAAAGTTTGGGTCTCCTGATTCCTAAAGGGATGGAAGAAAGAGGATAATGCTAGAGGAAAGAGGATGCTGGTGGAAAAAGGATGCTAAATTGAGTTTGGGTCGACAACTTCAATATTATTTAAAAAGTTTGGGTGACAAAAGGAAGATGCTCTGATTCTGAAGGGATGAAGAAAAGAGGATGATGCTAGAGGAAAAAAAATGTTAAATTGAGTTTGAGTGATAAGGGGAGGACGCTCCTGATTCCTGAAGGGATGGAGGAAAGAGGATGATAAATGAGGATGTTGGAGGAAAAAGAGTTGCAACGATTCAATATTTTCATTTTTTCATTAAATATTGATATGATCAATATCAAAAAAGTTAGCAATCATATATGTTCCATATTTTCATTTTTTCACTAAAATATTATATCAATATTAGTTTCATTCATTTTTTCACTAAAATATCCATATCGATATCCAGTAGTTTCATGGTATAAATGGTAGAAAAATAAGTGAAATATCGACAAAATATCGAAAACAAGTAAAATATGAAAGATATGAGAGAGATATCGATAAATATCGATGAAATACCAATAATATCAATATCGAAAATAAGTGAAATGTCGGAGAAATATCGATAAATATTGATGAAATACTAATAATATCAATATCAAAAATAAGTGAAACGTCGGAGAAATATCGATAAATATCAATGAAATATCAATAATATCAATATCGAAAATAAGTGAAATGTTGGAGAAATATCGATAACGATATCAATAATATCAATATCGAAAATAAGTGAAATATCAGAGAAATATTGATAAATATCGATGAAATATCAATAAGGATATCAATGGCTTCATGTACAATGTATAAAAAAATTAATGAAAAAATAAAGAAATATCGATAAATATCCATAAATATTATATATTTTTTACTTAGAAAACAATTAATTGATAGAAAACCAAGTCGCAAGAATTTTGCATGACGATAATAAGTTATTCAAACGTTGTCGATCTAATGACGACAATAACTTTACTCAAATACTTGCTATTAGTGTCGATACAAGCTATTAGTGGAAAACAAAGAATTATCGGTAATATGCATGAATATTATATTTTTTTTATTTAGAAAAAATTAATTGATGGCAAACAAAGTCGCAAGAATTTTGCATCACAGTTATTCAAACGTTGTCAATCCAATGATGACAATAAATTTACTCAAATGCTTGCTATCAAACACTTGCTATCAAACACTTGCTATTAGTGTTGATCCAAGCTATTCGTGTGTTGGATAGTGTCGATCCAAGCTATTCCTGCTATTAGTGTTGATCCAAGCTATTCGTGCTATTATTGTTGGATAGTGTCAATCCAAGCTATTCCTGCTATTAGTGTTAATCCAAGCTATTTGTGCTATTATTGTTGGATAGTGTCGATCCAAGCTATTTGTGCTATTAGTGTTGATCCAACCTTTCGATCCAAGCTATTCATGCTATTATTGTTGATCCAAGCTATTCGACCTTTCAATCCAAGCTATTCCACCTTACATTTGTTTTCATGCTATTAGTGTTGATCCAAGCTATTCGACCTTTCAATCAAAGCTATTCGACCTTACATTTGTTATTAGTACCGCTATTAGTGTCAATCCAAACTTTAGTGTTATAAACTTTAGTGTCAATCCAAGCTATTTGGCCTTTACATTTGTTAACATATGTTATTAGTACATTACGTTTCCTATCAGTGTCAATCCAAACTTTAGCTATTAGTGTCAATCCAAACTTTAATGTCAATCTAAGCTATTCAACTTGCTATTAGTGTTTATCCAAGCTATTCAACCTTTCGAAATCCAAGTTATCCAAGCTATTAGTACTTTATGTTTGCTTTTAGTGTCAATCCAAGCTATTCGACCTTTCAAATTAATCAAAGCTATTCGACCTTTCGAAGCAATATGCACTGACATTAAGCCAAAAATTCGTTTCCTTGTTTTGTTCGTGGTTTGTCGACTAAGAAAATCAACTTAGTTCATCGTGATTTAACCCTCATCAAAGTTATTCCCTTTCAAGCTATTCGAAAGTTCATCGCAAATTTGATTTAACGCAATCCCCTCATCAAAGTTATTTCCTTCAAAGTTATTTCCTTTCAAGATATTCGAAAGTTCATCGTAAATATGATTAAACGCTAATTCAAGTATCAAAGTTATTCCCTTTCAAGCTATTCGAAAGTTTTACAAATATGATTAAACCAAGTATCAAATTTATTCCCCTTTCAAGTTATTCGAAAGTTCATCGCAAATGTGATTTAACACTAATCCAACTATCAAAGTTATTCCCTTTCAAGTTATTCGAAAGTTCATCGCTCGAAAATATCAAAGTTATTCCCTTTCAAGTTATTCAAAAGTTACGATTTAACGCTAATCCAAGTATCAAAGTTATTCCCTTTCATGTTATTCGAAAGTTCATCGCTTGCAAATATGATTAAACGCTAATCCAAGTATCAAAGTTATTCCCCTTTCAAGCTATTCAAAAGTTCATCACAAATGTGATTTAACGCTAATCCAACTATCAAAGTTATTCCCTTTCAAGTTATTCAAAAGTTGCGATTTAACGTTAATCCAAGTATCAAAGTTATTCGCTAATCCAAATATCAAAGTTATTTTCTTTCAAGCTATTCGAAAGTTCATCGCAAAAGTTATTCGAAAGTTTATCGCAATTCGAAAGTTATGATTTAACACTAATCCAAGTGTCAAAGTTATTCCCTTTCAAGCTATTCGAAAGTTCATCACAAAACTATTCAAAAGTTCATCGCAAATATGATTTAACGCTAATCCAAATATCAAAGTTATTCTCTTTCAAGCTATTTGAAAGTTCATCGCAAATGTGATTTAACGCTAATCCAAGTATCAAAGTTATTCCCTTTCAAACTATTCGAAAATTCATCGAAAATGTGATTTAACTCTAGTCCAAGTATCAAAGTTATTCCTGAAAGTTATTCGAAAGTTCATCGTAAATGTGATTTAACGCTAATCCAAGTATCAAAGTTATTCCCTTGGATTAAAGTTATTCTCTTTCAAGCTATTCGAAAGTTCATCACAAATGTAATTTAACGCTAATCCAAGTATCAAAGTTATTCCCTTTCAATCTATTTGAAATTATTCGAAAGTTTATCGCAAATGTAATTTAACGTTAATCCAAGTATCAAAGTTATTCTCTTTCAATCTATTTGAAACTATTCAAAAGTTCATCGCAAATGTAATTTAACGATAATCCAAGTATCAAAGTTATTCCCTTTCAAGCTATTTGAAACTATTCGAAAGTTCATCGCAAATGTGATTTAACGCTAATCCAAGTATTAAAGTTATTCCCTTTCAAACTATTTGAAAGTTCATTGCAAGTTATTTCCTTTCAAGCTATTCAAAAGTTCATTCCTTTGAAGCTATTCGAAAGTTCATCGCAAGTTATTCCCTTTCAAGCTATTCGAAAGTTCATTCATCGCAAATGTGATTTAACGCTAATCCAAGTACCAAAGTTATTCCCTTTCAAACTATTTGAAAGTTCATCGCAAGTTATTTCCTTTCAAGATATTCAAAAGTTCATTCCTTTCAAGGTATTCGAAAGTTCATCGTAAATTATTCCCTTTCAAGTTATTCGAAAGTTCATCGCAAATTTGATTTAACGCTAATTCAAATTATTCCCACTTAGAAAAACAACTTAGTTCATCAAAAATTTGATTTAACCCTAATCAAAGGTATTCCCTTTCAAGATAACTTAGAAAATCAACTTAGTTCATCGCAAATTTGATTTAATCCTAATCAAAGTTATTTTCTTTCAAGATATTCGAAGATTTAAAGCTAATCCAAGTTACGACTTAAAAAATCAACTTAGTTCATCGCAAATTTGATTTAACCCTAATCAAAGTTATTCTCCTTTCAGCTATTCGAACCCTAATCAAAGTTATTCCCTTTCAAGTTATTCGCAAATTTGATTTAACCCTAATCAAAGTTATTTCCTTTCAAGCTATTCAAACCCTCATCAAAGTTATTCTCTTTCAAGTTACGACTTAAAAAATCAACTTAATTCATCACAAATTTAATTTAACTCTAATCAAAGGTATTCCCTTTCAAGCTATTCGATCCTTTCAAGCTATCCGAACCCTCATCAAAGTTATTCTCTTCCAAGCTACGACTTAGAAAATCAACTTAGTTCATCACAAATTTGATTTAACCCTAATCAAAGTTATTCCCTTTCAAACTATTCGCAAATTTGATTTAACCCTAATCAAAGTTATTCCTTCCAAACTATTCCAATCCTAGTTAAAGTTATTTCCTTTCAAGATATTCGACAGTTTATCGCATTCAAGCTATTCGAAAGTTATTTCCTTTCAAACTATTCAAAAGTTCATCGCATTCAAGCTATTCAAAAGTTCATCACAAAATTCGAAGGTTATTCCTTTTCAAGTTATTCAAAAGTTCATCGCATTCAAGCTATTCGAAAGTTTATCGTAAATTTGCTTTCATCGCATTCAAGCTATTCGAAATTTGATTTAACGCTAATCCAAGTTATTCCCTTAGTGAAAGTTCATCCTCTATTCCTTAGATTCCCTTAGTAAAAGTTCATCCCTTTCAAGCTATTCGACCTTTTCAAGCAAGCTATTGGATTCCCTTAGCGATAGTTCATCCCCTTTCAAGCTAAAAGTTCATCTTCTTTCAAGCTATTGGACCCTTTTAAGCAAGCTATTGGATTCCTTTAGTGAAAGTTCATCCCCTTTCAAGCTATTCGAAAGTTCATCGCATTCAAGTTATTCAAAAGTTCATCATAATTTCCTTAGTGAAAGTTCATTCTAAATGCTATTCGAAAGTTCATCGTAATTCCCTTATTGAAAGTTGATTCGAAATTCATTGCATTCAAGCTATTTGAAAGTTCATCGCAAATTTGATTTAACTATTCCCTTAATGAAAGTTCATCCTCTTTCAAGCTATTCGAAAGTTCATTGCATTCAACCTATTTGATTATTCCCTTAGTGAAAGTTCATTCTCTTTCAAGTTATTCGAAAGTTCATCACATTCAAGCTATTCGAAAGTTTATCACAAAGCTATTCAAAAGTTCATTGTAAATTTGATTTAACGCTAATTTATTCCCTAGTGAATGTTCATCGCTAATCCAAGTTATTATGTTAGTGAAAGTTCATCCAGCTATTTGAAAGTTCATCGCATTTAAGTTCATCACAAATTTGATTCAACACTAATCCAAGTTATTCCTTTAGTGAAAGTTCATCGCAGATTTGATTTAACGCTAATCCAAGTTATAGTATGCGACTTAGAAAATCAACTTAGTTCATCACAAATTTGATTTAACCCTAATCAAAGTTTGATTATTCCCTTTCAAGCTATTCGAAAGTTGATCGCAAATTTGATTTAACGTTAATCCAAGTTATTCACTAAAATTCCCTTAGTGAAAGTTCATCGCAAATTTAATATGTCCTAAGAATGAATCTATGAAAACTAATGGACATATACTCTCATGTAAAATATATGATCACACAACAAAGTCTATCTTACTAGACAGTCATTGGAATGAATCTATGAAAACTAAAATGAATCCTTGTTAGACAATCATTGAAATGAATCTATGAAAACTAATGAATGTATACTCTCATGTAAAATATATGATCACGCAACAAAGTCTATCTTGGTAGACAATCATTGGAGTAGACATACTCTATGATTGTATAGAAATAAGATAAAATGGAAATAAGATAAACTTGTTAAAACAAGATGTGATCAAACAAGGAACAACACACTATAAATATAGTGTGAGGATTGTGTTTGCTCTCTTTGCTTTTCTCTCGCTCACACCTATACCTTCTTCAGCAGAATTTCGTTATTACTATATATAGAGCTCGAACAGTCTTCATGATCTTGTAGAACTCATCCTGCTATATATAAAGCTCAAACAACCTCCATGATCTTGTAGCACTTATCCACTACATCCACTATCTTCATGTTCCATGATCTCCATCTCTTGAGCTCCATTAAATCACGTTCTCCATTCTTATGACTTGTTCTTCATTTTCTCTAAAGCTCATGTTTTCCTTCTTATAAGAGATAACAATAATAACCAGCTTTCCTATATAATAGTGTAATTGGAGTTAACTAAGAAAAATTCCCTAAATCAGGAACCGGACTTGGTTGGTGGAAAACTGGACTCGAGCTGGCTAAACCGGAGCAAGAAAATCTGGCTTCTGAACCGGATCTTGGTAGTTAGATAGTTAGGGTTCTTATTTTGGGATTTTAGCGCACGCATGTTCAGTTACAAAATTGGCACCCGATTGATAACCATTTTATAAAATTAGCATAGGGCTTTGATTCTATATATGGTGGGTTGTATTCAAATGAAAACAATTGCAATAATCATCAAGCTTAGAGTGTGATTAGTCGAGTGTTTAGGGTTTCAGAATTGGGAAAAACCTTAAACTGCGCATTCATTGTATTCTTCAAAATTCTCCTTCGTTTCTGAGTGAAATAGAATGATTCTTGTTCGAGAGTGGACGTAGGCTGTTAAAGAGCCGAACCACTATACTTCTCTGTGTGATTTTACATTTAATTTCTATTCTCAATTCAATTTATGAGCTGTGTGAGGGTTTGTTCATTTGTTGGAGTTGCTGCTACTTCTTGGTTGTTGTTGGATTCCATCTTTACAAATTGGCACCGTTTGTGGGAAGGTTGCGACACCAACATGAGCATGATGAAATTGGATTTGGAGAAATTCGTTGGAGATAGAGACTTCACTCGTTGGAAGGCCAAAATGGAAGCCATCCTGATCCAAAATAGATGGGAAGATGCAGTTCAACCACCTACAGATAAATCTGGCTCTTCATCAGAAGGAAATAAGGAGAAAAACAAGAGAGAAAAGATAGATAAAAAGGCAAAAAATGCTAGCATATTGTGTCTAGCTGGAAAGGCTCTAAGGGAAGTGTATCAAGAACCAACAGCTATTGACATGTGGAAGAAGCTTGAATCGATTTACCAAACCAAGTCATTGGCAAATCAGTTATTTCTTAAACAGAAACTCATCTCCTTCAAGATCTTGGATGAGAGGAAAATCTTGAAAAAGTTAGATGAGTTTAATGAAATCTTGGATGACTTAAAGAGTGTAGATGAAAAACAAAAGGAAGAAGACAAGGCCCTATTGCTGCTGAATGCATTACCCAAGTCTTTAATGTCATTCAATGATGTTTTGGTGTATGGGAGAGTCAACTCTCTAACTCTGGAAGAAGTGCAGATGGCCATTAAGTCACAGTTTCTCTCTAGAACTACTGAAACGAGAGGGCAAAATCCTGGTGAAAGTCTACATGTAAAATTCAAGAAGAAAGGAAATCAACCCAAGAATGGTCCTGGAAAGAGTGGATTCAACAATGCAAAAGGGTCAAGTGAAGTGGCTGAGACAAGAAAATGCTATCACTGCCACAAACACAGTCACTTGAAGAAAAACTGTCCTGAAAGAAAGCAAAAATCAAATCCACAAACACAGCAAGCTGCAGTAGTCCAAGATACTATGGTACAACAGATATGCTTTGTGTCTGCAACTCAATTAATGAAGGTGCTTGGATCTTGGACTCGGGGTGCTCCTTCCACAGATGCCATGTTAAAGAGTGGTTCTTCAATCTGAAACTTGAAGCTGGAGGCATTGTGTTACTTGGAAATGATCACTCCTGTGAGGTACTTGGAATAGGTGATATCAGACTAAAACTTCATGATGGCAGGATAAGAACTCTTCAGAAAGTGAGATATATTTCAAAATTGAAAAGGAATTTAATATCCATTGGATGTCTAAATGCATCGAGCTATGAATTTTGCATAAGAAAAGAGCAAATTCTTGTTACAAAATGGAAGAATTTGGTTCTGAATGGGAAGAAGTACAATGGCTTGTACATTCTTGATGGACAGGAGGTGGTCTTATTGCATCCAAGTCTCTCACAACTAACCTTTGGCACAAAAGGTTGGGGCATATTAGTGAAAAGGGATTGAGTGTGCTGGTTAAGCAACAGTCAATTCAAGGAATCAACCCTAAGTAGCAAGACAAGTGTGAATACTGCATTCTAGGAAAGACAACTAGACTCAGCTTCCAAGCAGGTAAGCATACTTCTTCATATCCTCTAGAATATGTTTATTCGGATGTTTGTGGTCCAGCTAGAGTTGAAACACATGGAGGAGGTAGATACTTTGTCACATTTATTGATGATTTTTCAAGAAAGGTGTGGGTATATGTGATGAAGCACAAGTCTGAAATATTTTCAAAATTTAAAGAATGGTTGAGTTTGTAAGAGAACCAAACTGGTAGAACACTTAAAGTGCTGAGAACTGATAACGAATTAGAGTTCTTATTTGATAAGTTTCAGGAGTTTTGCAAGTCAAAAGGAATTCTCAAGCATAGAACCGTTGTTGCCACTCCACAACAAAATGGAGTGGCTGAAAGGATGAATAGATCATTACTGGAAAAGGTCAGATGCTTGCTCCTGGATGCTGGGTTACCTAAGTCATTTTGGGGTAAAGCATTGTCCACGGCTGTTTTTCTAATCAACAGAAGTCCCACTTCAGCAATGGGATTCAAGGCACCCAATGAGAAGTGGTTTGGAAGGCTAGTAAACTACAGTTTCCTCAAGGTATTTGGATGTCTTGTCTATGCTCATTTGAATCAAGATAAGTTGGATGCTGGAGCTATCAAATGTGTCTTCATAGGGTATCCTCATGGGGTAAAAGGCTACAAGCTTTGGAGCCTTGAATCTGGATCACAAAAGTGCTTCATTAGCAGGAATGTGGTGTTTAAGGAAGAAATAATGGGGTATAAACAGAAGTATGGAAGAACATTAGATGCTCAAGATCAGAACTTAGAAGTAATGCAGATGGAACCACAAGTTTAGGTGGAGCTGCAACCAAGTTATGAAGAGCAACCAACACAAAATCAAGATGAAAATCAAGTAGAGTCAGATGAAGGTGAAACTGATGGAGATCAAGAAGAGCAACAGGATCAAGGTCTAAGGTAATACAATCTAGCAAGAGATAGACAAATAAGACACATAAAACCACCTGCTAGATTTGGCCATGCTGATACAGCCTCCTATGATTTTGTCAATAGCCTGGGAATTGGAGAGTGAAGAGCCTCTTATAAGGCAGCCCTGAGATCACCTGACAAAGAAAAATGACTTGAAGCCATGAATGAGGAGATTCTATCTCTGGAAAAAAATCAGACCTGGGAGTTGGTACCTAAGCCACAGAATCAGAAATTAATAGGGAGCAAGTGGATTTTCAAACGAAATTTAGAAGTGACTGGTTCAGAGAAGATAAGGTACAAAGTTCGGCTTGTTACAAAGGGTTACACACAAAGAGAAGGTATTGACTATAATGAAGTTTTTTCACCAGTTGTGAAGCATGTATCAATAAGAATTTTACTGGCATTAGTGGTACAAGAAGATATGAAACTACACCAATTAGATGTCAAAACAGCATTTCTTCTTGGTAGCTTGAATGAAACACTCTATATGCAACAATCCGAAGGGTTTATCCAGCCAGGAAATGAGGAGAAGGTCTGCTTGCTCAAGAAATCATTATATGGACTTAAGCAAAGTCCTAGATAGTAGTACAAGAAATTTGATAGCTTTATGCTCAACATTGGCTTGGAGAAATGCAACTATGATAGCTGCTTATACATGGAGAAGGAAGGAAGAGTGGTGCACACTATACTTCTCCTATATGTGGATGATATGTTGGTGGCTAGTAAGAGCTTAACCAGAGTAAATAATTTGAAACAGAAGCTGTCATCCCAGTTTGATATGAAGGATCTAGGATGTGCTAAGAGGATGATGGGCATGGATATTGTAAGAAATAGGAGCTGCAATCAACTGTTTCTTTGTCAGTCTGAGTATGTATCTAAAGTACTCAAGAGGTTCTTAATGCATCAGTCAAGAGCAGTCACTACTCCCCTTAGAGCTCAGTTTCAGCTCAGTAACAAGCATAAGCCAGAAACCAAGGAAGAGATGAGTATATGGCCAATGTACATTATGCCAATGCCATTGGAAGTATTATGTATTTAATGGTGTGCAGCAGACCTGACATAGCTTTTGTTGTAAGCAAGGTTAGTCGATTTATGTCAGATCCTTGGAAATTCCATTGGGAGGCTGTGAATTGGTTGCTAAGATATTTACAAGGGACATTAAATGTGGGCCTGAAGTTCAAAAAACAAGAGGATCAGATAGAGGTGTTGCAAGGCTTTATAGATATTGACTTTGCAGGTAATCCTGATTCAAGAAGGTCCACAACTGGATATGTTTTTACACTATATGGGCTATCTGTTGGAAAGCACTGCAGTAAAGTGTGGTAGCACTATCTACAACGGAGACTGAGTTCTTGGCTATAACTGAAGCAATCAAGAAAGCAATGTGGACAAGGGCATTCTACAGGAATTGAATGTGAAACAGAAGAGGGTAACAATCTTCTGTGATAATAGAGTGCCTTACATCTCTCCAAGCATCAGACTTTCCACAATTGATGTAAGCATATAGATGTGAAATTCCACTTTGTTAGAGATCTTATTGAAAAATGTCAGGTGGAGGTTAGGAAAATTCACATTGAGGATAATCCATCACATATGCTCACTAAAGTCTTGCCTTGTTCAAAGTTTAATTACTGCAAGGAGTTGATTAATTTGATCAGCTGGAAACAAAATGGCTAGAGGTTGGAATCAAGCTTGAACAAGAGTCATGAAATTTTTCTCAATGAAGGTGGAGATTTGTAATTGGAGTTAACTAAGAAAAATTCCCTGAATCAGGAACCGAACTTGATTGGTGGAAAATCGAAATCAAGCTGGCTGAATCGGAGCAAGAAAATCTGGCTTCCGAACTGGATCTTGGTAGTTAGACAGTTAGGGTTCTTGTTTTGGGATTTTAGGGCACGCACGTTCAGTTGCAAAATTGGCACCCGATTGATAACCATTTTATAAAATTAGCATAGGGCTTTGATTCTATATATGGTGGGTTGTATTCAGATAAAAACAATTGCAATAATCATCAAGCTTAGAGTGTGATTAGTCGAGTGTTTAGGGTTTCAGAATTGGGGAAAAATCCTAAACTACGCATTCATTGTATTCTTCAAAATTCTCCTTCGTTTCTGAGTGAAATAGAGTGATTCTTGTTCGAGAGTGGACGTAGGCTGTTAAAGAGCCAAACCACTATACTTCTCTGTGTGATTTTGCATTTAATTTCTGTTCTCAATTCAATTTGTGAGTTGTGTGAGGGTTTGTTCATTTGTTGGAGTTGCTGCTACTTCTTGGCTGTTGTTGGATTCAATCTTTACAAATAGGAAGATGTGTTTAATTAAACTCTCACTCTTTAATCTGCAATAAAAATACGTGAGAATACAGAAGAGAACAAATCTTAACAAATCTTTAAGATAACCAACTTCCTATAAAATCTAGGATTAAATCAACTCTCCTAATGAATCTCAAACCTAGATATAAAGATAATTGATTTAAATGAAAAGGGAAAAATAAGATATGTCAACAAGGTCAACATTAATACTGGAAAACATAAATATAGAAATAAACAAGTTACCCCATGTTCAGTACTGTCGTTTGAAAGATTCTACGTCTTACGTGACCTTAAAGTGATGGCTCATTAAGTTTTCTATAAGGTATAAGAGCTCGTCTTAGTACATAGGTGAACTATTTATAAATTAAAACTCTCTCTGGTAAACAAATATCTGAGGAGGGTTAACGATTGGTTTTAAGGTGAATGAAAGGAATTTGCTAATAAATTGGGATGCTTAAGGTAAGCTTGGTAAGAAAGGTAACATATCAAAGAGATACAAGCGGTTTAAAATATTCTAACATTATAAGACCTTTACTAAAATCACCTCTTAATTTCTTAGCTTATGATTTTTTTTTATCTAAGATAGCCACTAGACCTCTTCATATGATAAGTTATTTTCCAGTCGATATTTTGTTGATTGGTCACGTGACTCGAGTCATACATATTTTTGTAACATAGATATATGGAAGACGTTATGTATATAAGTGAAGTCGGGTGGTAAGGCCACTTCACTAACTCAATCAAGAACTTGAAATGACCCTATATATCTTAATTTCAGTTTTCCTCTCCTACCGAAACAGTGAATTCCTTAAGTGGGTGACACGTTCAAAAAGACCTTGTCTCCCACTTCAAACTTCAATTTTCTGCTCTTTTATTTATATAGACTTTTAAAGATCTTGAGTTGTTTTGATTCTCTCTCGAACATTTCTTATTACTTCCATTGTCTGCTCAACCAACTTGGGTCTCAAAACTCCTTTCTCACACACTTCGTCTCAATAAAGAGGTGAATGACATATTCTCTCATAATGCTTCATATGGTATCATCTTGATTGTTGATTGGTAGTTGTTATTGTAAGTAAATTCCACTAAGTATAAGTGGTCTTCCTAACTCCCATGCAAATCCAAAGTACTGACTCTTAGCATGTCTTCTAAAATTTGTATTGTCTATCATTGTACATAAAAGATTTTAAAAAGAAAGCATATTTAAGAAAACGTTTTACAACAAACCATCTGTCAAAAGTTTATTTCCACTGCAAGAAATCTTAGATACAGCAGACAGTATTACTTTATAGTGATGTAAGCTTGTCTACTTGTATTGTAAGTTCAAGTAATTGCAGTGTAGCCTGTGTGAAAAGATTTTGTAAAATCGACAGAGATTCATTTGTTTTTTTTTTTTTAAAACCTCATCTTACAACATATCAGGGATACATCTAATCATAAACTAGAATATGATGACTGGAAGATTAGAATGCAGATACATCTCTCTGCAATGAATGATGAAATGTGAACAGTAATCACAGAAGGATCAATCATACCAATGAGGGTAAATTTAATATTGAGAAGAGAAATGAAGGAAGGAGCACCTCTACCACTCATCTCAGAAAATATGGGATCTACTTGCTTTAATTCATAAAAAAAAAAAAAAAAGCATGTTAGTAGAGAAAATCGCAAATTTATGACACTACCTTTAAGACACTATCTTTAGGTCATTCATCAATGAAGGACACTAACTTTTCATATTTAAGCTATTTTAGGAAGAAAAAAAAATCTGAATCACAAATTTCAGGTCGAATCACTTCAGCAAAAAGCTCAAATCTCATGTGATTTGACCCAAATTTCATTATTTCGGATTTCGTGTACTAAAATAACCCAAATTTAAAAGTTGGTGTCCCAATATTAGGGCCCAAAAAATTAATATTCTTTAGTAGTAAATGATATAAAAATAATATCCTAAATTTATAATTTTCACGATATTAACATCACCTAATGGACAGGCCAATTTGAGCTGTTTGAACAAGTGAAATGCAATTGAAGAACGAAGTGAAATTCAAGTGAGATGACGTTTTGAAAGACAGAGAATAGCATACTGACCTCCATGTTCCATGTCATAATAATTATTTGTGTTGATCGACTAACCTACATTGATTGAGAATTAATTGTCATATATATAGATTCATCTCACATTAAAATATATTAAAATTTAGAGGATTAAAAACATTTTCTTATTCAAACTATAAGTGATTTTATATTTTTTGATATAAATTTTTAAATATTATATTTTATTGTATAAACTTTAAATTTAATATATTTTATGATATTAGACAAATCTTAATCGTCGATTTAGAACACGTGTACGATTATAATTTGTTTAATACCGTAAAATGCAATAAATTTAAAGTTCATATCATAAAATATAATATTTCAAAATTTATAAAAAATATATAAAATCATATATAATGTTATTAACCCAAATTTATATGAAATAGTATTATTTAAGTTTTTGCTAAATTCAAAACGTACAGTTTCATTCTCTGAGGTCAGTTTGGGTATTTTACAGTCACATTCGCCCCTCTTTCTTCAACCCCAAAACCCTAATCTGAAAAGGAATCAAAGTCTCCAAACCCCTAATCCGTGTCTTCTACCATCCCCATCCACCTTGACGAAGAAAACAGCTCGGAATCAAATCACTGTTCGCATCCGATACGATGAGAAATCAATGGGTTCGTCTGCTTATTCTCCGCCGCCATACTCCATCTCAGCCGTTCATTTCTCAGGTACAACATCTTCGCTTCTTCACTTCCTCACTTCCTTCCCCACCTGCACCTCACCTGTCCCAAAATCCATATTCCTTACGTCGATGTTTTACGTCGTCCCCTGAGCTCGCATTTGAGCCTCCCAAACCTCCCTCTGATCAAGCTGCCCTGGTGGCAGACATTTTCGCTAAATCTGATAGGTCTGATGGCGAGATTAAGCTGATTTTAGATGATAAGAACGTTTCGATAACGCATGATTTGATTTTGAGCGTTTTAGGGAATCCCGATACTGACACTTATGTTGCTAAGCGGGTTATTGATTGGGTTTTGGAGAATGATGGTGAGAATTTGAGCTGTGAGTTGTATAATTTGATGTTTGGGATTTTAGGCGGTAATGGATTTGTAAAAGAATCTTGGGATATGATTAAGATTATGAAAAAGAAAGGTTATCATATGTCTAAGGGCTCATTTGATAAAGTATTTGAGAGATTTCATAAAGATGGTTTGGATGATGATGTTGAGAAATTGAAGGCGTTATATGCTTCAGGTTCTCCAAGTTGTGAGAAAAATGATGCAAGTGAAGAGGAAGAAATTACGGTAGAGGAGGACCGATGTAGAGTTAGTGATATAATTAAGAGTGATGTTTGGGGAGATGATGTGGAGAAACAGTTGAGGGAATTGGACCTTGAGTTTTCAAGTGATCTGGTTACGAGGGTGTTGGAGAATCTTAAAATGGATCCAAACAAAGCATTGATTTTCTTTAGGTGGGTTCAGGAGAGTGGTGTGTTTAAGCATGATCAACGATCATTTAATGCGTTAGCTAGAGTATTAGGTGAGGAGGATCACAGTGAGAAGTTTTGGAGGGTCGCTAATGAAATGAGAAGTGCAGGGCATGAAATGGAGAGGCAGACCTATGCTCATGTTTGGGAACGATTTGTTGAGAAGGAGATGATAAACAATGCTGTGGATTTGTATGAATTTGCAATGAGTGGTGAGAATGAGTCCTCGGAGGAAGATTGCATTTTACTTTTAAAGAAAATACTTGTTAGCAAGGAACTAGATATGGATTTGTTTTTGAAAGTTGTGGGGGTCTTTAAAGCCAATGGAGCCGAATTGACTGATACTATTTTCGATGCCATTATCAAGTCTTTGATTAAGGTTGAGAGGATGAATGATGAGTGCCGTAGAATATTTGTAGCAGTGAAGGAAGCTGGTTATGTACCATCTATTCCTTCACGATATAACTTTGCCTTTGAGCTTAGTAGTGGAGGAAAAACAGAGTTAGCACTGGCGTTTATGGATACCCTGGTGCCTTCCCCAGATTACTTATCTTGGGACTGTTTAGTTAAAGGATTTTGTGTGTATGGCAATCTGGATGAAGCATCTGACAGTCTCGGAAAGATGGTTGAGAAAGAAGGGGTTTCTAATGCTATGCCTTCTTTAGATGTGTTAGTTGGCACGTATTGTCGAAAGAATGAACCATTGGATGCTTACAAGCTTGTCTCGGAGATGGTCAATGATAAAGGCTTAAACCCTTGGTATTCATCATTCAAAACAATAACAAAAGGGCTGTTAGAAAAAGACCATTTCAAAGAAGCTCTAGACGTTATGAGTATGATAAAGAAACAAGGTTACCCTCCATACTTGTATCCCTTTGTTGAGTATCTCTCAACATCGGGCAGTGCTGAAGACGCTATTACCTTCACACAAGCCATGACGTCAAAGAAATTCCCAGCAACAAACGTGTTTATGCAGTTATTCGAGGCATATCTTACAGCTGGAAGGCTATCTGAAGCACAGGACTTCCTTTCAAAATGCCCAACGCACATTAAAAACCACGCAGATGTTTTGAATCTGTTTTTATCTCAAAAATCTGGTGTAGCCAGTACTGCAGATGTTTTGGTGTAGTATTTAGATGTAATGGGGGACTGAAATTTATGGTTTGTTTTTGCCTCCATATCCCATTTTCCGGTTTTATTCATTTTTGCAGAATGTCGACTTTTAATACAAATAAATCGTTAAATTGAGACAAATGTCTCAATTTTATTCTATAGTGAATTCTGATGAATGTTGCTGTGCATGGGTTATTAAACAAAACCACGTTCCCAAAGTAAAAAAAAAAAAACTCCTATAATATGTCCCTTCTGCTACTTTTTTTGTTCCCACTAACCTTGGCGCATATGGAAAAATAGATTTGGGCCTCAATAGTGGGCCCTATTTTAGAAGTCCTAGATTCAGGGCCTACAATGGGTAGCCCAGTGTCATCTCATTCCATTCCACGAGTTTAGGCCCAATGCACTCCAACTTCAATTCTTGCCCCATTCTTGTTATCTCTATTATGAAATTTGCTCCAATAAGCGTAAAATAAGTAAATAATGTAAAAATCATATTTTTTGGAACAAAACTACGATAAAATTAAGGGGGAAAAAAGTACTTCCAACATCTTTTGTTGTTATATATGTTGTTATGTTTATTCACACCAAACATGTAAAAGATTCTCAATCATAAATGTGTCGTAAGAAGATAGTTTGTTAAGCAATTTCTTTCAAATCCTAAGAAATGATTCGATCCTCTTATCTTGATTTCTCGAACCGAGAGATCCATGAATCGGGATCCTGATGCATATAGATACAAATGGTCCAATGGGAGCAAGAATTTCCAGGAACATTTCGTCCAAATTTAGTATCACATGCATGATCATGAATGCAATCTGGGTTTATGAATTAAGATAGAGGAAGAAGAAAAGGACTCATCACTGGTGTAGTATCCATCTCTCTCGTGGATGAAGAAGATGGATGATGGGCATTATAAGGTTGTTGAATGAGTGTATGCATGTATGGTTGGTCCAAGCAATGAATGAGACAGTTGGGAGAGCAAAACGCGATGATATATGAATATGATGTGTACACTCACTAAACTTTAATCTTGAATATGGAGAGAGAGAGAGACTCAGAGTTGGAGTCTTGTGTTTGACACATTATTCTGAGATATCTATGTTTACTGCACTTTGCTCATCAGAAACATGTTGGAGTATCTATGAAAGAATTGTGACACCACATTTATGAGTTTTGTCTATGTGACAAAATGCAATCAAGCTGTGATGATTAGTAGCTATTACCTCTCTCTCTCTCTCTCTCTGAAATTGAAAATTGCAGAAAATGGGGACCAGAGAGTAGGAGAAATTTGGAGCAGGCTTCATGGAGGGACTACCTCTGCACGCCGACAAAATTGGTCTTCCTCCACTTGTGACTTCAAGAATTGTTTTTTTTTTTTTTTTTTTTAGTGTATTAACTAATTATTCTGTCCAAATAAAGAGTTAATCGAGAAAATTAAGGTTACATTTGGACATTTTGATGATTGGACACCATCATTTTAAGTTTGTAAATTATGCATGAATGTCCTTTAAAATTTATCTTCATTACCTATATATTGGAAAGTATGGTGTAAAACGGTCGCACAGATCTCATTTCGTGAGACAGGTTTGATCGGATTGAACATAAGAAATTATGCTATACTTTTGTGTGTAGATAATATTTTTCTCTATATTAAATAATATTCTAGTATTACAGGATAAAAAAAAAATAAGTAACACTTTTATATGTATTAGATAAATAATTTTCGATACATCATAAAATAATTTTGTATTATAAAATATATGACCCGAATTGGGTCGGGTCGGATCGATTTATGAAAAACACTTGGATCCTCAATAGCGCTCTTATCCCTCCCATGTGGTCATACAATATGTAGTATTTTATATATATTAGATAATATTTTTTTTATTATCAAGTAATATTGTATTATATAAATACACTACATAATATTACTTGTCAAAAATATAATTTCTCATAAGTATTATATAATACACAAAAATATTACCCAGACTCACTCTATCATAGGGTCATATTTATAGGGTTAGTTTTGTCAAGAAGTGATGTTTAACTTAGTGAGATTGTTAAACGTCTATAAAATTGGGTCACCTGCACCGAGAAGGAAAGAAGGCTTTTGAAATAATTTGAAATAAAAAGTAGTATGATTTTGTGTGGTTCATCAAAGATAAGGTGGGGCCATTTGTATTTTGTTTGTGCCTCGGATGTTGCTAGACTTGTGATTTTCTTACACTTTAATGTTCACAATTTCTGTGGACAATAATTATTAAATCAAGCCATAAACAATCAGAATTAAGCGATAAGATACTTTTTTCCAGCAAATAACAAAATCAAGACAAGAAATAATAAAGCAAATCCCAGATAAGCCAAGTTGCTAGTAGTTGCTAAAACTTAACTTCAAGACCACTCATGATATTAGTGGATGTTTTATTAACATAATTTATTTATGTAAGTTTCATATGTCAAATCATAGAAAACATTCTCATGCTATTAGCATACACCTATGTTTGTTTTAATATTAATATTTATTACTTTTGGCTTCTATTATCCACCAACTCCTTTTCATTTATATGTTACGTCAATTAAATACATTTATTTATTTTATTTACAATTTAAAATAATTAATTGTTGAAATATATCAATTTACTAAATTATTTTTACTAATTAGTATTTATTTGAAAAAGGTTGAAATTAAAATACACATATTATCATTTCATAAAATTTAAAATGAAATATTTATTTAAGCAAAAAAATATAACAATTAAAAATATAATATGAGCATTTTTATTTAGTATCATATTATTTTTTGACATACAAACTCATAAATGTAATAATTGTTCTTTTGAAATCTAATTTTTTTTATATTGTATATGATATAAATATAATATAATATAATACGAACATATTATTGGGGGGAGAAAGATATAATAAAAATATAATGTAATGTTTAAGGTATATAACATAAACATTACATAATTTACAGTGCATAACATATGGTGTCATAAACACTAGCATATAGTCCGCACGATACACAAGCTTTAAAAAATTAAACACGGTAAAGCTAGAATATTTTAAATATTTTTTATATGAAGAAATATTTATGATTTTGTGCTCTACCTAATATCAAATTTAATATCAGTTTGATTAATATATTATTTAATTATATGTGTTCCATTTATAGAGAAATATAAATAATTTTATTTATTATATTAAAAAACTAATGTTGCTATACCTATCATATTATTCAATTACCTCCACCAATTTTCTAATTTTGTATTATCTTTTTTCATATAAAATTTTAACTATTAATTCAAGCTTAAAAAGATATTCAAATTTTCATTCAATTATATGATTAAAAAACTCAAAATTAAAATTTCCCAATAATTCTCATACTTTACTCTAAAATACATATTTGCAAAAATTATTCAATTTCATTAATATTAAGGTTCAAACGTATTTCACTAATCTTGCATATTAAGAAATTAAAATTATTTTCTCATATTATTTTCTTAGGTTCTTAAAATAATTTCAGATTTAAAAAAAAATTCTTAATTATATAATTTGAAAAGAACAAAGAATAATATTAAATGTGAGAAAAATTATGGGTTTGTCATGTGTCCCTATTGGAGTCTTATATATATTAAAGATTTGAGAGAGATGTATAGGCTTATTTATATTAAAAAAACTATGGCATTATGGATAGTTAGCCTAAGATGGATTTTAATGATAGGTAGGAAATATGTGCACAATTCTAGTGGTTAAATATTAGGTATTTATGCATATCTCATATATTGTACATATCATTTTTCTAAATATTTATATTTTTTATGTTAAAATATTCCATATATTATTTCTTATATTTATTTCAAGGATTATGGAGTATTATTGGATTAAGAAATGTATTCATGGGCAAATTGACTTGAAACAAGATTGAGTCAACTTTAAAGGTGAAGCCCATGATACTAGCAGACGTAGTATGGGTCGATCTGTCCAGTGTCAGGCCTAACGAGATTTCAGATCAGCTTTTGGACTTAGATAAGATTCGGGCTCATTTCTATGACTTAAAAACATATGATGCACGCCTCTAGAGGGGACACACATACTTTTCATATTTTGGAGTGTCTTACAAGTTTAAAATGATGTGAGAGACAAGGGGCGAAGCGTAGGAAGCTCGAGGATCCACTTTAGACTAGTTTTTTCATGATTTCTTTTCGGACTCTCATTGTTTTGATTTCAAGGATGCAAGGTTAGAGTCCATATTCAGGTTATTCAGGTTAGAATGGATGTTTGAACTCGTATATCTATTTATTTTCTAATTAATTTTATAATTCTCTCTTGATGTTTTGATTGGAATTGTTTATGCCATCAGATTGACATGATTTCAATTATTATTGTTCGATTTGGTTTGACCATCTAAATTAAATGTTTGATAATTGATTGTTAGAATTTTGTATCATGAATTCTAATTGATGTGGTTTAATTTTCATTGGTCCACACTGGTTTAATTGTAAGTTAAAGGTCGTGCATCTGTATGTCAGCATAATCCTAGACTATCCAATTGAACTTATGTATTTGAGGTTTAGTTCATCCTATCATTTTGGTGATTAATGCATTTAATGCATTGTATTCTGGGTTATTCAATTAAATAAGGTTAATTAGTAATTTTATCCTAATTTAACTAATTTTAAGAGATGATTCGATTTAACAGAATTTGTTGTTAGACTAGAGCTAATTCTATGATAATATGAGATAGAAGAGTTACATTAATTATGGAATAATTGATATCAAGGAAGTTAATTTGCTTTCTAGGTTATTTAGTTAATTTAGTGGTAATTAATCAATTTGAAATCCTCATAATTTTTTATTTAATTGAATTGAATATAAGTGAGATAATCTATTTATTACTATTCGTAGATCGACTCCAACTTGTCCTATCTGCTAGTTAGTTATGCTAAGAAGAATTTATTAATTTTATTGGCCACCTAATTATCCACTAATAAGACTCATTTTCACAAATTTTTATGTGAATTGTGAACTACGTCTGTTAACCTTCACCTTCCTCAGGTCCCGGCCGCCAAGTACTCCGCTGCAAGCTAGCATCCTCTCCACGGTCCGTTCACCTTCCTCAGGTCCCGGCCGCCAAGCACTCCGCTGCACGCTAGCATCCTCTCCACGGTCCGTTCACCTTCCTCAGGTCCCGGCCGCCAAGCACTCCGCTACACGCTAGCATCCTCTCCACGGTCCGTTCACGGTCCGTTCACCTTCCTCAGGTCCCGGCCGCCAAGCACTCCGCTGCACGCTAGCATCCTCTCCACGGTCCGTTCACCTTCCTCAGGTCCCGGCCGCCAAGCACTCCGCTGCACGCTAGCATCCTCTCCACGGTCCGTTCACCTTCCTCAGGTCCCGGCCGCCAAGCACTCCGCTGCACGCTAGCATCCTCTCCACGGTCCTCAGGTCCCGGCCGCCAAGCAACCTCCGCTGCACGCTAGCATCCTCTCCACGCTAGCATCCTCTCCACGGTCCGCGGTCCGTTCACCTTCCTCAGGTCCCGGCCGCCAAGCAACCTCCGCTGCACGCTAGCATCCTCTCCACGCTAGCATCCTCTCCACGGTCCGTTCACCTTCCTTAGGTCCCGGCCGCCAAGCAACCTCCGCTGCACGCTAGCATCCTCTCCACGCTAGCATCCTCTCCACGGTCCGTTCACCTTCCTCAGGTCCCGGCCGCCAAGCACTCTGCTGCACGCTAGCATCCTCTCCACGGTCCGTTCACCTTCCTCAGGTCCCGACCGCCAAGCAACCCCTTCCTCAGGTCCCGACCGCCAAGCAACCTCCGCTGCACGCTAGCATCCTCAGCTCCTAGCATCCTCTCCACGCTAGCATCCTCTCCACGGTCCGCGGTCCGTTCACCTTCCTCAGGTCCCGGCCGCCAAGCAACCTCCGCTGCACGCTAGCATCCTCTCCACGCTAGCATCCTCTCCACGGTCCGTTCACCTTCCTTAGGTCCCGGCCGCCAAGCAACCTCCGCTGCACGCTAGCATCCTCTCCACGCTAGCATCCTCTCCACGGTCCGTTCACCTTCCTCAGGTCCCGACCGCCAAGCAACCCCTTCCTCAGGTCCCGACCGCCAAGCAACCTCCGCTGCACGCTAGCATCCTCAGCTCCTAGCATCCTCTCCACGCTAGCATCCTCTCCACGGTCCGCGGTCCGTTCACCTTCCTCAGGTCCCGGCCGCCAAGCAACCTCCGCTGCACGCTAGCATCCTCTCCACGCTAGCATCCTCTCCACGGTCCGTTCACCTTCCTTAGGTCCCGGCCGCCAAGCAACCTCCGCTGCACGCTAGCATCCTCTCCACGCTAGCATCCTCTCCACGGTCCGTTCACCTTCCTCAGGTCCCGGCCGCCAAGCACTCCGCTGCACGCTAGCATCCTCTCCACGGTCCGTTCACCTTCCTCAGGTCCCGACCGCCAAGCAACCCCTTCCTCAGGTCCCGACCGCCAAGCAACCTCCGCTGCACGCTAGCATCCTCAGCTCCAAAGGAGCTGACAGCTCCCATTGCAAAGTGCTCCCGGGGGGATTCGAACCCGTGACCTGCTCTGATACCAAGTGTTAGGACCATCAAGCGCATTACAGCTACACCAAAAGGATATCCAATGGACATAGGGCGCAACTTTAATGTCTTATACTTATGTAGCTTTGCGCTCACGAATTCGAATCTGGAAGAGCCGTGCCCCGCACCTATTTAAGCTCCGACCCAAGGCAGGTTGTTGGGAAATATCCCAACAACGTCTCTCATAATTAGATCTCTCGCATAATTAGATTCACGAGACGGTTTCATATAAGACTCACTCTATATATATTTATCTATTAAAAATAAAAATTAATATATTACAGCTCCACTAAATAAATGTAATAATCTAAATAATTTGTTTTGACATACAAATATTCTCAAGATAATAAATAAAGGGCTTCAATCAAGTACCCCTCAATCCTTATTAGTAGAATGTTTAATCATTTACCACGAATCTTCTAATTTAAATGTTTCAGATTTACAAAGGTATAAATTGTGATTATTCGGACTATTTATGTAATGCCTCTCTCCCATTCCACTCCCAAACTCATTAAAAAAAAATCATTTATGGAAAGAATAATAATTAAGAAAATAAAACATTACTATTATTTATAACAATAATAATTAATTTCTTCTCATGCGATACGTGTAACTTTATTTAATAATAGAATATATATATATATATATATATATATATATATATATATATATATATATATATATATATATATATATATATGGGAAGAGAAACAAAATACTCAGAAGGGGAAGTAAAACGCAATGAATAAAGATACAGAGAAATAAGTAAAAAAAAAAAATGTAAATCGCCAATAAATACAGAATGTATCGGATTATTGTATATTAATTATTAATGCAGAATCAAAGACATGAAGAGGTAACACCCCACAATGATTGTAACATTAATGGGTGTTGTTGACTTAAGTTTCATGAACTCCTCCTCACTCACATATAGATACTATTAATAAAGACCAAACAAATTAAATACAACCATTTACAAAAATGATAATAGGTTGTGTATTAAAAAAATGTATAGATTAATATGTATGCGAAATCATTATATTTTCTTGCATGACAAACTAGGTTTAGCTATTTTCTATTCTTTTAAATAAAGAGGTGACATTTGTTTTTTTTTCCACCACTATATATAGTTTTTTCTCAATTTTATTCAGCGCAAAATTCAAGATTATTCTAAACC
This sequence comes from Scutellaria barbata, assembly GCA_028654395.1. Lineage (NCBI taxonomy): Eukaryota > Viridiplantae > Streptophyta > Magnoliopsida > Lamiales > Lamiaceae > Scutellaria > Scutellaria barbata. The sequence goes on from CM053650.1 coordinate 17,829,170, forward strand.
TAATATGCTGTATTTCTTACACTTAAAACATGGTAGGAACTTAAAAGTTTGTGCAAGTGTAATTAAAATGTTTTGATGAAACCTTGACTATTTTCCCCAAACAAGTAAATAAAATGAGACATATTAAATTCTCATAAATCTAAAAACAAATTGTTCACGAAAGTGAAATATGAATAATTAATGTTGGAAGAAAGACTAGAACAAATAGACATATACTTTGGATTCACTAGTTTGGAAGCAGTGGTCCCAAAGCATCATTCCACTAATATAACACTGTAATATTATTATTATTTATGTATATGGAAAATAAGATTATAATGTGTTGGGATCTTAGGAGGAAGAAAGAGACAATTATGCCCAGCTGTATTCAATTCATGAAGGCCTAATCACTGGATATATTTGTCATTTTCCATATTTCTTATTTCCTGTTTGGTCAATTCTTTCTTTTACATTAATCAGACATTGGGGTTCCATTCTCTTGTTTCTATTCTCCTTATTACACCCATGTGTTTGTCCTACCCTTATCCTTTTATTATTGTTGTTAGCATTATTAATTCTTGTACTTAAGTTTATATCACCCATAATATTTTTCATTTTTTGCCTATTATTTTAACTTTTAATAATACCTGGACAAACTTTTTTTTTTTTTAATGGTTGATGTTGATTTTCTGTAGTTTGGGGGTTTTTGGTAATAAATGAATAATGCTGGTATCTTTGTCTTATTTCTTGTTATTATCAAAGTCTTTCTCATTCACCATGAGGCCCACAGTGTGGAAGATGATTTTCTAGTCATCTTTTATGTATTTCAATTTTTGCTCTTCTAGCTTATTATTAGGCCAGTTCTTTATATTATATTATTCTTTTAGTCCTTGAATGTTTTCGTAAGTATATTGAGCATTGTATACATGTAACTCAATTATGATTAGTCAGTAAAATTACCAATTACGAAAGTTGGGTAAAGAAGAAAAACAAGTGGTTTTAAAAAATGAGGGTTTTTTCAAAATTTGACAAGTAAAAGTTTTAATAGGCCAAGACAACTAACTATTTTTCTCTATTCTCTATTTGTTTCTTTTTTTTTATTTTATAGAAAAGTTTATTTCTAGTATTGGATTTCTCTCTAAAATGCTAATAAAAGCATAATCTTGCAATTTTTGACAGTGAGAACGATGTTCTTCTTTTTTTTTTTCCTCAAAAAATAAAATAAACATTCTTTTAAAGAAAAAGGAAGAGTTTTACCTAGTGTCTTTATATTCCTAAACATCCTTAAAAAAAAAAAAAACAAATATGGGCTCATCAATTACAGGTTATGGTACCTTGAAATCTTGGTCCTCTATATTTATTTTTTCTGTTTATAAGCAATTCAAGCAATACTTAGAATTAAAACAACAAATTTTATAAAACAAAGGGGATTATTTCACAAGATGATTTACATGCTACACCTAATACATAACCATCGAATAATGATTATAATTAAATCCCATCATAATTACGTGTAAATAGAGAGTTAAAGACCATATCATAGGTGGTTGATGAATGTACAAAAAAAAAGGACTGTGTCATATTGTTCTTCCTCATGAATTCCCCTGTCCCATGCTCACATTGAAGTAATCATCTTTTTGTGAGTAAAAAAAGGAAAAGGAGAAAGAAAAAAAAGCAGAAAAAGGAAAAAAGAAAAAAGAAGAAACATATTTGTCTGCCTATAATCATGAAGTAATGCCACGCTCTCTAAATATGGGGCTATTCCTATGCAATATTCTCATCATTTTTTACACAAAAAGAACGAGTTAGGCGTGGAGTTGCACTTTTTGTTTTAAAATCCCTATTTCTTTCTATAATTCTTGTGCTCTTTCTTGCCATGTATTAACTATACTTAGGTGTGAACATTTGACACTTCACATTATTTGAGTGGTTTCAGATGAAAGTATGAGATTGGTAAGAATGATAAATAGTTGGAATCCCCAACTTGAGAAAAAAAATATATATATATATATATATATATTATAATTAATTACAACTCAAGTTAATTTGTATTTTTCGTTCATTTTTATCTATTAGATTTTATGGGTTTTGACTATATGAGTTAGAATAAAATCATTTGAACTTTGATCCAATTAATACTGTTAGAAAAATAAATTTAATATCCTAATTGACTTCACGGATGGGTGATTTTGCTTATCAAAATCTGAAATCCTCAATTATTTTTAAACTCAAATTCAAATTTTACATTCATCAAAATTAAATTATACCCACATCAATCATTTGCTCACAACATACTTTCATAATAAAGTATAATTACAACAATCAACTACTTGCAGTAAAATTCAATTGTATAGAGTTTCATAACAAACATACATTATAATTATTTATCTATATTACACAATCCGATAATTTCAAAATTAGGATTTACCAGGACACCCAACTCAAAACAATCACAATTTGATACAAATTCATATTCATGATTAAAAAAAAACATTTGACTGATCAAATCTATCTAAACTAAACTAAGGTGGGTATAGAGAAATGATGTTGTAATTCTTTTTAGCTATGAAAGTAATGATGAGGGATGCATTAACTAAAGCAGGCAGACAAAAATGGTGGTCATGTAATCATGTTAAAATTCTTATTTATTGGATAATGGTAATGGGAAGGTGACCAAATCCATTATCAATCTCCATGTCACTTTTATTGAGATTCTCACATTCTTTTAAAATATAAATTCACATTTTGGGATTTTATTGAATGGCCAAACTCAGGGAATGTTGGATTCCCCTCTGTCCTTTGCCATAATTATTATATACAGTATATAATTGTATGTGTAGTCATGAAATTATCCTTCCAAGGTAAAATAGAAAATTAATATTATCATTACATAAAGTTCACAGGGATGATGACAAGAGTTTGTTGTACTTACTCCCAGATTTCTTTTTTCCATGCAATTAAATGGTTGGTTACCTAGTGACTGACTGGCCTATGAAAATATACTTGGATTTCTTTTGTTTGGGATAATTTTTATTTTTATTTTTTTGTCTTAATTATTTTTGAAATCTTGAAGGGATTTTTAAAAGATCTTCAAATAACAATGGTGAAGTGTCGGTAGAGATGTAAGGGTGTGTACAATTTAATTTAATTTTGAATTAACATATGCATTGCTTCACTGATAAATGAATCTATATATAAATATATATTGTGAAAATAATAATATATTTACTAAAGTCTTAAGGTTGGTTAAATATGTGTTACTTTAATTATTATAAGAAAAAATAGAAAAAAAAACAAAAATTAAATGTCACGTTATTAATTTTATGTTTTACAACTTTCCCTCAATCTAGTAGCAAATGTGCTCACAATTTGAATATTGTCATACTTGAATGTGGTTCATTTATTTTAAGGAATGATGTTCAACAAGTTTTATCAATTCGAATTTCAAAATTCTTAAGTTGTGTTCGGACTAATTGATTTGAATATAAAATTTAAATAAATGAATTCTATTTAAATCCCAACCAAATTCGATTACATACAAAATCCACCTAAATTTTTTAAAACCTAGTTTAAAATGAATTAAGCTAGTTGATTTTAAATTTACGTCAAATTTAAAAACAAAAATAATTTTGTTACGATGAATTTTGCAAGCAATTTTATCATAAATCCAAAACAACCCTAGAGATTAGATTAGTTAAAAAGTCTGAACCCTAGTTAATAAAGTAAAAGCATGTGTGCATTTTCTTTGTTTCTTTTAAGAAAAATAGACAATGATTAATTAATAGACAATGATTTATTAAATATAATTAATCCCATATTAGGTGAGCTTATGCACACTAAAATATTCGTTTCTTGACAGTCTCCTGACCCGTGACAGCATGCTATTGCTATGTAGTCTCCTTTATACAACACAAAATACTGAGCAACTTTTCTTGCCCTTCAAAATGAATTTCACTCAGACAACAAACCAACATCTCTGTTTTCATCTGAATATTATCACCATAGCTACTCACTGCCAATAAATCATCACAACCTTTTCTATTCATCAATGGAAATGAGAAGAAAAATGGAAGCTGCATTCTGGGCCATCACATTTCTATGCTTTTGGAGCTCTGCAAGTACTTTGCTTTCTCCGAAAGGTGTAAACTTTGAAGGTAAAAATGTGTATGGTGCTTAAGAGGGTTGTACTCTTAACTTGTGGTAGTAAAATGAAGTTATCTTATTCTGGGTTTTTCCGCTTTTCTGTATTTAGTACAAGCTTTAATTGGCATAAAAGATGGATTGAGGGATCCTCATGGGGTTCTTGATAACTGGGATGGGGATGCAGTTGATCCATGTAGTTGGACTATGGTTACTTGTTCTTCTCAGAGTTTTGTTATTGGCCTGTAAGCCTCTTTCCAATTTTATTTTTTCTTTTTCTTTTTTTCAATTTTTGGAGGGTTTTTGAAAGAATTATTATGTTAATTTGGTTATTAGATTGTGTTGTGCAGAGGGAGCCCTAGTCAGAATTTATCTGGTACTTTATCTCCAAGCATTGGGAACTTAACTAATCTTCAGATAATGTGAGTCTACAATGTCAAGGCAATTGTTCAATCTTCTTGGTCTTATGATTATATTTTTATTTAAAAGATTTAATTTTTTTTATGGGTTGTTGCAGATTGTTGCAGAACAATAACATAACAGGACCAGTCCCAGCTGAGCTTGGGAGGCTATCAAAGCTTCAAACACTTGACCTTTCAAACAATATCTTCAGTGGCAGCATTCCTCCTACTTTAGGGCACTTGAAAAGTCTTAAGTACATGTAAGAATTGAGGTCCAGTTTATGAAAAATATTGAGTTGATGAAATGTTTTAACTTTTAATCTAAGATGATCTGTTTAACTGAATATACAGGAGGCTCAACAATAACAGTCTCTCTGGAGAGATTCCAATGTCACTAACCAACATGACACAGCTTTCTCTAATGTAATTCTCCTTTTAATTTCCTCTTGCATGTTTTGCTGCAAAGATTCTTCTTTGGGAAAAATGTTTGCTGAATTTGTTGTGTGTTTGATTTGATCCTAGGGACTTGTCTTACAACAACTTGAGTGGCCCTGTACCTAGATTCCCTTCCAAGACATTCAAGTAAGAATGTTGTCCAATTTTGATGTTGCGACAGTCTGTTAATGTTGTTGTAATGGAAAACTTATGGTTTGTGCTGTTATGGCAGTGTGATTGGGAACCCTTTAATATGTGAGGGTGGTCATGAGCCACAGTGTAATGGCGGTGTATCGTTGATGCCAATGTCGATGACTTTGAACACTTCACAAAGTACGATATAACATTGAACCGTTCTTTGTTCACTTATTGTGTTCATCCTTACATTGTCCTAATTCACTCTTCCATTAGCTGTTGTTTCTTCTGCCAAATCAAAATATCACAAGCTTTCCCTTGCAATCGGAACGAGCCTTGGTTGCTTCTCTCTACTAGCCGTTGGATTAGGCCTGTTTTTGTGGAGAAGACAAAGGCATAAGCAGCAAAAGTTCTTCGACGTTGATGGTATGAAGCAAATATATACTTGCATTTCAAACATTAGTTTAGATCTTGAATTGATACAAACCACATTCGAATCTCAGATGGTCAGCATGAGGAAGTCTCCCTTGGAAACTTGAGGAGGTTTCATCTAAGGGAATTGCAGGTTGCAACCAGCAATTTTAGCAGTAAAAACATCCTAGGAAAAGGCGGGTTTGGAAACGTGTACAAGGGCTTTCTCTACGATGGAACAGCCGTTGCTGTGAAGAGGCTTAAAGATGGCAGCACATCCGGTGGGGAAAGACAGTTCCAAACAGAAGTCGAGATGATCAGCCTAGCTGTTCATCGCAACCTCCTTAGACTCTACGGGTTTTGTATGACTTCAACCGAGAAGCTTTTGGTTTATCCATACATGTCGAATGGAAGTGTTGCTTCTCGTCTCAAAGGTAATAATAATCTAAATATCCACTAAAAAACCCATAATTCTTTATCCTTGATCATTGTATTATATTGAACAGCAAAACCAGTGTTGGACTGGGGAACAAGAAAACGAATTGCCTTAGGGGCAGCCAGGGGGCTGCTATATCTGCACGAACAATGTGATCCGAAGATCATTCACAGGGACGTGAAGGCGGCAAACATACTTCTTGATGATTATTGTGAGGCAGTTGTGGGAGATTTCGGGCTGGCTAAGCTTTTGGATCATCAAGACTCACACGTCACAACTGCTGTACGTGGTACAGTCGGGCATATAGCCCCCGAGTATCTATCAACAGGCCAATCTTCTGAGAAAACAGATGTGTTTGGATTTGGGATTCTTCTTCTAGAACTGATCACTGGACAAAGAGCACTACAGTTTGGGAAATCAGCCAATCAGAAAGGGGCAGTTCTTGATTGGGTAAAGAAACTTCATCAAGACAAGAAACTAGAAGATGTTGTGGACAAGGATTTGAAGAACAACTATGATAGAATCGAGCTAGAAGAGATAGTCCAAGTGGCTCTGTTGTGCACACAGTATCTTCCGGGCCTGAGACCGAAGATGTCTGAAGTGGTTCGAATGCTTGAAGGCGATGGACTTGCAGAGAGATGGGAAGCATCTCAGAGATTAGATTCACACAAGTTCAAAACACAAGAGCTCTCATCATCGGAACGGTATTCGGACCTAACCGATGATTCTTCATTGCTGGCACAAGCCATGGAACTCTCTGGTCCCAGGTGAAAACAACCTGCATTTGTCTATTGCATGATCACACTTCTCAAAGGGGAAGTTCATATAGAGTTGAAGCATATAAAAGAGAGTTATTATTATTATTATTATTAATTATTGTTTTAAGTAGCATAGATCAAATTCAATCTTCATAGAGCCTTCATCTTTCTCCCTTTTCCTTGGTGTATAGAGTTGTTGATAATTTGATGAGTGATTTGTATTGTTTTTTAGGGAAGTAATATAAAGCATCATTATTTTGATTTATTTTGATTCTCATATATGTAATGTGTTGTATGTTCTGAGTATTTTTCTGTATTACTTTTCAATAGGTATTCTATTTTTCCTTTATAAGGATGAAAATGTTTTTTTTTTTTTTTTCATGTATTTATGAATGATCTTTTTTGTAAGGGAGAATATCAGTAACTATATAATAGCTAAATAATATTTAGTACTTCATTCTAATGAGCTTTAATCTGGAAATTGTTTCTCCAACGTAAATTATACTAACCAAGTCATGTGTAACGAGTTCAATTAGGAGCTATTCACGACTATTATTGTTCAATTGAGAATTGTACCTCTTTATGATTAAAGATTCCAATTAAGAATTAATTTATCATTCTATTATGAACTCAAGACATTTGTAAAACTTGTCAAGTATAATAATAATAATAATAATGTAAGAGTTCGGTTATTTTCCAATTTATAACCACAATTTATGTTTCGAGGAATTTTCTAATTTTTTTATTAAAAGTAGAGGCTGTGGAAGGCTAAATCGAAATTGGATCCTAGGGATTTTGGTTCCGATTTGAGCGGTTTCATTCCTTTTTAAAAAAATTAAATTTATAAATAAATATTACAATTGGTCATATATTAATAAATAATAATTTTTTTTGAATTAATAATTTGATACAAATGAAAAATTAGAATTTACATTTACAAGTTACATTACAATAATGTAACATGACAACTTATAAGTTACAATTTTAAAAATTAGAAATTATTATTTAAATACAACCAAATACAAATCATAAACTTAAAAATACTACAACTTACAATACAAATATAATTTTACCGCCAATTTTCTAATTTGAAAATATTCCGAACCAAAACCAAATTGTATAACCACGGTTTCGGTTTCATACCGAAATCGAATCAACATTTTTTGAATCGTTGACCACAGTTTGATTTAGATTTTGTTCTGATTTCTGAATTGGATGAGCACACTCTAATTAACACTATCGGATGACGACACTAGTGTCATTCATCTTACGTTATAATGTTTTATTATTTACAGATTACTAACAATTATATATAGATATATATGTATATTTATATATATATAAAGATGATTTTCTAATGTGTGTATAAATTCATTTTAAGTTTTTTTTTCTTTTTCCCATTAGCTACTTCTATTAATCTATTCAAATCAATTAATCATAATAATTCAAATAAATGTAGTAAATCTAATGTAAATATGATTTTTATTCCTAAAAAATCCAATAGTTTGTTAATATTTAGATATATAATTTTTTTTAGGAAAGATATATAATTAGATATAGAAAATTGTGATTTGTTGATCACATGACCATTTAAGAGGAACTAGTAAAATTCTGGTGCGTTGCACAACATGTTAGATAGTATGTAATAATTATATAGCTTTGATAAGATAATGTAATAGTATATTATTTTAATTTAAATATATAATATTATTAGTATTTATATTAATAGAAATTTATATAATTTTAAAATCACTATATATTATTTTAAATTACTGCATTCAATAATATTACAAAGTTTAGATACAGACAAATATATTTAATAATAGAAGAATTAATGAAGAAGAAGAATTATCTATCTATCTATATAAAGTTTATTATCAATTTTGCCCCATAACTTAGGGGGTTTGACAATTTAGAACTTTAAGTTTTCGGGTTGATAATTTAGGATTTTAACTTGGTGGGTTTTATGAATTTTACCTAAATTAAGCCCGAATTGCTTAATTGGGCCCAAATTGCATGTGAATCGCATGTGAGGTCGTAAAATTGAGCAATTCTGGCCAATTTTACTGAGTTGGCATTTCTTTATCCCAATTGACATTTCGGTATTTTTTTCCTACAAGCCACGTGGATTCCCCCCAAATATAATTGAATCCCTAATTGAAAAAAATCCCAAAATCCCCCCTCCCCTAAAATTCTTGTGAAATCCCTAATCTGTTATTGATGGTGAGACTCAAGCTCTCCATTGGTGCATTCTTGTCCCAACTCCGTGACAATCGACAACACCGCCGTCTCTTCCTCCGACATCTCCATTGATGCCGCCCACGACCTCTGGCTCCTCCTCTTCGTCCTCGAAACTATTGAGAAGCTAATGTTGATTGTCTACTTCTACGGCGGCGGCGGCGACTTCTCATTCTTCATTCCAAAAACCAAGGTATGTTAGATGGATTGAAGAAATGTGGGAAAGAAGTGGAGTTGATTAAGTATCCCAATGCATTTCATGGTTTCTATACTTATCAAGAATTGCTCGAGTTTGGGTTGCTCATTGAAGATATGAACAAGTTTATTCAATTAGGGATTTTTTTCAATTAGGGATTCAATTATATTGGGGGAAATCCACGTGGTTTGCAGAAAAAAAAAATACCGAAATGCCAATTGGGATAAAGAAATGTCAACTCAACAAATTTGGACTGAATTGTCCAATTTCGCGAACTCACATGTGATTCACATGCAATTTGAGCCCAATTAAGCAATTTGAGCTTAATTTAGGCAAAATTCGCGAAGTCCGCCAAGTTAAAGTCCTAAATTGCCAGACCCTCTAAGTTACGGAGCAAAATTGGTAATAAACTCATCTATATATAAAAGGATGACAGTTGGTGAAATTTACAATTTTGCCACTTTTCCTCCTAAAAATGTCACATCATTATATTGGTTAATAAAAAAATTTCAAAAATTATTAGTTTTGTAAATAAAATTGTTGATGTTATTTAGAACACTTTTCCCATATAATATATTGTTAACTATTATTATTATTATTTGTTGTTGTTGACGATGACTGTTATTCATTGTTGAACAATATTTTTTTTTAAATTTTATTAACTTTAATTACTTAATGTCTATAATTATTCTCATTATCAATTTTAAAGTTAAAAAAATTTTATAATATTTTTTGTAATTATGAGAAATATAGTATATAAATAATATTTTAAAATTTCTATTGTTAATTGGTCATTTTTAACCAAAACTCCAAAAATTATTGGCTTATCAAATTATCTATTAAATCATGAAAAAAATTCAACAAAAGATAGAAATAACTAGAATGTAAGCTTTCAAGTTTTTAATTCTTTTTTTTTTTAAACATAATTACTTAATATCTAGAATTATTCATATTATCAATTTGAAAGTTCAAAGAAATTGTAATATACTTTTTGTAATTATGAGAAATGTTGTATATAAATAAATATTTCAAAACTTATATTGTTAATTGGTCTTTTATAACTAACTCTTAAATCATTGACTTATCAAATTATACATCGAGCCATGAAAAAAATTCAACAAAAGACGAACAAATAGAGTGTAAGCTTTCAAGTTTGTCATTTAAATTATTTATAAATTTTGTATTCCAACTTTTTAATATTATCAAATATAATTTAGAAGAACATATATAATTTGTGTTATTTGAATTTAGAATAACACTCAACCCAAAAATAAATGCATAAGGAAGCCCTAATGAATAGGAAGAATTTGACCAAATTCTACTTTCTTAAGTTAAAACTCTACTTTACCCAACAATTTTTTAAAATTATAAAATATAACTTTAAAAATCAATAGAGATATGAAAATATATTTGTATATTATACAAAGTTGAATAATAAAAGATGTATGAATAACTTTATAATATAGTAATTTCATTATATAATTATAAATTGTACACTATCACAACAAATAATAAATCGCGTATCGCGCGGGTGAATTCCTAGTTATTGTAATGGAAGTTGTATGTGTTTAAATTTTAATAAAAAAAATTTGAAATATTATTTAAGTAAATATAAAAATATAATAAACCAAAAATGTTTATTTAAAACCCATCAACAAATAAAATATCAAAAAGATTACCAATAAAAATAATAAGTATTATGCTAATTATATTGGTTAGTGTTGTTTACACTTAGTATTTTGAGTTATGAAATATAATTTTATATAATGGCTTATAGATGAAATAAAATAGTCAAATAGTTATTATACTTTTACTCAACAAATTTAATTAAAAGATTCAAAATTTTAAAAATACAACTAATATTGGAAGAATTTTAATGATATACTAATAGTTTGCAAAGAAAGTTTTATTTTTCATTTGTCAATACCCTTTTTTTTTTGACATGACATTTGTTTAATAGGAAAGTGACATATTTTTATATTAATATAGATTTTTTATTATTATAATCATTGATAGCTTATCAAAAAAGCTATTTAATTTTCATTTTTTTTAATTTTCTTTGAAAAAAACAAGTTTAGAAGGAAAAGTAAATTTGCTACATTTCCTCGTTTTATGTATAATGTAAATTTTGATGAAATAAAAAAACAGGAATGAAAGCCCAAATGGAAAGTCCAACAAAAATTCCGAATGAAAGCCCAACAAAAATTCCGAAACCCATTACCCTCTCCCCTCTCTCCCTCTCTGGCCCCAAATTTCAATTTTCTTACTAAATCCCTAATCTACCGAATCAACCCCTGAATTTTTCAGCTTGATTTATTCACCGTTGATACACAACAGATATTAATTAGAGTCTAGAGAGAACTCGATATAAAAAATGGAGTGCGTCGTTCAGGGAATTATAGAGACTACGGTAACTTAACTGTTTTTCAAGATGTTGTCAGAATTCGTTATGATTGAAATTGTGATTTGAAATTGTGATTTGATGGATATATACCGCTGGATGTATGAAAATTAGCTTTAATTTTGTTTATATTCTGTTATTTTACTGAAAAATAGGTTCTCTGGTTAAATTTGATTATGTTCAAGAGAATGAAGTAGAATCCTGGGAATGTAGATGAGTTCTAGACTCAAATATGATGCTTTCCCATTTTTGACAGGATGTTGTTTTTGCCTTGTTTCAGAAATTTGTACCGTATTAGTCATTAAATTTCTATGCAGCATGTTGAAGCCCTGGAGATTCTTCTTCAAGGACTTTGTGGAGTTCATCGAGAGAGTTTGAGGATTCATGAATTATGTTTGAAAAGTGTCCCTAACCTTGGTACTGATCTTTCTGCATCTCGAAAAAGTGGCTAAGCATGAATACATAGTTGCAGTACTACAGTTTTTTTCATACTTTTATCTTGATGCATTTAGCAATTGTGATAACTTTAGCTAATTGTACATCTGTGAAAAGATATAATGGCTTGTCTGACTATAATGTTAGTATTATTCTATTAATAGTGAGATTTGTTCTATCTTTCTCTTAGGATTAGTGTCATCAGAAGTCCGACTATTATGTGATCTTGAGCAGCCTGAACCCACATGGTAAGAGGGGAGGGTCATCTACCGCATGATTTTCTGTTATTGGCTATGACAAGGGTGTGAATGTAATTTAATGCTTAGGACCGTGCGACACATTGGTGGCGCCATGAGGGGTGCCGGTGCAGAGCAACTTTCGGTATTGGTCAGGACAATGGCAGAAAGCAAAGTAAGCAAAAATGCAGTCCGTTTATTTTATGCTCTTGGATACAAATTGGATCATGAACTGCTGAGAGTGGGATTCGCCTTCCATTTCCATAGAGGTGTTCAGATAACAGTGACAGTTTCTTCAGTTAATAAGATGCTGAAACTGCATGCAACCGATGAGGCACTTCCAGTGACACCAGGTATTCAGCTGGTTGAAGTGACGGCCCCTGCATCATCCGAGAACTACACTGAAGTTGTTGCTGCTGTCTCCTCGTTTTGTGAATACCTAGCTCCGTAAGTGCATTCCATTTCTTCTATATATTGTTTAGTTGATTGGTTAATCTTGGCATCATAACAGAATACAGGACTTGCTTTTTACATGTACTGGTCAAGCTGATCGTTGCACCTTAGACATAACTTGTGGGTTCGTCCCGTTTGTAGCATAAGGGTTGGACTCAGATATGGAACCCATCAAACTTATTAATAGATTTGATTAATTCTTTGCTTCATTAAGAAGTTCTTAGTGTTTCATGGTATCTGAAATTATGCTAGAACTAAATCCTTAACTACATGTATAGCCATTTTGACATGATTGTTATTCATTGAACTTTAAATTTTCAGGTTACTCCATCTGTCAAAACCGGGTGTCTCAACAGGAATCGTCCCCACTGCTGCTGCAGCTGCTGCATCGCTGATGTCAGATGGTGGAGGCACACCACTCTAGTGAGTTGTAACAGTTTCTATCTACTTGAATTGGTGAATTACAAAGCATGTTAGATTTTCATTTCATCACTTTCAAATTTGAATTCCTTCATAAACGTAATTCTTCAATGTCAATTGTCTTTGAGACTGTCTGGCGTCGGTGTTTGAGGCCACTCTTATTATCACTTCTTCGTCTTTAGGTGTGAGATACCTATAATACTTCATGTCTGAATCAATTTCACAATGAACGTATTAATCATGCTTTGTTTTTTGATAGATTGAATCTAAACTTTGGTATGGGATCATCACAGACATGCTACATTGCTGCAAATGCAATTCGAGTGATCAAGAACCAAGGCATATAATTTTTATGTTTAATAAATATGTTAGGAATTAATTATTTGAGAAAGACTTGAGAAAATATCATTTGTTCTGACATTTGTCTTATACATTAAGTTCAAATATATAATTTATTTAGAAGACAAGTTGATTGCATTATTAGCATAATCTTATTAGAGATTATAAAATAGATCAAACACTATAATATAGTTGTCATTTCAACGAAATATTTGATACGAAAACGATGGGAGCCAAAGTAGGGAGTGGTAAGAAATATCTATGGTTGACTTCTATGTCATCCTCTGTGTCAATGAAGATTTTCATAAGGTGAATTAAATTTATTTTTTCTCTAGATTTGATTAAATTGTTTAATAAATCTTAATGTTTATGGAAATTACAATCAAATCAGTAATAACAACCCATTGAAGATGGTTGAAATTTCGGGGTGAATGAATAAATCATTTTAAATGGTGTCTATTAAATTAAAAAGTATTAAGTGTGAAGTAAAAGATGTGATCATTCAGAAAAGATGCAATACGAGTCATTAGATTATATTTTTAGATAAACAGACATGACTGGAGAGTCTTGATTGATCTAATTTAAATGATGCACATACTTAAGAAGAGGCACATAAAGATATAACATGACAAGGAATTCAAAAAAAGTAATTCAAAAACTTTTTTTTTACAAAGAGTCAAAGAAATTAGAATGTAAATCATATTCGAATGTATAAATAATGATCACTCTAGTCTCTATACATGCTCCATCCAATATAGACATTAATTAGTTTTAATTCAATAATATAAAATTCTCATTGGACACATTTTGTAATGTAACTTTTTCATGTTCAAACTCACTATTTACTTTTTCTCATTGATTATTGATTTTATTTTAGTTTATTTGATTATCAATTATGGAGTATATAATTCATTCTTTTGATTAAACTATGAAGTGATTGTAAAAATAATTATTAATTTTAGTTCTTTATTGTATCATAGATATTTAATTATTATCATACGAATTATTAGATTTGAGTTAAAAATGTTAATTTATAATTTGTATATTAGTTAATGTAATTGAATGTTGTTTTATAATTTAAAAATGAACATCATTAAGAATTTACTTGTGAGTGATACATTATTGAATTATTATTTGGTAAAGTACATTAAAAATGATGTATTTAAACATATATATTTTTCTTTTTTTAAAATTTAAGTGATCAAAGGATTTCACTCTTAACCTTTAACGACTCGAATTTAAAACTTAAACTTATGTAACATACATCATTTATCATCAGACTATCATGATTCATCATGCATTTGTAAATATTAACAATGAAATTATTATGCAATGATTTTAAAATATGAAAAAAAGAATAAAATTGATGTTTAATTATTGTGTTTAAATTATTTTATTTTTTGATGTTAATGTTGTTATAGTAAAATGTTATAAACTCGTCATTTTGGAATGTTATTTTATGATGATATATATATTGATTTTATCGAGATTGTAAAGTTATTTTTAAAATTATTGTGTACTAAATTTTTTATAAGTTGGGTTAAAAACAAAAGGTTGGACCCATCACTGGATAAGATTGTCCAATTTCTTTAGTTGTAGAAGCACGATATCAATTTGATGATTGATTTACTAAATTGTAGTATATGATTTTTGTTTTTCTTTTAATTTAAAATTAAAATGACATTTGAATTAATCATATTCCAGAATTTGTAGGGTGTAGTGTAGATCACTAAGAATATAAATATATATATAGTGTTTTGATAAACACGCACCTAAAAAATGGATACCATGCACATGTTTTTAAGATTTTTTTTAATTTTTAATATTTTATATTATATAAATAAATCTTTTTTCACATTACCACTTTACATACTGATTTTCTTATCAATTTTCATGTCAGATACTTAACCCTCATCAATTAATATCTTCATATACATACTCTCTTATCAATTATCATCTCAAACAGATGATGATTAAGGTAAAGCTTGAGCTTTGAGTTATGTTCCAAACATCAATATATGACTGTTAATGATGTCAGTAAAATTTTAATAAGGTACTAGTGATATGATCTAAATGTATTAGATATATGCTTTATAGGTATTACAAAATTACATGTTTAAATAATATAAGTAAAACCTTCAGGGTATTATGAAAATACTTTTGAGATATTATTGATTTGTTTTATAGGTATTAGACATGTGGTATACGGGTATTACAAAATTATATGCTTGAATGATATGTAAGTAATACCTTCAAGTTATTATGAAAACACTTTTGAGGTCTTACTAATTTATACTTTATGTGTAAGACATATATTCTAATGGTATTGTTCTATTGTTAGATTATTATTAAGTTATTATGGTTTACAAATTCTAATCATGTATGTTTTGATTTGTAATATTTGAAAGGAACATACGTAATACCTATAAGTTACTTATCTAATACTTGAAAAGAATATTTATAATACTTTTAAGGTTATTATGTAATACCTTTAAGGAAAATGTGTAATAGTTATAATGTACTTATGTAACACTTGATATAAATATGTGTGATAGTTGATGTAAGTAATACCTGAAAGGAATATATAATACCTGTAAGGTACTTATGTAATATACATGTGTAATACCTATTAGGTACTAATCCAATACCTGAAATAAAAATGTGTAATACCTATTAGGTATTAATCCAGTACCCAAAATTATCATGTGTAATACCTATATATATATAATACTTTAAGGGTATTCATCTGAAACCTTAAAATTGTTCATCTAATATCTTTCAGTATTAACTTGTATCAAAAATAAAATGATTTTGTCTAATTACTTATTTAGTTAATGTAATACTATTAAAATATAGAACAGATAGATAGATACCTTTAACAGTTCCATTTAATACTTTTCATTAATGAATTAGTATCTGAAAAAGAATATCAACTAACTAAGACTTATAACAGTACCAAACATATGAAACATAAACATTGTTATCAACCTCAATTCCCATAACAAAGAAACTAAACAAATTATCTCAATATAATTACACAAATTCTATCACATCCCCGATATCTTTGAACGTGTCTTATATGTCTTTTGAATCACCATTTTTTCTTCTTCAAACCCATATTCTTATTTGCTGCTTCATTCTTCATCGTTTTATCTATCTTCAACTTCAACTCAGGCTTGCGTTGACAAAAATCGAATATTTTTTCCAACACAGTCTTCTTCACCTCATTAATGTTTGATAAGACAATTATTGTACATATTTCAGCTCTAAGAACTACTAGCCTGACAAAATAAAAAAAGATGGTAAAAAACAATCTGACATAAGCAAATTAATTAAAATACATAAAAAAATACAAAATACCTTTAACAAATTTGGAGAAGTATATGGAGCACCATCAAAATTCTTAATGCCATGCATCATGTATGTACACATTAGGGGTGAGCATGGATCTCGGAGATAACCGAATTGTGTAGAAATTCGAACTGAAACACTCCAAATCGGGAAAAAATCGTTGACTTTTTGACTTTATCCGAAGCGAACTGCTCCGAATATTTTTTTATGTCAAATCGAACTGTACCGAATCGAAAAATCGAATTTAGAATCGAGTAGAACCGATTTCAATAAAGTGACTATACTATAAATTTATATGTATCATTTAATTCCTTTTTTTTTAATTGTTATACTGAATTAATTATAAATATAATAG
This sequence comes from Scutellaria barbata, assembly GCA_028654395.1. Taxonomy (NCBI): domain Eukaryota; kingdom Viridiplantae; phylum Streptophyta; class Magnoliopsida; order Lamiales; family Lamiaceae; genus Scutellaria; species Scutellaria barbata. The sequence continues at coordinate 17,846,289 of CM053650.1, forward strand.
AATTTTAATATTATTTAATACTATTATAATTTTAAGACTTCATAAAAGAAATTGGTAAATAAATAATAAAGTAAAATACTTATAATAAATATTTTGGAAATATAAAATATTTTAACTACAATAGATATTAATTAAATAATTAATTTATAACTTACATAAACTAATGCATATTATATTTAATTCTAGGTTATACCTACCTTCAAATATTACTATAAAATCTATATTTATTTCACTTTCAAAATAGAAAATTTCAAATGACCACTTGAGATGTAAATTTAAAAAAATTTCAAAAAATAAAATATGAAGATAAACTTGAATGTAATTTATTGTCTTCGAGAAGAGACGACTACTTTAGTAATTTGTCAAATTTATTTTATTAGTTTATGTACTTTGTTTGAATAAATATTTATTTTATATTATAAAATTTGAATTTCCGAAATCCAAATTAATTTGATCCGTAATACCATAATCTCCAAAGGAACCGACCCGATGTGACGGAGCAATTCCGAAGAATTTTTTTTGAAATTCTCCGAAATTCTCTGAACTTTGGAGCAATTTCGGAGATTTTCTTTTCCCCCAACTTGCTCCGGACCGTGCTCACCCCTAATACATACCAAAGTCTAAATCCTTATTTGATGTTTGCCATTTAAATTCAACGTTCTCAAATGCATACTTCGCCATCTCTTCTGTCTTTTCATGTTTTTGTGTGGCTAAAAATATCAACATTTCACTTCTCTGGAGATCATTAAAAAAGCATAAAACAAAAACAAACAAAACATTAAAATCTTCAAAAGATATTCATGTGGTATCTAAATAGGTATCCAGTTGATACCTTCAGGGTATACTAGTGATATCTTAAAGGTATATAGCTAATACTTAATTATTCAAAACAAATATCTTCAAAAAATATTACCAATATTTTAGCAGCTTTGAAGAATTCATCATCCCCATCTTCATACTTTCTATTGTCTAGATACTGGAACTTCTTATCAACCATATTAAAGACAACAACAACATAATGGTTTTTAAAAATAAATGGGATAAAAATTTGCGATTTCATAAATAGAAACGAATACTTAAATTCACTACGCATTGATTGTCCCTGCCTAACTACATGGTAGTGGTCTAGGGAGCGCAATCGCTAGAGCACGCGAGAATGAAGAGTAATGATTTCCCAATATATAAATAAATACTATATAGTTATCATATCAATTAATATAGACAGATTACCATTTTAACAGATTGAAGAAGATTGTTTTTGTTAGAAGATAACCACGCCTGCCAACTGAATCTTATTCCTTTTGAATAGTCTCCAAATACACCTGCATTATACATCATCCTACCCAAAAAAATCCAAAATGAAAAATATAATTAAAAATTAACCACAACTTACAACAAACAAAAAAATATTAGCAAATACAAAGTGATTTATAACTTACACCGTGTTCCAAGTTGAACACAAAACAATTTTTTTTTTTGTTTTTTTGTTTTTTGTTCAAAATCTTCATTGACATTCACCATGAGACACCACGCAGTGATAACAGAATTGTAAATCTGAGTGTTTGGAAATAACGAAACCATATCTTCTCTTGGCACATAATGAAAATAACTTTTTCGAAACAATTCCTCATTGCTGTAAAAAGAAAAAAAATACACATAAATATATAAATAATGTGATACCTTAAAGATATATAATTGATACCTTAGATGTAACATGTAATACCTTAAATTTACACATGTGATACTTCAAAAGGTATGTAATTGATACCTTTAAGGTATACATGTAATACCATAAAGTCACACATGTGATACTTAAAATGTATATGAGTGATACATTTGAGGTGTACATGAATTTAGACAATTTAAAATACCATACAAATTGAAACATAAATATAGACAAAATTAAACTTACGAAATCCTATCAGTTGTAAAATAGTAGTCGACAATCTCTCTATATTGTTGATCCATCCCATTCAAAAATTTCTTTGAAAAAAATAAAAAATTTAGATAAATAACCAACTTCATCTCTAATGGTTCAAAATCTACAACCGGCATCCTTTAAAATATTTTTGCCCTACCGATGGACATTATAGCATCATCAATCTCTCTATTTGAAGGAATATCTTTGTCAGATAAATCATCATCTTGATCTGTAGCGGCTGTTCACATTGAGTGTAAGCTTGTTCATATTGAGGAGGATTTGGAGTTAGAAGTTTGAACGATGGCATTTCTGATGTCAATTTTCTCATCATTTCAAAAATTTTAACCACTTCATCAATATAATTATGAAGTTTCTCATCAGAATTTTTTTTCTGTGAACCGGTTATCCCCATTGTTGAGCTACAAGTTTGTTTCTTTCAAATTTTCTCCTTCATATTCAAGATCTTGATCATATGATAATTTGAAACAATTGAAATATCTTTCTTATAGCACATAAAAACTTCATGTGTTTCTTATAAGAAATAAACATATATGTAAGTCATAATACACTTGAAACTTTATAGGTATACATATGATACCTGAAAGGCATTCAACTCATACCTTAAACACACATATGTGATACCTGAAATATATATAATTGACAATTTAAAGGTATCACAAGTATACCTTCAATGAATGCATATAATATTTTAATAATTCCAAACATTTAGATCTTTCCCAATCTTTTTTATCTAATCATCATCGAGCTCTCCATCGGGTATATCAAACTCTATTGTTGGGATTTCAATGTTTAGATTTTGATGAGACAAACCAAATATGTAGTAGGAAGTTTTGAGTACCCCATTTTTCACAATGTTTAAGTGAATAAATAGACTAGAATTGAATCTTGTGTCAAGTATTGAAAATAGAGGTTAAACAAGAATAAAGCTGCATCTAAGCTTTAAGGGAAGATATCGCTGCAAGAAGGCAGGATACAGTATCGCTGCAGGAAGGCAGGATACAGCATAACTGGAAGAAGGAAGGAACAACAATGTATAAATAAGGCTAAACTTCTATACAGCAAAACAAGAAAGAACGGCGTGCAGCAACGCTGCAAGAAAAGGATACAGGAGTATTGCTAGAAAGAAGTTACAGCAGCACTGCCAGAAGATACTGCAACCAGGTCTAAGTTACAGCAGCACTGAAAGAAAGCATCAGCTGCACAAGGACTTAGGATACAGCGCAGACTTACAAGTCAGTTAAGTAAATACAGCGCCAACTACAAAACGAAGTATCCTGCAAATCATAGGAAGGATAAATGCAGTATGAGGAACGGAGATTCAAGCAAGAATAAAAGAGCCGTTCAAGAAAAAGTCAAAGTAGCAGACACGGAGCCAATAAGAAGATGCCACATGGACTGACGCGCTGCAGAAAGCTGCGAGCCGCAGCTGCCGCATTAAATGCTCCGAAAGGAAAAGTCAAGTCGCATTAAATGCGAACCATACTTTGGCCAGGCTACTTCAAATTCAAAAGAGGGATGTCTCCTTCAACGGACATCTTCTCCTACAAGTATAAATAGAGGTTGAGGAGCACTGAAGCTGGTTACTGTTACTGAAAACTATTACTAAGATCTGAAAATCATTTGCGAAAAATTCAAAGCTTACAAGATTCAAGCATTCAAGCCAACAAACAGTTTTAGTCACTCAACCTACCGAAGTGAAGCAAGTTCAAGCTAAAGGATTCCTTACGGATTCAGAAGCTCACTTCGAAGCACAAGTTGAAGAAAAACCTTTTATCCTTGTTGCTGTGTGCTTAGGTTGTTTTAGTGGTGTCAAGCAGTTGATAGGAGAGATCCTTGCTGTTTGTTTTAGTTGTCTAGAGTTAGGCAACTTCCTTGTATGGGAGTGTAGAACCCTGTGTGGGTTAGCATTTGAAGTTTGCAGTTGTTGTGTGTACGCTGGACTTCAGTAGGTGGTTTGCTTTGTACAGTTGATAGATTGTTAGAAGAGTCCTGTAAATCAATCTTGCTTAACAAAGTTCCTGCTCGAGGAGCAGTAGAGTGGACGTAGAAGGATTACACCATCTTCGAACCACTATAAGCCATAAGTGTTTAATTACTTTATTTATCTGTGCGCTTATATTTTGCATTTTATTTATCTCTCATCATAAAACGTTTTGAAAGAAGCATTCTTGAGAAAAACAGCCTTGTGTTTTAAAGTTAATATTCCGCTGCGTATAAAACTCCAAGTTACAGCGTGCAGCACTGCATCGTAGTGCTGCAAGCAGTAACCATCTATCGCTGCAAGCTCAAGTAACTTGCAGTGCAGAACGGTTGTTTTAAAAGATTTTGAAAATCGACCAAGGTTCATTCACCCCCCCTCTGAACCTCGGACACCACTTGGGACCAACATCTATGCATTTTCATATTGGAGATTTATCAAATTCACGATGAATTTCCTTACCAACTTCAACTTCTTCAACAAATTAGCAGCATCCAATTTAACTCTAGGCACATTGTGCCTTGATGACACTAGGTACAAATGCCTTATCAACTCTCCCTCACCATATTGTCCGACAACAGCCTCTTCACGACACCTCTTTTCAATTTTTTCATCAGTCCAATTCTGAATGAGAGGTAAGGTCTTAGGCTCCAACACACTCTGCCACTTCATCCTCTATAAGTACATCACTTACAACAAAACTATACAACCACTAATGTATTTCACATTATCCTCTTTGTACAATTTAACAAACACACATATTTTTTCTAACACATATGAACACCAATCTAATTTTGGAATCCTATTAACATCCTCAAGAGACTTAAAACAGTCATACTTAATAGATGATTGGACGAAATGAAGACATAACATATAAAACAAATATCCTTTTGAAATCCTCCCCGCCATCAACCAACTGATTTCTCATGACATTCACAAGTGATCTCAAAGATGACCTAGAACAGATGCCATACATATCACGCAAAGAAGAAAATTTAGGATTATTCTCTTCATTCCTACTATATACAAAGACATTACAACCATCATTTCTTGGAAGCATGAAAACGTTATACACATCGTTTGCTGTTATAACAAAACAACAATAATTATGAATATTTAACATCCTACTATAAGGGTTAAAACTATCAACAAGCCAACGTAACATTTTCATGTTACATTTAGTGAACTTAATGAATAATAGACCTCCAAACTTAATACTTCTCACATCTTTCTGTCTCTCAGTCAAAGACTGAACAAACTCAACAAGACCATTTGGCCTACATTGTGTAACTAAGTACTTTGCAAATAAAATAAAGAAAGAATAAACATAAATACAAATCATACATTCAAGATATCAATGTGAGAACCTATAAGTAACACATGTGATATCAGCAAAACTTTAAAAAGATATTACTAACATTGTACTACATATATTAGACATATGGTCTACATGTATTACAAAATCACATGCTTGAACGATATGTAAATAATAACATTAAAGTATTATGAAAATATTTTTGAGGTATTACTCTACTATAGGTACTACAGATATAGTCTATATATATTACAAAATTATATGTTTGAATGATATGTAAGTAATACCATCAAGTTATTATGAAAATATTTTGAGGTATTACTGATTTGTATCATAGGTATTAAATATATGGTTTACATGTATTACATATTATTACAAATAGTAACTTCAAGTTAATATGAAAATTATTTTTGAGGTATTACTAATATATTATATAGGTAGTAAACATATGTTTTAAAGGTATTACAATACTTCTATTGTAGATGACATGTTTAATGCAACTGATGTAAGTGACTCTCTACATGGATTAAGAAGACAAATAATATTATATATGATACCTTAAGTAAATAAATCTATCACCTTAAGGTTACTCATGTAATACCTTACACACCTAAACAACATATGAAAGCAAAAAAAATACTTTAATATATAAGGATACAATCACATTAACAGAAACAACCACATTTCCTTTTGCATAATGATAACACTATCATACATATATGTCATGTATATCATACATTAAACATATTAATTTGATAATTTAACAACACACAATCATATTTTGGAGCAACTACTCCACTCTTAACAGGATGATCATCATCATTATTCTTCATAATTTTCGTATGACTTCTTATACAACTAATAAAAAATTTGTTGGTTTCAAGTGGTGTCCGAGGTTCAGAGGGGGGGTGAATGAACCTTGGTCGATTTTGTAAATCTTTTACAAACTTACTGTTCTGCAAGTTACTTGAACTTGCAGCGCCAGTCGGTTATTGCTTACAACATTGCACCGACTTACAACACTAGTATGCAGTGCTGTACGCTATAACTTAGAGTTTATGAACACAACGGAAAATATGTTTTATGACACAAGACTGGTTTTCTCAAAAATGCTCCTTTAAGATGGTTTATGCTTATGACAGAGATATATAAGAAAAAGCACAGATAAGGAAATCAATAAAACACTTATGGTTTATAGTGGTTCGAAGGTGGTGTAATCCTTCTACGTCCACTCCTTCTACGTCCACTCTACTGCTACCTCGAGCAGAAATTTTATTAAGTAAGATTGGTTTACAGGACACTCCTAACAATCTATCAACTTACAAAGCTAAACACCTACTAGAACCCAGCGTACACACAACAACTGCAAATTCTAAAGGCAACCCACATAGGGTTTCACACTCCCACACAGGAAATTGCCTAGCAACTAGATAACTTATACAAACAGCAAGGATAAATCCTATCAACTGTTCGATACTTAAAACAACCTAAGCACACAGCAACAAGGTTAAAAGTATATAAAATTATTCTTCAACTGGTGCGGTGAAGTGAGCTTCTGAGTCCTTCAAAGGATCTTTCAGCTTGAACTAGGTTCACTTCACTAAGGTCGAGTGACTGAACCTGTAGAGAATGCTTAAGAGAATATAGCTTGAATGTTTGGTCTTTTTTGCGTAAATGTTTCAGTAGTCAGTTTCAAGGTTACTCGTCCTCTATTTATACTTGTAGAAAGATATCCGTTGAAGAAGATATCTCTCATTTGAATTTAAGCGTACTTGATCAAAGGTATGGCTCGCATTTAATGCGACTTGACTTTGATCAAAGATATCTCTCCTATTACATATATGATTTGTCTCATCAAAATCTAAACATTAAAATCCCAACAAAATTATATAGATATGTTTCAATAAACTAAATAACTAAATAAAAACAAAATAAAATAAAACTTAAAAGATATATATTAAATAAGATTTAAAACTTATCAACTTAAATACCTAGCAACAACCATTGAAACACTCTTTCTTGATTTCTCCCCAAGAACACAGATTTGCCGTTTTCTTCAAAAAAAAAAAACAATAATATTAGAAGTCCAACATAGCATTAAAAGTATTATTCTTATACATGCATATTATATATTTAAGGTATTCATGTGATAACTAAAAAAAATATGTAATACCTTTATGACAAACATATAATATCTTAAGTGAATACATGTGATACCTTAAAATACCTAAACATAAAAACAAACCTAAATAGCATAGAAAAACATGAAACCTTTATGATATAAGAGTACAACAACACTAATAGAAACAATAATATTTTCATTTTGCATAAGAAAACATAATAAATAACTTTACAAACATATAACATATATAATATAAATTCATATTTAATATGTTAACATATATAATACCTTAAGGTTCATTATATGATACCATAAGATATAAACCTACAAAAAAATAGATTTAATATATTACATGAAAAATATCTATCATCAGCATCCACCGCCTTCTTCTTCTGCATTTTTCTCTTACCAGCAAGAAGTTCTTTTTTCAACTCATACATAATTTGTTCATTACTTCTTTTCTGCTTACGATTTATATCATCCATTAATATAGTCTTCCCATTAATATAGTCTTCCCATTAATATAGTCTTTCTCTTACCTCCTGCAGCTTTCCTTGTATACATTATCTTAACACAAAAAAAAAAAAATTACAAAAACATGATAATTATGTTAACAAAAAAATTGAATACTCTTTGCAGCACAATTTTCCTCAAGTCATTCTTTTCTGAAAACACAATTGTTGCACAAAATTCAACTTTGATAACTCATCTTATAGCTACCAGAAAAAAATTCAAGCAAAAGCAGATGCATAATACAATGGTAATGCATGTTATACCTTAAGTAATACTTGTATATGCAAATGATACATTTAAAGTATTCATAAAACTTAAAAATAATGTATGTGATATATTTCAGGTAATCATATGATACCCTAAATGAATATATGTAATACTTTAATTATATTCTTAAACAACTAAATAACTAATCAAAACTAAACAACATAAAAAATATATAAACATTTAACATATAAGAGTACAGACACATAAACAAAAGATGAGAAAACATAATTATAACAAATAACTCTTAATATATTCAAGGTAACACATGTGATATATTAAAGTAACATATGTGATACTTTAAGGTTATTCATCTGATACCTAAGAGTAACATTCAATATATATGCATGTAATACCTTAAGACTATTTATGTGACACCTAAACAGTATAAGACAAATACTTATCAATTGCAACAACCACCTTTCCCTTTTATAAATTTTTCTTCACAACAAGTTCAGATGAATGATAAGGTTCCAATTTCAACAGAATAAATACTTCAAAATTACACAAATAAATAACCCCCCCTTCCCCTCATGCATCAATAGTGACTTCTATTGGCAAATGTGCAAAAAAAATTATAACAAACGCCAAACACCTAAAACTTGACATAATAAAACATGAAAAATAATAAAGAAGTCGAAAAATTCAGAAGAAACGACTATACATCCAAAAAAATAAATAAATAATTACATAAATTAAAAGAAATCCTAGAAAATCGAACACACACATACAAACATCAAAAAATAAGTACAAAACGAACAAAACGAAAACAAAACAACTATATTACAAGAACTAAAACACAATCTATAAAAAAATAAATTCATAAAAACAAGTACACTTACTACTAACGATTTGAATTGAAGTTCTCCACAAAACCTTTGAAAATATCAGTTATCTTCACCACTGTAACAAACAAATCACAATAATCTCAAAAAAAGAGAGCGAAAAATTGGAGAATCGAAGAAGAAAAAAGAACCATTGCTCTCAAGAAGAAACCCACGCTAAAAGAGAGAGAAAGGGAAAGAATTTTTTTAAAAAATAGATATTAATTAAAAAATATATATTCACCCATTTTCTAACAGGGTCGAGTTCGGGCGGGTTTCCATGCGCTGGGCATACATTAATTGGTGCTTATGGTACATGACAATCAATACCCCTCAAAGATTTAACTTCGAAAGAAAAAGACAATTCACTTAATAAATGGTTAAAAGTTGATTCGTAATCCATTAAAGCAAAGGCATATAAACCTATTTCTTTTGTTATTTAATTAAAGTCTGGATAAAGACTTTCCCCAAATTAAGAGTTCTTTAAATTAAAATATAATATCCTCAGCTTGTGGATCCACATATCCCACTCACTCCCACCTCCAAAATCAGTAATTCCAACCAGATGTGGCAATGATATTCTAGCTCGTGGTGTATTCAAGAGTTAGTATTTGATGATGGGAAGAATTATACATATGAAAATTTTAAATATATTGAAATATTTCGGATTATTTCATGACACAATATACATACAATACACATACATATATATTAATATGGGACAAACAACAAAATAAGAAATAAGGTAAAAAAGGCATGTAAAATCTCATTTGAACTTGGAAGGCGATTTTACATAATTATTTTAAGATAAACTATTAAATAAAATATCTCAAAATATTGGGGGACAAAAGTCCGCCACCGCATGCTTCTACCTATTGAAATTATATTATTTATTTTACATATTTACCGAAATTATATTAATGGATCGATAGTCGATAGAAGAGTTAACTTTTATAGTATGTGATCTCAATACAATAGTGATGAATATATTTTGTAGGTAGTGGATCATTTGTGTAACTATATATAAACAAAATTCCAACTTGAATCTAAATTTGTTTACTAGTTACATCCAAGTTATTTTTGTATCCATTTTTAGGTGGAAAGAGGCCAATTTAGACAGCCAATATTTTGAGCATGTTCTCTCAAAAAAAGAGAAGAATAAAATATATCACCATATATGATTTGCAACTTATATCGTCACATAAATATTGTGGCACCGTACAAAAAGAGTTGATGTAATACTATATTGTACTTCAAACATGACTTGCCTTCATATCAATTCAATCTAGTGGTTCTTAATTATAATTAAGTCAGTGGGATAAGCAGGACATAACCTATTATAAGGTTAATGAATCGATCAATTCAGGTCTCAAAAAAATACGATAATATAGGGGCCTATTTTCATTTTTTACTATATATATATATATATATATAATTAGTTACATATGAAGTTTATGAGCATAGGCGGCCAGTGAAGTTTGAGAACCTCCGTGACTTCAAGTAGCCTGGGTTAAAGGTGCTCACGCGGTTAAATTCGTAGGTTTCGGTTAGAAAAACCCTAGAGAGTCGAATCAAAACCAAACTATAAAGATTCAAGTTTTAGTTTGTAAACCGTCGGTTTCGGTTCGAACCACCGATTTGACAGTTTCGTTATCTTATTATTTTTTAATTAAATTTGCATATAAATATTACAACTATTCATATATTATAAGATAACGGTTTTGTTTGAGTTAATAATTTGATATAAATTTAAAATTAGAACTTACATTTACATGTAACAACTTCAAAAATTAGAAATTACAGTTCAAATACAACAAAATACAAATTATATACCTAAAAAAACTACAACTGATAATATAAATTAAAAATAATAATCAATACAACTTAAAATTAAAGAGTACAATAACATAAATATATAATACCATTATATATATATATATATATAATATAACTATTTTTTTAAGTAGACAAACTAACTGTTTAAGTTTAACGTCGGTTTAGAACAGTCGATTTTTCCCGAACAATTGAGCACCTCTAGCCCGGGTTCAATTCCTTTTGGCAGCGCTTTGCTTTTTGTTTTAATTTTTCTAGTTTTCCTTATATATCATATATAATTATTTGTTTTAATTTTTTTTTTGTTTTTCTTATGTATTATATATAATTCTTAAAATGTTGTTATTTTGAAATTTCTTTTTAAGTTTCAGTTTTGATTTATATTTTTAGTATTATTGTATTATGTCTCCCATGTATAAGTTCTCATGTTAGAAAAGAAAAAGGAAATCAAAGATATATAATTTATAAATTAGTTCTAAGTCAAGGTGGACGTAAATAATTATTCTAACTTTTTTTTTTACTATAATATATATATATATATATATATATATATATATATATATATATATATATATATATATATTCAATCATGTAAACGTTTCAAATTTTTATATTTTACATTGAGCTTGTACAAGTAAGATTATAGGTTTATTTTGAAAATTAGACTCATACCAAAATATTAATAGTTACGGCCCTAAGCATAAGCGATGCAATTTAAGTACTTTATGCTTGAATTGAGTAATTAGAAAAATATGATTTGAAATTAATGTATTTCAAGTTTTAATTAGAGTGTATCTAAAATTTATTTAAAAATTGTTGAAAAATTAGTTTAAAATGAATAGATTTCTAAAATTCATATATATCAATTGAAACATTATTAATGAATATGATAATTTAAAATTCAAATAATCCCTCAAATCTAATTGTATTTTTAAAACATATATGGCTATATATACTCTTACACTTCTACTTTCTATTATATTTTATTATATTTCCAACGGTGTGTGTATATATAAGTTTATAATAATTCCGAGTAAAATTTAAATTATACATAATCAAACCTAACATATACCGATTAGAAAAATATGGGGTTTTATTTTAATTTTTTGACCTAAACAAATATGGATTAGAAAAAAAAATTAGAATATAAATTCGAATTCAATAGAAAAATAGATAGCCGAATTGATGAATAGTGATACAAGTGGATGCATTAGTGAGCATTAATTAATTATCTACTATCTTAATTTATTTACCAACATATGAAATCAACTCCTTCGAATTCATCTTTTTAATTAATCAAATCATCATCATCATCATCATCATCATCATCATCATTATTATTATTATTATTATTATTATTATTATTATTATTATTATTATTATTATTATTATTATTATTATTATTATTATTATTATTTTATTATGATTATTATTATTATTAACACAATTAACATCATTTAGTATATATATTCAATATATAATCTTGTCACATGAAGTTTACTTAGCATTTAAGTGGAGAGGTATAACAACTTGTTTCCTTCATACGCCCAATTCAGTATGGACTTAATGAAGTATATTATTCCTATTATAAGATCATTTCCAATCTAATACATAATTTGATTCCTTTAAATTTTTATCATGTGTAAATGATTCAATTTGTTTTTTTTTTTTTTTTTTTGGTTGAATCTATTAATTTCACTATGATTTTCCAATATTCACAAATAACTCAAGGTCATCAAAAAGTCAAAATTGAAGCAGCATGCCACATTCCACACTAACACTACTACAGTCACTTTCAATGCGATTTTAGCTACGGCTATTTTTTTATTTTTTTTCTTTTTTACAAACGAAAGGGCTAAAAAAAAAAAAATAAAAAAAAACAATTTAAGAATAACAAGAAAAGGAAAAACATATAGTGGAAGTGAAAAGATATATTTCTCATTTCCTCAATTATTATAACTAGTTTTCGCCCCAGTACTTTGCACGGAATTTATTGATTGAAAGAATTTAATTTTTCCAGAAAGTTTGTAAACTTTTATTTTATTTTTAGTGTAAAATAATTATTTATCATCCAACATTACAATTGAATTTGTAAGTGTCTTTTAATATATAAATTAATATATTAGTAAAAAAACATAGATTATTAGAAAATAAAAGTAACATTAACTCATATAAGTAATTGAACTCTAATGTTGAAACATCCCTGTTTGGCGGTCACAATCTCTTATGTATTTGGTTTGCCATAGACTCAAAATTACTAAAAAGAAAATTTCAGAAATACATTCTTTTGATTGAAAACAGATTATGTTTCATTTTTTAATACAGATTATATGTATTACACAAAAACTCCTGTAGAATTGGTGCACGAAACCCTAGATCCATACAATATGAGACGATCCAACCTGGTACGGTCCTCCATGAGTTCAGGATCGGAACCGGACGGTTCAAACCGACAATTAATGATTCTGGAAACCGTTGACCCGATTTCATTTCGAATCGGAATCGTAAACCGATTTTATCTTGTTTGGTTTTGATTCGGGGTATTTCCAAACCGTGAACCGGTGGTTTAACCACCGGTTTTCTGAAGATTTTTTTTTTTCAATTTTGTAGAGATGACACGTGGATGGCTCTGTATGACCAATTTGATTTTTTTTTTAAAATGCCACGTGTATGACCCTGATGACTTGACCGTTGATGATCAACGATTGAGATTTGTCAACCGTTGTGAACTGTTGATTCTAACCGAACTAGAATCGGCGGTTCGAACCAGCCGATCCTTTTTTTTTTTAATATGGATTTTATCTCTATAAATACAGACATTTCATTTCACACAATTCTTCAATCTCTCTCTCAACTCTCAAGCTCCAATTCATTCATTTTGTGCTAATTGTTATTTCAATTTCATAGAATCATAACTAGTACTTTGTTACTACTCTTCCATTTCATTTCAATTTCTCTCATAATCTCATTCTCATAGCTACTACTACTCTTCCATTTCAATTTCATTCCATTTTATTCTAGTTCAATCTCTTTCAAAACCAAAAAAATATTTAGAAGAGGTACTTCTTCTTCTGCCGATTCATCCTGTGGGAAAGAAAAACGTCCTATGTCACCACCACAAGATTTGCCTCTAGATGATCTCATTGATTCTTACTCTTCTCATTAGAGTCAAGAATGTGATGATTTGGAGGCAACTCTAGGCCCTAATACCGCCGCCGCCTTTGCCGAGTAAGAAGAATAGGAGGTGTAGAGAGATATTCGATAGAGTGGTAATACTAGGCACCTTCGACACTTCGAAGTGATATTTTCTCCTTTCATTTTAGAAAGAGAAAATATCGAATAACGACGTGGATTACATAGTCACTTGCAACTATTGTGGAAAAACTATAAATTCAAGTATGGAGGAGGCTACGGGACATTCAACACCCATGTGTTGAAAAAGCATCCCGATAAGTTGGGTAATGAACGATCGCAAACCGAACTTCGTGGATTTACCGACTCTTCTCAAGGAGTCAAATGTATGGATTATATGTTTTTAAATTTAGTAAATTATCACATAGGAAAGGAGTAGTCGAATTTATTGCTAAAAAATATTTTCCTTTACAATTTCCATGTGATGATGATTTTGAAGAATATACTAGTGTTTATTTACAATTGGCTAGTAGAAAAATATCTTGAAATATTGAAAAACGTGATATAGAAAAAATTGTAAGAGAATATAAATATAAATTAATTGAAGAGTTTAAAATGTATAAACAAAAAATATCTATATGTAGATTATGCATGGAATGTACATAAACGTTTAATTGCATATGCTGACTTTAATGAAAAACATTCAGCTTTAAACATTGCACGTAAAATTATTAGCGTTTTAAATGATTATGGTATAGTACAAAAAGTTTTTTCTAGTGGATTTAATAATGCTAGTGCTAATACGATTAGTATACCTTTGTTAATTGAATATTGTAAATCTCCATTGAAAGGTAAATTTTTTCATAGTCGTTATATGTGTCATTATTTAAATTTATGTGTTCAAGATGACTTAAAACAATTAGATGAATATATTAAACCTATTGCAACCGTCGTTCATAAAATTGCTGGATTAACCGTATGTCATAAGAAATGGGCTAGATTTTGTAAAAATAATGAAATGGAAGTTAAAAAATTTATAGTTGATGTGCAACATCGTTGGAATTCTACTTATAACATGATTAACGATTCTTATGAGTATACATATTTTGCTTTGTCAAATTTTTATGGAAAATCCACATAGTGAATTCATGAGATGCATGTATTAATTTAATTCAACTTTTAAAATTTTTTGAAGAGGCAACTAGAAAATTATCCGGTTGTTATTATCCTACTTCTCCATTAGTTTTAGATAATTGTAATTATTTTCAATGAGTATTCTACATGACCTATTTTAGGAGATACAATTATAGTGATGAGATCGAATGATTAAAATATTTTCATGAAATACCTGATATATTTTTATGTACTAAACTATTAAATACTACAATTAGAAAAGATGGCTTAGGAGAATTATTAAAAATGTATTATTATGCATTGTTCCCAAATTTTATATTAGGAGAATATGAAGAAGTTGAATATGTTCTTAATTATATGGAAGTTGTTGGTAGAGCTAAATAATCGTTAGTCGAACTATTTAAAGAATATAAAATATTATTTGGTGATTCTAGTGATGATGATCATGTAGGTGTACAAAATGTAGGAGGTAGTTGTCTTCCTCTTATTCATCTAGTATTGGTGGTAGTTTTAGTTAATTTTACAATTTTTATGATAATAGAATACATAAACGACCTAAAGCTTGTCACGAATTAAATTCATATTTAAGTGCTACTTTTGAATTAATTGATTTTGCAAATCCATTGAATCTATTGAAGTGGTGGTCAAAAAGGACCACCATTTATCCTATTTTAACTATTATTGCTAAAGAAATATTTGCAAATCTCACCTCAACCGTCTCCGTTGAACAAACATTTTCAAAGGAGGTCATATGTTAAATTCAAGAAAATCAAGATTGACCAAAGAGAATGTACAAAACATTACTCTTCTTGAAGATTAGGTGAGAGCCAAAAACCGTCAACAACATCTAAATTTCTCAAATTTAGATGAAGATTTCGATGACATCTATGGCTACGATTCAAACACATCCTCCACCGCGGGAACCAACGTTGGCAAATGAAGGTAAGTTTAGGTAAGAGAATTATGTGAGCTTTGATTCCTTAATTTTACTAAATATACGTAGGTAATTTCATTCAAAGCTTGAAAATGTTAAAATTTTAATTTTACTTCCAAACTTAGAATGAAATTCAAGCTCTTTCAATTTTTTTTTTTTACTTCTTCATTCATTTATTTATACAAAGTTGTAATTTTTTTAACTTCAATATTGATGTATGATTGTAATATATTGAGTTGTAACTTGTTATTTTTCTTTTCATTTATAATTGTAACTTATAATTTTTCATTCATAATTGTAATATATTCAATTGTAACTATTGAGTTGTAATTTGTAACTTGTCTTTTTTTTTTTTCATTCATTGTTGAAATTTTCATCATTTCATTTTTATTGAAAGGTTATGGTGTGTCATTAAGAAAAAATGGAAAAAAAAATTGTTAGAAAAAAAAAACAGATCATTCTTTGGAGTTAAGAGTTAAGCCTGGTCACGCCTAACTCCAAAGAGTGTGTTTTTATGAATTAATTACATAAAAATGAATTAATTTTAATCTATCTTATATTTTTATGTTAATTACAAGTTTATGTTATGATGATGAAATAAATAAAGGAAAATGTAAAAAAAAAACGTTTAAAATCGATCAAACCGTAAATAGAAAAAAAAAGAAAAAAACCGGAGAAACCGACGGTTTGGTTAGACCACTGGTTTCAAATCGGAATCGAAACCCCTACGGTTCAGTTCCAGTTTGTCCTAGTCGGTTCATGGAATCGTCGGTTCAAAACCGGAACCGATGATTCGAAACCGGTTGATCATGTCTATGTGTCCTAGATAGGGCACCGCACACTTAGTTAGTTTTTTACATTTTTTGAAAAAATATGTATACGTTTTAGTTATAATTTTCATACTTTTATATTATAACTTTCATAATTTTATAATTTTTTAAACATACTTTAATATATTTTATACATTTAGTTATGTTAGTCATACATTTAGTTATGTAGTCATACAATTTAATTATGTTAGATGCACTTATATCTTTATATATTATATAAATGTATAACTATATGATATAAAGGTATACATAATACTCCCTCCATTCCAACATAAGCTAGTAAAATTTGTCCCAAAATAAATGTCATTTTCAGATTTCAAGATATAATTGCATACAATCTACCAAAAATACTCATATTATGATTGTTAAAAAGAAAGAGAAAAATAAACTTCCACAATGATTATAATTAAATAGGGGTAGATCCGTCCTTTTATCAACTTTCTTAATCCGTGTGAAAATCTTTAAAATGACACTTATTTTGGGACGGAATGTGTATCACATAAATATATGAGTAATATCACACACACACACACACACATATATATATATATATATATATATATATATATATATATATATATATATACAAATTTGGGTTGAAATTCCTTTTTTTTAAGTTAAAAAATATTACATAAGGGTAAGGATATTTGTATATAAAAGTCATACTAATATAACATAAATGTAACACATGAATAAAAAAAAACATTAATCCGAATCAACCTAGGTCGATCCGATTACATTATGCACCAATTGCACACGATACTAACTCTATATATTATATAGATTTCCTCATTGTACAATACTTCATTCTATAATTATTAACATAATATTTATATGAACAACGTACACAAATCATAATTGTGATCAAGTGTTCGAATTCTAGATTCGTGTACTTGGGTTAGCATGATCCGAAGGTGAATTTTACACGCCGAGATGTCCACACGCACTCACACTCTTATCATGCATGCATAATCTTTCTGTGATGTTCACGTAACCTTTCTATTATGTTTGCATAACATTTATGTTATGTTAATTTAACACTTACATTATATTATAACATATCATACCTTTTAAACTTATATGTTATGATAATTTAACATTCATGTTATAATAATGTAGCCTTTATTTTTATTTTTTAGTTAAAATACTACATAAAGGTTATAATATTGTATATAAATGTTATATTAATATTATAAAGATTAAATTATTGTAATATAAAAATACATAAATTTTATGTTGATAAAAAAATATAAATTATACCACTTAAATATTATAATATTTGTATATAAAAATTATAATAATACTCCCTCCATTGCTTTTTATCTGTCCCACTTTATCTATTCATACAAACCTAATTTTCCATTAATTAGTACTTCCTTTTTATATAACTACTCCATTAATTATAGGAATTTATAGATTTTATCAAATTCATTATAGGAACTCTTAGAAAATATCATTAGTTTATTAATGTAGTCAAGATAGTAAATTAATGAGTTTATAGTTACAAGAATTGTAGTACTCTATCATTACAATTCTTTGTTTATTTATTAGGATAATTGATGGAAAAAAAAGTAAAATAACATTAATAATGATATTGTGACAATTAAAAAGGAACGATGTTTTAAATAAAATTAGACGATTAAAAAGAAACAGAGAGAATATAATATAAAAATTATTCATAAATTAAAAAATAATAATAATAATTTGAGAGTGTCGGATCCAATCCGATTCAATTCGTGCATACCCAATTATACCATACAATTGATGTAAAAAACACGACTCAATATTAAAATATAACGTTCCACATAACTAATAAGAAATTAAAATGCGTCTACGCGAAGCTGAATTGCCCATCTTCAGTTGTTTTTATAGATATTAATGATGACGTCACGAACCACGAGATTACGTGAAGAAGCTAACTATCCATGTAGCATAATATCAAATCGAATTATATATAAGGTCATTCAGCTATACACATCAGCACTATTAATACATTAACTTGTTTTATTGTGGTAAATAATATCTAAAGTAATTTTTGTTTTTTTGTGCTGGGTTATTAGTTGTGGTCTTATAAAATGTGTTTGGTCTCTTTATAAGGTTAAAATGCATAGTCTCTATATGTCTACATGTATGATTTTGCTTGAATCACATCACACTAATAATTGTGGTGATTTAATTAAACCACATAATTAATTTTATATTTATGTTAATTAAATCTTTGTAAATTTTTTTAACTATGATATTTTCTTTCACATAACATTTCATAAAATATAGAGGTTTAAGTTGTATTTAAATTAAAAAATAATATCATTAATATCATAGTGAAATTATTATTTCAAATAAATCTAGTTGTTTAATAGTTTTAGTCTTCAAAATTAAAAAAGTGTAAATAATCATAATTATTATTAATAATATTATTCACACATATATATAATAAGCTATTATATTAATGTTTTCATGAATAGATTTTTGTTCTAAAATATGTAAAAAAAAATATGAGGTCCAAATAAGAAATAAAAATTAAAATGTATAAATATATATTTTAATTTTACAACATTATTGGTATATTATATTATAAATAAATTTTAAGTGGGTTATATGTATTTAGAGGTAAACATTATTGGTGTTTTTGTACCTTAAAATACTTCAGTGAGATTTATGAACCTGAGAATAAATATTAATGGTGTTTTTGTACCTAAACATACTTTTGTGGGATATATGAACTTAAGAGTAAACATTAGTGGCTTATTTGAACCTTTTCCCTTTAATTTAAACCAATAGTGTTATCAAGGTAATTAATATTTGTTTGGATAAAATTAATATTTGTAATGTAGTATTTAATTAATTAATCAACACGAATAATTTTAGTAATATTAAATATGAAATTAAATTAATACTTGTAATGTAGTATTTAATTAATTAATCACACTCTCCGTTTAATTTAAATAGTAATATTAAATGTGAAATTAAATTAAACTGTTACATAAAAATTTATTTTAATATTAATATTTAAATGAAAACGTATTTATTTTGTTAATATTAATCGTATATTAAGGCATCACATCAAATCAAAATCGGGAACCAGAATGCCGACCTCAACGGGACCCACTAATCCCATTTCTTCCCCGGAAGAGCTTAACATACGAAAATCTATTTAAATCGAAATGATTTATTCATATCAAAATTCATTCAAATCGACTACATATAAATGATGAGATATAAAAATCGATTGAAATCAAAATCAACATGCCTACCACACTAAATCTTATACAATGGATGAAGATATATCCAAATCGTAATCTTTATAATCAAAAGATTGTGGTATTACTAATTAATCATATACAAGTAGGATGCAATCGATATCCAATTAAATAACATGCAACCAACCAATTTTGATGACACAACATGCAATGAAATAACATTCAACCAACCAATATCGATTACCAAACATGCAATCGATGCAGTGATCTAGCATATCAATTAATAATAAATATCACAAGTAATCACACTACACCAACCAATCAATATCGATGACATAGTATGCCATCGGTGCAATTAAAAATAATTACCACACAACACCATAATATGATACAATCAATATATAATGACATAGCATGCAATGACCTAGTATGACAAATCAATTAATAATAATTACCACGCAATACCGTAGTATGATGTAAACAATATACAATTAAATAATATGTAACCAACCAATATTGATGACATAAATCATACGATTAATTTCATATTTGTGTAAATTATATTAGTGGTGATGTAAATTAAATATTTTATATTTTATTATTTAATTTAAACTAGTGGTGTAATCATGATAATTAATAATTATTTTGGCTAAAATTAAGTTTTATAATGTAGTATTTAATTAAAATATGCAACACAATTAATTTAAATTCTTATATTAAATATGAAATTAAATTAAACTGAAATGTTATAATTTATTTTAATATTTGATATTAGTATTTAAATCGAAATATATATATTTTCTTAATGATAATTGTGTATTAAGACATCACATTAAATCAAAAAAATGGTTTCACATCAAAATTTCATATAAATCGAATGTTGTATGAATGTTGTGCACACATTCTTATCATCAATATTGCATACAAAACCATGGCTATATGACCTTTGATGTTATGTTCAAGGCAAATTTTGTTCAAAACGAAGATTACATCTATACAAAATAAAATATATTGAACATGAGTCTCAAATGATTCGTTACACACATTGCATAATACAAGAAAATTTAATTGCACTTTTATGGTTGCTATTGGTTGATAAATACAATAGTTGGAGAAGATAGATATAAACTATATTATCATGTAGAATTAGACTATATTGGATTCTTCTATAGTACAATAAAGATATTAATATATTATTAATCTTAATCATTAGATCTTCAATCATTATATTCTAACCCTTCATTTTTATTTTACCTTTTTTATGTGACTATGTATATCATGGATGTATAATTAATGGATATAATTATATAACATATATATGCACTAACAATAGAAAGGATATTAAAATATAGATGGCATAAATTTTGTTGGGTCGGAATCTATTAGCACTAGTCAAGCTTAATGTGAACTTTTCTATTGAAAATGTTATCTAATCTCACATTTTATTATATTTTATATTAGAATATTAATATTTATAATTAGGATAAGCTGACATAATCAATGCTAAAACTTAGGATGTGAATTGGATACTTTGATTTAAGTGGGACCAATGGAGACAACTTCTAAGAGCATTTTTGCCAACCTTCATTTTCCTCATTCAATACGGTGGTCACTCGCCCTATTCAACTCTTTTTTTTTTTTTTTAATTTTATATATAAATTTTTTAAATCAGATTTTTAACTGATTAGAACTTGTATTTAGCTAGCTTACTTTGTACAATTTTGTTCCCCACTAAAGTTGACAATAAACCACGAAATTTTGGATTTGTTCCTGAATTCAAACATAAATCTTTTTTATATATAGTAAGATTCGTTATTCTATTTTTCTTCAAATTCATTTTAGATCCTTTTATTTAATATTGGTGTATCGAACACGGTAAAAATATGAATGACAATTTGAACCCAATTTATGGATACACAACCTAATTCAAGATCTTTAGGGTAGGTCAAACCTAACCGTTCTTAGAATGAGGCGGGACGGGCCCTACCCGTGGACGGGACAGATCTGGATCATCTCTATGTCCGCCTTGTCCTATGCCCCACAATGTATTATATATATATATATATATATATATATATATTATATAAAAGTAAGTGAATCATAATCAACTTATTTTGATTTTATTTAAAATGTTCATTATGATCAAGGATGTGATTAAATTAAAAAAATTAAAATTACATAATAAATCTTCCAAGTAAAATTAAAATGATTATAATGAATTTATTTTGTATTTGTACATTATTAGTATAAATGTATGAAGTTGATAAATTTGTTTTCATTTGGACATTTAAAAAAAAAAAAACAGCTCCTAGAATGGAGCTAGGTGTGGAGTGAAATTTCCTGATCCATCAAGGGATGTGGATCAAGACAAATCTATTTACAGAAAAGTAGGGTGGACCTGGTCAACTTCTCGTCTGTCCCGATCCCATTGTCATCCCTAAGTAGGAATTCTTAAAGCAATCCTATATTGACATCTCTCTAGAAAGGGTACAATGGAAAACTTAGGATTGAAACTTCATGGTCGGAGAATTAGCATGAAAAACAGCAAAAGCAATGTAAGAATTCCCTACTTTCCTCTTCTTGGCCTCACTACTCTCTCACCTGTAACACAACTTCTATCACTCCTATTTATGCTGCTTTACACCCTACACCTATTTACACGAGTATAGTGAGTGTATATATATTATAGGATTTAATATATGATAAATCATCACCTTAAATTTGTTCTCACTTACAATATAATGGTCATAACATTTTTCAATGTCTTCAACTTTATTACAATTAAATACATTATCACTTTAGTGTTTTAATTGATAATGTGGAGCCCGAAATTCAAAGAAATATCATCAACATGGGATCATATATATGACTCTAAATTTTGCAGTTTACATCAGCAATTCAAATTCGAAAAATCCGACAACCATGTACAAGTTTGTTACAAAATTGAAGAAGGTGATAGATATTATTAAAATTGAAACAATGTTAAATGTGATGATTTATCATGCATGTATAACTAATGTAGGAAATGATAATATAATTCATTTAAGTTTCTACTATGTAAATCGCAAAATATGTTTGTAACACGATTCATCTATTTTTTATATCAAATGCGGATTATAAGATTGGGTGTAGGGGTCCACTTGCATACACTGTTCAAACCTTTATTAATGTATATATATACATAGTACACACAAAACAAAACTACACATATACACAAAATTAAGTCTCAGGGTAAATATGGAAGAAGGGTGGAGCCCCGCCCCACCTCTGGCGGAAGGTGGCGGCGGATTGTGGCGGTGGGATTCGCCGCTTCTGTACTTCTTCAGTGGCGTGGCTCTGATGTTGACGGTGGTGGGTGTGGCCTTGATACTTATGGCTTGCTCTTACATAAGATCCTTTGATGAATCATCTCTTCAAAAGTCGGAAAGACCAACAAACGCTTTTAAGCCAGAAATGGAGGCTAGAGTAGTCGTGATTATGGCCGGAGAAACTAACCCCACCCACCTCGCTAAACCATGCATTCTGCAACATGTTTAGATCATATATATGTCATTTTGTCAAAATGCTTTTTTTCTGGGTTTTTTTTTTTTTTTTTTCCTAATTGAAATTGCTTCATTAATTGATTGTATAATCTGGTGTGAACGATGTAGAAATATTAATATTGTAACCAGATAATTAGAAAAGGTTTTTCTGATATTTATTTTGTACAGATTACTAAATGCTAATTTGTGGTAATTAATTAGTAATTTATTATTGGTTTGATGCACTGTTGTTTTGAGTTAATATTTCGTTGATTTTTTTTTTAATTAAACAATCTTGTGCCCATTTAATGAAACTATCTTTTGATCCATGCTTAGTGAATGTAAGATTGGAATTTAGATGATTAAATAATTTATATTCTAATTTTTTGAGGAAAAAATTGAAGTTGATATTTTATCGCAACAAAAATGTAATGTAGTTATTTAGTGAAAAAAAACGTTTTGATACTTGATTAATTTATATTTTAAACATGAAATTAGTAACTTTTGAAGGCAATTGGATGCTTAATGAATATAATATTATCAGAGTGTGTTTATCCACATTCACTCAATACAAAACACATCTTAATACTTATTTTATTTAGGTGGACCCGACTAAATTTTAAAAACATCAAATATTAAAAAATGGAATGTGGAAAGCCCCACCATACTACTAATGTGATAAGATAAATTTTTTAAATATATAAATCTATATAGTAAGAAAAGATTATAAAGTTAAAGTTGAGGGGGCAAAAGTGTGGAACAACCATTTTCTGCGTATTATTAAGTGACTGGATATGAGTCTCAAAATTCTCACTTTTGCATATTTATTATGAAATATATGTGCCTATATATTGCACCCCGATAGCACACCAACGTGGGTAGATGTTTATATATGATATAAAAATCTTCAACAATTATATGTTTTTAAAAAATTAGATAGACAATATTTTGTCGCTAAATTAGTGGACAATAATTTTAGTAAGATATTCTTCTCGTCGTTATTTTAACGTTTAAAAAACCTTAGTCTGGCTTGTTTACTAAGAGGTTGTGCCAAATTAGGCTAATAATAGGCTCCGCCATAGCTCATGTTGGGTAACTTGTACAATTCCAACCTCTACTTATAGAGGCTTTAATTAGCCCGAAAAATTTTAAAATTCTTTATTACCCCAATATATTGTATTGAAATTGTTTGATTTTTAGTATTAGGATATCCCTTCAATATTAGTTGTTTAATTCTGGGATTACTTCAAAGTTAGTAGTCCTTAAAAGACGCATCACAACCATGCTTAATGAAGATGTTGTTGAGGTTGTGGCTCCCAAAAGGCAATGGAGTAATATAAGTGTGATATTAATAAACAATTAATCATCAATGAAGATAAATTCTAGGTGAAATTATATGTGATTACAATCATGTCAATAAATCAAAAATATAGTGTGATGTTTGATATGATTCCACTTAGATCAATTTGCTCTTATTAGACATTATCCAATAAAGTGCGCTTCGATCGACATCATCATAGTTTACGAGATATATATATATATATATATATATATATATATATATATATATATATATATATATATATATATATATATTGTACAGAAGCTAATATTGAACATAAAAATGCAATTTCGTGATGTAAAAATGGCTTCAAATATAAAATTAGTTGGGAAAGCTAGATCCTAGTGATAGGTAGGAAATTGATGTATTTTATTGTGGATTAATGTGAGATTTTATAAACTTTTATTAAATTAAATATATCGATTTTCTACATGTATTTTGTGTCTCCAAATACTTCATAGATTAATTTCTTATCTAATTTAGGTATTTTGGAGAGTTTTCAAGATAAAGATATCAAAAATTTGGATTAGGAGAAAAAATTTGGATAAAGAAAGATAATTAGTAAGTCTAGAAGGAGATGGAGTCCATTCCTAAAGAAAGGAGAAAAAGATATGCCAAGAAGATATCTCATATCTATTTAAAACCTTCAGATCACACAATTGGAGAACATCATCCACCACGCGAAACAATGCTCACAAGTCACTGTTCATGAGTTACTATTCATGAAGCACTATTCACGCAGAGATTTTTATTATTTTAGATTAGTTTCATGGATTTTTCAATTACGTTTATTGTTTCGATTTTGAAGATGCTCGGCTAAGTCCGTCATTCCGGTTAGCAGGGATGTTTGAACTTGTTTATCTTTTATTTTCTAATTAATTCCGTAACTTTCTCTCAATGATATCGTTTTCAATTATTTAATGCTTGATTTAGATTGACCACCTAGATTAAGTGTTGATAATTGATTGCTAAAATCTTAAATCATGAATCCTTATAATTTATTTTTCATTAGTGGTAAACTAGAGGTCGTGCATCTCTAGGTAGCATAATCCTAGGGTTACCAAATCGAGTTTATGTATTTGGGGTCTAGTTCATCCTATCATCTTAATGATTAATGCATTCAATAAATTAAATTTAGAGAGCTTATTCTAGGTTATTCAATTGAATAGAGTTAATTAACGATCTTATCCTAATTTAAGTAATCTTAAGAGACGATTCGATCTAACAGAGCTTGTTGTTAGATTATGGATGATAATTCCATGATAATCTGAGAGATGAATGTTCCATTAATTAGGGAATGATTGATAATGGGGGACAACTGAACTGTTAACTGGAATATTCTCTTTATCGAATTCTCATTATTTAATTGCTTTCTAGGTTATTAGTTTAGTGATAGTTTATTAATTTGAAACCCCCCCCCCTTTGTTTATTGTTTTGTTGAATTGAACACAAGTGATATAATTAATTCCACACTCCTTGTGGGATCGACTCCGACTTACCCTAACTACTAGTTAGTAAGGTTAAGAAGAAAATTAATTAATTTTATCGCGTCACGATTGCGGTTTGAATTTATTGTATCATCTTGTATCTTTTCTTATTAATTCAAATAAAAAAACAAAAAAAAAATTGTAAAATCTGTTCAATTTCTGTCTCTGTTGTGCCCTGTTTTGTTTTATTTCTTTATCTGTTTTGCTCGATTTTGTTCACACTGACAGATCCAGTGTGACTCAAGCCTTCCAGTGTCAATTTCTGCAGATTGTTCTAGCGAATTTTCTGAAATTTTTCTTGCTTGAATTTGCATTTTCTCACGTGAATCTCACTATCACAGGTTGTGGATGCGCACTCGGTGTCAAAGTAACAAGGATTAGGAATTCTATCCTGAGATAACATGAAGAGATTGAGTCTTGAGACAACAAGCTAAGCGAACTTTAGAGTTTACAACTCCTTCCGAATTTGATCCTTCGTCCGAGTCTGATTCTTGTTAACTTGAAAACGAAGAGGAAACAATGGCAGTAGAACGAACATTGAAAGAGCTAGCAAATCCCGCATTCACCCAACAACCCCTTTGCATCACCTTTCCTGATCTAGCTGAAGACACTAATTTCGAGCTTAAATCTGGGCTAATTCACTTACTTTCATCTTTCTATGGACATGCAAATGAAGACCCACACAAGCATTTGAAAGAATTTCACATTATCTGCTCGAGCATGAAATCGAAGGCCGTAGCGAATGAACAAAGCAAATTGAGAGCATTTTCTTTTTCTCTAAAGGACTCTGCTAAAGATTGGTTATATTACCTTCCTTGGGGCTCTATCAATACCTGGACTGAGATGAAACGTCTTTTCTTGGAGAAGTGTTTTCCAGCATCCCGAGCAGCAAACATTTGTAAAGATATTTATGGGGCTCGACAAATGCATGGGGAGACATTACATGAGTATTGGGAACGTTCCAAGAAATTGGAAGCAAGTTGTCCTCATCACCAAATTTCTGAGCAGCTTTTGATCCAATATTTTTGTGAAGGATTATTGATGATGGATTGTAATATAATTGATGTAGCAAGTGGAGGAGCATTGATGGATAAAACACCTTCGGCAACCAGAGTTCTTATCACAAATATGGCTGCAAATTCACAACAGTTTGGCACTCGAGACTCAATCCAAACTGTGAAGGAAGTGAGTGACTCTACTTTGGAACATAGACTCATTGAGTTAACTTCCTTTATTCGTCAAGTAGCTGCAGGTGTTCCCAGGTGAAGTCGTGTCGTATATGCAACACCACCGATCATACCACAGACTCATGTCGTATTTTGCTTGATGAAATAGAGGCACACGCTAATGCCATAAGAAGTGGAAACCAGTGATGAAAAAATCGGTAAAAATCGGTGATATATCGTCGATATATCGGTATTTTGTGAAGCCCGATATAATAATGCACAACTGTTTTTTTTGTTAATATATCGACGATATATCATCGATATATTGGTAAATATTATTTTTTTATCGATATCGGTAAGAACTTGTAATATCTCATGCCATATCGCTGATATATCGCCGATATATCGACGCTGTAAAATATCATTTTATTTTTGTTGCTGAGATGAGTGGCCATGCTTTATGTACTAGTGGTCCAACTCAGTAAATTTCAACCCTTCATATCATTAAAAGTACAAGAAAGTAAAGAAACCTATGAAAGTTATCTCCATGATTATGCTGAAAATTGGTCTAGTATCTTAAGTTGGTATCAATATTGTTTGACTCAAGATGACATGTCATCTTATTCATTTGAACCTCATAGGAGTTCAAGTTATTACTAGGTCATGTATTAATTGTCAATGATAATTTGACATTTAAACCAATATGAGACAACATTTATATAATAGTTTATCTCTTAATGTTGGTTGTAAACATATTTTTTTGTTTGAAATTTAACTTCAATATATATTAATATTCATTATAATATTATCTAAAGTGCTAGATACATTTTTTAATTTTTTTTTCAATTTTTTTATTTTTTTATCGAAATTACCGATATTTCCACCGATATCGATATATCCGTAAAATCAAAGTACCGATATATCCACAAGTACTGATAATTTTGTTCTTGGTGGAAACTACCAATGAAGGAAATATGATCCCTTTTCTAACATGTATAATCCGGGCTAGAGAGATTATCCAAATCTATGGTGGGGAAATCAGCAAGGCACTCATAGTGCAGAGAATAACAAGCCCCCACAACTCTTAAGGAATTCTAATTACCAAGGGGAAATTTCTAACTATCAAAGGCAAACATTCGGACAAAATTCCAACTCTTCATTGGAGGATATATTGAAGACATTAACCTCCAATACAATGCAGTTCCAAAAAGATACCCAATCCAGCATCAGGAATCTTGAGATGCAAATGAGCCAATTGGCGACGACCATGAGTAGTTTGGAGGCCTAAAATGGAGGAAAATTACCATCTCAAACAAAGATAAATCCAAGGAATGTCAATGCAATAACCTTGAGGAATGTGAAGCAACTGGAAGACCCAAAGAGGCCTGAAAAAAATCTAGAAAACAGCAAGAAAGAAAATTCAGCTGAACAGGTTGACACTAGATCAGCCAGTGTGAAACAGTCATCTAGTGTGAAAACTTTCGATTCTGCACAGGTAAAATCCTAGTTCTATTCTCATATTCAAGCAAATTCTGTTCATTTCCCCTCCAGGTTGGCGAAGACAGCCAAGGAGATAAAGAGAAGCAAGTCCTCGATGTTTTTTGCAAGGTCGAGATCAACATACCCCTAATTGATGCAATCAAACAAATCCCAAGATATGCAAAAAATTTCAAGGACTTGTGCATAAACAAGAGGAAGCTGAAGAGGGATGAGAAGGTTCTAATGGGTGAGAATGTTTCTGCAATCTTTCAAAAGAAACTCTCTCAAAAGCGTAAGGATCCAAGTATGTTTGTTATCCTATGTCGTATAGGAAATACTCACATTGAACGTGCTATGCTAGATTTAGGGGCTTCGATTAATGTTATGTCATGATCAATCTATGCATCCTTAAATTTAAGGCCATTGAGAGACACATGAATGGTCATTCAATTGGCAGATCGTAGTACGACATATCCTAATGGGGTAATCGAGTATGTTCTTATGGAAGTTAATGAACTTATTTTTCCTGCGGATTTTTATGTGTTGGATATGAATGGTGACCCATCAATTTCACCACCTATTTTGTTAGGAAGGCCGTTTTTAAACACCTCTCAAACAAAAATAGATGTTTGCGAGGGAACCCTTATGATGGAATTTGATGGGCAAGTTATTAAATTCAATATTTTTAATGCCATGAAATATCCTAACGATGAAAATTCTGTTTTTGCTGTAAGTTTGATTGATCCTTTTGTCGAGGAAATTTTTGAGATAAATTGCAGGGACAATTTGGAATTTGTGCTGATCAAGAATTTACAAAATGAACCAAGTCTGACCTTGGTGCACGAAAATCATGCCATAGCCGAAATCGTGGCTGCACTCCAATCGCAATCTTCGTTGCCACCAAGGTATGATTTGAATTTCATATATCTACCAGAGTCTGATCAGAAAATCCTTCCATCTACCTACATGCACCAGAGCTTGAACTAACCACACTACTAGAACATTTAAAATATGTGTATTTAGGAGAACAATCTACCTTGCCTGTGATCATCTCGATGAAATTAAGCTCCATTCAAGAGGAAGCCTTGATTGAAAAATATAAAAAGACCATTGGTTGGGCCATTGCAGATATTAAGGGTATCAGTCCGTCCTGTGCATGCACCGAATC
This sequence comes from Scutellaria barbata, assembly GCA_028654395.1. Taxonomy (NCBI): domain Eukaryota; kingdom Viridiplantae; phylum Streptophyta; class Magnoliopsida; order Lamiales; family Lamiaceae; genus Scutellaria; species Scutellaria barbata. Next base: position 17,876,473 of record CM053650.1, read on the forward strand.
CTTCTTAAAGACAACGCCAAACCTACCCGAGAGGCACAAAGAAGGTTGAACACCCTAATGATGGAGGTAGTCAAGAAAGAAGTTTTAAAACTATCGGATGTCGGAATCATCTACCCAATTTCTGATAGTAAATGGGTAAGTCCTACGCAAGTTGTGCCTAAGAAATTTGGGGTCATGGTGGTAGAAAATAAGGAAGGTGAGTTGGTTCCTACTCAAGTACAAACTGGTTGGAGGATTTGTATTGATTACCATAAGTTAAATTCAATGACTCGAAAGGACCACTTCCCTTTACCTTTCATAGATCAAATGCTTAAAAGACTTGCAGGACACCCTCATTACTGCTTCCTAGATGGGTTCTCAGGATATTTTCAAATTGCCATAGCACCGGAGGATCAAGAGAAGACCACATTCACTGCCCATTTGGAACGTTTGCTTATCATTGAATGCCTTTTGGCCTTTGCAATACTCCAGCTACATTCCAAAGATGTATGGTAAGCATATTTTTCTGAATATGTAGGTAGTATAATTGAGGTCTTTACGGATGATTTTTGTGTTTATGGAACTTCTTTTGAAAGTTGCTTGGAAGGATTAATTCTGAAACGATGTGTAGAAACAAACCTTGTGTTGAATTCGGAAAAATGTCATTTTATGGTCGAGCAAGGTATTGTTTTAGGTCACATTGTTTCTCTTAAAGGTATCGAAGTTGATAAATCTAAAATAAACCTCATTGCAGCTTTACCTTACCCCATAAATGTACGAGAAGTGCATTCGTTTCTTGGCCATACAGGTTTTTATCGAAGGTTTATCAAGGATTTTTTCAAGATATCAGGTCTAATGTGCAAGTTGCTGCAAAATGATGTTGAGTTCATGTTCAATGATAAATGCAAAGCTGCATTTGATCAATTAAAGGAGCGATTGACTACACCGCCAATCATCCAACCTCCAAGTTGGGAATTATCATTCAAAATAATGTGTGATGCTTTAGATTACGTAGTTGGGGCTGTTTTGGGACAACAAGTGGGAAAGGCTGCACATGTGATATATTACACATCAAAAACGTTAAATCCGGTATAAGCAAACTACACCACCACCGAAAAGGAGCTTCTAGCTGTAGTGTTTGCTTTAGAAAAGTTTCGATCCTACTTACTTGGAACTAAAGTTATTGTGTTTTCTGATTATACAGCCCTAAAGTTCCTGCTCACGAAGAAAGAAGCCAAACCAAGACTCATTCGATGGATTTTACTCTTTCAAGAGTTTGATCTGGAGATAAAGGACAAGAAAGGATCCGAAAATTCTGTAGCAGACCACCTTAGTCGGCTAGTGCATCCAGAAAGTAGCCTCCCACTTGCTGAAAGCTTCCCAAATGAACAGTTGCTCGTCGCGTCGTCACACTGGCAGACACAGAAGACACTGGATCATCTAGTGTCAAACTCTGACTCTACGTCCTGGTATGCTGATATCATAAATTTTCACGTTGCTAAAATATTTTCTCCAGAAATGACAAAGGCTCGACGAGATAAACTAAGGAGTGATGCCAAGTATTATATTTGGGATGACCCGTATGTATGGAAACATTACTCGGACCAGGTCATACGACGGTGCGTTCCTAACTCTGAATTTCAATCGATACTTGAATTTCGTCATGCTCACGCATGTGGAGAACACTTCGGAGCCAAACGCAAAGCTCATAAGGTGTTAGAATCAAATGCTTCAAAATCCTGTGAGTCCTGTGATAATTTCCAACGGACAGGTAATATCTCTCATCGAAATCAAATATCCCAAAATCCTAAAAAATGGTTTGTGAAATATTTTATGTTTAGGGGATGGATTTCATGGGTCCTTTTCCGTCTTCTTTTTTGATAACTATTACATTCTGCTTGCAGTCGATTTTGTCTCTGAGTGGGTTGAAGCCAAAGCTTCACAAACAAATGACTCAAAAATTGTGGCTTCCTTTGTCAAATCTAACATATTTTACAGAGTTGGGATCCCAAAGGCTATCATCAGTGATCGAGGCACACATTTTGCAATCACACCTGTTGGTCCCAAGTGGTGTCCGAGGTTCAGAGGGGGGGTGAATTAAACAAACCGTTCTGCACTGCAACATACTTGAGCTTGCAGCGTCAGATAGTTACTGCTTGTAGTACTAGGATACAGTTCTGCACGCTGTAATCTGGAGTTTTATACACAGCGGAAATATTAACTTTAAAACACAAGGCTGTTTTTCTTAAAATGCTTCTTTCAAAATCTTTTATGCTATGAGATAAATAAGATGCAGAAGATAAACACACAGATAAATAAAACAATAAACACTTATGGTTTATACTGGTTCAAAGGTGGTGTAATCCTTCTACGTCCACTCTACTGCTCCTCGAGCAGGAACTTCGTTAAGCAAGATTGATTTACAGGACTCTCCTAACATTCTATCAACTTATAAAGTTAACCACCTACTGAAATCCAGCATACACACAGCAACTGCAAACTTCAAAGGCTAACCCACACAGGGTTCCACACTCCCACACAGGGAAGCTGCCTAACTCTAGACAACTAAACAAACAGCAAGGATCTCTCCTGTCAACTGCTTGACACCACTAAAACAACCTAAGCACACAACAACAAAGTTAAAAGGATAAAAATGTTTTCTTCAACTTTTGCTTCGAAGTGAGCTTCTGAATCCTTGAGGAAACTTTCAGCTTGAACTTGCTTCACTTCGTACGGTTGAGTGACTGATACTGATTGTAGGCTTGAATGCTTGAATCTTGTAAGCTTTAATTCTTCACAAATGATTTTCAGGTTTCAGTAACAGTTATCAGCTTCAGTGCTTCTCAACCTCTATTTATACTTGTAGGAGAAGATGTCCGTTGAAGGAGACATCTCTCTTTTGAATTTGAAGTATTCTGACCAAAGGCATGGTTCGCATTTAATGCGACTTGACTTCTTCTTTCAGAGCATTTAATGCGGCAGTTGCGACTCGCAGCTTTCTGCAACGCGTCAGTCCATATGGCATCTTCTTATTGGCTCCGTGTCTGTGCCTTTGACCTTTTCTTGAACGGCTCTATTTATTCTTGCTTGAACTTTGTTCCTCGTACTGCATTTATCCTTCCTAGGATTTGCAGGATACTTCGTTTTGTAGTCGGCACTGTATGACTTATCTGTACTGTAAGCTTTGCGCTGTATCTTTGGTCTTCGTACAGCTGATATTTTCCTGCAGTGCTGCGGTAATTTAGACCTGGTTGCAGTATCTTCTGGCAGTGCTGCTGTAGCTTCATTCTAGTAGTACTCCTGTATCATTTTCTTGCAGCGATGCTGCACGCCGTTCTTTCTTACTTTGTTGTATAGAAGATCTTATCTTATTAAAGCGTTGGTGTATCTTTCTTCTACCAGCTATGCTGTATCCAGCCTTCTTGCAGCGATGTTGTATCCTGCCTTCTTGCAGCGATATCTTTTCTTAAAGACTTAGATGCAGCTTTATCCTTCTTTAACCTCCATTTTCAGCACTTAACATAAGACTCAATCCTAGTCTATTTATTCACTTAAACAATGTGAAAAATGGGGTACTCAAAACTTCCTATTACATCTTTGGTTTGTCTCATCAAAATTTAAACATTGAAATCCTAACAATTTCCCCCTTTTTGATGATGACAAAACCTTTACATTATCTCGTTCATGAAGAAGTTTTGTTTTACATTATTTCTTTTGGTTTATCAGGATTACATGCTTGAACAGTTTTGATAGAATTAAATCTAATCCTCGATTCATCAGAGATGCATCATGCTATTCCTTTCATCATAAATAAACAGGAAAACGTAAACAACATGCATGAGTTCATAAGAATTGAACTTGAACAGAATAAAGAAAAATTCCTTCATAGACAGAAAGAAATTTTTACAAGACAGAATATGTACAACATGGATCACAAGAGGGTATATATAATTTACTGAAATAGGGACCTTTTACTTGGCGGTTCTTCAGGTCTTCTATCAGCAAATCTTTCAAGTCCTTCCATTCCTCTTGATCCTTTGCACCAGTCCCTGATGGACTCTTGATAGGACTCTTCCAGCTTGTGCATGATTACAGGAATTTGAATCCACCTGAGCCAGAAGTCCTCACAGTATGGTACAATTAGCCCTTCCTTTACTCGGTTGATGTAAAATTCTTAAATTTCAAGGCCTCCTTCCCGAGCGAGCTGTTCATATCTCTTCAATGCAGTCTTGTAAGTCTGATACCTGCTGAATTTACCTTTTCTGCATAGTTCTCTGAAGTGTCTGAGGTACTCTGATCGTTTGAAAATAGTGATCGCCTTAAATGATGGATTCCTATCAAAAGGCAGTCTGATTTTCTTGAAGATGTCAAATCTCCAAGCCATGTTTTCTCCTTCAGGCCTTTGATCCATCAGAACGGACACTTCAGCAGAGATTTTTTCTGTGTCAAGGCGAGAAATTTCTTGAGGAGGAAATTGGTAGAAGTGATCTGGAATTATTCTTCTTTCACCAATTACACCGAGTCTTTGAATCCAGGCATTAGGATCTACATCTTCTTCTCTTTGGCGCCTAAAACTCTCAGACTCGTCCCCGCTCATCCTTTTTCTTGAGCCTTGCTGCTGGCTATCATCCCTTCTCTTAGAATGATAGGAGAGAGGCGCTGCATCCTTGTTTGCAGCTCTGCTGTGTGCAGCGCCTGCAGCCGGTCTTCTTCCAGCAGCTGCACCAGCACCTCCAGCTCCAGCATGATCATCTCTTCTCCATCTCTTCGGAGAGGGGATGTCAGCAGTAGCAAATGATCCAGACCTTCTTCTCCTCCTGCTAAGAGGTTGCTGGTCATCATCTTCTTCTTCATCTTCAGCAGCAGCAGCCCCTGTGCTCCTGTATCTATCATCAAATCCTTCCCCCTTTTTGGCATCATCAAATACCGAGGGCTGAGCAGGGGCATCTGGGACCACCTTGGAACGTGGGCGATGGGTCGGTTCTGGGGCGACCGCTGGAGCATCAACATGCTGAGGGAAAGCTCGGACCATGATGTCCCTCAGTTCTCCTACAATTAGCACCAGGTTCCCCAAATGGTCGTCCACACTTCTGGTTCTTTGAGATTGATCACTTACGTGATCCAGAAGTGTTTCCAGGACTGTGGAGTGAGTGTTTAGCCTATCAGAGGCACTCTCAGCATGACGCTTGCACACCCTGATCTCCTGGGTGTTAGCACAACCTCAACTTTTAGCTCCTTCTCCATCCTAACCCGTTCCCAGTACAGCCTGTTGGAGTGTTCATTAAGAGTTCTCTTGATCATCTCCGGCAGTACTTCCAGGTCCTTCTTGAAACCTGTCATGGTTTCAGCATGGAATTGGGCAGTGACCCTAAGACTGTTGCACATGGTAGACTCATGCTCTTGGAGAGCATGCAGCAGGTGTCTAACAGCAGCTTCAACTCGGTTGATTGATTCGTCAGGGGTCAGTCCCGAATTCATTCTCGTCGAGGCAGCAGTGGATGCAACATATGGAATAATAACTTGACATACTGGTGCTGCATCCTGCCTCGAAACTTCAGTAGCAACCTCATCCTCATGATTGCTGGTTTGAGAGCTTGTAGAGCTTGAGGATGGGTGCTCTTCTTCTTCTTCTTCTTCTTCTTCTTCTTCCTCATCTGCCTCCTCTTCGCCGGATGAGATTTGAACAGGATCTGCTCCTCCAGATTTTGGCCCATGAACAGCTATGTTGCGTTCCTTCATCATCCTTGCGAAGTCGGCATCAGAGACCTCGGCTTCCACAGTAACCTCTGCTGCTGTAACCTTGGAAGGTTCTTGTGAGCATGCAGCAGCTGCAGCATCAACCTCCTCTCGAGGTGTCTCTAGCTGCACTGGGATTACCTCAGCTTCAACTTTAATATCCTTAGTGGGTACTGTCTGAACAGTCTCCCCACCAGAGGTCTTCACACCCTCAGGGAGTGTTGTCAGAACAACATCCTCCCCTGAGGTCTTCTCCAAGGACCCCGTCTCCTCGGTCGGTCCTGAAACTTCGACAGACTCTGCTGCAAGAATGGGTTCTTGCAGCTCTGCTTGGTTTCTTGCAGCGTTCGCAGCTTCTAGCACTGTATGCTACACTGCTACAAGAATCTCGGCTTCCACCCTGCTTGTCTCTTCAGTAGCTTCGTGAAGGGTGGTTGCTTGCTGCACTGCTGTCACGGCCAGTGCAGGGAGTACCGCCTCTGCAACTTCCTCCGTAGATGCTTCATCGGCAATTTTAGAGATGTCTGAGATGACATCTCTGATTATGGCTGATGGTTCCCCTTGAGAATCTACAAACGCAGCATCTTCATCTTCACGAGCTGGGGAATCACCATAATCCAATAGTTGAGTCTCCTCCTCCAGAGGATCAAGAGAGACGATTGTGGAGAGATCCTCAACTACTTGCTCGTATGCAGGGGAGTTCATCAGATGCTGACTTGAACTTCCTTCTCCCCGCATCCTCCTAGGAGTGTGCTGCATCCTGGTTTCCTTCATGCTTTGTTGCAGCGCCTGTTGCAGCATAGCTTCTTCAGCTTGCTCAACTCCTAAGATGTCGATTTGCTCTCGAGCAAACGCGACGTCATCGCCCCTTCTTACAGCCTCCGCAGTCGGGACAAGGAAGACCTGAGCGTCCTCCAATGCTGCTCTCATCGACAGCTCTGCAGAGTCGGATTCTGCAAGAGCTTTACCCTTCCATTTGTCCTTTGCTCCCTGTGCAGCACTGCATCTTTCAAGCTCTTGAACTCTTGCTGTATAATCAGGTTGCAGAAGTGCCAGAATGTCTTCTGATTTGGCCCACTCCAGGACAGCTTGCTCGATTGTCAAGAAATCCTTCCACTTCAACAGGATTTCCCCCTTAGCCAGCCTCATCTCTCTCCAGAGAGAGTACTTCGCAGCCATATTTCTAGCCGCTGGAAGGGTAGGATCAAGCACTGAAGCTTCTGTTTGTAGACGAGCTTCTTCTTCAATTGGCTCGACCCGGTGCTGATGTGGCTCCTGAAGCCGATGTGACTCATCCGCAAGGTCAACTACAACCATAGAAGGTGTAGAGAGTTGGGAATAAAGAGATCCTTCTTTATCCCTGGGCTGATGTGACACATCCGCAACAGCAGCAGCAGCCTTCTTGCTGCGTGGAGCCCTTCTCACCAAGGGTGCGTCATCATCCGGGGAAGAGGATTCAAGTTCAGGTACAGCCTTCCCTGAACTCCTCTTGATAACAGGAAGAGGACATGGAGTGTCCTCTTCTTCGGCTTCCTCCCCGCTGCCTGTAGCTTCATCTTGTAGAGTAAGAGTTGCATTCTTTTTGTCTTTGGTTTTCTTCCTTGCAACTCCTGCTCCTGCAGCCTTTGGCTGGGTCTTGCCCTTCTTCTTCTCCCCGAGATACTTTCCAATGTGAATGGGGGCGGGTGCTGCAAGTTGAAGGCCAAGCTTGCAGAGCAGAGAACAGATGGTGATACCGTAGCTCCGACGCTCCGTTATCTTCTCTGATTCCTCCCACAGCCTCTTCATGATGAACCTCGCCCAGTTCACATTTTCTCCGGCCATGATAGCAATATGATCCGGAACCGACGATCCGTGCATATGTCATAACTCCCAGTCCTTCCTTCGATGGAGTATGCACAGATGTCATGGAGTAGTTCAAACTCCGGTTTGAAGAGCTTTTTAGGGGCACTTCTCTTGATTTCAGCCCCTGCATCCCTTGCTCGAAAGAGATCCCACATCTCTTGAGCCGATGCCTCCCCATAGGTGGTGGCGATGTCCCTGATAGTCAAGGACCGCTCTTCATCTTCTGCATCCATCCTAAACAGGATGCAGTTTCTTTCCTCCGCCTGCCTGGCGTAGGCATAAAATCTCTGTACTGACTCCACAGAGAAGCCAGCATAAACAGTGGTCAACAACCCTAAGATCTGGGTCTGTTGAAGAGCATCGAAAATTCTTTTGATAAGGGCGTTATCATACAGCCTTGATGCATAGACATGCTCTTAGTTGATCAGCCTTCCATCCAAAACAATGGTACGTCGGGCAGCCATTGAGGATTTTTTAGAAAGAGAAAGAGAGAAAAATTCGAAGATTTTGACTTAGAGGGTTTTTCGCGAAGAATGTTTTCTCTCCTTGGAAGATGATGAATAATGAATTCAAAAGACACGATTATGGTGTTTATGGCGGTTTTCAAGGGATGTGTGTAAGATCGACGGTTGAGATAAATTAAGGAAATGATCTTGTGGTTCAGGAAAAAGTTGAGATGTCAAATCGTCGCTAATAATTACCTGGCGCGTGGGTCTGACTGCGCCCTTTCCACTTCCTGACACACGCAGACATGTATTTAATGCTGAAAGACATACTATGTGCCGCCTAAATAAATGCCTTTTTAAGGTTGCTGCATTTCAAGTACGAGGTTGTAGAGTAATCAATACTCTCTATGAAATAAATGCTGTAACCTGGTGCTGCTTGAATTCTCGATTTCTGCTGTACTGTAAGAATATAAGATGCAGCGCTGTCTGAATCCAGTGCTGTATTGACACGTAGCTTATAGTACCGTTCTTACTGCTTTTCGCAAGCATGCAGAGTTCTCCCTCGGTTCTTGCATCTTCCTTTTCTCTTCATAAATTAAGAATTCCTAGCTCGCTCCTAAACATATAAAATCTTGATTCACTTAAGGGTTTAGTGAATATATCTGTAAGCTGTAAATCCGTGTGAACTTTCTCAAGCACAATATCCTTCTTTTCAACATGATCTCTTATAAAATGATGACGTATATCAATGTGCTTCGTTCTTGAATGAAAGATAGGATTATGCGTTATTGCTATAGCACTCGTATTATCACATAGAATTGGAGTCTCTTTTTCTTGAATACCATAATCCCTTAGTTGCTGCTGTATCCATAGAATTTACGCACAACAACTTCCTGCTGCAACATACTTTGCTTCTGCTATAGATGTTGCGATTGAAGTTTGCTTTCTGCAGAACCAAGAGACAAGTCTGTTTCCCAGAAACTGACACGTCCCACTGGTACTCTTCCGATCAATCTTGCAGCTTGCATAATCTGAGTCGGAATAGCCTTTAAGCTTGAATCCTCCTTCCTTAGGATACCATAGGCCTACTTCCTGAGTTCCTTTCAGATATTTAATCACAATTTTTACTGCTAATAGGTGTGATTCCTTTGGTGCTGCTTGGAACCTTGCGCAGACTCCTACTGCAAGCATAATGTCTGGCCTACTTGCTGTGAGATACAGCAATGATCCAATGAGTCGTCTGTACTTGGTAATATCAACATCTTTGCCTTCCTCATCTTTGTCAAGACTTATGGATGTGGACATGGGAACGGACGTTGCTGCTCAATTCTCCATGCCAAATTTCTTGATAAGTTCCTTCGTATACTTGACTTGACTGATGAAGATTCCTGTAGGTAGCTGTTTTACTTGCAATCCGAGAAAGAAACTTAATTCTCCCATCATACTCATCTCGAATTTTGACTGCATCAGGTTGGAGAATTTTTCACACAGTCCTTTGATCGTGGAACTGAAAATAATGTCATCCACATATATTTGTACTAGAAGTACACTTTCTCCGTCCTGTATCCTAAATAGCGTCTTATCGATCGTCCCTTTCTGGAAACCATTTTTCAGAAGATAAAGAGATAAGGTGTCATACCATGCTCTAGGTGCTTGCTTAAGTCCATACAGAGCCTTTTGTAAACGAAACACCTTCTCTTCTCCTTGATCTTCGAAGCCTGGAGGTTGTTCAACATATACTTTCTCTATAAGGAGACCATTCAGGAATGCGCTTTTAACATCCATTTGATAGACATTGAAATTCATGTGTGCTGCATAGGCTAGAAAAATCCTTATAGCTTCCAACCTTGCCACTGGAGCAAAAGTCTCATCAAAATCAATTCCTTCTTCCTGACAGTATCCTTTGGCCACTAATCTTGTCTTGTTTCTAACAACAACTCCAGACTCATCTAACTTGTTCTTGAACACCCACTTTGTTCCAATTACACCTTGATGGGTTGGTCTTGCAACTATTTGCCATACTTGATTTCTCTCAAATTCGTTCAGCTCTTCTTGCATGGCCTGCACCCAGTTGCTATCTTGCAGTGCCTCTTCAACATTTTTAGGCTCTGACTGAGATATGAAGCATGCAAACATCACTTCATGTGGGATGGATCTTCTTGTCCTTACACCAATGGATGGATCTCCTATTATAAGATCTCTTGGATAATTCCTTAGCCATGTCCTATCTGGCTCAAAGACATGAGTTGGTGTAGCTGGCTCATCTTGTTGCTGTATTGCAGGAGGTTTTGCTGCTGTAAGAATGTCTGCTGCATCCACGGTTGCAACTTCATCATCTTTTTCTTCTCCTGTAGGCAGAACTCCTTCTATATAAGGTACATCATTCTCTTTCCTTGGAGCGATCTCTTCAGGTTGTTCCTCCAACTTCTTTTTGTTACAATGTGATTCATCAAACACCACATGAATAGATTCTTCTACCACCAGGGTTCTCTTGTTAAAAACTCTGAAAGCTCTACTTACAGTAGAGTATCCTAAAAATACTCCTTCGCCTGATTTAGCATTGAAAGATTTTAGATGTTCATTTCCATTGTTGAGAATGTAACACCTGCATCCAAAGATATGCAGATAAGAGATATTTGGTGTATGACCATTCCATTTTTCATAAGGCGTTTTGTCAAGATCCTTGATGATCAGACCTCTGTTATGTGTGTAGCATGCAGTGTTGGTAGCTTCAGCCCAAAATCTCTTGGGTACTTCTGTTTCTGCTATCATTGTCCTTGCTGCTTCTTTGAGGGTTCTATTCCTTCTTTCAGCAACACCATTTTGTTGCGGTGTTCTTGCAGCAGAGTATTCATGACGAATCCCATTATCAGAACAGAATTTCTCTATAAATTTATTCGTGAACTCAGTTCCTCTATCTGATCTTATCTTCACTATGCTTAAACTCTTTTCATTTTGAATCTTCTTCATGAGACCAGGTAACTTTTTTTGAGTTTCTGACTTCTTTACAAGAAAGATCGTCCATGTGTATTTGGAGTAGTCATCTACTACTACTAGGGAGTACTTCTTCCCACTCAAGCTTACTGGTTCTACTGGTCCAAAAAGGTCCATGTGTAGAAAGTCTAGAATTCTGTGAGATGATATTTGAATCTTTTCTTTGAATGAGCTTTTAACTTGCTTTCTTTTTTGACATGCTCCACAGACATTTTCCTTCTTGTATGCTACGTCTGGCAAACCTCTCACGAGGTCTTTTCTTGCTAGCTTATTGATAGTCTTGAAGTTCAGATGGCTTAACCTCTTGTGTCATAGCCAGCTCAGCTCTGGTGGGCTTTTCACAATGAAGCATGTTGATTGAGTGGAGGACTTCCAATCTGCCAGGTAGATATTTCCTCTCTTTGTTCCTGTAAGCTTTACTTCATTCGTAGTGCTGTCCTTAATTAAGCACTTGTTGAGGTTGAATTCCACCGTGTATCCTTTGTCACAGAATTGACTTATACTTAGAAGATTGTATCTAAGCCCCTTTACATAGGATACATCCTTGATCTTTATTTTCCCTTTGACTAGGCATCCACTTCCTTTTGTGCTTCCTTTGGAATCATCTCCAAAGATGACCTTTGGTCCTTTGCATTCTTGGAAGTCTCTTAACGTTTCTTTACTGTCTGTCATGTGTCTTGAGCAGCCGATGTTGATATACCATACATCACTGTTGTTTTCTGGCACTGTAACTTGTATCAATTTCAAATAGATTTAGGTACCCATATCTATACGGGTCCTTTGGGGTTAGTTACTTTGGGAACCCAAACTTTCTTAACAGTCACTGTTTTACTGTAAGATTTGTTGGTTCTCGAGTTGTATGCAGTTGTCTTGAAAAACTGCTTGTTAAAAGAGTGTGCATTAACAACGTGTGTGATACCAGCACTTTTGTAGTGTGGTCTTCCACCATACGTCCCTAAAGTATTTCCTCTTTGAGGTTTAGACATGTAAGTCTCAGTATAGGTGGGAAAGTTTCTTTTATGCTGCAACTTTGTTGGTTACTATATCCTCTTGCTGCATGCAGCAGATGACTTCTGCTGCAGCCAATTTTTAGATGCAGGCTTACTTCCTACAGTTGAGCATTGGGGTTTCTTCCCCTTATCCATTATTGCTGTTTTGTTCACTATCTTTACAGAGTCACAGAGTAACTCTTTCTCCATTAAAGTTTCAGCTTGAACAAAATTGACAGCTTTGGATGTACTTGCTGTATTCTAAGAGGAGTGATCGCTATAGCCTATGCCCGATTTTTCAAAGGGACTTCTAACTTGGTTTATGCAATCTCTTGCGTCCTTGGAAGATTTGGTGAACGTGCTCATATTGGACTGCAAGATTTCCTTCTCAGATTCTAGCTTAGTGACCAGCAGACTTAATCTAGAGACCTCTTGTTGCAGCTTACTACACCTTGAATTATTAGACTCACGTGTAGCGAGCATTTTGGCGATATCGATATTCTTGCTCTTGAGGATCTCATTATCGATTCTTAAGTTCTTATTTTCAACCTTCAGTTCCTCATGAATTGAGTTGATCTGCTCAAAGTCACTCATGATCCTTTTCAAGGAGTGGAATATGTTCAGCTCCTCACTATCTGGTATGGACAACGGTTGATAGATTACCTCATCTTCTTCGCTGTCCTCGCCATCTCTAGCCATCAGGCATATCAACACTTCTTCATCAGAGGATGAGGTTTCAGTGTCGCTGCTAGAAGATTCTGCAGCTTTCAGTACTTCCTTCGGAACTACTACATCCTTGGCTTTTTCCATTTCTCCTATGAGAGCTCGAAGCTTGTGTCTTTCCTCTCTTCTTTTATCTCTCCTCTGCTCTCTTTCTCCTTTTGGATACTTATGCACGGTTGGGTACGGACAATTCCTTGCATAGTGTCCTAGTTTCCTGCAGTTGTAACACAGGTCAACAATGCTTGTATTTGATTGTGGAGAAGAGGATACCTAAGGAGGTGGATGACTTCTTCTGAAGTCGTTCTTTTTGTTGAGGTTGGTGTTGCTGCTATTGTTGTTGCTTTTTATAAATCTTCTGAATTTCTTTAGAAGTAGCGCCATATCCTATTCAGCAATTTCTGATGTATCCTCATTTTGTTTACTGCAACTAGTGGTTGCTGTATCCTTGGTTCCTCTGGCAGTCAGAGCTATAACTTTGGAGCTTGACTCCTCTGACTCATTTCTTCGTCTATTGATGTCATACTCGAATGCTTTCAGATCGGAGAATAGGTCGAATGTGCTCATGGACTTCAGGTCCATAGATACTCTCATGGCAGTGGTCTTACTATCCCACTCCACAGGTAGGGCTTTTAACACCTTCATGTTTTTCTCTTTTTGTGTGTAGTGTTTACCCAGAGCTTCTAGTTCATTCACTATGGATGTGAATCTCAAGTCTAATTGCTCAAGAGTCTCTTCATTCTTCATCTCGAAGAGCTCGAATAGTTGGGTTGCGTTGGAGATTTTGTTGTCTTTGGTGAGCTCAGTTCCTTCACAGATTTGCTCCAACTTTTCCCATATTTCTTTGGATGTTGAGCAAGTTTTAACTTTGCTAAATGTGTCTTTATCCAAAGTAATAAACAGAGCATTCTTTGCCACATTATCGAGGTTGGCTCTCTTCCTGTCTTCGTTTCCCCACTCTTGACGTGGTTTGGTCAGGAAGTTAGGTGGTGGCTGCTCTCCTTCCGTATGGTCTCTCCCATACATTGGATTCACCTTCATAGGGATTATTGGTCCTTCAGTTATGACCGTCCAAGTCTCATCGTTCATGGCTGATAGGTGAGCCTGCATTCTGATCTTTCAATCGTCATATTTATCTATGGAAAACATAGGTAGTTTGTGATTGGAGAAATCCATAATATGCTTTTAAGAATGAGTTTTATGCAGAGAAAACAGCAAGACAATGGTGGATCTGGGTAGGTGACCAAATAAGTTGGCTTTTAACCCAACTCGCTCTGATACCACTTGTTGGTCCCAAGTGGTGTTCGAGGTTCAGAGGGGGGTGAATGAACCTTGGTCAATTTTTCAAATCTTTAAACAAACTGTTCTGCACTGCAAGATACTTGAGCTTGCAGCGTCAGATAGTTACTGCTTGCAGTACTAGGATACAGTCCTACACGCTGTAACCTGGAGTTTTATACACAGCGGAAATATTAACTTAAAAACACAAGGCTGTTTTTCTCAAAATGCTTCTTTCAAAATCTTTTATGCTATGAGATAAATAAGATGCAGAAGATAAACATACAGATAAATAAAACAATAAACACTTATGGCTTATACTGGTTCGAAGGTGGTGTAATCCTTCTACGTCCACTCTACTGCTCCTCGAGCAGGAACTTCGTTAAATAAGATTGATTTACAGGACTCTCCTAATAATCTATCAACTTATAAAGTTAACCACCTACTGAAGTCCAGCGTACACACAGCAACTGCAAACTTCAAAGGCTAACCCACACAGGGTTCCACACTCCCACACAGGGAAGCTGCCTAACTCTAGACAACTAAACAAACAGCAAGGATCTCTCCTGTCAACTGCTTGACACCACTAAAACAACCTAAGCACACAACAACAAGGTTAAAAGGATAAAAATGTTTTCTTCAACTGTTGCTTCGAAGTGAGCTTCTGAATCCTTGAGGAAACTTTCAGCTTGAACTTGCTTCACTTCGTACGGTTGAGTGACTGATACTGATTGTAGGCTTGAATGCTTGAATCTTGTAAGCTTTAATTCTTCACAAATGATTTTCAGGTTTCAATAACAGTTATCAGCTTCAGTGCTTCTCAACCTCTATTTATACTTGTAGGAGAAGATGTCCGTTGAAGGAGACATCTCTCTTTTGAATTTGAAGTATTCTGACTAAAGGTATGGTTCGCATTTAATGTAACTTGACTTCTTCTTTTAGAGCATTTAATGTGGCAGTTGCGGCTTGCAGCTTTCTACAGCGCGTCAGTCCATATGGCATTTTCTTATTGGCTCCGTGTCTGTGTCTTTGACCTTTTCTTGAATGGCTCTATTTATTCTTGCTTGAACTTTGTTCCCCGTACTACATTTATCCTTCCTAGGATTTGCAGGATACTTCATTTTGTAGTCGGCGCTGTATGACTTATCTGTACTGTAAGCTTTGCGCTGTATCCTTAGTCTTCGTGTAGCTGATATTTTCCTGCAGTGGTGCGGTAATTTAGACCTGGTTGCAGTATCTTCTGGCAGTGCTGCTGTAGCTTCATTCTAGTAGTACTCCTGTATCATTTTCTTGCAGCGATGCTGCACGCCGTTCTTTCTTACTTTGCTGTATAGAAGATCCTATCTTATTAAAGCGTTGTTGTATCTTTCTTCTACCAGCTATGCTGTATCCAGCCTTCTTGCAGCGATGCTATATCCTGCCTTCTTGCAGCGATATCTTTCCTTAAAGACTTAGATGCAGCTTTATCCTTCTTTAACCTCCATTTTCAGCACTTAACATAAGACTCAATCTTAGTCTATTTATTCACTTAAACAATGTGAAAATGGGGTACTCAAAACTTCCTATTACATCTTTGGTTTGTCTCATCAAAATCGAAACATTGAAATCCTAACAACACCATTGAAGCTCTGCTGAAAAAGTATGTCGTTACACATAAGATCTCAACGGCATATCACCCTCAAATAAATGGCCAAACGGAGGTCTCAAATCGTGAGATAAAACTGATATTGGAGAAGATGGTCAAACCAAATCGAAAAGACTTGAGTCTTAGGCTTGAGGACGCTCTTTGGGCCTATCGGACAACATATAAGACACCAATTGGAATGTCCCCATATAGACTCATTTATGGCAAATCATGCCATCTTCCAGTTGAAATCGAACATCATGCTTTTTGGGTGATCAAGAAGTGCAACATGGATTTCGATGAAGCTGGGGTGCAAAGAAAACTCCAGCTAATGGAGCGTTAGGAGATACAAAATGATGCATTTGAGAATGCCCTAATTTACAAGGAAAAAGTGAAGGTCCTTCATAATGCGAGAATTACAAATGAAGAAATTTGAAGTGGGGGATAAAGTGTTGTTATACCATTCTTGACTTAAATTATTCCCTGGTAAGTTGCGTTCTCGTTGGTTAGGACCATTTGTTATTACTAATGTCTTCCCCCATGGTGCAGTGGAAATTAAGAGCCCTCGAATAGGAAAACTCTTCAAGGTTAATGGGCATCAAAATTAAGAGCCCTCGAACAGGAAAAAGAGCCCTCGAACAGGAAAAATCTTCAAGGTTAATGGGCATCAAAATTAAGAGCCCTCGAACAGGAAAAATCTTCAAGGTTAATGGGCATCAACTCAAACCATATTTCGAAGAAGTCCATGAAATTGAAGTTGAGAGAACAACACTCAAGAACCCACCTCGCAATTAAAAAGAGAGTCGCATCGAGCTAACGATGTTAAACAAAAGCGCTTGTAGGAGGCAACTCACGCCTTCTTTTCTATTTTTTTTTCTTGTCTTATTTTATTTTAATTTTTGTTAAAAAATAATTTGAGAACAAGTGCTGAAACTGAAAGCATTCTCCATTTTTTGGGGGTGCCAGTAATCATGTTCTTGATTAAGTCACGATGTCCAAGTGCATTAGTGATAATGCAGTAGTACTTAGTGGTCTCAAATTTCCACAAGGAAATGTCAATGGTGGTACCATGTTCATGCTCAGCCTTAAGCTTGTAGAGCAGACCCAAAAGGAACTTCGTGTACGAGTTGCAGAGCTTGAAAGTCAATTGTAGAATCAACGATGTGCTCGTTCGTCCTGTCGATGATCTGGTGATTTCTATTCCACATTTTTTATTTTTACTCTATTTTCCTTACATATATGAATTTTGTCTTGTTTACATCTTTGGTTGTATTTTGATGATGAGTTGCTTGAGGACAAGCAAGGTTCAAGTGTGAGAAGATAGGGAGATGTGCATAATTGATGAAGTGTGGAGTAGATCACATGCCTTGCATGTAGTTGCATGTAGGTTCATATAGTTGCATGTAGATTATTTTTATCTTTCCTGTTTTCTAGTCGTCTCTCTATCCCGGAGGACTTCTTATATGGGATTGCCTCTTCTGTCCCGATTTATCTCTCTACTCGGGTCAGGAATTCGTGGTAGGTCTTTGGGCCATCCTCATGGACTGACCACCAAAATCTCGTTCTAGGCCTCAGCCCGGCCATGATGGCCATTAGCACGGCGTCATCTAATACCTGCTCCATTTTCAAGACAAGTTTGTTGAACCTGTCCAGGTAGGATTTCAGAGATTCAGTCTTCTCTTGTTTGACATTTACAAGTCTCTCTTTCGGGGTCGGTCTCATCTTCGACCCCATGAACTGTGTTAGGAACAGTTCGACCAGCTCGTCTCATCCTCCAATCGAAGAGCATGGGAGTGATCAGAACCACCTTTGTGCTCGGTCTCCTAGATTAAGCGGGAAGGCTTTGCAAATCAGCTCCTCTCCAATCCACTAGAGTTCCATCCAAGATGAGTATTTGTCCAGGTGGGTGCTCGGATCGATTTCCCTATTGTACTGGCCAATTGGGGGTATCTTAAACTTGACCGGTGTGGCCATTATAGAGATGTGCTTCGCAAAGGGAGTGACCCTCTTCCAGCCCCCTCTGTCCGCCGTATTCTTTTTGGTCTGAATGTCTGCCAGTCTTTTCCTCAGTTCCTGTTCCTCCGTAAGCTCGGAGTACCGGAGATTGTGGCCGGTACTCTCCTCATAAGGCTGCTGGTCTTCGTCTCTCTTATCTTTGGTCCTAGAAGACCTCTTGGCCTCCAATGCTGAGGCCGGTCCTACTCGGTCCTAAGCATATCTTGTCTCTGCCCGATTTTCTACTCGATCTGGGTGTACCCTATTGTCTATCTAAGCTCTTACCGAGGATAAGCCTCTCCTAGGCTCCTGGTCATTTACAACTCTTTTACCCAGGTTTTATCTTCTGGGCTCATCCGAAAATTCAGAATCTTCTATCAACCCATTTACTGTTTGGGTCTTCTTCCTTTGTTCGGCCTCCTTCAATCTCTCGTTCGGTTAGACCATGATGGCCCGGATCTCACCCGTGGACATGGATGTTCGAGGAGTCTCTAAAATAATGGGGACAGTCTGGGCTGCCCCCCATTGGTATGGCCAAATGCGGCCGGTCGGACCCACCGTACAGGGACATGTGGGCCTAAGAGTTAGGTGTTGTGTGCTCTTCGTTGCTCATGATGAATTTAGATTTTTGTTCGTTTGATGAATAGCCACTTCCTTCTAACGTCAAAATATTGACGTCGAATTTGAAATTAACTAATTTCTAGTCGAACACTCAAAATAATCGAATCCGTATTAAATTAGTGAAAATCGGATGAAAAAAGTGTATAAAAATGTGCAGAAAACATTATACCCGGAGCCTATTCGGACGAATTTGATCGGCTGATCCTGGACAGTTTGATGTGGCCAGTCCAAATCTTATGAATTTATATGAGAGAAATTTTCTCTCTTGTGCTTTTGTACAAAAATGTTCGAACCCTTTACAAGTTGAAATTACATCTATTTATAGCTAGAAAGAGGCCCAAGTAGTGGGGATCATGCCAACTTCCTCCTTGATTTTTGCCTACTTTCGGGGGAGTGAGTAGTTTAATCACCCATAATCTCTTAGCGGTTGGCAACTCCCTACTCGGCAAGTCCTGTCATGGAAATGATCCTGGCCGGTTGGCAGAGGAGCCGTCCAAGTGACACACCCAGGCCGGCTCACATGTCAATGAACTATTTACTCCTGAAGGCCTCATTTTCAATCCGTGCAGACCAGCTCAGGTCAGCAGGTCCAACAATTTAATCTTAACTAATTTGCACGTTTACTTATTTTAGTATGTTTACTGTATGCTTGCATTTGCAGATAAAAAAACATGAATAATGTTGAAATTGAAGGGAATTTGCAATGATGATCCGAGTGTTGTTTATTATTTTTTAAAAATCATTTATGTGTTGAGAAATGCATTGTTGAGCATGGTTTTTGTTGGGTAAAATTACTGAATGTCTGTCTTGGGAAATTGCTGTTGGAAAGGTTAATATTGGCTTGAAAATTGATCTTGACTTTAAATTGATTTACTTTGCCTACTTGTATCTTGAGACATGCTTTTTAATCCCTTGATGGAAGTAGTTTAGATTGGAACTTGTGAAAGTTTGATCACTCTTGATAAACCCCATTTGGCTGGAAAAAAAATGATGTGTCGGAGAAAAAGGTGTTGAGTTGAAAAAAATTGTTAAGTGAAAAGATGATGAGGTATGAAATTAGCTGTCTGCTCTTAGGGGTCTAAAAAATGAGAAAAGTTAAAGTACGAGTAAAAAAAAAATCTCATAGACTAACCTAAAAGTGGTGTGGAGCTGCCAACCCCATCCAATAGAAAAAATGGATGAGAAATTATCATCGTCCATGAAAAAAAAAAGAAAAAAAAATGGAGAAGAAAATGGGTGATTCATTATGTGTGAAATCTTAATAAGTTTTAATCTAAATGAAGGATATCGTAAAAGGAGTTGAAGTGCGTTGATTGATATAAGTGGTGGAGTGAGTTGATTAATTGTCTATGTGAAGTTTGATTTCTGATACCCTTCAAAAACTTAGTGATTTCTTGAGATAATGCACTTAGTCCAACGTGCTTTTGTGTTTTATTTCCAACATAAATTTGAATTCTCTTAAGTGTTGGTAAGAATCTGAGCAAGTAATATTCTCTCTTTAATTTTATATGTTGCTTGAGGACAAGCAAAGGTTTAAGTGTGGGGAGATTTGATAGGTAGGAAATTGATGCATTTTATTGTGGATTAATGTGAGATTTTATAATCTTTTATTAGATTAAATATATCGATTTTCTATATCTATTGTTTTGTGTCTCCAAATACTTCATATATTATTTTCTTGTCTAATTTAGGTATTTTGGAGAGTTTTCAAGATAAAGATATCAAAGATTTGAATTAGGAGAAAAGATTTAGATAAAGAAAGACAACTCAGGAGAAAGAGTCTATTTCCTAAAAAAAGAAGGAAAAGATATGTCAAGAAGATATCCGATATCTATTTAAAGCCTCCATATCACACAATTGGAGAACATCATCCACCACGCGAAACACTGCTCACGAGTCACTGTTCACGAGTTACTATTCACGCAACACTATGCGTGTAGAGATTTTTATTATTTTAGATTAGATTCATGGATTTTTCAATTATGTTATTGTTTCAATTTTGAGGATGCTAGGCTAAGTCCGTCATTTCGGTTAGCAGGGATGTTTGAACCCGTTTATCTTTTATTTTCTAATTAATTCTCTCAATGTTTGATTGGAATTGATTATGCTACCTGTGAATATCTTTTTCAATTATTTGATACTTGATTTAGATTGGCTACCTAGGTTAAGTATTGATAATTGATTGTTAGAATCTTAAATCATGAATCCTAATTGTTGTGATTTATTTTTCATTAGTAGTAAACTAGAGGTCGTGCATCTCTAGAATAGCATAATCCTAGGGTTACCAAATCGAGTTTATGTATTTGGGGTCTAGTTCATCCTATCGTCTTAGTGATTAATGCATTCAATGAATTAAATCTAAAGAACTTATTCTAGGTTATTCAATTGAATAGGGTTAATTAGCGATCTTATTCCAATTTAACTAATCTTAAGAGACGATTCGATCTAATAGAGCTTGTTGTTAGATTAGGGATGATAATTCCATGATAATTTGAGAGATGAATGTTACATTGATTAGGGAATGATTGATAACGGGGGATAACTGAACTGTTTACTAGAATATTCTCTTTATCGAATTCTCATTATTTAATTGCTTTCTAGGTTATTAGTTTAGTGATAGTTTATTAATCTGAAAAAAAACCCCTTTTGTTTATTGTTTTGTTGAATTGAACACAAGTGATATAATTAATTCAACACTCCTCGTGGGATCGACTCCGACTTACCCTAGCTACTAGTTAGTAAGGTTAAGAAGGAAATTAATTAATTTTATCGCGTCACGCAATACGATCATTTAGCAAAAGGGTAAATTGGGAAACAGGGACGGCCTTGATAATTTGGGGGCCCTTTGGCAACAACAAAAAATGGGCCCTTAAATAAAGAAAAAAAAATGCATATGTACAATCCTTGAAAATATTATCAAGTTGCTTCACTATCTAAATTCTATGTTTCAGGCCATATGTACGATGTTGGAAAAGTACAACCAAGGATGAAAAAATTACGATATTTCGGCGATATATCACCGAAATATCGCTATAAATATGGATTCGATATTATAACGAGATGCAATTTTTTTGGGTAAAATATCGGCGATATATCGATAAATATTGGTATCGATATCAGTATCGGTGAAAAATGCTCATTCTCACGGGATTTCGCTGATATATCGATAATATATCGATTTCGGTAAATGTCGGTATAAATTTGATTTATTTTATTTATTTTTTGGCTTATTTTTTATTTTTTATTATAAATGTAGGCTTCATGTCCTAATAATATTCTCCATTATTATCACCTATCACAAAATCCAATTTCTTATCCTTACAAGGTCATTCATAGATTTGTTTATAATAAATTTTATTTTCTAGCTTAGTTATAAATGTGATAGTTTCCATTGTGCAAGTATGCAACATAACATTTCTTCTTCTATATTATAATCTACAAGTTCTTCTAAATTAAAATTTACAAATTCTTCTTAAAAAATTAAGAAGATTCATCATTTAAGGGTTAGTTAGTTTAAATATTTTACTAAATATTTTACTTCTTCAAGTGATGTTATAATCTATATTTTCAATAGTTCAAATAGTATAATAAACACTAATTTCTCTTTGGACAAAACTTTAGTTTTTTAATTATAATTGAAGATTCAATTGAGAGATAGAAGCACATATGAATTGCATCTTTGTGATTACACTTTAAATTGGTCTAATGTCATAAATTGGTATCAATATTGTGTGAATCAAGATGATATGTCATCTTATTCATTTGAATATCATAGGAGTTCAAGTTGCTACTAGTCCATATATTAACTTTTACGAAATTTGTCATGTTATCATAGTAGACAATGTTTATATAATATTTTATCTATATATTTGTTAAATATATATCATTTTATTTGAAATTATAAGTTCAATATATGTATTAATGTCAGTTATAATAATCTATAAACTAGTAGATATAATTTTTCAATTTTTTTAGAAAGTTTTCATATTTTTTTAAAAAATGTCCGATATTTCCACCGATACCGATATTGATACCGATATTTTCACCGAAACGGATTTTTTCATCCTTGAGTACAACACTTACAAGAAAAGGAAGTCCAAATATATAGCAAAAGTATTATTGAAAATATCTAGATTTCCTAACATTTTGAGAAGTAAAATCATTAGCAGCCAAGCACTCAACAACGACAATCAAAGATGATGTGAGGATGGAGGAAATTTGTGAGTGCTTGGTGAGTGGTAATTGTGAAAGAGCCTTTTGTTTATATGATTTAAAAAGTAGTAATGACTTTTCATCTTTAATTCACTAATTTATTGATTTTTATTTTTTTTAGTTCTACAATTAATTTGATGGATTTGATGTTGGAAAATATTATATATAGTGGGCTTACAACTTAAAAATATAACTAGTCTTATTTCCAAAGATTGGATCATTGAACTATTGTACATTAAGAAAAAAAATTACTAATATAAATAAATATATATACATATATATACTACATACCTAAAATTTAGGGCTCTAGATCATCACCCTTCCGGTACAGGCTCAGGGTCGGCCCTGTTGGAAAAGTGGGTGTATGAAAAGACATGGAAGGAAATAAGTAGCAAGAATTCCTCTACTTTTGCACTTCTTAGACCATCTCCAAGGGCAACTCAAATATGGTGACAAACTCAAATTTTGTTAAAATATGGTCTCCAACCCAATGGCTAATTTGGTGGCAATTTGCTACACGTGAATAGTAAGTGGTAAATATGCCACTTACTATTCATGGTGGCAAATTCACTTTTTCTTTTTATTTTTACTTTTTAATTTAATTTTAAGTTATTTATTTCTTTTTATTTTTTTCATTTTATTGTATCAAATATTTTTATATAATTATTAATTTATTCTAAATATTATATCTAATATTATTTAATTTTAGATTTTTGATAATATAAAAAATTGAAAAAATATATAACTTAATTGTATTGTAATATTTTATTAATGCTAATGTAAATTATAACTAATAGAAATATAAAAAAACAAATTATGATAGGACGTTCTTGTAATAGATTTTGATGAGACAAAACATGCAATAGATAGGACTTAGCTTTCTGGATAAGGTTTCTTTTGTAAAAGTTTAGTTAAGTTAAGGACGCTGGAAGAGGAAGAAGAAGATACTGGAAGGAGCCTGCTAAGACACTGATGTACTAAGTCAGGATACTGCATCTACAAGTAAAGGATGTTGTCTAAGTGTGAAAGGACACTGAGAGCATGCTCAGTCTCTTCAAGTCAGAGGAAGATGTCTTATCAGAAGAAAAAACAGCGAGTCAACTCCCAGATACATCTTTTTCAGTGCATTCTGAGGAGCTGGTAGAGACACTCGAGTTCAAACTAATAAAGAAGTGCCAGCTAGAAAAGACAAGGACCAAGTACTGGTTCTGAACAGTGCAGAGCAAGGCGGGGGCCGCAGAGCAAAGGTGAAGGAATGCAGCAGGAACAGTGTCAGAAGATCTTTTTGCACGAACCAATGGCTGCATAACACCTCACCATAATGAAATTGTCTCTTCGACGGGTAGATTTTTACTGAAGCCTATAAATAGAAGATTGAATGTACTTGGAACAAGACAGAAAAATCTAACGCGCGAAGCATATTCTCTAAGAGCTCAATATCTCTCAAGTCTTTCGTTTCAGACACTCAGTCTATAACAGCAGCAAGCCAACTACCTTGTGAAACTCAGAAGTTCAAAGAGCTTGTTGCACTCGACCGTTGAAGAATACTCTATCTTTTCTTAAATAGACTATTTAGAAATTGCTTAGGCAGAGGATAATCCTGCTAAGTAGTTGTTCTCTCTGAAAAAGAGAAAGGATCCTGTGTGGGTCAAGGAACTTGTGTAGAGATCTTGTGTGGGTCGATTAGTTTGGTCACTGTGCAGCCACCTGTGTGGATCACCAAGGCTAACCCCATATTTGCTAGAGCTACCGATGCCGATGACGCAGGAGCCATTCATCATCAAGCTGTTATTGATAAACCCAGAGAGAAATTGACGGCTGATGACAGAAGGCGAGCCAATCTGGATAATGTAGCCAAGAATGCCCTGTTTGTCACTCTGGATAAAGGAACCTTCAGCAAGGTTTAAACCTGCAAGACGGCGATGGACATATGGAATAAGCTTGAACAAATATACGAAGGAACGGAGCTTACGAAGGAGAATAAAGTATCTACTGCAACTCAGAAATTTGAGTTGTTCGAAATGCTACCTGAAGAAACCCTAGAATAATGGATCTAAGGTTCACAAACATTGTCAATGAGCTTGAGTCCCTGGATAAATTTTACACCCAAAAGAAGAAAAATATGAAGGTGTTAAGAGCCTTACATGTTGAATGGGACAGTATAACGACAGCCATGGGAGTCTCCATGGACCTAAAGTCAATGAGCACATTAGATCTCTTCTTGGACTTAAAAGCCTTCGAATACGACATCAACAGAAGAAAGAAGGAGACAGAAGAATCAAGCACGAAGGTAACTACCCTCACAGCAAGAGGAGTAAGAGACACTGGAACTACCTGTAGTAAGCAAGTGGAGCTACCGGCAGAAAGTACTGATGAAGAAATGACCCTTCTCCTAAGGAATTTCAGGAAATTCATCAGATATAACAGGAGAAGTGACTTCAAGAAAAATCAGTCAATACTTCAACCTCCCAGTTTCCAGCAACCTAATCAGGATACTTCAGACCTATGCTATAACTGTCACATACCAGGACACTATGCCAGAGAGTGTCCGCATCCTAAGGTCAACCGATATCCCGAAGAAGAGTCATCTTAGAGAAAGGAGAAACGAAAAGGGGAAAGAAGAAAGATCAAAGCATTCCTCAGCGAGATGGAAAAAAGGAAGGAATCATCAAAGGAAACTCAACAGGAAGTAGATTCCTCCGACAGTGACAGCGATTCCTCTTCATCAGAAGACGAAGTACTCATCTGCCTGATGGCACATGGAGCAGAAGACAGCGAAGATGAGAGGTAAAATACCCAACCCATCATGTACAAGAAGAGAAAAAGCTGAACAAGTACCTCCCTAAGATAAATCATGAGCGATTTCGAACAGATAAACTCAATTCATGAGGAGCTGAAAATTGAAAACGAGATGCTCAGGAGGGAAAACAAACAGTTAGCTGAAAAGTTATCTGCATATGAGCTCAGTAGCTTAAAGTGCAGTAACCTCCAGGAAGAGATATCGACACTTAATCTGATAATTGCCAAGCTTGAGGATGAAAAGTGTGATCTCCAAGCAACCATCGGAACCTTTAGCAAGTCTGCTAGAGATGTTAAGGAGTGTCTCATGTCGGCCAGAAGTCCCTTCGACAGGACTGGCCTAGGATACTGTGCTGGAACTTCTCAAGAAACAGCAAGCACATCTAAAGCTGTTATTTTTATTCAAGCAGAAACCTCTATAACAAAAGAGTTATCCAATAACTCAAAAGAAAGTTTGGGGAAAACAATAGGTATAGACAAGGGCAAGAAACCCATGTACACATCCACAGGGAGTAAGCCTGTTTTCAAAAGCTGGCTACAGCAGAATCAATTTGCTGAGAGCAGCATAAGAAGACAGCAACCTACGAGGATGCTGCACAAAAACTTCAACCCCACACATACTAAGACCCTAATGTCTAAACCTAAAGAGCTCATGCTCAAGGAAAGCATGGTGGAAGACCTCACTTTAAAAGTGATGGTTGTACACATCCTGCACATACAAAACAGTAACCTAAGGATATCGCTTACAGAGAAAATCACCAAGTCTACAACAAAACAATTGTTGTGAGACAAGTTTGGAATCCTAAGAGAACTAACAAAGAAGAACCCGTACATTTATAGGTACCTAAGAACATCAATAATGATCTTTATTTTACAGGTATCTGTGTCAGGAAGCAGCAAGGAAGTATAGTACATCGATAGTGGCTATTCAAGACACATGACTGGAAACAAAGAAACTCTCAAAGATCTACAAACATGCAAAGGACCCAAAGTAATTTTTGGAGACAACTCTAAGGGTAGCACTAGAGGAATTGGAGATCTCATCAAATGAAACACTCACATAAAAGAAGTATCATATGTGAAAGGGCTAAAGTACAACTTGCTTAGTATAAGCCAATTCTGTGACAAAGGCTATTCAGTGGAATTCAATCACAACAAATCCTGAATAGAGACAGTCAAACCAAGGAAGTAAAGCTAACAGGATCCAAAAAAGGAAATATCTACATAGCTGACTGGAGCTCAGTAACCACAGCTACATGCTTCATTGCAAAATGATCATTAGAAGCTAGCTAGTTATGGCGCAAAAGGATGAGCCATCTGAATTTCAAATCAGTCAACAAACTGGTAAGAAAAGGGCTGATCAGAGGGCTACCTGATCAAGTATATAAGAAAGAGAGCCTGTGTGAAGCGTGCCAAAAAGGAAAACAGACCAAAATCTCCTTCAAAAACAAAGTTCAAAGGTCAACTGAAAGGATACTTGATCTACTCCACATGGACCTGTTTGGACCAGTGGAACCAGTAAACATGAGTGGAAAGAAGTACACTCTAGTAGTGGTGGATGACTACTCGAGATTCGCATGGACTCTATTCCTAACAAAGAAATCTGATACTCAGCGAAGGTTACCGGAGCTTCTAAAGAAACTGCAGACCAAAAAGAGCCTGAATATAGTAAAAATCAGAACAGACAGAGGGACTAAGTTTAAAACAATTTATTGAAGAATACTGCACGGATAATGGAATCAAGTATGAATACTCAGCAGCTAGAACACCGCAACAAAATGGAGTTGCAGAGAGGAAGAATAGGACCCTCAAGGAAGCTGCAAGAACCATGCTGGTCGAAGCTCAGCTACCAAAGAGATTTTGGACAGAAGCAATCAACACAGCATGCTACATCCAGAACAGATGCATTATCAACAAAGATTTAGATAAAACCCCTTATGAATTATGGTTCGAGTATACTCCAAATATTGAACATTTTCACATTTTTGGTTGCAGGTGCTACGTGCTTAACAATGGAAATGATTACTTGAAGGCGTTTGACTCAAAGTCAGATGAAGGAGTATTCTTAGGATACTCCTCGGTAAGCAAAGCCTTCAGAATCTTCAACAAGAGAACACTTGTTGTAGAAGAATCAGTACATGTGGCTTTCGATGAACCACATTGCACTAAGGCTGATATAGATGAACTGAATGAAGACTTTGACAAAACTCACATCACCAACACTCATGTTGAATATATTGATGCAGAGTTACCAATTTTCCAAATATGAAAACCAACCAAAATCAGCTTCCTATACCTACATAGCAACCTGAAGAAGAACAAGAACCTACAACAGACCAGTAAGCACCAGTTACTCAAGAAGAAATACACCATCCTGATGGAATACAACTGGAAATCCTTTTAGATATTCAACCTGATCCAAATCAACAAGCTATACAGCGTGATCAAAAGCAACCTGCTGAAGAACAGAATGAACACCAAGCTGAAGAAGCAAGAAGAAAATGGCTAAGGAATCACCCTAGAGACCAGATTATAGGAGATTCTACCTTTGGAGTAAGAACAAGAAGAAGCAACCCTCATGAAGCCATGTTTGTGTGCTTCATAGCTCAAACTGAACCAAGCTGCATAAAGGAAGCACTTAAAGATGCTAATTGGATACAAGCCATGCAGGAAGAGTTGAATGGGTTTGAAAAAAACCAAGTATAGCATCTAGTTCCCAGACCTACTCACCTAGGAGTAATCGACACGAAGTGGGTATTTTAGAACAAACTGGATGAAGAAGGTCAAGTTGTTAGAAACAAATCGAGACTGGTGGCGAAAGGTTACTGTCAGTAAGAAGGAATAGATTTTGAAGAAACATTTGTACCAGTAGCCAGATTGGAGGCAATCAAAATATTTCTAGCCTACGTAGCTCACAACAACCTCACTGTATATCAGATGGACATTAAGAGTGCATTCCTAGATGGTTTACTAGCCGAAGAAGTCTACGTAGAGCAACCTCCAGGTTTTGAAGACAATCCAGAAAGAATGGTATTTAGATTAAAGAAAGCTCTCTATGGACTCAAACAGACACCTAGAGCCTGGTACGACACCCTTTCAAAGTACCTACTTGACAATGGTTTCAAGAAAGGGAAGGTAGACATGTTAGGATGTATATTATAAACCTAGCTTTTGTATAAACATCTATTTATAATATGAGAATCTTTTATGGTCAAATGTTTTGCATTTTATATTTGTTATATATGTTATTGCAATTGTCCAATTAATTTATATTGTAGATAACATGGTGTATGGTGCCATACAGAAGATCATGTATCAGTTCCTTATAGATTATAAATGGTAGCTCACAACCAAGATAATTTTGGATAAATTATCGAAATGGTTGTAGTGTAATTTGGTATTAATCTATCTTAATTATAAAATTACACTAGTACATTTTGTATGTATTGAGCAGGACCAATTAAAGTTGTTTTTTTATACTGACTACATAAATAGAACAAGACCTCTGTTATTATGGATGTGAGTCTTTTTAATCATTATATGATAACGGACATGTATACTCGATATATGTTTCTTTAATTTAACAATGGGTGAGATTTATTTATTAAATCAATAAGCTCGGTAAATTGGGATACAATGTTGTTTATATGGTGTGTTATTGATTATATAATGAAACAGTGTCCTAATTATTTAGGATGATGATGTCTCTTTGAGAAGCTCATAAGGATTATCATGTAAACCCTACAGGTGGATTTATTCTGGCATGATAATAAAGTTGAGTGGTACTACTCTTGGAATTAAATGTTAATTAGTTGAATTGTCAGTAATTCATTTAATTAATGGACATTCGATATCTTAAACACGGGGAGATAAACGCACACATAATAAATAGGAGCTCATATTTAATATGGATTTGGGACGGTAGTTCAATAATATCTCTTTAGTGGATCGAGTTATTATTGATAGGATTAAGAAGTGTGTTCAGGCCGAATTGAGACTCATAATCCTATCAGGAGACCGATTCCTAATCCTCCTCAAGGTCCCTATTATAGCCTATAAATAAGCCTCAAGTCAGCCGTTTCTAAACACATGAAATCTGAGATACGATTTAGTAGAAGACGGCTAAAAGTCTCGATAGCTCGTTGCCCACACAATGTTCGGGAAAAGGTGAGGAATACAGCAGAAGATCGTGAGGTCCAGGCTCTATTGATTCCTCGATCTACAGTTCTGACCTTAGAACTAATATTGGTACAAAAGATATGATTCGTTTATCCGCTGCATGTTAATCTTATTTACATGGATCACAAATCAGATAATCGTATAGGATCAGCGATCCGTGGTTCCAACAAGACAACACACTCTTCAAAATCCAAGATGGAGAAAGCATACTGCTAGTTCAAATCTATGTTGATGATATCATATTTGGCTCAACAAACAAGGAACTGTGCAAAAAATTCTCAAATCTCATGCAATCCAAGTTTGAAATAAGCATAATGGGAGAACTAAGTTTCTTTCTTGGACTTCAAGTCAAACAAATGAGCAACGGAACCTTCATCAACCAAATGAAGTACACCAAGGAACTGATAAAGAGATTTGGATTAGAAAACGCAAGCACAGTAAGCATCCTAATGGTAACTTCAGGAAGCTTGGATAAGGACAGTGATGGTAAAGCAGTAAACGTCATAAAGTACAGAAGACTTATTGGGTCACTATTTTACCTAACAGCTAGCCGACCAGATATCATGTTCTCAGTAGGAATGTGCGCAAGATACCAAATAGCACCAAAAGAATCTCACCTAACAGCAGCCAAACGGATCATCAGATACCTTAAAGAAACCCAGGAAGTCGGATTATGGTACCCCAAGAAAGGTGGAATTAAACTTATTGGCTATACTAACTCTGATTTTACAGGTTGTAAAATTGACAGGAAGAGCACAAGTGGTACTTGCCAACTTCTAGGAAACAAGCTAGTATCCAGATTTTGTAGGAAGCAAACCTCCATAGCAACCTCAACTGTTAAAACCGAATATGTTGCTGCAGGAAGCTGCTGTACACAAATTCAATGGATCCAACAGCAACTGAAGGACTATGGAATTGAGAAAAAAGGAACACCCATCCTATGTGATAATACAAGCGCCATTGCAATCACACATAACCCGGTTCTTCACTCAAGGACTAAACACATTGATATCAGTCACCACTTTATAAGAGATCATGTTGAAAAGAAAAATATATCTTTGGAGAAAGTGCACATTGATCTACAGCTAGCTGACATTTTCACCAAGCCTCTCTATGAATCAAGATTTTCATTTCTCAGAAACAAATTAGGCATAATCAACCTGAGCTAAGTATCGTTAATAACTCTGCTTATATGGTTATACAGCTTAGGGGGAACTCCAGGCAATGAAAGACTCAAATGACAAAGTAGTAACCTAAAGGTCACTGCTCGAGGATCCTGGATAGTCCCTAAAGCAAGGATACTGGTCAACAGTTACAATAAACAGTCTGTAGAAACCAAAAACGTGGGCGCGTGGAATGTGGAACAGTTACCCCGCGTCAGCAGCCGTTTTTATAGAAAATCCCTCGATATTCTCAAAATGTCACATCAAGCACATCAACACACATTGCGCCAAAAATCTCAACCGAAGGATCAAGAGACTCTTCAACTCCAAATCAAATCTGGACCGTTCGATCAAAGATCCTTCAAATTCAAACATAAGGGAGTATCTCTTCATCCCTCACACTTATCATTTTTCACTCTTAAAATTTCTGAAAACCCTAACTCCTTGCACTCTCTAATCTCTTGCTCTCACTCTCTATTTCTCTCATTCTCAAATGGTACCTAAACAAAACCTCGTGGTAGACGGCAGGTTGGTGGACCAAGATGTCGTCCTCAACATGGTCGAGGAAGAAGAACACAGCAAGGACCTGATGAAGAACATCTTACGGTGTCTTCGTTTCTCAGGCCTACTGAGACTCTGCTTCTTTTTCAAAGCTTCTTATGCAGAGGATCAAGTGGCCAAGTTCTACACACAGGCTAGGTTCTCTGAGGATCGGTTAGAGATCCGATCAAAGATGGGTAGTTTGCAAATCACTGTGGACTGCGGGCTTTTGGAAGAATTGTTCTCCCTCCCCACCGACGGAATGGACGCCAGTGACCTCTCCACTTACAGAGAAGAAGAGCTAGAGTCCTACTGGATGACCTTCACCGATAGGACAGACACGAAGGGGATATCCAGGAGCAGCAGCAAAAAGTTTTTTCTTCTTGAATTCGAGATGCTACATGACATCTGCTGCCACATCATTGAGAACCGCTCTGGTTCCTTTGATAAATGTCTTGATTCCATTATACATGCAGTATTCTTCAATAAATTTGTTTGTAAACTCAGTCCGTGTGTCTGTTCTAATTTTCACTATATTCAAGCTCTTTTCTGTCTGCAGCTTCTTCAGAAGCTTCGGTAACCTTCGCTGAGTATCAGATTTCTTTATTAGGAACAGGGTCCATATGAATCTTGAGTAGTCATCCACCACAACCAGAGTGTACTTCTTTCCACTCATGCACCACAACAGGTCCATGTGGAGTAGATTAAGTATTCTTTCAGTTGACCTTTGAACCTTGTTCATGAAAGAGCTTTTGGTTTGTTTTCTCTTTTGGCATACTTCACACAGGCTCTCTTTCTTGTATATTAGATCAGGTAACCCTCTGACCAGCTTTTTCCTTGCCAGCTTGTTAATTGATTTGAAATTCAGATAGCTCATCCTTTTGTGCCATAACCAGCTTGCTTCTGATGATCCTTTTGCGATGAAGCAAGTAGTTGTGGTTACTGAGCTCCAGTCAGCTATGTAGATATTTTCTTTTCTGGTTGCTGTTAGCTTTACTTCCTTGGTTTGACTGTCTCTGATCAGGCATTTATTGTGATTGAATTCCACTGAGTAGCTTTTATCACAAAATTGGCTTATGCTAAGCAGGTTGTACTTTAGCCATTTCACGTGTGATACTTCCTTTATGTGAGTGTTTCTTTTGATGAGATATCTCATTCCTTTAGTGTTACCATTAGAGTCGTCTCCAAAAATGACTTTGGGTCTTTTGCATAGTTGTAGACCACTGAGGATTTCCTTATTTCCAGTCATATGCCTTGAACAGCCACTATCGATGTACCATACTTCCTTACTGCTTCCTAACACGGGTACCTGTAAAATAAAGATCACTGGTTCTTAGGTACTCATACAAGTACGGGTCCTTCTTTGTTAGTCCTCTTAGAAATCCAAACTTGTCTCACAACAATTGATTTGTTGTAGACTTGGTTGTTTCCTCTGTAAGCGATATCCTTAGGATACTATTTTGTGTGTGCAAGACGTGTAAAACCACCACTTTTAAAGTGAGGTCTTCCATCATACTTCCCTTAAGCATAAGTTCTTTTAGTTTTAGACATTAAGGTCTTAGTATGTGTGGGGTAGAAGATTTTGTGCAGCATCCTCATAGGTTGCTGTTTTCTTTTGCTGCTCCCAGCAGATTGATTCCGATATAGCCAACTTTTAAAAACAGACTTACTCCATGTGGATGTGTACATGGGTTTCTTGCCCTTGTCTATACCTGTTGTTTTCCCCCAGGTTTCTTTTGAGTTATTGGATAACTCTTTTTCCATAGAGGTTTCTGCTTGAACGAAAGCAACAGCTTTAGATGTGCTTGCTGTTTCTTAAGAAGTTCCAGCACAGTATCCTAGGCCAGTTCTGTCAAAAGGACTCCTGGCCAATATGAGGCATTCTTTAGCATCTTTAGCAGACTTGCTAAAGGTCCTGATTGTTGCTTGGAGATCATACTTCTCATCCTTATGCTTAGCGATTGTCAGATTGAGTTTTGATACTTCTTCCTGGAGGTTACTGCACTTTGAGCTACTAAGCTCATATGCTGATAGCTCTTCAGCTAACTGTATGTTTTTTCTCCTGAGCATCTCATTTTCAACTTTCAGCTCCTCATGGATTGAGTTTATCTGTTCGAAATCGCTCATGATTTGTCTTAGGGAGAGGTTTTTGTTTAGTTTCTCCACTTCCTGTATGGGGCAGGATGGGTAAGTTACCTCGTCATGTTCACTGTCCTCTGCTCCATGTGCCATCAAGCAAATAAGTATTTCATCTTCTGATGAAGAGGAATCGATGTTACTATCGGAGGAATCTGCTTCTTGTTGAGCTTCCTTTGATATCTTCTTCCCTTTTTCCATCTCGCTGAGGAAGGCTTTGATCTTTCTTCTTTCCTCTCTCCGTTTCTTCTTTCTCTGGGATGACTCTCCTTCAGGATATCGGTTGACCTTAGGATGCGAACATTCTCTGGCATAGTGTCCTAATTTTCGGCAGTTGTAGCATAATTCTAAAGTGTCCTGATTAGGTTGCTGGAAGCTGGGAGGTTGAGGTGTTGGCTGATTCTTCTTGAAGTCACTTCTCCTGTTATATCTGATGAATTTCTTGAAGTTCCTCAGAAGAAGGGCCATTTCCTCATCGGTGCTTTTTGAAGGTAGCTCTGTTTGCTTACTGCAGGTGCCTCCAGTATCTCTTACTCCTCTTGCTGTTAGGGCAGTTACCTTCGTGCTTAATTCTTCTGCCTCTTTCTTTCTTCTGTTGATGTCGTATTCGAAGGCTTTTAAGTCCGAGAAGAGATCAAATGTACTCATTGACTTTAGGTCCATGGAGACTCGCATGGCTGTTGTTTTACTGTCCCATCCAGCAGGTAAGGCTCTTAACACTTTCATATTTTTCTCTTTCTGAGTATAGAACTTGTCCAGGGACTCCAACTCATTGACAATATTTGTGAACCTCAGATCCATTTGTTCCAGGGTCTCCTCAGATAGCATTTCGAACAACTCAAATTTCTGAGTTGCGGTTGATACTTTATTCTTCTTTGTGAGCTCCGTTCATTCACATATTTATTCAAGCTTGTTCCATATGTCCATTGTCACCTTGCAAGTCTTGATCTTGCTGAAGGTCCCTTTGTCCAGAGTGACAAACAATGTATTTTTGGCTACGTTATCCAGATTGGCTCGTCTTCTATCGTCAGCTGTCCACTCCTCTCTAGGTTTATCTATAACAGCTTGGTGAGGAATGGTTGTTGCATCATCGGCATCGGTAGCTCTAGTAAATATGGGGTTGGCCTTGGTGATCCTTGGGGATCAGTTAGTAATGACCATCCACATCTCATCGTGTATGGCTGATAGATGTGCCTGCATTCTAATTTTCCAATCATCATATTCTTCAATAGAGAACATAGGAAGCTTATGCGTATCCATGATGTGATGAAAATTGATGAGAGCAAATTTTCGAAAATCAGGGATTGACCAGATAGATTGGATTTTTAATCCAACCCGCTCTGATACCACTTGTTGGTCCCAAGTGGTATAAGGTTAAGAGGGGGTGAATTAACCTTATCAAATTTTCAACTATTCTTCAAAAATATGTTAAGTCTTTCGATGAACAGGTAGCTAGAAAGCTTACTGCACTGATAGGTTGCTGCAAGAGTAGTAACTTCAGGACTTAGACAGAGTTAAAAATGCACAGCGGAAATTATATGATTTTCATAAGATGCCTTTTAATGCAGGATGTTGTGTTAGGCAGTATAAGCAGATAGATGAGATAAAGCAATAAAACACAAGCAAGCAAACTTATAGAGGTTCAATGGTGGAGTAATCCCTCTACGTCCTCTCTACTCCTTCTTAAGGAGGAACTTTGTTAAAGTAAGTTTGATTTACAAAGACACAGCTAAAACAAACTTCACTCTACATAAATACTATCAATTCTATCCACACAGGTAGCTGCACAGTGACCAATCTAAACGACCCACACAGGATCCTTGACCCACACAGGATCATTTCTCTTCTTCAGAGAGAACAAATACTTAGTAGGATTATCCTCTGCCTAAGCAACTCCTAAACAGTCTATTTAAGAAAAGATAGAATATCCTTCAGCGTTCGAGTGCAGCAAGCTCTTTAAACTTCAGAGATTCACAATGTAGCTGGCTTGCTGCTTTTGTTAACTGAGTGACTGAAATGAGAGACTTGAAAGATGTTGAGCTTAGAGAATTTGCTTCGCGAGATGAATGTTTCAGTTCTCGTTCCAGGTGCACTCAATCTTCTATTTATAGCATTCAGTGAAAATCTACCCATTGAAGAGACAGTTTCACTACAGTGAGGTGTCATGCAGCCGTTGGTTCGTACAAAAGATTTTCTGACACTGTTCCTGTTGCATCCATTCACCTCTACTCTGTGGCTCCCGCCTTGCTCTGCACTGACCAGTACTTGGTCCTTGACTTTTTCAAATGGCACTCTTTGATTGGCTTGAACTCAAGTGTCTCTACCGGCTCCTCAGAATGCACTGAAAAAGATGTATCTAGGAGTTGACTTACTGCTCTTCCTTCTGATAAGACAACTTCCTCTGACTTGAAGAGACTGAGCTAGCTCCCAGTGTCCTTTCATACTTAGTCAGCATCCTTTACTTGTAGATGCAATATCCTGACTTTGTGCAGGCAGCAGTGACTTGACAGGTTTCTTCCAGATCTTCTTACTCTTCCAATGTCCTTGATTTAGCTAAACTTTTACATAAGGAAACCTATCCAGATAGCGAAGTCTTATATAATACATGTTTTGTCTCATCAAAATCTATTATAAGATCATCCTATCAATATATATATATATATATATATTTTTTTTTTTTTTTTTTTTACCCGAAACCAATCTTGTGATTTAAAGATGACTTAAACTATAAATATTATAAGTTACTTGACAAATAAAATAGAAATATTTTTTTTTATTTTATGATAAAATATAAATAATATGTTTCTAAAACATAGCAAACATATTTTTGATAATTTTTAACTAATTCTTCATTAAACTTTAAAAAAGTTATTATAAATTAATGAAATTCATATATTTTGAAAAATAGAAGTTAATATCTTCAAAAAAACAAAAGATGCTTAATAATAAATCATACAGTTGTAATATATACACACCTGTTACTAGTGTGTGTATATCAGTGTACATGTAACCTAGCTAATTCACATATTTATCAAAATCAGCTGATGAAAATATGATTTAATTATCAATCACTATTAAACCTGTATATAAAGGGGAAAATAAATAATAGACTTAAATAGATTATTTTCTCTTATGCTGCGTACAATCAAAGAGAATTAAACGAAGTCAATAAATGAGAAGTAAATTAAAGATAGGTCTTAATAGAAAGACCGCCACTTTGACAAGAATTTAAGAAGGTTTTGAAATATACTCCTACTTATTTTAATTATTTTATATTTTCTAAAATATAAGATGTTTTTATAAGGGCAAAAATTTATATACCCGGTATACGTGTTCTCAAAGGTATTATTAGTTTGGTATTTATTATATATTCGTAAGATATTATTTGTATAACTGAAATATATGTTTCAATGAAACATATTAATTGCATATTAATGAAGTATTGGTTGTATATTCATATAGGTATAAATTGTTTACGCATAAGTTATTTATTTGTGTGATTAAAATATATGATTTAGTAAAAAATATTATTTAAGATATTATTTGTTACATATAAAGATATTAATAGTATTAGTTAAAAGTATTAGAGTTGAGTTTGGGGTGCACAGATTCTACTCATTTTATAAGAGAATTGTCTTATTATATTTTAAAAATTAATTGTTGAGTATTTTGATTTGAAAAAAATAATAATAATAAGATTGAGATATTTATGCATGTTAGATCACGATTGTATAATTTAAATAATCAAATAAAGTTTAGAGTAGATTTTTATATTAGTATTACTGTAAGATAAATTCAAGTTATATTTTTAAAAGTTTTCCAATTAAACGCTATTAAAAATTTCACAAAATTTTATACATTTTATAATCTCAAAAAACCTCTAATCTTGTATTGGGGTCGACATCAAACGAGAATTGGAGAATTAATCTAGTAACATTAGAAATATTGGTCACTTCTTCAACGTTGGTGGAATTAATTAGGTTATCTGCCAAGTCACATATATAACTTAGTCCAAAAGGCCTTCAATAATTTTATAGATAAAAGAAAATTGTGTCGCAGTTATTATCTCAAGATTACTGGTCTACCAGATTTTCCATTTGCTGATGTAATGACATAACAAACACTAAACAATATTTTGGAGCATTTATTAATCAACTCATGATTTGATATTATAATCTCCAAAAATAAAAATAAAACTTTGATTTATACATAGCGCACACACATATACATTAATATCATTTAGTAGTAATATAACAAAACGCCAGTATTTCAAAATAATTATATATATATATATATATATATATATATATATATATTGTGTGATTTTAATTTTAAAAAAACAAAAAAATTTAGATGGTGCAACATGATTTAGGAGGTTCGTCATCATGTAGACATACCATTATTTTTGTCTTTCAAAATGAGTCAGCATAATCATTTTGGATGAGAAATATTTTGGCATTACAATATTGCTCCATCAAATTCTATTGGCTTATGTGCATTGAATTTTGGGGACTTCACTTTCTTAATTAATCTGCTCTTCCTTTTTTACTTTTCTTTTGCATGTTGGATCTATTTTTTTTAGATTGTTTCATCTTATATTTTAATAATTTTAATTCACATCATCTTTATATTAATATACGGTAATTATTTTAAAACATCTTTTAATTATATTTATATAACCTTTTACAGTGTATGATTAAATCAGAATATTTTAAAAACTTTTATATTGTATTAACATAATCTTTATGTTGTAATAGTATAACTTTTATGTTGTAATAATATAATTTTATATTATTTTTTAAATACATAAAAGTTATACCAATATAACATAAAGATTAAATTATTATAATATAAAGATTTCAGCTATATACTACATGATCTTTTATAGTGAAAAAAGTTTAAATTATTCCCTAAAAGATTATGAAATATGTACATAAAAGTTATACTATTACAACATAAAGGTTATGACATAAATAAAATAAAATAAAATCTAGGCACGGATCTAGGCTGAACTAGACCCGACCCGTACGTCCTATTATATGAATCATGATCCATACACTTGGTTCACACAAATACTATCCCAATATTTCGTGTATCTCCTACTCCAACAGTGTGTCGAACAATGTGCACGATGTTTCCTAATAAAAAAAAACCTAGAAGTGGTGCAGCTTAAGTCTCATGCTATAAGTTCCTTTTGTTTTTAATTCATATATTTAGAGTGTTAAATTTACAATCTTTATTATGTTTGACCAAAAAAATTATAAAATTATATGATTTGCTATTTAAATAATAAAAAGATTATGATTACTTAAATAGTATAGATAAATCATAAAGACTATATAAAATTACAATATATATTTAAACATTAGATTGCGATAAGGATAAAAGTTTATAAAAATAAAACAAAGAATTACCCATGAGAATAAATTGATGAGTTAACAGAATAATGAATATTACTAAAATATGACAATAAAAATACTAATAATAATAAAGAACAATTATTATAGAATTTTTTTTAATTTTAAAAATAATATAGATGTTGGAAATCAGCTGCAAATTTTATAATGAAATAATACAAAATTTGCACATTAAAATTATGTCTTGTGCGAGACATCCAGCAATGACTACTAAAGCTGACTTGTTTGCGTCATCATGTTTAAGTAGCAGCCAATTGGATTTCATGTATTTTTTTTGGAATAAAGGAATATTTAAAATCATTTTATTAATGGATTTGGTAGATTAATTATGTGGCGCCTGGGTATTGTATTTTTTTGAGTGGTTTGAAAAAAGTAAGTCTAAAACAAACAACTGAGTAAGTAAAAAGAGTTACCTTTTGCATTTATTTAATCTAAATGTGGCTGCAATTTTTTCTAAGTGGAAGCCCATGGAATTTCAATCATCCACGACTCTTCAATTATTTTTTTATTTTTTCATTCTTTTTTTCCTTTTATGAGGGTCTTTAGTTGACATAATTTGACATGAGTCTCCTTTTTTCTTTGCTTTTTTTCCAATTTATGAGAAAGTGCAAGACTTAGAAATAAAATGATCCCATTTTCTTCCTACCCTAGCTCTATTCTAATTTAATGTTATATTTTCTACTTTATTTAGTTGTCATATTCCAAAATACAAATACAGTAAAACCTCTACAAATTAATATTTTATAAATTAATGAACTCTCTAAAATAATAAAATTTTTCGGTCCCGATTTGGGCCTTTGTAAAAAATCATCAAATTCGATAAGATAATAAGATAATAATTTTTCAAAAAATCCTTTTATAAATATTAGGTCCCATTAAAACTCTAAATTAATAATTCATAAATATTACAATTATAAATATTACGGTAAATTGCTAAAATATGAATTTATTGTTACTTGATTTAAATCTTAAAATTTAAATCTAATTGGATTTTGTGATGCCTATTAGATGAGAAGATATGGATGTTTCATTCATCATGCATGAATATATTTAATTGGCTATAATAGTTATTTAAGTGCAACGAATTAATGTAAACATGTATATTTAAGTAATTCCAATGAATTGATACATGCGTTCATGAATAATAGTTAATTGTATACAATGAATTGATATTATACATGAATATATTTAATTAGTTACAAAAAATTGGTTGATGCATGAATATAATCAATGAAACATGTATATGAATTCATTTATTTTCAATACATATGTACTAAATTTGTTGAATTTAAAAAGTCTCTTTTAATTAATAAAATATTAATTTATCAATATATTAATATTTCTCTAGATTAATAAAATTTCATGGTCTCAAGGTTATTAATTTATAGAGATTTTACGGTAAATGATGTTATTTTTTTTATATTTTCAAATACAAGCTATATATGATAATATCTTATGGTAGAGGGTTGTATATATAAAATTGACCTAACATCCGAATTTTGTTCATTCTAATTTTCATATGAGAAGAATAATATTTTTGTCACTAGTATGGTTATATATGTATATATATTTCTCTTGTAATGTAAAGTTATATGTAACTCAATTTAAGGCCTACAGGTTTTACCTTAAAAGAAATCGAAGTTTATATATGTCTCATCAGAATTCGAATCCACATAACTAGTTTTCAACATGATTTTCAACTTTTTTTTTTTTTAATCACCCAACTATATTCGTCTCGAGGTTGTTATAATCATCTCCATGTTGTGGCTATAAAAAAGGTAATTAAATTGTTAACACTTAGCATTAAGGGAACAAAAGGTGGTGTATAACCACTTAAAGTTGCTGATGTGCTTTGAAGAAAAATCGCAGTAATTTAGATGTAGACTAAATGAGGAAACACTGTGACCCATTTTTATAGTGGTAACGGGTGTAGACGCGACAAACATTTTTTCAATGTGCCATAATTTAAGTTGCATTATTTATTATTTTTCAATGTGACATTATTTATTTTTGGAATTTCTGGTCCTAAATCATATAAAAAAGGAGATTATTTTCTTTATTATATTCTCATGATGATCAATATTTTTTATATTACCTATATCAGTTCAGTGGTTTTACTCAAATGTTCAGTGGTTTTGCTCAAATGCCCATTGTTGGCAATTTTTAATATGTCCATTGATACTGTGTAAGCATTTCATCCCCTTATATATGGAAAATAAAATTAATAGATGTTTTGAATTTTTGACAAATCAACCGTGGATACATATTAATGTGTCCACGGTGGGTAGGTGAGTAGAATTGATCAATACAGATCAAATAATATGTGTCCACGGTGGATAGGTGAGCAGGACTGATCAGTACAGATCAATTATTCATATAATGATAATAAACATCATAATTATATAGTAATATAGCAGTGCAATATTCAAAAATGAAATAAAATATTAATTCTGGCCCACCACAACTTACGCAGTTAGGAAATCCAAATCAAATATGACACAACATCTAATTGAGAAAACCAATGTCTAACTTTCCTATTAAACAAAATCAAGTTTCATTTAATTGAATCCTGAGAAATAAATATATGATAGTGATGTTAGTGGATCCAACTTAATTAAAACCGAATCATTCAAACACTGTCGCAATTTATGTGATAATCATTAATTTTTTTAAGACATGTGTTTAGGACATTGTATTTATAACTCTATTTAAAAGAATTTCAATTTAACAATTCAATTTCGTTTTTCAATTGTGTTCTTTTCTCAACATTTATATTTACAATATTATATTAAATAAATATAATTCATTGTGATAAATAAAGTAGTGAACTAGATCTAGCTATTTTTGTCCCGTAGTTTTTTGACTTAGCAAAGAAATTGAATGTATGCCGTGCAAATTTAGTAAGAAATACGTGAACGGAATTGTTACCTACAATTTGTGAAATTTAAGCTTAATGGGCTATGACTTTTCTTTGAAGTTTGTTGAACTACCTAATTGGTATATTTCCTCAAAACTTTCTATGATATACGTTGGACTTGCCCTAATTGGTATTGTTCATAAATAAGATTGAATTATAATATGCACTATCATACTGCATGAAATTGATAATTATATCCTTGTTTGTTTTATTATTCTCAATTCTTTACTTCATATCATTCATCATTTTGTGGAGAGTCTCTTTTTTCTTACAATGAAATTGATTTTCCTCATTTTGGTTACTTATATTATACTAGTATAGGGTTTGTATAATATTCGGAGTAAAAAAACTAAATTTAATTTAACAAAATAAATATATGTTAATATATTTATATAAGAAAAATATATAAATAAAAACACATATTTATAAAATCTATTTAATTTCATTAATTATAAGTAAATATAAAATTTTAAGACATAAGAAAAAAACATTTATGAGTAATATCTCACATAAAGGTACGTTGATAGAAATTGCAATGAAATTGTTGTTTTTTAAGCTACAATATTACATAAAGATTATCATGATATTTGTACAAGACATTAATATAACATAAATGTTATATCATAATAACATAAATAGCAGCGTATGAATTAAAAAAAATCAAAAAAATGTCCAACAGATCCGAGGTGCGCCCAATTACACTATACAATTGGTGTACAAAATTATAACTCATTTATTATTAAGGATTTCAAATCCCTCCATCGAAATGTAATCTTTAACAATCTAAATATCATTAAAATATATTGTATCCAATAGAAGTTTACTTGTTCACAGATTTTCATGTGACAATCCATTAAATAATATGCAACAGTTTTCCTGAATCGGTGCGACATGTTTTGTTTGAATGCAACTTCTCTTATTTGATGTGGATGGGATGTGCTAAATGGCTTGGAGTTGAGATGGTTCTCTCTTCTAATCCTTCAACGAACTTACTACATTTTAGTAGGATCCTAAAAGGAAAGAAGGGGAAAATTTTTGCAGTTTGTATTTGGGAATGTGTGGTTTGGCTTATTTGGAAGAAAAGAAATGTAATTATCTTCCATAATGAAAAGTTTGTGCTTGATAAATTGTTGGAAGAACTTAAAAATCGATTTTGGAGTTGGATTTCGGTGCATTCTCCTTCTATTATGGCGGCCAATTTCAGCGATTGGGTTAGTAACCCACGTAAGATTCTTGGGTGTTAATTTTAGTTTTTGTAGTGTCTAGTGTCAAGGAAAGTGAGTATTCGTTGTATTAATTTCAGGGTATTTTTGAGATATTGGTAAGGTGTACTATTGGGATAATTCTCTTGCCCTACTTTTGGAAATATATTCCCCTTTTACTGAGCAAAAATATATATATATGAATAAACCAAATAATATGGAAAATCTCATTTCAAAATCTTGGTGTTATTGCAAAGTTGATGTCCAAGTTGAATATTTTTTGAATGAGACTATCTCATTTAAGTTTTTATATTTTTTCTAATTTTAATTATATTTTTGTTGGAAATTTTTTTCAGGCTGATGTGGCTGTCGGAATGCTTATATAGCACCCAAATTGTAAAATTAATCCTACTTGTCAATTATTTGTACCACATAAGTAAATATTCAATAAAAAAATTTAAAATTAAAAAAATCCAAAAATAAAAAAATATAAAACAAACAGACTTGTCATT
Source organism: Scutellaria barbata (assembly GCA_028654395.1). NCBI lineage: Eukaryota > Viridiplantae > Streptophyta > Magnoliopsida > Lamiales > Lamiaceae > Scutellaria > Scutellaria barbata. Next base: position 17,919,777 of record CM053650.1, read on the forward strand.
CAAATAATCAAAATTGTTAATTCTTAAAAACTCAAATACGATAATTAAAAAGAATAAATAAAATCACAAAAATTCTCCATGGATTGAAGACCTTCAAAGCTACATTTACCCTAAACTCTTAATTTCGTTGAATTCTAAATTGAAGAAGAGAACCCTAGCGTAAATCACTTCACTTCCCTCGATTCTTCGTCCCCATTTTAAATTTTCATTTTTTAGTTTCAAGAATTAACAATTTTGATTATTTGAATGAATAGTCTGTTTGTTTTATTTATTTTTTTACTTTTATTTTAATTTTGAATTTTTTTAATTAAGTATTTACTTATGTGCACATATAATTGACAAGTATTATTAATTTTTCCTTCATAATTTAGGGATTTCATAATTTGGGTGCCATATAAGCATTTCGACAGCCACGTCAGTCCGGAAAAATTTTCCTCTAAAAATAGGACTAAAATTACAGAAAAAATCAATAGTTAAAGGATTAAAATTAAAAAAAAGTATAATTACTGATAAAAGTTGAATTAAGCTTAACTTACATATCATATAGGACTAAAAATGATTTTTTTTTTTTTTAATTGATGTGGAGTTATAGAGGGATAAAATTGAAAAAGAATGATATATAAGAGTGCTTGAGTAGTGGGGAGGGTCGGTTTCCCGTTCAGGCCAACTGGAAGGCCTAATATCCATAATCTTTGCTTTAATTCAACAACAATATATTCACTTAAATTACTTGATTGTCATTTTTATAAATTAAAATTCATAGCTTCTTTTGGGTTTTTCTTTTTCTTTTTAATAACTTTAATGAATTTAGAATACACTCAACTTATTTAAAATCCTTCCCTCTTAAAATGCAAACCATAGGGCTTGATAGAATTTATCGAAGATAGATAAATCACATATGCAACATCTAATGTGGCGTCATTGCAATCCAAAAAATAATAATTCAATCTATAGTTTTATATTACTTTCAAGTCTTTTGATATTTAACATGTTTTTGAGTTAGTCAAACTTTTTTTCTTAATGAGGTAAAGAAAGTAGAAGAGATGAACAAAAATTAGAAAATTTGCGGGATCTTGATTTAAATCCCGATCATCATAATCATCATCTTTTGATATTAAAATTATATATATATATATAGAATATGACAGCAAAATATGAAGCAGAAAATTTCCTTATAAAAAAAGAAATTATATAAAGTCACGTGTATCTTTATTGTAATAAAAAATAGGGTACAATAAAAAAAATGAAGACATAATGAGGTCATATAGAGCAGTGCGACACTGTATTTAATTGAGCACCTCTATAAATTACATCACACCCTCTCCTTCTCATCACAAGCACCATATTTACACACACACAAACTCTCTGTGTGAGAGAGAGAGCTCTAGAGAGAGAGATGAGGTCTCTTCCCCCACAGGCACAGCCATCTTCAATATCATCAACATTTTGGCATTGGAATTCTCCATTGCCATACCTTTTCCTCGGATTAGGTCTCATGATACTACTCATCACCACTGCCTTAATCATCCTCGCCTGTTCCTTCCGTAAGAGGCCCTCTCGCCACCACCACCACGACGCCGCCGGAGAGAAGGCGGCGCCGCCCCCCGCAGACGCCTCCGTCTCCGACAACACGGCGAAGATTGTCGTGATCATGGCTGGTGACGACAACCCCAGCCACCTCGCAATTCCGGCTTTTCTTTCGAGCTCAGACACGCCCTGTACTTGCAACCTCTGAGCGATCCAGATTTTGAGCGTAGGAAAATTTTGACAAAAATAGAGTAAATTTTTGCTTTAGTTTATTTTTCTGTCTGTAATAATTCCTAGAATGCTCCTTTTTCTTTTCTTTTTTTTTTTCTTTTTTGGAATTTTCTTTCTGCAGATTATCCCGGGAATGTAAACCGATTGATGAGCATGTATACAGATATCTGTTCCTTGAAAAGAACAATATTAAGTCACTTGTTTTTTCTTCGTGTTCATACATTTTTGTTTGATTTGTGAATTTATTTAATTTTCATTAACCCACAATATTATTTAGTGGGCTCGAATTTTAGACCTATATTGAGGATCGTGGTTCTTACGTTTTGATGTGATAGTAATAAATAAGATATTTAAATAATAACGTGAATATTTGGTTCTGATTATATTCCTATCAAAATGATATAATTTGGGAGTATTTAACTCATCAACACTATGCCAGTACATGAAAGCTGCGAATTTATGTTTTTGAATGAATAAATCAGGAATTATATGAATTGAATATTCAAAGAAAAGAAAACATTAAAGAAATAAATTTCTGTTACTTTTATCTGGGGTTTGTAGCAACTTCACTATCCAATCTGAAGATGGAATATGATTCTGAAATAGCGTATGCTGAGAGGTATATATATAGTAATATATTATCTTCCCTTTAGCCTTTTCTTTCAATCAAACTGAACTTCACCTCATAATTCATCTGCTTTTTTGCACATTAATCCTCCACGAATATAAGTTTAGCATACAACAACACTTCAGATCATGACTAGACCATTTCATGCTACTAATTATGTCCATCTTTACTCAAAATTATGGATTTCATTTGTCATTTTTAAACTAATTTTATCATCATACTTGTGTAATTTAATCTCCTAAATAAGAAAATTTGAACATAGAGTTATCATTTGATACATGATTTCAAAATTGCATAAGGCGAAGTCCCATTAACCATAACACAAACTCATTTTTTATATCAATCTTTATTTTATGAATTATTTCTTAAAATTAGACCCATAAATGGTATCATAAAAGTTGTTAATTTAAAAAAAATATTTACCTTTTTCATATTTTATACTTGTTAGTTCTAATCCACACATATGTCACCAAAATAAATGATAGTATGTGATGCATTGTACTTTCTCATCACTTAAAGAAAGAAAGAAAGAAAAAACATTAATATAGTGGGAATAGTGAATAGTTGAAAATGGTGATAAAACTTTAATATTTGTCTCTTTTTCACATATCTTCAATTCTAGGGCTAGGTTTGTAGATGATGGGATGCGGCGGCTCGACCACGCAAAGAATTAATGATAACTTTGTAGAAACTTTTTCATTTAAAATTGGTGAGTGCAGTAATTAATTAATTAATTAGATGGTATTTAATTTGATTTTCCTTTTCTTTGGACACTGTGAGTAATGGGAGACAATTAATAATGACAGCCTGTATGTCCGCATACACACACACAATCTTAATAGGATGTTGCCGGTCCTATATTCATTCTGGTGAGCCACCTTCCAACTTTATATATATATGATTTCTTTATTCATATATATAATTTTGCTTTGATCCAAATTGAAATTTGAATAAAATTGTAACTAATTTGCTACAATATAGTTAAATTGATAATTTTTAAAAAATTAGTTAAAATAACAAAAACTCAAAAAAGTTTGTATTTTTTTGACTATTTAACCTAAAAAAACCTATATAAAATTTATTAAAATGTCATTTTCTCATCTATTGTTGTACAATAAAATATTTTTATTTATTAAAATGAAAAAACCTAAACTAGAATTCCTGCAAAAAAACTGCAAAAGATGTTGGGGCATGAGGAAGGGGTGGTTGGGATGGGCTAGATTGTTTTTGTTTTTTATAAATGTGATAAATTTCATAATAAATCTCAATTTATAAATTAATACTCAATTTTAAATTTAATTTTTTAAATTTTCCAATAACGGATTCAATTTTGTTTTTTTTTCAATTTAAGGCTCAAAATTTAGATTGAGTTCTCAATTTAAGATAAAATTCAATTTTCTTTTTCCTTTTATTTATATTTATAGATTTATTTATATTTTAATATGTATTTATAGTTTAGATAAATTAAGATAAGTTCGTGCAATTTTGAAATAATCTTCATCTAACTTGTATTAATTTATACATACATACATATATATAATAAATACAATTCAAAAAATTAAGATTCCAAGATTCCTTTACTTTCTTAATTTTATGAAAAAAAGTATATAAAATTGATTTTAATATTAATCAGTTTAATATAATTTATATTTTATGAATTGAATTAACTATATTTTTCTTTCTTTCTTTTTTCATATATATTAAGACAAGTCGAATAAATATTATTTTTAAAGCGCACTAATTTGTCTCAATTTATCCAAAATATTAATAATACATATTGAAAATATTAATAAATCAATAAATATAAATATAAAAAAAATAATATGAACTTTTGTCTTGAATTGAGAACACAATTTAAAATTCAAGCATTAAATTGAGAAAAAAAAATGTAAAATCGAGCCCCTTATTGAGAAATTTTAGAATTTGGATTTAGAATTGAGAACTAATCTATAAATTGGGTTTTGTCATGAAATTTATCCTTTTAAATGACATATTCAATCAAATTCAATTGTTTTTTTTTAATTCATTTTAGTAAATCAAATTTATTACTTTTTGTATGAATTTTTATTTTCAGTACATATATAAAGATAATAATATTATTTTCAATTTAAATAATTTTTCATTTAAGATTCATTTAAATGCATGATATAGTAAATTTATTATTTTTTTACAATTTTTCATTCATTTGAGTAATAGATTTATTAAATTGTAATAATTCTAGCTATAGTAGTAAACTAAAACGTGGAGGTTGAACAACATGTGCTCTATGTATAAATTATACTAAAATAATTATAAGTACAAAGTAAAAACAACAATGAAAAAAATTACAATTAATAAAATTAATAAATATATTTCAATAAAATTTAAATTGTTTGAGAAAAAAATCAAAAGGATCCTATATTTTGTTTATTAAATTTATAAAATCTTATTTTATATATATGTGTGTGTGGAAAGACATTAGATTTGAAAATTATACCAAAGAAATAATAAATTCAACACCTATTTCAAATATAAACTTCCCTATTTACCGTTGTAGTTATAAATTGTATGTTCTTGTTTGGATTTCAATTTTCTAATATTATCAAGTACAAGTTTAAATTGATACAAATATAAACTTAAGATATCTAAATTCTTATTAATATGAATATTAGAATCATCATATATTTCTTATTATGATAATATATCATTAAATTATGTTATAAAAAAAACTAAAGTTATTAAATATTATATGATGCAATGCACGTGTTATTATTAAATATCATTTTTTTTTCTTAATGTGAAAATTAAAATGTTTAAATTTTGGTGCATTTGATTTTTTTTTATTGATTTATATATAATAGTAAAATGTGTGGAGTTAAGAACAATAATTCTGCTATGTAAAAATTATACCTTAAAAATTAAAAAAATACAAAATAAAATGATAATAAATAAACTTTAGATTAGAAAATTAATAAAAACAATATTTTTACATACAACATTTAGGTTATTTGAGAAAAAAATTATAAACAAACTATGTGTTTTTTTTTTTAAATTAAACAAACTATGGTTACTATGATTAAAAACTTATTAAACATATGATAAATCGTGCAACCCAAAAAAAAAAAAAAAAAAATATATATATATATATATATATATATATATATATAAAACAAATATTAAATATACCGTGTAGCAAGTTTTTGGTTTTTTTATAAACTTACAAGGTACAAGCAAGTTGAGCAAGTTTATATGATTAGTAAGATACGTGATAGATAAAATGACATTATATAGTTGAAATTTTAATTTAATTATATGAATTTACAAGAAGAACTATAAAGTAAAAAAAAAAAAACTACAGTAAGTTCGCGCATTGAAAATAAATTTTCAAACTTTAATCCAAATGTAGTTATTAACTAATGAAAATTGAATAATTACTGTAAACGTGTATTTTAATATACATTAATAAATATATTTGTAAAAACCTTGAATTGCATTTTTTAACATATATTTGAAAAACATATTTATAAAAAAAAAAAAGGAAATTTAAGGATCATTGTAGGTTCAATATTAAAAGAATTAACATTTGAAAATATTTTTTCAAAAGGAAAAGGCTAAAAAAGTGATGAGCATTTTGAATAATTAATCAAACTTCTAAACCTAATATCTTATTCCAAAATTTTGGATAATAAATATAAATCATAATTTCATTTGATATAATATTTTAATAAAAAACTTATGTATTATATTTGTCTCACACTAGTAAAAAAATAAATCTAGTTTTTTTTTTTTTCCTTTTACAAAAATGTAGATCTTGTAAAGCTTCAAATCTTTTTCCGTTTTCACTACAAGAAATTTTGGATTATAAACAAAATTTATGAAAAATAACACTCAAAACCATTTGTCTCTAATTTAATTTTTAGATCGAAGCTACGATTACTAAACTTTGAGATGTAATATTTGTCGCGCAATTTTAAAAATCAACAATTTAATGACTGATATACTGTCTCAAATTAATATACTTTTGAGGTGGATATTTTCATTAAAGATGACTATTTTTTTTCTTTCCTTCAACATGCAGGATATTATCTTGTACTTAATTTGCATATACATGATACTAAATAAATTTTGGAGGAAATTTAATTTTTTATTCCTATAACTTTGCCCCATTCATTTTTGGCACCACTATTTTACGGTTTCTTATAAAAGTATTTTAATTTTAAATTTTGGGGGAATTTTAATTTTAATCCTATAACGTTGCCCTTCATTCATTTTTTGCACCACTATTTTATGGGTTCTTATAATAGTATTTTAATTTTAGATTTGTATCAATTTTTGTCAATTTTAATTGAAAATTAGATGTTGAATTCTATATAACTCTGAAAATCGAAGATTTTTACAAATTATTTCTCTTAAATCCAAAAATATGTAAATAATTTGAACAAGAACTGAACGGTAAACGAATTTTTAATTTAAATGATATTTCATTTTCATAAAAATAAAAATTATGATGATCAAATTCAAGCCTAGATCACAATTTTTTTAATTTTTATTCTTTCTCTTCCATTTCGTGGAAAAAAGTTAATGAATTCTCATAAACATCAATCATAATGTCAATTTTTATCATGTTGCCACCTCCTATTATCCTGCACTATTCCCTTCTCAAAAAATATTTATTTTACTGAAAAAAAAAAGCAAATAATATGCTTTGATTGTCAAAAGTGAGCACCAGTTTGATAAACCAGGTTATAATGGGGAATAAAAAGAACAAAAAAAACAAAAGAATCTAATGATTATTGCCTTATTCCTAATCCTAGGTAGTATTAAATTCTTAGTGGACGCCGCGCACTGCAGATGCAAATAAAATGATGTTGCGTTTGTTTGAGGGTATATTTGTCATTGCCTGAATCATTCGACACAAACAAAACTCTTTGCCTTTTCTCTCTCTAAACTCACACTCATTTCTTTTTCTAACATATCCTCCAGCATATTCTCTTTTTTTGTACTTCTTGAAGCTGTCTAGTACAAGTGTTTTTACTTTTTAAATTTATTGTGTATACAAACATCTCATCAAAATCAAACAAAGGATTAATTTCATTTTTCCGTCATGTATTATGTATGTATTTTGATTTTACATTTTTTTTTCTTCAATTAAAGTCTATACTGCACGTTGTTTATTTTTGTACTCTCCGACCAACATTTTCCGACGAGAAAGGGTTCATATGATTTTTGCATGTCAATTGAGATTATTTTCGTTATTTACTAGGCCATTTACTAATTCGTTCTCCAAAATTGAATTTTGCCCTAATTTTTTCCTCATTTCTTCAACAAATTGCTTGAGTAAATGAAGAATGTTGGTGATTATGAGATTCAAACAAAAATATATAATAAGATCTTTTTATCAATAAAAATAGCTGAAGATCTAAATTTAGTCATGTCTTAGAAGAGCAAATGGCAAAAATAACCTTCAGCTAGTACGTGAAAATCACGTGGACTCTCTCTCGCCTAAAAATATTGGCAGAAGGTTGTAAAAATAAACAAAATGCATAGTATATGTTGTAATCGGAGAAAAATTACGATCACAAATGAACTGAAATTGGAAAAATTTAAAACATAAAGGATCAAAATTAAAAAATGCATATTTGATTGTCAAAAAATGAAAAATGTCTTAAATATACGATGAGAATTGAATTACTCTTACTTTTATGTATCTTAAAAAAATAGAAGTAGATCCCTTATAAAATAAATTTAAAAAATTAAATACATGAGATGAGTTAACCTACGAAATAAGGATATATATAAATAGACAAAACTGTTATCCTATCAATCTGTTGACACATACCAATATGCCCACCGTTAATGTATCATAGATCCAGTACAATAATTAATTTAGAAATAATTTAGGATGCAAAATTGAAGAACATGTTTAATATAGGTTGGAAAATGAAATTAACCCTAAAACAAAAGGCACAATTATGGAAACTATTGTTGAGGTTTGATATATTGATTACAAATTGATAAGTTAAATATCAAGATAATTGTGATTTACAGTTAAGTTGAATTAAAGACTTAGACAACCAACCAACCCAACTATAGGTAGCACAACTCTTTAGACGAGTAATTGGAATGAGATATGATGATGAAAGAAAAGGCAAATGAAAATTTTGGGACCATATCAAAGAAAAAGTGTAAACAATAGAGATTTTAGTTAAGATGGCAATATGCTAAATCGTCATCCTACCTCAGTAGCATTTCTAACAAGAATTAAAATCAATGGCAAATATTTCAGCAGGATCACAAAACCTCAGATTTAACATTCATTCATAAGGTAGCAAGAAATCAATCTGAAAAAATCATTAATGTATGAACTGCAAATCTGGGATGTGCTAACACAGATAGTATCCAACAAGAAAAGTTTAAGCCTGGGGATTAAGACGATCTCCTCGACTACTATCATATTTCTACGAAGAACTATTAGATAAAAACAAGCAGCAGATAAGGAATCCAAAGAACAGAAACAAAAAAAGAAAGATAAGCAGCTATATCAAACTTTCATATACATCACCAATCAAGAACAATATCCATATAAAGGTGAAGCGACTGATATAGCCATAGTTTCCTTGATTTTATGGACTTGTAACTACAAGTGCATCGACTAAAGTTCTGGAATTCATTGATCGACGAAATAAAAATGAAATAGAAAGAACGCTAGAAGGAAGTACAACAATAAAAAGCACAAAAGTCCCCTGAAAATTAACGAAACAAACTTCTCATAGTTCTTGTTTTCAATTGTAAGAATATTATGACCTTCAGCAATCAAATGTCAAACAACATTCAAGATTGATGCTCATACTTTATTCGGGGAAAACGAGACAAGAAAATTCTTAGTTATCACTCTTCCTAGCAATCTTAAACCATTCGGTATGGAAAGATCCAGGCATATCAACCCTTTCATAGGTATGAGCACCAAAGTAGTCCCTTTGAGCTTGGACCAGATTAGCTGGCACTCTCTCCCTTCGGTATGTATCAAAATAAGCAAGACTAGCAGACATACCAGGGGTGCTAATGCCTGAGTTGATTGCAAGGCATACGACTCTTCTCCACGCAGATTGCCTGTCGATTATTTCCTTGGCGAACTCAGGGTCCACAAGGAGGTTAGCAAGATCCGGGTTTCGGTCATATGCTTGCTTGATGCGATCTAAGAAGATAGCTCGAATGATACAGCCACCCTTCCAAATCCTAGCCAGTTCCCCCAACTTCAATTCCCACCCCTTCTCGATGCTCTTTGCACGGATCAGATTCATGCCTTGAGCATAGCTACATATTTTAGATGCATATAGAGCTTTCCTTACATCATCAATCAACGTTTTCTTATCAACCTCCTGATCAGTTAGAATGTCACCAAAACCACCGGATTTGAAGACCTTAGCAGCTTTGGTTCTTTCCTCCTTCAAACCACTAAGGAATCTTGAGTCGAGAGAGGCTTCAATAGTGGGAGCGGCAACTGATAGTTCTGCAGCTTGCTGAACAGTCCATTTACCAGTTCCTTTCATCCCAGTTTTGTCCAAGACCTTGTCAACCAGATGGCCATCTGCCTTGTCATCCTTGATTCCAAAAATATCGGCAGTGATTTCAATCAAGAAGCTTTGAAGCTCCCCGTTGTTCCATTCTGAGAATACATCTTTGAGTTCCTCATTTGACAGTTTTCCGACAGATTTCAGCACGTCGTAAGCCTCGGCAATCAGCTGCATGTCACCATATTCGATTCCATTATGGACCATCTTGACAAAGTTTCCAGATCCCCCTTTTCCAATGTAGGTCACGCAGGGACCACTATCACGAACTTGAGCTGCTACTTTAAGAACAATATCTTCTATGTACTTGTATGCTTCAAATGAGCCTCCGGGCATCATAGAAGGCCCGTAACGAGCACCCTCTTCACCACCGGACACCCCCATGCCGAGGTACAGAAGACCTAATTCAGCTGCAGCTTTCTCCCTTCTCTCAGTGTTCTCATACCACTCATTCCCACCATCAATGATGCAATCACCTTTCTCCATGTAAGCAGAAAGCGTTTTGATGGTCTGATCGACAGGAGCCCCAGCCTTGACAAGCATGATGATCATACGAGGTTTTTGGATTGACTTAACAAATGATTCGGGATCATGGAAGCCAAACACAGGAAGATTTCCTTCTGCTTTTGCTCTTTCGATAGTCTCATCAACTTTAGAAGTAGTCCGGTTGTAAACAGAAATCGGAAAGCCTTTCTCAGCAATGTTGAGGGCCAGATTTTGTCCCATAACAGCGAGGCCAGCAAGGCCTATTCTGTTCAATTTTGGAGATTGCTCGGCCATCCTTCCTTCTGATAAATATAACATTTAGTATCCATGAATTTCAACACAGAAGTAGTAAATAAAGAAAGAAACAAGTAAATACTAAAAGTGCAACTTTTCTTCTTCTTTTCAAAATAACAGTACTTGCTTAAATGATTCTTACAAGGCAATCAGATTGCAAGAATACACTGCACTATTTTAAATTGAGTTTTAATCTACAAATCAGGAATGGAAATTCAAATTGATGGAAACTTAACAAGAGAAGAAAGAATCTTGATTCTTTTTCTCAAGATCTACCAATGGAAGCCTCAGATCAAAGGAAAACCGACAATCCCATCATTTTGCATGACCATTCATTATATAGATTGAGAAAAAGAACATCCCAACTCAAGATCTACTGGCTTGAGGATCTCAGCCTTCAACTTTCTCATAACATACATGTGAAATGAGATCTCCCATACTTGCTAAAAACTTAAACAACATGGAAGAAATGAATGCTACCAAAGAACGGTTTTTAGTTAGGTTAGATCTTTTATAGGCTATATATCTCTCGAAACTATTCAACTAGCTTAGACTCCTTGATCAGCAGCCATCTTTAAACATAAAATCACAATTTGAATCTAAACAAGCACAAGAATTTGACATGATAGCATCCCATCAAACAAAGCTAACAACAGATCAAGAACGTTAACAACTTCATTAAATCCAATCACTTGGACAAGAAATTCTACAACTGAATCAAGCAAAATTAGCACGATTGCACCTTTCCAAATTCACACCACACAGATGATCAATCGGAAGGAATTTCAAAAAAGGTGAGCAATGATATATTAAAAAAAAAAAAAATTAGAGAGAATCAAATCCAACAAAAGTGAAACAACTTTGGAAAAAGTAAAACCATCAACTAATTGAACTCTTTCCATTAGTTTCCTCAAGGAAAAGAAAATCACAACAAAAAAAAAGCCCAAACCTTGATCCTCCACTCAGCTGAATCAGATTTCTAGAGAGAGACCAATTGTTGCCTAAATCCAGCTGCAAACTAAATATCTGAAAATATGAACAAACAACTATGAATTAAATACAGAAATTACTGGAAGAAGAAAACAAGTGAAGGGATCGAAAATGGACTCATACATATATGGTATTTTGAATTTGTTTTACGGCTCTTTGCGGGTCAAAATTGGCCAACTATTTTCTCACTAATATATTTCTTCCCTTTTTCTTTATTCAGTTTCCACTGATATTTTGTTCTTCGTTCTGGAAAGTAGTTGGCTCGCGGTTGGTGAGCGGAGTTTTTTGTCTTTTCCTTTTTTTTATTTTCAGATTTTTTTAAACCATATCTTTAGCCATTTCTATTTTTCTCTTTCAATTTAACTTAAAAAATATAAGAAAACATTTTATAGCAACCTTTTGAAAATAGTATGGTCTTTTCAATGATATTTGACTAAATAAAAGGATTATTATATTAGTATTAAAAAAAGAGAAACTATTAATATAAACATCATATGCAAATATCAAAACATTTATTCTGTTATTAAAAAAAAAAATTTAATACAATTTTATAAACATGTATTGATATGATATTACTTATACTTTGATATTAATATAATCATACGTTTATGTAAATTACTTGTACATTTATATCAATATAAATGTTGAATGTTATAATACAAAGGTTATGACATCCATACATTTACATTATATTATACAGTCATTTAATATATTTTAAATATGTTAGTTATACATTTAAGTTATTTAATTACATTTTTTAATTATACTAGTTGTATTTTTATATATTATATAAATGTATGATTATATTGACACAAAGGTATACGTAATATCACACAAAGATATGAATAATATCACATAAAAATATATATGTATAAATTATATTGAATTTTTATTTTTTTAAATTAAAATATTATATAAATATTAGAATATTTATACATAAATATCATACTAATATTATGAATAAAAAAAATACTTTACAAATCTAATTTAATTAGAATCAATTCGATTATACTAGATCAACTCAAATTATTTTATGTCTTGAGTAGGCATTTTTCATGATGAACCTAAAGGCAGAGGCGGCCACAAGTCCACACCAACTTTTTGTAAAGATATATAAATATTTAGAATACTCTTTTTTTTTTTAAATAATACTCATTAAATATACATATAACGTCATTTCAATATAGTTGACCATGATATCATGAAAGGATGTCTAGGTTGACAAAAACTTTTATTGCTTCCATATGCATGCATGCGTTCACAAATAAATATGTAATAGTTTTTTAATTAGAGAAAATTGTCCAACCTACCATTAAACCCTATAATTTGGCATAATATACCACAAAAGTATAACAATATTCTCACTTATCACATTCCTTAAAATTTTATCCCTAAATACCCCAAAAATTAAAAAAGTCAACCCTTTTATCACTTATGCCATCACATCATCTGCCGCCCCCCTAAAAATTGACAGAAAAAGACATTCACATGTAAAAATTTCGTGTAAGCATTAACCATCCATTTGGCTTTGATAAATTCTTACACGAATTAGTAAACATATTTATTATTAATTTGTAAACATATTGTTACACGAATTTTTTAATTTTTTAACTGAATTAAATATTAATATTAAAATATGCTTACACGAATTTGTAAAATATGATTACAAAATGTAATTTCAAAATATAAAATGACAGTAAAGGACACTCACATGCAAGAATTTCGTATAAACCTTGACCATCCATTTGACTTTGATAAATTCTTACACGAATTTTTAAACATATTTATTTTTAATATTTAAACATATTCTTACACGAATTTTGTAATTTTTTAACTAAATTAAATACAATTTCAAAATATGAAATGAAATCTCGTACACGAAGATTTTCTCCGAAATTAATAGTGATCTTTCAATTTTCGTGTAAGAACTTAACCAAATGAATTAAATAATAAAAAATTCTTACACGAATTTTGAAGGAGTTGACATATGATTAGAAAATGAAATTTGAGATATAAAAAGACATATCTTACACGAAATTTTCACCGACATTAATTGTGATGCCAAAATTTTCGTGTAAGCCCATTGACTAACTGAATTAAATAATAAAATAATCTTACACGAATTTTTTAATTTTTGACATATGATTAGAAAATGAAACTTGAAAATATAAAATGAAATCTGGTGAGTAATAAAATTTTCGTGTAAGGCCCAAAGTGGTTGACAAGACAAGACATGACGAAGGTAAATCAGTGAATTGTTACTTGTGAGTAGTGAGTCACATGTGTGCAGTGTATGTGCAAATTTCTCGTGTGAAAATCCTCTATATAATGAGCATATGACAATAAGTTGTAAAATAGTAGCTTCACTTGTACCTTTTTTTATGACAAAATTCTCACCGTATTCTTACCGTCCTAAAGTCCGAAGACTACTTTGTAGCCAATAAATATTGGAGATTTTTGGTTTCAAAAGTATGTTACTAGCCAATTATTCCACAGTCTATTGAGAAATTTCTTGTATTTTTCTTATGCGAATGTTATGTTTTGAAGCTTATACATCGAATGTTTATTGTGAGCTTACACGAATTTATGTTATGAGAATTTTGTGTTACAATTTGTAATCAATGTTGCATTAATATTAATCAATATCTTATTGGTTTTTGTTCTCTTATACGAAAAAATATGATAGGTCATACATATGTTATTTTATGAAGGTCATACGTGTACAAAAGATGAGGCTTACACGAATTTTAGTAAAAGTAAGTCTTATACGAAAAATGCACTAAAAATGCTCTTACACGAATTTATGTGAAATTAGAGCTGGCACGAATTTTTTTACAATTATGTATTACATGAAAATCTGTGAAATTAGGTCTTACACAAAAAATGCACAACATATATTCTTACACGAATTTGTTGGAAATTAGTGCGTACTCGATTTTTTATACAATTATGTATTACATGTAAATTTGTGAAATTAGGTCTTACACGAAAATCTCCAATTAAAGTAGGTCTTACACGAAAACCCCCAATTTGAGGCTTACACGAAAATTGTTCAAATTTGTCCACTTACACGAATTAATTTAAAATCGACTAATACACGAAAAATCTGGAAAATTAGTTCTTAAACGAAATTCATATGTTTTAGGCTTACACGAAATTCTTGAAAATAAGGGCTTACACGAATTAATGTAAAATTAGGTATTAAACGAGATTCTGTAAGATGAGGGTTTGCACGAAATTCTGAAATTGGAGGCTTACACGAAATTGGAGTAAATTTGTAAATTTGGCCAACACATTTTCAATAAACAATTTGAGGTATGTGGTTGAAATGTAATAGAAAACTGTAATGATTTTGTACAATACGTCGAGGATGTAATATTTGTAATTTTAATAATGAAAATTTACCTACTAATAGAATTGACATAGGAGCTTATATTCCACTATAAGCACATAGCTCTACATAACAGTTGGGCAAGCAGATCAATATGTACATTATGCACTTGCAAATAGATGATGAGGTGATTGATTGAGTTTGTTATCTTTTTTTTTTCCAGCGTAGAGGACATGAGTTTCATTTCTGTAGTGGTTTGGTACGGAGGTTATTGGGAAGGTTTGGAGTATAAAAATGGTTATAAAGAGGAGGTTCAACTAGAAAGATTGACTTTCTATACTTTATTCATGTGTATCCATGGACTTGTGTGTGCTGACATGAATCGTTGGGGATATGTGATTTACTCAATGTAGAAAAAAATGGAAGAGTGAAAAAGAAAAAAATCAAGAATGATTACCATTTGGAACGATTATTGTCGAAGAGAGACGATGTTCATGTTATTTTTGTTACGCTCAAGTTACTGGATGTTGAAACATCTAATATTGGGTTGTCAAGAGATTATGAGACTAGCAGCCTTGGAGATTTTAATATTAACGTTGGATCATTTCATCAAGGGGAACCGTATATGTATCATCATTCGACATATGAAGAAGAGATCGCAAGGTCAGGTGACATATACAACCAAAATTGGAGTCGTGATAATGTTCCTTTTGGGTTACAAAATGACAAAACATTATATACAAAGTGGGGTGTCCCTTACGAGGAGAAATCATCGCAGGTTGGTACATCCTCAGACGATATATGGGCTCAGTGGCCATCATCAAGCGGTCGTGTTGACTTTGGAATAGATTGAGGTGTTGACTATATTGACTTAAATAGGTCCCCGACTGCATATGGAGATGAGAAGATTGTCCAGGATGATGACGTAGTACCTCCGATACAGGATGATGGAGGCCAAGAAGAGGGATATACAACTTGTGACGGTATTTTTTAATTTTCTGGTTTCATACAATATATTTACATCATCTTACTCTTGCCACTTTTTAATATGTCTGTTTACATTGTCGTAGTTTCACAACATGAGGAAGATAAATCGGATTTGAAAAATGATATGAACGACCTGTTCGAGTTGGATGAAGAGGATGAAAATGTTTTGGACGAGGAGCAACGACTTGCCTACAAGGAGTTTTTGAGGTATATTCACAGGTCTGAATGGTTCATTCCGGAGATGTCAAGTATAGAGGGACAGTCTGCGTCCGATTTTATCGAGAATGAGCCAAGTCCAACTAATAATTTATAAAAAGGCTCGACTTTTGCAACAAAAACAGAATTGCAAAATGCAGTGGGATTTTATCATTTGGAGAATCATGTTGAATACCATGTGTAGAAGTCAGACAAGCATAGATGGTTCGTTAAATGTTCGAGAAAAAATTACCCTTTCAAACTCCATAGATCTGAGAAGTATGAGATTTGAAAAATTTCGAACGTCGTTATTCCCTATGAATGTTAGAACGATCTGAACGAGCTCAATGTTCCTCGTCGACTTTCATCTGCCTTGATCGGTGAGTACTACGTTGATCATATTCATAAAGAGGATTCCCACCTCGACGCTTAAAACATAATGCACGAAATGAACCAAAAAGATGGGATAAATCTCAGTTATAAGGTTGCATCACGGGCAAAAAGATATGCAATGAAACTTGTATATGGAGATCCAAAAACATCTTTTTCAATGTTATCATCGTATTTGGAAGTGTTGAAGATTGCTAACCCGGGCTCGTATACAGCTTTGGAGACACTAAATAATGGCAAATTCAAATACATGTTTTACGCTTTGACGACTTCATGACTTGTCAATTAACTTATATGTAATTAACTTCATGAAGACACTATTCTACGCTGGAGACCTTGGCGAATGCGAGAGTAGAAAGGTAGTCTCGTGTCAGATGTCCCGTAAGAAGATTTAACTTCATGACCTCCAACGCGACTGAGGTCTGGAATAATCGTCTTCTTTGGGTCCGAAAGCTACCTGTGTGTTCGTTTTTAGAGTGTGCCAAACAAGTAATGGAGAAGTGGTTTTACGAGCGGAGGACTGCTGCAGAGGAAAGGGCAGATGTCCTTACAAAGTCGGCACATGACAGGCTCATTGAATCAGTGAAAAGGACCGATAAATGACCATCGACAAACTAACACGATATAAATTCAAGATTTCGGACGGGGTAAATTACACATCGTCTATCTATCGAATTATACCTGCGAGTGTCAGTTTTTTCAATATGAGTTAATTCCATGCTCGTATGCGTGTGCAACGATAATGTACGAATACTGCTATTACATATGATTTCTGTGATTTCCAGCATTTAATTAGTAAAGCATAACCAACAGTATTATAACTCATTTCGTTTTTTCAACAGTTGGGTAAGAGAATCAGTGACATCATACGTCCATCCATATTACAGCACCAACTAGCTAAAACAAATGTGGGGTTGTGAGGATATTCCTGTACCGAACCCACAAGATTGGGTTATTTCTGAAGAAATACAAAAAAAATATGTGTAGCCCCAGACAACCTAAGACAAGCTGGCCGACCGAAGACTCGAAGGATTCCTTCTGCAGGCAGGAGATCTACACATTCACATCGTTCTGGCATATGTAGTCGGTGTGGGCACACTGGATACAATAGAACATGTTGTACTGAATCCCTACATGTGTCATCGTCTGCAGGGCAGTATCCTGATGACGATGAAAGTGCATCTATTCCCCCGCAGGGTGACACCACCACAAGACGTAAGAAAAAGTGCTCTGTTTGTAAGTCGGAGACCCATACGAAGAGAAAGTGTCCGATCTTTTTAGCATCTAATATCGCGGACTCGTGAAATTACCGTTTTTTAATAAATATGTAGTTAATCATTTATTTACCCTTTTAACTTTTACAAAAAATGCAAAGTTGTTAAGAAACACTTATGCATTCATAATAATGGAAAAGTAGTATGCAAACTCGAGTCTGGAACTACATGAAATAGTGCTAGCTGTCTAATCGAAGTACTCTGCGTACTGTTTCCTACAAGCGAATGTAAAAGTAATACAAAATTTATGATATACACATCAATGCATCAAATCATCACCAGCAACGGTATCTCCATCCGTTGACCACCTATACAATGTATATGTTACACGTCTACGCATCTCGAAAACCCCATCAACAATATCGGGTCTGTCACGCCCCATTTTCATATAACGTTTAAAACGTGGATAATAATAATAATAATTTTTTTTCCTAAAGGTATGCTAACCTCTAGGTTCTTAGCATCTACGCCTCATTTTCATATAACGTTTAAAATGTGGATAATAATAATAATAAATTTTTTTTCTTTAAAACAGAGTGTAAGCGCAGCATTTTCATAGGGCGTCCAGCAGAAATCCTAAACCGTTGAGATTTTAAAACAATCAAAGATCTAGAAGATAACCATTGAAAATACAAAAGGTTTATATCATTTCAGCGGAGAAAACGTTCTTGTTTAGATCAAATCACATAAACATTATTTTGTACATAACCGGGGTTTCAGAAAATGCCGAACATCCATATACATTCTTATATACATACAAAAATAATAGGCATTTCTGTTCATTCTTCCTCGTCTCCGAAATTTTCTGTAAAATAAAACATAAAAGGGGTAAGTGTCAAAAGGACACTTAGTGGGTTGATTTGTACAGTAAAAGGGTTACACATAATATTTCTTGAATAATATACATATAATACACGTTGTAGACTCCAAAAGAGCCCCAATGGCAACTGTGGATAGGTTTCCGAAGAATACCTATCAGGGCCCCAAGCCGACCCAATTTGAGTTTTTACACCCCTTCGTGTTGGGATTTTGTAGAATACCCCATTGTTGGGTTTCCAAAAAGGAATACCCTCCTTGGCATGCAGACGCATGCGCAGTTAAATTGTCACAGAATAGTTCTCACATAACACATAATGCACATTGGTCACGTTCACATTGGCCACATAATTCACATAACACATAGGTAAAAAAAATCCTTTGACATATGTGGGCTTCTAAAGAAACCCCTTTTTAGTGGGTATTATCCCAACTTATCATCATTTGAAACCATTTGCATTTGCATCACTTGAAATCCATAGCTCTCAAAAGCATATAATTTACTCGAATACTATTCGCATAATGAAGACGTTTCACTTTAAATCGACGCCACATAATGACGGAATTCAAAACACATAGTCACGTAGTTTTTCATAAAATTGTACAATTTAAAACATAAATAAGATTTTACCCCACCTTATTCGGTGGTTACCACGTGAGCAGCAAGGGTCAAAGATCACGTATTCCAAGGCTTCAATCCAACAGGTAGCCAACATAATTTACGATGTTTTCTTAGAGCATTATAATCTATAATTAAAGATTAAACCAACATTGGATCGAATATTATCGATCGAGATGAGACGAATTGGAACGGTAGGCCTAACGATTGAGGTTGAAGAAACAAAAGGGAAATATCAGTTTATAAGACTAAGATGAAAGAGAATAAATTTTGAATCATAACAAAAAAAGAACGAACTCGATCGGAGTTGAAACGAGCTCGAACGGAGCGTTTTAAGATTGAGTGATATTTTGATAATTTGGTCAAAGGGTTGACTTTGATCGGGACCCACGATCCCCGGTCAACGATATCTCGTTGGCGACGACTCGATGATAAAGAACGACGAAAAGAAAATTAGATTTGGATCGAAAATCACATCGAAATACGGCGTCGCGCGTGTTCTCGGCGACGGGGAAAAATCTCGACGGCGTCTCCCGTCGGCTACCTAGTTTTCTAAGCAGCGGGAGCACCATGTCTCGGCAACTGCCCATTTTTATCAGCAGGCTCGGCCCGGCTCGCGCCCAGGCCTCCCGGCACGACCATGCTCAAGCAGCCACCTTCCCGGAGCCACCGGCTGCGGTGGCGCCGCCCTATGCCACCACCACTTAGTCCTCCGGCGAGTCTGCACCACCGATGATCTCTCGCCGGATTCCGGCATGAATAGTGCCAGAAAAAAAGCTGCAAAAACCCTTCATCACACACGCACATACTAACCAAACCCCAGATTTTTCAGCTCCGACCGGCGACTTCCAGTCGCCGGCAACCACCAATACAACCCCCAACAGCATGCATACACAACACACACACCACACAAAATCATGTGCAACAGCCCCTTTTTTAGCCCGTTTTCCGATACCGACATCGCCACCCATGGCGGTGCCGCCCCTCCAGTAGCTAGCCCACAACCCCGACAGGCCCTTCGGTGCCTGCAACAGCGAAAGGAAGAGAGAGAAAGAGAGAAAATGAGAGAGAGAAAATGTGGCAAAAAGTAAGGTTTTAGGATTTGAATATAGTTTTTCGCTGTTTTTCGGTGAACGGAGAATCGAAATTGAATTCCGAAAGTTGTCCTAGATTCGTTTCATCGAGGGCTACGTTGTGTATGCAAATCAGCCGAAATCGACGACTTTGAAATTTTCCAGCAAACTTCGGCGGCGGCGGCGGTGGTGGCGCACCGGAGACAGAACATAAAAGCGAGAAAGAAAAAGAGAGGAGAGAGAGACTTATGTGTGTTCAGCGCTTTTCGGCTCGTTCGAAAAAACGGTGAAAAATAAAATCGAATGAGGGCCTATTTATAGAAATTGGAAAAGTACTATTCATGGGTAGGTTACTGTTCATAGAGTAGGTTACTGTTCACGATAAGATTTCGGTTATTTTCATCATGATTCCGTTCCTCGTTTTTCCGAAACTCTATATTTTGCCCTTTTCTTCACCGTTTGAGCTACAGGTGTCCGATTGACCTCTAGTTCATTTCTATCTTCTAGTTTTTCCGTTACGCATCTAATGGTATAAAAATATTTTATATTCCATGTATATGAATTTTATCCATCTAAAACTGGTCGTTAAACACGTATCTGAAACACACGTAATTAAATTAAACACTCAAGAATTAATACACATAATATATTTTAATTAAGGGTTTACTTATTTAATTAACCAATTATGCTTTATTTTTGTCCTCGGCACTATAGGGTCGAGGAAATATACAACTAAGCAGCTCTCGATCGCCTTGAACACGTAAATGCCACATCCCGTCGGATCATCCTGTTTGTAACATAGTCTGGTCTCTGCTATCTTTAGGTTCAATCGTTGTGGACGGTATGATGCTCAATCTAGGTTGGCATAGTAGTTGGCATGCTGCAAAAGCTTCGGCCAAATATGCCGTATCGGAAGGGCTAAAAAGATCGAAGCCCCTCAATCTTCTTTGTCCACGTATGTCGAAGACTGTCGAAGAAGGTGAGCATGTAAGTGTGCATATTCACCTCGTCTGCGACCCAATGTCCGTTCAGGTTCAGAATAAGGTAAATGTGGCCTAACAACAACGAAAATACCAAATTAGTGTGCTGCGTAAATTAAGGGGTACGAAAAAAGCGTGTTGAAAATTGTTTACCCTAGATATCCTGTTCCACCATGGCCTCGAATGCTTCCAGTTCGGTCTCTCACCACGAACGTAGGGTACTAGACGATCTAGATTAATCGGAGAAAAGGTCTCTCATTCGGCCTCATAATGGGCACATCCTTCGTCGTCATTCGCATGTTTACCTCATCAGATTTCCTTGCATGTTTCCTACCGAAGACAAACCGATGAAGTTATAAGGATGAGCGTATAACAACATGTATATCAAATGAGTAAAGACTTACATTGAAGGAGCAATCAATGATCTGCGTCAGTCCCTTAAGGGACTCATCGAGACACATCCAAAACATTCGGATGGCTCTGTAATAGTGCAAGATATGCATCAAGAACCTACAAAAAAACAACAAGTACAATGATCAATTATGTTTTTTTGGTAATTCATGGTGACTATAAATTAGAACTCATCTCTCGATCCAGCTCACTATACGGGTCTATAATCGAAGTGAAGAATGATGGACCAACTGCGTAGTCAATACCGACGTTACGCCTAATCAACGTAATATTATGTCAAACTTAATCACGTGAAATAAACAAAGATGAAACAAGTAGAAGTTATTCACAAAAGATTTGACTTACTGATTTGCAGCATCGCCTAACTCAGTCCACAGTAGGAAGTCATCCATCGAATGATCAGACCGTTTGGGAAAGGTCGGCTGGCATGGACTCCATAAAAAATATGACCGCACCCGCCGACGAACCTATCAAATTCCTGCACTGGTCTCAAGCATAGATGGATATATAGTATCCGATGCTTCGCTCTGCTCACCATCGTGTCTGGAATACTACATCATTGGTGTGGAAGTGCCGGTGTAACCGCTGTCTCCAACAGGTGTCTCGAAAAACACAAGAGTGGAGAGTGGGTCTACAGGGATATGAGTCGCTGGTGATGAAGCATGCTCCTCCATGGTGCAGGGCCAAGGAGCCCACTGAAAAGACATTGGAGGATCAGGATGCCAGTGTGGTGGTGGAGGAGCCTCAGGTGAAGAGTGTCAATCGTCCTGCCTCGGTAGAGGAGAATCCTGATGATAGGTTGTTGGACGACTGTATTGAGCCCCTAACAGGGTCGCATACTGATCACCATATCCTGTTCCACCGGTGGGCCCAAAGAAACTTTGTAGCTGATCCATAATCATCGACGGGATTTAGCACTCCAAGCAGGAATGCTCATCTCTGATAAAGGTCTCCATGCGGTCAAAATGCTGATCGAAGTACGAATGCAACCCATTAAACCGGGAGTCCAGATCCACTGAGAATCGGGCGAAGAAGCTATCAGCGCTTGCGTACTGGTAGTAGGCGATGCAGCTGGAGGGGGAATGGAGTGCTCAAAAGATGACAACACACGAGCTCGCCTGCGTGATCCCGTATGCCGTGAAACTGGAGATGCTCGCATAGGAGACCCATCCTCATTATGAACACTACGCGCCGGAGAGTAATCATAGGCCGCACCCTGATGAGCTGGAGAATCATGCACCGACACATGAGTCAGAGAATCAGGCTCGCCAAATGTAGTGTAGGTCAGGTATGTGTCAGGCTGGGGCACATGTACGTCTATCTCGTCGTAGTAGGCGTTACGATCAAAACCCAACATGTCCACCCGGATGCCTTCGAATCCATCACACTGACCACGGGCTTCATGCTCCTCAACCTCAACATCAGGTCCCGACTCAGGTTCATCGACCAACTATCGTGTAGACTGACTGGATCGTCTCGTCGTTCGAGTCACTCTAGGAGCTCCAGTGGACTGACCGCGACTCAACCTCTCATCAGCCCTACGTGTAGATAGTCTTGCCTCTACACCAGCCGGTGGGCCACGTCGAGGCTGGACCCCTGCGCTAAGGTCGACATCTATATGCCTCCAATACAGCTGACACTCTTCCTCAAATGAGGGAACTAGTGTCTGGAAATAATCTACCTGCTAAAAAAAATTGTCAGACATTGCATATATGTATAGGCCAATACATTTATTAATTCGCTACTGCATATGGAGAAAAATACCTCGCCATCGAGGCAATGTAGAATCTTGACGGTGGACCTCATAGTGGACCATTTCAAATATCTCGGGATTCGGTGGGAGAAGTCCAAACGATGATCGGTAACAGTACTAGTCATAGGAATGTGCCTCGTAGGTGTTGGGAATTTAACCCTCGAGAATTACATCTGATTAAATCAGAAATCTCGTCATAGGATCGATTATAATGTATATTCTAATTGACAATTAATCTTGTATAAGAAGGTTAACGAAATACCTTGTGTAGCGTGCGTTAACAGTTTCTCTGCACGCCTCAAACCGTCAAGCCTTCTCCGGTGTTCTCTCCAGAACTTTTCTGCAGTATACGTGTGTGGGCACCGTATAATATTGTGGACTATTTATTAGAATAAAAACCTAGGAGTTTTAGGACTCCTATTCTTACTCTCCAAGATTCCTTTTTCATATAGGAAAAATATCTGGATAAAATCATATCAGATATATTTATCTCATAAATATCTCTTAACTGATATATTTATCCGGATAGTCCATCAAACTTAATTATATTGCAATACATATTATAATCTTTATAATATATTAAGTTCATAATAGAGCCACCGAAGGGACCCAATCGAACCCAATTAAATTAAGCTCCAATAAATTAATTTTGACTTAATCAACTCTTGACTAATCAAAATAACTTATTAATCTCGTTCAATTCCACTATAAGTACGAGATTGCACTCTTAATTAAATTGGATTTATTGAAGCAAATAAATCAATAAATATATCCTCTGATTGATCGATCCAACATATTACCCCCTTCGATCAATTAAAAATTGGGATAGGCTACCATGACCAATAAACCTTCTTTCCAATATTTATCAATCTCAAACCTCAATTTCTATCTGACAGTCCCGCATGATCACATCACACAATTTAATTCAACAACAATGTTGAATACTGAGCTCAGATTTTCTGTCAGATAGAAAAACATATGAGATCATGATCATGCCTATTTAATAGGTGAAGATGTCTAATATTGCAAATATATGTTCTCCATTATTTCACTTTAATTCCCAAAACATCGAGATATTTGACCAACTAAATGATCTCACCCTTTGGCATCTCAAAGAACTTCAAGTTAGTAACAAAGTTATACTATTGCTCAAGATTAAGGTAACATATACGTCAATCAATGAATTTAAATTGCAAGGTCAAACCACAATTTAATTTCATATGATCTCGTTCAATACACCATATGTGTATCCTCAATTCCATTTCCAAGTTAAAGACAAACTTCAATGAAATTGAGATGATCTTATCAAAATAAATTGCCCAATTTATTTACTGATCACGAACAAAAATTTATGGATTGAAATTAAATTGAATCTTTCTGTGCTTAACAACTTAAACACTTGATTTAAAATATGTCTACAATCCATGGACTCATGCAAAGCTCAATCATACATTCAAAAGAACAAATTATATCAATTCAAAAATGTCTGAAGAAACAAAGGTTTACTCAAGGGCACATAAGTTTATATATACTAACAACATTCTCTCCCACTTGCCCTAGAGTAAATGGGACATGTCTAGTACACCCATGTTCCTAATATGACCCTAAAAACACCACTAGATAAACTCTTAGTAAAAGGGTCGGCAAGATTATCTGCAGATGCAATCTTGCATACAGTGACATCTCGTCGTTGAACAATATCCCTTACAAGGTGATACTTCCGCTCAATGTGTTTTCACGCTTATGGTTTCTTGGCTCTTTTGCATTTGCCACTGCTCCACTATTGTCACAAAACAGTGTAAGGGAATGTGACGCAGAAGGAACCACCTCTAGGCTTAGCAAAAAAATTCTTAGCCATACTGCCTCTTTGGCTGCTTCGCAAGCAGCCACGTACTCAGCCTCAATTGTGGAATCAGCAATACACGATTGTTTTATACTTCTCCAGACTACTGCTCCGCCACCAAAAGTGAATACTGATCATGATCTAGATTTTCGAGAATCTCTATCAGCTTGAAAATCAGAATCAGTATATCCCACTGACACTAAATCTGATGCTGAATATACCAACATATAATCTCTTGTTCTGCGAAGATACTTGAGAATATGTTTTACAGCAATCCAGTGTTCAGGTCCTGGATTCGACTGATATCTACTGACTATCCCAACAACATAACAAATATCTGGTCTCGTACATACCATTGCATACATGAGACTTCCTACAACAAAAGCATAAGGAACTCGTTTCATGTATTCCACTTCACTAGGAGTTTTTAGAGATTGCTCCCGTGACAAGTGAATTCCATGTCTGAAAGGAGTCAGACATTTCTTGGAATTCTGCATGGCAAATTTTACCAGTATTTTGTCAATATATGAAGCTTGAGATAAAGCAATCATCCTGTTTTTCCTATCTCGTAAGATTTGGATTCCTAAAACATAGTTTGCTTCTCCCAAGTCCTTCATATCAAACTGTTGTGCTAACCAGTGTTTTGTTGATGTTAATAATCCCACGTCATTTCCAATCAGTAGGATGTCATCCACATACAACACGAGAAAAACTACATTTTTACCTTCTATCTTTTTATAGACACAAGGCTCTTCAAGATTCTGATCAAAACCACAAGTTTTAATTGCTTGATCAAATCTAATATTCCAGGTTCTAGACGCTTGCTTAAGTCCATAAATGGACCTATTCAATTTGCATACTTTATGCTCTTGACCATTTTGGATAAAACCATCTGGTTGCATCATATAAATGCTCTCGTCAAGATTTCCATTAAGGAAAGCTGTCTTGACATCCATTTGCCACACCTCATAATCAAAATGAGCTGCAATGGATAAGAGAATTCAAATAGACTTTAGCATGGCTACCGGTGAAAAAGTTTTTTCATAATCGATCCCTTCCCTTTGGGTATAACCCTTGGCAACCAATCTAGCTTTAAAGGTCTCTACCTTTCCATCTATTCCTCTCTTTCTCTTGTAGATCCATTTGCACCCAATGGGTTTTACCCCTTCAGGCTTATCTACAAGATCCCAGACAGAGTTAGTATGCATGGAATTCATTTCTGAATCCATGGCACTTCTCCAATGATCAGCGTCTATATCTTCTATAGCCTCGTTAAACGAAGTGGGATCTTCCTCTTGCTCAGTAGAGACTGCCTTAAAAGACTCTCCATAGAGCAAGAATCTAGAAGGTCGTTTAACGACTCTCTTACTTCGTCTAACCGCTATAGGTTCCTGGATGACTGGAGCTTGTTCTTGTTCTTCATGTCCTTCCGTATCCATTTCTACACCTGGAGGTGAATGAACAACAGGATCATGATTTTTTACTACTTCATTAATCGGAGAACCAGTTGGCACAGTAGGTGGAACCTCTATGTGTCTCCCACTGGATCCAATAGCCGATGACGTTAGATTTATGAATTCAGGATGAATAGGTTCGATGCGGATCTCTGGATTAAATGAACTAGGAATATTTTCCCCCACCTTATCCAAAAGAACCTTGTTCTTGGATTCATTCTCTTCTATATACTTGTCCTCTAAGAAGGTTGCATTTGTACTTACAAATACCTTCTTATCCTGAGGACTATAAAAGTAGTACCCCCTCGTCCCTTTAGGATATCCTACAAACACACATAATTCTGATCTTGATTCTATCTTATCCGTCTTACCTTTAAGCACATATGCAGGACATCCACATACACGAATATGTCTTAGATTTGGCTTACGCCCATTCCACAATTCGAGGGGTGTTTTAGGTACAGACTTAGACGGAACCATATTCAGCACATACATGGCAGTTTGTAGTGCATATCCCCAAAAGGAAGCACTAAGAGTAGAGAAGCTCATCATAAATCTGACCATGTCCAACAAGGTCTTGTTTCTCCTTTCCGAGACACCATTCTGTTGTGGAGTACTTGGTGCGCTTAACTGAGATAAAATCTCATTCTCTGTCAAGTATGCTCTAAAGTCACTAGATAGATATTCACCACCACGATCAGATCGAAGTGTTTTTATGTTCTTACCTAATTGTTTTTCCGCTTCCAGTCTGAACTCCTTGAATTTTTCAAGTGCCTCAAACTTGCAAACCATTAGATAAACATAACCATATCTTGAGTAGTCATCAGTGAAAGTGATGAAGTACTCATATCTACCTCTAGCTTGGACTTTAATTGGTCCACATACATCAGAGTGTACTAATTCCAAAACTTCCTTGGCTCTCAGTCATTTGGACTTGAAAGACCTCTTAGTCGTTTTACCCTCCAAATAGGATTCACATATAGGTAATGGTTCCACCTTTAAATCAATCAAAGGACCATCTTTTACAAGTCTTTGAATCCTATTAAGGTTAATATGACCAAGTCTTAAGTGCCAAATGTAAGTCTCATTAGTTGGAGATAACTTTATGCATTTTGTGGTGTGGTATAAAAAATTGTCGGTTGGTTTTAAGATATACAAATCATTATCCAAATGTCTCTTACACACTATAACTTTATTAAAAGAAATATCAACCGTCATAACAGAGAAATGAACATGATATCCTTGTTTGAATAACAAAGCAACAGAAATCAAATTTCTAGTAATGTCTGGGACATAATAACAATTTCTTAAAACCAAATGTTTTCTACTTGAAAAATAAAGATAAACATCTCCAACCGCTTTTGCAGATACCACAGCTCCTGTGCCAACCCTCAAGGTATGATCCCCTTCATTAAGCTCCTTGGTTACTTGGAACCTCTGCAAAGTATTGCAAACATGGTTAGTGGCTCCAGAATCTACTATCCAAGTATCTGTAGAATCAACCACTAAACATGACTCAATAAAGGATAACTCACATTTTCCTTGTTTCTTAGCTAGGTAAACTGGGCAATTTCTTTTCCAATAACCCTTTTTCCCGCATTCAAAACATTTCCCTTTTGGTTTCCCGTCAGATTTCTCTTGGGTCTTAGCTTTCTTTGCTTGTTGTTGTGGACCCTTCTTGTTGGACTTCTTCCTTTTTCCATCTTTACTTTTCGGTTTGGATGAGGATAGCCCAGCAGAAAAAACAACGTAAGCATCACCACTTTAAACCTTAAGAACGCTCTCAGCGTTTTGAAGCTCTTTCATCAGTTCGGTCAAGGACATGTTCAGCTTATTCATGTTATAGCTAACTTTGAATTGTGAGAACATCTCAGGGAGAGTCTCTAAAGTCATGTCAACTTGAGTCTCCGCACTGATTTTAGCCCCTAAAACCTCAGCCACGTTGAATTGACCAATCAGCATAAGCATATGGTCCCTCACAGGCATCCCCGGTTTCATACGCAAGTTCATAATGTTCCTAATGGCAATCTGACGAGCTTGACGTCCTTGATGCGCAAACATTTCTTGAAGGCTTTCCATGATTTCAGTGGATGTCTTCATGAACTGATGTTTTTGTTGCAACACATTTGAGATTGAACCCAAAATATAGCAACGAGCCATATCATCAGCATGAATCCACTTATCATAAGCCTCATTTTGTACAACAGTGGACTCATCAGTAGGGATAGGAGGACAGGGCTCATCTAGCACATATTTGAACTTCTCCGCAGTGAGAACAATTAAAAGATTTCATTTCCAGTCTATGTAATTATCTCCCACTAGTTGATTCTTATTCAAAATCAATGACAAGGCGTTTGCAGACATTTTCTAAAATATAAATAAATGAAAAAGATGAGCATGCATGATACGGATGAAAGCATAAAAATTAATAATAAGTAGACCTAAAACTACTTTATGTGATTATCCACCTAAAACTCCAAAATCATGACATACCTCTCTATAGGAGAAGTAAATGTTGATTTATAGTTAGGCTGAGAATCTCCCACTAAATCAAACATCCCGCATCTCATGCTATATTGACTTAGTATCACATTATTTTTAGCCATCTACTACATTAATTGGATATTCAATAGGAAGTCCTTTTAATGTTTCGATTTAAGTGTATAACCCTTATATTAATAAATTTTAAATCTTTTAATCAAGTGTGAAATTTATAGGATAAACACACTTAATTAAATTAAAATTTATTTACCATTTATTGGGTCCAATCAAGTAACCAAAACAATGCAACCCTCCTATAGGGAGACCAAATTAATTGGCACAAGGTATACATATATTCTTACTTTTAGGCTAATAAAGGAGACCATGGGCTCATAAAATGATCCCTCACACACTTAATATTTTGTTACAAAAATTGGGTTTTCTTAGATTAATATAAGTCCAACCATTTTAACTCTTAAAATGGTTCAAATATCAATCACGATATTTATTCTCTAAACTAGTCAACCACTAGAAAAGAAAATAAATAAATAAAACATGCATAACATATTAGAATCCTAAAGCGGTGTTCATGCGATTTCTACATGACATGTTATATGAATGACATTTAATTCAATTAAAGCATCTCATGCAATAATAATAAAAGCAAAGAACAAATTTTATGGCCCATTCTAGACACAAAAATTACAAAACAATTGAAAGTTCCAATTGAGCCTCAACCTGGCCCAATTCTTCAAAGCCCATTTGTAATTTTTCTGGTCCAAGTCTTTATATTCTGGCAGCCCAAAGAATATGGCCCAACTTTCTTCTGAATTGTCATGGGCCACTCCACAGGGCTTGGACCCAACTAACCAAGTTCCTTCAGAATCCAGAATCCTCATTGCCCAGTAGCACAATTGGGCCCAACTCTAAAATAAAATTTAGGCCCATTAGCATATTGTCTTAATTCACCAAAATTCTCCACGGGCGCCACTGTAATTGCTTCTTCAACCCTTTTTTTATTTATTAAACTTGCACATCCTTTATTTCGAAAGCATCGCCGCCGCCAAGGTAAAATATAAATACAAATTAACCTATTTCGTAACCTATTTCGTATCTAACAAGGAGAAATTATGGAGTCGTAATCCACCCCCTTGTTTACAGACTCAAAAAATGAAATACAATTTGTAAAACTAGGCCATAAATTGTTCATAATTAAAACATTCATCTCATAACAATTAAATCACATAACCTAACACCGCTCAAACTAAAACATGCATGAACAAAATTAATTCATCAAAGAATATACAAAAATAATATCAAAACCTATGGCTCTGATACCACTTGTTGGGAATTTAACCCTCGAGAATTACATCTGATTAAATCAGAAATCTCGTCATATGATCGATTATAATGTATATTCTAATTGACAATTAATCTTGTATAAGAAGGTTAACGAAATACCTTGTGTAGCGTGCGTTAACAGTTTCTCTGCACGCCTCAAACCGTCAAGCCTTCTCCGGTGTTCTCTCCAGAACTTTTCTGCAGTATACGTGTGTGGGCACCGTATAATATTGTGGACTATTTATTAGAATAAAAACCTAGGAGTTTTAGGACTCCTATTCTTACTCTCCAAGATTCATTTTCCATATAGGAAAAATATCTGGATAAAATCATATCAGATATATTTATCTCATAAATATCTCTTAACTGATATATTTATCCGGATAGTCCATCAAACTTAATTATACTGCAATACATATTATAATCTTTATAATATATTAAGTTCATAATAGAGCCACCGAAGGGACCCAATCGAACCCAATTAAATTAAGCTCCAATAAATTAATTTTGACTTAATCAACTCTTGACTAATCAAAATAACTTATTAATCTCGTTCAATTCCACTATAAGTACGAGATTGCACTCTTAATTAAATTGGATTTATTGAAGCAAATAAATCAATAAAATATATCATCTGATTGATCGATCCAACAGTAGGCCCATATCTAAAGGCAAACGTAATACTGATGTTAGTAATATATATTTATTTAGTCCAAAATACAGACTTAATCAAAGTATTAAGATTACTCACCAGTAAAGCCATAGAAAACTCGTAGAATGATAAGTGAAGGCTCGATTCCCCTGCACTGTTGGAATCTCCACTGGCAGTCGATCCATGTGTCGTAATAGATTAAGGTATGAGAACTTCCCCCATGGAAAGCTCTTCCATCTCTCCTCCATCTCTACCAACACCCATACCCACTTCTCGACTTTCATCTTCCTGATATCCACGCCAAATAATATGCAATATAAAATGAGAATCTTCGTAATTTTTATAGCATCGTCTAGGTTTTTTCGAAACTCCCCCCCAACAAATCGTGTGCAGAGATCTATAACCCTCGCTCGTGGGCACCGGGAAATGATTCTTGCATACACTCCACCAATAGGGGGCTAGAGTCGGTTAGAAGGATCGAAGTCCGAGTCACCAAATCGCAGTCCTGTAACGAGAGTAAACTCTCTCCTCAAGAATCAACACAACGGACCTCATCCAATTCGAAACCAACGATCATACTGGTCATCAGTCTGTGTCTGTGCCACCTCACGGGACATCAATACGTGTAAAAAATCCTTACACATCTCTGGCTCGGTCGCACATAGCAAAAAATGACTGAAGCACGTATGTCCAAAATGGGTAACGCAGTCCATCCCTATAGCTCTCAGCTCCGTCCGTAGGTAATCCACTATACTCAAACGGGTGTATCCATTAATATACGCAAGCCGACCTTGACAACCGGCATGAACCCAGGTACGATCCAACTATAACAACAAAATTATATTATTACTCAATAATGTTATTTTCATTACAATTTTTGTAATTAATTTCAACAAATTTTACCGACATATGTTTGAGGGTTATTTTGACTCCACAAACGTCTCGCAACAAATCTCTAATGTAGGGGTGTTTTACCAAGAAATATTTTTCGGTACAACTGAATTCATAGATGTATCTTGGATTTGTAATATTTGTGCATAGGATTGACTCATTCATATTGTGGAAGGAATGATATTTTCGTGTCAGCCAACAATTTTGAAGTTTCCTATAGGGTTAACTTAAGGGGAAATTTCATGTACGGATTACCTACTTCCAAATTTCGTGTTGGGTTAACTTTGATTGAAAATTCGTGTATGGATTAACTAATTCCAAATTTCGTCAAAGGTTACATTACGGGAAACTAATTTGTGGAAAGCGATCAAGAACAAAATTTCATGTAAGGATATTACGTTTAAAAAATCATCTTAGGTGAAGTTGCTTGAAATTAGTGTAAGGTTACATTTTAAGGGAAATTCGAGTAAGGATACATTTTTTGCAAAATTCGTGTAAGCTTAGCTTGGGCAGAATTTTCGTGTAAGACTGAATCGCAGGATTCTGTCAGGGGATTAATATAATAATTCGGCTCACTAAATCGTTCTATACGAAATTCGTGTAAGAACTAGCTTACAAGGCAGAGAACCCAAAATTCGTGTAAGCCCTAAAGCATTCCAAAATTCGTGTAAGCCTAAATCTTTCCAAAATTCGTGTAAGTCCTAAATCTTTCAAAAATTCGTGTAAGCCCTAACTTTGCCCTAAATTCATGTAAGCCCTAAATGATACCAAAATTTGTGTAAACCCTAAAACATATTCCATATGCTAAAATTCGTGTAAGAAGCAATTGAAAAAAATAAATTCACCCTAAATTCGTGTAAGCCCTAAATGATACCAAAATTCGTGTAAGCCTTAAAACAGATTCCATAGGCTAAAATTCGTGTAAGAAGCAATTTAAAAAACAAATTCACCCTAAATTCGTGTAAGCCCGTAACATTCAATAGGCTCGAGTTTCGTGTAACAATCAAAACCCTAAACCCTAAATTGGCCATAATTCGTATAATATAAAACATGAAACACTCATATACAAACTAAAATTGTAATATATGTACTTACTTGTCTTCCTTCCATCAAACAGCTAAAAAAAATCGTGTAAGCAACCCTCCAAACTTCAACAAACTGCTACAGATTTTTTTTAATCAACAAAATTTCGTGTAAGAATTATATGTTTACTAATCGGATGAGGAAATTGAAATAACAAGTCCTCCACACTTACACGAAAATGGCTGTTGGAGAATTATGATATTCTTGCACGATTTTTTTTTTCGGAATGGCTGGTCAAGGTCTACACGAAAATTGGCTTTCTATCTGTCACTTTTTGTACGAATTTTGATGGGTGGGGCAGGAATGATGGATAGAAAGCCAATTTTCATACAAAATTCGTACAACTTGCCACACTTACAACTTGCCACGATTTGGATTCAAACCCGAATCATCACAATCTACACTTTTATACAAACAAGATACTACATGAACTACAAGTCTCGTGGTATTCATTTCTAATGATGGATTCCAAATCACTCTATTCAAACACAACCATACGTTATAATTGATAAAATGAGGTGATACTTTTATGTAAATGAAGTAATACATTTATGTGATACAACTAATAAAGTTATGTAATATCTTAATATATTTCAGTTAAATAATAAAATCATTTTTTGAAATAAAATAAGACAATATCTTATAAGTATATGTATTAATATTTTACGATTTATTATTAATATATGAGAAGCATTTATGTACCCCGGGGGCACTGATCTTAAATCCGTGCCCCAACCCGCTCCAGACCCGAATTCTATGCATTATATATATAATTTTTTTTATTTTTTTTTATTCTCTCTTTCTCTCCAGCGCTGCCCTGTCGTTCTTCTTCTTTTTTTTTCCTGTTTTTCTCTCTTCTCTAATTTCCTCTTTGAAAACTCAATAATTTCTCTAAATAATTAACAGCCCTTGAATTGATAATTAACAACAGCATACTATCTTCGTCATTATCCTACAATTACTTGTTCTCTCTCTCTCTTGACGAGGTTGTGACGATAATAGTTGAGTTTTTTGAATTTTTGAATCGGGTATTGAGATATCAACCGGTGTCTTTGAGGGGTGATCCGGATGGCATCTGAATCGGACTAGGTCAGATGCAACCGGTAAATTCGCAGCAATGACATTGTTGCTTCTTGCTATCTCTTCTCTACCATAAATCTGAGCTTACATTTTCATTTCCTCTTGGTTTCCTCTATTTATATTTTTATTATTGAATTTTTCTCTATTTGAAATTCTTGATTTAGTTTTAAATTTTGTATCTTCTTTTCGCTTGTGAAGAGATTGGATTTCTTGATTTAGTTTTTAATTTTCTGTTTTATTTTCGCTTGTGAAGAGGTGCAGGACCTTTGTTATTTAATTGGTAATTCCACATTGGCTTACTAAGGTATAAATTTAATTTAAATAAAATAAAAATTGTGATACCTGAAAGGGACCTATATAATACTTGTAAGGTAAATATGTAATACCTTGAACGGAATATGTGTTTATGTAATACTTGAAATGAACATGTGTAATACATGTAATATATTAAAGTAATACTTGAAAGGAACATGTGTAATACATGTAATGCATTTAGGTAATACTTGAAAGGAACATGTGTAATACCTATAAGGTATCTATGTAATACTTGAAAGAAACATATGTAATACCCTATAAAATACTTATATAATACCTGAAATGAACATGTGTAATACTTGAAAGAAACATGTTTAATACCTATAAGATACTTATGTAATACTAATACCTATTTTATGTAATACTTGAAAGGAACATGTGTAATACTTATAAGGTATGTATGTGATACTTGAAATGAACATTTGTAATACCTATAAGGTGTTTATGTAATACCTTAAGAGCATACAACTAATATCCATTGAAAATCTTAAAATTTTAAATGTTTCATCATCTCCTTCCTCGAAATTTGCAAATCATGATTTATATTAATTGAAATAATTAATTTTCAATATTTTAAAATTATTGTAATAAATTTTGATTTGAAATCAATTATTTAAATCTATGAAAATGAGTAAAAGAGAAGAGGAGGAAGAAAAAATCTCATAAATGACTCCTTGGAGATTTGAAGAAGAGTAAGAATAAGAACATGAAGATAGAGAAGAAGAAGAAGAAGAAGAAGAAGAAGAAGAAGAAGAAGAAGAAGAATGTACAAAACAAATAAGAAGAATAACAAATTGATAAAAAAAGAGATTAAGAAGAAGAATGAGAGAAAGGAAAAAAAAAAAAGTAATGATGTTTTTACAGTAATACTTGAAGGGTAATAATGTGATGTCTTAAAAGTAATAATGTGATACCTTAAAGTAAATGTGTGATACCTTAAAATACAAAAATTTAGATGGTGCGCAGCGCACACCAATTATGATGTGGCCACGCGTGGGGGCACGTGGACGCAAGTGAAAGCGGCCTACGCACCGGATCAGGTTGGAAGCACAGATCTAAATTCATGTCCCTGATGCATATAAGTTTTGACCTTCATATATTTACGTGGTACACTGTACACACTATTTTTCATTTAAATGAGGTAATATCTTTAAATGTATATTTTATTATTTATATTGGCTCGATTGGAGCTAAATTTAAGTTGTTTAATTGGGCTAGACTCTCGAGTTGGACGGACTACTCTAACATAAAAAGGAGCTATTAAGAGTTTAAGATGGGTCGACTCATTGGACCATACATGGGCTCAGTTTGGCTTGGCTTTGCCCACTACTTATTCTTTAATTTTTTTTTTTTTCAAATTATCTCCAAATCGTCATCTTTCTTAATTTTTATGTTATGTTATATTCATTTTTAGATTGCTAAAGTTTGTTGTTTACTCAATATAATTTTAAATTTTCACTATATTTATCTGTGTATACTGCACGCATAGCTAATTGAGACAGTATTAAAATAATATTTTGTCCAAATGTTTTAAAACTTTACCATCTAAATTATGTACTTTTTTTGGTCACTATACTTACCTTTAATGGGACCTTCTACCTAGATTATGCCACATGCACCATAGATATATGAGATTTGAAGAGTTTTTTTTTTTTTGGCATTTTCTTTAGCTGAACTTTAATTTTCTTTTCTTACAATTCTTACTTGGATTTTTAATTAGAGGTGGTATATTACGATATTCAAGCAGGATAATCGATCAAAATGAAAATGAACAGTTCTTCTAGAATAAAAAAAAGTTTAAATGTTAAAATAGTTGAATTAAAAGTGATATTTACATATTGTCCCAACTGTTGAATAAAGATTGTTTTAATCTTTTTAATTAGACATTAAAAAAAACATATGTAAAATAAATAATAAGATATATAATTATTTTTAAGTAAATGCAAAATTTTATTTAATAATATTCCGTTTTTTTTCTAGTTAAATAAATAAAATGGTAAGACTATCTGCACCCCACTCATTTCTAACAGCACCTCATAATTAAATAAATCAAAAATAATTATAAATTAAATGTCTAAAAAGCTCTTAAGTACCCAATATGAAGATAGACAGTACTAAGCACACCTCATATCTTCTAAGTACACCTCATTACCATTTATCTCTCCTATTCAACTTCTTCTTCTCAATTTCCCAAACCCACTTTAAATCTTCATAGCAAAAATTACTATCCACCAAGTAATTTTTGGGTGAAAAATGTTAATGGAATGAGAAGAGACGTGCGAAATGAGCTATGTAAGATTTCTTATTCATTTTTTAGTGTTTTTAGTAGTATAGTTTGAAAATTTGAATTTTAGGGTTTAGGAAAAAAAATCTCGTTGGAACAGTCGCGTCGACCACATCAGACCAAACTCAAAACGGAGTGTTCGACCTGAAGTAATCGAACAATCAATAGGCCGTTTGATTCACATAGTCAAACAATCATCAAATTCGTCGGTCGGGAAGGGCCGAACATCATCACGTCCTATTCAAACGACATGGTCGAACACCATCACAAATGTTCAATCCTTACAGTCGAATGGCATGGAGGAAAGCCGAACAACTAGGGTAGAATTGACGATGTGCATTTTACAAATTCAATTATCAACATGATTTTTGTCCACATACTACTACGAATATACTAATAATAATATCTAAATACTAAGAGTGTTCGATTTTGCACAGAAAATTACCAACTAATATCTACTAATCAACGAACTCCATAAAATCAACTAAATCAAACAACAATGTCAAAGGGTAAACACTAATCTTGATTTGTGGAGTCCATTGCAGTCGTTCGATTTCTCTAAAATTAAGGTTGAATGGGTTGTTCTATTCTTTCTATATGTTCTATCTTTTCTTTCTCTCTAAACCCTAGTATTGGGTGTATGTTTGGAATTAAGTTTGAGATGTGTATTATAATGGGGTATGTGAATTGTTTAATTTTTCAAAGGGTATAATTGAAATTGTGTGGGGTGTGGTTAAAGAAAATCAAATTATAAAATTAATGATGTGATGTGTAAATAAAAAATGAGGTATAATGAGTGGGGTGTGAATAGTCTCACCGTAAATAAAGAGGGTAGTGTTTATGTGCACCAAGTGCATGGGTCATGATCCATACAACTGGGCATACGGGTCGAGTCGGATTCGGTTTAACCGAATCCGCGCCCAATATATATATATATATTTTATATTTATGTCATGACCTTTATGTTGTAATAATATAATATTTATGTTGTAATAGTATAATCTTTATGTACAAATTTCATAACTTTTTCAGTGCATAACTTATACTTTTTTCACTATATTCATGTAATATAGTCAAAACTTTTATGTTGTAATAATATAACCTTTATATTATAATAATATAACCTTTATGTACAGATTTTATAACATTTTCAATAAATAACTTGTAATTTTTTCACTATAAAAAATTCAATATAGTCGAAACTTTTATGTTGTAATGATATAACCTTTATGTTGTAATAGTATAACCTTTATATACAAATTTCATAACCTTTTCAATAAATAATACTTTTTTCACTATTTAGCACTTCATAAGATTATGTGAATATAACTAAAAGGTGATAAGGATAGAACTAAAAGATTAAGTTCGTTAAAATTAAAAAGTTATGTCAATATAATAGCAGAACTAAGGTTTGGGTTAGTGTTTGGACATGTGGGGACGCGTGAGGTATACGTGGGATGCCTGAAATGTACTTTTGGGTCGGGTCAACCCAATTGTACGAATTTAGGATCCGTGCACTTGATTATAGAAATAATCGTGAAATAAAAAAATTAAAGAAGGGCCATTACGCGGGGTATAACTTAATAAGCTTCCGCGAAAACGAATTCAAACCTGGGAAGTTTTACAGGCTCAAAGGGGTATGTAGAATTTTGCAAATCTTTCTATTTTTTTGAATTGCTGAAATTATCTGCCAAAGTTTCCAGATTAAATCCCTCATCCGCGATTAATTTCTATTATTTTATGCCGTTTTGTTAATCGAACCATGATTTGGCAACGTCGCATGTTTTCGCTCATGATTTTCATGAATGCACAATGTAAATCAATGAATTTGATTGGAAAATTGGAACTGAAGCTGATATAAGCATGGCCTTTCATGGAGGTGTTGAAGATTGAAGATGATGAGATCAACAAACAGCGTGTTCCCCAATTGCCAACTGAAGACGACTTGGATCAATGGAAGTGGTCCCTTTATGCCACACGAAACCTAAATTTTAGCTAAATTTAGTCGGATTGCTCACAGAAAAAGTTTATTGAGTAAGGCATGGGTGCTATGTTTTACCTTTTATTCTTCTGCTTGGTTATTTCAAACTACTGCAAATTCATTCTGCTTGCTTTTATACTGCACGACTACAAATCTTGTTTTGCACTGTATGGTTTATTGGAGGAACTACGATGTTCTACTTGTGGAAATATAGCATAGAATTATATGACCTTCCTTTACCTTCTGGCTCTTGATTGCTGCTTTGTACTTTGCACTTCTTTTTTTCTAAATTTGGGTAATGAGTTTCTATATTTGGAAGTTTGATAAATGAGTATGGAAACGTATCTTGACAGGCCAGTTGCTGGAGGTTGTATTTGTATTGAAGAGTTTGGATTTGAGGAAATGATTTCAAATGTCTTCATGGTAAGTGGATATCAAATCCACCAAGTTTTCGGATCGAAAGATATGAGGAAGGATTTTAAAACACTGGAATCAAATACACTGAAATCAGCCCAGAAAAAGTCCAAAATGAGGGCAATGAGTTTTAAGTAACTCATCCAAACAACCTCAAATTATAGACTTCAGTCATCATAGGATGAAATTCTCTGAACAACATTAATGGATTTGTAGTTGTGGATTTTATATCCTTCATTCTAAAGGCCAATTAGAGTGATTTTTCTATATAAAGCGTGTAATTTAGTGCTTGCATGTATGAATAGATATCCACTTATTTGCTGCTCGTTCAGCAAATTTTGGACCTATGTCATGAAGGAATTTATTCCTGTAGCTTATATAAATCGAGCATCTGGATGCTGTCACTGGATTATTTAATATTTTATTGCACCACTACTGTTATCTCATAAGGATGAAAATTGGAATCTGTAGCTTATCAACTGAGATAACAACAATTTTGTAAAGCAATTAAGAAAAGACAAAAAAACAGGCATGTCTGAGCAAGAAATCAAGGAACTCAGATAAGAAGGTTGAGTACTTATTAGACCAATTCACTGCAAGGATCACCATCAAGCTCCGTCAGGCTTGGATAAGGACTGTTGAGCTGCATTTCAGTAAGCATTTGACGAAGCTCCAAAGCTTCTTCTTTGAGTTGAGCATTTTCCTGAAGTACTTGGTCGTGACGCTCTGATACATGGTTCAATTTGTCTATGAGTTGGTGATTCTCATTTCGGAGCCAGACTACCTGTGACCAAAGCTCATCCAAGTGCTTTTGTTTGCGCATGCGTGATCGTCGTGCAGATTCTCTGTTTGAAATCATTCTTCTTTGCTTCCTCTCATTTATTATGCTTAATTGTTGCTCATCTGCTTCATCAGATGTTGAGTTACTGCTGAAACATGTCGATTGAGGATTGAATTCTTGAACCTGGGGTGTGAAATGGAGTTGATATAAAGGGTTGGGAAAACTGCTAAATTGATAAGCTGGTGCGTTGTTACTAGTTAAGCCAATATGGGCAGGGAAGTGTGTTGGGTTTGAAGGAAAAAGAAACTGGAGCTCAGTAACCTCACTGGGTTGCATTGCTCTAATGGTACAGGAAGAAGTCGGCTGGTGGTTGAAGGCGAAGGAAACTAGTGGGAATGGGTGGATTTATAGAATACCCAAAAGTTGTTGTGGCCCCATTTATCAAATTAGACTACAGTAGAGTTCCTCAAATGTGAGACCACTGAACTGTGACACCAAACCTGTGTTTCTACTTGTATGCTCTCATATTTGCACCATCATGTATATGCATCTAAGGGTTAATTGTGTAAATGTACACAATGGTTGCAACTTGCAACTTGCATGATTGCCATGGACCATTAAAGCCAATCCATATAAATTATATTAGTATTGAGTTGAGAACTGGATAATCTTATGAAAATAAAAAAAAATAAAAATGCTTAGATCAGGTGTGTGTGTGTGTGGGGGAGAGAGAGAGAGAGAGAGAGAGATTATTATGGGGGTATAATGATAGATAGTGGGGAAGTAGCCCAGGACGAAAATGGGATGAATAGTCAATCTGAAAAATGGTATTAATTGTCAGCCAAT
This sequence comes from Scutellaria barbata, assembly GCA_028654395.1. Taxonomy (NCBI): domain Eukaryota; kingdom Viridiplantae; phylum Streptophyta; class Magnoliopsida; order Lamiales; family Lamiaceae; genus Scutellaria; species Scutellaria barbata. Next base: position 17,960,758 of record CM053650.1, read on the forward strand.
GTAAGATGTTTTTCTGCTACACCTTGGTTTTTTAGCCAACAATGTTCAGTGACGTAAATGAATAGGAGGAAACCAGGTAGGGGACTGGGAATAGAAATCCCTTTTCTAAAAGTGGAAAACTTGCATAAAAGAAATTCATGACTCAACAGCCACTTTAGTGGAACCATATTTAAATAAATTAGATATGATATATTCTCTTGTTTGATTAAATATCAATATTAGATCACAACCCCTGCATGAGACATTGTAGGAAGCATGAACACCATGCTTTGGTAGAAAAGGAATGTTTTAGACGTAATTTTATATCTAAACAGCACGCAACTGATTTCATATGCTATCTGGAACACTGATAGCAATATTTCATCTTTTAATTGATAAGGTATAAAGCTGGATAAGTACATAGAGTATGATTGGTTATTGGTCTGATTGTATTGGCTTTCATTGCACCATTTTTAAAATAGCATAGTTAGAACTGCCTGTCTTTCGTTTATGATTAGTAAGCTGTAAAGATGGACAGGTACATAAAATGTGATTAGTTACTAACTGAATTATACTGCTTTTCTATTATATACATGAATGTGAACTGCCTTTATTTTTCCAGTTGATTGGTTGATAGAAATTTTCATTTATGAATATCTATTGAATTAAAACTGTTGTACTGCACTGTTTTCCACTAGATTATAGTATAGCACTGATATATAAAAGTAATATGAATTTCTAGAAGTACTCTATTTAACAGAATAATATTTGGTAATTAAAAACATGAGGTATCATTTACTGATTGATGGTTGGATTTGAACATATTATCATGATTAAAAATTAGGGCTGATATTATTACCAAGATAATGCAATAATTAGTGATTTTGTGCAGTCATGATGGATCACTATATTGGAATAGTTACTGTGTTCACGGAGTTAATTTCCTATTATCTTTAAGCAACTCAGTGCTGATCTAAAAATTGCTCTTTTCTAGATCACTTCCATAAGGACCAGATATGATTTTAGCCACAAAACTTAACCCCTTTTTTTACGTAGTCTAAAAGTTTTTGTACGGTTGGTGGTGGGGATGGAAATGTGATTAATGTATGGATGTACTTTGAAATGCAGTCTTCCACTAAGAAAAGGAAGTTTGTAATGCATCAAGTAGAAGAATTCTTATGGAGGTAAATGCTCTCTCCTACATATTGGGTCAGGTTGAGTGGCCTTACTACCTAGTCAACAATATCATTAGATGAAATTTGACTCCTCTTTCTTTTCTTGTCTTGGTTGTTCCCCTGTTTTATTTTTCCTCTTTCTCTACTTCATTTTTTTTCCTGATGAAAGTGTTTTATCATATTTGGGATTGATAGACTGAAGATGATTAATGTGGTTGAATACATACATCAGCCCACCTCTTGCTCTACTTGTATTTTGTACTTTTTTGAAGTGCCACTTTACTATTTCCAGGTTGTCTGTTTTGCTATCCTTGTATTTCTTCCTATCATTTTTATCTAAACATTTTATAAACAATTGCACACATATCAATCTTCTCAACATCAACATATCTTTCCTATCCTTGATTTCAATAAGCATATAGGTTTATCTCAAGAACAAGGTACTGTTGCTTTCAGGGTGCCTCCAACATTAAAGGAATCTTCTCAACAATTTCATCACCCTTTGTTAAAGGTTTTGACCAAGTGACGGAATCTGGTTTCCCAATAGACTAATCAATAGACTCTGATAGGAACCCTGTCATTTCATTTACTTTTTCTTCTTTTTTTAAGTTCAAAAGGAGCATAAGCGTATTAGTGTTCCCTTATGATAATTGAAATTGAGCATCAAAGAGTTTTAGTAGAATTAAACAGCATATCTGGAGACTAATCCAATAGAATACATTGTTTACACATATTGATTTAGCTTAGTTATCATCTCTGCTCTGTAGGTTAATGGGGTTCACAAGAAGTTGATATTAGCGAGCAATAGTTGGAAAATGGTCTGTTGCCTAAGGTACGTATCTTAAATGCTAATAACCGAACCCAATTTTTAATATAATTTATGACTGAAAGGTGTTGCAACTTTGTTGGTTGCTAGTAATCAATAATCAATTTGTTGTTATGCATTAGGAACCCTGTAGAGACGTTTTCTGGTGACTTAGTTACACAAATTGGCCAATTAAAAAATAAAGATTTGGAGACATGAAATTGCCTTTCCTTTTTCCTTCTTCCTATCTTTCAAACACAAATAATAAAGGGAGGAAAAGAAAAAGATGGGGTGGCTAAAAACAGTTTCCTTTGTGATGTGAAAGAAATTATTAAAATACTTATTACCCACTGAAGGCACAATCCCTTGTCAGCATATCTTATCTATCTTTCAAAAATCATGCTTGTATCCCATCATTTTTCCCATTGTAACTCTATATTACCATATCTTTTAAAAAATAACCAGGAGACATATCAACTATAGCGGCCTTTTGGAGAGTTAAAATGGGCAGGGAATCCAATACATAGACAGTGTCCTAAACCGACGGTCAGAGTATTGCACTGGGGGTGCTGGATTTAACATTTGACTGCCTCTTTCTAGCATCAAAGAAACATTGTTTTTGCTTTCTCAAATGTGAATTGAGGTTGAAGACTAGTAAAGTGCAGGCGCATTATGGCCTTCCTTTATGGGCCCTGGCGAACAAGATCGCATGGGGTGCCGGATCAGCTCCATGTCACTTTAACCACATGTGTCTACCACACGTCTTGAGTTTGAGCTGCATAAATCAAAATAGGGAGTGGGTGTTAGACCTCAAAATGCCTTTATAGAGTATTTGAAGATAGATACTGAGGCTAATAATGATGATTGGATATGAATTTTATGATTTGTGATGATTCTTTATTTTTAAATTTTGTGACAGATGAGAAATGAGTAGATCTTTGTGATACCTTTTTTCAGGTGCTCTAAATACATAATGGGGTTGTCAAATTTGTGGTACTGTCATTTGTTACCATATGCAAGCCATTTGTGCACCCCACTCAAGTGACCTACACTAAAGTTTTTCTTCCAGGGTGGTGAAGGCAAATGATTTCCATACAACAATCATGTGTTCATCCCAATCAGGTTTTTGTCTCAACTCCTAGCCTGCCTACCTCCTTATTTTTGCTTCTTTTCTCTCACCCTTTTGCATTTTTCACCAACTTGTTTGCCTAAATGCATCTTTGTGGGGGGAGATTGTTTAAATAAAGAAAATGCTTAAAATAAGTTATCTCTACTTTTTTGAAAATTTTAATTTAATCATAATATTTTCTTTTATTTAACAAAAAATCATGATTTTAACTTGGCAATTCGAATCACAAGCTATTAGAGTCCATGTGTCTAGCTAAATAGTAATGCCACATCATCTGCTACATATAATTATAAAAGTAACATCATTTTAGGTATTTTTTTTAAGGAGCTCTTCATTTAATTTTCACCTAAAAAACGATGTCATTTTTATTGAGATAAAATTTGAACTTTTTATTTTTAGAATTGTGTGGAGTTAACATTGTCATATTGTCATTTAACCAGACACATGGACTCGAATAACTAGAAAATAAAACTGTGATTGTAATTGTAATAATTAGTTAACGTTTTGATTTTTTTAGCTAAATTAAAAAAAAAAATCAGAATCATATTGTAATTTTTGAGTGTTCATTTTTAAAAAAAAAAAATTAGCGTTAAGAAAATTATAAGCTTGTCAAATAATATGTTTCAAATTTATCTGAAAGTTCAATTTGGATTTATAGTTTCCTTACAATAATTTAGTTATTAAAAAAAAAAAAAATCTCAACTTCTAAAGGCCACGAGGCCATAGAGCCACATAGAAACATTATAAATTTTGGAAAACTGTAACTGGTTTTAGTCTCACAAGTTATTCTGCATTTTAGAGCTATTTCTATGTTCTTCAAAAATCAAATGCTTATACCCCTCACTATAATTTAGGCAAAACTACAAGGCAAAACTAATCCAAGATACGACTAAGCTATTAAGCTACACTTGATGTATTACTCTGAATATATAGTCTAGACAATCTGATTGCTCTAATTTTGAATTAAATTCTTTATGTTAAGGTAATTTTTGTGAAGGCAATAGGCACATTTGAAATACGTTTCTTTTCCTTAAAAATTAAACTCCATTTCAACTTTGTTAATAATCAACTCTTATTCAACTAAAGCTGAACAAGAATCTATTTAAAGTATCTTGATTCTATTATTTTTACTAACCAGATTCTAACATAAATCCCTTTTTTATCAAGTGAAAATATGCCAAGGCATGTGTCATCTAAATACCAAAACTGAGACTTCACTTCTATATTTCCACTGACAACCTTAACTTCAGGCAAGTTGTAACTACTTTTAGCCATTTCCTCGCAACAGAAAAGGTGTACTTGATTCCTATACTCATTCCAAGTAAAGACATTAAACAACTTGAAATTTATGACCTAACACATTGTTTATGGTCTTAATTATACCGAAAGTTGTGCAAATGCCGACATGGGAGATAAAGATTGTCTCCTTTTATTTTGTTTCAAATTTCAAATTTGTGTTTTGTTTTTAACAGCACTAATCACATGTTTTAATATATATGGTATGATCGGATGTAAACGAGATTATAGTTTGTTAGAAACAATAACTCATAAAATATTAAGATTAATGGGGGGTTTTATGAGGTTTTTTTTGGGTTATGAACTAAAGTTTGAGATGGTGAGAAAATTATTTATAATCAAAAGGATGAGTTTAGGTGTGTGCTAATTAGTCACTTCTCCTAAGAGGAAATATTGCATTACCCACCCACAAGATGAGGTCAAGAGCTATGGAGAGATTGGTGAAGTGTGGATAAGATTATAATGTGCAAACAAACACCTTCTTGAATCATCTCTACTTTTTCTTCCTACTTTTCACCCTTAATAAATTAGTATAAAATAACAATCTTTTAACCCCCATTTTCTGAATAAAACAATACAAAAAAAACTTTACATTAATTAGGCATATATTGGTGCAATAATGAGGGTTGTATAATGCCATTTGCATTTGAATTATTAGTAGCATTTTGGAGGCATTTGATACAATGTGCTTACGTACTTGGTATAAGTTCTTCATCCACTAACAATGTGGGGATTCTAAAAGCTGTTTTGTTATTTATAGGAAATGGGCCACTCCTTTTCTTCACTATAATTGGTCTTAACAAAACATTTTGCTCATCTTAATGTTTCTTTTTTTTTTTCTTCTTTTTTCTGTTTTACTTTAATTTATGATGCTGCTCTGCTGCTGCTGTTAAAAAGTTTTTATCAACTGCTACTCAATTGGTTCTCTTGTCTCCAACGCGTGTCGCCTCTTCGTGAATACAAATATAATATCACTCTTCATTTTTCTACACTACATCCGATCTTCTATGAATTATTAAATTAATAAAAACTCTTTTTGATCGTGTGGATCTAATTTGGAGAATTGGATCGATCCACGACTTATGATTTATATAAATTTGTGAAAATAAGTTTGATTTGTAGATAATGTGGTTCCGTCTCAATAATTTATACTCTATAAGATTGTCTCGTATGAGTTTTGTTGGAATTAATTAAGATTTAGAGCATCAAAGTCATTTTCAATTTCCTGGGGGACAACCATTAGATCTTTTCTTACATCCATTTAATTAATTGAAGTTTCTTTCAGATGGAAAGATCTGAACGATATTGATATTTAACAAATTTAAAAAGTATGTGATACTTTACTTTTCGCAACTAAGCTAAAGAGCCTGTCAGATTTTTAATATTCATTGTAATCGAACTCAATTTTTTCATAATGACTACGCTTTTTTTTGGATAAACTATTCTAATGATTTTTAAATAAATGGGATCTTTCTTTAGATCCCATTTTTAAAAAAATTAAAGATAAAGCTTTGTTTTAAATTATTCATCTTTTAGACTTTTATCAATATTTACTTTTTAGTCTTTTATTCAATTTTTATTTGAAGATCATCCTTATCAATGTTCTTTAAAAATTTGCTTATATTTAATTTAACATTTAAAAATTTGCTTATATTTAATTTAACATGTGAATTTTTAGTTAAAATTAAGAATTTGATAGGAACTTTTTTTAAAAAAACTAATTTGATTCTCCTTCAAATATTCAATCTTAAATTACACTACAAAAATCATGCGGATTATCGACGGAATTTCTATTAGGAAAAACTATCGTTATTATCTTTGTCGGTAGCAATTTACCAATGGAAAAATAAGTTCGTCGGTAAATCATCAATGACTACTTTTGTCACTAGTAAAATTTTGACGAAGTAAATATAGAAAAAAGTGATAAACCTAAACAGAATTGTCGTCATCTGATGGAATATTTTTGTTGTTATTATATATATATATATATTATAGACCGATATTATTCTATCGGTAATATTAATTTTTAAAATTTTAATTATTTATCGACAAATAGTTTTTCATTGGTAATGTTTATATTTTATTTTTTTTAATAATAAAAATTTGAAATTAAAATCCAATGAACGAAATTGAAATGAAATTAAAATTCAAAAATTCAACAAATCTAATTACAAATTAAAATAAAATTATTTAATATATAAAAAAATTATTTTGAAATGTTGATTAATCATTATCTTCATTCTTGACGACATCATCTTGAGTTTGGGGATCCCTGTTGGTTGGTATAAGGGGTATCGACGGCAAGTTGTGGCTGCTGATTAGAGATAAGTTGCTCTACTGTCATTGCAGAAAGTTCTTCATCTCTGTCTATAGGCGTAAGAACTCTTCATGCTAGTTTGTAATCTCAACTTGCTGGCGCTTATATGCCGCCAACTTAGCCTCGTACTGTCCTATCTGCTCTTCCTTTTTATGCATGATCCGATCAATGTACACCAGATTGGGAGATGTGGCATGAGACTTCTCCCAAGTACATCGTTTCTGCAAAAAAGAAAATAGCATCATTTAAATCATAATAACTTCGAAACAATAATAATTCCTAAATTAGAGAAAATTAAAACATAAATTACTGAAAGCTCCTCCAGTACACTGCCTTGATGTCAGATGAGATAAATTTCCAGTTAAAGCTCTTCGTATCAAGGTAACTCTCGAAAACATCCTTTAGAAACGATGAGCACTGATACGACGGTATTATGCTACATAATAGAATATAATTATATATAAACAAAATTCATTAAATATTAAAAAAAATGTGTTACTCACGCTCCATATTCGATCCACAGTACTATCCAGTGAGATGAAGTAGTAGCCGCTTGTGACCCCTACTGTGACGAGGCCGACTATCCAAATCACAATTGGAGAGACACACATAGAGAGAAGAGGAGAGAGAATAAAGAGATTTTAGAGAGAAAATACTATCTATTCATGAACCCTAAATGTTGTGATTTAATTTTCATTAGTAGTAAACTAGAGGTTGTGCATCTCTAGGATAGCATAATCCTAAAATTATCGAATCAAGCTTATGTATTTGGGGTCTAGTTCATCTTTTCGTCTTGGTGATTAATGCATTTGATAAATTAAATCTAAAGAGCTTATTTTAAGTTATTCAATTGAATAGAGTTAATTAGTGATCTTATCCTAATTTAACTAATTTTAAAAGACGATTCGGTTTAACAGAGTTTGTTGTTAGACTAGGGGTGATAATTTCATGATCATTTGAGGGAGGGGTGTTACATTGATTAAAGAATAATTGATAACGGGGGGATAACTGAATTGTTAATTGGAATATTTTTGTCTATCGATTTCTTGTTATTTAATTATTTTTTTAGATTACTAGTTGATTCAGTGATAGTTCATCAATCTAAAAACTCGCCCATAACTTGTTATTTTACTTGAATTGAACATAGGTGATATAGTTAATTCTCCATTCTTCGTGGGATCGACTACTTACCCTAGGTACTAGTTAGTAAGGTTAGAAAGAAAAATAATTAATTTTATCGCGTCGTGACAGTGCAATCAAATTTTGGCGCCATTGTTGGGGAGCGGTTTGATTTTATTGTGTCATCTTGTGTCTTTTCTTGTTTATTTATTGGCAACAATGCCAAAATTTGACCATGATAAAATTAATTATTTTTCTTTCTAACCTTACTAACTAGTAGCTAGGGTAAGTCGGAGTCGATCTCACGAGGAGTGAAGAATTAACTATATCACTTACATTCAATTCAAATAAAATAACAAGTTATGATGGGTTTTAAGATTGATGAACTATCACTAAATCAACTAGTAACTTAAAAAGTAATTAAATAACAAGAAATCGACAGACGAAAATATTTCAATTAATAGTTCAGATATCCCTCATTATCAATTATTCCCTAATTAATGTAACACCTCTCTCTCAAATTATCACTCATAGCTTAACAACAAACCAATCTTTTCTATTTGGAATAAGGTTGGGGTATGGTGTAAAATATACTTGTTGAGCAAATATAAATGTATCTTTATCCCTGTACCTCCTACTTGATTTTACTTCAACAACTCCATATTTGGAGCAAGTCCTTGTGCCCATGGACAAAGGATCAAACCATTTACAGTTGAAGAGTATTAACCTTTTGATTTGTTCTTCGGGATACTCTATCTCAATCATGTATTGAATAATTCCATGATATATTTTTTCTTCTCCAATAAGATCCTGAATTGTTTGTTTTCCTATTTTGTGCCCAAGTGGATATGTGAAAACAATAATCATCCACAAAATATATAGAAATTTTTTACATCCGATATATTGGACCCCACGTCAAGTTATACAAAAATTGATCTTCAACACCATTGTCAAGGTCATGTGCCTAATGAAATACATCATAAAGACGTATTAGATCACAAGTAGTAATAAGTGAATAAGTAGTTACATATATATAATATTTGTGTAAGTAAAAAAAACTCACATATCTCCTGAGCCAATCTACAAAGTGCAATTCTATTTGTCTATTAGCTTCAACACCACTAAGATTTGGGTGATGTGCATGCAAAGATTTCATATATATGCTGAAATAGTTAAGATATATATCAAATATAAGTAATTCTAAAGGTTCAAATGTGAGAGTAATTCTAAATTTGAAATGTAACTTACTTATAAAATGACTCAACTTTTGGACAATTTAAGAGAATACAAAAAGAAATTACTGCAATTTCTTTATTATTTAGATAACGACTCTTAAATGCACCCTCATGTTGGTCAGGATGATTGAAAATAGAAATTGGTGGATTCTCAAATGACACTCCACCATCATCATTTCGAGTAACTCTTCTATTTCTTATTTGGATATGTGACTCAAAATAATGCGAACAAAATGTAGAAGTCTTCTCAAGCATGTAAGCCTCACAAATGGAACCTTCCACACGAGCTTTATTCTTAACTTTCTTCTTAAGATCGTGTAAAAATCTAAGAAAATAATGATATTGAGCATGTATATTGATATTTAAGTGAACATTGATATAGAAATAACTCTAATGTAAAAATAATACCTCTCAAATGAATACATCCATCGAAATTGTACAGGGCCACCAACTTTAGCTTCATAAACTAAGTGTAAAGGTAAATGTTCCATTACATCGAAAAAGGCTGGAGGGAAGATCTTCTCTAACTTACATAAGATGATTGGAATATTCTTATCCATCGCTTCAAGTCTACGTGTTTCTAACACAGGACAACATAAATCTCGAAAAAAATAGCTCAACTTTGTTAAATATTCCCAAATTGGAGTTGGCAAACAACTAAATGCAATTGAGATCAATTTTTCCATAAAAACATGACAATCGTGAGATTTCATATGTTGTAATGTGCAAGATCTCAAATCAACATTTCTTGATAAGTTAGATCCAATCCATCTAGAAGCTTTAGGCCCTATACCCACTCACATGTTCCCCTCTTTTGATGGATACTTAAAGTGTATTGTGTTTTTGGTTTCACTCTTTTTTCATAACCACTTTCTTCTAACTCCAGAGTCGGGCGATTACAAAATAAAGAGAGATTCATCCTTGTCTTGATGTTATCCTTTGTCTTACCTTTAACATCCATAACTGTGTTGAACACATTCTGAAAAATATTGCTTTCAGTGTGCATGACGTCTATGTTGTGTGGATTCAATAAATCACACCAGTATGGTAAGTCTCAAAAGATGTTACGTTTAGTCCAATGATGATTATCTCCATGGCCAAGCATTCTATGACTACCACCTGAATCAGTGATTTTTGGAAGTTCACTTATCTTCGCAAATAGCTCAACTCTTGAATACCGTCTTGGAGGCATACTCATTTCTACTTTACCTTTTAAGAAGTTCTTCTTATTCTTGCGAAATGGATGGTTCCTTGTTAGAAATTGTTTGTGACAGTCAAAGTAACACATCTTCCTCCCATTTTTCAAATAAAATGCTTTAGAACCTTCCATACAAATAGGACAACTCAATCTACCCGCCGTCGACCAACCAGACAACATTCCATATGCAGGGAAGTCATTGATAGTCCAACATAATGCAACTTTTAAACAAAAGTTTTGCTTTCTTGAAATATCATACGTCAAAACCCCTTCATCCCACAATCTTTTTAAATCATCAATCAAAAGCTGTAGATATACATCAATTTTACTTTTGGAATTACTAGGACCAGGGATAATTATTGTCAAAAACATATATTCCCTCTTCATACACATACCAGGAGGAAGATTATATGGGGTTAAGATCACGGGCTCAGAAAACAAAAATCTCATATAACAAACAAGTATCTCCACAACAATAAATCAAAATTTCTTACCTGATGCAAAAAAAAAAAAAAAAAAACAACAACAACTAGAGTGAAGAAGAAGAAAGCATTTTGCTTAAACCTTGCAGATTCAGCAGAATTCACCAAAAATTTTCAAGGATCGAGCTCGAAACAACAGAAAAAGCTCAAAACTAAAACTTGAAGAAGTTAAATAATTTTTAAAATTCTTAAATCTCACCTATTTACTGTAAATAATAAATAACCTAAAACTTAGAATAAATCAAAAAAATCGGCAAAAATAGAGAAAAATCATGAATAACTTACCAATAAATAGAGAATATAAATAAATAAATTTTATCTAACGTAGAAAATGAAGAGAAGAAGAAACAAAGAAGAGAAGAAGTCAGCAGATGCTCAACGGTGAGAAAAGTCTCAATAAGTGAGATTTTTTTACTGTTGAGAAGAAACTTAACTATGCGCAGAAATTGAAGTTGATGATTGCAGAGGAGAAATCTTCGCCAATGAGAAGAGAGTTCAGGCAATTAGAAATGGCTAGTGGAATTCGAAGTCTCCGAGAATAGTGACCGCATTTTCAAAGATTAGGGTTTGAAAAAGTAGGAGGAGAGAGAGCCAATATTTTAAGGGAGAGAAAGAAAAACCTTAGTCATTAATGAAGTTGGGGGAAAAGTCATTCCAACGGTATCTTACCGTTGGAATAAGAATGAATTAATTTATATGTATTTGAATTTTTTTCATTAATATTTCCAATAGTATTATGTCGTTGGAAATATTCATAGAAAAATTTCCAACGGTACAACGTTATTGGAATATCCATTGGAAATAATAATTCCAACGATACATTCCAACGGTATTTACTAGTTGTTGGATTTTTCGTTGGAAATTTCCAACAATTACAAATAGCGTTGGAAAATCCGTTGGAATTATAAAAATTCCAACGGTTTGTATGTGTCATTGGAATTTTCCATTGAAATTGTGTTGTTTTCTTGTAGTGAGGACAAATGTACGATTATGATTTCTTCAATACCATAAAATGCAACAAATTTAAAGTTCATACAATTAGGTGCAACATTTCAAAATTTAAACAAAAAACTGTAAAATTGCGTATATTTTAAATGAGAAAATATTATTAACCTTTATTTTATTTATTAAGATATAGATACATAATTAATCTTGGGAAGAATTGTCAAGTACGTATATAATGTTTAATCCAAGGTGGAAGTTGTTGAAGTATTTTTAGACACAATTATTGGATTAAACTTGATCCATGCTAATATTTATGCAATTCTCTGTACCTTTTACTACTAATTTTCCGGATTTTGATTTTTTATCGTCAGATTTAATATAATATGCATGAACAAAAACTATGTGTTTTACTATATTGCATTGAGATCTACTGCAAATGCATATTATAATGCAATTGAAGAAGTAAAAAACTTTTAACTAATTAGTTAATAAATAAAGAAAGAATGGATGCATGTGTAATTATATGTATTTATATTTCTATTTATATATATGATAAATACGAGTATTCATGGGTTTAGCATAATGATAGGTACATGTTTCAACTTGAATAAGGTTTTAGGTTCGAGTTCTTTATTTATTGAAAAAAGGAAAAAAGATAGAGATTAGGATATATATCTCATGTATTACAAATATTTAGTTGGTTTGAGGAAATTTTATCATTGAATTCTGGATTTTGTAATAAAGATGAATAATGAAAATGTATGATTGTTTGAAGATTTAGTAGAGACTGACACAAAGACTTATATGAGATGGTCTTACAGGTTGTTACCATGAGATCGATCCTTATGATCCACAAACAAAACTAATTTTCACAAATTTATATGTGAATTTTGAAGTATGGGTTATGAGTTGACTCGTTTCACGTACCTTGATTCGTGAGATGGTCTGACATAAGACTTAATTTTATATTGTATATGTTAAATTAATGCTAGAAAATGTGGGTTGATGTTATATTTTATTGTGAAAATGTAAGTTGATGTGTGTTTTATTATAAAAAAGTGTGCTTGGTAATTGTAATATAGGTAATAATGATTATATTCGAATTTTGTGATTTGAATTTACATACAAAACACAAATATATATTAGGATTTTGAAGTTCAAAGTCCTCCCATGTGAATTCCCTTACAAACATGGTCTTAAAGTTGTAGCTTATTTGTATCTTAAAGTAAACATTAGAGAAGTGTACTTGATTCTTTTAATCAACACTAGTTCTGTATTTATACATAAATACTTCATGGTTCATGCAACTAAACGTCATTACACACATATTTGACTTTCTTCTTTCCATGCCTTTTTCAAAGTTTAAATTTATGAAATGATGGTGTTGAGGTTGGTTGTGACCAAACCATATTTGAACAAAAGATCGTGAGTTTTATTTTTTATAGAAATACTAAGTGATTGATCCAATTAAAAACAAGAACAAAACATAAATATATTGGGGATTAGATTGATGAAATTAATTAGAGGTTGTATATATATAGGATGTTACATTTGGATTAGGTTGATAAACAAAGTTGATGTGCACCCTTGTGCGTGGACATGGTTAGTATTGTGGTGCCTTGTCTGTTTTTCTGCACCTTCATCTATGTTACAACTTTTCTAACCATTATCACTTTTAAATATTTTCTTGACATGATAGGAATAAAATCATTTTACAATAAAATGGAATTATGATAAATATCTTTCAAAATGGACACTCACTTGATTATTCATTTTGCTTTACATGTTAAAAACCAAAAAGAGATTTAAAAAAAAAAAATTCTGTATTTCTATAAAGTTTTGATATCGAATCATACAATCCAATCCATTTTTTAACATCTTTTCCATGGATTCCAATGTCTAATTATAAGAGTTCTTTATGGCATGATTGGTATGATGGAATGAGTTGGGAATGGAATCATTATTCCTATCTTCATTCTCATTCCTTTGATTGGTATGGTTTATAAGTGGGAATCACCATTCCTTTAGGAATTGTCATTACCATGGATGAGGGAATGATCATTCCTTCCTACCCCCATGGTATTATGCATTCCTCACCTATAAATGAATGAATTATATTTATTAATTTGATTATTTATTATTATTTAATTTAATTTTTTACAAGTTAACTTTCCAAAATTAATTTATTATATAAAATTGTATAATAATATAAAATTATTTATAAAAAAATATAATATATAAATTTAATATAAAATAAAAAAAATGAAAATATCAAATAAATAATAAAATTAAGTAGATAAATAGAATAAAAATAAAAAATGAATATAAATTTTTAAAAAATATAGAGATAATATGAATATAATATTAGTACAAATAAGTGTAGTCTAGTTTATATAAAAATATATAAATAAATTATAACTAACTAAAATATTTTTAAATAATATAAAGTATTATTTTAATAGCACAAAATCATATAAAATAATTAATAAAATTATCATAAAATATAATATAATTAACTACTATAAGAATATATAAATAATAAAAAAATAATATATTAATAATAAAATAAAAAATAAAATATCTAAATATGATATACCTTAATATTAGTGATAAGGGTGAGCACGGTTCAGAACAAGTTGAGGATAAGATAATCTCTGAAATTGCTTCAAAATTCAGAGATTTTTGGAAAATTGCAAAAAATATCTCCAAACTTGCTCCGTCACATCGGTTCGGTTCCTTCAGAGATTCAGGTATTACGGATCGGATCTATTTAGATTTTTGTTCAAACAAGTCATAAACTAATAAAATAAATTGGATAATTTAAAAAGTAGTCGTCTTTTTTCAAAAATAATAAATTACATTCAATTTTTTTTTAAATTTTATTTTTCAAAAACTTTTTAATCTACTTCTCATAAATGGTCATTAGAAATTATTCATTTTAAAAGCGAAATAAATATACGTTTTATAGTATAATTTATAGTAAAATTTGAAGGTAGGTATAACCTATAATTAGTGCAATGATTAATTTTTTATAATTTTTTAATTAATTAAATATATCATATTATTTAAATTAAATGGAATAAGAATATTAAAATAAAATTATAGTGAATGATAATTTGATCAAATAAAAATTGATTTAATATTTTATCTGTAGTTATTAATTATGATATATAATTATAATGATTATTTTATTCATTTCCTATTCCTCTGCGATACCAATCATAGGAATAAACATTTTAATACCATTCCATTCCCATCACCATTCCATCCTTAAATTCATTCCATTCACACCTTATTCCATTCCACCATACCAATCATGCTAGAATTTTAGCACCATCATTTGTATTCATTTTAGCACTATCATTTTAAAACACGCAACATCATCCGTTACATAATCTATTTTTGTTTTGTGATTTATTTCATATCTTTTACATTATATGCATGATAAAAAAAAAATTAAATGTATATTTGGGCCTCTTCGATCCCAAATATCTTTGGAACAAAAACATAGAGTTTCTGTATTTTAATTCCCTTTTAAAGTAGATTCATGTACTAATTTCAATTTGCAAAAGTTAGATTCGTATACTTAAACAAAATTAAACTTCATGGTATAATTGAAACAAAATTTAAAATTATTAGGACCTAATTTTTTTTTAATGAGCTTGGGAAGAGTGGAAGGAGGGGAATAATAATGACTTAAAAATTTGTGTGATTTAAATTCAAACTCTAATTATCATAATTTACATCTTTATAAATATGACATATCATAATTTTTGAGTTTTAAGTATGCTTTGTAGTTTTAAAATATAACACAAAAATCCGAATATGCTTTCTCTCTAATGGTAATAATGATGATGATAATAATATAATAATTTTACACTATACATCATTGATATTATCCATAAAATTAAATTGAAGATTAAGACTTATTGAATAAATGCAGTAGTTGGAAATAAGTCTTAGTCAACTCAAAAATTTGGAAGAAACTTTGTGCTACAATTTGAAACATTCGCCGATCGAATCGGGAAGTTGAGAATGTGAATCAAGTATTGGCTTAATGCAAAGATTTTGGTCGATACTTTAGAAAAACATAATTTTTCTTCTCCATCATAAAAATGAGATTGCTTAGATGGAGTGATTTTATATATAAAATTTGAATTAAAAGTATTTTCGATATGTCATTTGTTAGACAATTTCACAAATCAAATTATGTGAGATGGTCAACTCACAATTCATATTCTACAAATCACATTTGGTTTGTGGTTAATGAGACTCCATTTCACGGTAATTATTCGTGAAACGCTCTTATATAAGTTTTTATGAAGTATTTTATATCCACTTATATAGAACACAATTAAAATTTATTAAAATTGCTAGAAAATTAATTTAAAATAAAATTGATGAATTTCAATAAATAAAGAATTTACTACTATGAATACCTAATCCTAATACAACTGGAAAATAGCAACCAAACTTAATGTAAAAAAAAAAAAAACATTTTACAAAATTCCATTCAAAAGTTAGCATAAAAACTTATATAAAACATATCAAGCATGTAAATTTTATTATTAGACGAAAATCCACAATCTAAATTTATTTTCACATCTAAATCTCTTTCATGGGTTATGAATTGTGATCAAATATAATAAAAAGTCAATCACCAGTAAATGAAGGTTGATATAGAAGAGATTGAAAGATTTGAATTTGTATTGGATGGAGAAAGCCAAGTCAATACCCTATAGGAGCTATCTAGACTTTACCATCCCATAAAATAAAAAAATCTTCTACATTACTTAACAAATTAATCACATCTAACCATTTTTTTTTATTTTAAATTAGGTTTACTTTTAGTGGTCATTCTTTAATTAGATTCATATTTATGAGTGAGAACAAGTCAAAGTAGATTCACTTATTCAAGACCAAAATGATTGAAGCAATAATCTAGAGTCCCCACCTCTTAAAATATCTTAATCTGAATAGTACTAAAATGGCTGGTTGAACTTGAAAAGAGGTAAGGCCATAATAATTAATTTCAGTGCTTTCTCTGATTCGCCACTTAAACATTAACCTTTTTTTTTTTTTTTTTTTATTGAACAGTCAGTAATATATTTATAGGGATAAGGGCTCAAAATGCCCATTTTTATAAAACTTAAACCCAAAATACCCACAAATATAACATATAAACCCAAAATGCCCATTTTTGGTAAAAAGACCAAAAAACCCTTTGACATCCCATTAAAAATGAATTTTTAATTATTGAAATTTATTTTGCCACTCCAAAATTAAGATTACCAAACCAATTTGCTATAGCCACATTTGTGAAACCCCGGATATAATTATCTTGGTATATCGGTTGGAAACCTTTCCCGTGCCCCAAAAAACATTAGTATTTATACTAGTGATCTGGTCAGAAAGGTATAACAAAGCCACGTACTAAGGAATTATTATTTGAAAAAAAAAATATATATATATATATATATATGTTGATATTTTCACTATTTATAGTTATTGAGATCCGATGCGTAGAATGGTATCAGAGCCTGGTTTTATTGAAGAAATAAATTAAATTATGTTATACAATATTATTTTCTTGTGCCTAACGGAGGAGAAAATCAAGAAAATGTATCCGAAAATATTTCGAGATAACACAAGTGCAGGATATCAGTAATGACATCCAGCTCAGATTGGAACACAATTGTTCCAGACACATCTAAGGTCACACAAGACCTTAGGGAGATCCAGAAGACCATCATTTATTATGGTGGACAGATGGAGAAGATAGCACGATCTCTATCCGAGATCCAAAAAGATGTTTCAGATCTGAAACAAGAAATTGTAGATCTGAAGAGAAGACAAACCAAAGGAACTGGAAGATCAATGAACGAACGTATGAAAAATTCGTTCGGAGATATTCCAATCATTTCCAAAGGAAAGGCTACGGAAGTTTCGAAGCCTAAAAGCAACGACGAACTCCTACTTGATATCATAAGACAAGTTGGATGGAAGTCTCAAGAGTAGATCTTGCAGAATTAACCGAATCCCTTTCCAATCTCGGAATTGTGGATCTGGTAAATCTCAGGATGAACGAGCCGATTCCGCCGATTCCAAAGAAGGAAGAGGAAAGCACAAGTACGCCAATATCGGAAGCACCAGTACCTGAAGTACCGGTTCCTCCCGAACCCAGGTGGTGGCAGGATGGGGTTGAGTATGAAGAATACATAGCTCGACAAGCCAAAACCCGACCGGGAAGGTTTAAAGGAGTATCCAAAAGCCCTTGGGCAAAAACGATGCTTGAACCAACCCATCCGTTTGGAGTGATGCTCACAACAGACATCATCGATTTCAGAAATATGGAAGTTTTGATCGATGAGTGGATGTCATCCATGAAAGTTGCTTCATCAACACTGGATGTTGATAACGATCATTTTTGCCAGATACTGGTAAATAGTTTGCAAGGTTCAGCCAAGAAGGCATGGGAGATGACCGAAGCCTCTCTCAAAAAAGAGATCTTATCCAACGAGAATGTTATAACAATTGTCGAAAGGATGGGTCACCTGCTCAAAATATGTTTCCTCGGGGACGGATATTTTGAGGAAAGAAAAGACGAGAAGAAAAGAGAGTACACGCAAGCTCTGTTTGCTCTCGAATTGAGAAATATATGTTATGCGGATGAATATATATATTGGTTCCGCAAATATTATTTCCAAGCAGATGTACCATGGAATGTGGCAACAGATTTATTCTTTGCAAAAATCTGCAGTCCATGGAGGGAAATGCTTATGCAAACCTACAAGGTACCTACAGGCCGAGTCGATTCAGTGGCCAGGAGGATGTCCTTCTTTAAGGACAGTATAAGAGAATGGTGTCAACAGGCGACACTACAAAGGAACAAGAAGAAACTAAGAGGAATGGTGAAGAAGACCCCTCTTTGTTGCGACAATAATGATTTTCCGAGTATCATCGGAGAACCACAACGCGAAAGACACGGAAAGAGAAAGAAACACTTCAAGGGAAGGTTTCAATCTAAGTCCGGAGGATCATACAGGAGACCTTCCAAACAAGGAAGATCATGGTGGTCCAAATCAAAGGCTAGATCTTACAAATCTGGTCAAAAGTCTGGTCCTTCCAGGTTTTCTTCACAGGGATCTAGATCCACAGGAAAGCCAGCAGGAGGAACAACCCGGAAAAGAACTTTCAAACGAGCTCACACTCGTGCAAATGAAAGCTTCAAGGATTGCAACTGTTGGACGTGCGGCGCGAGAGGCCATATTTCGCCCGATTGCCCACAAAAGCAAAAAGATGTACGCCAATTCGAGTATACAGACGACATCCGAGATGCTGTCTTTTATGGTGATTTGGTGCCAGTTTACAAGTTCGAGGACATCTCTTCAGATGAAAGCATCTATGAAGAAGAGTTGGAATCTGATTCAGAAGGATCCGATGGATCATCTACAGAATCAGACGAGTAGCTCCGGCGAACCGGAAGATAGACTCCAGACATCGGACAGTCTATCAGGATTCTTTTCAAAAATGACCGTCTCAAACAAGACGATGGAAAGAATCATGCAACAAGATTCAGCTTTAAGTCCGTACGACGGATTTAAGATTGGAAGTCTTAATCGATTTTGTGACAAAATCGGAATAAGACAGCGCAAGCATCACATCATCTACCGGGTGAACTCAGGTGAGTTCTCCATTCCAATAGGGTTAACCGGTAATAACATTGAGATGCAACTTATTCCAAAAGAAGAAATTCTTGAGGAATTGAGTCGTATTAAAGAAGAAGTAGCGGTCACAATGAAATGGATTCATATTGGAACCATTGAAGTAGTGATTAAAGCTACCTTCAAAGAAGGAATTGATTCTGAATTACATCTATCTGTGATGGATAAAAGGATCAATAATTTAAGCGAAAGTTGTCTTGGTACAATGGTAGGTAATTTATATGCTGGCAAACTTATGTTTGACATACATCCTAGGATTGCATATAACCTAGCGGACCAAGATTTTAGTAGAGTATTAACCCTTCATCAAGATTTTAAAAGACCTGATCTTATGAAAGAAGGAAATAGACCATATTCTATTACGTATAGAATTGCATATGCTCTTTCTAATACACATCATTCGGATATGTTTCTTAGGAAGGAGTATATAGAAATTCCTAGAATTTTCAAGGAATTTGCCAAAGTTATGACACCTGACCCAATTAAAATACCAAGGTTAGGAGGTGTCAATTTGCTAATCAAAGATCAACCTATTCTAAACAGTAGATCATTAAGGTTTGATTCTGAAATTAGTAACAGGTTGTCCTTTTCCGAGGGTAGGATTCTAAGCCTAAAAGGAAAAGAACCAAGTGAGGATTTGTATCCACAAAAGATTAGGGTAAGAAATGTAAAAATCAAATGCCCTAATAATGAATGGAAAGAAATCCATATTGTTTTTGATATATCTAAAACTGATAATTTGTTTCCTTGTGAAGAGATATATCATTTACAGCAACCAAGTATTAACAGATATGAAGGCATGTTAGAAATAGCAGGATATCATGTATCTGTTACAGGAAGTGCAGGCATAACTAAAGGAGTTATGACCCTAGGGTTAAGTTTCCTTGAGGAACATAAGCCCTGGAGAAGAGATGAGAAATGGATGGAGTTCGACCTTGATGGACATACAATCAGGGTAGAATAAAACCATTATGCCGGGAATCAAGCTTGATCAAGAGATCATTGATCTCACAATACAAAGAGACCAGACAATAACTTTGTTAAGATCTTTGCGAGAGCAAAATCTACCAGAACAAAGAAGTATCCAAGAGGTCATAAGGATACAAGAGGCTGCGTTAAGAATTAGTCAAATAAACGCACGAATAGACATGCTAGAACGCTGGAGGAGAAGGATTTATCCAAACAATCCAGACGGGTTCTAAAATATGCCAGGAAGATGTATTGATGAAGAGATCCAGGATCTCAGAAAAGAGAAAGATGAGTTGACGGAACGCATTAGAGAAATGCGGGATAATGGACAGACTCATCAAGTGAGGTTTCAAGAATTGATCCGTGAGCATAATGTTAGAAGCTCAAGAATAAACTTGTTAGAATCTTGGAAAAGAGGAATCTATCCAAACGATTCTGAATGACAAGTATTTTCTCTATATATATATCTGTAGGGATATTATATGACCAATATAAGACGGAATATTTTGCAGCTTATATTGACTCAGGTTCAGGCATTTGCACAGCAAAGCCAGGAGTTTTTCCCAGCGAAGCAGTGGAAAAATTACCTCTTATTGCAGGAAGAGACTTCTCACAGAAGATCCTTATACTCAATAAAGGTATTCGCGAAACACGAATTATGATCGGAGGCGCATTCGATACCCCGTGGTATAAAGTAAGAATGCCACCAATCTATATTCATGATACTGGTGCTGATATTTTGCTTGGTAACAATTTTATCCAAACTTTTGCAAAATATGAGCAGGATAATCACAAGAACCTGTTAACTTTTACTACAAACTGTGGTAGTATGATACAGGTTTTGCGGCGAGAAAAGGCTTTTAATAGGATCATGCCTATTAATTTTCGCAGCAAACGTGGTGATAATGAAGCCAAGTTAACTCATCCAAAAATGCAGGATAAGAGGAAATTTGGTGAAGCTCTTTTGTCATACAGACAAGAGGGAATGGAGGAGGCACATGAAGAAGCTATTCAGTTTCTGAAAAATGCCTTACAAGAAGGACCACCCCAGATTGACATTGATGAGGAAAGTCTCATTTCTCTCGAAAATGTTAAAAGGCTAATTCAGAGAAACTACAATGAAAATCCTTTAGCCTGGTGGGACAAAAACCAGATCGAAGCAACGTTGAAGGTAAAAGAACAACACAGATACGAGTTGGTTCGATACAAGCCGATACAGATGAATCTTGAAGATCGTAAGGATATGCAAAAGATTATCAAAAAGCATATCGATCTCAAGCTGATCGAAGTAGGTATTTCTCCTTATAGTAGCCCAGGGTTTTTGGTAAGAAACCATGGCGAAATAAAGAGAGGAAAAGCAAGGTTAGTAATTAACTATCAAGGTATTAATAAGATTACCGAATTTGATGGTTATTACATACCAAGTAGAGAACACTTAATTGATTGTATTAAAGGATCAAAAGTGTTTTCAAAGTTTGATTGCAAGTCTGGATTTTACCAGATTAAGTTAGAAAAGGAGTCTAAGAAATTAACTGCTTTTTCTACACCACAAGGTCAGTATATCTGGAACGTAATGCCTATGGGTCTTGCGAATGCACCTCAGATATACCAACGAAAGATGGATAATCTATTTAAAGATTATTTTGAGTTTATGTTTATTTACATAGACGATATCTTAATTGCCTCTAAAAATATGAAAGATCATTTAAAGCATCTTGAAATATTTTCAGAAGCATGTCATAAAGAAGGATTAGTGCTCTCTGAAAAGAAAGCAATAATCGCGGTTAATAGAATCGAGTTTCTCGGTGTTATTATTGACCATGCAGGAATGGAACTACAAGAACATATTGTGGAGAAGATCTGTAATTTTCCAGATGTTCTTAGAGATAAGAAGCACCTTCAAAGCTTCTTAGGAGTGATTAATTTTGCAGGTTCATTCATTAAGGACTTGGCAAAATATCGAAAGGATTTCCGTCCTTTATTACAGAAGGATGAGAAGACCAAATGGAAATGGGAAGATATTCATTCCCAAAGAGTTCGTGAGTTAAAACAGGTTTGTAGTAACTTACCAAAGCTCGCGATTCCTCAAGATGAGGATCAGTTAGTCGTCTACACAGACGCTAATGATTTCAGATGGGCAGCAGTACTCATGAGAAAGACATCTACGGGTGAAGAACCATGTAGATATACAGGAGGGTTGTTTACAGAACAACAAGCCAGAGTTTGGCAGATTAACGAGAAAGAATTCTTTGCTGTTTGGAAGGCTTTTAAAAAATGGCCTTTATTTTTATTAGCTAAAGAATTTATATTAAAAGTTGATAATACTAACGTTAAAGCTTTTTTGAAAAACAAACTTGAATCAAAGATCGAAAAAGCACGTATTATCAGATGGCAAGCAGAATGCCAATATTATCTTTTTGATATTGTCATAGTGAAATCTAATGAGAATGTTCTTGCAGATTTCTTAACAAGAGATGGATATCCTTGAAGCAGATTCCATCACAATACGAGCAAGACACCTTAGGGAGAACCTTGAGATGCATTACAAGGCCTTCGAGGAACTAAGGGTAAGAGCCGAAGCGGCATCTTATGTCCAGAAAGCCGATTTGGACAAAGTCCAAATAACTCTACGTGCAGCCATAACTTCAAATAATGATTTATGGAATGCATTAGTAGATCCTGTAAACAAGGCCTGTTCACCATCGGTGATGCAGAAAGAATTATACGAGAGGAGTTCATCATCGATGAACAAACAGGGTACTTTTATACCCGAAGCAGGACATCCTGCTGATAAAAATTTTTCATCGAACATCGGTGAAAAGGCTGATAAGGCCGAACCAAGTGTTTTATCGGATTTCGATAAAATTATTAATTCGGAAGGTCAGGAAGCAATTCCAGACAACCCGAGTCAACCCAGCACCTCTGGGGTAAAAGAGGGAGAGGTTAACCTAAGGCCACAGACTGGCCCTAAACAGGTTAACACTAATCAAGCTATTTCTCCTCTGCAGGTCTACCAAAAAACATGGGAGAAATTGGTGACAAGAAATGGGATTAATCCAAATAGAATTACTGCGGATTGGTCTGGCAAGTATCCAAGACTTTGGATGCTCCCGGGGGTAAACCCTCATGATGTGCGGGAATGGTTTGATTTTGGAGCAATTGCTTCAGTTTTTACTACCGCACCTAGCTTTCCGGAGATTTCCAAATTACCAGATTGGATATCTACTGCTGTGCACGATTCATGGCAGAACAACCCATACTTGGGTCGAGGAGATATACTGGAGCTAAAAATTATCTCTGCTGCTCCAGAAATCACAGGAAAAGGGTCTTATCCAGTTTTTCAATTCATAAAACTACAGAGACCTGAGATGGGGGCAATAAACCGAGCTAAAACACCCCCAGAAAATAGCCCTTTGGTAGTCGCCTTGGCTGAAAATGATATATCAACTAGGCGAGCATGGGGCCTTTGGGTTTGTCTCACCGAGATGGACAAAGTGAAGTATCCATTCAAAATATTTCATAACTCTGTGAATGGATCATTCCTGTTGAATTTTATGACAGGAACAACTACCGGATTTGCTGAAAACCTCTTTGAAAATAAGAGAAAGTTAATCTGGGAAAACAAGGTTCCAGCCACGGAACAAACAAGGAAGAAGATATGTAATATGATACATATCGGGAGATGGGGAGAGCGGTTATGCTCTTACTGTCAAACACAAGAGAAACCACTGTTTGGACAGGGTTTCAAAATAAAAAAGGACAAGCCCGACTACCCAAAGAAAAAGGGAAAAGGGAAGGGTTTTTAGAAAATAAAACCCAAAAATGTAATAAAAGGAAACGAGTCTAATTAGACTCGATTGTAAACAAGCTGTATTGTATTCTAAAAATATAATAGGATACGGTATAATCAGCATAGGATGCTTATTCAGACATAGGATAGTGACAGGTCCCGCCATCTTTGAAGAATCAGCATCTGAACTAAAAAGGACAAAAGTGGAGGACCCCTCCACTAATCAAGAGATTCGTTGCCGACACAAGAAGACAACGAAGGTGATAGATGCACTTACCAAGCGGTAGGTGGGAAATAAAGAAGGTTGGCCCATTCCCCACTAACCAAGTGGAATGCAAGCTGGCAAGGCAATAATGGATCCATACAGGAACACATTGATGCCTATAAAAGGAGGCCTTCAACCTCAAAAGAAGATCATCGAAAATACACAAGACTTCTCTCTTCATAAGCTTTTCGAAATCTTCTCTCTAGTTTTGTAATAGTTTAGCTTTCAAGCTTTCCTGTTCATGGGGGTTTCCCCTTCACGAGTCTTAGCCATGATAGGCTAATTCAAGTTTCTCTTCCAATGGCGGAGAAAATTTATATTGTAAAATAGTTTAGTTTATTTTCTTCAATAAACAAGGCTTTTGCTATCCGACATTCTGTCCAAAAAATTTTATAATTCTGAGTGAAATATCATCCAGTAGTGCATCTCCCTATGATCTCCTTAAAGGCAGGTGGCCGTTGAAAAAGAGGGCAATCAGGGTTCCCAAGAAAATCGGTTTCAGAACCATAGACTGCGGGCGAGTGGTTGGATCCTTGATCCATAAAACCTGAACCGAGGTCCAAGGGAACTTAAGAGACAAAGACGAGGTATGATTTAAACTCAGCTTTATTTTATTTACGGAAGCATGTTGGGCCTGATATTGATCAGTGGACTAATCCGGATCTAATAAATATAAGAGTGGAAATAGAAAATGGCTAATGGCAAATTTGGCATTTTGGTTAATAACTAAAGTCAAAAGGGGTAGCATAGTAATTTTCTATGAAAAATGGGCATAAATGGATGTTTTATTATATTTATGGGTATATTGGGATGTGTTGTTATATTAATGGGTAGAAAGGGATGAAGGTTTATATAAATGGGTAACATGAGCAAGTATCCCTATATTTATATTCTTAGTACTAATCCTTGTTGATTATAAAATATTTAGATAGGATTGGGATATCCAAAATCATTCAAGTTATTATTATTTTTTTTAATTCAAATTTTTAGTGAAACTCGATGGTCCTAAGACATCTAATTAAATGCATTGCAATAGCTTGATAAAAATTGCAATGTAATAACTTTATATACAACCTATAAATCATCTGGTCCTAGACTTTTGATAAATTTGTAGCTTAATTCATCATGTCTCGCTTAATCGGCTCCATAAAAACCTTATGTTGGATAAGTCTTTTTTTTTTTTTAAATAAACAAATAAATGAATGGTTTTAAATGGAACAGATGTTGGATCAATTCAATTGACGCATTAAAAATAAATTAACGATGCATTCTTAGTAATATATTTTTATAAAAACTAAAATACCAATAGTGAAACATTGTAATTAATATATCATTGATAAAGCTATACTATATAAAAAGAGGAAAATTGACAAAATTTACTATTTTGTCACTTTCCCTTCTATAAATATCTTGAAAAATATAAAAAAATTAAAAAATACTTGACTTTCTTGATAAGCTATTAAGAATTATAATAAAAAAATATATAAAATATAAGAAAAAACATATCTTTCATCATAAAGAATGTATTATTACAAAAGAAAAAAAAAGTATTATATATATATATAAATTATACTATTAAATTTTATTTAAAAAGCTATATTATTTAAATAATTATAAGTTGTACAAAATTGAAGCTAAAAATTTCTTAATTTTATGCATCTACATAATATAATTTACTATAGAAAAATTATTTTTTCATATTGACTCACTTATGGGTCTTTTTTTTAAATCATCTTTTTTATTAATACAAATTTTGTGATAAAAGAATTTAATAAGAGAAAAATTACTACTTTTTTAAATTTATATGCTTGAACATAAATGTTTAAAGTTTTATAGTGTTAGAAGTTTACACATAAATATTTTACATTTGATGTATGTCTTTGTGATATGTAATGCAAGAAGCATTTCTCTATATAAACTTACTAAATAAGATATTCAATAATCTAAAAATTAAAAATAAAAGTTTAATCTTACTTAATAAGTTATCATGATCTACCTTATATTCTCAAACTCTTGCACATACTATAAAACTTATTCAATCAAAAACTCTACTCTTTTCAGTCAAAACTCTATTTTATACAACGATTTTCTAAAATTATAAAATATAACATTAAAAGATAGAAATATGAAAAAACACATTTGTATAGTATACATGTTTTGAAATAATGAAAGATGATATAAATAATTTTTTTCATTTATACAACTACATTATATCATTACAAAATGTATACACTACCCACAATAAATAATAAAACGCGCATTGCGCGAGTGAATTACTAGTTATATAATAACGCGAGAGAAATAACATCATTTGAATAAGTAAGCACATACAGTTACAAAACAAAAAAAGTAAATACTTGATGAAATAAAATGATAGGAACTATTTGTTTATGGGTATGATTTGAGGTAAAGGATATGGGATATGGGGGGATGAATTTTAATTTGCAGCAAGTGATTGTATAGATGGATAGTACCAGAAGTGGATAGTACAAAGAGCAGCGTTCTTAAAATCAGAAGGGTCAAGAAAGTTGAAAGAGAAATATGGGTGAAGGGGGTTTAGACCAAATAATAATATAGGATCACAAATCCTTATATTGGAGGAGATAAAAGAAGGGTATATATGAACACCAAGAATATAGAAAGGAAACACTACCTGCCCATTCATTAACCAAGTCTTCCTATCATCCTACTTGTATAATGCCTGCTATGGCATATCCTTCTTTACAGAAAATTTGACTTATTATTCAAATACGGAATGGCTCTACTTTTCATTTTGGAAGTTAAGACTAAGAGCCAAGGTAAGAGAGAATTATTAATACCATGTTGAAATATGTATGGTACATAACAGAAAGCTTCCTATGGTGAAAACAAACTGAGGACTGTTTATCACAAGAAAGACAATTACTAGGGTATTACTCCATCATTTATTAAAAACTAAAGGACAAGTCAGGAACATATATACAAGATCATAAGATGCTAAAACAACAGTTTTGAATGATGAATGTGACTTTAATCTTATTTACATTAAAGTGCATAGGTCGACTCAAGTGCAACTCGTCTTTACACAGGTCCTACAGCATTTTCCAAGTGCCAAACCACCAAAAAGACGGGCAATTCCAAAATGGATATTCAAACACTAGTAAAACATTCAGAAATTATTCATATGTCGAAAAACAAGACAATCACGAGACTACTTAATGCACCAAGAAAACCCCGCAACATTGAGCTTCTTTCTAACTACACTCCAATGATTTTCAAGGGATGAGTGCTATCTCCTAATGCTCTATATTACAAGATACTTGTAAATTCAGTCATGAATCCATAAAACTTCCAACGTAATATCCACATGAAGGTTTGCAACCTCACCATTTCTAAGTACAACACAATTTCTACCTACTGAAAAACTCACATTCCAATGATTGAATCACCTTTCAAGGAAGAAGATCAAAATTGTACCTGACATTGAAGACATCAACCAAGCTACTATTAGTGCTACTTCCACTACCAACTCTCCTGCTCCTCCTCTTCTCATAATTGGCATTATCTGTTGGCAACTCATACCTACAAACCGGGCATGTATTCCTAATACCAAGCCACGGCATAATGCAATCCCCATGGTAGAGATGGCAACAAGGCATCCTAGTCAACTTCTCCCCAATCACAAACTCATCCTTACAAACTGCACAAATAATATTCTCCCCAACTTCCTCCTTCGTCAACTTCACCGTTGGAAGATTCTCCACAACAGACTTTGCAGCTGGGGGGCTGCCCTTCGAGGCATTTTCATTCTCCACCAATTGCCCAAACAGGGCATCATATTCCATTGTCAAAATATAATCTTCTGGAAGATTAAGATTTGAAACTTCACTCACATTGATATCATTCTCAAACTCCATAGCCCTCTCTAAATTGTTCACTGCCAAAAGAACTTCCCATTCTATATTCCTCTCTTCCTCCGTCCCTTCATCATCACCTAAATTCGAATTCTCACCATCTGAAGACGAAAACTCGGATGAAACAGATATTTCCTCGATTGCATCGATCACCAAATTGAGATTCTCCCTATCATCATATCGAATTCTCTCACTAACCTCTTCCCATTCAAACTCTTCTCTCCCATTCTCAGTTGAGTGATAGATGTTATTACTAATTCCAAAACTATCATATTCATCATCTTCGTCATTAACAAACCCTGTATTTACCTCGAATTCCTCAGAATCGGACTCTGAATCCATACCGACCGCCCGAAGGCCCACTCTCGAACCGAGACCCGGTCCGAATCCGAATTCTACAGGCGAGTCCTCTGCCCGGCCCGATCCCACTTCCCAAATTAGGTCATCCGTGACGATTGGATGACGTGGCTCGAACAGATCTGTGACGAAATTCATCTGCTCCTCATCCTCTTCACCTCCGAAGAAAAAGCGATTAGGGTCCTCGTACTCGCACCCTAAATTCTCGGTTTCTGAGTTCAAATCGAACCCGAAATCAAACGACGCCGCGTAATCATCGACGAAAGTGGGGTTCGAAGGATTGTTCGGCGGTGATGATGAATCGAAATTGAAATAGAATAATTCTTCCTCCTGCGCGCGTTCTTCTTCGTGGGACCCAATGGTGGTGGATATGGGAGTCCGCGTCGACGGTGGCTGGCGGTGCCGGTGGAGATTGGAGACCTCCGCCATTGAAGTCGAGAGAAAATGCTGCGTTTTTTTTCCCCTTTTTTTTCCCGTTCTGATTTTTCTGAGAATTTAATTTGCTTTCTTCGTTTGTTGAAGAAAAATGGGGGCTTTTTTATATCACAATTGTTTCTATACACCAGGTGCACGGATCCTAAATCCGTGCAATCGGATCAACCCGTCCAAAAATGCTTTTCACGCGCCCCCTAGCCCAAACCCTAACTCAAATTCTAGTTCTGCTGTATATTGGCATAATCTTTTAGTTTAGCAAACTTAACCTTTTAGTTTAGCGAACTCAACATTTTAGTTATATGCACATAACCTTTTGCAGTGCTGAGTAGTGAAAAAAGTATAAGTTATTTACTGAAAAGGTTATGAAATTTGTATATAAAGGTTATAGTATTACAGTATAAAAGTTATATCATTACAACATAAAGGTTTCGGCTATATTGAATTTTTATAGTGAAAAAACTATAAGTTATTTATTAAAAAGGTTATGAAATCTGTACATAAAGGTTATACTATTACAACATAAAGATTATATTATTACAATATAAAGGTTTGGGTTATATTGCATGAATTTTTATAGTAAAAAAAATATAAGTCATTCAGTGAAAAGGTTATGAAATTTGTACATAAAGGTTACATTATTACAACATAAAGGTTATATTATTACAACATAAAGGTTATGGCATAAATTTAAAAAAAAAAGGCGCGGATCCGGGTTAAACCGGACCCGACCCGACCCGCGTGCCCAGTTGCATGGATCATGACCCATACAACTGATGCACACAAACACTACTCTTTTTATATTTACTTCTAAATATAAAAGAATACTTTTAATTTTATTTTTATTTTTTGCATTTGAGATAAATTTGTAAATTAAACTTTTGATAATTGTATGATTATGTAAATTAAGACAAATTCTCCTGTACATCTGGTGCACGGATCTAAGATCCGTGCAATCCAGATCGACCCCACCCAAATCCAGCGAATTTCCTTTTTTTTTTTTTAAATAAATTTTATACTTTGACCTTTATGTACAAATTTGATGACTTTTATGTACAAATGTTGTGATCTTTATATATAAATATTGTGACATTTATGCATTGTAATTTAGAAAAAAAGGAAGAATTTCAGCAAAATTTGTACATAAATACCTTTATGTAATATTCATGTGACCTTTTATATATATTCATATGACCTTTATGTACAAATATTCATACTTTTACATAATATATAAAGGTATATAAATGTATGAATATTTATACATAAAGGTCGCATAAACATACATATGAGTCATATGAATATAACATAAAGGTATCTATGTACAAATTTTGCTGAAATTCTTCATTTTTTTCTAAGTTATTTAACATAAAAGTCACTGAATTTATATATAAATGTCACAGAATTTGTATATAAAGGTCACCAATTTTGTATATAAAGGTTTTGGCCTGGAACAAAAAAATAAAAAACAAATAAAAATAAAAATACGCGGATCCGAATCGACCTGGATTGTATGTATGTACAGCAGTCATACTCATACTCGTAAATTAATTGAAACCGCAACCCACCTCTCTCATCGAATTATTTAAATTTTTGTCAAACTTGAGCTATTTTCAAGTAATTTCCCTAACATGTTGCATTAATATTTTGGCAGTCTGGCTATTTATTATGGCTTGCGAGAAACAAATTGCTTGCCTTCCGAATCAGCAAACTCATCCATCTTTCTCATTCCATATTAATATTTTATTTCTACTTAATACCATATGGTATTACTATAATAATAATAATTAATGCCATATGGTTGTCAATACAAAACTACATAATCTACTAATATTCTTTATGTAAGTCACATCAACATCTTCATTATGTATTTCATCAATGAAAGATGGAGTAAACCTCCAAAACATATACTTGTAATTATTAGTTAAGTTCTACACAAACCCTATCAGACCTTTAAGTTACACTTAGTGACAATAAAACTTCAATATATATGATACCTATAAGTTAAATCGCAGATTCACTACATGATTCAATCTATGCAAAATTTAATATACATTTTGGTTATTCTATTAATAACGTTTATCTATGATGGTAATAATTTATGCAAAACATGTCTATTACATTTAAGTCGATAAACAATTATACGTGCAAAAACAACTAATGCATAGAGGATACAAACAAGTTGATTAACATATATATTCTTATCTTTTCTCGGATGCAGACCACTTATACACTTATAACACTTTTTTTTTTCCCCCAAGCAAGATGGGTTAGATTGCATGGATTTGCAACTGATGAATAAGCATCCAACAAGTGATTTTTCAAACAAGATCTTTTATTCTATATTGATATTTCATCTGTTGTACAAAATAATTATTACACATCAAGTGTAAAAGATTACATCACTAATTTATACATAATATTATTTAAAAATAATGAAACACAAGATGTAACATAAATTGGAATAAAGGATCCAATTCAATGTTTTTTACACTTGTTAATAATAATATAAAAATGTTAATGTTATAGTTTTTTGTATGTTCCTAATTCTTGCATGTCGAATTATTCTGCATAAAAGGCAACTACCCTAGGACACAGTCAAGTTAAAAGACAATTGTCCCCAAAAATACATTCAAGTCGTAAGTTTTATGGAGATGTGGAAAGAAATCTTTTATCAATACAAGTTCAAATCTTGTAATATTGATTCTCTCCCACAAATATCTAACATTTTACTCGATTGAAAGGAATATTTTGACGATGAGAGTTCTTTCTTCTCTATACTCAGTGACGTTGACACAACAAGTGGCCCTATTTTTCCTTTTTTCTTATTTACTTTTGGTCTTGAATTTCAGACTATCTTTCCTTTTCTTGTTCTTTATTTATTTTACAAATTATTTTTTGATTCTGGACAAATAAATTTAGATGTGTTTATTACATTTTTGTTATATTATATTCCCATATATTTTATTATTGTATCATGTTATATTATTTTATTTTAAGAAATATGCTATCTCAAATTTTGGTAAAATAATAATTATATGTAATTTTAATTTCACAAAAACTTATGTAAGGTGGATAGTTTTTTGTGAGACGAATTTTTTTTATTCACAAATTAAATTTATATGTGAAATGTAAAATATAGATTGTGAGTTTGATTTAATCACATAACATGATCTCACATAAAACTCATTCTTTTAATTTCTACCATTTAATCATATATATAGTTTAATTATCTTTAAAAAATTAAATCATTCAATTCATTTATGTTTTTATTTGAGAATGTTAATAATATAATGACAATTTGAGAATGTTAATAATATAATGACAGTGTGCCACGTAATATGGGATCGAATAAACACTCAAACTTAACGTTCATCGCACATCTTTATTCTTAAATTTCAAATAATTTTATCCAAATTTGCCCCCATATTTGTGAAATGAGTAAGACTTGTGTGTAACTGTTGCATGAACGTTTTATGTTGCATCGAATAAACGCGGGTTGGGTCGGGCTGAATCCAATCCGGATCCATACATTTCTGATTTTTTTTTTATCCTGACCTTTTATGTTATGTTAGTTATACCTTTATATTATGTTAAGCATACCTTTATATAACAATTTAGCTTTTTAAAAAAACCCTAATTTTGGCAAAAAAATCCTAATTTTGACGAAAAAATTATAATTTCAGCACAAAAAAACCCTAATTTGTACATATATACATTTATTTAAATATTACGCATACCTTTAATTAATATTAGTCATACTTTTATATAATACATAAAGGTATAACTAATATAATTAAAAGGTATGACTAACATAACATAAATGTATGTTTAACATAATATAAAAGTATGTTTAACATAACATTATAACCCTAAAGGTATGCTTAACATAACATAAAATCATAAAGGTATGCTTAACATAATATAAATGTATGCTTAATATAACGTAAAAGACTTGCATAAAGGTATGCTTAATATAATATAAAAGGCCTTAAAGGTATGACTAACATAACATAAATGTATAAATGTATGTTTAACATAACATAAATGTATGCTTAACATAACATAAAAGTCTAACACCTGAAACGAATTTTGGGTTGGTTTGAGTGCACCCACCCAGGTGCGTGGGGGCACGTGCGCGCGCGTGAAGGGCACGTGGAGGCCGGGTCGGGTGTACGGATCAGTTGTATAAAAGTTTTTGTGTTGTGAAATTTAATAGAAAAGGTTGGAATCTTGTTTAGACCAAGTTTAGGTTCTCCCACAGCAAAAAGAAGCGCCAAGAATGAATTTAAAAGCCGATGGCTTCTCAATTATCAACCAGATTCTTCCATTTTCAGCCAAAGCCTACATTTTCGAGTTTCCTCCTCAAACCTCCTCTACTTCTCCGCCCCTTCTCTACTTTTCTACAGGAGAAACAATCACACCCGTTTTACAAAAAGACCTTTTCCCATATTTTTCAAGAATGCTCCAAGGAAAGAGCCCTCGAACCTGGGAGACAAGCTCATGCACGGATGATTATATTCGGCTTCAAACCCACAATCTTTGTCACCAATTGTTTGCTCCAACTGTACATAAAATGCTCGCGTTTGGATTCTGCTAGTAAAGTGTTCGA
Source organism: Scutellaria barbata (assembly GCA_028654395.1). Lineage (NCBI taxonomy): Eukaryota > Viridiplantae > Streptophyta > Magnoliopsida > Lamiales > Lamiaceae > Scutellaria > Scutellaria barbata. Next base: position 17,994,477 of record CM053650.1, read on the forward strand.
CAGAATGTCTCAACGGGACCGCGTTTCCTGGAATGCAATGATCTTTGGGTATTCAGTTGGTGGGAAAATGGGGTTGGCGCAATCATTCTTTGATTTGATGCCTGAGAGAGATGTGATTTCTTGGAATTCTTTGATTTCTGGGCACTCGCAGAATGGGAATTATTTAAAGTCGGTTGAGATATTTTTGGTGATGGGGAGAGATGGTGTGGCGTATGATGAGACCACTTTTGCTGTTGTTTTGAAAGCATGTTCAGCATTAGAAGATAGCGCTTTAGGGCATCAGGTTCATGGAGTTGTGGTGAAGTTGGGGTTTGATAGTGATGTGGTCACTGGAAGTGCAATGTTGGACATGTATGCAAAATGCAAGATGTTGGATGAATCACTATGTCTTTTTGATGCAATGGCAGTTAAAAATTGGGTTTCTTGGAGTGCGATAATTGCTGGAAGCATTCAAAATGACGAGCTTTGGAGTGGATTGGAGCTGTTTAAAGAAATGCAAAGAGAGGGAGTTGGGGTCAGCCAATCTGTGTATGCTAGTGTTTTTAGGTCTTGTGCTGGATTATCTGATTTACGGCTGGGTTCTCAGTTGCATGGTCATGCACTAAAGAGTGATTTTGGAGCTGATACCATTGTGGGTACTGCCATGTTGGATATGTATTCGAAATGTCATAACTTGCTTAATGCTAGGAAGGTGTTCAACTTGTTACCAAACCATAACTTGCAATCTTATAATGCATTGATCATTGGCTATGCGAGAGCTGATCTTGGATTTGAAGGTCTGCAGCTGTTTTTGCGTTTATTTAATTCCAGTCTTGGTTTTGATGAGATAAGCCTATCCGGTGCATTTAGTGCCTGTGCAATTATCAAAGGACATTTGGAAGGAATTCAAATACATGCCTTAGCATTTAAGAGTCCCTTCCTTAACAATATTTGTGTGGCAAATGCTGTTTTAGATATGTATGGTAAATGCGGAGCCTTGCAGGAAGCTCATCAGATTTTTAATGAAATGGAAAGAAGAGATGCTGTCTCATGGAATGCAGTCATTGCTGCTTGTGAGCAAAATAAAAATGAGGATACCTTATCACTATTTGTTTCTATGCTTCATTCTGGAATGGAACCCGATGAATTCACATTTGGGAGCATTTTGAAAGCTTGTGCAGGTGGGCAATCTCTCCACCATGGGAGGGAAATCCATGGCAGAGTCATTAAGTCCGGGTTGGGGTTAGACTCTTTTGTTGGAAGCGTTGTTGTGGACATGTACTGCAAGTGTGGAATGGTGGAAGAGGCGGAGAAGCTCCATGAAAGAATGAAGGAACAGACGCTGGTCTCTTGGAATGCAATCATTTCCGGTTATTCATCAACTGAGCAGAGTGAGGGGGCTCAGAAGTTCTTCAATACAATGTTGGAAATGGGAATTAAACCTGATAACTTCACATATGCTACAGTTCTCGATACATGTTCCAACATAGCTAATGTTGGACTTGGGAAGCAACTCCATGCTCAAATAATCAAGCAGGATATGCAATCAGATGTGTACATTGTCAGTACACTAGTTGACATGTATTCAAAATGTGGGAACATGCAGGATTCCATTTTAATGTTTGAAAAATCACCCAAGCGTGATTTTGTGACATGGAACGCCATGGTGTGTGCGTATGCTCACCATGGATATGGAGATGAGGCTCTACAGATTTTTGAAAAAATGCAGCTTGACAAGGTAACGCCAAATCATGCAACTTTTGTGGCAGTTCTCCGTGCTTGTGCTCATAAAGGTCTTGTAGATGAAGCATTTCACTACTTCAACTTAATGAAACTCAATTATGGATTAGAACCACAGTTGGAACACTATTCATCTATGGTTGATGTACTAGGAAGGTCGGGGCAACTTATTGATGCATTGAAGCTTATTCAAGAAATGCCTTTCGAAGCTGATGATGTGATTTGGAGAACTCTTCTTAGTATTTGTAAGATGCATGGGAATGTTGAGGTGGCAGAGAAAGCAGCAAGTGCGCTTCTGCAATTGGACCCTCAAGACTCTTCTGCTTACGTTCTTCTATCTAATATCTATGCAGATGCAGAAATGTGGAACGAGGTTTCAACGATGAGGAAAATCATGAGGAGTAGTAGGCTGAAAAAAGAGCCGGGGTGTAGCTGGATCGAGGTCCAAACTGAGGTGCATATGTTTCTTGTGGGGGACAAAGCCCATCCGAGATGCAAAGAGATATACTTGAACCTAGATATGCTAATTCAAGATATGAAAAGGGATGTTCATATACCATATCATGAGCTTATGATGATAAGTGATGAAATTATGTTAGATGATGATCAAGAACTATGTGTGGTCTCCAATTCGTAAACTATGATAAAATCAAAGCTAGATCGATATTTGATGCAGATGAGATACTTGATGATAAATCAAATGTGGCTGGTATATATTGCCAGTGGAAGTAATCAGTCTTGAAATAAATTGTATGATGACTGATGACTATGAATGAGATTTTAGGTGCCGGAATTCGAGTTATTTATTGAAGAGAAGAATAGTAGATTAACTATGAGCTCATAGAACATGATTGCATCTCTGAATATGTTTCTACTTTCTATTGATGAAAGTTTCTTCAGTTTTGAGAGATTTAAAGATAATGTCTTGCATGATTTCTTCGTGTCAAGATAATGTCCTCTCTCTCTCTCTCTCTCTCTCTCTCTCTCTCTCTCTCTCCCCACAAATAATTTGCATTAAATCTTCCCATAAAAGAGGAGAATTTCATCTCAGTATTCCAACAAAGGCGGGGAAAAGTGTGCATGAATTACTCAAAAAAGCAAACTTCAGGCGAAATATCTTCAATAGTTAGGGGTGAAGAGCAGTAAAAAAGAAAAGACTGCATGATTTTAGTTCTTGAATATGGTCATCACAAGTTCCAAGTACTGCGCATTAATCTAACGTGGCATTTTCTGTAATAAAATTCTGTAATGAAATTCACTCCATGTCTCATTACTTACAGAAGTGTGAAATCATAGGATAAACATTCCTATTTGTAAGACATAGAAGGCCCTGGTTGCAAAGGTGTATTCACTGTTACAAAACAAAAACAGTTTCTGATACGTCGCTCAAAATGTAATCTTGCCTGTTTTATTTGTGAATTATCAGCTCAAGTGAAGAATTGGTTTATCAAGCAACAAAACCCTTCAAAAGTAGCTGAATTTTATCAGGAGTAAAGCATCAACATCGTCATCCCAGAATGAGCACCAGAACCAATAAGATTCACTCCGTTGTTGAAAACAGTAAAGCAGCAAAAGCTGGAATCACCAATATAACTACTATCATGAAGACATGTCTGATATTGAGCTGCCTGGCATCTATATTTCTAACAGTGTCAATCTTAGAGGTGGAATCATCAGTCCCTGTACGGATCTCAGTTGGTACACAGTCTCTACATGTATTGCCCATCTAAAAAGAAACAGTAATTAAGAATTAGGGTGGGGTGGTTGACAACATAATGAACTTTAAAATGAGAGTAAAACTACAATACAAACATATTGATGTCTTACAAATTTGTACATCTGAATCATTGTAGAGGAAATTAGGTAAATGGAATTGAAATGTTATAAACAAGTTCGCACCCAAAATAAGCTTAAAAGATAAAAACTGCAAAGAGCAGACAGACATGATTGTGAGCTATATTCTTTAAGCAATAGTGTGATCAGTAGAAAGCATGCAACTCAGAGTAGTTATGTAGGCCAACACACACACACTCTGGCACATATCAGGTCAAACCTCAGGCTACTGGACACAAGTTAATTTAAATGTCAGTGTCCTACCAATCATTCTTGACATTTGATTCTACCAAATGTGTCCAAGGTAATAAGTTAACCTGATGGGCATGTGTTTGAAATTACTTTATCTTAGACATGGAAAATGTTTCTAAAGTCCAAGTGTAAAACAAGTACAAGAGCTGAGTGATAATGAAAACGATGAATTTGAAATTTGAAAATAAAATATATTAATCCGATAGGCAATAAATCAGGTTATTGCTAAAATTACAAAAGAGCTTATTAACCAGTAATAACTTGTTTGTTATATTATCATATAGAAGTAGTATTGACAGAATATAAATATCCATACTGATGGATTATAGAACAACTGAGTCACATAAGACACCAGCAAGTAAGTTATACCTAGTATAATCATTATCACAAAGAGGAGAAAAACTAACAGATCACCAACCTCAGAGCCGGTGGCTGAAGACTCCATAACTTCCACATTACTTTCTTTCCCACAAGTTCTATTCTTGTCATCATTCTCAGAGAGTACTTCTTTTACTTTAGCATCACGATTTCCAATCACAGAAACTGAAGGTTCCTTTAATTGCTGCAAATATTTCATTGCGACTTTCTTCTCCTTCATTAATGATGATATCTTGGAAGGCCAAAAAAACACAGAAAACTGTTATAGGAGAACAGAAACTCCCAAATAGTAAAATAAATTACTAGAATTTGGAAGAATTATCTAGAACTGTTTATTAAAGCACAATCATAAAAAACTTCACCAAACCCCTTCAGAAAATATTTATTTAATTAATAAAAAACTCTCTACCCTACTAGTGACACAAACCTAAGCATATGTTGAGTTGCTTCTGGTAAGATAAATTAGCAAACAATCCACACACTTTTCCTACAAGGATGAAGCTAGAATAGATTGCCAAACAAAACCATTTGATGTACAAAAGACAGAGGAAAATAAAATAAAACAAACGATTTAACCTATAGGACAACTTCTTAAGTGTAAAAAGTGTGGCTAACCTGCTTCTGAAGGCGTTCTCTCTCAAGAGCCAATTGTAATAATAAATCTGTAATCAGTTTAGTCCGAATCCTGATATCTTTAGCAGTTTCCTTCTTTGTTTCATCAGCCTGATGCAAAGATGTCTCTAAGTGTTCCATTCTATGCCTCAGAAAATTTATTTCATAATTGAGTTCTGCATTGGTTTCAGACAATATGATACACTTCTCTTCAGCGCTCTCAGTCTGATTTTCAGCCCTTAACACCTTTGATTTTAAATCTTTTATTAAGCTCTCCATATCATTGATTGTGCAATCTAACATGCATTGCTTCTCTTGACTAGCTTCAGCAGATGCCACTGCATGCAGTCGCTTAATTTCAGATTCCTTCAATTGCCTCTCTAATTGTTCCAACCTATTATTAGCATCAGTAATGCTGCTCTTCAAGTAGCTCACATCTGTATTAAGCTCCATGTTAGACTCTCTAACCACTTTACAGTTAGCTTCAGCAATATCAGATCTCTTTTCAGCTTCAGAAGCTTTTTCCTTCAATTCATCGGTTAGCCCTGAAGATTCCTTCCCATGGTGAAGCTGAGACTCAAATTCCCTCAGCTTCTGCTCTAGTGAATCAACCGTTTTGACAGGTTCAATCCTTGAACTTTCAGAACCCTGCAAAGCACTATCTTTTTCTTTCAACTGCTCAGTAAAATCTTGAAGTTTAGATCTTGATTCCCCTCTCTGAATTGCCCCATCCATATTAAAGTGTGCCATCTGGATTTGACCAAATAGTTCTTTCGAAATTCCTAAGAGTATTTCTGCACTATTTTCTGCCTCAAACAGTCTTTCCCACACATCCTCAACTTCTTCTTCCATGCAAAAGACTTCTTGTTGCAGCCGAAGTTTTAAATCTTCTTCAGTTTCTCTTGACTCACTTAGCTTCTTCTCAAGATCCATTTCCCGGGCCAAAGATTTCTCCAGCATTCTCAAGATGCTCCTCTGCTGTTCTGCAGTCTGCATTTTGATCTTTGCACTACAATCTGAAACCGTACCATTATCCAAACCACCAAGCTCTTTCCCATCTTTCCCTATCAACATTTCAACTTATTGTTATGTAACAAAAGTTTATTCCCTAAATCTTATAATTCCAAAAGGTGGGGATTCATAAATAATGTAGTTCAGGATGCAGCAGCAACATAAATAACAATATGCTGGAAATTTGGGACTGAAATCCCAAAGTCAAGTTGCTAACATAGAATACTTGAGATTATTAGACAAGCAAAGAACATTAAATCATCCAAAATATGGATTGAACAGAACGAACACATCAACAGTGTACAAAGAAGTGAGACCCCACACAAGAGAGAGAGAGAGAGAGAGAGAGAGAATGAGACAGATTCTTGCTCACATTAGAACTGTACCTTTGGACATGGCAATTCCAGACCAAATAAAATGTGGCCTCCCAATCAAAAGAGTCGTCTAAGTTCTCATGCTCAAAAAATATTAAATAAAGGAGAAATGAATGTAAATATCATACATTTTTCATCACCAGAAAAGGCTAATAAGATCCTCTGGAAGTTGGCAGATTGCATCTTTATGTCTGAGACCTGTTTGAACAACAGATTCAAAGAACCTTCACAATCTTGCAACTTGTCTTCCATATCCTTAAATGCATCACCTAGATGTGTGAATGAAGACATAACTCTCTGGGAACTAACAATCTCAGTCTGCAGAACAGATAGAAATTTTTCCAGTTCTCCAACTTCAGAGTCCAAAAATCCATATAGAAGGTCAAATTCTAATGCTTTCATGGCAGAAGCCTCTGATGTATGCTCTTCTTCCGAAGCAAAAGCCTCAAAATCATTTTCCCTTGAAGCCACATGCATACCAAGTAGGTCGAAGTTAATCAACTTTTCAGAGGAACAAGCTATATCTAGTTCAACTCTAGTTAAAATTTCTGCTGCATCTTCTAGCTCGCGCATAGTGTCTCCACCAGATGAGACAACTTCAAGTGAATCATAATTATTTGACTCAGCCTCCACTTCACCAGAACTGACATTTTCAATGGAACCAGGTCTGTCTTGAATACTGTCAGAACCCATTTGCAGTATAATAGTAAGTTCACTTTAGTTCCTGAAATAGATAGTAGTTTGAACTTCAATCAAATGATAACACATAGAAAATCAAGTCTAGACAAAGGATAGTATTCACTCACCACTGGTTGCATAAATATGGTCCAGAATTAATACTTTACCAATGTAAAACATCCATGTAAGTGAGTCACTATTCTTCTCACTTATAAAAAAAAGGCTGAAATAGAAGCAGTATCTCGTGATAAGGATCTCTGGTTATTTTTTTGTTAAGTGACGTAGTAAATATAGAAGAAGTTGAAAACAATAAAAACAAAGAAAAAAACTTCTTTCTGTAAAAATATATATCTATAATCTATATTCCGCATAAAGCACCTAATTATTTTACTTGTGCACAGTAAACTACATAAGTAATAGAGTTTACCCTATGGGACTGATGGTGAGAAACACATGATTGCCCACAATCCACCTCTTTTCACTCTGTAAAAAAGAATGATGTGAGAAATCAAGAGTGAAAATAAGATTATTAAAGACGATAGTAACAGAAATCATCGGTTGAATATTTAGAAGCATGACAGCAATGAGCAAACCAATCCATGCACCATCATGATTTCATTTTCCTATATCCTTTTAATTTCTTTTTGTACTTTTCCACACTTATTTTACCCCCCAAAATGTTAATGGGTTTGTTGTTGCTCAAAACTAAGATGTCACCCAGGTGGAACTTATCACTAATCAAGATATGCATACAAGCACCCTCCTCCAAAACTTAAAGTTTAACTCTTATAAGCACAACGATATCATAAAATGCACAATTTGCCAGGTTTTCCGCCTCTTTGAAACTTTAAAATAAGTTAATCGGACCATTTGCCTAAATACCTACAAAAAGTGGCAAAAGGAGGTCTCTGAACTACAAAGTTTTGGTTTTGGCTATTTTGTAGTGATCATAGACTGTTGAAGTAGTTAATTGCCCGATTGAAATTTCTAAATGAATTATGCAAGCAAATAATCCATAACAGAGACACTTATAATATGAAATCCGCGCTTCTTAATTGATATCGCCACATCCATTCATCTCCTTCAATCATAAACCTAATATTTGCATTTTCTCTTCCCCTTACGTAAGATTTTAGAGTAATTTTCCATTCTTAAACCTCCAACTGCAACGAACTATTGTAAATGCACACAGATGCAGCAGCAAGAATCAATCAATTCTCAATAAATTGAAACGAAAATGTAAATCAGAATAATAATAATACTCGGATTCACAAGATCACATTAAAAAAACATCAAATGCTAAAATACAGATGCGATTGAAAGAAAATTACTGAAGAATTTAACGTTAACAGATTAAAGAACGTACCTGATAGAAATGCCGCGGGTTGATCGTGAGTGTGAATTAATTTCACTTTATTTTATTGGGTTCATTTCTTTTTCTACCCTAATATATATAACCAAACAACTTTTATACCCTACTTTATATAATATATCACTTTCCTACCACCATCAATATAAACATGCATGTTTTCTACCCTTTTTCCAAAGCAAAATACTATTTTTTTCTTGTTGACTATTATTAATCTCCAAAGTGCCATTTAGCCATTTTTCTATTTTTCAATCTTTATATTTATTAGATCCGGATTAGCCCATTGATCACTATCAGGTCCAATATGCTTCTGTAATATAAATAAAACTGAGTTTAAATCATACAACGTCTTTATCTCTTAAATTCCCTTGGATCTCGATTCAGGTTTTACGGATCAAAGATCCAACCACTCGCCCGCAGTCTATGGTTCTGAAATCGATTTCCTTTGGAACCCAGATCGCAATCCTTCTCAACGGCCACCTGCCTTTAAAGAGATCACGGGGAGACTCACTGATCGATGAATTTCACTCAAAATTATAAAATTTTTTGGACAGAATGTCGGAATCCAAAAAACATTGTTTATTGAAGAAAATAAATCAAACTATTTTACAATACTATTATCTCCGCCATTGGAGGAGAAACTTGATTTAGCCAATTATGACCAAAACTTGAGAAGGGGAAACCCTATGAACAGGAAAGCTTGAAAGCTAAACTATTATAACTTAGAGAGAAGATTTCTCGAAAACGTATGTTAGAGAGAAGTATTGTGGATTTTCGATGATCGTCTTCTGAGGCTGAAGGCCTCCTTTTATAGGCACCAATGTGATCCTGTGTGAATCCATTATTGTCCTGCCAGCTTGCACTCCACTTGCTTAGTGAGGAATGGGGCCGACCTTTTTTATTTCTCACCCACCTCTTGGTAGGTGCATCTACCACCCGTTAGGTAACTTCGTTATCTTTTTGTGTCGGCAATGAATCTTCAGCTTAGTGGAGGGGTCCTCCACTTTTGTCTTTTGGCAATCGTCTATTTTTGGTGTTTGATTCGTCAAAAATGGTAGGTCCATCTCTTACACCTTATCTGATGGGAATGTCATGTGCTAGAAAGAGCTAAGAAAGAGCCCTTAGCACCATTTGAACCTGTATAGGGTTTGTATTTGAACCCTTTATAATGTATCCCTATCTATTACATTTTTAGAATACAATACAACATGTTTACTATCGAGTCCATTTAGACTCGTTTCCTTTTATTACATTTTTGAGTTTTATTATCTAAAACCCTTTTCCCTTTTCCTTTCTTTTTTGGGTAATCGGGTTTGTCCTGTTTTACTTTGAAACCCTGTCCGAACAGAGGTTTCTCTTGTACTTGACAGTAAGAGCATATTCGTTCTTCCCATCTTTCGATATGTGTCATGTTACATATCTTCTTCCTTGTTTGTTCCGTTGCTGGAACCTTGTTTTCCCAGATCAGCTTTCTTTTATTTTCAAAAAAGGTCTCAGCAAATCTAGTCGTGTTTCATGTCATTGAATTCAACAGGAATGACCCATTCGCAAAATTTTGAAAATTTTTGAATGGGTATTTAACCTTGTCCATCTCTGTGAGACAGGCCCAAAGTCCCCAGACTCGCCTTGTTGATATGTCATCTTCGGTAAGAGCGACTACCAATGGGCTATTTGATGGTGGTGTCTTAGCTCTGTTAAATGTCACCATATCTGATCTCTGTAGTTTTATAAATTGAAAAATTGGGTGAGACCCTTTACCAGTTATTTCAGAAGCTGCTGAAATGATCTTCAACTCCAGGATATCTCCTCACCCTAAATAGAGGTTGTTTTGCCATGACTCTTGCACAACAGTAGTTATCCATTCCGGTAGTTTGGAAATCTCCGAAAAACTGGGAGTGGTCGTAAATACTGAATCAATTGCTTCAAAATCAAACCATTCCCGGACATCTTGAGGGTTTACACCCGAGAGCATCCAAAGTCTTGGATACTTTCCAAACCAATCCGCAATTATTTTTCCTGGATTGATCTCATTTCTTGTAACTAATTTCTCTCATGTTCGTTGATACACCTGAAATGGAGAAATAGCTTGATTAGTGTTAACCTGTCTAGGGCCTGTCTGGGGCCTTAGGTTAACCTCCTCCTCTTTAACCCCAGAGGTGCTGGTTTGACTCGAGTTGTCTGGAATTGCTTCCTAACTTTCCGAATTAATATTTTTATCGGAGTCCGATAAAACACTTGTTGTGGTTTTATCAGCCTTTTCACCGGTGTCCGATGAAAAACATTTGTCAGCAGGATGTCCTGCTTCGGGTATATAGGTACCCTGTTTGTTCATCGATGATGAACCTTTCTCATATATTTCTTTTTGGGTTATCGATGGTGACCCCGTCCGAGTGCAAGGCCCTTCCAATGCTTTCCATAAATGGAGTTGGGCCAATCGCGAAGCTCGTATGGCTCCTTGGACTTTGTCCAAATCTGCCTTTTGCACATATGAAGCTGCTTCGGCACGTATCCTAAGCAACTTAAATGCCTTGTGTAGTTTCTCAAAGTTTTCCCTGAGGTGTCTTGATCTTACCGTGATGGAATCTGCTTCAAGGATGTCCATCTCTTGTTAAGAAATCTGCAAGAACATTCTCATTAGATTTCACAATGACAATATCAAATAAATAATATTGGCATTCTGCTTGCCACCTGATAATACGGGTTTTTTCGATATTTGATTCAAGTTTATTTTTCAAAAAAGCTTTAACATTATTATTATCAATTTTTAATATAAATTCTTTGGCTAATAAAAATAAAGGCAATTTTTTTAAGGCCTTCCAAACCGCAAAGAATTACTTCTCGTTAATGTGCCAGACTCTGGCTTGTTGTTCAGTAAACAACATTCCTGTATATCTACATGGTTCTTCACCCGTAAATGTCTTTCACATGAGCACTGCTACCCATTTGAAATCGTTAGCATTTGTGTAGACAACTAACTGATCTTCATCTTGAGAAATCGCGAGCTTTGGTAGGTTACTACAAACCTGTTTTAACTCACGAACTCTTTGGGAATGAATGTTTTCTCATTTCCATTTGGTCTTCTCATCCTTCTATAATGAAGGACGAAAATCCTTGCGATGTTTTGCTAAGTCCTTGATAAATGATCCTGCAAAATTAATTACTCCTAAGAAGCTTTGAAGGTGCTTCTTATCTCTAAGAACATCTGGAAAATTGCGGATTTTCTCCATAATATGTTCATGTAGTTTCATTCCTACATGGTCAATAATAACACCGAGAAACTCGATTTTATTAACCGCAATTATTGCCTTCTTTTCAGAGAGCACTAATCCTTCTTTATGACATGCTTCTGAAAATATTTCAAGATGTTTTAAATGATCTTTCATATTTTTAGATGCAATCAGGATATCGTCTATGTAAACGAACATAAACTCAAAATAATCTTTAAAAAGATTATCCATCTTTCGTTGGTATATCTAAGGTGCATTCGCAAGACCCATGGGCATTACGTTTCAGATATACTGACCTTGTGGTGTAGAAAAAGCAGTTAATTTCTTTGACTATTTTTCTAACTTAATCTGGTAAAATCCAGATTTACAATCAAACTTTGAAAACACTTTTGATCCTTTAATACAATCAATTAAGTGTTCTCTACTTGGTATGTGATAACCATCAAATTCGGTGATCTTATTAATACCTTGATAGTTGATTACTGACCTTGCTTTTCCTCTCTTTATTTCGCCATGATTTCTTACCAAAAATCCTGGGCTACTATAAGGAAAAATACCTGCTTCGATCAGCTTGAGATCGATATGCTCTTTGATAATCTTTTGCATATCCTTTCGATCTTCAAGATTCATCTGAATCGGCTTGTATCGAACCAACTCGTATCTGTATTGGTCTTTTACCTTCAACGTTGCTTCGATCTGGTTTTTGTCCCACCAGGCTAAAGGATTCTCATTGTAATTTCTCTGAATTAGTCTTTTAACATTTTCAAGGGAAAGTAGACTTTCCACATCAATGTCAATCTGGGGTGGTCCTTCTTGTAGGGCATTTTTCAGAAACTGAATAGTTTCTTCATGTGCCTCCTCCATTCCCTCTTATCTATATGACAAAAGAGTTTTTCCAAATTTCCTCTTATCCTGCATTTTAGGATGAGTTAACTTGGCTTCATTATCACCACGTTTGCTGTGAAAATTAATAGGCATTATCCTATTAAAGGCATTTTCTCGCCGCAAAACCTGTATCATACTACCACAGTTAGTAGTAAAGGTTACAGGTTCTTGTGATTATCTTGCTCATATTTTGCAAATGTTTGAATAAAGTTGTTACTCAACAAAATATCAGCACCCGTATCATGAATAGATATGGGTGGCATTCTTACTTTATACCAGGGGGTATCGAATGCACCTCCGATCATTATTCTTGATTCTCGAATACCTTTATTGACTATAAGGATTTTCTGGGAGAAATCCCTTCCTGTAATAAGAGGTAATTTTTCCATGGCTTCGCTAGGAAAAACTCCTGGCTTTGCTGTGCAAATGCCTGAACCTGAGTCAATATAAGCTGCAAAATATTCTGTCTTATATTGATCATATAATATCCCAACAGATATAGACAGAGAAAATACTCGTCATTTAGAAATCGTCTGGATTGTTTGGATATATTCCTCTTTTCCAGCATTCTAACATGTCTATTCGTGCGTTTATTTGATTAATTTTAAACACGGCCTCTTGTATCCTTATAACTTCTTGGATATTCCTTTGTTTTGGCGGATTTTGCTCACACAAAAATCTTAACAAAACTCTCGTATGAATTCTCTGTACCTCGAGATTACTAATCTCTTCATTGATATGAATTCCTGGCATAATGATTTTACTCTACCCTGATTGTATGGCCATCAAGGTCGAACTCCATCCATTTTCATTTTCTTCCCCAGGGTTTGTGATCCTCAAGGAAACTTGGACCAAGGGTCATAACACCCTTAGTTATACTTGCACTTCTTGTAACAGATACTTCATAACCTGCTATGTTTAACAAGCCTTCGTATCTATTTTCACTTGGTTGTTGTAAATGATATATCTCATCACAAGGAAACAAATTATCAGTTTTACATATATCAAAAACCACACAAATTTCTTTCCAACCATTAGGGTTATTAATTTTGACATTTCTTACCCTAATCTGTTGTGGATTGAAATCCTCATATGATTCTTTTCCTTTTAGGCTTAGAATCCTATCTTCGGAAAATGACATCCTATTACTAATCTCAGAATCAAACCTTGATGATTTATTTAAGATTGGATGATCTTCGATTAGTATATTGAAACCTCCTATCTTTGGTATCTGGATAGGGTCTGGTGTCATCACCTTGGCAAATTCCTAAAAGATTCTAGAAATTTCTATATACTCTTTCCTAAGAAACATATCTGAATGATGTGTGTTGGAAAGTGCATATACAATTCTATACGTGATAGAATATGGTCTATTACCATTTTTCATTAAATCAATTCTCTTGAAATCCTGATGAAGGGTTAAGACTCTACCAAAATCTTGGTCAGCTAGGTTGTATGCAATCTTAGGGTGAATATTAAACATAAGTTTCCCTGCATACAGATTACCTACCATTGTACCAAGACAACTATCTCGCAAATTATTGATTCTCCTATCCATTACAGATAAATGTAATTCAGAATCAATACCTTCTTTAAAGGTTGCTTTAATTACTACTTCAATAGTTCCAATATGGATCCATTTCATAGTAACTGCTACCTCTTCTTTGATATGACTTAGTACCTCAAGAATCTCTTCTCTTGGAATAAGCTGCATATCAACTTGGTTACCAGTTAATTCCATGGGAATTGAAAACTCATCTGAGTTCACATGGTAGATAATGTGATGCTTGCATTGTCTTAACCCTATTTGGTCACAGATTTGATTAAGACTTCCCCTCTTAAATCCATCATATGGACCTAAAGTTGAATCTTGTCGCATGATCTTTTCCATCGTTTTGTTGGAGATGGTCATTTTGGAAAAGAATCCTGATAGACTTTCCGAGGTTTGAAGTCTATCTTCCGGTTCGTCGTGGCTACTCGTCTAATTCTGTAGATGATCCATTAGATCCTCCTGAATCAGATTCGAACTCTTCTTCATAGATGCTCTCATCTGAAGAGATGTCTTCAAACTTGTAAACGGGCACCAAATCCCCGTAGTAGACTGCATCTAGGATGTCGTCCGTTGGTTCGAACTGGCGCACATCTTTTTGCTTCTCTGGGCAATCGGGAGAAATATGACCTCTCGCACCGCACGTCCAGCAGTTGCAATCTTTGAAACTTTCATTTGTACGAGTATGAGCTCGCTTAAAAGTTCTCCTTCTGGTTGTTCCTCTTGTTGGCTTCCCTATGGATCTAGATCTTTGTGAAGGAAACCTGGAAGGACCAAACTTTTGACCAGATTTGTAAGATCTAGCATTTGATTTGGACCACTATGATCTTTCTTGATTTGAAGGACTTCTGTATGATCCTCCGGACTTCGCTCGAAACCTCCTTTGGAAGTGTTTCTTACGTTTTCCTTGTCTTTCGCGATTCGGTTCTCCAATAATGCTTGGAAAATCATTATTCTCTTAACAAAGAGGAGTCTTTTTTACCAATCCTCTTAGTTTTTTCTTGTTCTTTTATAGTGTCGCTTGATGACACCACTCTCTTAAGCTATCCTTTAAAAAGGACATCCTTCGGGCTACTGAATTTATCATTCCTGGAGGTACCTTATATGTTTGTATAAGCATCTCTCTCCAAGGACTGCATATTTTTGCAAAGAACATTTCTGTTGCAACATTCAATGGTATCTGAGTCTGGAAGTAATATATGCGGAACCAATATATATACTCATCCGCATAACATATACTTCTTAACTCGAGAGCATACAAAGCTTGCGTGTATACCCTTTCTTTTTCTTCTTTTCTTTCGTCAAAGTACCCATCGCCGATGAAGCATACTTTGAGCCATTTACCGAATCTTTCGATAATCTCATAGAGATCATCTCCTTCTCCGATCTGATCTTTGATATGGGTCTCCGTTTTGTCCCACGCTTTCTTGGCTGAACCTTGCAAACTATTTTCAATAAGTTTGCCAAAGTGTACTTGATCTACGTCCAATGCTGAAGCAGCAACTTTTAATGCTGTCATTCATTCATCGATCGATGCTTCCATATTTCTAAAGTCGATGACGTCGGTTGTGAGCATTATCCCGAATGGATGTGTAGGTTGTAGCATCGTTTTTCCCCAAGGGGTATTGGACGTTGTTGCCTTATTCCACTCTGGTCGCCGTTTTTGTCGATTCATAGCTGTGCTATAATTGACTCGATCATAGTTCCATTCTCGTGTTTGTTGAGAAATGGATGTTTCGACGGGTGTTTCAGCACTCGTACCCTCTTCTTCCTGTTTAGGAATTTGGTCGTTCATTCTGAGATTAACCAGATCCACAATTCCTAGATTGGAAAGTGATTCAATTAACTCGAAGAGTTTTTCTCTTAAGACTTTCATCAGACTTATCGAATGATATCAAGTAAGAGTTCCTCGTAGCTTTTAGACTTCGGGACTTCCGTAGCCTTTCCTTTGGGAATGTTTGGTTTATCTCCGAACGCATTTCTGAAATGCTCGTTCATTGATCTATCTGTTCCCTTTGGTAACTTTCTTTTTAGATCTGTAATTTTTTTTTCAGATCTAAAACTTCTTGTTGGATCTCGAATAGAGATCGGCACATCTTCTCCATCTGTCCACCATAATATATGATGGTCTTTTGGACTTTCCTAAGGTCTTGGGTAACCTTAGATGTATCCGGAACAATTATGTTCCAATCTTTGCTGGATGTCATTGATATCCTACACTTGTTTTATCTCGAAATATTTTTCGGATATATTTTTCTTGATTTTCTCCTCCCATTAGGCACAAGAAAATAATATTGTACAACATAATTTAATTTATTTCTTCAATAAAACTTGGCTCTAATACCAATTCTGGCATCGAATCTCAAGAAATATAAATCTTGAAAAATCAAAATTTCGAATAATAATTTCTTAGTACTTGGTTACATTATACCTTTCAGACCAGATCACAAGTATAAATACGAGTGTTTTTTGGGGCACGAGAAAGATTTCCAGCCAAGATATCAATACAATTATATCCGGTTTTGAACATATAGCTTAGCACAAATGGTTTGGAAACAATAACTTTAGAGTGGAAATAGCATTTTTCATGAAATGTTAAAGGGTTTTTTGGTCCTTTTACCAAAAAAGGTAGAAAAGTGTAATGTTATATGTTTTGGGGTATAAAAGTATGGGTGTTATATTTATTAGGGTATTTGGAGTTATTCACCCTTATTTTATTTTAGTTTATTAATTAATGGATTGGTTTGGTTTTTCTTGTTTATTTATTTGTTTATTATTCCAAAACGGTACCGCCCTTGGTCAGCAAGTGTGACTCGGTGAGATTCAAGTGTGACCGACTCACCATACACGCGATATAACGTGATGTCTTTTGTTATCACGTGCGAAATATGCTGTCAGCTATCTCTTAAACACTATTTGAAGTTAATCGAGTATTGTTTGTAAACCTTATTAGATTATATCAAGTTTAATAATAGAGAAAATGGCCTCATTTATCCTTTTTCCCTATTTTTATGGCCAATATACCTTTTAATATAGATTGTAGTTCCCAATTGTCCATTCCCTTATAATTTGAGTCTCAAATGTCCATTTTTTTGACCTGGCCCACCCTTAGTCATATAAGTCAAATGCAGCCCTGACATCAACAGTGTAAAGCAGCGAGCAGTCCTGACATCAACAGTGTAAAGTAGCGACCTTGATTGAATTTTAGACGGCCCCCACAAATTCGTGTAAGGCACTGAATTTTATTAATAAAATAATGGCCCACAATGCTGCAAATTCGTGTAAGGCATTACTTAAATTTAATTAAGAGAAAATGTAACATAATGGAGAAAAAGCCCCACACATAACTAACACAATTTGTGTATAACATGACTTAAATTTAATTAATAAAATAATGAAGAAAGCCCCCACATTGCTACAAATTCGTGTAAGGCATCACTTAAATTTAATTAATAAAATAATGGAGAAAGCCCCCACATTGCTACAAATTAGTGTAAGGCATCACTGAATTTAATTAATAAAATAATGGAGAAAGCCCCCACATTGTTGCAAATTTCGTGTTAAGGAACAAAAAATGCCTTACACGAAAATTTTTAAAACTGCTAAAAACCTGCAAATTTCGTTGAACATTATTAAAATATTTTTTTTTTGTCAGTGGAAACTCGTACACGAAATTCAATCACAAACTGACCTTCAATTATTTTTATTCACTGAAATATTAAATATTAAATAATATAATAGGAACATAATACAAACACAAACAATGATGTCGGCTGTGTAAGAAAAATCAAAATTTTGGCCCCATCCACATTGAGTAAAAAGTGGGTGACAAGACTGGAGTAAAACAAAATGGGAGTCACATGTATACAGTCTATCCAAGTAAATCGTCTATATATACACATATGGCAATAATGAATAGAAAATGAGATAAGAAAAAAATTACAATATATTTCATAAGAAAACTCATTCTGTAATATTAATCATCTTACATTCCGAGGCAGTATTCAAAGGTATGTTACTAGCAATCATTTCCTATGAATAATACTTGTATAATTGTCTTTTTTTTTGTTTCTGTTGTACTGCATTTAGAAGAAAAAATGAAGTCACAAATATATCCTACACGAAAATTGAAAAAATGAATACGTAGAGAAAAAAATTGTGGTACCTCATACACGAAATTTTTGTACATGAATATGTGGGAAAAATGATGCAAAAATACGGCTTTCACGAAAATTGTGCATTTCAGGCTTACAAGAAATTTGACATTTTGAGGCTTACACGAATTTCTGCTTTTTAGGCTTACACAAATTTTTGAATTGTTGTCATTACACGAAATTCTGCATTTTGAGGCTTACACGAATTTATGCTTTTTGGCCTTACACGAATTTCTAAATTATTGGCATTACACGAAATTATGCATTTTTGCTTTACACGAAATTCTGCATTTTCAGGCTTACACAAAATTTGAAATTATAGGCTTACACAATTTTTTGAAAAATAGTCTTACACGAAATTAGGGAAAATTAGACATATCCAAAAATCTACGAGACTCGTCTTACACGAAATTTTGAATTTGGAGGCTTACACAAAAATTTGAAATCAGAGGCTTACACGAAATGGAGATAATGTAATAACTGTTAACACGCATTTATGGAAAATGATGTAGTTATATGTGTAAAATGTAAAAGCGTATTAGGTAAATTGAAATTTATGACATTTCGTGTATAACCTAATTATGTGCAGTTTCTTACGATTGTTTAAATTTTCCAGACGTAAGCTGAAATGATGTGCAGAACAATTCTTTCATTAGTGATTGAATATGTAGATTATGCAATTGTATTTAGATGATGCACTAATTAGGATTGTACGCATCTGTGCATTTTTTGTAGAGTGTACAAAATATGAGTTTCGTGCCTGTGGTGGTTTGGTACGGATGCTATTGGGAATGATTGAAGTATAAAAACGGACGTAGAGAGGAGGTTCAACTTGAGAGAATCACTTTCTACAATTTATTTATGTCTATTCATGGACTTGTATGTGCCGACATGAACTCTTGGGGATATGCGATTCATGCAGTAGTTGAAAGAAATGGAAGATTGAAAAAGAAAAAAATAAATAATGATTTTTAGTTGGAACAATTCCTATCCCTGATATCAGATGTTCTTATTGTTTTTATTTCGCTGAAACTACTAGATGTCGAAACATCTACTAGTACGTTTACCCCAAAATGTCAGAATACCAGTCTTGGAGGTTGCAGTGTTAATCTGGGGTCCAACTACGAATGAGAAGGTGAAAGTTTAAATCATACCAGATGGGATGCAAACGTGCCACAGTGGCATGACAGTCAAAATCAAAGTTGGGATTGTAGTAATGTTCCTTTTGGGTTACAAAATAACGAAACATTTTATAGAATACATAAACATACGCAAAAATAGGTGAAAATTGGCACTTATCAACGATTACGGCCATTTCGAGGGAAATACAAGTATGCGTGATAATTTCAAATTACGTACTTTTCCTGGCATATATGTGAGTGACCTCATCTTGGATATGAAATTAATATGTTTGTGTACATTATTGCAGGCACAGTGTATGATGAAACTAAAGCGGATCAGTCATATGATACAAACGATGACTTTCAGTTAGATGAAGACAATGACACTGCACTGAACGAGGAGCAACGAATTGCTTACGAGAAGTTTTTAACATATATTAAAAGATCCGATTGGTTGATTCCAGAGATGCCTGTAACGGAACAGGAGGACAAAACCGATTTTTTTGATCCAAAGGTGAATGAACATAATTTACAGAAAGGTGCGACTTTTGCATCAAAAAAAAAGTTGTAAAATGCAGTCGGGTTTTACCATTTGGAGAACTATGTGGAATATCATGTCGACAAATCGGACAAACATAGATGGGATGTCAGATGCGAACAAAAAACATGTCCTTTCATGATCCACGCATCTGAGAAATATGGGATTTGGAAAATCTCGAAGTCTGTTATGCCCCATGAATGTACCTATGATTTGAATGAACCCAATGTTTCTCATCGACTTACATCTTCATTGATCGACGAATATTATGCCGATGTTCTTCGTAAAGAAGATTCTCAATTGGCTGCTAAAAGCATTATGCGCAAAATGAACCAAAGACATGGTGTAACTGTCAGTTACAAGGTTGCATCTCGGGCAAAATGACATGCGATGAAACTTGTGTATGGAGACCCACAATTATCATTTTCACTGTTGTCATCCTATTTGGAAGTCTTGAAGACTGCTAATCCGGGCTCGTACACAGCTTTGATGACACTAAATAATGGGAAGTTCAAATACGTGTTCTATGCTTTGGCCGCATCCATTCATGGCTTTCAACATTATGCTAGGCCCGTCATAGTGGTGGATGGTTGCCATTTGAAAGGCGAATATAAGGGTATTGGATTTGTTGTTGTTATGAAAGATGGAAATGATTAGATTTTTCCACTAGCTTTAGGGACAGGAAACATGAAAAATGATGAATCCTGGATCTGGTTTTTAAATAATGTTCGAAATGCATATGATTGCTCAGAGAATCTACTTATCGTGTCTGATCAACACAAGAGCATCAACAACGCGATCATTGAAGTGTACCCTGATACAATGCACGGTCTATGTTGTTTTCATTTGTAGGGCTGATTCGGTACGGTATACCGAAATTTTTTTCCCATACCGTATACCATACTGAAATTTTCGGTAAGTCAAAAATCATACCGATACCGTACCAAAATTTTTGATATACCGAAATTCGGTCGAATTTTGATATATTTATAGCTTATACTGTTTGATATCGAATTACCAAATTTTTCAGTATACCGAAATTTACCGTTATATCATACCGAAATTTACCAAAAATTATCAAAAATATCGAAATTTATCGAAATATATATAATAATAATAATAATAATAATAATATTTATATTATTAATATTAATATATTTTGGTATATACCGAAATTCTAAATCGTCATACCGATATCATACCGAAATTTTCAACATTTTTCATATTTTTCGACACGATATATGCGGTATATCGAAATTTTCGGTATTTTGCCCAGCCTTATTCATTTGCAGCAAAACTTAGCCAAACATGGATCACATTTTGTTGGAGTGTTCCAAAAAGCAGCATACTGTTACACGACTATTAACTTCGAAAGGTTATATTGTACACGTTTATATTGTACATGCTGGCCCTTTCGGAAACAAATAAACAAGGTGCACTCGATACGAATGACCGTAAATAGACTCCAACGCATGAAATTCAAGGTTTGAGACGAAGGTAAATTATACATCGTGGACCTGTCGACGAGGACGTGCGAGTGTCATTTCTTTCAAAGCGAATTGATCCCGTATTCTCATGCATGCGCGGCGATTAGGTATGATGAAAACTATGAATGTCTATAATAATATATGTTCAAATTCACTAACGCATGTGTACAAGTAGTTTGATGACATATTGTTGTCTTGATGAATAGCTTTTGCAAGGGAGTTAGTCAATTCATACGTCGCGCCATATTACACCACAGATAGGTTGAAAGGAATGTGGAGTCGAGAGGTGATGCCTGTACCAAGTCCGCATGACTGGGTTGTATCTCAAGAAATAAAAAACAATGTCTGCGTAGCACCCAACAAACCTAGACAGGCTGGTCGTCCGTGCTTACAGAGGATTCCCACAATAGGCACCAGATCTGGATCAGCATGTCATTCCGAGACATGTAGTCGATGTGGGCGCACAGACCACAATAGGGCACATTGTTCTGAACAAACACACTAAGATTCTCACCCATTGGGCCCCCAATCGGATGACAATGACATGGCGAGCCAGCACGCAAATCCTCGATTAAGAAAAAAGAAGCAATGCTCAATCTGTAGGAAGGAAGATCATACAAAAAGAAAATGTCCTATATTTTTAGCATCAGAAAGTGCAGACGTGTAAAATTATGATGTTTAACACCAACTCATTTTCGTGTTCAATGCTTAATGATTACTACAAGTGCACCATGTAAAACAAGATATGTCCGATTAATGAAGAAAGTAATTAAATAAGTATCGAATTCCCTAGGATAAAAATATAGCAGAGTAATTAAATAAGTATCGAATTCCCATGGACAAAATATAGCAGAGTATATAAAATATCTATCATCACATCAAATCATCTGGGTCGACTGTGTCGCTATCCGCTGACCACTTATACAAGGCAAATGCTAGCTGTCGTCGTATCTCAAACACCCTGTTAATAATATTGGGTCTCAGAAATATACAGCTCAAACAACTCTCGATCGCTTTCAGTGCATATACACCACATCTAATGGCGTCGTCCTATCTGTAACACAGTCTCGTCTCT
Organism: Scutellaria barbata; assembly: GCA_028654395.1. NCBI lineage: Eukaryota > Viridiplantae > Streptophyta > Magnoliopsida > Lamiales > Lamiaceae > Scutellaria > Scutellaria barbata. Next base: position 18,016,739 of record CM053650.1, read on the forward strand.
GCTGACTCCAGCTCCAGGTTCGCTGGATTATACGAAGATCGATCCAAATTGGAATAATACCCGACATGTGTCAAGAGCCTAGGCCATATACGTCGGATCGACATCGTTTGACGGTATCGAAGCTCCTCAATGTCCTTCGTCCAAGTATGCCGAAGATTGTCGAACAGGATCAGCGTATAACGACTCATATTCACCTCCGCGGCTACCTAGTGGCCATCCAAATTAAGCACAAGAAAAATCTGTCGATTATTGTGAAGAAAAGTATAAGTAATAGGACTAAACGAGAACCTAAGTCTTACAAGATTACAGGCACAATTGAAAACAAAACTTATACCTTATTTATCCGATTCCACCACGGCCTGATATGCTTCCACTTTGGCCGTTCACCACGAACATAAGGTACTAGCCGGTCGAGATCCTCAAGTGAAAAGGGCTCGGGGAAACCTTCTACATAGCGTGCTCCAAGTGGGTCATTCGCATGCTTGGTGCGCCAAATGTCCTTGCATATCTCCTGAAAAAACGTAACAGTGAGTTGTAAAAGATGAATCAAGTATTAAGTACATAAAATAGAAAACTAATTTTGCAGGATGACGTACATTGAAGTTGCAATCAAGTATCTGCGTCAGCCCCTTGAGATCGTGATCAATCTGAACATCCACAACTTTCGGATGGCTTTGCAGTATCGCAAGATATGCATCAATGACTTGTAATATACATCAAAAAATTACACTTAATGGGCTCGAGGTACATTTCAGAACTATGAATAAGAAGTATTATTTATTTTTTCTAGCGATAATATAAAGTACAACTGACCTCTCGATCCAGCTCTCCATGTGGATCTATAATGTTTGTGAAAAATTTGGCACCGACGGGATAACCGAGACCGACATTTCGTCTGTACAACAAAAGATAAGGTTAAATAAGAATGAGCGTAGTTAAACCACAATTAAGTAAGCCAAAAGATGAAAATGAGTCATGGACATCGTGGTTCGTACCTATCTGCAGCATCCCCAAGCTCCGTCCATAAGAGAAAGTCATCGAATGAATGATCTGAACGCCATGGAAATATATACTAGAATGGCGTCCTAAAAAAACGAGACCTCGCCCGACGATGCACCTGTTGGATCCCAGCACTAGTTTGAGGAATGTCAGGCACAGTCGATGTCGATCCTACCTCAGGAATGTAGTACCCAGTGGCTGTGGATGGATGAACCATCGGGGTAGAAGTCTCGAGACTCTTGACATCCCTGTCATCCATATCGAATGCCTGCTCGTATCCGATTAACGGCTGAAAAAGCACGATAGCAGAGTGTGGATCAATGGCCGACATGAACGAATCCGAATGGACGTGCTCATGTGCATCCCCTGACCAAGGAGCCCAGTGACCTGTCACCGCTGGATTAGACTGCCACTGTGATGGTGGACATGCCTCATGTGCAGACTGCCAATCACCCTAATCCGACTGAGGAGAATAGTAATGGTATGCAGAAGGTCCATGAGAAGGCTCTCCTGAACGAGATCCGTAATGATCAGCATATCCTGAGCCATTGTGAGTACTAAAGAAACTATGCAACTGATCATGAACGATCGATGCGATCTGATGTTCCAATCGGGAATGCTCATCATGGATGAATTCTTGCATACGATCAAATCTTTGATCGAAGTATGCATGCAACCCGTTGAAACGAACCTCCAGATCTACCGTGAATCGATCGTAAAAATCGACCGGACCAGCATATTGACTAGAAGACGGAACTGTAGGAGGGGGATCTGAATGATCTGATGATGATAATATATGTGCTCGTCTGCGTGCAGCCCACTGTCATGATACAGGAATGGCTCGTATGGGACTCTCATCCTTAGCGTGAATACTATGTGCTGGCGAGAAGTCCTGGAATGCAGCAGGCTCTGGTGACACACGCATAGGAGACTCACGTTGTAACTGGGCCGCATCTGTTTGTGCTATATCAGGCACGACGACTCTGTCTGCCGCAACTGAACCGTAGAATGCATCCCAATCAATGTCCGATGTGTCTACATATACGCCCCTATAAGTGTCATCCCGCAATTGTGGACCTGCCTGTTCTACCTCTCTCTCGGTTTTCGTGTCTACTTCAACGACCAACTGGCGTGTAGAACGGGTGGACTGTCTAGGTGCTCTAGTCACTCGTGAAGAAGGACGATGGGTCCCCGCTTGATCAACTCTCCGGCTTGATGGTCCGACATCTCCAGCTGCCCTTGGTCCACGTCGAGGGTGGACATCGATGCTCAGGTCCAGATCTATATGCCTCCAAAACAACTGACTCTCCTCCTCAAAAGAAGGAACCAGTGTTCGGAAACAATCAACCTAATCATTGAAGATAAAAAAATCAACAATTTTCAGAGCCATACGTACAAAACAAAATTGACAAATATTAATCTAATTACACAAACATACCTCACCATCTAATACATATGTACTATCGTCAGTGGACCTCATGGTCGACCACTTCAGACACCTAGGGACTTGGTGTGGGACATCTAATCGATAACCAGCAATTGTGCGGGCCGTGAGGATTGCTTCGAAAGCCCATATCTGCACTCAAATAAAAACACAGATGTTAGTAACATAAAGATCTCACGATCAAGTTTATCGAAGCTCACAAATGGCGTAAAATTACTCACCAGTAATGCGACAGAAAACCCGTAGAAGTGGTACGTAAAAGCTCGGTTCCCCTGCACCGCTGGAATCTCCCTCGGGAGTCTGTCTATATGTTGTAGCAGCGTAAGGTAGGAGAACTTCCCCCATGGGAAGCTCTCCTATGTCTCCTCCAGCTCCACCAACGCCCACACGCACTTCTCGATTTTCGTCTTCCCAATATCGACGTCAAATAAAATGCAGTAAAGAATAAGGATTTTGGAGATTTTCAGAGCATCATCAGGGCTTTGACAAAATTTCCCGCCAACAAAGCGTGTGCGCAGCTTCGCAACTGTCGATTGTGGCCACGCTGCAACGACTCGCGCAAATATTCCACCAACAGGTGGATGGTGTCAGCCCGACGGGTCAAAATCTGACTCACCAAATCACAGCCCCGTCAGGAGTGCGAACTCTCTCCTCGAGAACTAACATAACTGGTCCCGTCCGATGCTGAACCATCGCTCATACTCATCATCCTCTGACGTCCGTGTCACCTCACGGGACATCAGCACGTGTAGAAAAACCTTACAGGTCTCCGTATCGGTGGCCCATAACAAAAAGTGACCGAAGCATGTCTGTCTGAAACGGCTTACGGTGTCACTGCCTATAGCCTGCAGTTCATTTCGTATGTCTTCGAGTATACTCAGACGCGTATACCCATTTATATAAGCTAGCCACCCTTGACAACCAGGACGGACCCATACACGATCCTATAATAGATTAAAATAATATAATCATTAATAAATAAGCATTACTCATTAATCATGTCTTAATCATTAATCATTAATGTATAAGTATTTTTGCGGAACACTAAATTGGGGCCAAAATAATCTTTCGGAACTAAATTCGGGACAATTTTTTTGCACAACTTAATTATGGACAAAAAAATCACGTTTCTTCTATTTTAGTGTTTTATGGATAATTAATCATTTTTTTGGAAGTCATTCCTAAATGTATATATGTTTGACCTGTAATAATTATGCATAACATACTGGGCAAAAAATTTCGTGAAAGGTTGACAGTGCACAAAATTTCGACTAAGGTTGACTACTCAGAAATTTCGTGTAAGGTGCACTCGGGAGGTAAATTATCATGTAAGGATCACTTTGGGCAGAAATTTCGTGTAAGGTTCACTTCACTCGAAATTTCGTGTAAGGTTCATTTTGGGTCGAAATTTCGTGTAAGATTCATTTTGGACAGAATTTTCGTGTAAGGTATATTTTCGGCAGAATTTTCGTGTAAGGTTCATTTTAGGTTGAAATTTCGTGTAAGGTTCATTTTGGACAGAATTTTCGTGTAAAGTGTATTTTCGGCATAAATTTCGTGTAAGTTTCACTTCGCCAGAAATTTCGTGTAAGGTTCAGTAATCAGCGAATTTTCGTGTAAGGTATATTTTTGGCTGAAAATTCGTGTAAGGTTCACTTCGCCAGAATTTTCGTGTAAGGTTCATTTCGGGAACAAAATTCGTGTAAGGCCAAAATTTTATGTAAGCTTCTCTGCCCTAATTCGTGTAAGCCCAAATAAGACAACCTCAATTTCAAATTTCATGTAAAACTACAGTGTTCGAAAACAATCCCAAAATACTGTCCTAATTCGTGTAAGCATAAACGCAATTAACAATGAGAAACACAACCATATATACACGAATTTGCAGAAGACGATTCAATCCAAAATACTGCCCTAATTCAATCCAAAATACACGCAATTGAAACTAGGAAAACAAACATTCGCATACAGTTTCGCAAAGCTACACGAATTTGCATAATCGATTCTTTACACACAAAAAAATAGCCTTCAAATGTTGAAATTACTTACCTGTCTTGCATCCATTCAGCCGGCGACAATATATTCGTGTAAGGCTTCATCACGTACATGAAAAATCAATCTGAAATCGCTTCCCCAAATCTGCTCTTAAGAAAAAAATTGTAAATCAACAGAAGCTGCAAAATTTTAAAACTGCTCTTACTTAAAACTGAAGATGAAATTTTAGGAATTTTACACATACACGTACACGAATTTTACCCGAGTCAAAGGACAAGTTCACGTCAATTTTCTGACTTTTTTAGACTACCTTTTCAGATATTGCAGGCAGTGTCGGCCACAAGTTGATAAAGTGTACGAATTCAAATTGCCAGGTCAAAGTTTTGGGTAATTGGGGATTACAATATAAGGATTAGGGTATTTGGGGATATTATTTTAATTTAGTGGGCAATTGGCCCCAAAATATAGAGAAGGAGAGCAGTTTGGGCCGTTTTCTTTTTAATAATATTTTATTATTATTATTATTATTATTGTGTTTTAATTATTTACATTGGTCTATGTATGAGTGATTGATTGAAGTTTTTTTGAAGATAAGTAATTGAATTGAGTTGGATCAAACTTTGTTTTGTCGAATTTTTAATTGAATTGAGATCGAGATGAAAAGATAAATTTGATCGATTTGAGTCAAGTTTAACGGATTTGGGCTCAACTAGATTGGATCAGATTTAATTGGGCCTTGAGGCGTTGGGCTTTGGTCCAGGTGGGAGCTTTCAGATCTACTTATATACCATCGGCCCAATTTTTTGTATTTTGGTATTAGCCCATTGCTAATGCTGCTTTTCATTTTTGGTAAAATATTTGTGAAAACTAATAAATTTCCAACATCTTATTTTAAGATAAAATTATATTTCATTTTAAATTTTATCAAACACATTTAAAAGATTTATAAATTTTTAAACCTTTATTATAAAATAGTTAAAAGTTTATAGCCTCATCCGAACTCCCTCTTCTTATTAGTTTGATTACATAAATTACAGTCAATTCAATTTTGATTAGCTTATGGGTTTTACACGAATCTTAATTATACTAGTAATTTATTGTGATTTCTTGATGAATAATTACACGTTTGTAAGTGCCACAAATATTTCTATACATTTTGTGTATAAATTTTTAATATATGCAATTCAAATCAATTCGAATCACTTTTTACGTGTCTACATGTGCTTCCACAAGCGTCCCCTCGTGCTTAAATGTCCACGCCCAACTCGCTTCTGCGTGTTTGTAATCTGACAAATATATAATACATTTTAATTATATTAGTCATATATTTTAGTTATGATAACAATACATTTATGTTATGTTAATTGTATATTTACATTATATTACACAAACATGTAATATATTTTAGTTATGATAGTGATACTCTTACATTATGTTAGTTGTTTGTATTTTTACGTTATATTATATAGACATGTAATATCGTTCGGTTATGTATTTTTAACTTGATGTATTAATACATTTATACTATATTATTAATACATTTACCTGATACAAGTAATACTCCTACATTATATTTCAATAAAATGAGCTAATATCTTTTTATGGATGTAATAATACATTTATGTATAATTAGTGATGTCTATATGTAATATTAGTGATTTCTTTATGTAGCAATGTTTCAGCAAAAAAGATAAAAACTTTATATATAATTTGTACGAATCCAAATCTCAATTAAAATAAACTAATATATTTATGTAGACGTAATAATATATTTTATACATAAATAGTGATATTTTTATGTAATATTAGTCATATATTTATATTATGAGGTTTCAGCGAAATAATAATAATAATATATAAAATATGTAGATCCAAATCAGTTATTAATTGTATATACATTCATACAAATTGGTGCATGATAGAGACATTCTAAGAGAATAGTATTTATAATTTTGTAAAGGAAAAATGAGTTATGAATGTTAAGGTTATGATGAAACTCGTCCTTAAATTCTACTACAATTCAAGCATTATCTTTTGATTGTGACCCTAACTTGAAAACAATTATTATTGCACAGTATAACATCCTAAGCTTTCAAGGGCTGTTGATTTTTTTATTATATTTTATTCTTTTACTTTTCTTTTTGAGGAATTGGTCCAGGTGGAATAATGATGCAATAATTTATCCGGGGACTAATGTTTCACTGTTTTTTTATTTATTATTTTAAATTTAATTTAATCAAATTAGAAAAATATTAATATTATGTATATAAAAAAAAGTTTATGATTTTGCCGATACACATCTTTTAATTTAATATTAAATATAGCACAATTTGAAAAAAATTGTTATGTCACTATATTCTTTAGTCCTCCCATCAGTTCACATTTTTCTTAATTTTTATATTTTTTTAATAAAAATTTAAATTAAATAAAATTAAAATTTAAAAATAATTTCTATATTTGAAGTCTGGTATGTGTTATTAAATTTAATTACAAAATTCATATATTATTTACTAATATCTATTATCAACAAAATTAAATTGATATCATTAAATAGGCATATTAAGTAGCTTTAAAATTTTATTATTGTATTAATTTCTAAATTAAAATAAAATTAATATGAAAAATTATATGATTGACATGTGGTTTATGTAATCTTACTTTTATATATATAATGATAACTGTATTACTCATTCATTAATGATCAAATACCTAGTTTTTTTTTTTATTAAAAAAATATATGTAAGACTATCTTGCTGGTTTGGCTTATGACTGTAGTTTTATGACATAAAACTTACGCACTCAAACTCATTTTTACAAATTATAAATTAATTTCTATTTATGAATTATGAATTTACTAATTTTACATTAAAAGATTGGTCAAACAATTTCACAAGAATTTTCTCCTTTATTTTTATCTTTATCCAAAATTAACAAAATGAAAGTATGAACATGTCCAGCACGAGTCCTTTGATAGCTATTCTAAATTGTTTTTCTAACTTTAATAGTCTTGTTTAATCTTCCGGCCACTTTATTTTAATATGATGCAGTAGCACCTTCTAAAAATATTATTAATACACTTATATAATATAAAATATATAAGAATGGATCTATTATTTAAAATCAAATCAAAAGGATAGTTCAACCCAACTCGTTGTTGGGCTCTTTAAAGAAATTTGATTGGACTGGTCAAATTAATTGAAAATAACTTTCTTCATAGTATCATAATTCATACATATACGGTTACTTAATTTATTTAATTTTGTTAAAATATCCCAAAACCTTTTAGTTGAGAAATTTCATGAATAGAAAATTAAAAATATAACTAATTGAAAATTAGACAATTAATCACCTTACTAATTATGAATTTAATTCGAATGCAAATACACAATTTGGCAGTAATTTTATATTGTATCCATTAATGGAATCGTGATTCCATGGGCCCACCCAGAGAAACCAAAAAAAAAGTCCAGCTCATTAGCAGACAATGTCGAATTATTACATACATCTCGTTTATTATTGTAGTCTTGACATTGACGTGGCCACTGTATTTTAGCACCAAGTCCAAATTAAATAAATTTAATAATAATAATAAAGTTATTTAAGCAATCATGGCCAATTTAATTAATTTGAGGCCATTAAAGATGCGTGGTGATTCGGAATTTAATCAGCTAATTAATTTCGCAGCATAGATACCTAGTTCAATGTGCGTCACCATTTACCAGGTGTCTCCATAATTGGCCACATATTTATTATATAAAATTTTCTAAATTTTATTGATCAATTTCAATCAATACTTACTAAGCATGATAGTTACGTTAATTGCCTACCTATAATGACGTGTCAGATAGTTTATAGGTTCTCACTTGGAATTTTTGAATTGATTTGCACATAAATTTGAAGAGATCAAATCCAAACATAACCAATTTTCTTATATTTTTTTCCCAACTATTCTATCATATAACAAAAGTCCCTATATACCCATTTTCATAACAAAATATCTCCATCTACCCCTTTTTTATGATAAAATACAATTTTACCCTTACTATCTTTCAATAATTTCCAAAAAACCATGCTTGTCATTAGCCAATTTTTTTCTTTTTCCAATCTTTACATTTATTAGATCCGGATTATCTCTCTGATCAATATCAGACCCAACATTCTTCCGTAAATAAATAAAACTGAGTTTCAAACATACCTCGTCTTTGTCTCTTAAATTCCCTTGGAATTCGGTTCAGGTTTTACGGATCAAAGATCCAACCACTCGCCCGCAATCTATGGTTCTGAAACCAATTCCTTTGGAACCCAGTTCACAATCCTTCTTAATGGCCACCTGCCTTCAAGGAGATCACGGGGAGACTCACTACTGGATGAATTTTACTCAGAATTATAAATTTTTGGACAGAATGTCGGAAAGCTTTATTGAAGAAAATAAACTAAACTATTTTACAATATAAATTTTCTCCGCTATTGGAAGAGAAACTTGAATTAGCCTATCATGACTAATACTCGAGAAGGGGAAACCCCCATGAACAGGAAAGCTTGAAAGCTAAACTATTACAAAACTAGAGAGAAGATTTCGAAAAACTTATGAAGAGAGAAGTGTTGTGTATTTTCGATGATCTTCTTCTGAGGCTGAATGCCTCCTTTTATAGGCATCAATGTGCTCTTGTGTGGATACATTATTGCCTTGCCAGCTTGCATTCCACTTGTTTAGTGGGGAATGAGTCATCCTTCTTTATTTCTCACCTACCGTTTGGTAAGTATATCCCGTTGTCTTCTTGCGTCGGCAACGAATCTTCTGCTTTAGTGGAGGGGTCCTCCACGTTCTCTTTTGGCAATCTTCAATCCTTGGTGTTGGATTATTCGAAAGTGGGACCATCCACTACACCATGTCTGTCTTGAATGCCATGTGCTGGATAAAGCCAAGAAAGGTCACTTAGACCCTTTTGAACTTGTATAGGGTTAGTATTTGAACCCTTTATACTGTATTCCTATCTATTACATTTTTAGAATACAATATCTTGTTGTTAAATCGAGTCTAATTAGACCCGTTTCCTTTTATTATATTTTAGGCTTTTATTTTCTAAAAACCCTTCCCTTTTCCCTTTTTCTTTGGGTAATCGGGTTTGTCCTTTTTTACTTTGAAACCCTGTCCGAACAGCGGTTTCTCTTGTACTTGACAGTAAGAGCATATCCGCTCTTCCCATCTTCCGATATGTATCATATTACATATCTTCTTTCTTGTTTGTTCTGTTGCTGGAACCTTCTTTTCCCAGATTAATTTTCTCTTATTTTCAAAGAGGTTCTCAGCAAATCCGGTCGTTGTTCTTGTCATGAAATTTAACAGGAATGATCCGTTTACAGAATTATGAAATATTTTGAACGGATACTTCACTTTGTCCATCTCGGTGAGACAGACCCAAAGACCCCAAGCTCGCCTGGTTGATATATCATTTTCAGTCAGGGCGACCACCAAAGGGCTGTTTTCTGGGGGTGTTTTGGCGCGGTTTATCGCCCCCATCTCGGATCTCTATAGTTTTATGAATTGAAAAATTGGATGAGATCCTCTTCTTGTGATTTCTGGAGCCGCAGAGATGATTTTTAGCTCCAGTATATCTCCTCGACCCAAGTATGGGTTATTCTGCCATGAATCGTGCACAACAGTGGCTATCCAATTCGGTAATTTGGAAATCTCCGGAAAACTGGGTGCGGTAGTGAAAATTGAAGCAATTGCTCCAAAATCGAACCATTCCCGCACATCATGAGGGTTTACCCCCGGAAGCATCCAAAGTCTTGGATACTTGTCAGACCAATCAACAGTAATTCTGTTCGGATTGATCTCATTTCTTGTAACCAATTTCTCCCATGTTCTTTGGTAAACCTGCAGAGGAGAAATAGTTTGGTTAGTGTTAACCTGTCTAGGGCCAGTCTGGGGCCTTAGGTTAACCTCTCCCTCTTTTACCCCAGAGGTGCTGGGTTGACTCGGGTTGTCTGGAATTGCTTCCTGACTTTCCGATTTAATATTTTTATCGGAATCCGATAAAATACTTGGTTCGGCCTTATCAGCCTTTTCACCAGTTTCTGATGAAAACTTTTTATCAGCAGGATGTCCTGCTTCAGGTATAAAAGTACCCTGTTTGTTCATCGATGATAAACTCCTCTCGTGTAATTCTTTCTGCATCACCGATGGTGAACAAGCCTTGTTTACCGGTTCTACTAATGCATTCCACAAATCATTATTTGAAGTTATGGCTGCACGTAGGGTCATCTGGACTTTGTCCAAATCAGCTTTATGAACATAAGATGCTGCTTCGGCTCTTACCCTTAGCACCTCAAATGCCTTGTAGTGCTCCTCAAGGTTTTCCCTAAGGTGTCTTGCTCGTATTGTGATGGAATCTGCTTTAAGGATATCCATCTCTTGTTAAGAAATCTGCAAGAACATTCTCATTAGATTTCACAATGACAATATCGAATAGATAATATTGACATTCTGCTTGCCATCTGATAATACGAGCTTTTTCAATTTTTGATTCGAGTTTGTTTTTCAAAAAAGCTTTAACATTAGTATTATCAACTTTCAATATAAATTCTTTAGCTAATAAGAATAAAGACCATTTTTTAAAAGCCTTCCAAACCGCAAAGAATTCCTTCTCGTTTATGTGCCAGACTCTGGCTTGTTGTTCGGTAAACAACCTTCCTGTATATCTACATGGTTCTTCATCCGTAGCTGTCTTTCTCATGAGCACTGCTGCCCATCTGAAATCATTAGCGTCTGTGTAGACAACTAACTGATCATCATCTTGAGAAATCGCGAGCTTTGGTAAGTTACTACAAACCTGTTTTAACTCACGAACTCTTTGGGAATGAATATCCTCTCATTTCCATTTGGTCTTCTCATCCTTTTGTAATAAAGGACGAAAATCCTTTCGATATTTTGCCAAGTCCTTAATAAATGAACCTGCAAAATTAATTACTCCTAAGAAGCTTTGAAGGTGCTTCTTATCTTTAAGAACATTTGGAAAATTGCAGATTTTCTCCACAATATGTTCTTGGAGTTCCATTCCTACATGGTCAATAATAACACCGAGACACTCGATTCTATTAACCGCGATTATTGTCTTCTTTTCAGAGAGCACTAATCCTTCTTTATGACACGCTTCTGAAAATATTTCAAGATGCTTTAAATGATCTTTCATATTTTTAGATGCAATTAGAATATCGTCTATGTACACAAACATAAACTCAAAATAATCTTTAAAAAGATTATCCATTTTTCGTTGGTATATCTGAGGTGCATTCGCAAGACCCATAGGCATTACGTTCCAGATATACTGACCTTGTGGTGTAGAAAAATCAATTAATTTTTTAGACTCTTTTTCTAACTTAATCTGGTAAAATCCAGACTTGCAATCAAACTTTGAAAACACTTTTGACCCTTTAATATAATCAATTAAGTGTTCTCTACTTGGTATGTAATAACCATCAAATTCGGTAATCTTATTAATCCCTTGATAGTTAATTACTAACCTTGTTTTTCCTCTCTTTATTTCGCCATGGTTTCTTACCAAAAACCCTGGGCTACTATAAGGAGAAATACCTGCTTCGATCAGCTTGAGATCGATATGCTCTTTGATAATCTTTTGCATATCCTTTCGATCTTCAAGGTTCATCTGAATCGGCTTGTATCGAACCAACTCGTATTGGTATTGTTCTTTTACCTTCAACGTTGCTTCGATCTGGTTTTTGTCCTACCAGGCTAAAGGATTCTCATTGTAATTTCTCTGAATTAGTCTTTTAACATTTTTAAGGGAAAGTAAACTTTCCTCATCAATGTCCATCTGGGGTGGTCCTTCTTGTAAGACATTTTTCAGAAACTGAATAGCTTCTTCGTGTGCCTTCTTCATTCCCTTTTATCTATAAGACAAAAAAGTTTCACCAAATTTCCTCTTATCCTGCATTTTAGGATGAGTCAACTTGGCTTCATTATCACCACGTTTGCTGCGAAAATTAATAGGCATGATCCTATTAAAAGCTTTCTCTCGCCGCAAAACCTGTATCAAACTACCACAGTTAGTAGTAAAGGTTAACAGGTTCTTGTGATTATCCTGTTCATATTTTGCAAAAGTTTGGATAAAATTATTACCAAGCAAAATATCAGCACCTGTATCATGAATATAGATAGGTGGCATTCTTACTTTATACTAAGGTGTATCGAATGCGCCTCCAATCATTATTCGTGACTCTCGAATACCTTTATTGAGTATTAGGATTTTCTGAGAAAAATCCCTTCCTGCAATAATAGGTAATTTTTCTACTGCTTCGCTGGGAAAAACTCCTGGCTTTGCTGTGCAAATGCCTGAACCTGAGTCAATATAAGCTGCAAAATACTCCGTCTTATATTGATCATATAATATCCCTACATATATATATATATATATATATATATATATAAAATACTTGTCATTCAGAATCGTCTGGATAGATTCCTCTTTTCCAAGATTCTAACAAGTTTATCCTTGAGCTTCTAATATTATGCTCACGGATCAACTCTTGAAACCTTATCTGATGAGTTTGTTCATTATCTCGCATTTCTCTTATGCGCTCTGTCAACTCATCTTTCTCTTTTCTGAGATCCTGGATCTCATCATCTATACACCTTCCTGGCATAATTCAGAACCCGTCTGGATTATTTGGATAAATCCTTCTCCTCCAGCGTTCTAGCATGTCAATTCGTGCGTTAATTTGATTTATTTTTAACGCAGCCTCTTGTATCCTTATGACTTCTTGGATACTTCTTTGTTCTGGTAGATTTTGCTCTCGCAAAGATCTTAACAAAGTTCTCGCCTGGATTCTTTGTATCATGAGATCATCGATCTCTTGATCCAGCTTAATTCCTGGCATAATGGTTTTATTCTACCCTGATTGTATGTCCATCAAGGTCGAACTCCATCCATTTTCCATCTCTTCTCCAGGGCTTATGTTCCTCAAGGAAACTTAACCCTAGGGTCATAACTCCTTTGGTTATGCCTGCACTTCCTGTAACAGATACATGATAGCCTGCTATTTCTAACCTGTCTTCGTATCTATTAATACTTGGTTGTTGTAAATGATATATCTCCTCACAAGGAAACAAATTATCAGTTTTAGATATATCAAAAACAATATGGATTTCTTTCCATTCATCATTAGGGCATTTGATTTTAACATTTCTTACCCTAATTTTTTATGGATACAAATCCTCGCTTGGTTCTTTTCCTTTTAGGCTTAGAATCCTACCTTCGGAAAAGGACAACCTGTTACTAATTTCAGAATCAAACCTTAATGATCTACTGTTTAAAATAGGTTGATCTTTAATTAGCAAATTGACACCTCCTAACCTTGGTATCTTAATTGGGTCAGGTGTCATAACTTTAGCAAATTCCTTGAAAATTCTAGGAATTTCTATATACTCTTTCCTAAGAAACAAATCTGAATGGTGTGTGTTGGAAAGTGCATATGCAATTCTATACGTGATAGAATATGGTCTATTTCCTTCTTTCATAAGATCTGGTCTTTTAAAATCTTGATGAAGGGTTAAGACTCTACTGAAATCTTGGTCAGCTAGGTTGTATGCAAACCTAGGATGAATATCAAACATAAGTTTACCTCCATACAAATTCCCTACCATTGTACCAAGACAGCTTTCACTCAAATCATTGATTCTTTTATCCATTATAGATAAATGTAATTCAGAATCAATTCCGTCTTTGAATGTAGCTTTAATCACAACTTCAATGGTTCCAATATGAATCTATTTCATTGTGACTGCTACTTCTTTCTTGATACGACTCAATTCCTCAAGAATTTCTTCTTTTGGAATAAGTTGCATCTCAATGTTATTACCGGTTAAACCTATTGAAATAGAGAACTCACCTGAGTTCACCCGGTAGATGATGTGATGCTTGCGCTGTCTTATTCCGATCTTATCACAAAATCGATTAAGACTTCCCATCTTAAATCCGTCGTAAGGACTTAAGGTTGAATTTTGTTGCATGATTCTTTTCATCGTTTTGTTGGAGATGGTCATCTTTGAAAAGAATCCTGATAGACTATCCGAGGTTTGGAGTCTATCTTCATGTTCGCCGGAGCTACTCGTCTGATTCTGTGGATGATCCATAGGATTCTTCTGAATCAGATTCGAACTCTTCTTCATAGATGTTTTCATCTGAAGAGATGTCCTCAAACTTGTAAACTGGCACCAAATCACCATAAAAGACAGCATCACGGATGTCTTCTGTAGTTTCGAACTGGCGCACATCCTTCTCCTTCTGTGGGCAATCGGGCGAAATATGGTCTCTCGCACCGCACGTCCAGCAGTTACAATCTTTGAAACTTTCATTGGTACGAGTGTGAGCTCGTTTGAAAGTTCTCTTTCTGGTTGTTCCTCCTGTTGTCTTCCCTATGGATTTAGATCCCTGTGAAGAAAACCTGGAAGGACCAGACTTTTGACCTGATTTGTAAGATCTGACCTTTGATTTGGACCACCAAGATCTTCCTTGTCTGGAAGGCCTCCTGTATGATCCTCCGGACTTAGATTGAAACCCTCTTTTGAAGTGTTTCTTTCTTTTTCCGTGTCTTTCTCGTTGTGGTTCTCCTATAATACTCGGAAAATCATTGTTGTCGCAACAAAGAGGAGTCTTTTTCATCATCCCTCTAAGTTTCTTCTTGTTCTTTTGTAGTGTTGCCTGGTGACACCACTCTCTTAGGTTGTCTTTAAGAAAAGACATCCTTCGAGCCACTGAATCAATTCTCCCTGGAGGTACTTGATATGTTTGTATTAACATTTCTCTCCATGGGTTGCATATTCTTGCAAAGAATAATTCTGTTGCAACTTTCAGTGGTATATGTGCTTCGAAGTAGTATTTGCGGAACCAATATATATATTCATCCACATGACCAATACTTCGTAATTCGAGAGCATACAAGGCTTGTGTGTATTCTCTCTTATTTTCTTCTTTTCTTTCATCAAAGTATCCATCTCCGATGAAATATAGTTTGATGAGGTTTCCAATCTTTTCGATAATTTCAAAAAGATTATCTTTAGATCGGATCTCTTCTTTAATATGGTCTTCCGTAGAATCCCACATTTTTTTAACTGAACCTGTCAAGCTGTTTATGATAAGTTGGCAAAAATGCTCCTTATCGATATCCAATGCTGATGACGAGACCTTCATGGACGCCATCCATTCATCGATTAAGATTTCCATGTTCCTAAAATCGATGATATCTGTTGTAAGTGTCAACCCGAATGGATGTGTTGGTTCAAGCATCGTTTTTGCCCAAGGGCTATTGGATGCCACTTTCTCCCATCCTGGTCGTCTCTTGTGTTGTCGTGCTACATGGGCACCGTAAGCAGCTTCATCCTGTTTCCAGGTTTGTTGGAGAACAGGTGCATCAGCTTCAGGTACACCAGTACTTGTACTCCCTATTTCTTCCTTTGGAATGGGCTCATTCATTCTGAGATTAACCAGATCCACAATTCCCAGATTGGAAAGTGATTCGGTTAATTCTGCAAGATCAACTATTGAGACTTCCATCAGACTTTTCGTATGATGTCAAGTAAGAGTTCATCGTAGCTTTTAGACTTCGGGACTTCCGTAGCCTTTCCTTTTGGGATTTTTGGTTTATCTCCGAACATATCTTTGTATCTTTCGTTCATTGATCTACCTGTTCCCTTTGGTAATCTTCTTTTTAGATCTAACACATCTTGTTTTAGATCTAAAATTTCTCCTTAGATCTCGGATAGAGATCGGAACATCTTTTCCATTTGTCCACCATAATGAATGATGGTCTTCTGGATCTCCTTAAGGTCTTGAGTGACCTTAGATGTGTCTGGAACAATTATGTTCCAATCTGAGTTGGATGTCATTTAATGATATCCTGCACTTGTGTTATCTCGAAATATTTTCGGATACATTTTTCTTGATTTTCTCCTCCGTTAGGCACAAGAAAATAATATTGTACATCATAATTTAATTTATTTCTTCAATAAAACGTGGCTCTGATACCAATTCTGGCATCGGATCTCAATAAATATAGATCATGGAAAAATCAATTAATTTTTTTTTTTCGAATAATAATCGTTCAGTATATGGCATTGTTATACCTTTCAGACCAGATCACAAGTATAAATACGAGTGTTTTTTGGGGCACGAGAAAGGTTTCCAACCAAAATACCAAGATAATTATATCCGGGTTGTGAAATCATAATTTAACAAGATGGTTTGGCATTCATAAATAAAGAATGGAAATAACATTTTGAATAGTGATTTTTAGGGGTAAATTGGTCTTTAATCACTTTTGGGGTATATTGGGATAATATTATAGTGGATGGGGTATTTGGGGTTATTTAGATAAGAAATTAGGGCATTTGGAGGTATTATCTCTAAACTTGAATATGGTAAAATCTTTTCATATTTATTATAAATCGTCACACAAAATTATATTTATTAGAAATATTCAATGTTTAAAATTCAGATTTATTTGTATAAATCAAACTTCATATTGTGGTATTTAATTTTATGAGTTGGATTATCATACATATTTTAAATATATGAGACGATTTAACTAAGATTTCTAGTCTAAGTCTAATTTTACTTTAAAATTAAGTATAAACTAATATATCAAAATATTATATTAGATAATATAATGGACACACAAATAAGTTAAACAGTATTTTAAAATTATCGTTTTTTAAATAGGCATATTTGGTTGTTGATGTTGGAAAATTGGTTGTAAAAAGTGGTGGGTGACACCATTTTGACCAAAAGTTAAGTGACTAAATGTTAAATCTTTTTAAGAATTGGATGCCAAAAGATTACAAGTATAAAGAAATCCTATCATTAAAATATTGGATTTTATAGTGAAGGTAAATAGTAAAATTGTAGGTTTTTTTGAGGATTTAATAAAATATGATTATGTTGGGGATGTCAAATCAATAGTGGAAAAAATGGATTGATGTAATGTTTTATTGTGAAAATATGGGTAGATGTGATGTTTTATTATGAAAAATGTATTTGATAATAATTAGATGAGAAAATGGCCCCGTATAACCCAATTCACTATATTAAGAGCCGATATACCCCCTCCTTATAATTTTTGTCCTCTATACCCTATTCGCTATATTAATATACCCATCTACCCCTTTTTTTTGAAAAAATCGATATGGTGGGACCCAATCACTGATTGTGTCAGTTGCCCATGTTGACTTCTTTATTTTGTGTATTTCGTTCGTATTTTGGGTTATTTTTGTACTAATGAAATGAATAAATATACAATATATCAATTTATTTATTCGTTTAATTATTTTAAATTTGCATCACTAATTATTTATCTCTTATTATATTATATATAATTACAAGAATGGCAATTTTATGCAAATTGTTATGTTATTTAATTATTTTATTATAATTGCTGTGTATTCTATTTTATTTTACGCTAATTACATCTTATATTATTTAATACATTATATTCGAATGAAAAATAATAATAATACTTATAAAATATTGGCACTAATATATATTGGGTGGGAACGGCAATTTTGGTACATGTTTAGGGGGTGCACGACAATTTTTTCAATAATTGCCGTGCCCCCCTATATTTTTGCAAAAAAAATTGTAAAAATTTTTTAGTGTTATAATTAGGGAAAAATTTATTCAAAAGCTAATTTTGAAATTTCCATTGTAATTATTCATAATTTTAAATGATTAGTATTAATTTTCCAATTCTTTCAAAATTGCCGTTCCCCCTATATTTATATGTATTTTATACAAATTAAATAATTATTTAAATAATTATTTATTTCTTATTATATTAGATTATATTACAAGTGGGAACGGCAATTTTATTCAAATTGTTATGTTATTTAATTATTATATTATAATTGCAAATTGTAAATTGCCGTGTAGTTTTAAATATTTTTTTTTACTTATTTTGCTAATTACATCTTATATTATAATAATAATAAGACTTATAAAATATTGGCAATAATATGTATTTAGTGGGAACGACATTTTTTTTTAATATTTAGGGGGTGCACGGCAATTTTGAAAATAATTGCCGTGCCCCCCATTATTTTTTGAAAAAAATTTCTAATTTTTTTTTAGTGTTATAATTAGTGAAAAAATTATGAAAAAGCTAATTTTGAAAGTTGTATTGTAATTATTAATAATTTTAAATGATTAGTATTAATTTTTCAATTTTTTTGAAAATTGCCGTTCCCCCCTATATTTATATATATTTTATACAAATTAAATAATTATTTATTTCTTGTTATATTACATTATATTACATTTTTTTATGCAAATTGTTATCTTATTTAATTATATTATATTATAATTGCCGTGTAATTATTATTATTATTTTTTTACTTATTTTGCTAATTACATCTTATATTATTTAACACATTATATTGAAATCAAAAATAATAATAACACTTATAAAATATTTTCAATAACATGATGATCATGGGAACGGAAATTTTTTTTTATGGGGTGTACGGCAATTTTAAAAATAATTGTCGTGCCCCCTATATTTTTTCAAAAAAATTTGTAAAATTTTCTTAAGTGTTATAATTTGTTAAAAAATTATGAAAAAGCTAATTTTGAAAGTTGCATTGTAATTATTAATATGTTTAAATGATTAGATTTAATTTCCCAATTTTTGCAAAATTGTCGTTCCCCCTATATTTATATATATTTTATACAAATTAAATAATTATTTAAACAATTATTTATTTCTTGTTATATTACATTATATTACATTTTGTTATGCAAATTGTTATCTTATTTAATTATATTATATTAGAATTGTCGTGTAATTATTATTTTTTTACTTATTTTGCTAATTACATCTTATATTATTTAACACATTATATTCAAATCAAAAATAATAATAACACTTATAAAATATTGTCAATAACATGTTTATAGTGGGAACGGCAATTTTTTTTTAGGGGGTGCACGGCAATTTTGAAAATAATTGCCGTGCCCCCCTATATTTTTTCAAAAAAATTTATAAAATTTTCTTAAGTGTTATAATTTGTTAAAAAATTATGAAAAAGCTAATTTTGAAATTTGCATTGTAATTATTAATATTTTTAAATGATTAGATTTAATTTCAAAAAATTACCGCTCCCCCCTATATTTATATATATTTTATACAAATTAAATAATTATTTATTTCTTGTTATATTACATTATATTACATTTTGTTATGCAAATTGTTATCTTATTTAATTATATTATATTATAATTGCTGTGTAATTTTATTTTTTTTTACTTATTTTGCTAATTACATCTTATATTATTTAACACATTATATTCAAATCAAAAATAATAATAACACTTATAAAATATTGTCAATAACATGTTTATAGTGGGAACGGCAATTTTTTTTTTAGGGGGTGCACGGCAATTTTGAAAATAATTGTCATGCCCCCCTATATTTTTTCAAAAAAATTTGTAAAATTTTCTTAAGTGTTATGATTAGTGAAAAAATTATGAAAAAGCTAATTTTGAAAGTTGCATTCTAATTATTAATATTTTTAAATGATTAGATTTAATTTCCCAATTTTTGCAAAATTACCGATCCCCCCTATATTTATATATATTTTATACAAATTAAATAATTATTTAAATAATTATTTATTTCTTGTTATATTACATTATATTACATTTTGTTATGCAAATTGTTATCTTATTATATTATATTATAATTGCCGTGTTATTATTATTATTTTTTTTTTACTTATTTTGCTAATTACATCTTATATTATTTAACACATTATATTGAAATAAAAAATAATAATAACACTTATAAAATATTTTCAATAACATGATGATCATGGGAACGACAATTTTTTTTTTTAGGGGGTGCATGACAATTTTGAAAATAATTGCCATGCCCCCCTATATTTTTTTAAAAAAATTTGTAAAATTTTCTTAAGTGTTATAATTTGTTAAAAAATTATGAAAAAGCTAATTTTGAAAGTTGCATTGTAATTATTAATATGTTTAAATGATTAGATTTAATTTCCCAATTTTTGCAAAATTGCCGTTCCCCTTATATTTATATATATTTTATACAAATTAAATAGTTTATGGTTCAATTAATATATTTAAGTTTGTTTTCATGTTATTCTTTTAATTAATATTTGTTATATCTTTTTTGATTTTATAAAATAATTTTTTCAAATAATTTATGTTTTTGGTATTAATTTTAAAACCAAACTCATTTATCTTTATTTTCTAAAATAATATTATATAATTTTTATATTATTATGTAATACAAATTTTTATATTTTTCAAGTTAATATATGTATTGTTTTTTTGTTGCAAATTACAACCAAACTCACTTTATCTTTTATTTTCTAAAATAATAATATATTATGTAATACAATTTTTAATATACATGTATAATTTTTTTTCCATGGGTACGCGACAATTCATGGGTTAAACTAGAACTCTTGTATTATAATTGTTATATAATCCCTAATAATCTTCTATTATAATTGTTTAATGTAAAATTGTCGTCTACCCACACAATCATTTAAAATTGTCGTGTAACCTGAAATTTCATTTTCCAACATGAATGAAATAAACAAGATTTTGGCTCAACATGAATAAATAATAAACAAGATCCTTGTTATATACATCCAATAAGGATAGGGTGAAAAAGTGAATTTCACAATGCATGACACTTGTAGTCACATGCATACAGTATATCGAAGCAATTACTTTATATAATATAAGATTGGTATGCAAGTACGCTCATTATGCTCATTACTAAAAACATATGTGGGAGTGGAGTGAAGAGTTAGTAGCCAATCAATAATCAATATCGGAAAGGAGAAATCTTGAAGATTAAACAAGGTATGTTAGACAATTTTTTAGTGAATTTTGTAATACAATTTTTTTGAATGTTATAATATTTGTGTTTCATTTTTTACTGTATGAAGAGGCATTTTTTTACTGAACAATTGTTAATCCATTAGTGTTTCATCACAATCACGTTGTTCTTGGGAATATTAACATAAATGAACGTATTTTGTATAAATATGGACTGGTGTCGTTCTTATTATCCCAGCATACACACCGCCTTATGTAGTCCATAAATGAATATGTTTATTACTCAATTGTAATTACATTTTCTTTCGTTAGCTGAGTTTTATTACGTTTATGATTTTTGACAGCATGTATACTATGAGTTTTATGTCGGTGGTCGTTTGGTACGGAGGTCACTAGGAAGATTTGGAGTATAAGAACGGATATAAACAAGAGGTTTAACTTGAGAGAATCACGTACTACACTTTATTCATGAGCATCCATGAACTTGTGTGTGCTGACCTGAATAAATGGGGATACGTGATTCACTCACTCGTTGAGAAGAAGGGAAAAGTTAAAAAGAAAAAAATAAAGAATGATTTTCATGTGACCAGATTATTGTCCATAATTGACGATACTCTAGTTGTGTTTGTCTCACTGAAATTGCTGGATGATGAAGTATCTCATACCGGTCCGTCAACAGAAGGTCAGAATAGTAATATCGGAGGTTTCAACTATAATGTTGGATCCTTCAATGAAGCAGAAGGAAGCACGTTTCATCAATCGACATACGATGGCGACGTGACACAGACTGACGACATATACAATCAAAATTGGAGTCAAAACAACGTTCCTTTTGGATTACAAGATGACGAAACATTTTATACAAAATGGGGTGTCTCATTTGACGAGGGCTTGTCGTCGTTTGGTACATCCTCAATCGATCAATGGGCAACGAGACCATCAGCATCATCATCAAGACAACCAGTGGACTTTGGATCGGATTGGGGTCTTGGCTATATTGACTTGAATACGTCCCCAACCCTATGTGGAGATGAAAATTTACTACAAGGCTCTGACATTTTTAATTCTACACACGACTTCAGGGGTAGGGAAGAAGGATATACAACTTGTGAAGGCCTAGGTAGTGAAGAGGGATATACAACTTGCGAAGGTATAGTCAGCATGGATAATTTCATAAAATTTCATTTTCAACCCATTTCGTGCTACTTTTTGATATACTTGTTTACATTGTTTTAGGTTCACATCGTGGCGAAGATGAAGATGATTCGAATAATGATATGATCGATGACTTCGAGTTAGATGAGGATGATGAAACTGTGTTGGATGAGGAGCAGCGACAGGCTATGAGGAGTTTTTGAATTACATTCATCGAGCCGAATGGGTTATCCCGGATTGTCCATCTCCAGAGCACCAGTTTGGACTTGAATTCACCGCAGAAGAGCCGAGTACTAATAATTTACAAAAAGGCTCGACTTTTGGGTCAAAGATGGAACTACAGAATGTCGTTGGGTTTTACCATTTGGAGAACCGTGTAGAATACCGCGTGGAAAAATCAGACAAAGAGAGATGGTGGGTGAAATGCAAAAAAAAAATTATCCATTCAAACTGCATGCATCTGAGAAGTACGGTATTTGGAAAATCTCGAGTGTCAAGATTCCCCATCAATGTACGTATGATATGAGCGGACCTGAAGTTTCTCGTCGAGCATCATCTGCCCTGATTGGAGAGTACTACGCAGATGTTCTCCGTAGAGAAGACTCACAATTGGTCGCTACAAGCATAATGCGAGAAATGAATCAACGACATGGTCTAAATCTCAGTTACAAGGTTGCACTTCGGGCCAAAAAACATGCAATGAAGCTTGCATATGGAGATCCATGTAAGTCATTTTCCATATTGCCATCGTATTTAGAAGTCTTGAAAATTGCCAATCCTAGTTCGTACACGGCTTTGGAAACACTACAAAGTGGTAAATTCAGATACGTGTTTTATGCTTTGGCTGCGTCCATTCATGGATTTCAACATTACGCTCGGCCAGTTATAGTGGTGGATGGTTGCCATTTGAAAGGCCAATATAAAGGGATTGGGTTCATCGCTGTTACAAAAGATGGAAATTAGCAGATTTTTCCTCTTGCAATTGGGATCGAAAACGTGGAAAATGATGAATCCTGGACATGATTTTTACGGCATGTCCGTAATGCGTACGGCTGCCCAGATCATCTACTAATTGTGTCTGATCAACACAAGAGCATCAACAATGCCATCGTGACAGTCTATCCTGATGCGACGCATGGTCTATGTTGTTTTCTTTTACAATAAAATTTGGCGAAACATGGATCTCATTTTGTGGGTCTCTTCCAAAAGGCTGCACACTGTTACGATAATAACGATTTCGACAGGTGACACACCATAAAATGCCTGTTCATTATTCAGCCGCTAAATTAGACTAATTTTCTGACACTTCTCTTGAATGACAGGTACATGAAAGTCCTGGCAAATAGTGATCGACAAGGTGCACTCGAGACCTTACGAAATGCGAAAGAAGAAAGATGGTCTCGTGTTAGGTGTCCTGTTCGAAGATTTTCCTTCATGACGTCCAACGCAGCTGAGGTGTGGAATAATCGTCTTCTATGGGCAAGAAAACTACCAGTTTGTTCTTTTTTAGAGTGTACCAGACGAGTAATGAAAAAATGGTTTTACGAGAGGAGGACTGCTGCTGATAAAAGGGAAAATTTTCTAACAAAGGCTGCGCATGAAAGGTTGATTGAATCAGTCAGACGTGGTGGAAAAATGACCGTTGATAAACTTGCTCGATATAAATTTAAGGTTTCAGATGGAGGTAAAATATACATCGTTGATTTGTCGACTAGAAGTTGTGCGTGTAATTTCTTCCAAATTGAGTTCATACCATGTTCGCATGCATGTGCGGCAATCAGGTACGAAAATTACTAATCTCTCTTACCTATTTCGTATGTCAAATAACATGATCGACACTACAATGGAGATCGTTGTTAATTATACTGTTACCTGATTCAACAGTTTTGCAAAAGAGGCTGTGAGTTCCTATGTCGCCCCATATTACACCACAGATTGGTTGAAGAGAATGTGGGGTCGTGAGGTAGTGCCGGTGCCTGGTCCGCAAGATTGGGCTGTCAATGAAAAAATATAAAATATGGTGTGCGTCGCTCCAGACAAGCCTAGACAGGCTGGCCGACCTAGGTCTCGCAGGATTCCCTCGATTGGAAACCCATCTGTTGCGACTCGTACTACGGGCAGCCGTAGTCGTTGTGGGCGTACGGACCACAATAGAGCACGTTGTTCTGAACAATTGCATGTCGACGCGTACCCATTGGCCCCCAATGAGGATGAAAACAACAGGGCTAACTTGCATGCAAATCCTACTCTTCGGCAAAAGAAAAAATGCTCAATCTGTAAGAAAGAAGATCACACCAAGAGAAAGTGTCTGTTATTTGTAGCATCCTCTTCACAGTGCAATGATTCATTGGCGAACATCTACGATAATAAACATTAGAATCACTATGGTTTGTATCCACACATTGTAGATTTTTTTAAATAATTGAACTTCACTTGAAATTTAACCTATGATCGGCAACCCAATATAAAATGACGCCAACAAATATTAGTAAAAAGAACCCACACTCAAGTAAAAATGAGCCGTCAGAAGCCAAATGGCTGAAACTTGATAAAACACACTGAATATCTGAGTGATCTGAAGAACCAATACAGTGAAACACAAAACGCAGTATGAAATCAAGGATGTCAGTCCTGAGTACCAACAAAACAAACAAACGATGTAATAAAAGAGAAGGTAATCTAATCGACTACATCCTGCTCCGTGATGGTGTCTACATCAGTCGAGAATCGGAAAACCGTCAGAGCCATCATCTTCCTCGCTTCCACGATCCCTCTCCTCCACAAAGGGCTAGGCCATTTCCAACTAAGACCACTCTCGATGGCCAACAATGCATATACACCGCTTGTGTGATCCTCACGTTGTTCGTAACAAAATGACTCCTGCCCCGACTGTTAGGATGTATACTATAAGCCTAGCTTTTGTATGAACATCTATTTTATGATATGAGAATCTTTTATGGTCAAATGTTTGCATTTTATATATTTGTTATATATATATATGTTATTGCAATTGTCCAATTAATTTATATTGTAGATAACATGGTGTGTGGTGCCACACAGAAGATCATGTTATCAGTTCCTTATAGATTATAAATGGTAGCTCACAGCCGAGATAATTTTGGACAAATTATCGGAATGGTTGTAGTGTAATTTGGTGTTAATCTGTCTTGATTATAAAATTACACTAGTACATTTTGTATGTATTGAGCAGGACCAATTGAGGTTGTTTTATTTTGTACTGACTACATAAATAAAACAAGACCTCTGTTATTATGGATGTGCGTCCTCTTAATCATTGTATGATAACGGGCATGTATACTCGATATATGTTTTCTTTAATTTACCAATGGGTGAGATTTATTTATTAAATCAATAAACTCGGTAAATTGGGATACAGTGTTGTTTATATGGTGTGTTGTTGATTATATAATGAAACCGTGTCCTAATTATTTAGGATGATGATGTCCCCTTGAGGAACTCATAAGGATTATCATGTAAACCCTGCAGGTGGATTTATTCCGGCATGATAATAAAGTTGAGTGGTACTACTCTTGGATTAAATATTAATTAATTGAATTGTCAGTAATTCATTTAATTAATGGACATTCGATATCTTAAACATGGGGAGATAAACGCGCGTATAATAAATAGGAGCCATATCTAATATGGATAAGGGACGGTAGTTCAATAATATCTTTTTAGTGGATTAAGATATTATTTGATAGGCTTGAGAAGTATATTCAGATCGAATTAAGAACTCCTAAGCCTATCAGGAGACCGATTCCTAATCCTCCTCAAGGTCCCTGTTGTAGCCTATAAATAAGCCTCAAGTCAACCGTTTCTCGAGTGACAGACATAGAAAATCTGATATACGATCTAGAGAAGAACGGTTGAGAGTCTTGATAGCTCGTTGCCCACACAACGTTCGAGATAAGGCGAGGAATACAGCAGAAGATCGTGAGGTTCAGGCTTCATCGATTCCTCGACCTACAGTTCTGACCTTAGAACTAATTTTGGTACAAAAGGTATGATTCGTTTTCCGCTGCGCGTTAATCATATTTGCATGGACCCCGATTCGGATAATCGAATAGGGTCGGCGATCCGGCGGTTCCTACAATTGGTATCAGAGCCGTGGTTTTCTGACTCTATTCGATTGAATCGGTTAATTCTATTATGAATCATATCTTGAAGCATGCGTGTTTTAGATCGGATAATAGTAGGATGTGCGAGAAATTATGTTTTTTCTGCAGGAACCTTAAATCCAACTATTATGGTCTGAATGTATGTTTATGTATGAATTAAACCCTCGGACATGTCGAGGTTGTTTTTTGAATGTATGATTGTAATAGTAAAATCACGGCGGTCTGTCGTGTTAGGTTTTATTTTCTGTTCGATCTAGATTATATGTAAACTCCTTCGTGGGGTATAGGATCGATGGATGTAATAGATACAAGGTTAGGATCGCATGACCGGGCACGACCGTGCTGTGCAGCACGGTCAGACCGTGCCAGTCGAAGATTGCGACTGAACGACAAGGCACGACCGTGCTATGGGGCACGGTCGACCGTGCGGCGTCTTTGAAGATCGGGCACGACCGTGCTGGAGCGCACGGTCAGACCGTGCAAGCTGAGGATCGCCACTGATGGACAGGGCACGACCGTGCTATGGAGCACGGTCAACCGTGCGACGTGTTTCAGACCGTGCTAGTTGATGATTTTCCGGTGATTTTTCAGGTCGATCCCCGTTTGACGGCAAACATTGAAGAACACAGCGATAAATCGAGGCCATAATAGTTGGAAATTGTGTTTTTCATATTTATTGCCTTATATGTGTTTTATCAAGCATGCTTGTATGTGTTTTATATGATATGCATGTTAAAATCCCTCATGTTAAATAACTAAGTGGGAGAGGGATTAATCGTTTTAATAAATCCCATGGCCTTCATTACTGGTTTGTAAGTGATGCACCTGAACTTGCGCGTTGGCTTTAAGTGTCTTCCTCCATATCGGATGAGTTCATTTGCGGATCACTAGATCAAACTTTCTTTATGGATGATTATAGAAAGTTGTTTAGGAGCGTGTCATCTTCTCCATCTGAAGGGACATAATCCTGGATAATGGACTTAGTATCAAGTAATGGTATACACTTAGATACATTTGATAAGTATCCTCCCCATCGGAGTCACTGCTGTTATTTGTATGGCCAAAGCGATAACCAACTATTAATTTTATTTGTCATAAAGTTAAGTTGACAAGATAGTAAAATTAATGGGTAAAACCTCCTCTAACAAATGTTTGAATTAGTATACGTCCACACTATCGTGGCATACGAAGTTCACGGTGTATTGAGGTGTTGGTGAATTTAGATTATGTTGTTTGAGGGAACAATATGATTTGTCAATTCAAATTATTTGACCTATGTGTTTATTCATGTGATTCTCAGGATTTTCATTATGGCTTTCAATCCTCTTGCTGTTATACTTAAAGAAAACAAACTTATTGGTCCTAATTATATTGATTGGAAACGAAACCTGGATATTGTCCTGACTGCTGAAGAGTACAAGTTTGTACTCACTGAGCACTGTCCTGACATGCCTGATGAAAACTCTACTGAAGAGGAGAAAATGCTTTATAGGAAGTGGGTTAAGGCAGATGAGATGGCGCGGTGTTACATTTTGGCTTCCATGTCAAATGTGCTGCAACATCAGCATCAGGCCATGCCTACTGCCTATGATATGATGCATAATCTCAAGGAACTCTTCGGACATCAGAGTCGGGCTGCTAGACAGGAGGCAATGAGAAACTTGATGAGTGCCACCATGGCTGAGGGAACACCTGTGAGTGATCATGTCCTCAAGATGATGGCTCATCTGAATGAGATGGAGGTCCTTGGAGCTGAAATCGATGGGGAAACCCAGGTCGATATCGTTCTCCAAACGCTGCCTAGGAGTTTTGAGCAGTTCCGTTTGAACTACAACATGAACAAGAGGTTGTATTCGTTGGCGGAACTTCTGACAGAACTCCAATCAGCAGAGGGACTGTTTCGTCAAAATTCTCAGGCTTACGTTGCTGAAAATGTTTCTGCTTCTAAACCGCAAGGCGGAAAGAAGAAGAAGAAGAAACAGAATTCTTCAGCAAAGAAGACGGCCGGACCTCAAGTGGCTAAACCACAAGGTGGTGTGAAAAAGCCAAAAGGCAAGTGCTTCCATTGCAAGCAGGCTGGACATTGGAAAGCCGATTGTCCCCGTAAAAAGGAGAACAATTCAGGTACATCTTTTTCATTAGTTGTTGAAACATGTTTAGCGGTGTTATCTACCGGTACCTGGTGTGTAGATACGGGAGCCACTGATCATGTCTGCAATTCATTGCAGGGGTTCCAGGAGACCAAACGACTAAGTGATGGGGAGATTACCGTATACATGGGCACCGCTGCGAAAGTGGCGGCCGTTGCAGTGGGAGATGTTTATTTATCTTTTCATAGGAATAAGACTTTGATTTTGAGAAATTGTCTTTACGTACCTTGTTTTAGAAAGAATTTGATTTCAGTTTCCAAACTTTTTAAGGATGGATATTCTGTTTCTTTTGATAACAATGTTGTCGTTAAGAAGAATAGAGTTATTGTCTGTTCTGGTACGTTGGTTGACAATTTATATATTCTTAATCCTATAACTCCTACGATGCAACAAAAGGAAATTAATAGCACATCTTCTAAAACTAATAAGAGAAAAGAACCTTCGAAAATGAATCAAACATATCTTTGGCATCTAAGGTTGGGTCATATTAACTTGAGGAGGATTCAAAGGTTGATAGCCGATGGACCTTTGGGTTCCTTGGAAGTGGAAAACTATCCAACCTGCGAATCCTGCTTGGAAGGAAAAATGACCAAAAGGCCTTTTAAGGCAAAGGGATATAGAGCCAAAGAAGTGTTGGAATTGATTCATTCTGATTTATGTGGCCCTATGACTATTCAGGCAAGAGGTGGTTTCGAATATTTTGTCTCTTTTATAGACGATTATTCGAGATATGGATACATTTACTTGATGCGCCGCAAGTCTGAGTGCTTTGACAAGTTCAAAGAATATAAGGCTGATGTGGAGAAACGTCATGGTAAATGTATCAAGACACTACGATCTGATCGTGGTGGTGAGTACCTCTTAGGAGAGTTTAGGAGTTACTTATCAGAGGCTGGGATACAATCCCAATTGTCTGCACCGGGTACACCCCAACAGAATGGTGTGGCGGAACGAAGGAATAGGACTCTTATGGAAATGGTTAGATCGATGATGAGTTATTCAGAATTACCAAATTCGTTTTGGGGGTATGCTCTGGAAACAGCGACGTATATTCTAAACTTGGTACCTTCTAAGTCAGTACCCTCTACTCCCACAGAATTGTGGACTGGGCGTAAGCCTAGTCTAAAACACATTCGGATTTGGGGTAGTCCAGCACATGTGCTGAAGGGAGATGCTGATAAGTTGGAATCTCGTACGGAAGTACACTTGTTTGTGGGCTATCCTAGAGGAACGAAAGGTGGTTTATTTTATAGTCCTAAAGATCAGAAGGTCATTGTTAGCACGAATGCCCGATTTTTAGAAGAGGACTATGTAATGAACCACAAGCCCATGAGTAAAATTGTTCTTGAGGAAATGAGAGGGGATAATTCGGATGTACCGCAGGTACAAGATGAGATACCACAAGTGACTGCACCGCGTGTCACTAATGATACACAAATACCGATAGTGCCTCGTCGTAGTGGGAGGGTTGTTAGACAACCTGATAGATTCATGTTTTTGGGAGAGTCTTCAGACTTGGTCCCTGGACAACATGAAATAGATCCCTGGACTTATGACGAAGCACTCCAAGATAAAGATGCGATATCTTGGCAAAAGGCAATGCTCTCTGAGATAGAATCTATGGATTCTAATCAAGTTTGGGAGCTTGTAGAACCACTAAATGGTGTAAAAGCCATTGGATGTAAATGGGTCTACAAAAGGAAAAGAGGATCAGATGGAAAGGTAGAGACCTTTAAAGCAAGGCTTGTTGCGAAAGGGTATACTCAAAAAGAAGGGATCGATTATGAGGAAACCTTTTCGCCAGTAGCCATGCTGAAGTCTATCCGGATTCTTTTGTCTATTGCTGCTCATATGGATTATGAGGTTTGGCAGATGGATGTCAAGACAGCTTTCCTTAATGGAAGTCTTGAAGAAAACATCTATATGAAGCAACCAGAGGGATTCATTGAGAAAGGCAAAGAGCATCTTGTGTGTAAGCTTAATAGGTCCATTTATGGACTGAAACAAGCTTCAAGATCTTGGAACATCCGTTTTGATGAAGTAATCCAGTCTTATGGATTTATTCAATGTCCGGATGAATCTTGTGTATATAAGAAGAGTGACGGAAACGTGGTGGTATTTCTTGTACTATACGTAGATGATATCTTGTTAATTGGAAACAATGTCAAGGTGTTATCAGACGTAAGGGTATGGCTGTCCAAGCAGTTTGCTATGAAGGACTTAGGAGAAGCTGGACATATTCTTGGGATCAAAGTTATAAGGGATCGCAAGAAAAAGATGTTATGCTTATCTCAAGCTTCATACATTGACACTATCCTAGCTCGTTTTAGCATGCAAAACTCCAAGAAAGGTTTTCTACCTTTTAGGCATGGAGTGCCTTTATCTAAGGAAATGTGTCCTAAGACACCAAAGGAGATAGAGGAAATGAAAGCAGTTCCTTATGCTTCGGCTGTAGGAAGCTTGATGTATGCAATGCTGTGTACGAGACCGGATATCTGCTTTGCCGTAGGCATGGTTAGTAGATATCAAAGTAACCCAGGACAAGGTCATTGGACTGCTGTAAAGCATATTCTAAAGTACCTGAAAAGGACTAGAGATTATATGCTAGTTTACCAGGCAAATGATTTATTACCTGTGGGTTACACGGATTCGGATTTCCAGTCAGATAGGGACAATAGTAAATCAACCTCGGGGTATGTGTTTACCTTAGGAGGTGGAGCCATAGTGTGGAGAAGTGTGAAGCAGAAATGCGTTTCGGACTCCACCATGGAAGCTGAATATGTGGCCGCCTCTGAGGCAGCCAAAGAAGCTGTATGGCTCAGAAACTTCTTGATGGACTTAGAAGTGATTCCTGGTTTGCCCAAAGCTATCACAATCTATTGTGATAACAGTGGTGCAGTAGCAAACTCGAAGGAACCACGAGCCCATAAGGCAAGTAAACACATTGAGCGCAAGTACCACCTGATACGAGATATCGTAAAGCGAGGGGAAGTTGTTGTCGCCAAGATTGCATCAGCCGATAACCTAGCAGATCCTTTCACAAAGGCCCTTCCGGCGAAAGCCTTCGATGAGCATGTTGATGGGATGGGAATCAGATGCATGGCAGCGTATATGACAGCATAGTCTTTTAGTATAAGTGGGAGATTGTTAGGATGTATACTATAAGCCTAGCTTTTGTATGAACATCTATTTTATGATATGAGAATCTTTTATGGTCAAATGTTTGCATTTTATATATTTGTTATATATATATGTTATTGCAATTGTCCAATTAATTTATATTGTAGATAACATGGTGTGTGGTGCCACACAGAAGATCATGTTATCAGTTCCTTATAGATTATAAATGGTAGCTCACAGCCGAGATAATTTTGGACAAATAATCGGAATGGTTGTAGTGTAATTTGGTGTTAATCTGTCTTGATTATAAAATTACACTAGTACATTTTGTATGTATTGAGCAGGACCAATTGAGGTTGTTTTATTTTGTACTGACTACATAAATAAAACAAGACCTCTGTTATTATGGATGTGCGTCCTCTTAATCATTGTATGATAACGGGCATGTATACTCGATATATGTTTTCTTTAATTTACCAATGGGTGAGATTTATTTATTAAATCAATAAACTCGGTAAATTGGGATACAGTGTTGTTTATATGGTGTGCTGTTGATTATATAATGAAACCGTGTCCTAATTATTTAAGATGATGATGTCCCCTTGAGGAACTCATAAGGATTATCATGTAAACCCTGCAGGTGGATTTATTCCGGCATGATAATAAAGTTGAGTGGTACTACTCTTGGATTAAATATTAATTAATTGAATTGTCAGTAATTCATTTAATTAATGGACATTCGATATCTTAAACATGGGGAGATAAACGCGCGTATAATAAATAGGAGCCATATCTAATATGGATAAGGGACGGTAGTTCAATAATATCTTTTTAGTGGATTAAGATATTATTTGATAGGCTTGAGAAGTATATTCAGATCGAATTAAGGACTCCTAAGCCTATCAGGAGACCGATTCCTAATCCTCCTCAAGGTCCCTGTTGTAGCCTATAAATAAGCCTCAAGTCAACCGTTTCTCGAGTGACAGACATAGAAAATCGGATATACGATCTAGAGAAGAACGGTTGAGAGTCTTGATAGCTCGTTGCCCACACAACGTTCGAGATAAGGCGAGGAATACAGCAGAAGATCGTGAGGTTCAGGCTTCATCGATTCCTCGACCTACAGTTCTGACCTTAGAACTAATTTTGGTGCAAAAGGTATGATTCGTTTTCCGCTGCGCGTTAATCATATTTGCATGGACCCCGATTCGGATAATCGAATAGGGTCGGCGATCCGGCGGTTCCTACACCGACACCATCGAAAACTCATCCTCGCAAGGACGCAAAGGTGTACCTTCATTTGCTAGGTGATCGTAGAATCTAGTGTACTCAAGAAGGGCAGGTAATACGCGTCGAATGGGCAACGTTTGCTTGTAACGTCGTTGTGCCTTTTTTTCATCCCAAGTCCATCTCATGCTATCGAACAGCACAATCTTCATCGTCGGCAACCAGATCGCACATACTACCCAATGTTCGTTTAGGTTCATGATGGTCAGCAACTGTATACAGAAGAAAAGACATGAGATGTAATAATTGTCAGCACATATATTTTGCTCGTGCAACATAATTGAACTAAGAATTACAACTTACAGTTTCACACTTCTTCCACCACGGCCTCACGCCTCGCCACTTGGGCTTCACCCCGAACACGTAGGGGACCAGTCTGTCGAGCTGCTCAGGTGCGAAAGTCTCCTTTCGCAATGGTCGGTATTTCACCAGATCCGACTCACCCCTGTGGGCTTCATTCCAGATTTGTTCACATATAGTCTGAAAACAACTCAAATAATAAGCACACATGAATATACGTAACTACAAACGGTATAGTGTTGCATTAGAAGATACTTACAAAGAAATGAGAATCCAATATCTGAGCGGAGTATACCACTGCAGGGTGGAGCCGAACCCCCGCGAACAGGGGCTTATTTTGGAGAATACCGAGGTACGCGTCCAATACCTGATGAAGAAACCCATACAAAATAGTGTATCTTATAATAATAACCACAAGAGATAACAAATAAGCTTTAATAGAGAAATGAGGAGCAGGAATGTAAAAGTCAGAATCTAAACCTCATCTCTCATGTCTTCCTCAGGATCCAGAAAATTGCTAAAAAACTCAGGGCCCACTGCAAAACCTATTCCAACGTTGCGGCTGCAAAAGAAAAAGAACGTAGGAGAATACAATACATTTATTGTGGCTAATTGTAACATACAATTGAAAGCATGACATACTTACCGCACCGGCTCCGCCTGTCGGGCTACAGCAGCAAGCCCGTTGGCAATAAACTTTCCTAGCTCAGGCATTCGCTGACCTGGCTTCCTGACAGAACCACTAACGAAGGGACTACGTACGTATCGAGAAGGCGCTCTCTCTCGTACATGTCGAATACCGGCACTCATCTCGGGAATATCGGGCATAGAGGCTGCATCGCTATAACTCACCGACGCAGGTGATACGGGGTCCTGTGCATCACCGGCTGCTGCCTCCGGAATGTCGAACGGCACCGCAGAAGCCTCAAATGCGGCATGGGATCCTGGTATGTTCGCAGCAGGTATCTCGTAACCTCCCCAATAGGATGGTCGAGTGCTGTAAAATGCTCGGATCTCTTGGCCAACGATGGACGGAATCTGCTGCACGAACTCCTGTACGTGACCTCGAAGGTCAGTATAGTGCTGATCAATATAACCTCGCATCTGAGTATACTGCTGATCAATATATCCTCGCATGTCAGTATCCTGCTGATCGACGTGACCTCGCAGGTCAGTGTACTGCTGGTCAAAGTATCCTCGGATCTCACCGTAGCGAGTGTTGAACATTCCATTCATCCATTGCATTAGGTCATCGTGCGCACCACTGTGATCAGGATAGGACGTCTCCGGAGAATGATGATCACGAGGAGGACAGTAGCTAATGGGCTCGGCAGGGTAAGGGATCTCAGACTGTGCAGGCATTTGAGGAGATGGATCAGTATACACGTATCCCGGCCCACTGTAAAAGGGCTCTGACTGGGATGGTGGGTCATCAACAGGAGGCTCAATCGCAGTAGTGTCCTGGCGTGTCTGACGTGAGGACCTACTACTCCGTCTCCCCGGATGGACTGACGTGGATGGACCCACAGTATCAGGTATCGATCCCCGGGCACGTCGAGTAGCTGCAACTGTCGAAGGTGGACGACCTCGTCTCCTCGGAGCATTTTGCACACCGGCATCCAAGTCAGCATCAATGTAATGCCAGAATGGCTGACAAGTCTCCTCAGGAGTCGGATCTAGAGACTCGACGCACTCCACCTACATCACAAGGCTCAAATGTCATCAAATTGAAAGCATGACGTACTTACTAAAAAATGAACAAAAAATTTTAATGTCGAAATAAGGAAAAAAATATAAATATCTCGTCGTCCAACGCATGTATCACATCAAACTCGGAATCGAACTGCTTTGTCGACCACTTCAAACATCTGGGCATGTAATGACCCGTATCCAATCGCCGCCCAGCCAACTGGGCAGCTACGGGGATGGCCTCATACGCTATATCTTGACAGTCAACAGATTGAATAAATGTTTAAGAAAGTAACTCTTAAATCAGAACAACACAGACAAAAAACATAATATTAGTTTTGGTACATAACTAATTACACTTACCAGTAGCGTTGCTGAGAACCCGTAGAAGTGGTATGTTTTTCCTCTAACTGTTGCATCCTGGTTGGCGATGGTAGTTGGCACTAAGTCCATGTATTTCAGCAAGGTCAAAAACGATAGCTTACCCCAGGGAAAACTTTCTCATCGCTCTTCCTGCTCGACTAATGCCCAGACCCAGTTATCCATCGTTGTTCTTCTAGAGTCAACTCCGAGTAGGATATAATATACAATGAGGATCTTTGAAATCTTGATCACGTCATCTATGTTCCTTTGGTACTCCCGTTCTTGAAATCGCTTAAGAAGGATCTGAAGAGTCACGTGAGTACTATCATGATGGACTCTGTAGTACACTCCACCATCTGGAGGATGGTGTTCCCCAGACGGATTGAAGTCGGAGTTGCCGAATCTCAGACCAGTGATAAGAGCGAACTCTCTCTTTGAAAATCGCGTAACACGACGGGAATCACCAATACCAAACCATCTCTCGTGCACCGGCCTGTCCGGACCTGTCAACTCACGCGACATAAGAACATGAAGAAATGACTTACATGTCTCAGTCGAGGTCTCCCATAAAAGAAAGTGGCTGAAACACGTCCCACAAAAATTGATAAGGCAGTCTGTCCCTTGCTCTCCTAAAGCGGCCCTAATGTCCTGTAGTATACTCAAACAAGTATACCCGTTAATTTTAGCTAAACGGCCCTGACATCGTGGACGCACCCAACTCAAAGTCATCTACATCATTAACACACAAAATCTGTTTAGTTAGTACTCAAAAAATGTCTTACGCAGCAAATGTACAAACATTTAGATTGATAAATAGTAAAACCAAAAAACTTACAAAATTGCGTCCAAACCCTAAGCCGTATACCCTAAATAATAATACTTCTAACATAATCACACGGATCATGCAAACACGTGAGATATTCATAAGAACATAAAATCAATGCAAATTTTACGAATGCATGTTTTACAACCCATGACATTAGGGATCGTCATAAAGTGTCTAGAGCATATGAATAAAATTACAAGTTAATCTCTACAAAATTACAAGTTAATCAACATATTATTCAACAAAAAAATTTCATCTCCAACATAATTTAACATATAAACCAATTATTTGCCAAAAAATAAAAAATAGCCCCTATTTTGTTCCAAAAGTGCCGTGTACTATTTAAACATCATTTTGCAACAATTTTTTCCACTTTCAACAAATCCAATTTAATTACCCTAAAAGGCATTTTTTTTTAAAAAAAAGGGGGAAACGGCAATTATTGTGAAATTGCCGTGCCCCCTAATTTTTTTTTTTAAAATTGCCGTTCATGTTCAATTCATGATTTTTCTAACATTTTATTCCACATTCAACATATTATTCAACATTTCAATTTAATCGCGAACATAATTTAACATATAAACCAATTATTTGCAAAAAAATAAAAAATAGCCCCTATTTTTATTCTGAAAGTGCCGTGTACTATCTAATGCAACAATGTAGTCAACTTTCAACAAATTATTCATAATTACCCTAAAAAGCATTTTTTTTTTAAAATGGGGAAACGGCAATTATTGTGAAATTGCCGTGCCCCCTATTTTTTTTTAAATTGCCGTGCATGTGCATATTATGATCTTTGCAACATTTATTCCACAACCCCTTATATTATTCAACATATCAATTATAATATCCAACACAATTTAACATATAAAACAATTATTTGCATAAAAATAAAAAATAGGCCCTATTTTGTTTCCAAAAGTGCCGTGTACTATTTAAACATCATTTTGCAACAATTTAGTCAACTTTCAAAATAGGATTCATAATTACACATGAAAGACATTTTTTTTTTAAAAGGGGGAAACGGCAATTATTGTGAAATGGCCGTGCCCCCTTTTTTTTTTTTTAAATTGCCGTGCATTTTCATAAAATGATTTTTGCAACATTTTATTCAACATTCAACATATTATTCATCATATCAATTTCATCTCCATAATAATTTAACATATAAACCCTAAAAGGCAACATATGTACCCAATGTTTTTTTCGTGATTTGTTTTTTCAAAATTGCCGTTCCCTAGTTCAAAAAATTGTGAAACAATTTATTTATTCCACATTGAACATGTTATTCAACATATGAATTTCATTTTCCAACATAAAAACCATAAATTCTCAAAAACCCTAAATCATCAAAAACCCTAAAAACCCTAAATTATTATGCAAAACGATTTTCTCAACACACTTTCATTCATACACTTGCAACAAAAATTGTAGAAACATAAAACATAATTGCATCCCTAATTTCATGAATTAATGGGAAAACTTTCGACAAAAAAATACATACAAAAAATTGCCGTTTACTAACCCCATAAATTGATGCAATTTTCCGACGATTGTTGAAGTGCAAAACCTCGCCAAGCTTCTTCAAGCTTCTTCAATGGCCGTGTCTTAGTGTGGGAGGAAGAAAAGGTGAGAGGAAGAGGTCGAAATTGCCGTGTCCAAATAGCTTGAAAAGTGAAAAAAAAATTCAACAAAGTTTTGAAAAAATTTCCATCACATGATAAAATGCCAAACAACTTAACTTTGTGTCATTGTGTCATGCATGCCATTGTGTCATATATGTCATATATGTCATGCATGTGCTTCTTACTTTTGTACTTTCAATGTCCACATCTTCATTTAGTGAAATTGTAATTTAGTGCATTTACCAAAAGTGTATTTATTATATTAACACATCTCAAAAATATTTTATAAGTCTTATGAATTTTTTTTTTCATATAATGTATTATATTATATAAGTGTACAATTTGAAATCATGTAATTAGCAAAACAAGTAAAAAAAAGAAAAAAAAAATACACGTCAATTTACAATTGGCAATTATAATATAATATAATTAAATAAGATAACAATTTGCATAACAAAATGTAATATAATGTAATATAACAAGAAATAAATAATTATTTAATTTATATAAAATATATATAAATATAGGGGGGAACGACAATTTTGCAAAAATTCGGAAATTAAATCTAATCATTTAAAAATATTAATAATTACAATGCAAATTTCAAAATTAGTTTTTTCATAATTTTTTAACAAATTATAACACTTAAGAAAATTTTACAAATTTTTTTGAAAAAATATAGGGGGGCACGGCAATTATTTTCAAAATTGTCGTGCACCCCCTAAAAAAAAATTGCCGTTCCCACTATAAACATGTTATTGACAATATTTTATAAGTGTTATTATTATTTTTGATTTGAATATAATGTGTTAAATAATATAAGATGTAATTAGAAAAAAAATAAAAAAAAATTACACGGCAATTCTAATATAATATAATTAAATAAGATAACAATTTGCATAACAAAATGTAATATAATGTAATATAACAAGAAATAAATAATTATTTAAATAATTATTTAATTTGTATAAAATATATATAAATATAGGGGGAACGGCAATTTTGCAAAAATTGGGAAATTAAATCTAATCATTTAAACATATTAATAATTACAATGAAACTTTCAAAATTAGCTTTTTCATAATTTTTTAACAAATTATAACACTTAAGAAAATTTTACAAATTTTTTTGAAAAAATATAGGGGGGCACGGCAATTATTTTCAAAATTGCCGTGCACCCCCTAAAAAAAAAATTGCCGTTCCCCTGATCATCATGTTATTGAAAATATTTTATAAGTGTTATTATTATTTTTGATTTCAATATAATGTGTTAAATAATATAAGATGTAATTAGCAAAATAAGTAAAAAAAATAATAATAATAATTACACGGCAATTATAATACAATATAATTAAATAAGATAACAATTTGCATAAAAAAATGTAATATAATGTAATATAACATGAAATAAATAATTATTTAATTTGTATAAAATATATATAAATATAGGGGGAACGGCAATTTTCAAAAAATTGGAAAATTAATACTAATCATTTAAAATTATTAATAATTACAATGCAACTTTCAAAATTAGCTTTTTCATAATTTTTTCACTAATTATAACACTAAACAAAATTTTAGAAATTTTTTTCTAAAAATAAAGGGGGGCACGGCAATTATTTTCAAAATTGCCGTGCACCCCATAAATATTAAAAAAAAATGTCGTTCCCACTAAATACATATTATTGCCAATATTTTATAAGTCTTATTATTATTATAATATAAGATGTAATTAGCAAAATAAGTAAAAAAATATATTTAAAACTACACGGCAATTTACAATTTGCAATTATAATATAATAATTAAATAACATAACAATTTGAATAAAATTGCCGTTCCTACTTGTAATATAATCTAATATAATAAGAAATAAATAATTATTTAAATAATTATTTAATTTGTATAAAATACATATAAATATAGGAGGGGAACGGCAATTTTGAAAGAATTGGAAAATTAATACTAATCATTTAAAATTATGAATAATTACAATGCAAATTTCAAAATTAGCTTTTGAATAAAATTTTCACTAATTATAACACTAAAAAAAAATTTACAATTTTTTTTGCAAAAATATAGGGGGGCACGGCAATTATTAAAAAAATTGCCGTGCACCCCCTAAACATGTACTAAAATTGCCGTTCCCACCCAATATATATTAGTGCCAATATTTTATAAGTATTATTATCATTTTTCATTCGAATATAATGTATTAAATAATATAAGATGTAATTAGCGTAAAATAAAATAGAATACACGGCAATTATAATAAAATAATTAAATAACATAACAATTTGCATAAAATTGCCATTCTTGTAATTATATATAATATAATAAGAGATAAATAATTAGTGATGAAAATTTAAAATAATTAAACGAATAAATAAATTGATATATTGTATATTTATTCATTTCATTAGTACAAAAATAACCCAAAATACGAACGAAATATACAAAATAAAGAAGTCAACATGGACAACTGACACAATCAGTGATCGGGTCCCACCATGTCGATTTTTTCAAAAAAAAAGGGGTAGATGGGTATATTAATATAGCGAATAGGGTATAGAGGGCAAAAATTATAAGGAGGGGGTATATCGGCTCTTAATATAGTGAATTGGGTTATACGGGGCCATTTTCTCATAATTAGATGATTGTAATATAGATAGTAATGATTGTGTCCAAATTTTATAATTTTAATTTAAATACAAAAACAAATATACATTAGGATTTTGAAGTTCAAAATTTTACCAAGGAAAATTCCTTCCAAACATTTCCGTAAGAATCCACTTGATTATCTTAATTTTTTTAAAAAAAAAAGATACTTGATATTTAGGGTCTTGGAGAAGTTTAATTAATTATATCATAAGTGAGTGTTGTTTAAAACTGAATCGTGTATCCCATTTTGTGAGATAGAGTGGGTCGGGTCGCTCAACATGTGGGTAATACCTTTTTTCTGATTATGTAATATTTTTGTTTCTATCATGTAATATTTTTATAATTCTGATAAATTATACTATGAAATATATGTTTGTGTGTATTAGATAGTATTTTTAATTTTTTATGTGTATTATGTAATACATATGAAAATTATAATTTTGATAAATAATATTATATAATATATATATATACATAATACAAAAATATTACACCTAATATAATATATATAGAAAAATATTATCTAATACACACATTTTATTACATGTTGCACGACCAATGCATCAATCTTGTTGGGATCCACGTGGTTTTAATGATCCAATTTGAAAGCGTCCTATAATACAAAAATATTGTTTGATATACATAAAAATATTTATATAATATATATAAAAGTATTACATATTTTCTTACACAATTATTTCTATGCACCAAATGCATGGATTCTAAATTCGTGCAATTGGGTCAATCCAATCTGAGGGTATATCTCATGCGCCCACACGTGCCAAAACCCTAGTTTTGCAGTTATATTGACATAATCTTTTAGTTTAGCGAACTTAACCTTTTAGTTCTGTCAGCATAACCTTTTAGTTATATGCACATAACCTTTTGCAGTGTATGCACAAATTTATAATACCTTTCAAAATATTTATGTTATCATAACATAATTTTATATTATAATAATATAACTTTATATTATTCTTTAAGTATATAAAAGTTATGATATTTGTACATAAATGTTATACTAATATAACATAAAAATTTAAATTATTATAACACAAATGTTTCAGCTATACTACATTTATAGTGAAAAAAGTATAAATTATTCATTGAAAAAATTATGAAATTTGTATATAAATGTTATACTATTACAACATAAAGGTTATATTATTACAATATAAATGTTATGACATAAATTTAAAAAAAATTGGGAGCAGATTCAGGTTGAACTAGACCCGACCCGACCCGACCCACTCACCCAATTGCACGAATCATGACTCATGCATTTGATGCACACAAACATTATCCATTTTCTTATAGTTAGGCCCAACCAACCCACCTCATGTATCTTATAATACAAAAATATTATTTAATATATAAAAAAATATTTTCTAATACATATAAAGATATTATATATTTTCTTGTAGTTCAACCCGATCCGATTGATCTCACAGCTTCCTTACACAATTAACTTTGCCTTCCAGCATTAATCAATCATTAAGAACTCATAACATATAATTTCTTCATATGAAACCCGATTAAATGTATGATATGAGTATCCACATCCCATTATTATCTAAATTAATTCCATAATAAAATAAATGAAACATAAATATAATTGAAAAGATTAAAATGTCTCATTTAAATATAAAATTATACTTCCCTTGCTAAGATTTCACCTTATCGTTTTCATATTTTTTAATACCCAACTCTAAAAAGATCACAAGATATGAAAATATATTATATTTCACTTTGCACATCTTTTTCTTCATATTTTTTGAAAACCTAACTCAAAAAACATCATAATGAACATACATTTGGAATTAATGAGAAATATAGTATTTTCTCAATTTATATGATTTGATATAGTGTAGTTAAATATTCTATAAATAAAAGTGTTAAATCCAAAAACTAATTAAAAAATAGAATGTTTAATTGAACTCAATATTTTTTGTTCGAGTTATGTGAATCAAACGTCTAACGTCATTGGACCTAAAACAGATTGAACCTAGTTTATTCAATCTACTTAGTTTTAATGTTTCTCTTTTATGTTCTATATCCGATAAGAGCAAACTCTTGACCAATTACTATCGAAAAACTCTCAGAAAATTTTATTTACAAACTTTTTTAATAAGATTTTTGTAGGGAGGGAGAGAAGGTTGAATGATTAGAAAAGAGGGAAGGTTTCAAAATTCCTTTTTTTTTTTCTCCTCTTAAGGATAAAATTGAAATGTACTTAGATGTTGATAGCCCACCACCCTTGAATGTTTTCTTTCGAATTTCT
This sequence comes from Scutellaria barbata, assembly GCA_028654395.1. Classification (NCBI taxonomy): domain Eukaryota; kingdom Viridiplantae; phylum Streptophyta; class Magnoliopsida; order Lamiales; family Lamiaceae; genus Scutellaria; species Scutellaria barbata. Next base: position 18,059,660 of record CM053650.1, read on the forward strand.
TCAAAATATTAATTCTTTTAAAAAACGAAAAAGGAAATAGAAGAAGAAAAAATTCTGCCTTTTCATTTCGGTTTTTTTTTTTTTTTTAAATTAAGAGAAGAATTATTCATGAGAAGACTGTTCGGACAAAGCACACAGCCTCAGAGGTTTTCGGGGGCCACCTTTCTCTCTCTACAAGTCTGAAACCCAAAAGCATAGCCGTCCATGAAAGCGATCGCAGTGGTCGTCGTTTCATCGGTAAGAATAATTACTGAATCTAATGTGTATTTTACTGCTTGACGAAAAATCAAAGGTTGGCTTTTTACTTGAACGCGCGTATTATTGCTAATACAGTGATCAACTATTTTTGTATTACTCATTATTGTAATATACATTCGTGATAAACGTTGCGTCTAGAATTCTCTATCCCTCTTCCCCCCTCTCTGTCTATATATATAATCGTTGTATTCATCTCTTTCCCAGCTCCCTTTTTAGAGATATATAGTTTCTCTTATTGTTTAATTCTTGCCGTGGACTGGATGTCCTGTGTTTGATTTTTTATTTTTCTGATTAGTTCGTTTTTCTTTGGGTTGGCTGGGTTTCATTTTGTTTTGTAGTTCTCTTGAATTTTGGTGAATTCAATAGTATTCAAGAATTTCAAGGATTATTTGGTGGTGGGATTTCTTAAGTTTGTTTTGATCAACTGTTGAGAGATTGATTGCCATAAAAATTCATTGATAACGTTTCTTTGAAGAGTTCTATCGAGAAATTAAAGGTAGGTTAACTGCTCTAAAAACCCAATTTGTTACTGTTTTGTTGGACTTCACAGAAACTTAGAAACGTGTGAAAATTATCAGATCTTTTATCTAAATTATTCAGGCTTGTAATTGTGTTCAAGTTTGAAAGGCTATAAATTTCCTGTGCAGATCTTTCAGCTAAAGGACTAAAAGAGCTTGGTCCGTGGCTATTACAGCGCAAAATAGGATCTCCCTGGGAATCGTTTCACAAAATAATTTGAAAATGACTATTGGAAGTCTTAAGCCTACCAAAGAAAAGAAGTCGAGAAAGAACAAGCAAGTAATTGTTGATGAGAAATCCCCATTGCTACCCACGAAGCATGGGGAAGAGAGTTTCGATGAGTTCAATGGAGCTTCTTTCAGTGGAGCAGTGTTTAATCTATCGACTACAGTTATAGGTGCTGGAATCATGGCTTTGCCTGCAACCATGAAGGTGTTGGGGCTTATCCTTGGGATTGTTGCAATCATCTTCATGGCATTCTTGACAGATGCCTCGATTGAGTTTTTGCTTAGGTTTAGCCGGACAGCAAAGTCGGTTTCTTATGGAGGTCTTATGGGGGATGCATTTGGAAAGTATGGCAGAATGGCAATTCAACTCTCCGTTTTAATCAACAATGTTGGTGTGCTCATAGTATACATGATTATCTTAGGTAACTTCATGATTGAATTGGAGTTTCGTTTTAGTCTTCCATTTACACTTTTTTACTTTTTCTATCTATGTAGATTAGATATGTAGTGACAATCCAGACAATTTTGAACTTCCATCGAAGAGAAGCAAATGAAAGGCTTTCATAAAAATTCTCGTAGAATCGAGAATGAAGTTTTCATTCTGAACATGTGTGTGCGTGTGATTCACTTCTCTATCAAGCAATTGTCATTATATTATATTTGAGGTAATATCAATCTTATGGAGGTTTTAATGGTTGAAGGTGATGTGCTTTCTGGAACAACATCTGATGGAATTCACCATGCTGGTGTTCTGGAAGGTTGGTTTGGAGAACAGTGGTGGAATGGACGATTTTTCGTTCTCCTTATTACCACACTTGCAATATTTGCACCATTGGCCAGCTTAAAGCGTATTGGTGAGTCCTTTCATTTTCAGTCTATTATTTAAATGAAAGCTGGGACTTACTGCAATCTCTATTTACTCGATGATGTTATAAAGCAGTTTCAGCATTTAATGAATATTTTAGAAGATTGGTTAGAGTGTTCTGTATATCTATTGTTAAATATGACGATTGAGGACTCAGATGAAATTATTAATGTAGACTTGCTGGTGCATTGGAATTTATATTTTTCAGTGATATATGCAATTCCATTTGATGATAACTTTTCAAGAACGACTTACTGCTTTTGTTTTTCAGTTTTGCAGTTTTGTTGTTTATCATTTTCCAGATTATTATGTAATGTAGAGTGAAATCTTTTCTCCTTACTATGCTACATAGAACCTGAGGCAATCTTGTATTGTGACAATATTACTGAAATTAGTAGTCATTGATCTTGCACCTTTTATTCATATATTTTACTGGTGGATTGTCTTCTCCTTTTTAACTTCAGCTAAATCCTTCCTTACTTTATGTTTTGCAGATTCATTGAGATACACATCTGCTTTATCAGTTGCACTTGCTGTTGTGTTCCTTGTAATTACTGTGGGGATCACAATCTTCAAGTTAATAAATGGAACTATTATGATGCCTAGATTGCTTCCAGATGTAACCGATCTGACATCTGTCATCAATCTTTTTACTGCAGTTCCTGTTCTTGTCACTGCATACATCTGCCACTACAATGGTAAGTGATGAATGTGAGATTACTAGCTTGCATTTGAATGCCTCTTTTATATGAGAGGGTTTTACGCTATTGTGTAATGAGATATCTTGGTAGGGGGGACTATGGAATTTGATTTGCCATAACAATATTTGATCTGAATGTGTTTTCTTACTATTGGAACTGAAAAACATTTTTCTGCTATCTTGAATTACATTTTTCTCTAAGTTTTTCAATAGAAAGTCTCTGCTAGTTAACAATTTAGAATATCTGATCATAAACTCTCATGTTCTGAATGCTGTGAATTTAAATGTGTCAGATTGAACATGATTAAGATATTTTTGCTTCTTTGATCTGAAGTGTTTTTTGTCCTATGAAATATTATTTTCCTTGATGGCAATGCCAATTTTAACAAAATGCTTGTCTTACAGTTCACTCAATAGACAATGAGCTTGAGGATAACACCCAGATAAAGGCAGTTGTGAGAACTTCCCTTGCTCTCTGCTCGAGTGTGTATGTGATGACTAGCCTCTTTGGATTCCTCTTATTTGGTGATGAAACTCTTGATGATGTCTTGGCCAACTTCTCCAAGGACCTTGGAATTCCTTTTGGATCCTTGCTTAATGATGCTGTTCGTGTTAGTTATGCAGCCCATTTGATGCTTGTCTTCCCAATTGTATTTTTTCCATTGCGGTTAAACTTAGATGGCCTCCTATTTCCATCAGCAAGGCCTTTGACTTCAGATAATGTGAGGTTTGCATCACTCAGCATTGGGCTCATCACTGTCGTCTTTCTGGGCGCAAATTTCATACCAAGCATTTGGGACGCTTTCCAGTTCACTGGAGCAACTGCAGCTGTTTGCATTGGTTTCATCTTTCCTGCTGCCATTACTCTCCGGTGAGTCCATTTGAACCACTTGAAGATAATATCATACGTAATAATCTCTTATTGTATTTCACCAGTTTGTGGATAGAAATTATAGTGCTTAAAGACGTATTGTGGCATTAGAGTAGACTAGCGACAGTATGTTGTGAAACTAAGTCGGCCACAGTGAACCAGACGTGTTTATGAAATTTGGTCCCACATTTATCATAACGTATAAAAACAGACCTTTAAGCATTCTCCTCTGGTTTAAGGTCCCTAGGACCTGCCTGTACGACAATATAGTTAAACTGCATCCAGTTAGAGTCTCATTGTAGTATGTATCCTCCACAGCAGATTGTTCCACTTTGTCATTCAAATAGTCGATGGATAACAGGTGAATATTCCTGTACTACCCCTTGTTTGGTCCCAAGGGACGGAGCAGGCTAGGTTAGCCGAAAGATGGTTATCGGTTCAAGAACGTAAGTTGCCCCTGCTTTTTCAGGATAAGAACTCTAGAAAGTTAAACCCCAAAAAAAAAGGTCCCTCTTTGAGATGGAGAGGTTTATTTCCTTCTGAGTTCTGATTATATCCCAATTTTTCACGTAACTTGTTCCTTCTGTAATTAGAAGTGCAATTAAAAAACTCATATATGAATTACCTGGACTAGGTTTGTATTTTCACCTATTTGTGGTTTTTTTTTTTTTTTTTTTTGTGGAGGTTAGTTTGATTAGTAGAGGGGGAGAAGTAGGCAGTATGATTTGTTAAAGAAATTAGAATCTAAGACTAGAATTTTTATTTGGCTCCTTGATTATCTCTCCGTTTTCTGCTTTGGAGTGAAATACTAACTCAGTAACACCGTATCCATGAAGGCTTTGAAACAATTCCATAACTTGGCATAAGTTAAAAGAACATTGTCAAACTGCAGTATTTCTCCAAGAACAATAAAACATTTGTCCTCCCTTTTTCATCATGCTATCCTTTTTTCCTTCTCAATTGCATTGCCTTGTGTCATTTACTTTAACACTACTTGTATCAACTTTCTTAAAATGTAGTAGTAATACTAATACATAATGTTGGTCCATGAGCCTAATTATAATGATCCACCAAATGTTGTGGTTGGTGCAGGGATCGATATGGCATAGCCACAAAGAGGGACAAGACCCTATCCATTTTCATGATTGTCCTCGCCGTTTTCTCTAATCTGGTGGCAATATACAGCGATGCCTTTGCATTATTCAAGAACGGTCCAGCTCACCGTGAGTGAGACGCCCTCTGCTGTTTGTTCGTTGTTTTCACCATCGTGAACTGTAAAATAATCCCAAAAACATTGATTTATTGAAATGGGGTCATAGGTGTGTGATCCAAGGTCAAGTATCCACTAAACTGTCCTGCTCAGCCTTCGTGGAAATCAAATGTAACACATTTCCTATATAGTGTTGTATTCAGTGTGTATTCAAATCAAATGTACGGACTACGGAGTACATGATATCAATCTGTCATGCATTTTTTTTTCTCTCGAGAAAAAAAAAAGTTGAATATTAAGTTGTATAAGTTTATATATTTCATGTATTTAATGGTATAACAGATTTACTGAATTTAAATGATACTGTGATGCGGCATGCAATATATATATTTTTTTAAGTAGCTTTACGACGTATATAATATACCACAATCTTATGTCTTTTTAAACATAATATTGTGAGAAAAAAAAAAAATCATGAACGATTTGTCATGCCATAACCCTTGAGTCGCCTATGCCAAAGGTGACTTTATATATTTTTTAAATTAATTCTTGCATGTCACCTATGATATAGACAACCCAAACCAATTTTACATTTGTCGCATTTAAGGTGTGTGTTTGCATGTGAATGGGTGTTACATTTTTCTACCATTTTTGCTTGATTCTTCTCCACTTGAAAATGTCTTCTTTCTTGCTCAAATAAGTTACTCAACAAGCTGCATTTTCTCATAGATAAAATTTTTGTATTGGTTTTTGTTAAGGGCATTTTTTTTTTTGCTTTACTAACCTTTGTTTTTACTTGTTAACAAGTGTTGTAATTGGGGTTGTGTGGAACTATAGGAGTAGAAAACAAAAGTTCATTGGAAAAAAATTTCCAAATCCATCAAATGGATAACAAATATGTTGAAATAATGTTTCATGAATTACTTTCAAAGTGTTTTTAAATGAATCTTTTTAGTCATTATTTTATGCTTATAAAATCTCTTATTTGAAATTTTATATACAATACGTGTTATAGGTTATTTAATTTGTGTGTAACTTTTTTAAATATTATTCAGTATTGTGATCTTATATTTCATGTATTATTAGATAGTTATTACTTAGTCAAGGTACAAATGATTAGTTAGTTACAACACATATTTAATATTTTTATAGCTAGTTAAAAATTATAATAATAAATGCAAACTTAAGTCTATGAAAGTATAATATATAAAGTGATTGGAATCTACGATTTAAAAGTTGCTTTAAATATGTTATATAGTTAGTGGGCTTTAGTAATACCTAATAACTAACTGTATATTATTTATAAAACTAACTAATAAACTTTAATAAGATTTTAGATGACCTATATACTAACTTTTTTTTTTCCTTTTGGAACATTAATAATTTAGAGTAGTGTTGTTATAAAGTAGGTGCACAAATTATTTTACGTGTGCTGATTGGGTTGGGTTCGATTCAAATCCGTACCTTTTATTTATTTATGTCATAACTTTTATGTTATATAAGTATAACATTTATATTATATTAACATAACTTTTATCTACAGATATCATAACCTTTAAGTGAATAACTTAGAGTTTATTCAGTATAACAATTTATGTAGTATAGCTGAAATTTTATGTTACAATAATTTAACCTTTATATTATATTAGTATAACATTTATGTACAAATATCATAATATTTATGTATTTAAAGAATAACATAAAAGTTACATTATTATAATGAAAATGTTAAATTATTATGCATAAAAGTCATACTATTACAACATAAATTTTTAAAAAGTATTATAGGTATGTAATACAATATAAAAGGTTAAGTGACCATAACAGAAATGTTAGGTGCGAGGGCTAGGGTTTAAGCGTGAACTTAGGCGTGTGTGGATGCATGAAAAATACTATTGGATCGGATTGATCCAATTATACGGTTCCCAATCTGTATATCTGATACATATAAAATAATTGAGAATAATTTAAACTAATAATTAAATTATATATGTTAACGAAATTAAAGCAACCATTACATAAATGATTCAAGTCCACTAACTATATAACATACTTAAAGCAATCATTGAATCGTAGATTTCAATGACTAACTAAATATTATATTTTCATAAACTTAAGTTTGTAGCCATTATTATAACTTTTAACTAGCTATAAAAATATATTAAATATATGTTGTAACTAATTAATCTTTCATACCCTTGAATAACTAATAATTATTTAAATAATACGTGGAATTTAAGATCAATAAAATAATCTAAAACTCGTATTGTATATAAAATTTTCAGATAAGATATTTTATAAACATAAAGTAAAGGCTAAAAAAATTCGTTTAAAAACATTTTGAAGGTAATTCATGAAACATTATATGAACACAAATGTTATTTATTTGATGGATTTGGAAATTTTTTCCATTCAACTTTTGTTTCCAACTCCTATAGTTCAAAACAATCTCAATCACAACATTTGTTAACAAGTAAAAAAACAAATGTTAGTAAAGAAAAATAATTTATGCCCTTGACAAAAATCAATACAAACTTTTTACCTATGACAAATGCAACATGCTAGTTTATTTGAGCAAGAAAGAAAGAAGACATTTTCAAGTGAAGAAGAATCAAACAGATATGGTAGAGAAAAAACTCAAATATCACTACAAGAATTTCGGAAACCGTTGTTAAAGCCAATTTTTTACCGTTGTCGTTTTCAGGATTGTAAAAAAATTTCGCCTTTCGACAACGCACCAAAAAGCGTTGTCTTATCTAGATAGGACAACGCTTTTTGGTGCGTTGCAAGAAAAGGGTTGTCTTTTCTTATTTTCTGAAACTATTTTACAACGCTTAAAAAACGTTGTCTTTTCCTATTTTACAACGCTTTTTGGTGCGTTGTAAAAAGCGTTGTCGTATCTGAAAAAATCGAAAAAGTGACATGTCATCAACATATTTTGGACGCATCATTGCCACGTCATCTTCCACGTCATCAAATTCCAACACATCATTGCCACATCATGAGAAATAAATGTGCATTGTCTAGGATTTGAACTCGTGACCTTTGTTGGATCTTGAACCACTAGGCTACTAGTGCTTTATGTTTTTATATTATATATGTATTTCTTTTATTAACTAATTATATATATATATATATATATACATATATAATTAATGACTAATTAATACATAATTGGAAGATTAATGAATAATTAATATGTTTAATAATATTTAATCTAATTTCATATTAAGACAATTATAAAGTATACTAGTGCATATTTTTAATATATGTCATAAACATACTAATTTTTTAAAATTATGAGTTTGTTCATATATATAAGATAATATTAATGCAAATAATATAAAATAACATCATAAAATAATTAAAATTTTCAACTTTAATTTAATTAAAATAATATATAAATTTTGTATTATTATATAAAAAAAATTGTATTGACCAATTAATATATGTATGTTTTTTTATTTTGAAAAATAGTTTATGGTTCAATTAACATATTAATTTTTTTTCATATTATTCTTTTAATTAATCATTTTTATATCTTTTTTTTATTTTATAAAATAATTTTTTCAAATAATTTATGTTTTTGGTATTAATTTTAAAACCAAACTAATTTATATTTATTTTCTAAAATAATAATATATAATTTTTATATTATTATGTAATACAAATTTTTTTATTTTTCAAATTAATATATGTATTGTTTTTTTTGTTGTAAAATAATTTTTGGTTCAAATTAAAACCAAACTCATTTTATCTTTATTTTCTAAAATAATAATGTATAATTTTTATATTATTATGTAATACAAATTTTTTTATTTTTCAAATTAATATATGTATTGTTTTTTTTTTTTGTAAAATAATTTTTGGTTCAAATTAAAACCAAACTCATTTTATCTTTATTTTCTAAAATAATAATATATAATTTTTATATTATTATGTAATACAAATTTTTAAAATTTTCAAATTAATATATGTATTGTTTTTTTTTGTTGTAAAATAATTTTTGGTTCAACTTAAAACCAAACTCATTTTATCTTTATTTTCTAAAATAATAATATATAATTTTTATATTATTATGTAATACAAATTTTTATATTTTTCAAATAAATAAATGTATATTTTTTTATCCTTGTATAATTAATTTTTTTATATATTCTTAATTAATTGATATATATATATATATATCTTTTTTTATGTTTTTTGTATTAATTTTAAAACACAATAATTTTATCTTTATTTTTTTTTACAAAAAACATTCATAATTTATGAATTATGAATTATAAAATACAATTTTCGAATCATGTTTTAAAATAATATTCAAATTTTGTATTATTATATAATAGGATGAGAGTAATACTTAATTAGGTGTAATTAATTTGTTAATTAATTCAAAATAGTATTTTATAAAAATACTATTTTCTAAAATAATGAATTTGTTCATATAAGATAATATTAATGCAAATAATGTAATATAAGATAACATTATAAATTAATTAAATGTATTAAATTTAAGTTAATTAAAAAATAATTATATTAAAAACAATTATTGCATAATGGGTTGTAAAATAAAAAAAATGTTTTAAGAAAAGACAACGAGCAAAAGCGTTGCAAAAAAGGGTTGTCGTATAGCGAAAAAAAGGCCATTTAACAACCCTACTTAAAAAGGGTTGCATAATGGGTCAAAAAAAAATGTTCTAAGAAAAGACAACGCTCAAAAGCGTTGCGAAAAAGGGTTGTCGTATAGCGAAAAAAAGGCCATTTAACAACCCTACTTAAAAAGCGTTGTCGTTTCATTTTTGACCGTTGTCGTATGGCGATTTTTTGGAAAAAAGGCAACGCTTTTCGGAAAAAGAGTTGTAAAAACCCAAAAGACAACACAATTTTATTAAAAGGGTAGTTAAAGGGGGTTGTTAAAGGCAAAAATTCTTGTAGTGTATAAAAGAGCATGAAAGAGTATTTTTCTCGCAATTTTGTGTGGCTTCAAACATTTTCTTTCACATATTTTAAACAATCATTTCAACTCACCAACTTAAACATATTATTCCATCACTACAAAACTGCATACAATATGCACACAAACACTACACACCAATACACACTAAAACACATGCACACACATTCAAACACGTTGAAACACACAAACACCACACACACCTGCATGCACACACAAAACACACTCGTTCACATTCAAATAGATACACACATTCGCTTTTAAGAAAGACAATACATATAGAATTGGTTAGGGTCGCCTATAAGGTAGACGACATGCAAGATTCATTTTTTTAAATATAGGTCTTTGTATAGGACATCATTGATATTAATATACTATTGATTTTAACCATTAAATTTTAGATCATTGCATTTTGACCTTTCATTTTCATTTCAACTTTTTTACTTACCTTCAAAAATTGCAACAGTAAAATCCAAATATTCCCCAAGAAGTTTAATATCATAGGACAATGTAGCCTATATTTACCTTCTCCGATTATTGTATTTATTAGTCAATAGCAACCTAAAACACAATTAAATCTTTTTGCATTATGCATCATGTGATGACGAATCATTTGATGCGCCTATTCGATATGTTTCATAATAATAATAATAATAATAACTTTTATCTTTATAAATATATAAAAGTAAGACCACTAATGTCTTATGTGAAGCCCATAAATGTTCTCATAATAATAATTTCTTAAAATAAAATCCTTAACAAGTTAAAGTTTAATACAATTGTCTTTAATATGGTTAATTAATGAACTTAAATTAATGTATATAAGAAATATTATTAAATATTAAATAATATATAAAGAATATAGTTATTTTTTTTTGTAAGAAGCATATGCTATACTTTAAAAAATAAACTATTTATATAGTATAAATTTGGTTATTTTTAAAACATTTGAAATAAAAATTTCTATTTTAGAAAAAAAACAAAATGAAAGTGGGTTGACTAAAAGAATTATTCAAACTTACTAATTAATGAAATTGAATACTTTTTGTATAAAATTATGTTTTCAATAAATTATGAAATCTATTTATTGTTAATGTATTATTATTAATTGATTTTGTCATTGCATCGATTGTATTTTATTTTATCAATATTGATTGCATACTATTTCATCGAATATTGATTGCATATTATTTCAGTAAATATTACTTGCGTCCTATTTTGATGTTGTGTGGTAATTTGGTAATATATTATTATTAATATATTTTGTCATTGCATCGATTATATTCTATTTCATTGATATTAGTTGCATACTATCATTAGATATTGGTTGCATACTATTTCAGGTTGTGTGGTTAATTTGATAATGTATTATTATTATGGGTAGAACTGAATCAGTGCCCTTTTTTGGCTATAACCTTTATAGTATGTTAGTAATACTTTTATATTATATTAGACATACTTTAATATACACATATCATAACGTTTATATAATATTTAACTGAAAATAATAACTTCGACACAATCTGAACATATATACCTTTATGTGATATTATTCATACCCCTATATGATATTACTTATACCTTTATATCAACATAGTCATACATTTATATAATATATAAATATACAACTAATATAACTAAAATGTACAACTAAAAGATATGACTAACATAACTATAACTAAAGGTATGAAATGTTAATATGTTTGTCTAAAAAAAATTAAGTTATAATTAACATTACTAAAGGTATGACTAACATAAATAAAGTGTATGATCAACATTACTAAAAAGTATGATTAGCATAATATAAATGTAGAATAGGTCTTGTGTGAGATCTTCTCACAAATCCATTCTGTGAGACGGGTCGGGTTGGGTCGGATATAATAATTAAGTAATATTTTTCTATATTTCGGGTAATACTTTGTATTATATTACGTAGAATATATGCAAAATACAAAAGTATTACATGATATATAGAAAAATATTACATAATATATACAAAAGTATTATATGTTGCATGAGGAGAAGAGCACCTGAAAGCCCTAGTATCCACGTGTTTTTTAAGACCCAACCCGATCCAATTTTGGTCATATATCCTATAATATAAAAATATTATCTGATAAATAAAAAAATATTACATATTTTCTTATAGTTTGACTCAACTCAAAACAAAAGTATTACATAATATACATAAAAATATTACCGAATATATATAAAAGTATTACATATTTTTTGTATGTCTAACTCAATTCAAAACGCATTTTATAATACAAAATATTACCTAATATATAAAAAAATATTACGTAGTACATATAAAAGTATTATATAATTTCTTATTTTTGACATTTCTCATAATATGTGATTAATGAGACGGTCTCACTCAAGATTTTGCCATAAATGTATGACACCTAGAAATATGTTTGAACGAGTTTGGGTGCAAATATAATGACATGTGGCGACACATGGTGGATCGGGTCGACCCAAATACATGAATTTTAGATTCACATATCAAATGCATAAAAATTTTGGTGGTCTAAAAAAAAAATTAAAATACGACTAATATTATTAAATGTATAATTAAGATCATTAAAATGCATGATATGTTGAAACAAATTGAACATAAATATTTAAACACATGGAACGAGTGAGAGCACGTTGGAGTTCGTCGCGAGTCGGGTGACCTCAGTTGCACAAAGATTTTGGTATGAAGTCACATTTATATTCGTCAGGTTATTCACTAAATTTATAATTTAATTTTATAACTAATTATAAATTATAAATTAAATAAAAAAATATTTTCATCCAAGACATTTTTATACGTGATGAGTTGAACAAAACCCAGATCGACCTTGTCGACCCGACCCGTTAAAGGACCCATTTAAGGCAGGTGGGTTTCGTGGGTCTTTGTTTTGCAGTTGTTCCCTCCGCACCGCCACCACTTCGTCCCTCCGGCGAACACACAACATGACGACCGCCATGGGCCCTCCGCCTCCCAAAAGCTCCACCGACGCCTCCGCCGAGCCTTCT